>CM060943.1:458634220-459969774 GCA_030765085.1 Allium cepa
TACTCTATCATTCCAATTTATTAATTTGGGAACCGAGCCTATTGTCGTGTGATCCGGTCCAATCGCCTTCAAACCCTAAATCGCTTCCACCATCGCCATTGTTGATCTCTACCGCCGAAGCTTCTTGCTTTTGATGCCACCTTACCTTGCTATTACTTCAAGCCGATTTCTTATACCTGAATCATTTCTCACCTGAATCGTAGCCAACTTTGTCCACTTAGATTGCTGGCGAATCATCCATCTTGGATTGCCATCGACTTAGAGTTTGACAATATTCGCCTTTTGATTTTTTACTTGAGGTAGTGGTATGGATTTTTTGTATTTTGTTTTAAGGATTTAGTGATGAGGTTGTGTTGATGATAGACCTAATGGAGAATTTGAGCTGATTGTAATTTTGTGGAAGAGGACATTAAATCGAGTCTTGAGTTCTTCATGGAAAGAAATCAAGGTTTTGTCGCCGTGGTTAACATGTTTTTCTATCTTTTCCCATAGAATCAGAATTAATTTGCATCGAGTTGCATCGTTAATCCGGCGTGACGTCTTGTAGATTGATTTTGGTTATTCTAGGAGGTGATAATAGCTTAGGATAGCATCTTCTGTGTAGCTTATGCTATTACCATCTTCCAGAAATCTGAAATCGACTTATATTGAGAACTCTCTACTCGATTCGAACCCATCAATCTATAGTTTCTAACTACGGATTGATCCTGTCATTTCATAATCGATGTACCTAGAATGGGAAGAGCTTCCCTTGTCGCTTTAGACAGCGGATTTGTTATCGGTCGTTGGTCGATAAAGGGTAAGTGTAGGAGAAATAACTTTAATGAATGGTACGAAAAGCACTTTTCTTTCTTCACTGCGAGTAAACTATCTACATAGAATAGAATGTTTTTAGTGTTCAGGATACTAAGCCATCCCACATGGATAACACATTGCACTTGCCTCAGTCAACACTTGGAACCCGACGTGTCGGCATAAATTAATACTTTTTTGGAGTTGAAGTGTTAAGCGTAGGGAGATTTTTAGTTAAAAATAGAATTACCTGATCGTGTTAGGTACAAGTTCTATTGTATAGAATGAAGTGCCCATCATACCTTCGTAAATCCAGTGGAGGAGGTCTAGTACTCTCAAAAGCCGAATCCACATTAGTTGCGCCTTCACAAACGGTATCAGTAGTGCCTACTTCTATAGCATCGGCAGCTGAATACGGTCAATTGGTTCCGGTTGGTCCAATGGTAGATTGGACTCCTTCAAATTTTATAGTTCTACTTAATCCTTCAGGGAGAGCTTCCTCCGCAATCTCTTTTAAAGTTCTGCATAACATTTTTTTATAGCATGGCATTTTGGACGGTGACGTATGCCTTCCTTCGAAAAATGAGTTTGCACAAAGGCCACCTTCGGGGTATACTGCTTGTCACTAGTATATTTGCTTGAATGGAATAGTGCTCCCCTTCAGTCTTGAGAGAAAATCTTCTAAACGTAGGAATTGCTCCATTTCATATTCACCCTAACGGATAAGCGATCTTGACTTGCCTTCACATTTTGATTATGCTGATATTCAATCATGCCCCAAGTTTATATGAGTTTAGATATTTTCTCTCATTCAAGAAGAGAGAAAAATGTCCATCCCTCGTGGTCATCGAGGTTTAAAGAAGTTGCAAAATCATGCTGCAGCTTCAAAGTAACCTATCCCATTCAAGACCTAATATATTTTCGTTAGGTGTCCTGAGGGATTTAATCATCTTCGGACGACACGGTGAAAGTCTTCTCTTTCACTCATTGAGGTTTAATACATCCCTATGAGATTTTTAATAGATTGAATACTTCTTGTAGCTTTTTTGAGACCAAACAAAGATCCACCACTCGATCTAATCTTCCAAACTCGGAAGGCCAAAGACACTAAACAGAGATCAGTCAAGTTTTTGCTAATGGAAGAGAATTTGCTTTGATACGGGGTATTACATCCCAAGAGATCTTCCTTAGCCGTTGAAGTTCCATCTCCTTTCCGTTTCAAAATTCGAAAATGCTCTACTTCTTCATCATACGACTCCTATTTACCATAAAACTCACTAAGAACAAAGTCATGAAAGAAGGCTCATAAAAGTTTTGAAGAAGCTTCGTAAGAATTGAAAAGATGGATTTTGCTATATTCAAAAGCATTGTTTCGAAGGCATTGAACTAGCTTACGAAGAGTTTTGGTTGGTGCCGTAAGCACCTTATGCTCCTACCTGTATTAAGTGAAACAAGAGCTTTCGAAGAAGTCAAAAGGGAGGAAAGGCTACCCTTCTAACACAGTTAATCCTTCTAATGTAGTTGATTCCGTATACATGAAAGAGTCTTGTATGAGTTCGAAACACCTTTCGAAGTTATCGAATAACAGGCTCGCGCAGAGGAACCAAACCCTTTGAAATAGTTGGTGTTGCCACTGTTAATCTTCCACATAAGGACATTTTACCAAAGTGTACCTTTCGAAAGCAATGATAAGCCTATCGAAATGGTTGGACCCTTCCACAAGCATAAAGATAACTTCACATATGACCAAGTGACCGTTTGCAATGATACTTGCATCACTTGTTGGTCCTTTCATAACCAATCGAACGCACTTCCACACCCACTCAAATAATCATTCATTATGATTAGCACCAGACCCATGCAACAAAGTAGAGGTTTCGAAGGAGAAGAAAGAGTAGGGAGTGCTTTTGCTCATATGTAAACAACATGATAGGGAACCTTGACCCTTTTGGTCCTAAAAGAGGCATACCTTTTAAAGGTGTCGAAAGGTTACATTAGTACATGAAAGCAATATTGGAGAATGTTGGAACAATATCCGTTGTTAGTTCACTTTTGATGGAGGCGAAAGGTTTAATCCGAACATAATAAGAGACTCAGATATCTACCTTTGAAGCTATGGAAGCGGAATGGCGAAGCTAAAAGGAAGGATGCAAAAGGCTGGTGGAAAGACCTTTCGACCACTTCGAAAGGATGGATGTGGAAAGGGTCAATCGACATCCATTAACACGACCCAACAGGTCCAAGTCATGGGGGAATTTTTTAATTCTTGAATTTCTTTCCTACTTCTTAGCAAAATAAAATTCTTGTAAACCAAAATCAATTTGGGAAAAATTCTCTTACTTGTAGTCCAATTTGGATAAATAAAAAGGCGTTGATGCATGGATCTAATATTGATTTCGAATATGAGGAAGATTATTTCGGCTATTCGCGTGACTAATGACCAATTGCATATGATGCTCACTTTTTTCCTAACCCTGTTTGATTAATGCAATGCTATGGATTCTACTTGGATATTTTAATTTTGAATCATATTATCATCATGTTTAATGCTATGAAATATTAAATTGGCGTGATGATGATAATCCAATATTGACAAGTCAATTAAACTTGTATAATTTATCCAAAATGAGATTCTATCGCATATTGAGTTTACATCTTATTTGTATATGGGAAGAACTTCAAGCCCCTTTGAGAAAATAAAGTTCCTCTTGACTCACTTGAAAGAGGTTTCAAATGGACTCACTACATGATCATTGAAGTTATTTGGAGGACACTTTCGAAAGGCGCTTGGATTCTCTGAATCATATAACCTCTTTAGGAGGAACCTTCACCATGATAGTAGAATCTAAGCTTTTAAAAGGGTTCCTCTTTTAAAGGTGTAAGGACCCTATCGACTCATTTGAAAGGGCTTTCGAAGGGGTTGATTATTCTTTAAGTTTTACTTTAAGGTGTTAACAAATTTCTTGTTAACCTTGCTTGTTAAAGATTCACATCTTCGAAGGAGCAAATTTCGAAGACATGCAGTCCCTATCAACTCATTTGAAAGGGCTTTCTAAGGGGTTGATCATTCTTTAAGGTTTCTTTTGAGGTGTTAATGAGATTTCTTAGTAACATTTTTGGTGCTAGAAGGAGGCCTGAACCTCCGACCTTATTGTTTCCTTATAGATTAGTTATGGAACATTTGAAGAATTAATCAAATGGACGAGGAAGCAATACACATAACAAATTTGGAGGAAAATATTACTCCAACTTTCAACATGGAGGTAGTTCTAAAAGGATAGCCACTAACCTCAGCACAACCAGATGATAATGTTCTTAAGACAAGGCATTTTGAGCAATAACTACTAGAAATGCAAGAGTTCCTAAAAGCAGCTTTATCTCAGAAATAATCCAAAATAGGTAAACCAACAACTAGAAATGTAACGACCCGCCGCTCTGACCGTCTCTAGTCGGTAATTAAATCAACTAGAAACGTTCAAAATGATGGATTGTTATTTAGTTTATAACATTTAAACAGAATCAGTCACAGAATCACAGAAACAATAATATATTTTATAAAGAAACTTTTCTTTTGTATACAAATATCAGAGTTATACAATACATTACATTTTATACAGCGGAAACAATTTATTTTATTAAGTACAAAAAAAGAAATTTCTGAAAAGCTTTAGTGGAGTGCTTTAATCCCCCTCTCTCAAACTTCGCTGCCTGAAAATCTTCAAGCTGTAAAAATACTCGGTCTGACCCGAGCGTTTATTGCAAAACACAAAAACACTCAAGTCAGGATTAATCTTAATTCAAGTAATTAAATTTGCAATGAACTGAATAAAATGGTAACAGAGATGATGAAACAAATGAATCAATTTAAATCTATTATGGGTTTTCATATTAACAACTTCAATTTTTAAAATCTGTCAATCCCGTGTGGCTGCAGTACACACGTATATGCATACACATGTGCACTGCCTCGCCAACACGTGTGCAAGCGCAAATCGAACAAATCACTGCAATGAAGACTACTGCAAGATTCAGAAACACCACTGAACCATCAATTATGACCAAGTATAGGTGCAAGTGAATCAGATGTCAATGAAACATGCAAACAACAAAATCAAAACTAAAATCTCAAGTGCAACAGCATGGAATGGAGCTACAAGTGCAACAGAGATGGGAAGGATGAAGACTGAAACAACATCAAGCATGAAATACTCAATATATGCAACAATGTGCGCAGACCAGAGACAGACAACAATGCAAGTACACATTGATACTTGATCAGTACACAAACAACAAGTTGTAGTAGTGTGGGAGTTGAAACTTCATGAAAGTATGACAAGGAACTCAAAGCAATGAATCAAGTCAAGACCAATGAGACTGGGTTCAACACAGAAATGACATCAAATGGATGGTCAGAGAAAATGCAAACACAAACATGAATCATTTAATACGTGGAACTCGAAGCAACTAGCACATGTATACACATATGCAACAAAAGAGGAGATATCACGACAACACGAAGATCCAAACATGAACACACACACACACCATGAATAATAGTAACATGAAGATCCAAACAAGTGCAGACACATTAAGACCAAAATAACAAAACCAGACCAGTCTACAGTTAGAGGCATGAACAGACACCAGTCCTCATAATGCGCCAGACTTGCAGCATACAACATGACAACTTGAATGCAAATGGGCTAGTAAGTTCATACAGTTCAAATGGAATTCAAAACATGAAACAGAAGAGACCAGAACCAAGCAATAAGGCAGTTCTCTTAACCAGTCCAAACCAGCATAATATACAACAGTGAAGGAAACTGCATCACAGCAGCATAAAAAGTGGATACAACATCAAGCTACATGAATAAGGAACCAAATATACAAGTGCAGGCTACAGATGGGTGCAAACAAAATAAACCAAATGCAACAGGATGGAATGCAACTACAAAATTTATCATTCACAATTTAGAACCAGATTACCAATTCAAAACAAGAACTTCAAAAATTGGAATTTGGTCTTATTGTTTAATCAGACCTTAAACACTAACTCCCCAGATGATTTTTTAAAAAAAATGTGATACTTGTTTTAAATATTCATGTTTTTTTTTTTTTAAACATGCATTCAAGTTTTAACTTGATTGAATAATTAAAGATGTTTGATAATCTTACTTAAAAAGAAAATGAAACACTATACAGAGAACAATGTTTCCAGACAAGCAAAACACAAGCATTTCATTCATTCAATTCAAGTCATCACACTCATTCAGGAATTCAAGCACAAAAGATTTGAATAAATTTTTAAAAATCAAAATCAGGTAAACAAATATTTTTCTTCTAAAGATCATTACCTGAATCTTTTTGGATTTTTTTAAAATATGAGTTCCTTTCCCTTAAATTTTGTTAACCTGCCATTAACAAAGACATCTATATGTACACACAGACCTGCATGCCTTATACCTAAACTACTACACCAAATTTAAAACTTGTTTAAATTTAACATATTTCACTTTTGAAAACTTTGAATTCCAAACTCTATTTGAATTCAGATTTAACTTGCATTTAAATCAAATTACAACTTAAAATATGAGTTTCATTAAAAACATTAAAAACTGCAAAACATCTCTCAGGTTTAAAACCTGAGACAGTTTTAATTTTGATTTAAACAGAAATTAAAATTTTGTTTACATTTAAAAATTTCATTTTTAAAAACCTTAACTCAAAACTTCACTTGAATTCAATTCTAATTCATACTTGAATCCAAGTTCCAACTTAAAATATGAATTCCATGAAATCAAAACTGCAAACACTCTCTGTATGAACAATCATACTTAAAAAATGTTTTTTTAAAATTCTTAGTTTAAGCTTAAATATAGAGGAGAAATGAATTTATGTTAGATGCCCATGCCTGTAATTCAAACAGAGGTAAAAAAAATGACATGCACAGTCATTCTCATGTGTATATATACATGTAAGCATGTCTTAACAACTACACAAACAGTTATCATAAAAATAAGCATCAAGTATCAAACACAGCAATCAAGAAGAAGGGTTTGCTCATAGGCTTTTCAAACTAGAGGGAAAAAATTTATTTACAGACACCTACATACATCACATATGCACTGAAATTCAAACAAGCACAAGTAAACAAAATTTTCCACAACCAGATTCAAAGATCCATCACATGCAGCAAACCAAAATAGGCAAAGT
Organism: Allium cepa; assembly: GCA_030765085.1. Lineage (NCBI taxonomy): Eukaryota > Viridiplantae > Streptophyta > Magnoliopsida > Asparagales > Amaryllidaceae > Allium > Allium cepa. The sequence goes on from CM060943.1 coordinate 458,641,226, forward strand.
TTTTGATAGCATCTGTCCTCATCAGTTTTTTTTTTTTTTTTTAAAAAACAAAATTTTAATATCTGTTCTCATCAGAAAAAAAAAAACAATATCATATAGCATCTGTTCCTAACAGTTTAAAACAAAAAAATGAAATAGCATCTGTTCTTATGAGTTTAAAATTAAAATTTAAATAGCATTTGTTCTTAACAGTTTTAAGAAAACAATATCAATTAGTGTCTGTTCTTAACAGTTTAAAAACCAATTATCAGAGCAATTGGTAGCAAACATCACCCAACGAACAACATGCAGTGACAAATCTGCTCATATCAGTTTAAATCCAACAAAAACCCGAGCAATCGATAACGAATAACTTCCCAAAACATAGCATGCAACCAAGCATCCAATTCAACCAATTTAAAAACTTGAATCAAAATTAATCGTGAGAAAACTCACTGTTTCTAGCTGGGGTAAAAGACGATGCAGCCGGCAGCAATGGTGTTGCACACTGCGATTTCGAAAGCGCTTGTGTGATTCGAACGGCGGTGCTCCAAGGCTAACACGATGGACAGCTAATAGCATTAACGTGGGTGGCGAAAGCATCGACAACAAATTTGAGGAGCAACCACGCTTTGATGAAGAGGCAAATCGATTGACGAAGCTTGAAGTCGCGCCTTTGAATTTTTTTCTCAAAACCCTAATTTAATTTAGAGGAATGAAAGAGGATTCGTGGCCGCCATTGTTATGTTTTCTTAGAATTTTAGGGTTACGAATGAAATAGAGAAGGGATCGAGTATAGCCTTAGATAATATTACAGCAGTTAAGCAAAACCATGGGCTAAGAAAGTTGTAAAGCCCACCTAATTCCTTAAACAAAATTTTTGAAGGGAATTTAAATAAATTTACAAACTTCAAGCTCAAATTTTTAAATTCAAATATGTTCTTCATATTAACTTGAAAAATTCAAATAGCCTCATAGTTTCAAATCCAAATTTTAATTCAACTATTAATTTACATAAGAAATAATCCTTATATCCCAGTTTTTTTTTTTCTTAAGTCATTAGTTTAAATTTATAATACAAATTTAATATTCAATTTCAACTCCAAAGTCAAGTTTAAATTTTTATTCATCTTTGTATAGATTAAATTTTAAAGTCTAATCGCCAAATCATAGAAATGTTTTATATAGCATTGGGAATTCAATTTAAATTATCATTCAAATACTTAAAATTAATTAAATATTCACAATTTAAATTGTTCAAAATTTAGGATCGTTACAATCTCCCCTCCTTAAAAGAATTTCGTCCCGAAATTACAAGTAAGGAGAAATGATTGTTGAAATTTCACTAATATTTATATTTTACACACTTTTATCAAGTTTGAAACTTATTAAAAATAAATGAATGCAGGATTCATTCTATTTGTTTTATCTCACTAGCTTTGTTTATTAACTCATTTGTCTATTATTTTCTACAATCAAGACACAAAAATCTTTACTAAAATTTCCAACTTACAAAAACCCAAATTTTAAATTTGAACTTCTTCATTTAAGAAATTTACATAGTATAACATTTCCAAAGCTGTGGACTTTCAAAACATTTCAAAAATCCTCTCCCTTAATTTATTAAGTTAGAATTTATGTCACTTTAATTTCATATAATTGATTTTCTATTTAAAGTTTGAAAATACTTGCTAACTCGAAATTTAACAAGTCTACTGTCGTTCTTAAAGACATTAGGCATACGCTGGCCAGGCGCAAGTCTAACAATCTCCAAGTACTAAATATACTTGCTTCAATTCCCAGTGAAAATACCTTTTTAAAAATTCTTTTAAAAATGGATATGGAAAGCACATTCCCCCATGGATCACAGTTTACTCGGCGGTTCCGCTACTATCCCAGTAGAGTCGCTTGTAACTGTGGATATCTCATCCCTTGAATTTCGCCATGGTTGTTGCCAAAGATCGCGGTTCACACGGCGGTTACGCTACTATCCCAGTAGAATCGCTCGTGACCGTAGGCATCTCGCCCCTCGAATTACGCTTTGGTTTGTAGATTGCAGTTTACACAGCGGTTACGCCACTATCCCAGTGGAATCGCTTGTAACTGTAGGCATCACGCCCCTCAAATTACGCTACCACCCGAGTGTAACTAGATCGCGGTATACACGGCGGTTACGCCACTATCCCAGTGGAATCGCTTGTAACCGTAGGCATCTCGCCCCTCGAATTACGCTAGCACACTATACCAGTCCAAAAGGACATTCCAACTAATGGAAATACAAAAGGTCACTCCAACTAATGGAAATACAAATGGTCATTCCAACTAATGGAAATACTACGTAGCTACGATTTTCAAATGGACACTCATCTCGAGTTCCAACAACCTTCACAAATGTTTAAATGGAAGGTACTTTTCCATATCCTCAATTTGGAAAACATAATATTATACATACATATATAATATTTCATTTCACATTTAGTACATATCATACTCATGTACTTACATAAGTTTTCCATAACAATTACTTTTCCAAACTAATTGGTTTTCGAATTAATCGTATTCACACATATACGTTATGAAAACCACAATATTTCATACCCATAACAAATAGAGGATTCACAAATTTTCCATTTCATTATCCATTTAAAATTTTCCTCTAAGCCGATTTGGAAATTTAAGGTTATCTCAAACCTAATTCACATTCATAATCCAATTTATTATCGACTTCACACTCGATTTGGATTTCACGTTACATCGTCAATCCTCAACACATAATTGATGTCTATCGATATATAACCTCTGAGCTCGTACGTCTCAGAGAAGGGTGTTAAGCTAAGAGAATAAATTCTCCGCCACCAACAGATATATATTTAATAGAGATCAATTGATATGTCGTCAATTCACGACGTTAGACATACAATCCAAATCATCCATTTAAAATTCAAAGTTCAACTTACATTGTTTTTGTGTGTCAAAGTTAAACTCAATATAACTCAAAATTCAATCACTTTGAAATTTTTTTTTTTTTTTCCTCCAAGTTGAACTAAGTGTTCAAATTTCCCAAAAATAATATCTTTACAAGATATAAAATTTTTCACACTTAACCATTTGAAACAAATTCAAATATTCACTTTTCAATTTATCTTTAAAAGATAAAATCTCAAAACATTTACTTTTCACTTTATCTTGAAAAGATAAAATTTCAAACCTTTCATTTCATATTGGAAAATATTTCCATACTTATTCAATAATAAGTAATTTACAAATCCATTTATTTTCAACATTTTGAAAATATTTGATATACTTAAACCAAAATCAAATATATATTTCATTCTTAAAAGAAATCATTCTTTTAAACACATTTCAAAACAACTTAAAATGAATTTACTTCATTTCATAGTGTTGCTTCCCAAAAACATTCCCATTTAAGTTTTTCAACTTCAACTTAATTCATAGTTTGAATTCTGCATACATTTCAAAATATTGGTTTTAAACCAACTTCAAATTTCCAATATTAAGTTTTCCACTTAACTTATTTCCATGCCCATTCAAATTCAAATTCTTCATTGCATAAATTTAAATCTCTTATAAATTTTCATTAGATTCATATCTCTTTTTATATCTCATTTATTGTCCAAAACCATAGATATAACACCTTTAATAAGTTACAATAATTTACTTATCAAAATAAGTCATTCGCGGATTTTATAAACATCTTTAGAAACTACATTTCTATTTATAAACTTTGTTTTATAATCTCCTTTACTAATTTGATTCAATTCAATTCATATAACTTAGTTATATACCCAAAATCCATATTATAAGTTAAATACTTATAATCCATTTATTTACTAAATCGTTCTTCACAACATTTGAAATCAATTTTCAAAAGAATTCAAAATTAAATTTCCAAGTTATAGTTCAATAATCCATTTGATTATAATCAAATTGACATATCATTTTATTTTCCAATTACTACTTTGAAGATATTCAAAATATTTGATTTAAGCCAATTTAAACCAATTCATTAATTCTCTTAACTCATGTTTCATTTTCCATAACTCTCAAAAATTCGATAATGAGTTTCCGAATGATCGAAACTCAAGTCTAACGAGACCTCACCGAAGAGAAACGGTCGCAAACCAAAATTTAGAGAGGGGAATCTTCAAAATAATTCTAATTTTCAAAATACTTTTTATTTTAAAGAAAACAATTTTAAACTTCTTTAGATTTGAAAACACTTTCTTTGAAGTGGTTCTAGTAACTATTCATATTAAACGCCATAAACTAAGCTTTGTGTAAACCAAAGCTCTGATACCACTTTGTAACGACCCGCCGCTCTGACCGTCTCTAGTCGGTAATTAAACCAACTAGAAACGTTCAAAATGACGGATTGTTATTTAGTTTATAACATTTAAACAGAATCAGTCACAGAATCACAGAAACAATAATATATTTTATAAATAAACTTTTCTTTTGTATACAAATATCAGAGTTATACAATACATTACATTTTATACAGCGGAAACAATTTATTTTATTAAGTACAAAAAAAGAAATTTATGAAAAGCTTTAGTGGAGTGCTTTAATCCCCCTCTCTCAAACTTCGCTGCCTGAAAATCTTCAAGCTGTAAAAATACTCGGTCTGACCCGAGCGTTTATTGCAAAACACAAAAACACTCGAGTCAGGATTAATCTTAATTCAAGTAATTAAATTTGCAATGAACTGAATAAAATGGTAACAGAGATGATGAAACAAATGAATCAATTTAAATCTATTATGGGTTTTCATATTAACAACTTCAATTTTTAAAATCTGTCAATCCCGTGTGGCTGCAGTACACACGTATATGCATACACATGTGCACTGCCTCGCCAACACGTGTGCAAGCGCAAATCGAACAAATCACTGCAATGAAGACTACTGCAAGATTCAGAAACACCACTGAACCATCAATTATAACCAAGTATAGGTGCAAGTGAATCAGATGTCAATGAAACATGCAAACAGCAAAATCAAAACTAAAATCTCAAGTGCAACAGCATGGAATGGAGCTACAAGTGCAACAGAGATGGGAAGGATGAAGACTGAAACAACATCAAGCATGAAATACTCAATATATGCAACAATGTGCGCAGACCAGAGACAGACAACAATGCAAGTACACATTGATACTTGATCAGTACACAAACAACAAGTTGTAGTAGTGTGGGAGTTGAAACTTCATGAAAGTATGACAAGGAACTCAAAGCAATGAATCAAGTCAAGACCAATGAGACTGGGTTCAACACAGAAATGACATCAAATGGATGGTCAGAGAAAATGCAAACACAAACATGAATCATTTAAGACGTGGAACTCGAAGCAACTAGCACATGTATACACATATGCAACAAAAGAGGAGATATCACGAGAACACGAAGATCCAAACATGAACACACACACACACCATGAATAATAGTAACATGAAGATCCAAACAAGTGCAGACACATTAAGACCAAAATAACAAAACCAGACCAGTCTACAGTTAGAGGCATGAACAGACACCAGTCCTCATAATGCGCCAGACTTGCAGCATACAACATGACAACTTGAATGCAAATGGGCTAGTAAGTTCATACGGTTCAAATGGAATTCAAAACATGAAACAGAAGAGACCAGAACCAAGCAATAAGGCAGTTCTCTTAACCAGTCCAAACCAGCATAATATACAACAGTGAAGGAAACTGCATCACAGCAGCATAAAAAGTGGATACAACATCAAGCTACATGAATAAGGAACCAAATATACAAGTGCAGGCTACAGATGGGTGCAAACAAAATAAACCAAATGCAACAGGATGGAATGCAACTACAAAATTTATCATTCACAATTTAGAACCAGATTACCAATTCAAAACAAGAACTTCAAAAATTGGAATTTGGTCTTATTGTTTAATCAGACCTTAAACACTAACTCCCCAGATGATTTTTAAAAAAAAATGTGATACTTGTTTTAAATATTCATGTTTTTTTTTTTAAACAAGCATTCAAGTTTTAACTTGATTGAATAATTAAAGATGTTTGATAATCTTACTTAAAAAGAAAATGAAACACTATACAGAGAACAATGTTTCCAGACAAGCAAAACACAAGCATTTCATTCATTCAATTCAAGTCATCACACTCATTCAGGAATTCAAGCACAAAAGATTTGAATAAATTTTTAAAAATCAAAATCAGGTAAACAAATATTTTTCTTCTAAAGATCATTACCTGAATCCTTTTGGATTTTTTTAAAATATGAGTTCCTTTCCCTTAAATTTTGTTAACCTGCCATTAACAAAGACATCTATATGTACACACAGACCTGCATGCCTTATACCTAAACTACTATACCAAATTTAAAACTTGTTTAAATTTAACATATTTCACTTTTGAAAACTTTGAATTCCAAACTCTATTTGAATTCAGATTTAACTTGCATTTAAATCAAATTACAACTTAAAATATGAGTTTCATTAAAAACATTAAAAACTGCAAAACATCTCTCAGGTTTAAAACCTGAGACAGTTTCAATTTTGATTTAAACAGAAATTAAAATTTTGTTTACATTTAAAAATTTCATTTTTAAAAACCTTAACTCAAAACTTCACTTGAATTCAATTCTAATTCATACTTGAATCCAAGTTCCAACTTAAAATATGAATTCCATGAAATCAAAACTGCAAACACTCTCTGTATGAACAATCATACTTAAAAAATGTTTTTTTAAAATTCTTAGTTTAAGCTTAAATATAGAGGAGAAATGAATTTATGTTAGATGCCCATGCCTGTAACTCAAACAGAGGTAAAAAAAATGACATGCACAGTCATTCTTATGTGTATATATACATGTAAGCATGTCTTAACAACTACACAAACAGTTATCATAAAAATAAGCATCAAGTATCAAACACAGCAATCAAGAAGAAGGGTTTGCTCATAGGCTTTTCAAACTAGAGGGAAAAAATTTATTTACAGACACCTACATACATCACATATGCACTGAAATTCAAACAAGCACAAGTAAACAAAATTTTCCACAACCAGATTCAAAGATCCATCACATGCAGCAAACCAAAATAGGCAAAGTTTTTGATAGCATCTATCCTCATCAGTTTTTTTTTTTTTTTAAAAAAAAACAAAATTTTAATATCTGTTCTCATCAGAAAGAAAAAACAATATCATATAGCATCTGTTCCTAACAGTTTAAAACAAAAAAATGAAATAGCATCTGTTCTTATGAGTTTAAAATTAAAATTTAAATAGCATTTGTTCTTAACAGTTTTAAGAAAACAATATCAATTAGTGTCTGTTCTTAACAGTTTAAAAACCAATTATCAGAGCAATTGGTAGCAAACATCACCCAACGAACAACATGCAGTGACAAATCTGCTCATATCAGTTTAAATCCAACAAAAACCCGAGCAATCGATAACGAATAACTTCCCAAAACATAGCATGCAACCAAGCATCTAATTCAACCAATTTAAAAACTTGAATCAAAATTAATCGTGAGAAAACTCACTGTTTCTAGCTGGGGTAAAAGACGATGCAGCCGGCAGCAATGGTGTTGCACACTGCGATTTCGAAAGCGCTTGTGTGATTCGAACGGCGGTGCTCCAAGGCTAACACGATGGACAGCTAATAGCATTAACGTGGGTGGCGAAAGCATCGACAACAAATTTGAGGAGCAACCACGCTTTGATGAAGAGGCAAATCGATTGACGAAGCTTGAAGTCGCGCCTTTGAATTTTTTTCTCAAAACCCTAATTTAATTTAGAGGAATGAAAGAGGATTCGTGGCCGCCATTGTTATGTTTTCTTAGAATTTTAGGGTTACGAATGAAATAGAGAAGGGATCGAGTATAGCCTTAGATAATATTACAGCACTTAAGCAAAACCATGGGCTAAGAAAGTTGTAAAGCCCACCTAATTCCTTAAACAAAAATTTTGAAGGGAATTTAAATAAATTTACAAACTTCAAGCTCAAATTTTTAAATTCAAATATGTTCTTCATATTAACTTGAAAAATTCAAATAGCCTCATAGTTTCAAATCCAAATTTTAATTCAACTATTAATTTACATAAGAAATAATCCTTATATCCAAGTTTTTTTTTTCTTAAGTCATTAGTTTAAATTTATAATACAAATTTAATATTCAATTTCAACTCCAAAGTCAAGTTTAAATTTTTATTCAGCTTTGTATAGATTAAATTTTAAAGTTTAATCGCCAAATCATAGAAATGTTTTATATAGCATTGGGAATTCAATTTAAATTATCATTCAAATACTTAAAATTAATTAAATATTCACAATTTAAATTGTTCAAAATTTAGGATCGTTACAAGAAACGAAGGGGTCTCCCCAAGGTGAAACTTGAAAGCTCATACCTATGAAGGAAAGAGCAAGGTCGACCAAGGCATTTGGAGCAACAACTACTAGAATTGTAAAAGCTCCTAAAAGAAACTTTATCCCAAAAATCTTCCAAAACTGGTAAACCAACAACTGGAGATAAAGGGTTCTCCCCAAGGATAAACTTGAAAGCTCATACCTACGGAGGAAAGAGCAAGGTTGACCTAGCATTATCAAAGAAAAAAGAATGTCATACAATTAAGGTTGATCATCAAGGAAGAATACATGATAAATCTCTAGAGCAATCTAGGAGCTCAACTTTAAAGGAATACAGCATAAATCGGATAAGCTATCAGGATGCCGAAGCTTATTTGAAAGATGTACCAGAGAAGGCTGGCAAAGATATGCTAAACGCTAAATGGAGCAGAACTTTAGACGAGCGAGTGAATGATAATGAATGAGTAGCTCCATTTACTGGTGAAATTATGTCGACGGTAATCTCATCTCATGTCAAGATCTCAACCATGAAATATCATGGTACTATCGATCCTGATGACCACTTGATAGCTTTCGACAATCAAATGGATCTATACAATGCTTCTAGAGCAGTGAGGTGTAGGGAATCCTAGTAACCCTCCAAGGAGCTGCTACAAAATGGTCTGATGACCACTTGATGGCTTTTGACAACCAAATGGATCTATATAATGCTTCTGTAGTAGTGCAGTGTAGGCTATTCCCAGTAACCCTCCAAGGAGCTGTCGCAAAATGGTATAGTTAGTATCGAGAGAAGACTATCTACTGGTGGAAACAATTTTCCTATGAATTCTCCGCTCAATTCTGCATATACAAAGATCTCATAGTTGATTATACTATTCTAGAAAACATCAAATAAAGGCAAGGAGAATCGCTAGATGACTACCTTAGAAGGTTCAATGTAGAGGCACTGAAAGCCAAAGATATGAACGATAGGGATAAGCTGATTGCAGTGCATCAAGGACTGAAAGAAAATACACCATTTTGGAAAGAGCTCTTTGTTCATGGGTGTAAAGATTTACAATAATTTCACTTCTAAGCTGATAAATTCATTCGAATGAATGAATTGTACTATGCCAAGAAGAAAGCAAACCCTAAGAAAGAGAGTGGAAGATTTGGGTCTAACCGAAGTCACAAAAGGCCGAGGTGGGAGGATTCCCATACTAATTCAATCACTTTGAGCAAACCTTTGCTTTATATCTATGCTACAACCAAAAGTAAAGTTGGCTTCCCAACTTCATTCAAGGCTAGAAATTACCCCGAGCAAAGAGAGAGGGATGATTATTGTGCTTACTATAAAGCAAATGGCCATAAAACTGATGAATTTCGTGTGCTGGATAAAAATATTCGAAAATTAATTCATGAAGGACACCTGAAAGGATTGATCTAGGACCAACATAAAGCACCCCGGACTAACAATGCTCCACGAATGTTCCCTAATACTGCTGTAAATAACTTAGAAGATGAAGATCAATTAAATTTGAGTCCACCCTTGAATAGAGATGATGTGATTCATGGGGGACCAAATCTAGTAGGAACTAGTAAAGGAGCTAGAAATAGGTATGTCAAGGAAGCTAAAGAAGGAGTATTTTCTATCTAGGAAGAGCCTTCGCTTAAAAATCCCCGGTTGAATATACATATGCCGAATTTGTTCATCACTCCCTAAGAACTCAAAAAGAGAATCCACCGCCTTTATCATGAACCTCTTATGATCACCTCTCAAATTGGGCTCTCTATAGTATCTGAGATTCTGGTTGACACTGGAAGCACAGTAAATGTCATCTTCAAGCATGCCTTTGATCAAATAGGCATTCCTGAAGATAAGCTAGAATCTAGCCTTGAACCTATTTTTGGGTTCAATAACAATGGGTCAATTCCTGTATGGCAACTAAAGCTGCTAGTACAAATAGGAGAACCACCATGCTGTAGAATTTTTGAAACTCTTTTTTTGTGATCATTGATCAACCATTATATTATAATGCATTCTTTGGTCGCCTTGTGTTAGATGAGGTGGATGCATTCATTTCACCAAAGTATCTGATGGTGAAATTCTTAACTAAAAGAGGTTAGGGTACCATCCAGGGAGAATAATTTAGCTCCCATGAAATGCATTTTTTCACCCTTGATTAATATAAAAGGGAGTACTCTTCTTATTATGATTCCTTTACTATTTTTCAGGATTTAGATGATGGATTTTTACATCTAGCATTTAAAGCAAAAATGAAATCTAATAAAATAAATAAACGTGTGTTTGGAAGTTACATCTCATCTAGGAGCAAAAGGAAGAGGATCGATGCCAACTCAATAAGGGAATGTGAGATCATTATAGAATTAGATTGCCAAAGGGAAACGGAGAGAATAAATCCTATAGTGGACATCAAGGAGATATGTATAAATCTAGTTGATTCGATCAAATTTGTTAGAGTGGGAAAGGAACTAAGGGACAACTTGAAAGCGAATTTAGTTCGATTCCTCAAAGATATCAAAGATATGTTTGCGTGGACTCCTTCAGATATGATCGGGATCGATCCATCAGTTATGTGCCATGCATCAAATATTGATCCAAACATGATCCCCATTCGACAAAAGAAGAGGCAATTTGATAAGGTTTGATCTGACACTCTGATAGAAGAGGTTAAAAGGCTGCTTGAAAATGGATTCATTCGACAATCAAGTGTTGGTAAAAAGAGAAAATGGAAAATAGAGTACATATGTCAATTACACTGATCTGAACAATGCATACCCGAAAGAATGTTATCCATTGACCAGAATAGATCGGTTAGTTGATGCAACTAGTGGTCATAAGATATTGTCCCTCATGGATACCTATTCGAGGTATAACCAAATACCCATGTTCAAACCAGATGAAGAGCATACAAGCTTCATTACTGATTAGGGAACTTTCGGCTATAAACTAATGCCTTTTGGGCTGAAGAATGCAGGAGCTACTTATTAGAGATTTGTCAACAGAATGTTCATGGAGAAGATTTTACGAAGCATATAAGTTTATGTGGATGACATGCTAGTAAAGTCTCATAAAGATGAGAATCACCTTAAGGATCTTAAAGAAATGTTTAAAGTATTGCAAAGGTATCGAATGAGAATGAATCCTTAGAAATGTTATTTTGGAGTTCATTTCGGAAAATTCTTATGTTACATCTTTATGGCACAAGGAATCAAAGTCAGTCCTAGCCAAATTCAGTCTATCAAAGACATGGTGGAACCTAAAATCCAGTAAAGATCTAATGAGTTTGAATGATAGAATTGTAGCCCTAAGCAGATTCATCTCCAAGGCAACTAATAAATGCATCCCCTTCTTCAATGTGATTAAGAAGAGAAATAATTTTGAATGGTGAGAAGATTGTAAGAAAGCTTTCGAAGAATTAAATAATCAATTAGAAAGGCCACCAATATTATCTAGCCCCGTGGTTGGAGAAAGCCTATATTTGTATATAGAAATTTCAGAACATGCTGTTAGTTTTGTGCCGATTAGAGTGGAGAATGAAACTCAATTTCTTCTATATTATGTAAGCAGACGATTGAAGGATGCCAAGGTTCGATATTCAATCATAGAAAGTTGGCTTATTGTTTGATAGTTACACCATGTAAACTCAAAGCATACTTTCAAGTACATCCAATCAGAGTATTGACTAACTTTCCACTCAAGCAGGTTTTCAGTTAACTTGAGACTTTGGGTAGGCTAGTAAAATGGAGAATTGAACTTAGCTAAAATGACATTGAATTTCAGCCACGTACTGCAAATTAAAGGGCAGGCGTTAGCAGGCTTTATCAATTAATGCACAAGCTTTGTTAAGGAACAATCAGAAAAAGAGAAAGATCAAAAACCCATATGGTAACTATTTGTGGATAGGGCATCAAATGAGCAGGGAGCTGGAGCAGGGCATGTCATAATCACACCCGATGGTTATCGCTTACACTATGCAATAAAACTACTTTTTGCTGTAACAAATAACATAGCTGAATATGAATCGATGGTGTTAGGATTAACTCTAGCGTTGCAACTTAAATTCCCACGAATCCAAATCTTTAGCAACTCTTAACTAATGGTGAATCAGATAAAATAGATATATCAGACCAAATATGCCAAACTAGCACTATATGTTATGAAGGTGCTAAAAATACTTGCCTTATTTAAAGATTTTTTTATAAATCAAGTCCCAATGGAAGATAACTCTGAAGCAGATTCATTAGCAAAATTAGCTAGCTCAAGAGGAGCTTCAGAAACCTGTATCATACCAGCAGGGTACCAAGAAAATCCTAGCATCGAAGTTGAAATGCTTGAACTAGGGAAGGAACTCCTTGTTTTAACTAGATCCCAAGCCAGGATGCAAGAAAGAAAAGAAAGAGAAACTAATGAGTTAATTCCATATGAGAAGTCCAATCATCCAAAGGTAGATAATTGTTATGGCAACACTTGGATGTCACCTATTGTAGAATCCTTACTAATGGGATATTACCATCGACAAGATTGAAGCTAGGAAAATCAGATGATGGGCTCCGACTTTTACAATGATGGATGGAATTATTTATAAGAAAGGATATGCTCTTCCATACTTAAGATGTGTGAGTTTGGAGGATGGGATGAAATTATTGGTGGAAGCGCATGAAGGATTTCACAGGGACCATTCCAACGGGATAAAGTTGGCTAAGAAAATAATGAGACAAGGTTCCTATTGACCTTAAATGCAGGTCAATCTATAGAGTATGTAAATAAATGTGAAAGATGCCTGAAATACTTGAAAATTTCCCGTTTACGTTCAAGCCAATTAACTCCGATCTCAAGTCCATAGCCATTCGATGTATGGAGAATCGACTTAATTGGACCATTGCCAATTTCCAAAGGAGGAGCAAGATATGCTGTAGTGGCCATTGATTACTTTACTAAGTGGGTAGAAGCAAAGCCACTCCCCAAAATCACTTCTAGGAAAGTGCTTAGATTCGTCATTAAAAACATGATTACTAGATTCAAAATCCCTTACAAGACTATATCTGACAATGGAACACAACTTGAAAGTGAAGAGTTTTCCCGATTTTGCCATAAGAATGGGATTATAAAAATCTTTTCTTCTATGTTACATCCAAAGGATAATGGAGACATTGAGGCGGCAAATAAGACTATTAAGACCATCCTGAAACATCGATTGAATAAAGCCAAAGGAAATTGGATAGAAGAGTTGCCACTTATACTCTAGTCCTATCGTACATCCACTAGAACTGCAATGGGTCATACAACTTACTCTCTAACATATGGTGTGAAGTAATGTTGCCAGTTGAAATTGAGGTACCCTCACATTGAAGAATCGCATATGCATTTGATCCAAACCAAGAATTGAAGAAAGAATCATTGGAACTAATACATGAGTTAAGAGATGAAGTAGCTATTCGGACTGTAGATTTTTAGAGGAGAATCTCAAAATACTACAACTCAAAAGTAAAGACAAGATCATTTCAAGTGAGGGATTTAGTACTCCAAAGGGTGATGCAAACACAAGAAATCCTACGGATGGACCGCTAGGACTAAACTGGTCGGGTCCTCTAATCATATACAAAGTAATTCCTCCTGAGCTTACAAATTATGTCGATCGGATGACAATATTGTTTCTAGAATGTGGAATGCAAAACATTTGCGACCATATTTTCTCACAATTAACAAATAAATCACATTTTTATTAAAAAAGTCTACATGGTTGGGAATAAAATTCTCCTTAAATTTTGAAACTACCTTAAACGGTGGAAAGCCTTTGTCCACGTCGAGATGGCCAGGTCAAAGCACCTCCTTGAGGAAGGATAGAGTAATCCTTTATCTGCACCACACTATGTCTAGGGTAAAGTATCTGCATGCCCTTGATCGCCCACGCTATGGCCAGATCAAGGCGCCCCTTAGAGTGCGGACGGAGTAGGCCTTTTCTCCCTCCATGCTATGGCTTGGCCAAGGCACCGAACAAGCCTTCAGTCCTGTCTATAAGGCCTTGTTGGAGCATCTCTTAAAGGAAGTACGGAGTAAGCCTTTGGTCCCACCACGCTATGGCCTGGCCAAGGCACCGAACAAGCCTTTAGTCCCGCCTATAAGGCCTGGTTGGAGCACCTCTTGGAGAGAGGTTGGGTAAGTCCTTGGGTCCTGCTTGTGGATAAGCTAACCAAGCACGCCAGACAACAACAAATTAAGATGTCCAAGCCCGAGAAGTGGCACACCAAACATTGACAACATACAGAGCTAAAAAGATGACACATATCAAAAGAATCAAAAACCAAAGAGTGGTGCAATACAAAATTAGCTCAAATAAAGATCTATAGTCTTCGATTGATTTCCAAAAGAGGATTTTGGGACTTCATTGATTATTACCTAAATCTGAATTTCGGGTCTCTTACTACTGATTCCAAGTTTTCACTCATACCCTAATCTGGATTTTGGGTCTCTTACCATTGATTTCCGAACTTCATTCATTAATGCCTGAATCTGGGCTTCGGGACCTCTATAATAAGACCTTATTATAGGTTTCTGACCTTTGGACAATCTTACTTGTATTCGAATTGGGGTTTCGATCTTCTATTATTTCGAGATAAGTATTTCTGGACCCATCTTATTCGTTCCCAAAAGAGGATTCTTAGTCTTATATAACTTATTTCTAGATAATGATCTCTGGACTTTTATTATTAAACGATTATTCTTGGTTTTCTATCAGTTATTTTCATAAGAGGATTTCTAAACTTCCAATATTTATCCCCAAATGTGGATTCCTGGTTTATATAACCTATTTTCATATAATAATTTCTGAACTTTTATTACTAGACAATTGTTATCACCAGAAGAAGGCTTTTGAACTTCAGTTATTGATGATAGATCTAAACAATATGCTTGGTCCTCTATTAATATAACAAGGGTTTAATTTCTGGACTTCTCTTGTTATTATCAAAGTTTGATGTTGGGACTTCTATTATTATTGCCAGACAAGAATTTTTGATCTTCATCATTCTCAATTGTGGATTTCTTATCACCTGTTAACTCCAGAAGATGGCATATTAATTTTTATTATTTCCATATTTAGAATTCAAGAATTTTACATGAATTTTGAACATAATTTGCATAAATTATGAACTAAAAATAAAGGATGTTACTTGCTTTGTACTTTGTAGGAAAATAAGGTCATTAAGGATGGAATAGTGTAGAAGGAAAGTTATTAGATTTTTTACTAAAGAACAAAAGCTTCTTTCATAAAAGGGGGCAAAACGTTGACCATAAACTCATTTAAGAACAAAGACATGAAAGAAGCACACAAAAGTGTTGAAGAAGCTTCGCAAGAATTGAAAAGAAGGGTTTTTCTATGACTCAAAAGCAGTGTTTCGAAGGCATTGAACTAGCTTACGAAGAGGTTAGATTAGTGCTGCAAGCACCTGATGTTCCTACCAGTATTGAGTGAAATAAGAGCTTTCAAAGAAGTCAAAGGGAGGCAAGACTACTCTTCTACCATAGTTAATCCTTTCGACGCAGTTGATTCCACATACATGAAAGTGTCTTCTATGAGTTCGAAACACCTTTCGAAGATATTGAATAATAGGCTCGTGCATAGGAACCAAACCCTTCGAAATAGTTAGTTTCGCCACTGTTAATCTTCCACACAAGGACATTTTACCAAATTGTACCTTTCGAAAGCAAAGATAAGCCTTTCGAAATGGTTGGACCGTTCCACAAGCATAAAGAAAACTTTACATGAGACCAAGTGACCTTCTGCAATGATCATTTTGTCACCTATTGGTCCTTTCAAAACCATTCAAAAGCACTTCCTCGCCCACTTGAATAATCACTCATTATGATTCGCACCAGGCCTAAGTAACCAAGGCGAGGTTTCGAAGGAGAAGAAGGAGTGGGAAATGCTTCTACTTACATCCAAATAACATGATAGGGAACCTTGATCCTTTCGCTACTAGAAGAGGCATACATTTTGATGGTGTCGAAAGGTTCCATATGCACATGAAAGCAATATTGGGGAATGTTGGAACAATATTAGTTGTTAGTGCACTTTTGATGGAGCTAAAAGGGCTAATCCAAACATAATAAGAGACTCAGATATCCGCCTTTGAAGCTATGGAAGTCGAAGGGTGAAGGTGAAAGGATAGATGCGAAAGGCTGGTAGAAAGACCTTTCGACTCTCCGAAAGGATGGATGCAAAATGGGGTCAATTGACGTCTATAAATATGACCCAAAGGGTCGAAGTTATGGGGGAATTTTGAATTCTTGATTTCTTTCTTACTTTTTAGCAAAATCAAATTCTTGTAACCCAGGATCAATTTAGGGAAAATTCTCTTACTTGTAATCTAATTTAGATAAATTAAAAGGAGTGGATGCATGGATTTAATATCGATTCGAATATAAGGAAGTTCATTTCGGCCATTCGCGTGACTAATAACTAATTGCAAATGATGCTCACTTATTTTCCTAACCCTTATATGACTTTTGCAATGCTATAGAGTCTATTTGGATATTTTAAATTCGAATCGTATTATCATCACCATTAATGCTACGAAATATTAAATTAGCACGATGATGATAATCCAATATTAACAAGTCAATTAAACTTGTATCATTTATCCCAAAATAAATTCTATTGCATATTTTACATCTTATTTTTTATACAGGAAGAACTTCGAGCCCTTTGAGAAAATAAAGACCATCTTGACTCGCTCAAAATGGGTTTCAAAAGGATGCAGTACATAATGATTGAAGTTATTTTTAGAGGACTCTTTCGAAAGGCGCTTGGATTCTCTAAAACATGTAACCTCTTTCGAAGGAACCTTCACCATGACAGTAGAATCTAAGCTTTTGGAAGGATTCCTCCACTAAAGGTGTGAGGACCCTATCGACTCATTCGACAGGGTTTTCGAAGGGGTCGATCATTCTTTATGTTTTGCTTGGAGGTTTTAGCAAAATTTCTTATTAATAATCAACATATTTGAAGGACAACCTTTCGAAGACATGTTGTCCCGATCGACAAATTCGAAAGGGCTTCTGAAGATGTTGATCATTCTTATGTTTTGCTTTGAGGTGTTAACAAGATTTCTTGTTAACAGCTCCGAAGAAGGTGACCTCCAAGAAGAAGAAGGTCCATTTGGCGGGTCAGATGAAGAAATTCATAAAGGAATATGTGTTATGACTAAATTCAACTACCCGCCTAGGATGCCTCCAATCCTGGAGGAGGAGGAAGAAGAATTCAAGTAGTGTGAGGGCAAGGCATCAGTGACAATGGATAATGAGGAGGGTGAAATTGAGAGTAGTAGCAGTTATGATTCCTCCTCTAGTGATGATGAATTTAGTGCATGTTCTGGTGATGAAAATATTGAATCATGTGATGAAACTCCAGGAATGAGTCCCATTCTCCCGGATTCGCCTCCATAAGAGATTCATGCTAAAGATGCTCCCTCAGTTTCCGAGTGACTTCATGGTATCTGCTTAAGGAAACTGGTAGTGACTTTGGGGATTTGAGCAATGCTTATGTAGATATCAATAAACTCATGAGAGAATATTTCGAGTTTGAGGTGTTGTCTCCTCGCCACGGTCATGTTATGTCTAGAGTTAGCCCAATTCCTGCCGTGATGACTTCCCGATCCAGTTTGTAAAGTCCTTTTAGGCTGCCTATGACATATTACACATTTCACTGGATTACATTCACTTATTTAGGCTCATTTCCTGTCGCAAAAGCTCTTTATTTATTTTTTCTATCAGGTACTATGAGCGGCCATGCACACTACGAGGACCTTGAACAATTTACTGATTCACAACACTGGTCAATATGGACTTCAAGCCGCCATTAGTCCCGTGAAACGAGGAAGAGTAGAGAAGTAGGAAATATTTGGAAGCCGAAGTACGTCTTTGGGACGATAGAGAACGGGTAGAGTTACCGGAGTGGTTATGAGAAAAGAAAAAAATCCCGACGATCAAGAATAGCCGTCTAAGAAGTCGAAGGTAGATCGTAGTTCTCATCCCTCCAAGCACCAAACATTTGCTCTGGCTCCAGTCTTTATTGGAATTAAAGTTCCAGCTTCCACTACTCTAGTTTCACCTTCATCCCAAGCCTCGCCGACTCATGTGTGCCCATTTCTGGGTCTTCAAGGCCGGCTTATATTCTCCTATCTAGTCCCCCTAAACTCAAAGCTACACTCCCCAGATGGTTTCTAAAGGGATTTAAATTTGATCGTGACCTACGTGCAATCTATAAAGATTTTTATATGTCCCATCTCCAGGTGATTCAAAGTAATTTGGATCAAGATGAAGGATGGAAGAATTTATGCAAGCAACTATTAGACACCAACTGTAATAACTACCAAGAGATCGTCTCCCTCAAGTCAAAAATGACGAATATAAGAGGAGGTTAACGGAACATGATGCCAGAATCGAGCATTTGACAAAGGAGAGGGACGGTGTGCTCCGAGAGAGCAAGAGCAATGCCAGCTTTCCAAAGGAATTGAAAGAGGCTCGCACAAAAATAGAAATCATGTTCCGAGATGAATTAAAGAAGGCTCATGCAAATCAGGTTAAGCTGAAAGAGGAGCTTGAAGCTTGTGATGAGATCATTGATGCTTAGAAGGAAATTATTGTTGGTCATAACGAAGCCATCGAAGCTTATAACAAAACAATTGCTGATTACATGGGAATGATGGAATCTCATGACAAGACCATTTCTGATTAGACCTAAATGTTTACTTGCTCCAGGAAAGAGTTGCGTAGCTTAACACAGAGAAGACCCAAGTTGAAGTTGTGAAGCCGCCGTGATAGCGGACTACTTGGAGTTGTAGGATAATTATTAAAGGAAAATGGAGAAGATGGATGACACTATCTTGAATTTCTATGTTAACTCCTTAATGCATCCGAGGAGCCTCAGCTATAAGTGCACATTGGATACGAGTGTACGAATCAAGTACACATGACTCGATGCAATGCAAACATAGATCAGACTCGAGTAAATCACAACCAGAGGCAACAGTAGATCAACAACACATATACAAACATATAAATATCTATGTATGTACATATATGTTGATACAACAAGTCCATATGGATATGCCAGCAGTAAAAGGAAGAAATTCACATGAAGCCATGAGTAAATGAACAAAGTCGATCTCAAGTCAGCAAATTCAAATCAGAGAATGTAACAGCAGCCAGCATAAATTCAAAATGCCAAAGAATTAAAATAGTGGTGAATAAGGCATAGATCAAACAAGTCCTGATAATATTGAATAGGTCATTGCCGAAATCAAAATAAAATCGCAAATTCAATGTGGCCGAAGTCAAACCAGAAAAGAACGGAACGACATCTAAAGCAAAATCAAAGCCGTAGTGACAAAGGAAAAGAATCAAACAAGTCAAAATCAAAGTCGTGGTAATCAAGCATGGCATATTCGCAAGCATTCAAGCATAACCATATGGTCGAGTTAAATTAACAAATGACGTCAGATGAAAATATTCGAATGATAATTTAGGGTTTTCAACCCTATAAAACCCAATCATCATCGGCATTATCAGGCATCGAGCTCAAGCAAATTAACTAGTAAAGCAAAAAAGCATAATCACATACCAATTTAGTTCGAAATCGATCAAATTGGAGCGATCGAAATCATATTACAGCTAGAGAATCAATTGTCCAAGCCAAACAAAAAAATAATCACTACAACTGATTAGATACAGGCGGTGCTTCCAATTCTACAGAAGCCCCAATTGTTGAAAGAGGAACGAGGCAACGATTTTTCACAAAGAGGAATACAGCCAATAATATAAAAAGAAAATTGGGAAAATTTTCTTTACTGTGTTTTAATTTGAGCTTGAGTCTTTTAAACATTATTGGGCTTTATTGTCAATTAGTGTTTTATTTTTAAACTTTTGTATAATTCTAGTCGTGTGACTAAGGGATGAACTACGGTGGTGTAGTTCGAGATACACAATTCAGTGGTTGGGTTGTGGCAGGATTTTGAGAGTAGAGTTAGGTTAGTCGATAGCAGGTGTCGCGAGTTAACGTGTGTAAGCATCTGACTACTTAATTTCTAGTAGAAACCTTGAGGGTATCACGCAGGCAGGATTTTGCCGAAGTTGGGTAAATCTGTGTTGTTCTATTTCTGTTTTTAATATTCTGTTATTATATATGCTGCTATTATTCTGCTATTATCAGTGCTGCAATTATTTCATATATTTCCACATTAAATTTTTATTATTATTAGCATCACCCTATTCACTCC
Source organism: Allium cepa (assembly GCA_030765085.1). NCBI lineage: Eukaryota > Viridiplantae > Streptophyta > Magnoliopsida > Asparagales > Amaryllidaceae > Allium > Allium cepa. Next base: position 458,661,859 of record CM060943.1, read on the forward strand.
CCCTCTAGGGTGAAATCCATCCTACAAATGGTATAAGTGCTAGGAACAAAAGCCAATTTTGGTTTTTAAAAAATTTGATTTGTCAGAAGCAAATTGTTGTTTTAAATTTTTAAATGGCTTCTTTTGATAATGCTTCTGCTGAGGGATAGTTCATAGTTAGACTATCAATGATCAATGGTGAATACGCATATTGGAAAAATAGAATGGAAATTTTTCTAAAATCCACAGTTGCTTGGAATATCATTGAAACGGGTCATAAAATACCAACAGTTATGATAGATGATCAGGAAATAGAAAAACTTATGCATCAATGGTCCAACTCTGAACTTAAACTACTAACCGCTAATATCAAGGCTATGAAATCTATTATTTGTTCATTAGACCAAATTGAATTTTATTGTATTTCACATTGTTTAACTATGCAGGAAATCTGGGACACACTTGAAGTAGTTCATGAAGGAACCTCCCAATCTCGTCTTAACATATTTAGCAATGAATATGATGAAAAAGTAAATTAGTGTTTCTCAGGAGAAACAAATGACAGTGAAAGTGAAGAACCAAACGAGGTGTGTTGGCAGGCTAAGGAACAACAAGAATGGTATCCGGAAAAAATGACAGTGAAACTGAAGAACCAAACGAGGTGTGTTGGTAGGCTAAGGAACAACAAGAATGGTATCCAGATTCCAGTTGCTCCAGGAACATGTCAGGGGATTAATCAAAGTATCTTAGCTTAGAAAAACACAAAGGTGGGAGAGTCACAATGGGCTACAATGAGAAATGCAAAATTGTTGGTAAAGGTAAAATAGGCAATGGTACATCAACCTTAAACGACGTATTATATGTTGAAAATCTACACCATAATTCGATCTCAATTAGCCAGTTATGTGATAAAGGAAAGAATGTTGTTTTTGATTCTGACTTGTGCGAAATTGTTGACCAATCGTCAAACGAAATCTTATTTTTAGGCAAGAGGAAAAGTAGTTTATATTCTCTATCTTTTTATGACCTCACACTTTCAAAATGTTTGGTAGCTAAGGATGTATAAGTAAATTTATGTCATCGACGATTAGGACATACTAGCATGAATCTGTTAAACAAATTAAAACGAAAAGATTTGGTAAGAGGTTTGCCATCACATGATTTCAAAACGGAAATTTAATGTAAATCATGTACAATAGGAAAAATTATAAAATCATCATTCCATGTCAAGAACAATGTAAGCACTTCCAGAGTTCTTGAAATAATTCATATGGATTTGTTTGGACCTAACGGTATTGCAAGTCTAGGTGGTAAGAAATATTGTTTCATATTGGTTGATGATTACTATAGATACATGTGGGTATACTTCTTAGCTAAAAAATCAGAAACTTTTTCTTACTTCACCAAATTCGCAAAATTACTCCAAAACGAAAAAGGGGTTTCTATTATTTCATTAAGAAGTGATCATGATGGAGAATTTGAAAAATATGAATTTCAAAATTATTGTGATGAAAATGGATTTAGACATGAATTCTATGACCCATGTACTCCACAATAAAATGGAGTTGTCAAGAGAAAGAATTGAGTCTTTCAAGAGTTGGCTAGATCTATGATAAAAGAGTATGAACTACCCTTGTCTTTTTGGCAGAGGCAGTAAACACAGCTTGTTACGAGATGAATAGAGTGATGATTAGGCCGATTATTAGGAGAGTACCATATGAACTATGGTTCGGCAAAAAGCCAAAACATTGCATATTTCAAGGTTTTTGGATGTTTGTGTTTTATTCTTAATACAGGTGATCAACTAGAAAAATTTGGGGAAAAAGCTGAAGAAGGCATATTCATGGGATACACAACCAGAAGCAAAGCCTATAGAGTATACAACAAAAGGACGAGAACAATCATGGAGTCAAACAATGTGAAATTTAATGAAAATATTGGTGATCAAAACAAGGAAACAATCAAAAGCAATGTTGAAGAGTAGAACGAAAAAGATGAAAATGAAAACCCAAAAGAAATCACAACCATAAAAGAAGTCCAAAGAAATCTGGATGCAGAGAGGTTGAAATTCAAAGCAGATCATCTTCCAAAGTTGGTAGCAGGAAATCCTATCGTAGGTATTTAAACTCGTTGGTCCTTTAGAAATTTGTGTGATTTGTGTCTATACAGTGGATTTATTTCAAAAATTGAATCAAAGACATAGATACAGCTCTTAATGATGAAAATTGGTTTACGGCTGTGCAAGAAGAGCTAAATCAGTTTTAGCGGAATGATGTTTTGACTCTAGCACCTAGACCAAATGATTATCTAGTCATAGGAACAAAATGGATTTTTAAAAATAAATTTGATGAATATGGAAATTGATTAAGAATAAAGCTTGGTTAGGTGCTAAATGTTATAATCAAATTGAAGGAATTGATTTTGCTGAAACTTTTACACCTATGGCAAGAATAGAATCCATTAGGATATTGTTAGCTTTTGCTTGCTATAAAGGATTTAAACTAAGAAAAATGGATATTAAAAGTGCTTTTCTTAATGGAATTTTGAAAGAAGATGTTTTTGTTGAATAACCAGAAGGCTTTGAAAGTCATGAATGCCCTAACTATGTATATAAACTTAAGAAAGCACTATATGGATTAAAATAAGCCCCTAGAGCTTGGTATGAATGTTTTAGTACTTACCTCCTTGAAAATGGGTTCAAAAAGGGCCATGTAGACACCATATTATTTCTATTGCACAAAAAATGGTCTTTTGATTGTTCAAATGTTCTTTTGATTGTTCAAATATATATTGATGACATTATTTATGGTGCCACTAACAACTTGTTGTATGAGAAGTTTGGAAAAGTCATGCAGGATAAGTTTGAAATGAGCTTGGTCGGAGAGTTAAAATTCTTCTTAGGATTTCAAATCCAACAAAGTGATAAAGGAACATTCATCTCACAAATAAAATATATTAGGGAACTTGTCAACAAATTTGGATTGAAAGATGCCAAACCTGCAAAACACCCCATGAGCACAACAACTAAACTTGATAAGGATGAAAAAGGTAAGGCAGTTAATAAAAAGAAACATCGAGGTATGATTGGATCACTTCTTTATCTTACCGCTTCTAGACCTTACGTTATGTTTTTTGTTTTCTTATGTGCACGATTTCAATCTAATCCAAAAGAATCCCACTTAAAAGATGTTAAAGAATTATAAGATATTTGCTGCACACACTACGTTTTGGTCTTTGGTATCCAACTAACGATAACTTTGAATTAGAAGGATATTCGGATGCAAATAATGCTGGAAGTCTAGCTGATAAACTACTAATGGAACGTGATTTATGTTAGGACATTCATTAGTTGCATGGTCAAGTAGAAAAAAGAATTGTATTGCATTATCCACCACTAAGGCAGAGTATATTGCTCTAAGTGGTTGCTCGGCTCAAATTTTATGGATGATGCAAACTTTGCAAGACTGTGGTCTAAATTTTAAATATGTACCACAAATATGTGATAGCAAAAGTGCAATTGATCTCATAAATAATCCTGTACGCCACTCATGGACAAAAAATATAGATGTTAGACATAATTTTATTAGAGATCATATTTCCAAAGAAAATATCAACATAAATTTCATTTCAACCGATTTTCAATTGGTAGACATTTTTACAAAGGATCTTCCAGAAAATAGTTTTTGTAAACTACGTCTCAGTCTAGGTGTTTTAGAAATTTGATTTGATTTTTTTGCCTATATTAACTATTCTGACTCCCTACTGATTATCGAAAAGATAAACAGTTATTGAAAAAGTGATGAGTGTTGATATTGATCATATATTATAACTTGAGAAAGTATATTTAATAAATTTCATTAAAAATTTAAACAAGATTTATAATAACTCTTTTTTGGTAAAATTCCATGACCATTTCTATTTCATCATATTTATAACGACCATCACTCATCAAAATGCAATATAGTATGTCAAAATATGGCGTTTTAAACCGAAAATTATTTGTTTTTCATTTTATTATATTTTTAGCAATAAAAACATCCAAAGTATCCACTCTCATTTAAAAGTCCTCAAAGTTATGCATGAGTGAATTACTTGGATTTTTTTTTGATTATGTGCTTTCATGCTCATTTAAAAGTCCTCACGGTTATGAATGTATGGAAAACATATCAAAATTGATTATTAAATAGACAATTTTATTCTAATCCCATTTAAAAGTCCTTATGGTTATGCATGGTTAGAAGATGCTTGAATTCTTTTTTTAAAACAAATTGAGAATACTACTAATCTCATTTAAAAGTCCAAACGGTTACGCATGTTTAGTAGATTTTCAAGTTCCTGATATAAATATACCACAAATAGACACAACTATATAGTTTTATATGCCGACATCACCCCTGTCATTCTAAAGTAGAATATGTGTCTAACAGAGTATTTATGATTTTTGTTTGATTTTTTTATTGAAATTTAATAATTAGACTCAATTGGGTATTAATGTTTTATTAATGCCTATCACTTTTTCTCACTTTATCTAACACTATTACTCTTTGCTGATAAGATAAGAGGGAGAGAAAAGTTAAGATTTTGGCAAATAAATGTCATATATTTTATTTTGTATTTGCTATTTGCATCTAGGTTCATTTGCATATTTTTATTTATTTTCATGCATATATGAAAGGGGAGTTTTTGTTGTAGAGAGGGAGCATTCAAATAGGGGGCAAATTGAAAGATCAAATACTTCTAATAAATTCAAAATCTTAAATGTATGTTTATTATCATCAAAAGAGGGAGATTGTTGAATATTCTAGTATATGTTTTTTGTTTGATGATAATAAACATATATATATAGATAGATGTATATATATTCATTTAAATGTATTTGCTATTGTACTATTTTATTTTCACATAATTAAATAAACATTTGTTGAATAAAATAAATAACACATAATTTAAAATTCAAACAGATATTTTATCCAAACAAATATTTTATTACAATTTCAATAATACAAATTTGTGCTCTCACTATGTATACAAAATTTCAATACATTTCAAGTTACATAACTGTCCTCACTACATATCGCTTGTTCACTCGTATTTATTCTTCAGCTGTATTCCCATTTGTATCCTGCATCTGAGCTATATGCAAAATAAACACTATGCAGTAAAATTGAAAGAGAAATATTTTTGTATTGTAAAATAAAATGTGTTTTGGAAATATTATTTGCCTTGGTTATTTGGTTTGTTCGTCATTATATTCTAAATTCATCATACACAAACAGCTTGTGACATGCATAATGCATCACTGTACATGCCATAATGTCATGCACACCGATATACACTTCATAAAACTACGGGGACAGGTGAGCCCAAGGTCAAACCCGGGCTATAAGCTGGATTTAACTCAGGTGCAATACGAAAAACAAATCCAAATGAAAATATACACAAAACTTCAAACTGTGAACAACAAGGGTATAAAGTGATGTACACATGAAGCCAACAAAACCCAGAAATGAAGACACAAATATATCAAGACTCCGACCATGCTAACAAGTGTACAGTTGTGTACAAATGAGAACAAACTCGACAATGGAGTCATGAAACAACTTCAACTAGAGCATCATCAATGAACTAAAACTCAAGCCAGTGAAACAAAAGTTTACAATAACTAAACTTGAAGATCATCAGGGATGAAACTCAACCTATACCAGACTACAAAGAAACCAAGGCCACAAATTTCAACCAGATCAATGAGAAAGGCAAAATGAAGACAACAAACTGCAGACCTGAAAACATGGAAGCAAATGCAAACTAGCTCGAAGCAACAACTCAGTGTAAACACATATGGTCAAACACAAGAACAAGGAAACAAATGTATTCATACTTAAAATAACTGGATAGACCATCAACCACAGTGCAGCTCAAAGGTTCATTTGAATCCACACTAAAATCAAGTGTACATATGAAGTGGATCTCAATGATATGCAGATAGTTTCAAAAAGACCACATAAACATATATACATGCACACACACACACACATATATATGTACTCACATATATGAGTTCAAAAGCACCAGCATGAATAATCAGAAGCTAAAAGTGCTCAAATGTATAAAGTTGTGAATGCAACAGTTCAACCGAAGACATAAAGCTACAGAGGTGACATCAATATACATGAAGACCAACAACTAGTGCAATCAAATCACAAACAAAGCAAGCAGGTGACATCATTTTAGGTTCATAAATAAAGTAGCACATTGGATACAAGTGCAAAAATCAAGTACACATGACTCGATGCAATGCAAACACGGGTCAGACTGAGTAAATCACAAGCAGAGGCAACAGCCGATCAATAACACATACACACACGTATACATATGTATGTATGTACATATATGTTGATACAACAAGTCCATATGGATAGGCCAGCAATAAAGGGAAGAAATTCACATGAAGCCATGAGTAAATGAATAAAATCAATCTCAAGTCAGCAAATTCAAACCAAAGAATGTAACAGCAGTCAACATAAATTCAAAATGCCAAAGAATTCAAACCGTGGTGAATAAGGTATAGTTCAAACAAGTCCAGATAATATCGAACAAGTCAATGCCTAAATCAAAAATAAAATCACAAATTCAATGTGGCTGAAGTCAAACCAGAAAAGAACAGAACAAATTCAAAAGAAAAATCAAAGCCGTAGTGACAAAGGAAAAGAATCGAACAAGTCAAAATCAAAGCGGTGGTAATCAAGCATAACATACTTGAATTGAACTAATCTAAAGAAATCACAAGCATTCAAGCATAATCGTATGGCCAAGTTAAATTAGCAGACGAAGTCAGATGAAAATATTCGAACGATAATTTAGGGTTTACAATCCTATAAGGACCAATCATCATCGACATTATCAGGCATCGAGTTCAAGCAAATTAACCAATAAAAAAAAAGCATAAATCACATACCAGTTTAGTTCAAATTCGATCAAGTTGGAACGAGCGAAATCATATCAGAGCTAGAGAATCATTTGTCCAAGCCAAACAGAACAAATAATCACTACAATTGATCAGATACAAACGGCGCTTCCAATTTTAAAGAAGCCCTAATTGTTGAAAGAGGAACGAGGTAGCGATTTTTCACAAAGGAGATTACGACCAATAGTATAAAAAGAAAAAGGGGAATTTTTTTTATTGTGTTTTAATTTGGGACGGAGTCTTTTAAACATTATTAGGCTTTATAGTCAATTAGGGTTTCTTGTTTTTATTTGTAATTTATTTTTAAACTTTGTGAAATTCTAGTCGTGTGACTAGGGGACGAACTATGGTGGTGTAGTTCGAGAATTTGCAACTCAGTGGATGAGTTGTGGCAGAGTTTTGAGTGTAGAGTTAGATTAGTCGGTAGTGGGTGTCGCGATTTTACATATGTAAGCATTTGACAACTTAATTTCTAGTAGAAACCTTGAAATTAGCAAGTAGGCAGGGTTTTGCCAAAGTTGGGTAAATTTATGTTATTATATTTCTGCTTTTAATATTCTATTATTATCTATGCTGCTATATTCTGCTATTATCAGTGCTGCAATTATTTTATATATTTTCGCATTAAATTTTTATTATGATTAGTATCACCCTATTCACCTCGCCTCTAGAGCGAAACCAATCCTACAGGTACGACCCCCACATTTTGATTCTTTATAGAAAGTGTTATATGTAATGTAATGTTGACATTTTGACTCTAACTTTATTTGTCTACTTATCTATGTTTCATGCACTTAAGCTAATTTTAGCTATTACTATTTTATCTAGTCCTATAATTACTACCAAAATTGTTTGTTTGGAGTAACATAATTATGAATTACTTGGTTTTTTATTTTGAGTATTGGTGCGCGGCCCTAGTTCACAGGGCTATTTGCTTCAAACACTTAACAAATGACTGGTTGATCCTTGTGATTCTTCGAATGTCTGTTGTGGTTCCTATCTTCGGGAACTTGTGATTTGAGCATCTCAATTCCAGGGATTTTGTCGACCAATAATCATAATTCTTTTCCGATTCGTAGTAGAACGACGTTACTAGATTCATGTCCATTACCCTGATAGTGGTAGTGGATTGATTCTTGTTAGTCCTGCAATAAACGAGTTTCCCGGCATTGCCAGGACAATACCTATACTTAAGAGCATGCGTAGCTTATGAAAAGCGTAGCTTTTAAGAGTGTCTATGGCTTATGAGATGCGCGGCTTTTGGGATCGATATGACCCGTCAATCCGGAATGGTTTGGAATTTTTCAACATTACCAATCTTTGGGCAACATGAGGAGTTCATGTTTTGAAAGCATGGTTCCACGGCTCAAGAAACGATGCGCGGTTTATGGAGGTGACAGCTTTGATTGGGGCCTTCCTGATGTTGCCGGAGCAACACAAGTTCTTAGAAGGCAGGGATCGAGTCCGTCGACCCAACAGTTTGAGTTGATTTGCTTTCGTCGACCCAACAGGTAGATGAGGCATACTTGAGCATGGTTCCACTATCTCAAGCAATCATCGTATGGTTTTAAGTTGATTTGATGGCGTTGACTCAACACGTTTCTTTTGTCAGCATGGTTCTATTGGTTCGGAAAGCAAAGTGATTTTATTAATAAAAGTTGGGAAAGTTTTGCCTATTTACAATACCTCTGATATTTCGGGATGGCTTATTTGTTGGAAATAGGAAATACATATGATAGTCTTAGATAAAGTAAGGACGTACCGATTCACTGCTCCATGCTTGTGGAATTTGGGCTCCATCAACGGTTGTTAGCTTTAATATGTCATCCCCTAACTTCTGACCGATCACGTAGGGTCCTTCCTAGTTTGGTCAGGATGCTCCTTCTACAGGGTAGACCCTCTTGAGTACAAGGCTCCCACTTCAAAGAAGCAGTTATGGACTTTGGGGTTGAAGTATCGTGCGACCCTTTTTCGGTGACTGGAAGTTCTTATTTCAGCTTCTCGCCTCTTCCCATCGACCGTATCACGTGACTCGAGTAAGAGCTACTCGTTCTGCCTTTGATTGAAGTTTTGCCTTCGATAAGAAGAGACTTCTAGCTCCACTGGGATCATTGCTTCTGAACCATATGCCAGGGAAAATGGAGAGTCCCCAATTGTTAATTTGTGCATTGTCCTGTAAGCCCATAGTGCCGGTGGAAGTTCATTGACCCAATTTCCTTTTGCTTTATATAACTGCTTTTTGATGGTTGACTTGATGATCATATTTACTACTTCCACTTGGCCGTTTGCTTACGGATGTGCGACAGCGGAAAACCTTTTCTTGATTCAGAAGCATTTGTAAAATTCTTTGAATTCAACGCTTTCCAATTGGGTGCCGTTATCCATGATGATTTTTTGTGGCACACCAAACCTTTAAATAATATTTTTAGCAAAAAAGTTAATAACTTTTTTTGTGATGATAGTGGCCAACGGTTCATCTTCGGTCTATTTGGTGAAATAATCAACAACAATAATAACATATTTGGCTCCTCCTTTAGCCACTAGTATTACACTAATCAGATCGATTCCCTAAGTTGCGAATAACCATAGGCTGACCATCGATGTTAGATCCATCGAGGGAGTTCTATTGACCTTGCTAAATCTTTAGCATTGATCGCACCATTTGGCACAATCAGATGCATCGCAATTTACTACTGTCCAAAAGTACCCATATCGGAGAACTTTATTTGCAAGGTTTTGCTCCCCAGTACGGTCTACGCAGTCGCCTTCATGAACTTCTCTTAGGATCCTTCAAGCTTCGTCGTAGGTCACACATCTAAGCAAGGGAGTAGAGAATCTCTTTTAGTAGAGTATCACATCCTTTATTGCAAATTATGGCGCATTTCGGAGAAGCTTTTTCCATCGATTCTTGTATGTGGGGAGAGTTCCTGTGAGGGGGTAGTCTTTGATTGGCATCATCCATTTCCATGGTTCTTACGTTGTCTCAAAAATCCGGTCGATGCCCATTTCGCTTATGCTTGGTATGGTTAGGGTTTCAACTGGGATTACTCCCAGTGACCGAGCTTCATTGAAACTGGCCAGTTAGGCTAGATAATCCACCTTCATGTTTTATTCCCTCGAGATATGGGTAATGTTGTAATAGTCGATGTCGAACAGCACTTCCTGCACTTTAGATATGTACAGGGAGAGGTTCTCCCCCTTCACCGAGCATGGTATTCTCCTTTCACCTGATAGATGACGAGTTGAGAGTCGATATAAATGTGTATGGACTTTATTCGGAGTTCCTTCACAACTTTCAGCCTGGCTATCAATGCTTCATATTCTGCCTTGCTATTTGTTACAGAGAATTCCAAGCATAAAGGCATAACAAATGAATCGTCCTTCGGAAGTCTGCAGCACAAACCCTACTCTCGAGTAGAAGTTGTTAGATGCTCCATTAATGAACAGCTTCCAACGTGTCTCCACTTTTGGAGTCATTTCTTCCTCGTTATATCATATTGAAAAGTCAACAAAGAAATATGCCAGCACTTGCTCATTGATCGCTATTCGAGGATGGTACGTGATTTCATGTTGACTTGATTCGATTCCATTTGATAAACCATCCAAAGGTCTCAGGGCGTTATAACAATTACTTCAAGCCTCAATCTGCCAGCACTCCGATCGGGTGTGCCTGGAAGTACGGTTGTAACTTTTCAGATGCGATCAAGAGGTAACAGTTTTTTCAAATTTGTACAGTTCTTTTCTACTCCAGTGAACCATGTACTAATGTAATATATGGGTCATTGGATCTTACGAGCACGACGCTCAATGCATGGAGCAAGATTGCTAAGTAGATGTACAAACCTTCTCCGTCAACTAACTTGGACAGTATTGGTGGGGTTTCATATGTCGCAGCAGCTCTTCGAACACAGTTTGACAAGCTTGATTCCACTCGAAGTTCTTCTTTCCCTTCTTTAGTGCGTCAAAGGATGATATACATTTATCATTTCCTTTTGAGATGAACCGGCTCAATTTCGCAACCTTTCTATTTAAGCTTTGTAACTCTTTCCTAATCCTTGGGGCCTCGACTTCCCGTAAAGCAGTTTTTTGTTTGGGATTTGCTTTGAAACCTCTGGCACTTACGATGAATCCTATGAACTTTCCAAAGGCTACCGCAAAGTGACACTTAAGTGGATTGAGCTTTATTCCATATTTGCACAGTATTACAAACATTTCGACAAGGTTGTCCAAGTGATTTGTAGCTATGTGCAATTTAACTAACATATCGTCTACATAAACTTCCATAGTTTTCCCAATCTGATGTCTAAACATAGCGTATACTAGTCGTTGGCAGGTTGCATAACATTCTTTAAGCCAAATGGCATTACTTTATAGAATCATAGTACCGGATCAGTAATGAAACTGGTAATTTCTTGATCAAGTTCATGCATTATGGTTCGGTTGTATTCCGAATATGCACCTTAAATGATAGCAATTCATGTCCAATCGTCCCATCCAAGAGATGATCGATTCTGAGAAGAGGAAAGTTGTCTTTCAAGCAAGCTTTGTTTAGATCTGAGTAGTCGATACAAGTTCGTCATTTCCCGTTGGACTTCTAGATTAAGACCGATTTGGTTGCCCATTAAGGGCATCTTGCATCGTGGATAAAACCATTCACCTTCAGTTTATCCAATTCTTCTCTTAGCACTTTAGACCGCTCGGGTCCTAGGCTGCGCCTTTTCTGCTTCATTGGTGTATACTTTGGATCAATGTTAAGTATGTGGCATGCGATCTCCAATGACACCCTGCACATATAGGATTGTGTCCAAGTGAATACATCTAGATTGGCATGAAGAAATTTGATGAGTTCCAGTCGCATCCTGTTTCCAAGTGTGATACGGTTTTTACGACTAGTATGGGGCCATCCATAACAACTGGGACAAACACCGTCAATTCAACCAGTGCTGCCCATTCCTCCCCTGAACTTTTCTTTCTAGGGTCCATAGCTTTGTTCAATCGGTTATGGTCTCCAAGCCAGGGGCGGCTCTATAGTTGCTATTCGATAGGTTTATGAATGTGAAGAGTTCTTCCTACATTCTTTCCTTTTTCTTTTTTTAGAGTCATGTCTTTCTAGGATATAACATTCTCTAGCAGCCCCGACTTCTTTTTTTGTTGGAAACTTCATAGTTAGACACCATTGAGCTAAAGTAATCTTGAAATCTACCAAGGTAGGCCACCTTAGGAAGTCATTGAAGGCATAAATTTCATCTACGATCACAAAGCTTTGGATGACGGTGACTCTTCGGTTGCCTTCTTCGAGTTCTACGGGTAAATTAATCGTTCTGATAGGTTGTTTAGTTGTACCGATGAATCCATGGATCTTTTTTTGGTAGGCGGATACATCTTTCATATTGATCTTCATCTGATCAAAGATGAGTTTAAAAAGGACATTTATAGAACTGCCACTGTCTACCAATACTCGTCAAACCATGGTGACTCTAATTCCTACTATCATGACCATGTGGTCGAGAGTTGGTGCTTTAATTCCTTCATTGTCTCGATTCCAAAGTAATACTTCATCGTTCGGTGTTCTCTGCTACTTGGCAGGTGTTCCATCTTTGATCACAAACCATGAACCTTTTGGAGCATGCTTTAATGAGCTTGCATAACGCTTCATTTCACCTCAACTCTTCTTCGCGGGATGGAATCCGCCAGATATTGTTCGAATGATGAGTCTCTGGTCGGTTCACCTAGGTCCCTATTCACCGGTTCCACCTTTATTCCCTTTATCTCTAGGAGCTGGGGGTGCTGCGGTTTAGTAAGGATTCTATGGTTTCCTTACATAATGCTAAAGCTTGTTTTCTCGAATTAGTTCCTCAATCAAGTTCTTCAGGCGACGACAATCATTTATGTTGTAGCCATGTGTCTCATTAAAGCGAAAATACTTTCGGCATGCTTTTGTTGTTCCTTTGCTTCCTTTTTCGATGGCTTCTAGCACTCTTATGTCCCTTGTGTCACGAGATAGATGTTTTCTGGAGCATCGTTGAGCGAGGTGTATTCTTCGAGCCTCAAACCGTTAGGTCGCTTGTTACTTCCATTTCACTTATTAGAATTCTAGCTCTTCCTTTTCTAATTCCCATTTTTTCCTACGTTCCCTTCAGCGGTCCTGGAAGTATTTATGTCTTGGTTTATCGCCATACCACTTTGCCCATTGTTGGTTGGTTGTAAGTTAGCCAATTTCCTTTCTAATTCCTGTACCCCTTCCAATCTCAAATATTGGCTTGCCTTTGAGTTGAAGTCCTTCCTAGTGATAGGCTATTTCATTTTGATCCATTTCTCGAATTTAGTTTCGGGGTGGATAGCGCGGACTAAGGCCATGAAAATCGTATCCTCGTTTGGATTACTTAATTCAGTCACTCTCTTGTTGAACCGATTCAAGAAGGACTTCAGAGATTCATTCCACCCCTAGAATAGGCCATATAAGAACATACCGTCTTTTGGTTCCGTGTGAAGCCAAAATTGGTCAAGGAATCTTGTTGCTAATTGATTGAAAGGGGAGATGGATCTTAGTGGAAGCTTGGTGAGCCACATGGAAGCAATTCCTTCCAGGAAAATCGGGAAGCATCTACATCGAATGACATTCAAAGCATTTTCTCCACCCATGTACCAACTGTACTTAAATAACTGGGGTTTCGAGTCTCTCGTCTCATCGTAAGATGGAATAGTTGGAATAGTGATCTTTTTAGAGTACAACTCATTTAGATTATCATCAATGAAGGGAGTTTGACTGGGAGTCGATCCCCACTCATCATCCCTTCTATCCTTACTTTCATCCATTAGTCGCTTGACCATGATCGCAGTATATGCCTCAGATGTATGGTAATCTACAGGTTGGACATCAGTGATTATACCAAGTGTTTGATTTTGCAAACGATCTTAGTGAGTGGACTGAAGTCTAGGCTCTATTGTCTTTGAGAGAGCCATTCCCTCAGAGTTTTGTTGGTTTACAGTTGGCCAGGTAATGGCAGTTTGATCCCTTTGGTGTTATTGAATGCATTAGTATTTCCTTCCAACTTTTTATCGTTAAGTCACACACCATCTTCTGAGTTGGAGAGATCCATCGCTATATCCTCCCGTATGGTTTTCGCCTCTAGATTGTAATTTGTAGCTGGTTGCCTCATAGTAGGTGGAGTGCTTGCATTTCCTTCCAAATTAACTCCTATGGTTCCACCTATTACTTCTTTCTGCTGCTGCTTTCCGTTTCTCTAATTTATGCCAAAGATGGAAAAAAATTCTTGTTCTATGGCAGCCGTGGGCTCTGTCATGGTTTTTGGAACAGCATGTGACTGTAAGGTCAATAGGGCTTCAATTTTTCCATAAGATATCTTTGGTTGTTCTCCATTTTCTGATTATTATCATCAACCATTTTATTTAATTCATCTCTGGTGACAACTTCACGCTGAATAGAGGATTCCATCACCTGATCTCCTGTATTGGCTCCATTAACTTCAATTCATTGAGGATTGATCTCATCTCCAGCAATTACAACACTAATGGATATTTCGAAAGTAGTTCTCTTTCTTTCTAGTGTTATTGATTCTTAGCAACAGATCTACTGAGCAGAGAATGAGGATCTAACTTCTGAACCAATCTGATCTAATGTAGATAGCTAGAACTAAGCCTGAGTTGGATTCCCAATGAAAGCACTAAAATGTTAACCAAAAAATTGGATCAACACCTTGATATGATTATGAAAGCACCAACTCCATTTATCAGGACAAATAAAGTAGAGCAAAACACACTTTAAATTGCAAAATGAATAGAATAAAGTATAGAAACACAAGATTTTTTTTATTGCAGTTCGGCTGTTAACGAAGCCAACATCCACTTTATAACTTTTTATTAACTGATTACTGTTACACGTTGATTCGGGGTGCAATATGGTTGGATCTGGTAAGTTAGATCGAGTCACCAATATTAGAGTTCATCGGAGAATCACAGTGAGCCCTTTAGATGGCTATTGTGTGCAAGGTGAAGGATGAAGAATAATTTCTACAATGCAGCCAATCTAGAAAATCCGTTTATGTTGCAGATGGATGAGTATTTATAGGGATTGGAGAGATATTAGGCTAGGCCACCTTCCCAAAAGCTTACATTTGAAGATACGAAGGCGCCTAGGAAATTTCACTGTGGGCCGAGCAAATATGATGGATCGCATGCAGTTAGTTTATTTTTGGCTCACGTTAAATGTACCACGTTCCATGCCTTTTGTAGATGGCTTTCACGCAATGATGACTAGTTGCCTTGTTTTAATGGTGTCTTGTGCATAGGTTGGATTGAATCATGCCTGGAATCAGATGAATTCTCACTTCTCGAACTAGGCTACTTGGAATACCATGAAACTTAGCAGATATCCATAGGAAAGGTGATGGATCACGATGAAAGAAGATTGGAGGACCCATGAGTGAGCGTTATGGATCGCTAGCGATCCATTGCCTTAGCTTATTTTGGCATCTTCCTTCTTAGGTCTTTCTCTTCCTTTTCTTCTTGCCTTCTTGGTTGATCCTTAAGATGTTTTGACTTGTTATAGATATTCTGGCTTCCTTTGAATTCCATTCGGAAAAAAACCCAAATAATAGGTATATATAATAATACAGCAGAAATAAAAATACTACGGCCGTTGAACATCTAGCTCGACTACATGAGCTCTATGTCCCACCAATGACAACCTCGAAAAACTCGTTCTAATCCGAGCATTATAATAAAATAACACCCGGATCATTTTGGAAAACCAGCATGAGAAAACTTAAGAAATGTGATGAACATATAATAATTCTGTGAGACCACACCGCTAAACGCCAAATGGGTTTTACTGCACAAGAAAAATATTCATACGTGAAAGAATGGAAACAAATTAAGACAAAATCCAAACTTGAAAGAATGACCATGAACAAGATCAAAATTCAAACTTAAAGAAGGGATATAAATAATTAAACTCTAACAAGGACTCCAAGAACTTCTCAATGCAATTAAGAAAATGATTCAAAGATTTGAATCAAATAATGAAAGCAAATTTTTCCAACAATGAATAGGAGGGTGCACCCCCTATCGAATGTATAACTCTAGAAAATATACATGAGAACTACAGTGACTCTCGGAAAATGTACAAGCTTGACTGTAATAATGTAACGGTCCGCAAATTTATCACTTTGATAAATTATATTTATTTTTAAAATTTTCAAATATAATCTTTTTAACATAGACTACGTTGTCCTGAACAATAAACAATGACGGTAATCTTATTTTGAATAAGTATTTACAAAAATATATACTATGGAAAAATATTGATAAAATGACCAAAAACCATTTTATAAGTAAGCAACTCTATAATTATCAGAAGTTATGCACAGAGCGGGATACATACACTTATTTCTCCATTTAAACGAGAATATGAAATAAACTATTTATTTTATTTTTAGGATTATTTACGGCATCATCAATAATGTCATCGTATTTAATAATTGACTTATGAATTTAAATTAAGATTTAAATAATTATTATAATTTTTCAAATAATTGTTTTAAAATGATAATAATTCAATTTAATTAGTTATATAGTGCAGTAAATCATTTATAATAATTTTATAAAGATATATATTTGATTTGAAAATATAATAAAACTCGTATCGCTTTATCAATATAACAACACTTTTTGTAAACAATTGTTTAATATTAATATATATGGTTTTATAAATCAAATGTGATCATTTCAATTAGTTAAAAATGATAATAAATTGGCTTGCAAATTTTGTTTACATTTGTATGTAAATTAATTTATAAGTGAAAATGTGACCGCGAACCGGTTTTTCGATTTTCAACGGTTTAGCGATATAAGTTATACAACTTTGTTTATATCAGTTGAAGATATTTCTAACATACACATGCATAAATTAACATCGTTGGCATCAAAGTTAGCCACCAACATAAGTGAAAGCACCAGTATCCAATCAGAGGTCACTAATAGAATATATGTAGGGAGTATAATATGAAAAATATTCAAAATTAAATTGAAAGCAAGTAAAAAAGACAAGATTTATAGTGGTTCGGCTAACTACAGCCTAGGTCCACGCCAGAACAATCGTTTTTATTATACTGAATTTTGATTGTAGCTATAATCCAGAATTCCAGAATGAAAATGGCAGAGTAGTCTTTGGGTAGAAGATGAAGAGAAATAGAATGGAGAGATCCCTCTTTTTGAAGCCAATCCTACTGTATTTATAGGTGAAATCTCGGCTACAGGCCTTCTCACCTACATGGTCCCACCATAACGATCGTCGACCCAACTCATCTATCCTATGTCGACTCAGAGTAACACCATGCCAACCCGAAGCAAAAACCGAAGCGAACCCTATGCCGACCGAAGTAGAACCCGTAGCAACTCTATGCTAACACGGAGAAACAATGCCAACCCGGAGCAATACCATGCCGACCCGAAGTAGAACCTGAAGCGAATCCTATGTCGATCCGAAGTAGGACCCGAAGCAATTCTACGCCGACCTGGAGCAACACTATACCAACTCGAAGTAGAACCCACAGCGAACCCTTTGCCGGCCAGAAGTAGAACCCCAAGCAACTCTGTGCCGACCCGGAGCAATAATGCTGACCTAGAGCAACACCATGCCAACCTTAAGTAGAACCCAAAGCGAACCATATGCCGACCCGAAGTAAAACCTGAAGCAACACCATGCCGACCTGGAGTAACAACACGACCTGGAGCAACACCATGCCAACCCGAAGCAAAACTCAAAGCGAACCCTATACCGACCAGAAATAGAACTCGAAGCAACTCTATACCGACTCGGAGTAACAATGTCGACATGGAGCAACACCATGCTGACCGGAAGTAGAACCCGAAGCGAACCCTATGCCGACTCGAAGTAGGACCGAAGAAGCTCTATGCGAAGCCGAAGGACATTATATTATAACCCAAAGTAAACTCTTTACTGACCCAAGCTACGCCTTTCTCCAATCCTGCATCATTTATCTATAGACTATGCTTAATACTGACTTTATATTAATATCCCTAGTTGATTGTCCATCCATCCATCTAAACCAAATCTATGATATTCCGGCCTTGATAATCAGAAGTCTATTAGATTAAATCCGCTCGTGTATTGCCTTTCCAAATGGCGATTTAACACTTTGCCCCCCAAAACATTCCTTGTAATAGGAAGGAGTGTTTTGTATTGTCATAAGCAAAATGTTTGAAACATGTGGATGACCTGTGAAGAGATCAATGATCTAGCCTGATTGTCAGTAATGATCGTTTGGGACAGTTAATAAAATTTGTAGTCGTCCCAGGCTGATGATGATCGCATGGGATCAAGCGTCTGTTTGAGGAGAAATATGATTGTTCGGGGACATGTGCAGCTCGAGGAAAATGCAATCGTTTGATATCGTGTGTCGTTCGAGGCGAAATGTGATCGTTCAAGATCGACTATCGTTCGAGGTGAAATGTGATCATTCGAGATCGAGCGTCGTTCGAGGTGAGATGCGATCGTTCAAGATCAAGTGTCGTTCAAGGTGATATGTGAGTGTTCGGATGGGACTCGAAATTATAAATGTTAGACTTATGTTCGTGGGTGTTTCGGAATCACTTGTTATGGTGGTTCATCGCCATCTCAGAGCATGCCTACGTACCATTCGTGATACTGTACATGTGTAAGTGACTTAGCCATTTTTGGTGTAGGATTTATTATTAATTATTTAGTTCATGCCATAAAGAGATGACGATCTATGCACTTAAGCCAGGCTAGCTCTGATTTGTAGCGGATGATGACTACTTATGTTCCATCACCGCTATTCATTTCCAAGCAAAGCCGTCCAAATCCATGCCCCCAATTCAATGGAGAGTTGTGCTAATCCATTTTCTTTGGTTAGGGTTTGGCCCTAGTTGATCCAATCCATATCTAAGGCTACTAGTTTTTACTACAAGTCCTGGATTCCAATTTCAAGCTGTTCCAGCATCCATTAATGGTCTTTTATTTTCATTTCCATCCTTCCTGGGAGTCCATGAGGGAATCCGAGATTATCTTCTTTCAAATGATCATCTAAGCTCCGATCCATGCCAAAATTCCATTCATCATCTTGCCTGCTTCTTTTCCCTGGTTATGACCCTAGATTTCCACTTGTCTCTTCTTGTCCCTGCTCTTTGTCTCCATGTTGATTGCCTAGCCATGGCTTCCTAGACACTTCCCAAGCTTTCAAACTTCCAAATCCCTTAGTGTTAGCTGATGTGCAAGTAAATGTGCATATATTTATATCCATATTTTATCTATTTTTATTTAAACAAATATCATATTTGGGCATTTTAACATGTTTAAAACCAAAATTTAATTATTTTCAAATCATCATATATTCATCTTCAATCAGGGGTAAAATGGTCATTTTTGTGCGTGTATCAATTTGAGAATTTTTATTTGAAATTTTTTATGATTTTTATAGGAAATTTTGATGCATATGGAAGATACTTTTATGAAGATACATGTATGCACAAATGAATACAAAGGAAAGAAGAGGGAAATAATTCAAGACCATGACCATGGAGGACCCCGTACACTTACCTAAATCTACAATTAGAAGCTAATGGACAACTAAGTGGAGGTTAAAGCCTCATGCACATTTAATGATGGATTAATTAGTGGCTAATGGTTACTTGGTGGCCACACTTCCTAAAGGGCATTTTGGGAAGCACCCTAAAAATAGAATCAGGGTTTTATACTTGTATAAATAGCCCTCTTATGTACATGTAAATATCTTCTCCTCTCTCATATATTTGTTTAGGAAATTAGTAAGTTGCAAAAAAAAAATCAAAGTGAAATAAAATGGCTTCCAAACCTCTTTCTCCTCTCTTTTCTACATGTTTTTCCTTGTTCTATTATTAATGTTTATGTCTATGCTCTCTTTCTTTTTATGTTCATTTCTTAGATTTACATTCATGCAATTAGTTTGATGTTATTTCATGTAAGTAGTTAATCTCATTTCCTTTGTTTAATTTCTACTTCTCTTTGCTTTCCAATATTGAAACTTACATGCATTGATTTGATAACACAAATGAGTAGCTAAACCCTTCAATTTAGGGGTAATAAAGCTCTCAAATATTATGTAATTTCAACATTTTTATGATTTATGATCTCTTTAGTTTGTGCTTCATGAAAGTGAATTTTGATGTAAGTTTATACAAGTAGGTTTGATAGCTTATATTTCTTATGCAAATGGGCTATTCTTATTCAACATAAACACAATTTATATCATCATTTGCTAATTAATTTTTGATTTTGAAATTAAAGTAAAAATGAAATTTGATGATCTATACTACTAGTTACAATAGTAAATAGATAATTCTTAAAATATCTTTTGCTTTGGCTTCATTATCATGAGAATTAATAAGTGATTTATTTGTTGTATTATAGTTTGATGGTTTGAGTTATGTTAATTAATAACATAAACATATCATACTTATGATAGATACAATAGTTGTTTCACTTAATATCAAAGCTAGAGATCATAAATTATTTTTTTGTTGATTTACAAAAATATGAGAGTGGATTTACCTCTAAATTATTCTTTAGTCTAATAGTTTTTAAATCACATTTTAATTCTAGCTTTTGCTTCTGTTTTGTAGTTAACAATTTCCTCTTACTTTGGTATAATTCGATTGAATCAAAAAATTTAAAACTTAAAAATTCCCAACGGATCGACGCGTACTCACCACGTACTAAAATTGTACAATGTGCACTTGCGTTTATTTTATTTTTAAATTTATTGGCATTTTTCTAATCAATAGAAAATTTTCCATTAAATACTAGCATTCTCAGTGAAAGCATCAAAATGTTGGTGTTAAAATTGGCCACCAATACCATATTATGTGTGAATGTACCAATATCCAGTCACAGATCATAGATAGAATATGTGTAGGGAGTATAATATGAAGAATATTCAAAATTAAAATGAAAACAAGTAAAAAAGACAAGATTTATAGTGGTTCGGCTAACTCGGCCTACGTCCACTCCAAAAAAATCCTTCTTATTATACTGAATTTTGATTACAGTTACAATCTAGAATTATAGAATGAAAATGGGAGAGTAGCCTCTGGGTAGAAGACAAAAAGAAACGTAATGGATAGATCCCTTTTTTCGAAGCCAATTCATTGTATTTATAAGTGAAATCTTGGCTATAGGGCCTTCTCATCTACATGGGCCTACCACAATGATCGTCAAGCCTAACTTGACCACCTATGCTGATCCGGAGTAACACCATGCCGACCCAAAGCAGAACCCAAAGCGAACCCTATGCCGACGCAAAGTAGAACCCAAAGAAGCTCTATGTCAACCCGGTGTAACAAAGCCGACCCGGAGCAACACCATGCCAACCCGAAGTAGAACCTGAAGCGAACCCTATGCCGACCCGAATTAGCCCGAAGTAACTCTTTGCCGACCCGAAGTAGAACGTGAAGCGAACCCTATGTCGACCCGAATTAGCCCAAAGCAACTCTATGCCGACCCGAAGTAGAACCCGAAGCAAACCCTATGTCGACTCAATGGAGAACCCGAAACAACTCTATGCTGACCTGGAGTAACAATGTCGACTCGGAGCGACAACATGTCGATCTGAAGCAGAACCCGAAGCGAACCCCATTTCAACCAGAAGTAGGACCTGAAGCAAATCTATGCCAATTCGAAATGACAATGCCGACCTGGAGCAACACCATGCCGACTCGAAGCAGAACCCAAAGCAAAGCCTATGCCAACCCAAAGTAGAACCCAAAGCAACTCTAGGCTAACCCAGAGTAACAATGCCGACTTGAAGCAACACCTTGTCGACCCAAAGTAGAACCCGAAGCAAACCCTATGCCGACACGAAGTAGGACTCGAAGCAATTCTATGCCGACTATGAGAACATCCTATTACAACCCGAAGTAAACTCTTTGCCGACCCGAGCTATGCCTTTCTCCAACTACATCGTTTATCGATCGACTGTGTTTAATCCTGACTTTATATTATTATCCGTATTTGATTGTCTATCCATCCATCTGAACCAAATCTATAATATTCCAGCCTCGATTATTGTGAAGTCTACTGGGTTAAATCTGCCTATGTACTGCCCTACCAAAAGGTGGGTTAATAGACACATACATATGCAATTAACACATGTAGAAAAGTAAAAATATACTTACCATTTACACTAGAATTTACATATAGTAAAAAGATAAATTTCCAAGATATTTTCTACCCTAAAAAGCAAACATCAACTCATTTACACAGCGTGATCATCGCACACATGGAAGCACAGGGGGGTGGCATTACCTTGCATTTTGAGGAGATAAGGGGTGTGGGCAAAGGCATTTTGGTTCATGTAGATTTGGATATTTATTTCCAAAGATTTTCCTATAAATACCCATCATTATCTTCGTAATTTCACATACTATTTTACTTCATCTTCTTCCTCATTCTCAAGCATTTCAATGGCTGCCTTCCTTAAGGAAATTAAGAAGAAAAATTTGGATTAAATAAATAAATTTATAGAAGTATATATACATTTGTAATCCACTTAAAAACAAGCTCATATCTAATCCTTTCCTCCCTCATAACCCATGGCCACCAACTTCTACCACCAAGGCCATGCCCACTTCCATTTTCAAGCATATGCAGAGCCCATTCAAAGGCCTAGGGCTGGATTCTGTAGGCCTTAATTCATCGTAGCGAAGCTATAGCGAATTTTCGTGAAGTTAGAAACCAATGAAGGTGAGAAAATCAATTTTTATTATGATATTTTGGCTGATATAAATGTTTGTCTATGCTTGGTTATGATGATTGTGAACCATGTATGGATATGATAATATGTTTGTTTGGATGTGTAAACAATTCACGTTTAATACACGTCAAATATCACAAAGGAAATCACTTGCCTTTAATATACAAAATAGTATATGAGAGATTGTTAAACCTCTTTAAAATGGTTTAAAATGATTTAGAAATGCTTTATAAACATTTAAAAGTGTTTCGAAAAAGTTAGGATAGAATATGAAAATTTAGTTAAAATAGGCGCGTCGGGTAACGGTAGGTTGCAATTTCACATCGTAAAAAGTTAAATCCATTTATACGATGGATTCAGAGTTGAAATTGTTTGGATTAAGAATCTTTTGAACCCTTATAATTACAATTTTCACTTAAAAGAAAAGGATCCAGATTTTGTTTAGTAGATTTTGAAATATGAGCAAATCAAGTTTTCAAAATAGTTGCGATTTGGCAGTTCGGAAACCAAAGCGATAAATTCTTTATAAATGATACTTTTAATTTTATAAGAATATGGAATAAATTCTATAAATATTTTAATATTTCTAAATGATTGAAAAACTGCTTTGATCATATAAGCCTTAAAAGCACTATTTGCAGCATTTTTTAATAACTTTTAAAATATAGATTTAAACTTAGTTATTCTTTCCCAAATATTTTGTAAGTGTTTTCAAATAAATAATTAAGTATTTTAAAGATGATTTGGAAGTTTTAAAATTAGTTTAAAGGAGTTTAAATAAATGGTTAAAAGAAAAGCTATTATAAATAAATGATTTTGTCTTAGCTCTAAAAGCCGATGAGTATACTAGATTTTTCTGTTCATGAGATCTGGATGTGAAG
This sequence comes from Allium cepa, assembly GCA_030765085.1. Classification (NCBI taxonomy): domain Eukaryota; kingdom Viridiplantae; phylum Streptophyta; class Magnoliopsida; order Asparagales; family Amaryllidaceae; genus Allium; species Allium cepa. The sequence goes on from CM060943.1 coordinate 458,685,474, forward strand.
TGATTAAACAAAGGAGATTTTCAGGAGTAACCAATGCCATGGCTCACGTGGCCTTTTTCCTAGGTAGGGAATAGATATTGTCGAAATGTCGGAAACGAGACAAGTATAAAAGATTCAAATTTAGAAATTTAATTTTATATAACTTGGATTGTATAGGAATAATCTTCTTATACTTGGTAATAAATTCGGAGGAGGAAACCTGTACTATCCATGTGAATCTAGAAGGTGATTTCACCGTTATTTCAACGGATAATAAAGTTGAATATGGAAAATGATATCGAGTAGAATAAGTATAATATCTATGGATCCTTTCCTGCTCAACATTAGTTGATTTAGGTTTATTGTAAACGGTCTTAAATAACATTATTTCTGACACATTTAAAAGTTATGATTTGGAAATAAGAAATCTTTGTTAAGATTAAAATAAATGATTTGGAGACATTTTCCTAAGTAAAGGATGAAATGATTTGAAATTACTCCAAGATTAAAAAGGTTTTATTTAAACAATGATTTGATAAATGATGTTTAATGATTCCATGTATACTAAAAGGAAATGGTTTTTAAAAGATATATATCTATAAGAAGATATTTTTGATAAAAAGATACTCATTAATGGAATATTAATCACCCACCTACTTAACATCTTTTTATCGACGATTGGTTAGAGAAACCGAGGTCCAATTTGGGCGATTCCTATCCGAAAACCACTTCGAACCAATTTATGAGTTCGAGAGTGAAGACATGTTTAAGACAATGAAGTTGAATGCGGGGATCTTCATAATAGAAGGACTACTTGTTGATAATTTTAAAGTAGCTCCTAAGATAAATAAATAGTAGTGGTCCTTTCGCTCTGGGATCTTCATTTGCATGGGTTACTCGCTACTAATCCTAGTAGTATTTTCTGACAAAATATGGTAGATGAATGCCTTCGATGTCCTATTCCTGGACAACTGGTATGGATAAATGTTTGACATTGCATTTCTAAGATCACAGTGCATTGAACTCAACAAACGTACATCTTTTGGTGGAGGTAACACCTCTTATACTTAACACCCTTCTCAGAGACATTCAAGCTCAAAGCTTGTACTTTTGTGGAAATCAATAGTGTGTTGTTGGAAATGATAATGTGGCATTTAAGTGAAAATGTTATAAGAAAGATAAATGTTACATCTAGCCTCGCACCCGTGGAATTACGAAACAAAGGCCGCTTTAGGGATATGTAGTTAGCAACCATTAGGGTATGATATCACCATTCTAGATTTATTTTGCACTTGCTATGACCTCGGGTAGGAAAATATATCGTGTATGGCATGAGAGCTCTCAGATAGGTTGGGAATGGCCAGAGTGATATCTTATTCGGTACTATATGTACCATCTATTGGTTTCGGGTATGCCAGTCTTAATTCATAGAAGTTTCAAAGATGTCAATCCTTGATACGTTCCTCTAGAAATATACTATAGAGGAGTTAGTCCCTTACCTCGCTATTCATTGAAAATCAGTTCTCCAATAAGTACCTTTCGGACTTAGTTGTAAGCCTATTATCCATCAAATTTCACATATATAATAATTTTGGCTACTTCAATATGTTTACTTTGAATGGATTTCAAAGAATGTTATTAAAAATGATATCACTGGATTTCACATAGAAATGTTTTGGTTATCATAAGGTAAAAACTCATTCTGTGTTTATGTTAAGTTTGGATATATAAGATACCCTTTGTTTTTAAAACTCGTACCTTGAGTTTCTCACACCAGTCCCATGACTGACCTAAAGTTTATTTTTCTTTCCCTTAAATCTGGATGCCTTTTTTTATGGGCACCTAGTAGTCAGTTTTTTTGGAGCATATTAGAAGAGCTCGAAGCATGGAGTCAGAAGAGTTTTTAGAAGATTTTTATAAATTTCCACCACACTCATGTACTATTGTATTTCACACATACAAGGATAGATATTTATAACTATCTATGTTAATGTTAAGTTAAACTCTGGTAAATATATTTAAAAACTTTACGCTGTAAAAAATTATATATTGAAATAATATATTATTCCATTCATGTAAGATTCTATTCTATCATTATTTTCTTCTTTTCCAAAGGGTCAGGTTTTCTGGCATTTAGACTTGTGGCATGTGAATACTGAAGATGTATTAGTGTCGATTTTAGAGGGTTGAAAATTTCGTTCGTCACATTTTGTATCAGAGCTTAGGTTGTGCGAACAGCTGAGCCTAATAGGGATAAGGTTTCATCGGAGATAAAGTATAAATGAGATTATTTTAGTGAAACTCAAACGAGTTATAAAAATGTATAAACGAAGTTTATAAATGAAGGAAAGGATATCGGAAGATAAATTTGGAATATAAAGTACGGGAAGAATTTATATTAAATATTGGAATAGGGTAAGAGAAAAATAGTGGATATTATTTTTGAAGTGAAAATGGTAAGGAAACCGAAATGAAGGTAATGTGATAAAATCGAGAAGGGTTATAAATTGGAATTTGGTTATGGAGATGTAAAAAAATAATTTTATTAATAAGTTAAGTTTTATTTTAAAAAGGAAGGTTTTATTTATTAAACTATGTGATTTTAAAGTTAGTCAGTGTTGAATACTTCGAAATGAATTTTCAAATACTAAATATTTATTTTAATAAAATACTAAATTTTCGATCTACCTTGAAAGTGATGTTATACAAAGTGTTTCTAGATTTTAGATAATTATGTGAACGTGTCTTAAAATAAATTGTTATCATTCTTTTAAATACTTATTATATATATATATATAGTTTTGAAATGTTTTAAATATATTTATAAACCTTCTCGGAAGTCTGGAAATGGGGTTATTCAGTATATGTGATTTATAGGGAAATTCTTAGATGAAATGGGAAAGGAAAGTAAGAAAAATTCCGAAGAAGAAATAAAAAGTGAATTTCAAAATGAAATAGAATTCATAAAAGAAGTAGAAAAGGAAATTGGAATTATAAGTAAGTATATTTGACTTTGGAAATATTAAAGGGAATTAATTAGGGAATTCCAGAGTTTATAGAATTTGTTGTGAACTAGTCAAGGAGTTTGCAAATAAAGTTGTAAATGATTTTGAGAAATGAAAATAGAAGTAATATGAATATTTTCCAAGTTTTGAATATCAAATAAAGTGGGATAAATATTCGAAGTATTGGGAAGGGTTGGAAATGTTCCATGAAAATAAAAGGGATTTGAAAACTATTTTCGAAATGTTGAAGTATGGGAAGTGATAACTTATGAAAATATTTTGAAAGAAATTTTGGAAAATTTATAATAAGGCCTGATGATTGCTTATGGATGTGTATTGATATTTAAATAACCGACTATCAATTTTGGCCAATTTCGTTAATCATTTTGAAGAGATCGGGATTTGATCTAGCTAAGCGAAAACCACTTCGATCTGGTTTGAATGTTCCAAATGAATAGCATGAAGATGATGGAGATGGTGATTCGGTTTGTCCAGACCGAGGACAACTTGTATAGACGAATGCTACCAGAAAATCATCATTGGAGGACGATGAGCATTCTAAGTAAATTGTTCTTGAAAGGTAATGCTTAGCCTCTAACCTCATCAACTGTGAATAGCTAAAACATGGGAGATGCAGCAAGGCTAAGTGGGTCGCACCTAAGTAGGGTATGTTATCACCTTTCTAGATGTCCTCGTAAAACCTATTCATTATGGATATTGTTGTGCATAGAAGGAGCGCTTGGTGTTGAGGGTGGGAACACCCGTGGTGATAACATATTCAGTCTATCCAGGTCAGGGGTAGGCTGGTCTTGTATAGTGGGGGATCCCGGCGTGATCCTCGATACATAGTTCTAGAGGTGTACTGTGACGGGCAGTACCTCAGTGGCCCAGTCGTTCGTTGGAACCCATTCTCCAATAGGAGCTTACGGTTTTGTTTGTAGAGCCCAGTATGCTGGAATTTAATTAATGTACCAATTTCAACTATTTGAATAATTTTTTGTATTTAGACACTATTATAATATCACTGGATTTTCTATAATGTGTTTTGATTATCGTAAGGGAAAAATCGGTAGTGTTTATTTGTGACATACGGGATACCTTTGTTTTTCAAAGGATTTTGAAAAGTTAATAATTCAAATTACGTGTGTTTCCTCATGTTGGTTAACTCGGGTGATATTAAATTGTAATGCTCGGGTCTGACTGAGTGTTATAGATTCAGGATAGGATACTATGGAGCTCAAGGAACAACTGGATGGCAAGGCGTACTTCCTTACTTGATTATTATTCCACTATTTAAGGACAAGTTATTAAACTGTTTAGATTTGATGTATTGGATTTTTGTAGTCTGATAGTGGTATGTATATTAACAGTACATTTCTTGTATTTAAAACCCGTTATTATAAATTATACTTTGTTCTGATACGATTGTGAGATTCTTGTTGTTATGTTTCTTTCTTCTATCTTTTTTCTTCTTCACCACTAATAAACTGGTATTTCCGGCACTTGCTACTCGGCATTTTATATAGTGGATGTATTGATGTCGATTTTTGAGAATCGAAAATTCCAAATCGTTACAACTTCTTGACCATTACTGGTTAGATACCTATTCACGGTAAGTCGCATCATAGATAAAGCCATTAACCACGAGTTGTCCACTTCTTTACTTAGTGCTTTGGACCGCTCGGGCTCTAGGCTGCGCCTTTTTTTCTTCACAGGCGTATACTTGGGATCAATGTTATGTGCGTGGCAGGCTATAACTGGTGACACTCTGCACATATCGGAATGCGTCCAAGCGAACACATTTAGATTAGCGTGAAGAAATTTGATGAGTTCTAGTTGCATCCTGTTTCCGAGATGCGATCCAATTTTGAGGACCCGCATTGGGTTATCCATGTCGACTGGGACAAGCACCGTGAATTCTACCATTGCTGCCTGTTTCTTCCCTGGACTCTTCGTTCTAGGTTCTACAGCCTTGTCGAATCGGCTATGGTCCCCATGCCCAGAGCGGCTCTGTAGTTGTTATTCGGAAGGTTCACGGATGTTGAGAGTTCTCCCTACATTCTTCCCCATTTCTTTTCTTTTAGATTCGCGTAATTTAACGATATAACATTCCCTAGTGCAGTTTGATCACCTTGAACGCCCGAACTCCATTCTCTGTCAGAAATTTCATGGTTAGAGAAAATTAAGCTAAAGCAATTCTAAAGTCTACAAAAGCCGGTCGCCCTAAGAAGGCATTGTAGGCTGACATCTCGTCTACAATCACAAAGGTTTGGATGAGGGTAATCCTACGGACGCCTTCTCCGAGTTCTACAGGTAAGTTAATCATTCCGATGGGTTGTTTGGTTCACCGGTAAATACTTAAACCTTTGTTTGGGAGGCGAATACGTCTTTCATGCTGATCTTTATCTGATCAAAGGTGCATTTGAAAAGGATATTCATAGAACTGCCGCTGTCTACCAATACTCATCGGCCCATGGGGGGGGGGTTTGGTTCCAACTGTCATAACCATGGGATCGAGAGTTGGAGCTTCTATTCCCTTGGTGTCTCGATTCTTGAATAATATGTCATCGTTTAGGGTTCTTTGCTGCTTAGCGGTGGTTCCAAATTCGACCACAAAGCACGTGTCTTTCGGAGCGTATTTCAATGAGCTTGCATACCGCTCCATTTCACCCCAACTCTTCTATGTAGGATGGGACCCTCCAAATATCGTTCCAATAATGAGTCTCTAGTCAGTCTTTTAGGTCCCTCTTTGCTGGTTCCATCTTGGTTCCCTTGGTCTCTAGGAGCTTGTGGCATTACAGGTTGGTCAGGATTCAGTGGTTTCCTCACATACTATTAGAGCTTGTTTTCCCAAATCAACTCCTCAATCATGTTCTTCAGGCGATGACATGTAATGACCCTAATTTTGACTAACATTATTTAAGACATATAATTAGATAAATTAGATAAAATGATGTAAATGGTTAAGGGATTGAGATTTTATAATTACAAGGTAGTCATGCCATAAGTAATGAATAAATAAATGGGAACTTAAATTGAAGCAAGTAAAGGTAATAAGATATGGGCAAATAGAAATAAATTGTATTCATACACCCTAAACCCTTATCCCATTCTCATTTCCAATATTCACAAACAAAGCTAAATATAGAACTTTGTCGGCCACCATTAGAAGAAAACAAGAGGATAAGTAAGAATTCAAGAAAGAAGCTTAATCGAATTAATTCAAGTGCAAAACTCAATCTTCTTAATAGTCAAACTCAGGTGAATAATAGATTACGTCTCATTTTATTGTTTTCAAATTCTAGATAAGATCCGATTTATTTTGCAAGAATATAGCCATGTTTTGATTGTTTAAAAGGAAATATATGTTTGTTAATGATTTATGCTATTTCATATTGATTTTATGATAAGAATTAATTTGGAAAACCTATTAAGTGACATCCAAATGGCTTGCGTTTTTTGTATAAGGTCAGAAACATAATTTTAGAGATGAGTTTTGTTGGCATCAAAATTGGCCACCCATACCTAGTGTTATCCCGCCTTTTGGCAAGGCCGTGACACCCAAAAACTGACTAGAAACTGAAGATAGTTCGTCTCAAGGATTGGTTATATATTGGTTCGACATGGACGTCGGTGAATTTTGTCCAAGCCCGGATAAGGCTACAATTGATAGGACATGACAAGCAAGGCCATGAAGGCCGGCATTCCAAATTTCAAGTCAATCCGAGTTCATATGCTCATGTTATGATCGATTCAATCTAGAGGAAATGGCCCAGCCTTTGTATCCATCACTATGGGTGATTTCATATCCATCAAGAGTGCGCTCGGTTCATATCGATCAACTTCGCATCGATCAGTTAATAGCAGTTCGTATCGATCATGTTGGCATTATTCGAATCCATCGAATTCGTATCGATGGACTTCGTATCCATCAACAGGTGTTGTGCCTCGTAACGATTAGCCAGTGTTTTCTTCGCTTCCATCATAGAAGCCTCTCTTCGTATCCATCAGGCAACTCCTGTTCGTATCCATCAGGTCACCTTACTTCGTATCCATCAAAGGGCTCCAGTTCACATTGATTGGCTTCGTATCCATTGAGACACTACGTGGTTCGTATCCATCAAGGAAAGGCTTGTTCGTAACCATCGACCATCAGGAGTTCGTGTCCATTGATGACTGCTGTTCGAACCCATGAGTGAGGCCTTATTCGAATCCACCAAGTCAACAAACCTGGGTGACGTGTCATCCCTCGATACGAACAAGGCGAGATTTATGGAGTCGATACGGTCAACTCGGAGTAAAGACCGGATCGAGGCGAAGTGTGCGTGCGACATCATCACGAGACCATGTGAGGTGATCGATTCGAAGGGATCGTTTCGAAGTGATGGATTCGAACCAAACAGCCACTGAAAAAGTCCATTTCGTATCGACTATTTCTCCCAATCCACCGATCCAAATGCAATGATATTTTCACCGAAGAATACCTACGTGCCAAGGAGTGTTCACACCAAATTTCAGCTCGATTGGACATCATCTTGATCGATACGAAATGAATTCGTATCAATCATAGAACGAGACGGAACTTCTTGGAATTGGTCGTATGGGCCCCCTCACGTGCCAGAACGAGTCTCCTGAAGTTTGGGCAAAGTCCCAACCTTCTATGCCTATAAATAGAGCCTACAGAAGAGGGATCTTTGGATTCTCAAGCACCCAGACTCTGCCGGATTGAAACCTACATTATACTCTTGCTGTTGATTTCAAATTTCCAGTTGTAACTTTCTTTTGTTGGCTGTACTCGCTTGTAATCATTGAAAGAGAATCAATAAAGCTGCAAAAAACTTCATAGTGGACATAGGCAACACGCCGAACCACTCTAAATCGCTTGTCTGTGCATTTACATTCCTGTTGTTTGGAGTTTTTCTTAGATAATCCTCATTTTTAATTTATATTCTTTATTATTATCTCTTCAAAAACTTCCAAAGGGTGTTGTGATCAATTTTGTTGCAAACACTTTGGTGCTTTCACTGAGAAATCCCAGATTTTCTCCTGCTCTTTGGATCTATCGTCGATACCGGATTGAATAAATCTAAGAGAGAGATCCAGATCATCTAATTCGAGTTCCTTTCCTTCTATTCAGATTTGCATAAAGTCTAGGAAAGGAATTCAACCCTAAAGAAATTCAACCCTCAAGATGGTTAGCACAAGGACCACCTCTAATGCTGTCAATCAAGAAGAACAGGATAGACAGAATCCTGCGCCACTACCTCCCTTTAACCAAGACGCTACCGGACACTCGGAATCATCGGGTCTGGTTGCCCGACAAGAGTTTCAGCTGCTGCTTCAAGAGATGACCCAAAGTCGGCAACAGCTAACAGAACAGCTACGTGCTAACGCCGAGCTGACCAACCAGCTGAATCGCCATAAGCGGAGGAGATCCAGGAGAGACCATGCTTCTCACTCCTCCAGCGAAAGTTTGTCCTCTTCTGATTATCATCATCGATCTCCGCGACCCCGGCTAGATGGGACTCACATACAAGCTGCTGGATATCAACTGGCAATGACCGATGGACATCTGAGAGTCGGTCCATCAGCCAGTTTCCAAATCGGGCCCTCCTCTCGAGGAGGTACCGCTCCTTACTACACCACAGAACACCGCGCCACGAACGTCGCGGTTGAACCAGGGGCCGATGCCCAAAATCAGTCGAACCTGGACCGCCGTCAGCATGGGCGTACTCCTGAACTGTACGTCCTAGAGGACTATGAGCCAAGAAGGCAAGGTGTGGACCGTCGACAACATCCAATCCAACCCCATAATATGGAACACCATCATACTCCGGCACGATCCGCACAGAACATACAAATGCCAGATATTCCGACCATGATACGTTAGATGATCCGTGAGAAACAAGATCTCACGAATGATGACTGGGGATCTCTAGAAGTCACATTCCTTTTACCGACGATATACTTACTGCTGAACCTCCTCGGCGATTCAGGATGCCGACTCTACCCATGTACGATGGAAACTCTGACCCCAACCAACATATTCTGAAATATGAGTGGTCGATGAGCGCTGCCAGAGCTGATGATGCAGTGAAATTTCGTAGTTTCCCGATCTCCTTAGGGGGCATCACTACCATGTGGTTCACTCGACTGCCACCTCGATCCATTTCCTCCTTTGACCAGTTGGCCACAAAATTTGTTGAACAATTCCGCATGCACGTCGCAAGGCCAAAAGATGTCAACACTCTGTCTAGCGTCACCCAAGCTCCTGGAGAGATGCTCAGACACTACTTAGAGAGATTCCATACTACATGTGCGGAAATCAGCAATCCGAACGATAACTCCATCCTTATGGCGTTGACTAAGGGGATTGACCACAATTCTGAGTTTGGCAATTGGTTGGCTGGAAAACCACCTGCATCATTGGACCGTTTCCACGCCAAGGCGGCTCAATTCCTGAGAAGGTAAGATGCGAAACAGTCTAGAAAGCAGACTGATGCAGGGCCAAGCATGAAAGGGATCCAAAGCAGTGTCACGATCAAACAGTCCGGTGAGAGCTCCAGAAAAGTTTAGTTGAACGTTCAAAACAAACAGGCTCAGCGGAGAGAGAGCGTGAATCAAAATAGAAAGCGAGATCAAAATCGTGGCCCACCACGCAAGAATCCTACGTTTGATAGTTACACTCCTTTGAATACATCACTAGAGAACTTGTATTTACAAACCTGTAATACAATTCCATATAAAAAAACCTGCACCAAAACCGTCGTCAGAAAGACAAATCCAGACGGAAATTTTTTACAGGTTTCATGAAAGCTATAGGCACAATACGAATGAATGTCGTCATTTGCAAGATCTCGTTGAAAAATTAATTAGAGAAAGAAAGCTGGAACAGTTTGTGCGGGCGTCGCAGCCTGAAGGAGCGGGCCCATCAAATCAAAATGCAGAACCCGATTGACCGAGACAGGAGGACACTACCTGTCCCGGCGGAAGATTGGTGATAAACGCCGTCAGTGGCGGACCCACTTTGTTAGGAGCCTGGAACGACAACGACCTTCATCACTGTTACACATGACAGGCTTATTTAGTCTATGAATACTTTGCAATTTTCTTTGCATTCTGAAGTTTGAATTTGTTATAAGGCACTGACATTGCCATGTTTTTCCATTCCAGCAATAAATTACTATCTCTTCAAGCTAGAGCTGTGATTCACTGAATGCGACATTCAACAATCACGATGCACGAGGAGCTAAGTTCTATCGCACGATGAAATTTATTCAAATAGCGAGTGACTGTGATACGACCGGCCACCCACTAAGTGAAACCTTAGCTCGGGGAAAGCCATCACATCAAAGGCTGAACTGGACCGACACACGACAGTCCTACAACTAAAGCCAAATTCCCATAATGCGAAATGGAGTATAATCATCAACTCTAGGTTCCCAGAGTGCGAACCGGAGTATAAACGCCAACTCCAAATTCCCAGAGTGCGAATTGGAGTATGATCATCAACTCTAGGTTTCCAGAGTGCGAACCGGAGTATAAACGCCAACTCCAAATTCCTAGAGTGCGAATTGGAGTATAATCACCAACTCTAGGTTCCCAGAGTGCGAACCGGAGTATAAAAACCAACTCCAAATTCCCAGAGTGCAAATTGGAGTATAAACATCAACTCTAGGTTCCCAGAGTGCGAACCAGAGCGTAAACACTAACTCCAAACTCCTAGAGTACGAGTTGGAGTATAAACGTACAAATGCGGTTTCGGAGAGGGTGGACCCGTCTGCCTAACGACTTCGGCCATATCCTAACCAAGTTTGAGGAGGATGGACCCATCCGTCTAACGACCTCGCTTGTTATCTCGGGGTGGATGTGATCCGACCATCCACGATCCTGATAAATCCATCGTTCCCAGAGTGCGAACGAATTCCTAAAAAGCCCAAACAGGTGTGACTGACCATCTGTTGGCTAACTCCAAGGTCCCAGAGCATGAATTGGAGTATAAACATCAATTCCAGGTTCCCGGAGCGTGAACTGAAATACAAATGCTAACTCCATGTGCCCAGAGCGTGAATTGGAGTATAAACATCAATTCCAGGTCCCCGGAGTGCGCTCCAAAACATAAATGCTAACTCCAAGTTCCCAGAGCGTGATTTGAAGTATAAACCTCAATTCCAGTTTCCCGGAGTGCAAATCGAAATATACATGCTGACTCCAAATTCCCAGAGTGTGAATTAGAGTACAAATACCAAGTCAAAGTTCCTGGAGTGCGAACTGTATTACAAACATCGATAACTCTCGAATTCCCCGAGTGTGAACCAGATTATCGACCACAGATTGTCCTAAGTCCCCGGAATGTGGACATGTGCTCAAGATTTGCAATAGGTGCGATCGACCACCAAAATACGAATGCTCGTCCCCGGAACTGGGGGGAAAAAGCTCAAGTGTTAATCACTAACCAAAGTGATACAATGTCCAAAATTCAACCCATTCATCAATTACGACTTGTGATTAAGATTTTCGGACTTGGCGAATAAAACGAACTCTACTTGACGGTAAAAACACCACAAGTGCACAGGACTGAAAGTTGAATACTGCAAACACTTAAGCACAAAAGAAATGAGAGTTGAAGCAAAGAAACTAAATTTTATTTCAACTAACTGTATGTGAAGATTCATGTACAAGTTATTCCAAAAATTCCTACTAGCAGGGGGCTAAGCCTGCATCTACACATGGCATATAAAAGAAAAATAAAAACAACTTCCTAACTGCCAAAAATGCGCCAAAGGGGGATTATCTACTTTTTCTTTTTCGGCTTTTTCTTCGATGCGGAACCACTGGAACCGCTAACAGTCTTCCGCTTCGAGCCCTTACCCTTTGGCGGATCATCCTCTGATGAAGGCATGATATCGACATCTTCCTCCGAACTTGAAGGAAAATTCTTTTCTAGAGGAGTCAAAGGGGTCGGGTCTACCACCAGGGGCGGAATGGGCATGCTGGTTCCGACAAGCGTGTCCTCGGAAGATGCCACCACAAGAGGAGTGGGGCCGACTGCCGTCGTAACACTCTCAGAACTACCACCGTGTGTCGCCGCTTCCATCTCTGCGTCGATTGGAGCCAGTATCTCGGCTTCACGAGCAGCACGGGCTTCACGATAGGCAGTGGTGGACTGTGACGAAGCGATGGAAGCAGGCGGGAACGTGCCAAGAACGAATGGCATGTCCGCAAAAGATCGATGCTTTGACCTAAGAGCTCGTTCATCATCTACTTGTCCAAAGACAGTGAACTCCCCTATGCCGTCTTCGTCGGCGCGACCGTGGTCGTGATGATCGCCTCAGTAGTGATGGCCTTCTGCCCTTGATGCAACTATTGGATTGCAGGAGGCGCATCTAATGTAACTTCAGTCACTGAGCAAGGAAAAAGAAAAAAAGTTGTCAGAACACACTTCAAGAACAAGTCCTTCACTTCAAATACACACAAGATTTGTACAGAGTACCTTCCTCAGTTCGGCTCGTGGCTGGCTGAACAGCTTCTGAAGGATGTTCCCTTATGGGGGATAAGCGTGGATGCTCAGGGTCATGGCCCGGAACCGGCTGTGGCTCAATCGCTGGTGTCAGCTCGGATACATATAAAGTAATCGTCTCAGAACTTGTAACTTGATGTGCGACGTCAGAGCCTTCGCCAACTTCTAGATGCTGGGTGCCTAACCTCTCTCTTGCATGAGAGATCATAGAATTGTGGAGAATTTTCTTTTCATCTTTTCTTAAAATGCGGTTCTCCAATTCAAATTCATCGAGAGCACCACCCGACAGCATCGCCTTCTCTTCTTCGACTAATAAATTCCAGGCATTGAATAGGTGTGTGGGGTAATCGTCGAGCCACGTCAAATTTCTGTGCCTTGGCACATTGGCATTATAAGTAATGAGAAGCTCTTCAATCTCCGTCACGATCTTGATCTCTTTCCCTCTGAAACTCCACCGCCTGATCGCACGCTTCCTGTGCTGAAACATTAGCGGCGTCCCTCTCCTTCATGATTTCTGAAACTTTGGCCTTAAGCTCGTTTAGCTCCTTCAAGGCCGCATCCAGCTCGGTGGCTATGACAGTATTCCGGTGGTCCATGTCCTCCAACATGGCATAACGCTCACGCTTCATCCTGTCCATTGCCACCTGAGCTTCATCAGCTTTCTCAAGAGCCTCGATTTCTGATTTTCGAGAAGACTCAGCCTCGCCACTGAGCACTTGAATAATCCGGTCTTTTTGGCCAAGTCCTTTCTCTAGTTTCTCAATCATGGCCCCTCGGTCGAAGGCCACCTTTGATGCTTTCTTCGCGGTTTTTGACCATTCTTGGTACTGGAAAAATATATCGTCGAGATAATCATGCATCATGGGTTCGACCGACGTTGGTATCCTTTTCAAACGCGGAGGGAAGACGAACCCATCGAAGCATATGTCAGGGAAATCTTTCTTCAGTTGAGCAAGCCTTGTTGCTCCTTCCCCCGAAGGCTCGGCCAATGTCTGCTCTGTAGATGTTGGAGCCGGAATCTTAGTCCTACGGTGGGTTTCGAGCGGTGACGGTTGCGAGGACGGCTTGTGTCGCGGTGCCTCTGAAGGTCGCGAGGCGTGGGCAGGAGGTTGTGCAGAGGCTCTGGGAGGTGGTGTACAAGATCGAGACCGACGCCTATACTCTCTATCTCTGTCAGAGCACTCATGACTCGAGTACCCCTGGTCATAGTCTCTGTCTCCTTCTCTCCTATATGGTTCATAATATAATGAAGACTTACGTTTGCTGCGAAGACTGGCAAGCATCGAGCTTCGACCAGACATGGTATCTGCAAGCAAAAACATAAAACGAAGTTAGTAATCTCTCATAGTGAGCGTATTACACTCAGAAATCGTGTAGTGCCATGAAGTGTGAATGTATGTGCAACCCTCCGACCAACCGGATGTGTCAACCGCACTAGTGGGCTGAGACTCGCTTAAAACTAAGGCTTCTGAAAGTTCGTCCAATCCGACATCATGCTGCAAGGACACATCGTCCGGAATTGGAAGATCGGCGAGCCCTTCATAAAGATTCTCAGTTCTCGGGGGAGACATCTCCAAAATTCTAGTTCCGACGGCGGGCCGGGACGTGACAACTGATTTCCATCTTCCCTTTTTAGGTGGCTTAATAACGGCCGCCTTGCCTTTTCTTTGCTCTTCGATATCCTGGGCTACATCCGTAGGTTCGCCCAATGGTTCTTTATCGGCGTGAGTTCTCTCGGAGTCAGCCTCCTCAATTGTAACAACTTTAGGCTTTCTTTGTTTAACTCGTTCTTTCGAGGCAGTCCTTAAAGCATCGTCGAGCATTATACTTTGTCTTCGTTCAATCTGCCCAAGAATCCTAAGATTCCTATCTGTCAAGAGCAACTCGATATTCCTCTCTTCGCTTGGGATTTCTTGAAGAACTCGATTTATCTCCTTGAAATGTTCACCTTCGGGTCTCTGGATTATGGCTGAAAAGAAATAAGATATGAGTCCGAATTCATCTATATATGTCTTATCAACTACTCGAAAAGACAGCAATACTCATGTCTAAATAGCCATCGCCTAGCAAATCCTGGAGGGCATCTAACATAGAACCATTACGACTTAAAGTAGCTCAATCTGGTCCAAGATCCTATGACCACTTGGCAATTTCTTACCGCCTCCAGGAATGTGAAAGATTGACTATCAGTCCAACTCTTGAAGTTAAACAAGTATCTGATCTCAATCGGGAGTGGCGGTCAATAGAGATACTCCATAAATGCAATGAACAAGCTATTGAGCGAGGCATATCCGTTCGGGTGTAGCTGAGAGGGGGCGATCCCCAAAAACGACAATACTTCTCTTATATACTGGTTAAACGGAGGGAGTGTCCCAACTGCGCACGCATGGCGATTGAATGCGGTATATCCCTCAGGCGGATTGTGTGGTCTGTCGCTTGGACCTGGCAGTAATACGTCATCCAACGACAGACCATGCCTTAAGCATATTCTCCCTAGCATATCTTTAGAAACGTTGGATGGGACGGAGTCTGACAGACTGGGAATGAAAGATGCATCGGGTAATTCGTCCGGAGCTGGGCCGATGACTTCAGCCTCGATGTCCGGTATTTCGAGTCTGGGAGGAGTTAAACCCTGAGTTTCTTGCGGTTTCGAGCTTGAAGTTTCCATAGTTAACTAACTCACGAGAAATCATCGTTAGACGATAAAGAGCCCGTGCATTCCCCAGTGTAAAGTGTATGAACGTGTTGTGCAGTGTAGTGCTGTGCATTACTTGAGCAAATTCTACGAAATAAACTGAAATGCGTGAACGACAAAACTCTGAAAATCAAATCGGAAATGACCGTCATCGCTGACCGTCACAACCGTGCCATCCGGATGCTAACGATCGATTCAAGTTGAAGTTCATTATATTTTTGTTAAGCTACGGTTCCATCGGCGAGCTTCGAAAGGTAGTCCAATATGAATTTATGCGATCAAGTTCAGTCATGCAAGGCAGAAGCTCATCGGAGTCGAATGTTTTAATGCGTAAAAGTTCTCTAAGTTCGTCTAATTTCAACTTGGAATCGGTCGCCACAGTTCAAATTCATATCGAGTCAGAGATGCATCATTTTTCGTATCGACCATTTTCGAATCGATACATTTGTATCGATCAGATTCGACTCAATACATTTCGAATCGATCGATAACAAAGGCTCAGGTTTGAATCGATATGTTTCATATCGATCGGGGGAGTATGTCTCGCATCTATCGGAAATTCTTTGCTTCGCATCCATGACCGTTCTAGTCTTCGTATCGACCGTTAGAGCGATCGATGCGAACCACTTCGTTCCACTTAGCCTTTCCAAGATCGATATGAACATCGATACAAAATCATATGATCTGGATCGGTTCGAAAACTCCTATTATAGATCGACACGAAACGAAGACAGAGTCATTCCTCGACAACTCCTCTTCTCCAAAGTGCCTTGACCCTATTTCCTTCCTCCATCCTTGACCTTACACTGACCCATCCTTGATCTCGATTTCGTCAGAATCGATAACAAAGGAAAATAGAATGGAAAGATTTCAAGTCTCGTCGTTTACGCGTTAGATTTGTTCGATGAATTACTTAGATCTGACAATTGATTTTGAGAATCGAGAAATCTAGATCGGTTCGAAGGCAATTGTTTTACTCCTGCCCTGATCGATGCGAAAGCAGAGGGTAAAGAGAGTAAAAGTAAAAAGTGAAAAAATGCCGAAGTCCTAGATATTTATATGGAGCCTAAGGAGGGACTAGGCCGTTTCGCCACCCAGTCAACGTGACCGGTCGCAACCGGTCAAATAATGGATCGATGCGAATGCTCCTTTCGAATCCATCGGACTTTGCCATCATCGAAGTGAAGTTACCACCGGACTTCATCGATTCGAAGTACACAACGAAGGCTGCATTAAAGGCATCGAACTCCATCGATTTGAAGTGGCAATTTTACAACCATCAACTCACAACAGTGCAGGTCTATTGATACGAACGATGATTTCGTATCCTTCGAAGTTCATCGATACGAATGAACATTTCGTATCCATCGAAAATCATCAACGCGAAGCAAGGCCCACCAAAGTTCATGACCATCGGTACGAATGACCATTTCGTATCCCTAAAGGTGGATTGCATCGATGTGAAGAATTGATTTTCAACCTCTTACATTGATTCAGGAGAGGATCGATACAGGAGGATAATCAAGAATAACCATCAAGTGTTGTTGCAACTCGAATTTCACACCGGTTCAGGAGAGGATCGATACAAAATTCGATATAAAACAAAAACAAACTAAACATACAACGACTCGTAAACGCGCAACGCTAACAAGAGTCAAGTTAACATATATGCATATATGTCAGATTAATATTCGATTTTCAACATTCACATCGATCGAATACTCATCTCATTACGATTATGACGACAAACAGCTAATCATTATCACACAACAGTCAGTTTCAACGATACAAGGTGCAACTTTCAACGAAAAATACGATGATTGTTCAGAGAGAAACTGCAGCTTTTCAAAGCACATCATGTTTCCACAAGACGTACTTTGGGGGGCAAATGTTATCCCACCTTTTGGCAAGGCCGTGACACCCAAAAATTGACTAGAAACTGAAAACAGTTCATCTCAAAGATTGGTTATATATTGTTTCGACATGGACATCGATGAATTTTGTCCTAGCCCTAATAAAGCTACAATTGATAGGACATGACAAGGAAAGCCATGAAGGCCGGCATTTCAAATTTCAAGTCAAGCCGAGTTCATATGCTCATGTTATGATCGATTCAATCTAGAGGAAATGGCCCAGCCTTCGTATCCATCAATATGGGTGATTTCGTATCCATCAAGAGTGCGCTCGGTTCGTATCGATCATGTTCGCATCGATCAATTAATAGAAGTTCTTATCGATCATGTTGGTATTATTCGAATCCATCGAATTCGTATCGATGGACTTCATATCCATCAACAGGTGTTGTGCCTCGTAACGATTGGCCAGTGTCTTCTTTGCATCCATCATAAAAGCCTCTCTTCGTATCCATCAGGCAGCTGCTGTTTGTATCCATCAGGTAACCTTACTTCGTATCCATCAAAGGGCTCCAGTTCGCATCGATTGGCTTCGTATCCATTGAGACGCTACGTGGTTCGTATCCATCAAGGAAAGGCTTGTTCGTAACCATCAACCATCAGTAGTTCGTGTCCATCGATGACTGCTGTTCGAACCCATGAGTGAGGCCTTATTCGAATCCACCAAGTCAACAAACCTGGGTGACGTGTTATCCCTCGATACGAACAAGGCGAGATTTATGGAGTCGATACGGTCAACTCGGAGTAAAGACTGTATCGAGGCGAAGTGTGCGTGCCACATCAACACGAGACCACGTGAGGTGATCGAGTCAAAGGGATTGTTTCGAAGTGATGGATTCGAACCAAACAACCACTGAAAAAGTCCATTTCGTATTGACTATTTCTCCAAATCCACTGATCCAAATGCAATGAAATTTTCACAGAAGAATACCTATGTGCCAAGGAGTGTTCCCACCAAATTTCAACTCGATTGGACATCATCTTGATCGATACGAAATGAATTTATATCGATCACAGATCGAGACGAAACTTCCTAGAATTGGTCATGTGGGTCCCCTCACGTGCCAGAATGAGTCTCCTGAAGTTTGGACGAAGTCCCAGCCTCCTATGCCTATAAATAGGGCCCCAGAGCCTATAGAAGAGGGATCTTTGGATTCTCAAGCACCCAGACTCTGCCGGTTTGAAACCTACATCATACTCTTGCTGTTGATTTCGAATTTCTAGTTGTAACTTGCTGTTGTTGGCTGTACTCGCTTGTAATCATTGAAAGAGAATCGATAAAGCTACAAAAAACTTCATAGTGGACGTAGGCAACATGCCGAAGCACTCTAAATCGCTTGTCTGTGCATTTACATTCCTATTGTTTGGAGTTTTTGTTAGATAATCCTTATTTTTAATTTATATTCTTCATTTTTATCTCTTCAAAAACTTCCGAAGAGTGTTGTGACCATTTTTGGTGCAAGCACCTAGTAGTGTGAAAGCACCAATATCCAATCACAGATCACCGGTAGTATCTAAAAGCAAGTAAAAGAAACAAGATTTATAGTGGTTCGGCTAACTTCGTCCTACGTCCACTCCAGAGTAACCCTTTTATTAATATTGTAGTTTGATTACAGTTACAATCCAAAATCCAAGCATAAAAATGGCAGAGTATCGTCTAGGTAGAAGATAGAAATAGAATCCAGGTTCCCATTTCTGAAGCCATGCCTGCTGTATTTATAGGGGAAACTTCGGCTATAGGGCCTCCTTATCTATATGGGCCAATCACAGGGGTCACTAGGCCCAAATCCCCATGGAGAGGGATCAGTACCGATCCCTTCCTTGGTTGATTTTTGGGCCGCGACTCCTATGATGCATTCCCTATGTTAAAACACATTTAATCCCAAAGTCTCATGTCATTTGAAGTAAGGGAGCTCGAGTTATTGATAGTTGATTGCAAGATTGTACTTCGACGTTGATGAACGCCGACCAATATCCACCAGCCATGCCGACCCCTTCTTTGTGAGTCTAAGTATTCCTATCCACCTAATATCCCGATCCTTTCATATTGCTTGGTTATTGAAGTGTGCCGACCCCTTTAGAACCAAACATGCCGACCCATATATTGCCTCTACCATGTCGATCCATACTTCGCTGCTTCCCAAACCAATAAAAACATGCCGATCCCATTACTTTCATCTATGTCGAGCCCTTTTATACTTCCATCCCTTGTAGATCCAAGCTATGCCGACCTTTCTTACTTCATAGAACTATACCAATCCATCACCCTCCATCATGTTATAGTGATCCCACCTCATCATAAATGATATGCCCTCCCTTTGGGTGCTAACTAACCATGTAACTATCAGTGCCGATCCATCTATCATTAACAATGCCTATCCCTTCATTATTAACAATGGCGATCCCTCCATTTTGTCATCTATGTTGACTATCCGCTCAAATACTCATGCCGATTCCTATTGATTCACCTTGCTATGCCGATCCCTTGACAATCCAAGCTATTATTTATATTTCTAACATCTTGCATCGTCTATCTACTGACTCCATTAAATTCTGACTTGATGTAACTATCTGTACTTAATTTCTGGGTCCTCCAATCGCCGCGCGATACTTATCGGCTTTGATATTCATGAAGTCTATTGGGTTAAATCCGCATATGTACTGCCTTACCAAAAGGGGTTAACATATTTCCCCACCCAGAACATGCCTTGTGATAGAAAGGCGTGTTTTGAATTGCTATAAATCCAAAATCTGAAGTCCATAATCCAATGGTAGCCATATTATCCAACCCAGAATCCAATCCATTGCAAATCCAATTCCTTGATCTCTCTGGATCATTAGCGAAATCCATGACTGTTCTGAGTCGATATCTAATTCAAAATCCATTACAAATTTATTAACCAAATCAACGATCTCCCTAGACTGTTTTATCCAAATCCAAGACATCATCGGGTCTATATCCAAATCCATTGACCTCTCCAGGTCGTTTCATCCAAACTTGGGACCGCTCCGGGTCCAAATCCAACTCCATAGACCTCTATGGGTCGTTATCCTAATCCAAATCCTTGTTCTCACTGGATCCTTGCCAAGCACAATCCGTACTCATCGACCAGAGTACGTCGATCCTATCCCTCTCTAGCAAAGCGGTATATCCCTTGCTAGACATAAGTTCATACCCGATCGCTCCGGATCCTTACCGAACATGATCCATACTCGATGACCTGTTGTGTTTTATTCTACGGCCTCCACTTTCTCGTCGAGGGCTTATTCCATGAGGAATCCTTCTCCAGGCTCGGTTTTCAATCGAGGACTTAATCTATAGGGTATCCTTCTCCGGCCTCGATACCCAGTCAAGAACTTAACCCATTTACGAGTCCATCCAGTCGCTTTGATTTTTCCCATCTTGGAGGCAAGCCATTCAAAGGCTCCAAGTCTGTATTGGATGTTCAAGCCTGGATTCGCATGTGCGAGCATATATTTTCTTACATGTATCATTCTAACCATCATTGAGTTCTTATGGCATCCGACATGCTATAAGAGCGTGCTCCCGACCGGTATGAGATTCTCATAGCGGAGCTCGATGAGTCTACTCTTTCTTGGACTCAGTTTCGGGACGATTCGAGCTCAAGTTCGTCCCTAAATATGAGAAAGCTTTATTGGTCCATTGCTTCCTTTAGTTGAAGCAAGGGAAGCCCTCAATTTTTGATTATGTTTCTTTATTTGAAGCCTTATCCAAATATAGTCTCGAATATATCAGCACTCCCTATAAGAAGGATCTGAAGTTTTTTCACCTTTGAGTTGCATTCATATTTATCTTTTTATATGGTAGAAAATGTTTTATTTTATATGTATACAAGTTTTCATATTTTTATTATGTAAAACTTGAGAAAAAATGTATTTTTTTGTGTATAATTTGATATATGTACACATTTAAGTTAAGTGTTGAATATTTAACAAATGGGCCATTTTATTTTCTTTTTACTAATGGGTCCAAGGCCCATTAGTGCTTAATCAGGTGAGATAATGAGAAATCTAATTGCCTGTACATTCCTTTTCACTATCTCATCTCCTCTTCTACCTGAGAAAAATTACAGTAAACCACTCAAAAATTTTCTCAAATCCAAGCAAATTTCTTCATTAAATTCAAGCAAATTGCTATCTCTTTCACTCTAGTGAATAAATCAAAGGTAATCAAACTCCAAATCACTTAATTTCATTAAAAATTTCTGATTTATGAAAGTGGTTTCTTATTTATAGTGAATTTTCTTTTGCATGCATTGTTCTTCTCTTTTATAGGTTCTTAGAGGCTTTTTCTCAAGCCAAAGCTTCGAACTTGCTGCTAAAATCTGAATCTTTGCATCTAAAAAGTAAGGTGAGTTGCAATACTAAAAAATTCTAGCCGAGCCAAGCTCAAAACCGCCAAAAAGAGTGAATAATTTGCTCTGTATAAATTTCCTATAGTTGTTTTCTCTATTAAAAATCTATTTCATATTGCTTTTTTGGAAGGCTGTTACTTTTGATTCCGGCAATGAAATGCTGCCGGATTTCGTTCTTTTGGTAGTTTGCATGTTGATCTTGGTCTCTACAAATTTTGGTTGAAAAATATTGTAATTTGGATGTTCAAAATAGTGACAGAAAATTGATTCAAACCCAGATTTTTGCCTGAGCACATATTTGTTTTTGAACTGTTGCAAACATGGCCTGAGTCCATATTTGAGACCGCGAAACTTTTTCATTTCCAGTCGGAATTGATTGATTCTTATTTTGTTTTAAAGATAAAGTTTTCTAGTATGTTTATACCAATTTTCATCTCAATTTAAGGTCGTTTGTTCCTTTGTTTAGGCCTGTAATTAGAAACCAAGATGGTTTTCAGGCCTGGGCACATTTTTGTTTTTCAACTGTTGCAAACAAGGCCTGAGTCCATGTTTGAGACAACGTAAAATTTTCATTTCCAGTTGGAATTCATTGACTCTTTTTTTTTTGAAAAATGAAGTTTTCTAATATTTAAATATCAACTTCCAACTCAATATGAGGTCGTCGGTCCTCTATTTCCAGCCTGTAAGTCAAAGCCAAGATGGTTTTCAGGCCTGGGCACATTTGTTTTTGAAAAGTTGCAAACATAGCCTGAGTCCATGTTTGAGACAGCATAATTTTTTATTTCCAGTCGGAATTCATTGATTCTTTTTTTGTTTGAAAGATGAAGTTTTCTAGCATGTGCATACCAGTTTTCAGCTCAATATGAGGTCGTTTGGTCCTCTGTTTCTGGCCTGTAAGTTGAACCCAATGTGGTTTTCAGGTCTGGGCACATTTTTGTTTTTAACTGTTGCAAACATGGCCTGAGTCCTTGTTTGAGACAGCGTAACTTTTTCATTTCCAGACGAAATTCATTGATTCTTCTTTTTAAAAGCTGAAGTATTCTACTATGTACACACCAATTTTCTGTATAATCAGAGGCCGTGTGAACACTTGTTCCATGTTTATAAGTTAAACTTGAGAGGGTTTTAGACCTGGGCAGAATTCAATATGGCCTGAGTTCATGTTTAAGATTCATATCTTTAGTGTTTCATATCGGAATTCAGTGAGTCTTTTTCCAATTCATAGAAAAATTGTTCTACTTTATGTGTATCAAATTTTAGACCATTTCGAGTTCATTACTCCTTTCAAATTATGTCCAAAAGTTGAATCCAAAGAGGATTATAAACTTGGGTGTTGTTTTACCCATGCATTTTTATGTTCTTTTTCCATCCAACTTTTGACTTTTACTTCATGTTTTTGTGATATTTCTGAAATATTCTGAGGGCTATGACGCCTATCAATAGGCTAGCCAAGTTTTGATGAATCTGAAATTCAAATTTGAATTGAATTTGAATTGAACTTGAATTGAATTTGAATTAAATTTGAATGACGGTTTTGAGTGATTTCCTTGATTTCGAGCATGGATTTTTCTAGACAATTTTAAAATAATTTCTAAAATAAATTGGCGTTTAAAATAATTATCATATAATATTTTTGAATTATTTTAAACTATAAAATCTATTTATTCTCTATAATAAGGGAGTTTTTCAAATATTGTCTTCAAAATTGATTTCGAAAAATCATTTTAAAAGATTGTTTTCTCAAATAAATCATTTCATGTATAAAATACACCTTTTTGCACTATTCGAGCAAATGAGAAGGAGAATTAAAAAGTTTTGTAAAATATATGGTATGAAACACATGCTTTTATCTTAACGGTTAATTCATGACTTGTCTGTTTGATCGTTTTAACCTTTGGATCGAATTTACCGATGAGATAAGGTAATCTTTTTGCTGCTTTGAGTGTAGAATTTACTAGCGGTTAGTAAACAGTTTAGTGCAAACGTGTGGCATGGGACACACCTTAACACCGTTTGGGTTCCTATCTGAGAGTTTGTGACACATTTTCCATTGCGGCGTATTGCCAGTACTGGACATTCGGGTCATTGCAATTGCGGCATATTTGTCTTCGAGATGTTTGCCATTGTGGCGTTTGCTATGGTGGCATATTTTCCATTGTGGCGTATTTGTCATTATGACGTATTTGCCTTCGGGCAAGGTACCTATTTTTATAGATCAGTACTTGGCAAGCTTCGGCTAAAAGCACGTGCAAACACTTTTGAGATTATTTATTTGACTATTTTCCCTGGTGTATTGCCGCTTTCTGGAATCGGTTCTTTGAATTGTTCGATATATATTTGTTGCGATTACCTGTCGAGATTTTGAACTTTTAGGAGTTCTATTTTTGATATTTGAATTGCCTACACTGGCGTAATTTGAGATTTTCCTTTTGGCGACATTATATGAGATTTGCCTTTTGGCGTATATTTGAGATTTTATTCTCCTCTTTGGAGATATAATTTGCCCTATGGCGTGTTTAAGATGGGATCTCTTTGTGCATGCTTTAGGTTCGACAAGATTGCGGGATTAGGTTTTCCCCTAAACCATATTTGATGTTTTATGAAATGCCGATGATATGAGGCTCAATACAATTAGTGTTCTATGGGTTATTATATCTCATTTGAGATTATATGTTGTGTACTGATACCATTCATCACATGACGTAACCATACATACCATACTTATGCTCATGCTTACTTAGCATTGTTTTTCCTTGCTTAAGAAGAACATCACCTATGTCCAATGCTTCTATTATTGTTTTTTTCTTAAAATGTTTTGTTTAGATAGATTGACCCGTGTATTTATACTCGTGTCAGACCGAGGTGTTTCAGGTTAGGTACATTCGGACTTAGCTTATTCTGCTTCATCATGGACTCTTTTCTGCTAGCTCTTTTTATTATAGCTTTTTGTGTAGTCCTTTTTGTTTGCCACTCTGATATTTATATTCTTTTGACTCGCTTGTATGTAGATGGTCGCTCCTAACCAGCCTTATTCTCTGCATTAGTAGACGGTATTACTCAGTAATACTCTTTGTTAATGTGGGTCTTGGGTGGGGCGTCGGGCGAAGGGACTCGCGCCTTACGGTTATTGCCCCGTCTCCCCGGTTGGGGCCATAACCGTGACCTGTGTTACTTATTACATTAATCCAGACTTAGGCATCCCTAAGTCCATAAAATAAGGTTCTGTACAACCAATTAACAAAAGTTCAATGCAAAATGAAAAGAAATAAAAAAATTCACAAACCCAAGCGCAATGGTTTATCATGGTCTCAGAGCATGCCTAGGGATCGTTCTCGATCCCGTACATATGCAAGTGACTTAGCCGTATTATTGCAGAGTTTATTTCTTATTATGTGCCATCCCGATCAATTGATGACAAGTTGACGATAATGTCTCGATCTAGTTTCATTTTCATTCGGGGTGGATAGTGCCTGCTCTTGTTCCACCGTCGCAACCCGAATCCTTATGTATTGCTATAGCTGACCGCTCCTCACATTTTCCTCCATGATATCCTGCCTGCATTCATTTGTATTGTGCCCATCTATCTCATGGAATAGATAATGTTTCCTGATGCTCGCTCATGTTCGGAGGGTTCCCTCCTTGCCGGCATTCCATATTAGAGGCGTCCCCGACATGTAAATCCTTTCCAAAGATTCGATCAATCGTTATAAGAAGAGAATTTTGGTTCTCTCCATTGACTTTTTGACTCTCCAGTGCCATCATTCATTTTTCACTTGCCTTTATCATTCTTGTTTACATCTTCCGGTGATTTTCCACTTTGCACAACATTCACCTCCGGTTTGTTTGCTTGTGCGTCTTCCTTCCGTAGAAACCTTTGTACTTCATGATAAAACTCCCCAAGATCCATTACTGGATCCCATGCCAATGAATCCTTGAATTCTGTGCCATTAACAATTCCAGATACAGCTGCCATCAAAACCATAGACGGATCTGGATGATCCAGCGATGCCGCCGTGACATTAAACATGTTAGGAAACTCCTTAGGGACTCTCTGGTCCTCTATTTCAGCGTTGCCAAACTCATCACATTCTTGGGCGATGAGATGTGAAGCCTAAATTGCCTCATAAACCTCTCGATCAGTTCCATCAACGTGCTAGTAAAGCCGCTATCCAATTGTCTGAACCATAGCACAGTTATATTCGTTAAGTTTAATGGGAAACACCGTGCCATGACTTCCTCTGATGCCTTTAGCACCTCCATGTGTCTCATGTATCTCGCCAGATGAACAGCAGGATCTGTTTTTCCATCATATGTCTCAAGCATTGGTAGTTTAAACTCCGGTGGATTCCTAGCTTGCCTAATAATTTTGGTGAATGGACTTCTATTTACAACCTTGAGATCCCTATTCACTAATCCTCAACGCATAGCTTGCCTTATCATTTCCGCAAACCTGTCATTGTCTTCTAATAGTAGTCTCCATTCATCTTACCGAAGCGGTCCCCAAGTCTACGAGGGAATTCTGGAACATATTCTTCCGGCCGCACATCCACATTTTGGTTCGCACCAGCCTCCACAGGATTGATCGCAGATCCTCTAGCATCACAATCACCTAGACCTGAGGGCATTCCACCCAGCCTTTGGGGATCGGTAGAAATCCCTCTGGAGGGATCAGTGCTGATCCCTATTAAATGCCAAGGGACTGCCCCCGGCTGCTCTATTCCACTTCGATACCTATTAGCTCCATTTCCATGGTTCTGAATCTGGATTTCCTCACCTTCTACTGCTTCGACTCCAGGATCCATATTTCCTGCATTCCTTGCTACTCCATTTCCTTGATTTCACACTCTAGCTTCTCTAACCTGTCGGAGTAGGTTCTGCATCATTTCCCCCTGCCTCTTCAGCATCCTTTCCTGCGTAGCATCCATCATTGTTTCCATCTCATCTCTGGTAATGAAGATTGAAGTTTGATTAGCTCCCGGGGAAGCCTCTTGACTCCCTTCATGAAGCCTCCTATTTGTTCTCTATCTCCTTATTGATGGCCCAACCATCGCTTTCAATATCTAAGCATCCAAGCTTCTAAATCAACAGGTGTAAGCTTTCTTGGTGAAAGCACCAAAATGTTGGCACCAAAATTGGCCATCAAGGCCTAATAGTGTGAAAGAACCAATATCCAATCACAGATCACATGTAGTATCTAATGTAGATAATATAACATGAAGAATAAACAAATTAAAATTGAAAGCAAGTAAAAGAACAAGATTTATAGTGGTTTGGCTAACTCTGGCCTACAACCTCTCTAGAGTAACCCTTTTATTCATACTATAGTTTGACTACAATTACAATCCAAAATCCAAGAATGAAAACGGCAGAGTATCGCCTAGGTAGAAGATGAAGAGAAACAGAATAAAGGTCCCCTTTTTTAAAGCCATGCTAGCTGTATTTATCGGTGAAGCTTCGGCTACATGGCCTCCTCATCCACATGGCCCATCATAGGGGTCTCTAAGCCCAAATCCCCATGGAGAGGGATCGATACCGATCCCTTCCTTGGTTGATTTTTGGGACACGACTCCTACGATGGATTTCCTATGATAAAATACATTAACCCCCAAGCTTTATGTCATTTGAAGTAAGAGAGCTCGAGTTGAATGCAATAATGTACTTCGGCATTGATGAACACCGATCCATATCCACTAACTATGTTGAACCCCTCTTTGTGAGTCGAAGTATACCTATCCATCTAACACGTTGATCCCTTTGTCTTGCTTGGTTATTGAAGTGTGCCGATCTCTTTAGAACCAACCATGTCGATCCATATATTGCCTTTACCAAGCCGATCCATACTTCGCCGCTTCCTAAAACAACAAAGCATGCCGACCCCTCTTCTTTCATCTATGTTGTGCCCTTTTATACTTCCATCCCTTGCCGATCCAAGCTATGCTGACCCTTCTTGCTTCATAGAATTATACTGATCCATCATCCTCCATTGTGTTATACCGATCTCTCCTGGTCCTAAATGATATGCCAACCCCTTAAGTACTAACTAACCATGTCGATCTAAGCATCATCACCTATGTCGACCCTTAGATAACTATCAGTGCCGATCCATCTATCATTAACAATGTTGATCCCTTCATTATTAATAATGTTGATCCCTCCATTATGTCATCTATGTTGACTGTCCACTCAAATAGTCATGATGATCCTTGTTGATTCACCTTGCTATGCCAATCCCTTGACCATCCAAGCTATTTTTTATATTTCTAACATCTTGTGTCCTCTATCTTCCAACTCCATTCAATTTCGACTTCATGCAACCATCTGTACTCAATTTCTGGGGCCTCCATTCACTGCTTGGTACTTATAAGCCTTGATAATCGTGAAGTCTATTGGGTTAAATCTGCATATGTACTGCCTTGCCAAAAGGTGGGTTAACAGGTTTCAAATCTCATAATTTACTAAGTTGTTGTGGATTTATTTTGAATTTTCTTGTAAAGAAAATGGTTAAATTATGTTAAAAATTAATTTCAGCAATTATATGTTAGCTTTGGGTTGGAAATTTAAATATGTTGGAAAACAAACTAAAAGTAATTTATGGGAATTTTTGGAGAATTTTCCTATGTACTTTGTTAAAGATATAAAATTATCTAAGGTTTGGGACTTAAATGTTTTATATTTTTATAAAAGGAGAAGAAATAATTTGCTTAAAGTTTTAAATTGTTAATTACTGAATTCAGCGGCACTTTTAGAATTTGTTGAAAACAATTGGGAACCAATTATATCTTGACAAATGAGGTAAGTTTATTAGAAAGATTTTACTTTAAAAAGTTAAAATCAGTTTTGTAAAGGTTTGCTGCTTCGTCACTTTCGGCAGCTACCTTTCGACCCCATACTATCGCATCCAACTTAGTTGAAACCAATACAAGGTATCAATGCCTTGGTACGTAGTGGATTGGAGATAGGTGGAAGGTGTAGAGTCGAAATATGCTTCCAAAGAAGTAGTATCTTTTATAAACTCGGAACTATTTTGGTTACAAAATGAGGCTCTCAAAGGAAATAGCTTTCGACCAAGTCAAACAAGCCATTGATTTAGAAAAGGCTTTCGAAAGAGGTTGCCGCCTTTTGTTTTTAAAATAAGCATTCGAAGGGGTCGAAACCCTTGCTACCATGTTCAACCTTTCGAATCAATGTCTTCGAAAGGGTTCTTTTGCCTAAAAGTTTAAAGAACCTTCTCATGCTTTCGAAAGGGTTTGTTTCAAAACTATCCACTTTCTTTTACTTAGGAATAATGCTTTCCAAAGAGTTTCTTTCACCCCAATTGTTTTAAGACCCTTTGTTCTATTAAAAGTTAAACTCAAAGGTTTCAAAAGGAATGGTTTTAAATGGTTTCGAAGCTCTGTTCCATAAACTTATACTTGAACCCAATGCTTTCGAAAGGTTTGTATTAAGCAAGGAATTTTAATACCTTCAAAAGGTATATATTTTAGGTTTTGAAAGGAAGGTACCCAAATGTTTTCGAAAGGTTTACTCAAGACTTTAAGTGGAAGGTTTCCAATGCTTTCGAAAGGCAAGTTTTAAAGGGTTTCGCAAAGAGGATGTCTAAGGTTTCATAAAGCTTGTGAAGGGACGCTTAGAATGATTTCGAAAGGTCTATTTTAGAGGTTTCAAAAGGTATGTTTTGGCTTTTAGGCCTAATGTTTCAAGGTATAGTAGTTAACTTATTTTGAAAGAGTACTTTCAATGGATTTGAAAGGTGGTGTTTAAAGTTTTTAAGAAAAGGTATCGAATGTTTTACCTTGGCTTTACGGCCTAAGATCTTTTAAGTTAAAGAGAGTGAAACGACCCTAACTTGACCTTCGAAAATCGACACCGAATACATCACCCATATTCGAATGCCGCAGATCCAAACATCGAATCTGGTTCGCAAGAGCTTATAACACATTAAGTACAAACACAATGGAAGAAATGAATAATATCATTGATACAACAACATTTGATACAATATTTAAATACAATGAATATTAATACAAATCAGAGCCAAAAGATATACAATAGTGGAAGACAACACCAGAAGATGGTCTAGACTTTTCAACCATCGATAGCGGAAAGATATCTCCAAAAGATAATATCTTCAGAACTCAACAAGATAGATACTCCAACAAAAAGCGACTCCATTGCTAAAGCTCCAAAGCTAGAAAGACTCCAAACCAGAAAACGAGAATTCCACCCATGCTGAAGTGAAGCAATTTGACCCAAATGCGATTGCCAATATCCAGAGATTGAATGCTATCAAATCTACACCTACTATTCGATTATCTGAAAAAAACCTAACTTTAGACTTCCCATATGGAAAATTGTGGGCACCCAGAGTTTAGGAAGGAAAAATAAACTCCGGGTCAGTCATGGGACTGGTATAAGCAATTATCTTTAAAACAAACAACAAAAGAATTTAAAATTGAAATCCGCAGTACTTTTTGAAAAATGAAACTACCATAAGGCCTCCCGCCGTACACACCATGCAATGCAGAATTGGAGGAGATTTCTCCTTATGATAGTCAAAAATATTTGATACGCGAAAACCATTTTGATATTATTATTATTAGTGCATAGTGGAAAACATTTCGAAAGTATAATATTAATCTTAGCCAGCATACAACATTCCGTCGTATGCCTACTATAGCTACCATATTCAATAGCAAGTTACCGCCATATTCCATGGCAGGTTATACAACTAAAATCGTGTAGGGCGCGTATTGTTTCTTTGGATTTTTCAACAAATGGTTAGGCTAAGGAACTTCCTATTGCCACGTGGGTACGCCTTTGGAGGGGCACCCCGAGAACTTACCCAGTTCTCTGCCAACACAAGGTCGGTTTACTCCCTTCCCGAGAGTAACACCTAAGATATGCCATCCCCGGTCGTTTGCGACCTTTATCCAAGGGCCCTCAACAACAACAACCACAAAGCAATGTATCTGCAGTAACCACATATGTTAAATATCTGTGCTCCATACCATAACACCACCCTTTTCCAAAAGGAATAGACATACCCTAGGGGTACAACCCCTGCAACCTGTTGAGTATGCGATTATATGATTTTTGTTTGATGATAATAAACATATATATTCATTTAAATGTATTTGTTAATGAACTATTTTATTTTTCATAGATTAAATAAATATTTGCTGAATAAAAATAAATAACAAAGAATTTGAATTCAAACAGAAATTTTATTCAAACAAATGTTTATTACAATCTTTGAATAGCACAAATTTCAAGCTCTGACTATATATATATATATATATATATATATACATACAATTTCAATTATAGTACAATTTTGATTACATCACGATTCACATTTACATTTGACCTCACTACATATCACTCATTCACGCAACTCGTATTTTATCTTCAACTTCACTCCAAATTGAATCCAGCATCTGAGCAATCTGCAAAAAAAAATATTGACACAGTAAAATTAAAGAGGAAATATTTTGCAGTATAAAATAAAATGTGGATGTTGAAAATAATATTTGCCTCAGTTATTTAGGTTGTTCCTCATCATTTAATTTTGAATCCATCATACACGAACAGCTTGTGACATACACCGTGTATCACTGGATACGCCACAAAGCCATGCACACCGATATATACACTAGATAAAATTACAGGGACAGGTGAGCACAGGTCAAACCCAAAACGCCGGTTTCAACTCAAGTGCAATAAAAATAATGTCACAATATTCAGCACAAGGTCAAATCCGAGCTATAAGCTGGATTCAACTCAGGTGTAATTCGAAAAACAAATCCAAATGCAATAAAATGGTCGGGAACAACCTCAATGCACAACAAGTATACAAAAAAGGCCATGCAAGCTACATGCAGTCTCAAGTGAAAGGCTAGATAGTCCATTCAAACCATCAAGCAAACGCATATCAGACGATGTCAACGAGACTGAGCATGCACATGAATGCAAGCAAACCAGACCTAATACAAGTAGTGACAACCAAAACACATTTGTGTACACAAGAATAAAACTCAAGTCTGGTCACAAAAAACGACAACATGCACCAGTAAAATAACAATGAAGCATGAAGCAAACATATAAAACAGTGGACAGTGCACTGCAGTTAGGACAACTCGGCCCAACAGACTCACATAGACCAGACACCAAGTACACATGAATTGAAGTGTGTTCGAAACAACAACAAGTCAATCAAGTCTGACCACATACAAGTCAAAGAAACTAAAGCAATTGCAAAAATGACCGAAGTCGGATATATGAACTCGAGCAAGTCCAGCTACTACATGAAAGCAACCATACATAGATACGCGTGTGAAAGAGCATGTATGCATATAGGCGGTGCAAACTAGCTCAAAGCACTAACTCAAAATAATTCAATATCAGATATAATGCAACAGTGTGCAGAGAAGTGATACAAGACCATTTATATGCAGACACCACAGGAACTGTCACGAAGACTAGTGAACAACTAGTGAAATAAAAATACCAGACTGCATGAAGCAGTTCAATACCCAAGCAATAGCAGGTACAACATGCAGTGCAGTTTATTATAAACAAGATCAAGTGAACCAATGGCCAATATCAACTCAAATATTCCAGACCAAACCAACATGTACATGTTAGCAGTTGACACAAGTGATGGACCAACACATGACAGCAAGATAATTTCAAGAAACTACAAGCCGTACAACATAAAGTATGAAGGCAATACACATGTCAACAGAGAAGTGAGAAATGCACATGTACCAGTGAAACAGAGTGATAACAAAGACTACAAGAACAACAACGACAATGTTTGGACTAAATGGGTGTGGGTTCCAAGCAAGTCAGTGATCGAACATACAAACCAGAAATGCTCAAATCAAATGAATACAAGTTGAAATGCCAGATCAAATGGATCGACAGTTTCATCTCAAAGTTATCAAGAGCCGATGCCAAAAGAGAAAATACCAAAGTCAAGGCCGCAAGTTAATCAAGGTACAAGCTGAAGTCAACAGAGTGAAGAAGGGTATCAATATCAAGTGACTGAAGTCAACAAAATGCCAGCAAAATTGAAACCGTGGTGAGCAAGGAATTCAATCTAGTGCCAAAATCAACATAAAGTCGAAGTACCGAAAAAATTCAAAGCCAAGAAATCGCAACTTCAACGCCGTTTAAATCAATGTAACAGTTTTGAACAAGTCATAAGAAACAAATTCAAATCACTGGCCAAGATAAATCAACATCAACAAACCGGAATCAATGCCGTGATGACCAAGAAATCAAACGAGTCAGAATCGAAGCCGTGTGAATCAAGCTACCAGAATTATACGAATTTGAACCAGTCAGTGAAAATCATCAACATTCAAGTTGAATCGAACGGCAAGCCAAAAAATTATCAGACGAATTCAACAAGTACATACGAACAAAAATCAACGGTTCGAACCCTATATAAAAACCCAATTATCATCGGCTTTAAAATCCATCAAGTTCAAGTAAACCAAAACCAGTAAAGCAAAAGGAGTAAATTACATACCAGAATAAAATTCGAACTTGATCGAATTGAAGTAGCCGAAGACAATTCAAAGAGCCAAACAATCGACGAAAGCAAAGAACTAGAAAACATCTATTTCGATTAAGCAACCGAAAGTCGGCGACTTCAGAAACAAAGCCCTAATTTGCAAGCAAAGAACAAAGGAACGAGCCGCCATTATACAGAACAAAGAGTAAAAGGAACGGCTGACATTGATAAAAGAAATAAAGAAGGCCGCATTTGTTTTTTTGAATTGGGCCGGCCTTTTCTTTTTTAATTGAGATTTAATTAGGGTTTGTTAGGGTTTTGTTTTTAATTGTTTTTTTAAATTGTATTTTCTTTTGAAAATTGTGTTATTACTAATCGTGTGACTAGGGGACAAACCATGTGGCATAGTTTAAGAATTTGCAACTCGGTGGCTGAGTTGTGGCAGGGTTTTGAGCGTAGAGTTAGGTTAGTCAGTAGCGGATGTCGCGAGTTTACGTGTGTAAGCGTGTGACTACTTAATTTCTAGTAGAAACCTTGGGAGCAGGACGTAGGCAGGGTTTTGCCGAAGCTGGATAAATTCTATGTCGTTATATTTCTGCATTTATTATTCTGCTATTATTTGTGCTACTATAATTTTTATTTATCTGTATTGAAATAATTTTATAAGCTTCCGCAATTAGTTTTTACAATTAACAGTATCATCCTATTCACCCCTCCTCTAGGGTGAAATCGATCTTACAAGTGGTATCAGAGCTAGTAATAGAAGTCAACTTTTGTTTTTAAAATTCTTTTTAAAAAAATCAATCTTTGTTTTAAAAATTTGAATTTTTAAAATGGATTCTTTTAGGGTCAGTCCATAATTAGATCACCAATGTTCAATGGTGAATACGCCTACTGGAAAAATAGAATGAAAATTTTTCTGAAAACTATTGACGCTTAGAATATTGTTGAGACAGCTTATAGAGCACCAACTATAACTGTAGATAATCAGGAAATAAATAACCTAAAGGATCAATGGACAAAACTAGAAAATAAATTACAACATGCTAATGCTAAAGCTATGAATTCTATTATCTGTTCATTGGATCAATTTGAATTTAATTGTGTCTCACATTGTCTAACTGCGTAGGAAATATGGCACACAATAGAAGTGACTTACGAAGGAACATCTCAAGTCAAAGAATCTCGCCTTGCCATGCTAAGCAGCGAATACAAGAACTTCACAATGGCAAAGGAAGAAAATGTCAAAGAGATGTATGGACGACTTTCCAATATCATATACAAATTAAAAGCTCTCGGAAAATCATACACAGAGTTGGAGATAGTCCGAAAAATCCTCAGAGTCCTTCCACGAAGTTTTGAAGCCAAAGTGACTGCCATTCAAGAATCAAAAGATTTAAAACAGATGAAAGTTGAAGAACTCATCGGAAATCTCACCACTTATGAGCTAGAAATGAAATTAAAGGAAGAGCGTGAAGGAGGTGACACTCGAAAGAAATCAATAGCCCTTAAAGGAACAACAGAAAGTGATGATGATGATGATGGAGCAACATAATTGGAGATGATAATAAAGAAATTCAAAAGGTGGAATTACAAATACGAAAATCTAGCTCGAAATCAAAAATTGAAAAGCAGAATAGCCAAAGCACTAGATTACTCAGAAGAATAGAAGATCATCTGTCACAAGTGCAACCAACCCGGACATATCAAGCCCAATAGTCCTCAGAATCGACGCGACTTTGAAAAGAAATCAAAAGGGAGAAGTTTTATAGCCACGTGGAATACATGTGATGAAGATAATCAAAGTACTAGCAGTGATAGTGAGAAAGCAGATACGTGCCTTCAAGGTAATGTAACTGATAGCGACGATGACGAACCAAGCGAGGTATCAAAACTCACTCACTCAGAAATACTTATATATTTCCATGAAGTAAATGGCTGTTTTGAACGACTTAGGGAGAAGTATGCCAAATTTTGATTCGCAAAAAGATACTTTGATAGAGTTAAATAAACAACTTGACCAATTAGTTAAAACCTATCAAAGTAGGATCCCTAAGTGTGATAAGTGTCCAACATTCGAAGAAGAAATTAAAAAATCAGAAATCAATATAAAATCACTTGAAAATGAAATTCTGATTTTAAATGAAAATAAAAAATACTAGGAGAGAAAACTCTATTAAAAAGTGCACATAATTGTTAAACGAAGATGAATTTCTCAAAACACAAGTCCAATAACTGTCAACGACTTTAGATAAATTTTCCAAGAGTGAAAAATCATTGAATATGCTCTTAGGGAAACAAACTGTTAATACAGTTAGACAAGGACTTGGGTATAATCAATCTAAAAATGTTAAAAATGTGACTAATCAACTAAATTCAATGTGCACAATTTGTAGAAAATTTGGACACAAAATAGTTGTTGGTTTAGACCCAAACACGTAAAAACCATTCCAATTTGGGTTCCAAAACGCACAAATACAAAATCTCTCAAAGTTAAACAAATCTGGGTGCCAAAAGGAACATATATAAATAGTTATGGGTCTTCCCAAAATTATTTTTCAAAATATTCTGCCACTAACAATCATGGACCTATAAAAACAAATAGGTCACAAAAATCTTTCATCGTGCAGGTGTGGTGGCAGGCTAAGGAACGACAATAGTGCTACTTGGAATCTGGCTGTTCCAAGGACACAACGAGCGACAAAGCAAAGTTCCTTAGCCTAGTACAAAGGTGATAGAATCACAATGGACACCAATGAAAAATATCGTAAAGGTAAAACAGGTAATGGTATATTTATTTGAACGATATATTTAATGTGATAATCTGCACCATTATCTGAGTTAAATCAGCTAATAATGTGATGATGAAATAATGATAATTTCGATTCTGACTTGCTCAAATTGTTGGCCAATTATATTCTTATGCCAAGAACACTATAACTGTAGAGTCTTTGAATTACTTCATACATATTAGTTTGGATTAATAATAGTGTTTTATTGGATGATAATACTTTGGTTATTTTACGGCTAACTCTATACTCACGATTTTTGATTATTTGCACGGTTTCAATTAAAATTCAAGAGAATGTCATTTTAAAAAGCTCTTAAAATTGACTTTGAGATTTTTGTTGCTCACTTCATGGTCTGGTCTATCAAATTCAATTAGTGATAATTTTGAGTAAAAGAGAAATTCAGATGTAGATTACACTGGTAATCTAGTTGATAGAAAAATTACTAGTTGAACTTAATTTTTGTTGAGACATTTAGTAACTGCATCATTTTTTTTCAAAGAAAATATCTGCATATTTTTCATTTCACATAATTTTCAAATAGCAAAAATTTTTCTCATATAACCCCTTCGAGAAAATCATTTTTACCATGTTTTCAGATCAGTCATTTTGAAAAATTGATTTTATAATTATTTTTGAATTTGATTTTAAAAGACCATTTTGACTAATCTGACTCCCTAATAATTATCGAAAAGATAAATAGTGGTTAAAAAAGTGATGAGTGTTGATACTTATCATATATTATGACTCGAGATGGTATAATTAGTAAATTTCTTTAGAAATTTAAACAAGAGTTATAAAACTTTTTGTTGGTAAAAATTCCATGATCATCTCTATTACTATCATATTTCTAACGACCATCACTAATCAAAATTCTATATAGTTTGTCAATATGTGGTACCTTAAACATGAACCATTCGTTTTTCATTTTACATTTTTTTAATAAAATAATAATAATAATAAAATAAATTAAAATAAAATCAAAGTATTCACTCTCATTTAAAAGTCCTCACGGTTATGCATGGGTGAATTATTTGGAATTTTTTATGTGCTTCAATGCTCATTTAAAAGTCCTCACGGTTATGCATGTATGGAACGTATATCAAAATTGATTTTTTAAATAAACAAGTTAATTCTAATCCCATTTAGAAGCCCTCACGGTTATGCGTGGTTAGAAGGTACTTGAATTCATTTTTTTTAAATAAAATTGGAATACTGCTAATCTCATTTAAAAGTCCCAACGGTTATGCGTGGTTGGTAGATATTCAAATTCCTGATATAAATATACCACAAATAGACACAACTGTATGGTTTTATATGATGGCATCATTCCCATCATTCTAAAAGTGGAATATGCGCCTAACAAAGTATTTATGATTTTTTTTGATTTTTTATTGAAAATTAATATTTATATTCGATTGAGTTTTAATGTTGGATTAATATCGATCACTTTATCTCTACTTTCTCTAACACTATTACTCTTTTGCTAATAACAAAAGGGGGAGAGAAAAGTTAAGATTTTTCAAATAAAATTAAGCAAAGGTCAAATATTTTCTATTTGCGTCTAGGCTCATTTGCATATTTTTAATTGTATGCATATATGAAGGGGGAGCTTTGTGTAGAGAGGAAGCATTTAAATAAGGGGAGCAATTAGAGTATATCAATGATCAAATACATTTAACATATTCAAAATCTTAAATATATGTTTGTTATCATCAAAAGGGGAGACTATTGAATATGCGATTATATGATTTTTGTTTGATGATAATAAATATATATATATATATATATATATATATATATATATATATATTCATTTAAATGTATTTGTTAATGTACTATTTTATTTTTCATAGATTAAATAAATATTTGCTGAATAAAAATAAATAACACAGAATTTGAATTCAAACAGAAATTTTATTCAAACAAATGTTTATTACAATCTTTGAATAGCACAAGTTTCAAGCTCTCACTATATATATACAATATCACTTACAGTACAATTTTGATTACATCACGATTCACATTTACATTTGACCTCACTACATATCACTCATTCACTCAACTCGTATTTTATCTTCAACTTCACTCCAAATTGAATCCACCATCTGAGCAATCTGCAAAAATAAATATTGACGCAGTAAAATTGAAAAGGAAATATTTTTGCAGTATAAAATAAAATGTGGATGTTGAAAATAATATTTTCCTCAGTTATTTGGGTTGTTCGTCATCATTTAATTTTGAATCCATCATACACGAACAGCTTGTGACATACACAGTGTATCACTAGAAATCCCACAAGGCCGTGCACACCGATATATACACTTGATAAAATTACAGGGACAGGTGAGCACGGGTCAAACCCAAAATGCCGGGTTCAACTCAAGTGCAATAAAAATAATGTCACAATATTTAGCACAAAGTCAAATCCGAGCTACAAGCTGGATTCAACTCAGGTGTAATTCGAAAAACAAATCCAAATGTAATAAAATGTTCGGAAGCAACCTCAATGCACAGCAAGCATACAACGAAGGCCATGCAAGCAACATACAGTCTCAAGTGAAGGGTTAGATAGTCCATTCAAACCATCAAGCAAATGCATATTATACGATGTCAACGAGACTGAGCATGTACATGAATGCAAGCAAACCAGACCTAATACAAGTAGTGACAACCAAAACGCATTTGTGTACACATGAATAAAATACAAATCTGGCCACAACAAACGACAACATGCACCAGTAAAATAAAAATGAAGCATGAAGCAAACATATAGAACAGTGGACAGTGCACTGCAGATAGGACAACTCGGCCCAACAGACTCACATAGACCAGGCACCAAGTACACATGAATTGAAGTATGTTCGAAACAACAACAAGTCAATCAAGTCTGACCACATACATATTAAAGAAACTAAAGCAAATTTCAAAAATGACCGAAGTCAGATATATGAACTCGAGCATGTCCAACTACCACATGAAAGCAACCATACATACATACGCGTGTGAAACAACATGTATACATATAGGCGGATCAAACTAGCTCAAAGCATTAACTCGAAATAATTCAATATCAGATATAATGCAATAGTGTGCAGAGAAATGATACAGGACCATTTATATGAAGACACTACAGGAACTGTCTCGAAGACTAGTGAACAACTAGTGAAATAAAAATACCAGACTACATGAAGCAGTTCAATACCCAAGCAATAACAGGTACAACATGCAGTGCAGTTTATCATAAACAAGATCAAATGAACCAATGTCCAATATCAACTTAAATATTCCAGACCAAACCAACATGTACATGTTAGCAGTTGACACAAGTGATGAACCAACACATGACAGCAAGACAATTTCAAGAAACTACAAGCCAGACAACATAAAGTATGAAGGCAATACACATGTCAATAGAGAAGTGAGCAATGCACATGTACCAGTGAAACGGAGCGATACCAAAGACTACAAGAACAACAAAGGACAATGTTTGGACTAAATGGGTGTGGATTCCAAGCAAGTCAGTGATCGAACATACAAACCAGAAATGCTCAAATCAAATGAATACAAGTTGAAATGCCAGATCAAATGGATCAACAGTTTCTTCTCAAAGTTATCAAGAGCCGATGCCAACAGAGAAAATACCAAAGTCAATGCCGCAAGTAAATCAACGTACAAGCTGAAGTCAACAGAGTGAAGAACGGTATCAATATCAAGTGACTGAAGTCAACAAAATGCCAGCAAAATTGAAACCTTGGTGAGAAAGGAATTCAATCTAGTGCCGAAATCAACATAAAGTCGAAGTACCCAAAAAATTCAAAGCCAAGAAATCGCAACTTCAAAGCCTTTTAAATCAATGTAACAGTTTTGAACAAGTCATAAGAAACAAATTCAAATCACTGGCCAAGATAAATCAACATCGTCAAACCCGAATCAATGCCGTGATGATCAAGAAATCAACAAGTCAGAATCGAAGCCGTGTGAATAAAGCTACCAGAAATTATACGAATTTGAACAAGTCAGTGCAAATCATCAACATTCAAGTTGAATTGAACGGCAAGACAAAAAATTATCAGACGAATTCAACGAGTACATACGAACGAAAATCAAGGGTTCAAACCCTATATAAAAACCCAATCATCATCGGCTTTAAAATCCTTCAAGTTCAAGTAAATCAAAACCAGTAAAGCAAAAGGAGTAAATTACATGCCAGAATCAAATTCGAAATTGATCGAATTGAAGTAGCCAAAGACAGTTTAAAGAGCCAAACAATCGACGAAAGCAACGAACTGGAAAACATCTATTTCGATTAAGCAACCGAAAGTCGGCGACTTCAGAAACAAAGCCCTAATTTGCAAGCAAAGGAACAAAGGAACGAGCCGCCATTATACAGAACAAAGAGTAAAAGGAACGACCGACATTGATAAAAGAAATAAAGAAGGCCACATTTGTTTTTTTAAATTGGGCCAGCTTTTTCTTTTTTAATTGAGAGTTAATTAGGGTTTGTTAGGGTTTTGTTTTTAATTGTTTTTTTAAATTGTATTTTCTTTTGAAAATTGTGTTATTACTAGTCGTGTGACTAGGGGACAAACTATGTAGCATAGTTTGAGAATTCGCAACTCAGTGGCTGAGTTGTGGCAGGGTTTTGAGCGTAGAGTTAGGTTAGTCAGTAGTGGGTGTCACGAGTTTACGTGTGTAAGCGTGTGACTACTTAATTTATAGTAGAAACCTTGGAGGCAGCACGTAGGCAGGGTTTTGCCGAAGCTGGGTAAATTTTATGTCGTTATATTTCTGCATTTATTAATCTGCTATTATTTGTGCTGCTATAATTTTGATTTATCTGTGTTGAAATAATATTATAAGCTTCCGCAATTAATTTTTATAATTAACAGTATCACCCTATTCACCCCCCTCTAGGGTGAAATCGATCCTACACAACCTTGCCGCATCTTTCCTGTTTTGACCATTTTCGGGGAGTGAGGTCCAACGAGATCTTGTCCACAAAGCTACGCTTTTCACAAAAGCCATGATTTGATCAATAAATGATTAGTATCACTATGAATGCCACATTACCAAATTGGGAATGTATCACTAGTAACCATCAACTACATAACCTCTGAGCTCATACGTCTCAGAGAAGGGTATTAAGCTAAGAGAATAAATCTCCGCCCCCAAACAGAAATGTATTTGATAGAAACCAGCTTTACATCTCAAAGTGTAATGTCGGACATATATCCATACAAGTCTTTTCCAGGTTTGAACAGAACCAAAGGCACTTCCAAAGAAGCCCTTGCAAATCTGGATAATCCCTAATCACGTCCAGACTTCCCATCACAAAGGGTGATCAAATCTCTATACTGAGGATCAGCCAGTGCAGAGACATTCGACAAGTTATCCTTTTGCTTTTGGAAATATCTGGTCTTCACCATCGGTCTTCAAATGCTATCCATAACGTCGTATCATTATTCGAAATGCGTTATATGAAACAAGATCCTCACCGGCTAAACCGAATAATGAGCGCAATATTTTAAAATCATATGCATAGTGGGATCTCAGTTAAGTCATAACTTAAAACCCAAAACAAATGGTTTAAACAAATTACCATTTTCAAATCTTTAAACAAAAAGATTTACTTCACAAAGTTCACCCATTTTTCACAAAGATTCATTCACAACTTTCAAAACAATTTTCTTTTCAAATTGGATTGACTCATCCAATCTTTACATCAAAGATTCAATTCGTAGCTTTCAAAACCATTTCCAAAGATTCATAGCTTTCAAAAACAATTCTCATTTAAAATCTTTTATATAAAAGATACACCATTTAAAATCCTCTTCAATTTCAAAACAAGGTTCAAGCATCTTTAACAAAGATTCATTCATAGCTTTCAAAACAATTCACTTTCAAATTTGAAATCTTTATAACACAAACTGGAAGTTCTTTCGTTATGTGAAAGCTATTATTATTTGAAAACAAATAGTTTCGATTCGAAAAAATCCGATTACATTTATACAAGTTAAAGCCCTTCAGGTATAATACTTGGATTAAATTCAAATTCCTGAAACACTACTTTTAAAATGGTTTAAAAACCCATTTAAACACATTTATAACTTATATAACCTTTTTAAACCATAATTTTCAACATAGAATTCAATTTCAAATCTTGAATTCAATTTCAATTCAAATTATTTAAATTTCGAAACACTATCAAGTTATTCAAAATAACTTTTATCTTCAAGTCTCCTTTTCAAAAGCTTTCATATTTAACCCAATTCTATTTCCTAAAACCATTTGGATTCAAGATTAAAATTTAAAACCATTTCAAAAATCTCTGACTTAACCAATTTCCTCGTGCAATCCACATTTTTGTGTGTAAGATGAGTCCAAGGGTTTTACACAATAATGCAACATCATCAATCATCATAGATTTAAACACAACAATATCGACAAGCGGTATAATTTATAACGCTTATCGTTCATTCATAGATTCACAGATAAATGTATCACAAATAAATAAATAAAATAAATTTCACACAGCTCAATTCACATAATAGAATGTTGCAGTCTAGAGATAACAATCAATTCAATGCATTTCATATAATGCAAACATTCATAAGCAATCCAAGCATTCAACAATCATTTATAAACAGGATTAATTAATTGTTTAATCCTAAATTAATTCAATTTAATTTTCAATTAAATTAATTACCCATGAATTAATTACTTAATCCTGATTCATTAACTACAAATTATTTAATATTAATTAATTAATAAATAAATTAATCCTTAATTATCCATCTTAATTAATTACCTTTAATTAATTAATTAGTCCTTAATTAATCACATTAATTAAATTAACTTTTAAATTAACTACATAATTAATTAAGCCTTAATAATAAATAAATCAACTTTAATTAATAAACTAAATAATTCCTAATCATTAAATAATTAACCCCTAATTATTTGCTCTTAATTAATTAATGAACCTTTAATTAATTACCATTTAATTAATTATCCTTAATTAATTCAATTAATTAATTACTCCTTAATTAGTTATCATTCCTTAATCACCTTCATTAATTAATTAACCTTTAATCAACAATTAATCAACCTTAATTTATAAATAAATCAACCTTCAATTATTTAAATAATTAACCTTAAATTATTTAATTATCATCTAATCAATTAATTAATCAACCCTTAATTAACTGCCTTAATTAGTTATTCCTTAATTATAAATTAATTAACCTTTTAACTAATAATTAATTAGTTAATTATCATTGACAATATAAATTAACTTAACCTTTAAGTTAATAATTAAAAAATATATTTGATTAGCTCCTTAATTACATTGTTAAGTTTCATTTAAAATAAACTCTTTTAAAATATAAGTTTAAAACATTTTAAACTTAACTCATTTTAAAATATTTTATTTCAAAACCTTTAACTACCATTTAACTTTAATTTAAACCTTTAAATCTTGTTTAAACTTATTTTAAATAAATTTTACTTTAAAAGCTAAATTCATATTTATTTTACTTTTAAAACTTAGTTAACTCATATTTATGAAAACTGATAAATTTCCATTTGGCTTTGAACTTGTTTTAACATTTTTATTATGTTATTAAAAACTTGATTTAAAAACTTTTCCAAGCTTTATACAAAATATGGAAAACAAATTATTACTGCAACAATAGAAAACTAGAGGAAACATTGAATCAGACCCGTGTTTCTCCTGAGTCACCACCCTCTCTTCTGCTTTTCTTTGTTTTTTTTCTATTTTTTATTTAAACCTTTAAAATTTGTTAACATATTCACGCACCAACCCGATGTTCACTTCGATCCAACATCATGATTTCACGAGCATGACTTCGATCCTGCTCCTTCTTCCTCCTCGAGCTCACTGATCATAACAACACATATACCACAGTGATACATGCATGTGCACCGATCATCCAACGCCTTCCAACCAACCTCGATACTTCCTATGAGTCACTGGTGATCTTCGCTAAACTTCCAACCACCCAGAACTCAGACATGATTACGAAATCGAATTCGAGCATATAAGAACTCCACTTGGAATCCCTCGATTATCAACAATCACCTCATATCGCCACCCACGACCACCTGATACCACTGCCTCATGCCTGACCCTTCACCTAAGTCTCACGCCTTAATTCCCGCATCCGTAGTCTGTTCCGATGCCCCAACGACGTCGATGTGACCTTGCAAACCGAGACAACCCAAACTGTACACAAAACCCTATATCATCGTCGTGTCATTGCCACGATCATTTAAAAATTTTATCTCCATTTTTTCCAAAAGCACCAACCTTCAAGCCTTCCCCAGCCAGAGCCTAAACCCTCCAACCTTCGCCGATAGCCAGCAATCACCTAAACTTTGGTTTCCGTTCATCCCACTAATTATCCCTAAAAACAATATTAAAAATCTTGATTTTATTGTTAGAATTCATAATTCTCGAATACGAATCAGATGATGTATATGAAACCAGAGATTCTAACATTCGAATTTTATTATACTTTGAGTTTCACTATTTATCTTCTTCCCAATATAAATTATCATCAAATTTATCTTAAAAATACTTTTAAAATTGATATTACCTTGTTATAACATTTTTTTCATTTACAAATCATAGTCTAAAATCGATTGTATGAGGAGATATTGAATTCATTTAAGTGGGTTGAGCCGGTGATACAACAGAGCATACATATATGCATATCACAGGCATACACATAAATTACAGAGCAGTTCATACTATATTCCAGATAGTAACATCCATGCAAACAATTTTCACCACAGAATTAACACATATATCAAAGTATAACACAGATTTAAGCTTTTATCAGGATAGTTTGCTCACTTGGATGGTTTGAAAGCGGAAACAAATTTTTTTCCTGGAACTTGAAATTTTAAACTGCCCTGGTTTTTTTTGATCTGATTTACTCCAGGTTTAAAGATGCTTTAAACTTTGCTTTTGATCTGAGACTTGTTGTCTGAATTCTTGTTGAAGTTGACTTCCAGGTTTCTGATTTTCTCCCTTTTGATCTTCCTTCTCTGTTTTGTTTTCTGGTTTGATCTTTGCCTTGTGTTTGTTTGATTTTTATTTGAATTCTTTGAAAACTGAAGAGATGATTTTCTTTTACTTGATTTGC
This sequence comes from Allium cepa, assembly GCA_030765085.1. NCBI lineage: Eukaryota > Viridiplantae > Streptophyta > Magnoliopsida > Asparagales > Amaryllidaceae > Allium > Allium cepa. The sequence continues at coordinate 458,730,445 of CM060943.1, forward strand.
TATATTTCAACTCTAAATTTTCCAGGTTTGAAGAATTTGAAAACAGGGTTTTTTTTATTTTAGTTTTGATTCCTGGTTCATTTCCAGGTTTTACTTTTTCCTTTGAATTTGAAATGTGATAAAAGAAATGAGAAGGAGAGGAGAAAGAGATGTATATACCTGATTTACTTTCTTTTATTTATTAATTTTAAAGATGGAAAGAAAATATGGAAACATGGCACTTGTTTATTTGTTAAATCCATTTTAAGTTACACTTGTAAATTTTCTTCGGTAAAATGCTTACACTTGTTTAATTCATTGTTTAGATGGCTTACAAATGTTAGTATCCTTAACTATTAACCATACAAATGTCCTTATATATTTTTATGTTTAAATTGCATACTTTATTTAATTTATAGATTTAACGTTAAACCCTCTCATTAACTTATTTTATATTTACATATGTTTATATTTTTACATATATGCAAATCTTATTTAAATTTGAAAATCTATAGTTTAAATGAATGAATGTTTATATTTGTACTTATAAAAAAATGATTTGAAAATTAATTATACACAAACAAATAATCTTATATACATATATACTTTAATTTTTTCCAATTACAGAGTTAACAAAATCAATATATTTTTCAAAACGTTTATTTTTAAATTTCAAATTTAAAAATTAATATACAATCAATTTGTATTTATAAATGAATAAACAAACAATATCTTTTTATAATTATATGTTTTACTCCATTCACAAACTATTTATTTTCAACATATATGTATTTGAATTTGAATTTCAAATTTCAAATTATAATTTATTTATAAAATATTTAGATTTCCAAATCAATTTTTTTAAAAGTTATATACATATATTTTTTATTCCTACATTTTCAATTTAATTTTACAATTAAATTCACAATTTAATTCAAATTTCATATTAATTACCAAATTAATTCTTAATTTAATCCAAGAATCAAATTAATTTCTAATTTAATTTTGACTTATAACCGCGGTCGTTATAGATTCCCCCCTTAAGAAAATTTTGTGCCTGAAATTTGTTAGGGAGACAATAAACAACAGATGGAGAATATTTTATCACATCAAATTGAAACATCTATTCTGCATTTGGCTTACCAAATCAGAATATCAACAATATGAGAACAAACTCATTCAATATTACACAAGATATCCGGGTCACCAGATCTACGAAATATGCAGGGGCATTGATTAGTTCGAAGGATAACTAACCACTCGTAGAATATACATGGACCCCAAAGAATAGATAATGGATACTCAATCCCAAAGTTTATACTATCTTGTCCCTCTTCGGACTTTGATCTTCACAAGAAATCATAATAGAATTTCAAACTTTGGTTTTGATCGAAATCGTTTTATCGATACAAATAAAATTTAACTTCATATTTTATTAACCAATTTATTCCAATTGAAATTTCAAATTGATTAAAGTTAAAACGAAAAGCTGATAGGGAACCGATGAAGAGAATAGGAACTTATCTACACAATTCATAGGGCCAACACTACACCAAAGTTTTTTCTCTGAAGCTGCCACGAAGCCATTAAAGAATTTGAAATTGGATCACAGGAGATTGACGAGGAAAGATTATTTCCTGGTTGTTGCCGGTATTGACCATTCCCCTGTCCCCTATCTCGTCGTCTTCTTGCCCTCATGCTTACTATCAGTGGATAGCAAGAGAATTTACTTAGGTCTACGGACGGATATCTTTGGATATACTCATTTTAAGGTATACTTCACCCTATCTCTAATGAGTTACCTAATGTGTTACACTCTTGAGCTAAAGTTTCAACCTTCAGCTCTGATATCAAATGAAATGACTCTGACTCGACCTTCGAAAATCAGCACTGAATACATCACCCGTATTCGAATCCCGTAGATCCAAACATCAAATCTGGTTCGCCGGAGCTTATAACACATTAAGTACAACAACACAGCGGAAGAAATGAATAATATCATTGATACAACAACATTTGATACAATATTCAAATACAATGAATATTAATACAAATCAGAGCCAAAAGATATACAATAGCGGATGACAACACAAGAAGATGGTCTAGACTTTGCAACCATCGATAGTGGAAAGATACCTCCAAAAGATAATATCTTCAGAACTCAACAAGATTGATACTCCAACAAAAAGCGACGCCATTGCTAAAGCTCCAAAGCTAGAAAGACTCCAAGCCAGAAAACGAGAACTACCACCCATGATGAAGTGAAGCAATTCGATCCAAATGCGATTGCCAATATCTAGAGATTGAATGCTATTAAATCTATACCTACTATTCGATTATCTGGAAAAAAACCAACTCTAGACTGCCCGTGTGGAAAATTGTGGGCACCCAGAGTTTAGGAAGGGAATGATAAACTCCATGTCAGTCATGAGACTGGTATGAGCAAACAAAAACATTTTTATCTTTAAAACAAATAACAAAAGAATTTAAAATTGAAATCCGCAATGCTTTTTGGAAAAGGAAACTCCGATAAGGCCTCCCGCCGCACACACCATGCAAACGTAGAATTGGAGGAGATTTCTCCTTATGGTAGTCAAAAATGCATGATACACAAAAACTATTTTGATATTATTATTAGTGCATAGTGGAAAACATTTCGAAAGTATAATATTAATCTTAGCCAGCATAAAACATTTCGTCGCATGCCTACTATAGCTACCATGTTCAATAGCAGGTTACCGCCACATTACATGGCCGGTTATACAGCTAAAATCGTACAGGGCGTGTATTGTTTCTTTAGATTTTCCAACAAATGGTCAGGCTAAGGAACTTCCTATTGCTACATGGGAACGCCTCTGGAGGGACGTCCGGAGAACTTATCCAGCTCTCTGCCAACACAAGGCCGGTTTACTCCCTTCCCGGAAGTTACACCTAAGATATGTCATCCCCGGTCGTTTGCGACCTTTATCCGAGGGCCCTCAACACCAACAACCACAAAGCAATGTATTTTCAGTAACCACATAGGTTAAATATCTAGGTTCCATACCATGATACCATCCTTTTCCAGAGGGAATGGACATACTCTAGGGGCGCGACCCCTGCAACCTTGCCGCATCTTTCCTATTTTGACTATTTCTGGGGAGTGAGGTCCGACGAGGTCTCGTCCACAAAGCTACGCTTTTCACAAAAGCCATGCTTTGAACAATAAATGATCAGAAGCACTTCGTATGTCATATTATCAAATTGGGAATGTATCACTAGTAACCATCAACTACGTAACCTCTGAGCTCGTACGTCTCAGAGAAGGGTGTTAAGCTAAGAGAATAAATCTCCGCCACCAAACATAAATGTATTTGATAGAAACCAGCTTTACATCTCAAAATGTAATGTCAGACATACATCCAAACAAGTCAGTTCCGTGTTCGAACAGAACCAAAGGCACTTCCAAAGAAGCCCTTGCAAATCCGGATAATCCCTAATCACGCCCGGACTTCCCATCACAAAGGGTGATCGAATCTCTACCGGAGATCAGCCGGTGCAGAGAGATTCGATGAGTTATTCTTTCGCTTTTGGAAATATCCGGTCTTCACCATCGGTCTTCAAATGCTATCCATAATGTCGTATCATTATTCGGAATGGGTTAGATGACACAAGGTCCTCTCCCGGCTAAACTGAATAATGAGTGCAATATTTTAAAATCATATAGATAGTGGGATCTCAGTTAAGTCACAACTTAAAACCCAAAACAAATGGTTTAAACAAATTACCATTTTCAAATCTTTAAACAAAAAGATTTACTTCACAAAGTTCACCCATTTTTCACAAAGATTCATTCACAACTTTCGAAACAATTTTCTTTTCAAATTGGATTGACTCATCCAATCTTTACATCAAAGATTCAATTCATGGCTTTCGAAATCATTTCCAAAGATTCGTAGCTTTCAAAAACAATTATCATTTAAAATCTTTTATATGAAAGATACACCATTTAAAATCCTCTTCAATATCAAAACAAGGTTCAACCATCTTTCACAAAGATTCATTCATAGCCTTCAAAACAATTCACTTTCAAATTAGAAATCTTCACAACACAAACTGGAAGTTCTTTTGTTATGTGAAAGCTATTATTATTTGAAAACAAATAGTTTCGTTTCGAAAAAATCCGATTACATTTATACAAGTTAAAGCCCTTTAGGTATAATACTTGTATTAAATTCAAATTCCCGAAACATTACTTTTAAAATGGTTTAAAAACCCATATAAACACATGTATAACTTACATAACCTTTTAAAACCATAATTTCCAACATAGAATTCAATTTCAAATCTTGAATTCAATTTCAATTCAAATTATTTAAATTTCGAAACTCTATCAAGTTATTCAAAATAACTTTTATCTATAAAACTCCTTTTCAAAAGCTTTTCATATTTAACCCAATTCTATTTCCCAAAACTATTTGGATTCAAGATTAAAATTTAAAACCATTTCAAAAATCTGGGACTTAACCAATTTCCTCAAGCAATCCATATTTGTGTGTGTAAAGTGTAGTCCAGAGGTTTTACACAATAGTGCAACATCATCAATCATTACAGATTTAAACACAACAATATCGATAAGAGTTATAATCTATAATGCTTATCATTCATTCACATATTCACAGGTAAATGTATCACAGATAAATAAATAAAATAAATTTCACACAGCTCAATTCACAGAACAGAATATTACAGTCCAGAGATAACAATCAATTCAAGGCATTTCATACAATGCAAACATTTATAAGCAATCCAAGCATTCAATAATCATTTATAAATAGGATTAATTAATTGTTTAATCCTAAATTAATTCGATTTACTTTTCAATTAAATTAATTACTCATGAATTAATTACTTCATCCTGATTCATTAATTACAAATCATTTAATATTAATTAATTAACAAATAAATTAATCCTTAATTATCCATCTTAATTAATTACCTTTAATTAATTAATTAGTCCTTAATTAATCACATTAATTAAATTAACTTTTAAGTTAATTACATAATTAATTAACCCTTAATTATAAATAAATCAACTTTAATTAATAAATTAATCAATCCCTGATCATTAAATAATTAACCCCTAATATTTGCTCTTAATTAATTAATGAACCTTTAATTAATTACCATTTAATTAATTATCCTTAATTAATTCAATTAATTAATTACTCCCTTAATTATCATTCCTTAATCACCTTCATTAATTAATTAACATTTAATTTATAAATAAATCAAACTTTAATTATTTAAATAATTAACCTTAAATTATTTAATTATCCTCTAATTAATTAATTAATTAGTTAATCAACCCTTAATTAATTACCTTAATTAATTAATCCATAATTATAAATTAATTAACCTTTTAATTAATAATTAATTAGCTAATTATCATTGACGATATAAATTAACTTAACCTTTAAGTTAATAATTAAAAAAATATTTGATTAACTTTTTAATTACATTCTTAAGTTTTATTTAAAATAAACTCTTTTAAAAAATAAGTTTAAAACATTTTAAACTTGACTAATTTTAAAATATTTTATTTCAAAACCTTTAACTACCATTTAACTTTAATTTTAAACCTTTAAATCTTGTTTAAACTTGTTTTAAATAAATTTTACTTTGAAAACTAAGTTCATATATATTTTACTTTTTAAACATAGTTAACTCATATTTATGAAAACTGTTAAATTTCCATTTAGCTTTGAACTTGTTTTAACATTTTTATTACGCTATTAAAAACTTGATTTAAAAACTTTTCCAAGCTTCATACAAAATCTAGAAAACAAATTATTACTGCACTAATAGAAAACTCGAGCAAATATTGAATCAGACCCGTGTTTCTCCTGAGTCACTTCCCTCTCTTCTGCTTTTCTTTCTTTTTTTCTGTTTTTAATTTAAACCTTTAAAATTTGTTAACATACTCACGCACCAACCCGATGTACACTTCGAGCCAACACCATGATTTTGCGAGCATGACTTCGATCGAGCTCCTTCTTCCTCCTCGCGCTCACTGATCATAACAATGCATACACCACAGTGATACGTGCATGTGCACCGATCATCCAACGCCTTCCAACCAACCTCGATACTTCCTACGAGTCAGTGGTGATATTCGTCGACGGAAGTTCTATCGGTTTAGAAAATTGTCGAACGAATTTAAATTAAAAATAACCGCAATCGCACGGTGTACGAATGTAGCACGCGGCGAATACGGGTCGATCCGCAGGGAATTGATGATTTTAAAAATCTATTCAATCAAATTAAACCAATCTTGAAGAGAATTTTAAACTAGAAAAGTAGAAAAAACAAGCAAAAGAAAATTGATAAAAATATGAGTGTTAAGACAATTTAGAGGCAATTTCCACTCTCTAGATCACATAAATCAACAAAATGAAGTTATGATCTCTCTTTTCTTGTCATTAGTGAATTACTTAATGTGCTTATCATAAGTATGGTATATTTGTGATATTAATTAGCTCAATATAAACCATTAAACTATAACACAACCACTAATACACTTCTAAATATCATAAAATATGACAACAAAGTTGAAAGCAAAATCTATTTTAAGCATGGCCTATTAACTATTAATTAGAAATATAAGCCATCAAATTTTAATTTCAACTATCACTTCTTTGCCATAATCATATGTAAATGGAGAGGCAATTTGTGTTTTGTTTGACTAAGCATATCCTATTTGTTATAAACAACATAGACTATCAAATTCAAAGCTAAACAACATCAATAAACCACTTCAATCATTCTCATTTTGCATAAAAAGAGAGCATAAACATCAAATTAAGTTGAAGCTACATGATTAGAGAGCTTCATTACCCATAATTGAAGGGGTTTAGCCTCTCATATTTGTTATCATATGAACAAATGTAGCTTGCAACATTAAAGGAAAAGAAAAAGAAAAAGAGAGCAAAGCAAAGAAACAAAACTAATCTACTTGCATGAAACAAGAGAGATCTATACTACTTGCATAAAAGGAAATGAACATGTAATTAAAAAGAATAATAATTAACATTGCATAAAAAAAGAATTACATAAGAGAAGAAATAGCTAAGTAGCCATGGAAAGAAAGAGAGATTTGATTTATTTTCTAAACTATAACTAACTAACTAAAAGGAAGATGGCTACATGAAACATAAGGGGTATTTATACAAGTTAGAAACCCTAATGCATATTTTTGGGGAGTACCCAAAATGTCCTTGGAGGAAGTTTGGTGGCCAAGTTATCATTAGCTTTAATAATCCCCCACTTAAATGTACATGAAGCTTTAAATGTCTTTTAGCATGTGCATTAGCCTTTAATTTGTACATTAAGGTAGTGAGTAGGTGGGGTCCTCCATGTTCTTTACTTTGAATTATTTCCATCTTCATTCTTTTGTATCTTCTTTGTACATGCATATTCCTTCATGAAACCACTTGTAATTGATTTTAAATTCCTACAAAATAATATAGAAATTTCCCATTAAATTTTCTCAATTTGATATATGCACAAAAATGACCATTTTGCCCCTATATGAAGATGAATATGTAACAATTTGAATTTGGTTTAAATAAGTAAAAATACTCAATATGATTATTTATTCAATTTAAATAGATTAAATATGGTGGTAAAAATATGCATATTTACGTGCACATCAAATACCACCACACTTATCTTTTTATTCGTCCTCTAATAAAGAAAAACTAAGATAAATCCGTTTTCGTAGGGAGCACGATTGCATTGAGCGTATGCAATAAGCCGTTAAACCTCTGGGTGTCCCCAGTAGGGCGAGTGTTGTCTCGTGAGGGTTTTCAGCGGATACTACCCACAAAATCCAAATGCAGGATGAAAATATTTACAAAATGTAAGATTTATTTACAAAGAGAATAATGCAAGTTTTTGAAATTTTTTACAAATGAAGGATTTATTTTTAAATTGACAAGAATAAGTTAAATATAGGTTTTGGTTATTATCTTGAAAATTTATGTCATTTACTCGTCAAAATTTTCAACAAAAATCAAGTTATCATAACAAATAGACTATAGTTTAACTCGTTGTTTTGGTTAATAATAGTGTAACTATGAAATGGATCCTTAGTTGATTATCAAAGTTTATCAAAGTGGTATTTTCATTTCTTTTCAATAACAAATCAAATCAAATAAGTAAAAATAGTGCTAGGATTTTAATTGCTTGCTCTCTCATTATTTGCGAGAAAAATTACACACCTAGCTCAGGTAAACTGAGGCTAGATATACCACCCATGCACTGCCTTTCGGGCTTATGTGAGGGGAGTACAGAGCATGGCGAGTGCACACACTTTCGTGCATACATCTATCGACCGTAGGTGGTTTTTATTAAGTCTTTTTTTTATATGTGTTCCATACATGCATAACCGTGAGGACTTTTAAATGAGTATGAAAGCGCATAATCAAAGATTCCAAGTAATTCACCCATGCATAACCATGAGTACTTTTAAATGAGAGTGAATACTTGGATGTTATTATTATTTTTATATATTTTTTTTGAGAGAGAGAGAGAGAGTTTTGCAAAATCATCTTAGCACCATTTAACTTAGAAGACAAAAAATGTTATATCCTTTACTTTAAATCAACCACTTTTTAAAACAAAGATTTTCAATTAGGATATGTTTCATAATTAACACATATGAATCTTTCTATATACTAGTTAAACCATTATTATTTGTAATCAAACTTCATTTTTATTTTTGTTAAGACAAATAAATTTTCAAAGATTTCAATTTAATAAACCAAAACCATATATTTATCCTATAATGTTTCTTTAAAAATAAATCAAAAGAAAATATGTTTTGGGATTTTTTTTTTATTTTTTTTTTTGAGTTTTTTTAAAAGAAAACGCAAAAATAAACCATGAAAAAAAATGAAGACGAGTCTCCCCACAATTTGATTTTGACCGTGTCCCCACAGTCAACCCAAGTGGAAGGAGAAAAATAAAATAAAAATCTTTATTTAAATTAAAATGAAAAGATGATAATTTACAAGACATCGGAAAGTATGTTGTTAAAGAGTAAATGAACCGGTCTTCCAAAAACTGATTCATTTGTCTCGTCAAGTATGCGAGACACAGCTTAAGCTTGAAAAACCAAAACATAAAAGATTTCGAAGTTGAATATGGATTTGGAAAAACGAATGTCGTTTTATTGAAAATCGTATGAGTTGTTTTAATTTCGACGATTTTTGGGATTGATAAAACAATTGATTAAAATTCACATTTATTTTCACCAAATTGAAATTCAGGTTTATCATTGAAAACTTCTTCCAAATTATCGATTTCAAAGTCAAAATGGTGTTCGAAATCTTCCCCATCAGAATTTAATGACTCATTTTTGAAAAGTCCATAAAACTCGTGTTCATTAAATTCATCTTCCTTCGTTGGATTATCAACAACTTTATCGTATATATCCATTTCAAAATCCAAAGTTGTTGTATTCAAATTTTCAAAATCGAGAAAAGGAATGTCGAATTTTAAATTTGGCTCCACACCCTCAAAAGAATTGAAATCCAACTCAATTACCGTGTTTTCAACAACTTCATTAAGATCATCATTTTCAGTTTCAAAAGTTGTTGTTTGAAAATCGTCGATTGTGGTAAAAGATGGATTATCGTTTGACTCGTCACACGTTGGAATTTGATTTTGTTTTTCATGTTGTTTCATATATGTTCAAACAACGAATTCGTGTGATCATCGTAAATTTCGTTCATTTGCTCAACAAAATCCATTTTATAGTCATTAACTTGAGAATTTTCGATTTGGATTCGTTGAGAACAAAAAAATTCACTCCTATCGTAATCAAGATTATTCCCATTGCCAAAATTATTTAAAAAGTAGATCACATTTTCGTTTTGATTTTGAAATTCATTTTGGAGTTCAAAATTGAATTGGCATGGGCTATTATCGAAATCGTTTGAATTTTGAATTGAATTCAAATTTTGAAACCTTGAAAACTTTGACTCGAGTTATCGTAGAAATACGAATTACACAAATCATTTATCATTTGATTTTGTTGTGTAGAGATTTCAAGTAAAGACGAAATGTTATTTTCGAGATTCGAGGGTTGGTCATCGTCTTGAAAATTTTATGGTTCAAAATTTGAATCGTTTAAACAATAGTTGGTATTAAAATATCCATACGAATTTGGAGTGAAATCGTATGGATTATATTGATTTTCACAACTATTGTAAAATTCACGTAAGTGGGGAAACTCGGACATTTTGAAGAATTTTTTTGGTTTTTTTTCTAAAGAAAAATATTTACAAATAGAACTTATTTTTCAAAATGGAAAATTAATTTTTGTTTTGTTTTTGGATTTCCAAAATTTTTTTGGCTTTATTTAAAAAGGTTTTATATTTTTTTTTGGATTTTTGTTTTTCTAAATTTTTTTGGATTTTTGAATTTTCAAAGGAAAGGATTTAAAAATTTCAAAGAAAAATAAAAGGAATATTTACAATTTTCTTTTTAGTTTTGGATTTTTGAATTTTTTTTTGTTTTTTTTCTTAAATATGCATGAACTAATGCAACTAAATGAATGCAAGGTTTTAATTACAAATGATTCATCCTATGTTAACCCAAAATTGTATAATCACAAACTGTCTTAAATAAACAAGAAGTTCTCAGCCAGGTAACGGGCAGGATTTATCGGTGCACCACGAATCACCGTAGCAATGCAGCCGAAGGTTTATGTACCTTCAAAGGAACAACCACTATAATATTTACGAATCACCGTAATATTTATAAATGGTTATTACTCTACCGTAGCCTAGACACCAAGAAATTAAATTGTTCAAAGAAGACAATTTGTCAATATACAATTAAGTGTTATCGATGTCTAACCGTTATTATTAACAAATTCTAGGATGAAATGCAAAGAAGAAATTAAACGTGTATTAACAATGCAATTACAAATGGATTTTTTTTTAAATATGCAAGCAAACAACAATACAAACAAAAACAATAGATAGGGCAAGCAGTTATTATTATTTTTTGGCAAGCTAAGCAAGGCAAACACTCCTCCAATCTGCTTTGTCAACCTGAAATAAAACAGGATTTATAAAGTTTTTTTTTAACAAAAAGAAGATTAAAACAAATGGAAAATAAAAATAACTAAAATCAAATGAAACAAAACAAAACAAATAAAGGAAAGACTTGAATGTTATTTTTTTTCTTAACCACAGCCAAAAGCAAATTCAAAACTCAAAACCAAAATCATGTTATGCTATAACACATTCATTTACCCACAAGGCCCAATAATCAAATAGCAGCAAAACCCACACCAAAAAAAATACTTATCCTCCCAAAGTCAACAAAAGAGATTCACTTTTTTTTCGTTCGTTCAAAAATGAAATGCCAAAGATTTTTCTTTCGATCCTGAATAAAATTCCACCACACAAATTTATAAAATTCTCGTTTGAAATCCAAAACTAAATCAGAATCCTTAATTCAATTACAAAATTTGTTCGACTCATAGCGGCATGAGTTTGAGTTCGAATTCAATTCCAAAAGCTTGGTCGTCGACTGATGGTTGGAGGCGTGGTGAGAGGTCGTCGACTTATGTGTTGACTGGAAGGTCGTCGCTCGCAATTGGGGATTTGAGTGATTGAATTGCAGCCGCGGGTTGAAGGTACACGGTTCTGAGGAAAAATTCGACGTCGGATGGATTGGTTAAGGTGGAAGTTCGATTTGAAGGTCTTGGAGTTCGCGAAGGGGTGTCGAAGTGAGTCGAATTGGCAAAGCGATGATGGTTTACTGCTTCGCTTGGATTCGATTGCGAGGATGATGTACCAAAGTGCGTCAGTTGGTTCGTTCTGCAGGTATGGTCTCTGGTTTTGAATGGAGTAGCAATTAACAGTTTGGATGTTGTGAGATAGGGTGGCAGTTTTCAGTGGCAAGGGGAGTTGTAGTTGATTGACAGTGGGTAGTGTTTATGTTGAGGAACAATGTTGTGAAGTGTAGCAGTTTGTTGAGAAGTGATGAGGTTCTGGGGATGAAGTGAAGTGGCAGTGCAGTTAGAAGTTTATATGTGTTGGGTGATGAATGGTTAGGGAAATGGTAGAGCACTGCAGTGTTATGAAGCGTTGAAGTGGTATGTATTGGTTTGGTGGTTTCATGATTGATGAAGTGGTTGTAACTGTGAGTTGCATAGTGGTGGTTATGAAATTTGAGAAGCAAGGAGTAGGTGATATGTAGAGAGATAGGTTGTTGCTGAGGTGTGTTGTGGAGGCTGAAGATATGGGCTGTTATATGGTACAGGTCGAATGAATGTGGTGCAGAAGATGTCTGAAAGTTTTGGTGGAGATATGTTTGTGACAACTGCAGTGTTGATGGAGACCGAAGGGATGCTGCAGGGGGTAGGAGGAGATGGTTGTGGATTGTTGAATGAGAGTGGCTTGAGGAGTGAAGGAAGTGAAGTCGAAGCAGTTAACTGTTGACCGTTGAAATATTGAGGAGGTGGTTGATGAAAGTCAAGATGGTGTGTGAACTGTTAACTGGTGGTATGGTATTGTTGTACAGTGGTTAGTGGTGAAAATGAAAGAAGGTGATGATGAAATGAGGTTGTAGAAGTTGAAGGCAAATGTGCAGAGAGGGTTGTATTGTATGGAAGGTAGGAGCAGTTGTTTGTTGTAGAGGGGATTGAATGTCGAGTATGTGGGTTATGTATGTAGAGTGGAGTGAAGAAGGAGATGAAAATATGCTTGGTGATGGAGAAATGCACTACTGTGCGGGTTATGTGCAGTGTTTTATAGAGGAATGGAGAAGGTATTTATACTGTGATGATGAGGTGGTTTGTGGAGGAAGAATGTTGGGTAGTTGCACACTAACAGTGTGATGCCAAGAGGTAGTTGATTGTGGATTGGATTGGTGGCAGTAAGTATGTATAGGTAGTGCAAGATGAGGAGATGTTTGTAGTGAGGGTGGCCGTTGCATGTTTGAACTGACAGGGAAATTGATGATTGAGTGATTGGTGGAGTGGAGTGTTTGAATAGTTTGAATGAGAATGAGGCAATGTGCAGAGGGACAGTGAAAGAAGGAAGTGTGAACAGAAAATGTAAACAGAGAGAAAAATTGTAATCGATGAAGAGAGGATGAAAATGTAAAAAAAAAAGGAATAATTTTATTTTTTTCTAGAATTGTGTATTTTTTTTTCAAATGCAAATTCAAATGCAAAAACAATTAACAAACAACACACACAAAACCAATGCATATTATACAAATTCAAATGAAACATAAAGGGTATTTATACAAGTTAGAAACCCTAATGCATATTTTTGGGGAGTACCCAAAATGCCCTTGGAGGAAGTGTGGTGGCCAAGTTTTCATTAGCTTTAATAATCCCCCACTTAAATGTACATGAAGCTTTAAATGTCTTTTAGCATGTGCATTAGCCTTTAATTTGTACATTAAGGTAATGGGAAGGTGGGGTCCTCCATGTTCTTCACTTTGAATTATTTCCATCTTCATTCTTTTGTATCTTCTTTGTACATGCATATTCCTTCATGAAACCACTTGTAATTGAGTTTAAATTCCTACAAAATAATATAGAAATTTCCCATTAAATTTTCTCAATTTGATATATGCACAAAAATGACCATTTTGCCCCTATATGAAGATGAATATGTGACAATTTGAAAACAATTTGAATTTGGTTTAAACAAGTAAAAATACCCAATATGATCATTTATTCAATTTAAATAGATTAAATATGGTGGTAAAAATATGCATATTTACGTGCACATCAGGTGATCTTCCCTAAACTTTGATCACCCAGAACTCGGACATGATTACGAAATCGAATTCGAGCATATAAGAACTCCACCTAGAACCCCTCGCTCATCAACAATCACCTCGCATCTCCACCCACGACTACCTGAGACCACTGCCTTATGCCTGACCCTTCACGTAAGTCTCACGCCTTAATTCCCCCACCCGTGGTCTGTTTCGATGCCCCAACGACGTCGATGTGACCTCGCAAACCCAGACAACCCAAATTGTACACAAAACCCTAGATAATCGTCATGCCGTTGCCATGATCATCTAAAAAATTTATCTCCATTTTTCCTGAAAGCCCCAACCTTCAAGCCTTCCCCAGCAAGAGCCTAAACCCTCCAACCTTCGCCGATTGCCAGCAATCGCCCATACTATGGTTTCTGTTCATCCCACTAATTCTCCCTATAAACAATATTAAAAATCTTGATTTTATTGTTAGAATTCATAATTCTTGAATACGAATTAGATAACGTATATGAAACCAGCGATTCTAACATTCGAATTTTAATATGCTTTGAGTTTCACTGTTTATCTTCTTCCCAATATAAATTATCCTCAAATTTATCTTAAAACTATTTTTAAAATTGATATTACCTTGTTATAATCATTTTTTTCATTTACAACTTATAGTCTAAAATTGATTGTACGAGGAGATATTGAATTCATTTGAGTAGGTTGAGCCTGTGATACAACAGTGCATACATATATACATATCACAGGCATACACATAAATTACAGAGCAATTCATACTATATTCTAGATAGTAACATCCATGCAAACAATTTTCACCACAGAATTACATATATTAAAGTATAACACAGATTTAAGCTTTTATGAGGATAGTTTGCTCACCTTGGATGGTTTGAAAGCAGAAACATATTCTTTTGCCTGGAACTTGCAATTTTAAACTACCCTGGTTTTTTTGATCTGATTTATTATAGGTTTAAAGATGCTCTAAACTTTGCTTTTGATCTGAGACTTGTTGTTTGAATTCTTGTTGAAGTTGTGTTGTTGAAGTTGATTTCCAGGTTCCTGATTTTCTCCCTTTTGAACTTCCTTCTCTGTTTTATTTTCTGGTTTGATCTTTGCCTTATGTTTGTTTGATTTTTATTTGAATTCTTTGAAAACTGAAGAGATGATTTTCCTTTACTTGATTTGCTTTGTTTCAAATCTAAAGTTTCCAGGTTTGAAGAATTTGAAAATAGGGTTTATTTATTTATTTTAGTTTTGATTTCCTGGTTCATTTCCAGGTTTTACTTTTTCCTTTGAATTTGAAATGGGGATAAAAGAAATGAGAAGGAGAGGAGAAAGAGATGTATATACCTGATTTACTTTCTTTTATTTATTAAAATTAAAGTTGGAGAGAAAATGTAGAAACATGGCACTTGTTTATTTGTTAAATCCATTTTAAGTTACACTTATAAATTTTCTTTGTTAAAATGCTTACACTTGTTTAATTCGTTGTTTAGATGGCTTTCAAATGTTAATATCCTTAACTATTAACCATACAAACGTCCTTACATATTTTTATGTTTCAATTTCATACTTTATTTAATTTATAGATTTAGCTTTAAACCCTCTCATTAATTTATTTTGTATTTACATATGTTTATGTTTTTACATATATGCAAATCTTATTTAAATTTTAAAATCTATAGTTTAAATGAATGAATGTTTATATTTATACTTATAAAAATATGATTTGAAAATCAATTATACACAAATAAATTATCTTATATACATATATACTTTAATTTTTTCAAAACACAAAGTTAGAAAACTCAATATATTTTTCAAAACATTTATTTTTAAATTTTAAATTCAAAAGTTAATATACAATCAATTTGCATTTATAAATGAATAAACAAACAATATCTTTTTATAATTATATATTTTATTCCATTCTTATTTTCCAAATATTTATTTTCAACATATATGTATTTGAATTTCAAATTCAAATTCCAAATTATAATTTATTTATAAAATATTTAGATTTCCAAATCAATTTTTTTAAAACTTATATATATATTTTTTATTCCTACATTTTCAATTTAATTTCACAATTTAATTCAAATTTTATATTAATTTCCAAATTAATTCTTAATTTAATCCAAGAATCAAATTAATTACTAATTTAATTTTGACTTAAAATCGGGGTCGTTACAGAGAGTTTTTAACTTACTATGGAGGGATAGATAATCCCATTATATTTCATCAACATTATTTTGTATAAAGTACATATAACATGGCAAAGATATTTGAGTAAAGCAAAGAGAATATTTTCCTTGTTTAAGCATTATTTAAAGGGTTAAATCAATTTTAAAGAAATGTTTTCAAATAAAATTGACGAGGTAGTTAACCTTAAGCAAATTACTCAGATATTAGAATACCAGATTGAAATGTTGAAAGGTCGCACCCTATACATTAGCTAATAAGCCACTAGCTAATATAAGTCAAAATTTCAGGGTGTAGGTTTTTATCATGGGTAAGACTAAAATGAAGTTGCACAGAGAAAGGAATATACAGAGATAAAAATAGGTTATTGGTGAGCCTATAAAAACCTTAGGTTCAATTGACCCTAGAAGAAGATACTAAAGGGCAGATAACCTAGTAGTGTGTCTAATAGATGTTGGATAATTGATTATGTCTGGTAGGCCTGAGTCGGCCAATGGTTAATAGTTTGCCAAAGAAAACTATATTTTTGGTACAGATTGTCCATTGGTTACCTAATTTATATGCATATATGATACTACTATTGTTGCTTTAATCAGTTTGATTGCAGGATTCTATTTGCAAAAGATATGTTTTTAAAAGGGATATTAGTGAAGGGAAACCCATTCCGCTGAGTGGCATGGTCTCACTTAATATCAGTAAATAGAGATGTATAGTATTTTTCACACTAGGCTATTTGTCTGACTCGAAGTTTATGTTTTCCCCTTAAACTCTCGGGTGCTCAAAATTTAATTTGAGTAGACTGGGAGTTAAGGTTTTTCGAGTTTAGTAGGTTGAAAGAATAAGGCTTCTGAAGACGTGCAGGAGGCAAAGTTATCTATATAGGAGCTATTTTGTTTTATTTCCGCTGTGTTGTATTAAGATTGATAAGCCTCTTTAGTACTCTAATCATCCAGAAAGCATCTTCATATGTCGTTCTTGGCGTAATTTGTAATAATTATATTTGATCAAAACCTATGGATCATTTTGAGATTATGTATATGAATATGACATATTGGTTTTAATTATAATCAGAAAAGTTATTTTAATCCATGTTGATTTTTATTTCATATTCATGTACTTCTGATATTATGGATACCATTAATATTACTGTATTTTGTAACTAGAAGCTAATACTAAGGATGAATGCAGCATCTGTAGCTCTTAGCTTCCGGCCTCAAGATAGGAAATGTTACAACTTGGTATCAAAGCATAGGTTTATGAAAAACTCAAAATAAATTTCAAACTTAAAATGATTTTGACACAAAATCCCAAGGAATTAGAGAAAAGATTAGGTTACGGGATAATGTTATACTAATGTACTTGTATTTGCTATATAAAAGTATACGCCTTATCTCTATTCTCCCATATCTCTTAGGCTATTCTTCTATATTTTATAAAGACTCGAATGAAGATTTTACGGACGTATGATATGGATGCTAGAAGGGGAAGAGTTAACATTGGTAGAGGAAGCACCACTACCAACGGGGATGTCAAACCAAATACTAGAAGAAATCTAGGTCAGAACAAGCTGCTAATATGGGTGCTGGAATGCTAGAAGTTGATATAGGAGAAAAGTATCAGTTATTCGTTACATGAAGCAGGCTGGAGTTGCTACAGGGTTAGGTTGAGGAAATGTTGAAATCAAGGAGCTCTAGTAGTCAATAATTTGTTGTGTTGAGAAGAGGTTATGCTAGGCTGGGCAGAAAATCGTTTATCGAAATTGAAGACGCAGTTGAAGTGGAGAATTTGTTACTTCATTGCTAGAGGATTTTTTCTAATTTGGTACTTAATGACGAACAGAAATGGAGACTTGCTTCTAGGCAGTTACAGTGAGCAGCACTGTACCGGTGGAACAGTGTTACGGTCAGAGTCAATGAAGAGACTATGACTTGGGCTGAATCTAGAAGAAGGTTTGAGGAGAGGTTTATGTCGTAGATTGCTAAGTCAACTCCACTTAGGAAGTTTGCTAAGTTAGAGCTGGGAGATATGACAGTCTTGAGTATGTAACCAGATTGGAGGAGCTATCAAGATACGAATACATTATGGTTGATATTGTTATCAAAAGGAATGAGAAGTTCATCCATGGGTAGAAGCCTGGGCTTGCTAAGGCCACATTATCGCAAATTAGGGATCTGTACGATGTAGTTGTTGAGATGGCATTGAGGTAGGAAAAATGCTTGCTTACCTTGTGGGTAGCAAGGCTCGAGGAGCTCAAGAAGGGAAAAACCAGAAGAGGAAGATTTTCCATAAGAAGGGTGCTCATAAGAGTGGAGCTTCCAAGAAGGGAAAGGAAAAAGTTATCTGTTATAAGTGTGATAAGAAGGTATACAATTCTTATAAGTACCGAACAGGCAAAAGAAAGGAAGTTGTTGACAAGAAAGGAGTAAGATGTTTCAACTGTGACCAGATTGGACATTATAAGAACCAATGCAAGGAGCTAGCCAAAGATGGAAAAGGTGAAGTGTTTGCATTGGAGCTAGCTACCTCAAGAATAATAGTAGAGCAAAAGGGAAAAGCTGTGTTGGGAGGTGCACTTTTGATAGTTGGTGTATCAGTAAGAGTTCTATTCGATACTGGGGCATCACATTCTTTTATATCTCATTGTTTAGTAGTTAAGCTTAACCTAGAACCCTCATACATTGTTACCTCCTTAAGGGTTGCGAATTTGATAGGAGGTTATTCGACTCTTGGGATGAGATGTGACCACCTTGAGTTTGAACTACTAGGTGATGTATTTGCTTGCAGTTTGCATGTATTTGATTTCGTAGGGTTCGGAATTATTTTAGGTATGGATTGGTTAAGTAAATACGATGCTAGGTTATTATACCATGATAGGGAAATATCACACAGACATCCCGATTGTAGTGATTGGATTGTATACTTCGTAGAAAACCCTAGTTTTTAGTTTAATGCTTTGTTGGGTGTTATGAGGGCAGAAGACAAGTTGAATCAAGTTTTCATTGTCAGAGAATTCACAGATGTCTTTGAGCCTGAGATAGGGGTACCATCAAAATGAGCTATTGAGTTTTAGATAGATTTAGTACCAGGGGCAAAACCGGTGAGTAGACTGCCAAGTAGAATGACACCTACTGAGATGAAGGACTTAAAGGGGAAGTTGGTGGATTTAGAAGATAAGAATTTTATAAAACCAAGAAGTTCTCCTTGGGGAGCAGCCATGGTATTTTGCAAAGAAACTAGATGGATCATTGAGGTTATGTACCGATTATCGTAAGATGAATGAGAAGACAATAAAGAATTGATATCCGTTACTTAGAATTGACGATTTGTTCGATCAGTTGAGTGGAGCCAAAGTATTTTCCCAGTTGGATTTGGCAACAGGATTCCATCAGCTTAGAGTGGCTAAGGATATATTCCTTTGACGGCTATTAGAACCTGATATGGATCGTACAAATGGTTAGTGTTGTCTTCAGACTAAATAATGCACCGGCTTTCTTTAAACATTTGATGAACTGAGCTTTCTGGGAGCACTTCGATAGGTTTATATTAGTATCCATAGATTATATTTTGATATACTCCAAAGATGAAAGAGAGCTTGAAGTTCATCTTAGAGTGGTGCTTGAGACTTTGAGGCAGCATCAACTGAAGGCGAAATTTTCGAAGTCATTTCTGGATGAAGGAAGTGAAGTTCCTTGGTCATGTTGTCTCAGACAGAGGGTTATCTGTAGATCCAACTAAGATCGAGGCAGTGAATAGTTGGAAGAGACTTGAGACGGTGACTGAGATAAAGAGTTTTCTTAGATTAGCTGGTTACTATCCTTGATTCATTAAGGACTTTCCATGGATATCGGCACCGATGACTAAGCTAACTCAGAAAGATGTGAAATTTTTTAGGACTGATAAATGTGGAGAAGCATTCCAGAAGCTGAAACACATATTGATGAATGCGCCTTTGTTAGTTGTTCCAGAAGGGAATCAGGACTTAGTGGTGTACACAAATGCATGTGGAACAGGGTTAGGAGCTGTGTTAATGCAAAGAGGTAAGCTAATTGCCTATGCATCTCAACAGCTCAGACCACATAAGGTTAGATATCCAACACATGATTTTGAATTAACTGCGGTAATTTTTGCATTGAATATTTGAAAACATTACCCTTTGAGAGAAAGAATCGAGTTGTATACAGATCATAAGTCGCTGAGGTATTTATTCTCTTAGAAGGAGTTGAATATGAGGCAACAGAGGCGGTTAGAGTTTTCAGCCGCTTATGACTTTGGTATTGAATACACACCAAGAAAAGGCAACAAGGTTGTGGATGCATTTAGCAAGAAACATCAAAATGCGGTATTTCCAATGATAGCTGAGTGGAAAGATTTAGAAGCATTGACTACATGCAGAATACAGTGAAGATCTGAAGCTAGATCTAGTAAGGAAATTACTACATTGCCACGTTTATAAGTTCGACTGATGATGATAAAAAAGATGCTTTTAAGCAGAAGGAGGATCCATTAGTAGTTGAACGGATTAGAAAGTTAAGGGATGGAAAATAAAGCAATGACATAAAATGTAACGACCCTGGATTTTAGCCCTATTTATTTTAATAAATGTCTAATCTAATTAAATAAAATGTATACTGATCATATTAAAATGAACAAAATTTTGGAAATATTGCCATTTGTTTATAATATATATTGTTATTTTGAAAGAAAATGAAATTTGAAAATTTGAAATAAATATCTCAATAATATTTACAATAAAAATCTATCTTCTATAATTTAATTAAAATACTTTACTTTGTTTACATTAGTGAATATACATATAGATAATAATGTTTGAAATTCTAAAATAAATTTTCTTAACAATATTTTTAATAAAATTTACCTTATATAACTAAATTAAAATGCTTTACATTGCTAACATTTGATAAATAAATACGTATGAATGATAATGTTTAAATTTAAAATCTAATTCTAGCATAATAAATTATAAATGTGAAATATAAGTCAAACTTTTGTATATAATTTAAATAAAGTACAAATGGAAATAAATATAAAGATAAGTATAAGCAAGTAAAATCTTATTAAACATAATTTAAATATTGATAGTTGAGTATGAAATATAAATATAAATGTAAATAAATTATATGAACCTAATTTAAATATTTATAGCTAAAATACAAATACAAACAAATGTATAAAGCTAATATAAGTCACCATATTGAACATAACTTATATATTGTTGGTCAAAGTCAAGATACAAATGTAAATATAAACAAGAGTTAAATGAAACACTAAGTATAAAATGAAATAAAACAAGTATTACATAGTAACAAAACAAATATCTAAATAAATATCTTCATATACATGACAGTGTTTGCCTGCAAGTGCAAGTTAGAAGTAATACCTGACCAAAATAAAAATAATCCTGACACAAAAAATAATAATTATATGATTTATTCAAGCAAGTGAATAATAAAAACATTTTATACACAATGGCTTCATACACAAGCCTTAAGCCAACCTGTATAAGTACATGTTTGCATGTAATATCTTCACAGCAAAACAAATGATGATTGTGTTAACATAAATGAAGACACATGCATTAATTAGCACCACTCTTTGTCAAGAAATCTTACAGCCAAAATTTTGTAATATCATTTCACATTTATAGCATATCAAACACAATATTAAACCTGCAGGTCAAACAAGTAAAAACTTGTCCAGTTAATACCTATATTGTTCAAGCCTTCTCTATAAATATATCATACAATTTTAGTTCACATAATTTAGAAACTCCAAAACAGAGCTGAGGAATCAAAACTTAAGAAACCGAGAAGAAGAAAAAAAGAGAAAAAAAAACTGTAACTTGAACTCAATACAAACAAACATGTTCAACATCAACAACATCAAAGATTGGAGTTTGGAATTCAAAGCTTGAAGGCTGGGAAACAAAGATCAAGATTGTGTTCATTTGGAAACTAAAACTGCTCTCTGTTAAATCATTTGAGGTGAGTAAACAACCTATTTAATAATTTAAGTTCAACTAAGTATGTGTGAGACAGGGTTTAAATAATGATTGTTTGAGTATTTCCATCAGATTCAACCCTGTATCTATATACAAATTTATCTGGGTATTCCTTTATCTCTCTGTATTTGGATTTAGAGTAAAATTCATCAAGAAATTCAATATCCACCTATTAAATTATTTTTAGACTTTGTAGTTTAAACAAAACAAGCTAGATTATACGCGATTTAAGATCTGAAAATATTTTCTAATAGAATAGTGTTTGGTAGCAACTGCAAATTTATTTTTACAGGAAAAACTTAACTTTTTGATATATTTGGGTGTCATGAAACTTAAATTTAATTATATAGCTTGAATTTTTATCAAAAGATAGGATTTTTAAATCAAAAATGGTAATTTTTCATTGAGTTTGCGAAGAGGAATTCGTAGATGAACTGGAAGTGGGATCTTGGCAAATTCAGGCGGTCGGTGGAACTAAGGGTGACCAGGTTATGCGAGGTGGTGGATGAGCCTACTAGGGTGGTAGGAAAAAAAGTTGGTGGTGGCTACGATGTCGGAGGTGACGGCGGTGTCGAATTCCTTTTTCTAAACCTAAATTTTTAAAGTGTTGAACATACAATCGCCGCGACCTCCACATTGCATCGAGTTGCACGACATTGGACGGGGAGGAAGCTAGGTGGATGATGGAGCTGTGGTCAGAAGCGCAGAGCCTCTGGTGGCCGGAGTGATGATCGCAAAGCGTGTTTCGTCGCTGTTCGAACTTTTGGGTTCGAGCTACAGGCGAAAATTTATTTTTCGATCAATTCGTGGAAATTGGGTTTTGTTTTCGATTGCACGATCGATTTATGGTTTGTGGGTGGTGACGAGGGCCGCCAGAGGTGCAGCGAACCACCGTTCACGTGCACGGTGGCATAGGGGTGTCCGATGGGATTGGCGTGGTTGTCGCGTGTTTTGCTTGAGTATTGGTGGGGGTGTGCTTCGAGTTCTTCCTGAGGTTACGCGTGAGTGTTTTTGTTTCAGCAGTTTAGATTTTTATAACTTAAGCTAAAAAAAAGAAGGAAAGAAACAGGTGAGTGAAGAAGAAGGGTGGGGAAGAACGCGAGATTTTCTCGAGTGAAAGTGGTACCTGCCTCGGGTCCACTCCCTAATGGTTTTGCCTATATACTTCAAGTATTTTGATTAACAAGTTAACATTTATTTCATAAGTAAATGATAGTTAGTTTTAAGTAAAATTTGGTTTAACATTTATTAAAAAGGAAGGTTTGTAAAGAAGATTATTAATTAGTGTAAAGTATAAGGTAATTAAAAATGTAATTAATTATGCTTGTAATTAAATTAATAACATTAAATTAAATTAGTAATTAGAAATTAATACTGTGTTTAATCAGTTTAACTTAAGAAATTTAGTTAATTACTTAAAGTTAATTAATAAACGGTAGTTAACTTAAGTAATTAATTAAGGATTGGATTATTAATTAATTGATAATAAATGATTATTAATTGGTAATAAATGATTAATTAAAATAATTTGTGATAATTAAATAAGTAGTCAAATTTTATTAATTAATAATTAAGTTATTAATTAATAATTAAGAATCAATTAATTAACTGAGTAATTAAGTAATAATCAATAAATTTAATAAGTTAATTAATCAGTAATTAAGTAAGCAGAATAAAGTAGTTTATTCTTAGTAATAAATTAAGTTAAGTTAATCAAACCAGTTTGATATAAATTGATAATTCTGTTTGATTGGCACTAATATCTGTTTGATGATATTCTGTGATATCTGTGATATATTCTGGATATATCTGTGATGACTGTATATGATTTATATGTGATATCTGTTATGTAAATGCTTAATATTGAATTAAACTTTTAAGTTAATTAGACAACTTGGCCTTTAAAATGGCCTTTGGATTTCGATGAGACCGGGATCGGGTGTCATTTATGATTATCGGAAAACCACATCGATCCAAATTAAACAATAGGTCGTGAATTCTGAAATGAAGATCGAGATGGTGTTTTCAGAATGCAAGGGTTATCGTCGTTGACTCTGAGGATGATTCCAAAATGAGTGTGACGAGATAATGCCTTCGGTTTCGTTCGAACCCGGAACGAACTTGTATGGATTGAATGCTTTCAGCACATCGTCAGGCGGACGATGAGCATTCTAAGAGATTTGTCCTGTAAAGGTAATTGCAGCTTCAAGCCTCATCAATCGGGAATGGCTAAAACAGGGGAGGTGCAGCAAGGTTAGGTGGGTCATACCCAAGCAGGATGAGATATTCCCTATCTAGATGTCCCTTTATTTCGGCTGTGTGGGCAGTTGCTAGCTACAACCGCTGGGTTTATCTTGTTCGGGACTATTCAGTAAGGAATGGTTCCGGCCTTGTGTTGTAGGGGGTCGGGAGTGATCCTCGGTACGGTGCTGTAGGCCCCGTACTATGACGGGCGGTACCCCAGTAGCCCTGCCATTGTTGGAAATACATTTTCCCTATGAGACCCTACGGTTTTGATTTGTATTACCCAGTTTTGTAGCTAGTAGCTGGAATTTAATCATGTAACAATTTCGGCTATTTTCTATTTACTTGAAAACCCTAGACACTATTATAATATCACTGGATTTCCTATAAAATGTTTTGGTTAGCATAAGGTAAAACCTTACCCGTATTTATTTGTGGGGAGTTTTACGTGATACCTTTATTTTCAAATGTTTTTCAAAGTTAAACAACTTTAAACCATTTACTCATACCAGACCCATGTCTGACCTGGAGTTTATATTTTGTTTTTCACAAACTCTTGGGCACTCAAATTTTTATGAGTAGCCAAGTGATAGGTTTTGGACTTTGATTTCTGGAGGAGCTTGGAGCAAGAGTTCCAAACGAATGTAGATATCTATCTAGTTCCGCTGTGTCAGTAGTTGATGTGTACTGTATCTCTGATGTATGTAATGACAGATGTATGTATGACTGTCATGTATATTATGTTGTATAACTCTGATATATGTAAAACTGTGTAATAATTATGTGATACATTATATTTTGTTCCGTTCCGCTGTGAGATTCTGATGTTGTTGTTCTTTCTTTTCTATTCTTTTCTATTTCTATCCCTTTCTTTCTTACTGTTGATACATCTTTCTAGTAGTAGAAGGGCGGGTCGTCATAGTTGGTATCAGAGCTTAGGATGGTGATAACCTTGGCTCTGGTAGGAATGACTCATAGAATAGAGTCTGTAGTACTCTAAAATGAGTTTGACCGTATTAATAGATATGGGCGCGTATTTCTTAGTGAATATAAAATTGTTTTTATATTGTGTTGACTTATCTGTTGAGTGTTTATGAATTCTAGTCGATGTGTGGGATGCCATTTCATCGATAGGGATTTCTAAACTCTTAAATAAGGTAAACCGACACAGTATTGTTTTTAAAGTAGTGTAAATGAAATAATTTAACCCAAAATTCTAGTTTGACATAAAAGAAATATTTTTCTGAAATTATTGTATATATATTTGGATGTTTGGTTGTTAATACTATAATTGAATAAAAATTTAAATTTTGAGTGGTTTATAACCAAATAAAATTGTCTAAGTATGGTTTAAATAAAAAGGAATATAACTAAAATTTGATTAAACCAGAATTTAAGTCCCGGAAATTTGGAAGGTTTTTAAATGAATTTAAACAAAGGGTTTGGGAATTTAAAGTCTTAGGAATGTTCGAAATGTTTTTCCAAAGATTTGAAGGCAATAATGGAGTATTGTTTTGGAAAATATTGTTGAATGGAAATTGTTTTGGGAGGAATTTGTGGAAGTAAGGAAGCACTGAACTCACTTCAGTTGCTGGAAAATAATCCCGATGGTGATGGCCACATCATCAGTATTCATTTTCGAGTTTCTAAAGTGATGGATTGCTACCAGGATAGTTGGTCATGATATTGTTTGGGCTTGTTTGGTATGCAAGTTGTTTTAGAAATTTCAAAAGGGAAATTTGTTTCTGTTGAAAACAAATGTTTGGAATTTGGAAATTTGATTTGATATACCAAGTGGGTATGTGTAGTTATCATTTCAAAATGGTTTTGGAAATAAAAACCGGGCAATTGAATTCTAAGAAATTCTATATAAATAATGTGAAAAGTTTAAATGAATCAACTATTGAACTTATAAAGTAAAATTGATATTAATAAGAAGAAATCGGGAATTTTAATCCGGGAATTAAAATTTAACTTAAGTAAATGAAAATGAAAGTGAAGAAAATATATTTGAATTTAACCTGAGATAAGTTAAATAAAATTTAAATTTAAATTGAATTAAATTGGATATAAAATTGGAAGGTAAAATGATTGTAATTGTAAAATGAAATTTTATACCTTAAGGTAGTAAGTGTTATATATATAATCTGAAATTGTGGTTATAAGATGAAATGACTCAAATGAGCAATATAAGCTTTTAAGTAAATAAATAAGTTTTGAACTTATATATTGAGAAATAAAATTTAAAAGAATGGTATGTAGCTAGATTTAACTGAAGTTGAGTTGGAATAAAACTGAATTTAAATGAATTCAATCGAGTTATAGATAATATTGATTGGAATAAAATTCTTACGTAAATAAATAAATGTAAACCAAGTAAGTATTGAATTGAATTAAAATAGAATTGGTGTGAGTTGTAAACAAATCTAACTCAAGCATAAATTGAATGACCTTATTATAAATAAATTCAATAATGAATTGTTAATATAAATTAAAATTTAAGAATGGATAAAAGAATAAACTAATCGAATAAATTAGTAAATAGTTGGGATTTGATTAAAGGAAAATCAAATCAAAGATTTAAATGGAAGAAGGTGGATTGGAATAAACTTAAGTTATTGGGTGGGATAGTTTGAAGAAAATAAACAACTTAAGTAAATTGTGAGATGGTTATTTAAAATATTGGTTGTCGGGTTTAATAAAATGGTTTGGAATCAAACTTTTGAAATGAAAGAAAATGCAATGAAATGATTGTGAATGAATTAAGTGGGATGGAATCAAGTGTAAATTGGGTTGGAATCAATTCAAAATTTGTTATAAAGCTTAAGTAATTATTTATTCACAATAATATTGCCGAATTGCATAAGAAAATGGGTCATTCGAAGTAAACGAATTAGATAAAATTCTATGAATTATTAGAAGCAAAATAGGATGATTTTGGAATCAATTGGAATGAATATGAGTTTGTTTTTCTTAAATGAATTAAATATAAGCAAGTATGTTGTAAATCAATTAAACGGAAGGGAATGGTTTGAGAATTGGTTGGAAGTAATTGTAATAAGTGTCAAAACCTTACATATGTGCTTATGAAAATATGTAATGCTATATAAGCGTAATGCTATAAACTTCTTATATATAGTGCTTATATATTTATATCTCTTGTCAAATTGCAAAAGCTCCTCCGTACAAATGGAGACTCTGCCAAAACTTTTCAAAAAAAAAAATTAGGAACTAGAAAAAAAAAATTTAGCAACAAAACATTTTCAAATTGGATATTGAAATAAATTAGTGGATGAAACTAATTTAAAATAATGATAGGAATTAGTTATAAATGGAAGATAGTCAATAAAATTCAATATTCAGAGTTGAAGATAAATTGAATTCACATGGAATTAGAAATTTAGATTTAAAATAAGAGGATATAAAGGCTAAAGTGGTAGAGTAATAAAATAAGAGTATATATAATGCTTATATTAAACTTAAGAAATGAATGGTGAAATTCTTAAGTAAATTTGATATTGAGAAAATTATTCTAAGTGGATAGAAATCTAAATAATGTGAATAAAAAAGATTGATATAGTTGATAATTAATGGATATAAATACGTAGGATGTACGTATATTATTTTATTCACATAGTAATTTGATCTAGATTCGAGCACAGAATTTTGAGATAGTTATATCGATTCGAGTCGGGATTTTTCACTCGATTTTCGACGACGAACCATGGATATGGATTTTGATTGATTCTGGAAATTCTCTATCATAGTTGTGGCTATGCAAGGAGAATGACAGTTTCTGATCAAGAAACCAGATCTGAGTCCGCACTAGGAAGTTAAGTGGACGATACTAGTTCGGAAGTGAAATTGTGTGACCGAGCGAGAGATCGAATTTGATATTGGGTACGAATGGTATATGTACATCATACGGGCTTTAATGTAGAGATACTGAAATACTATAAAGAAGTCAATAAAATTGGGAAAGAGTTGGTACTGTAGCTTTCAGTATTGAACTGCCGGGACGGATGTCTGGAATTCGTAATGTATTCCATGTATCTCATCTAAGGAAACTTGTTCATGATCCATTATTAGTAGTAGAACCAATAGTCCAGGAAGATTTAGAAGTTGAGCCGTACTTTGACCATGGTCAGTAATCCAGTTCAGATTGTTAAGCAAGACGAGAGGCAACTCAAGAGTAAGGTAGTGAAGCTCGTCTTAGTGCAGTGGAGCGAGGATCCCAGAGACTGCACCTGGGAAACTCTGAATAGTTTTAGGAAAACTTATCCAGATTTATGTCCGGATAACTAGTGATGATTGCTAGAGTAGACTATTTGATTGTTTGTTATTGTATGGATGATATGTATATTTGGATTGTTATTATAAAAGCTTTTGAATTAACTGTTGTTTTAAATTTCGGGGACGAAATTCTTTTAAGGGGGAGGAATGTAACGACCCTGGATTTTGGCCCTATTTATTTTAATAAATGTTTAATCTAATTAAATAAAATGTATACTGATCATATTAAAATGACTATAATTTAGGAAATATTGCCCTTTTTTTATAATATATATTGGTATTTTAAAAGAAAATGAAATTTGAAATTTTGAAATAAATATCTCAATAATATTTATAATAAAAATCTATCTTATATAATTTAATTAAAATACTTTATTTTGTTTACATTAGTGAATATACATATAGATAATAATGTTTGAAATTCTAAAATAAAGTTTCTTAACAATATTTTTAATAAAATTTACCTTATATAACTAAATTAAAATGCTTTACATTGCTAACATTTGATAAATAAATACGTATGAATGATAATGTTTAAAATTAAAATCTAATTCTAGCATAATAAATTATAAATGTGAAATATAAGTCAAACTTATGTATATAATTTAAATAAAGTACAAATGGAAATAAATATAAAGATAAGTATAAGCAAGTAAAATCTTATTAAACATAATTTAAATATTGATAGTTGAGTATGAAATATAAATATAAATGTAAATAAATTATATGAACCTAATTTAAATATTTATAGCTAAAATACAAATACAAACAAATGTATAAAGCTAATATAAGTCACCATATTGAACATAACTCAAATATTGTTGGTCAAAGTCAAGATACAAATGTAAATATAAACAAGAGTTAAATGAAACACAAAGTATAAAATGAAATAAAACAAGTATAACATAATAACAAAACAAATATCTAAATAAATATCTTCATATACATGACAGTGTTTGCCTACGAGTGCAAGTCAGAAGTAATACCTGACCAAAATAAAAATAATCCTGACACAAAAAATAATAATCATATGAGTTATTCAAGCAAGTGAATAATAAAAACATTTTATACACAATAGCTTCATACACAAGCCTTAAGCCTACCTGTATAAGTACATGTTTGCATGTAATATCTTGACAGCAAAACAAATGAAGATTGTGTTAACATAAATGAAGACACATGCATTAATTAGCACCACTCTTTGTCAAGAAATCTTACAGTCGAAATTTAGTAATATTATTTCACATTTATAGCATACCAAACACAATATTAAACCTGCAGGTCAAACAAGTAAAATCTTGTCCAGTTAATACCTATACTGTTCAAGCCTTCTCTATACATATATATCATACTATTTTAGTTCACATAATTTAGAAACTCCAAAACAGAACTGAGGAATCAAAACTTAAGAAACTAAGAAGAAGAAAAAAAGAGAAAACAAAACTGTAACTTGAACTTCATACAAACAAACTTGTTCAACATCAATACCATCAAAGATTGGAGTTTGGAATTCAAAGCTTGAAGGCTGGGAAACAAAGATCAAGACTGTGTTCATTTGGAAACTAAAACTACTCTCTGTTAAATCATTTTAGGTGAGTAAACAACCTATTTCAGAATTTAAGTTGAACTAAATATGTGTGTGACAGGGTTTAAATAATGATTGTTTGAGTATTTCCATCAGATTCAACCCTGTATCCATATACAAATTTATCTGGGTATTTCTTTATCTCTCTGTATTTGGATTCAGAGTAAAATTCATCAAGAAATTCAATATCCACCTATTAATTTATTTTTAGACTTTGTAGTTCAAACAAAACAAGCTAGATTATACATGATTTAAGATCTGGAAATATTTTCTAATAGAATAGTGTTTGGTAGCAACTGCAAATTTATTTTTACAGGAAAAACTTAACTTTTTGATATATTTGGGTGTCATGAAACTTAAATTTAATTATATAGCTTGAATTGTTATCAAAAGATAGGATTTTTAAATCAAAAATGGTAATTTTTCATTGAGTTTGCGAAGAGGAATTCGTAGATGAACTGGAAGTGGGTTCTTGGCAAATTCAGGCGGTCGGTGGAACTAGGGGTAACCGGATTGTGCGAGGTGGTGGACGAGCCTACTGGGGTGGTAGGAAAAATAGTTGGTGGTGGCCACGACGTCGGAGGCGACGGCGGTGTCGAATTCCTTTTTGTAAACCTAAATTTTTAAGGTGTTGAACATACAATCGTTGTGACCTCCACAGTGCGTCGAGTTGCACGACATTGGAGGGGGAGGAAGCTAGGTGGATGATGGAGCTGTGGTCAGAAGCGCAGAGGCTCTGGTGGCCGGAGTGATGATCGCGAATCGTGTTTCGTCGTTGTTTGAACTTTTGGGTTCGAGCTACAGGCGAAAATTTGTTTTTCGGTCAATTTGTGGAAATTGGGTTTTGTTTTCGATTGCACGGTCGATTTATGGTTTGTGGGTGGTGACGAGGGCCGTCGGAGGTGCAGCGAACCACCGTGCACGTGCACGGTGGCGTAGGGGTGTCCGATGGGATTGGCATGGTTGTCGCGTGTTTTGCTTTAGTATTGGTGGGGGTTTGCTTCGAGTTCTTCCTGAGGTTACGCGTGAGTGTTTTTGTTTCAGCAGCTTAGATTTTTATAACTTAAGCTAAAAAAAAGGAAAGAAACAGATGAGTGAAGAAGAAGGGTGGGGAAGAACGCGAGATTTTCTCGAGTGAAAGTGGTACCTACCTCGGGTCCACTCCCTAATGGTTTTGCCTATATGCTTCAAGTATTTTGATTAACAAGTTAACATTTATTTTATAAGTAAATGTTAGTTAGTTTTAAGTAAAATTTGATTTAACATTTATTAAAAAGGAAGGTTTGTAAAGAAGATTATTAATTAGTGTAAAGTATAAGGTAATTAAAAATGTAATTAATTTATGCTTGTAATTAAATTAATAACTTTAAATTAAATTTGTAATTAGAAATTAATGTTGTGTTTAATCAGTTTAACTTAATAAATTTAGTTAATTACTTAAAGTTAATTAATAAATGTAGTTAACTTAAGTAATTAATTAAGGATTAATTAATTAATTGATTGATAATAAATGATTATTAATTGATAATAAATGATTAATTAAAATAATTTGTGATAATTAAATAAGTTAAGGATTAAATAATTAACTGATTGATAATAAATGATTATTAATTGATAATAAATGATTAATTAAAATAATTTGTGATAATTAAATAAGTTGTTAAATTTTATTAATTAACAATTAAGTTATTAATTAATAATTAAGAATCAATTAATTAACTGAGTAATTAAGTAATAATCAATAAATTTAATAAGTTAATTAATCAGTAACTAAGTAAGCAGAATAAAGTAGTTTATTCTTAGTAATGAATTAAGTTAAGTTAATCAAACCAGTTTGATATAAATTGATAATTCTATTTGATTGGCACTAATATCTGTTTGATGATATTCTGTAATATGTGTGATATGTTCTGGATATATCTGTGATGAGTGTATATGATTTATATGTGATATATGTTATGTAAATGCTTAATATTGAATTAAACTGTTAAGTTAATTAGACAACTTGGCCTTTAAAATGGCGTTTGGATTTTGATGAGACCGGGATCGGGTGTCATTTATGATTATCCGAAAACCACATCGATCCAAATTAAACGATAGGTCGTGAATTCTGAAATGAAGATCGAGATGGTGTTTTCAGAATGCAATGGTTATCGTCGTTGACTCTAAGGGTAATTCCAAAATGAGTGTGACGAGATAATGCCTTCGGTTTTGTTCGAACCCGGAACGAACTTGTATGGATTGAATGCTTTCAGCACATCGTCAAGCGGACGATGAGCATTCTAAGAGATTTGTCCTGTAAAGGTAATCGCAGCCTCAAGCCTCATCAACCGGGAATGGCTAAAACAGGGGAGGTGCAGCAAGGTTAGGTGGGTCATGCCCAAGCAGGACGAGATATTCCCCTGTCTAGATGTCCCTTTATTTCAGCTGTGTGGGCGGTTGCTAGCTACAACCGCGGGGTTTATCTTGTTCGGGACTGTTCAATAAGGAATGGTTCTGGCCTTGTGTTGTAGGGGGTCGGGAGTGATCCTCGGTACGGTGATTTAGGCCCCGTACTGTGACGGGCGGTACCCCAGTAGCCCGACCATTGTTGGAAATCCATTTTCCCTATGAGACCCTACAGTTTTGATTTGTATTACCCACTTTTGTGGCTAGTAGCTGGAATTTAATCATGTAACAATTTCAACTATTTTCTATTTACTTGAAAACCCTAGACACTATTATAATATCACTGGATTTCCTATAAAATATTTTGGTTAGCGTAAGGTAAAAGCTTACCCGTTTTATTTGTGGGGAGTCTTATGTGATACCTTTATTTTCAAATGTTTTTCAAAGTTAAACAACTTTAAACCGTTTACTCATACCAGACCCATGTCTGATCCGGAGTTTATATTTTGTTTTTCACAAACTCTTGGGTACTCAAATTTTTATGAGTAGCCAAGTGATAGGTTTTGGACTTTGATTTCTGGAGGAGCTTGGAGCAGGAGTTCCAGACGAATGTAGATATCTATCTAGTTCCGCTGTGTCAGTAGTTGATGTATATTGTATCTCTGATGTATGTAGTGACAAATGTATGTATGACTGTCATGTATATTATGTTGTATAACTCTGATATATGTAAAACTATGTAATAGTTATGTGATATATTATATTTTGTTCCGTTTCGCTGTGAGATTCTGATGTTGTTTTTCTTTCTTTTCTATTCTTTTCTATTTCTATCTCTTTCTTTCTTACTGATGATACGTCTTTCTGGTAGTAGAAGGGCGGGTCGTCACATAAAATATTTCAGTCTTGACCAACATGGGTGGTTGAGGAAGAAAGGATGACTATGTGTTCGAATGTGGGTAACATTAAGAAGGAAGTTCTTGAAGAATGCCATCGTTCAAATTTCACTATTCATCCATGAGGAACTAAGATGTATCAGGACATGAAAAGAAGTTTCTTTTGGGAAGGCATGAAGAGAGATGTAGGCTTATGGGTAAAGTAGTGTTTAAAGTCAACCAGTAAAAGCTAAACATCAGAAACCAAGTGGGTTACTTCAGCCTTTAGATGTTCTAGTTTGGACATGGGGTTCTATCTCAATGGATTTTATAGACAGGTTGCCAATGTTGAGTAGAAGAAATGAAAGCATATGGGTTATAATAGACGATTTGACTAAGATTGCCCATTTCATTCTAGTTAAGTCAACCAGGACGACACCTGTTTTAGCTAAGTTGTTTATGAAGAATATAGTTAGACTACATGGAATTCCCAGTAGTATAGTAAGTGATAGAGGTTCCTAAGAGTCTACAGGAGACTTTGAGAGCTAAACTTAAAATGAGTACCACTTACCATCCGCAGACAGATGGGCAAACAGAAAGGGTTAACAAAGTCTTAGAGGATTTGTTAAGAGCTTGTGCACTAGACTTTGGGGGATCATAGGAAGACCACCTACACTTAGTCAAGTTTTCGTATAACAACAGTTATCGGACTAGTATAGGGATGACACCGTTTGAAGCTTTGTATGTAAGGCCATGAAAATCTCCAGTTTGTTGGTTAGAGGTTGGGGATAGGTTTATTCTTGGTTTGGATTTGGTTAGGGAAGCTGCAGAAAAGATTGAGTTCATTCAAGCCAGAATGAAGGAAGCTCAGTCAAGGCAGAAGAGCTACGCCGATAGGAGACGGAAAGACATAGAGCTCTCAGTTGGAGATTATGTTTTCTTCACGGTATCATTGAAGAAAGGTGTAATAAGATTCGAGAAATCAGGAAAATTGTGACCAAGATGTGTTGGACCATTTCCTATTATAGAAATGATCCGAAAACTCGCATACAAAGTAGTGTTATCGAACAGTTTGATAGAAGTCCACAATGTTTTTCATATCTCTCATCTAAGGAAATGTATTTGAGGTCCAGAAATTACTATTGCACCAACTGTGTTAGAAGATTTAGTAGTGGAACCTGATATGACTATATTTAGAAAGCCAGTTCATATAGTCGCGAGAGATGAAAAGAGTAAGGAGCAAGACGGTTAGATTAGCCAAAAAGTATAGTGGGGTGACGACGAAAGAGACTATAAGGGAAACTGAGAGCTAGTTAGATATACTAATCCTGACTTGTTTCATGGTATGTTTTACCTTTATGATTGATTTTATGCTTACCTTATCGTAATTTCGGGGACGAAATTCTTTAAGGAGAGGAGTCTGTAATGACCCTAATTTTGACTAACATTATTCAGAACATTTAATTAGATAAATTAAATGAAATAATGTAAATGGTTAAGGGATTGAGATTTGTATAATTATAAGGTAATCGTGCCATAAGTAATGAATAAACAAATGGGAATTTACATTAAAGTAAGTAAAGGTAATAAGATAAGGGCAAAATAGGAATAGGTTATATACTTACACCATAAACCCTTATCCCATTCTCATTTCCAATATTCACAAACAAAGCTACATATAGAGCTTGGCCGACCACTATTAGAAGAAAAGACGAGGAAGTTAAGCAAGAATTCAAGAAAGAATCTTAATCATATTAATTCAAGGGAAAATCTCAACCTTGTTAACAATCAAGCTAAGGTGAATAATAGATTATATCTCATTTTTTTGTTTTCGGTTTCTAGATAAGATCCGAATTTATTTTGCAAGAATATTTCCATGAAATATATGCTTGTTGATGATTTGTGCTATTTCATATTGATTTTATAATAAGATTTAATTTGAAAAACCTATTAAATAACATCCAAATGGCTTGCGTTTTGGGTACAAGGTCAGAAAAATAATTCTATAGATGGGTTTTGTTGGCATCAAAATTGGCCATCAACACCCAGTAGTGTGAAAGCACCAACATCCAATCACAAATCACAGTTTGTATCTATTGTGAAGAATATAATATGAAGAATGAACAAATTAAAAATGAAAGCAAGTAAAAGAAACAAGATTTATAGTGGTTCAGCTAACTTCGGCCTACGTCCACTTTAGAGTAACCCTTTTATTTATATTGTTGTTTGATTACAATTACAATCCAAAATTCAAGAATGAAAATGGCCGAATATCGTCTAGGTTAATGATTTGTGCTATTTCATATAGATTTTATGATAAGATTAACTTGGAAAACCTACTAAATGACATCCAAATGGTTTGCGTTTTTGATATGAAGTCAGGAACATAATTTTATTGATGGGTTTCAAGTCTCATAATTTTCTAAGTTATTGTGGATTTATTATCAATTTTCTAGTAAAGAAAATGGATAAATTGGGTTTAAAATTATTTTTGGCTATTATATGTTAGCATTGGGTCAGAAATTTAAATATGTTAGAAGACATATTAAAAGTAATTTATAGGAATTTTTGGAAAATTTTCCTAACTTTTTTATTAAACACATAAAATTATTTAAGGTATGGGACTTAAATGTCTTATATGTTTATAAAAGGAGAAGGAAAAATTTACTAAATGTTTTTAACTTTTAATTACTAAATTCGGCTGCGTTTTTAGAAAAGAGTTTGAAAATAATTGGAAACCAATTATATGTTGACAAATAAGGCAATTTTATTGGAAATATTTTACTGTGAAAGGTTAAAAATCAGGTTTGTAAAGGTTTGCTGCTTCGCACTTTTGGCTGCCACCTTTCGACCCTATATTATCTCCTCCAACCTAGTCGAAACCAGTACACCTGGTATCAATGCCTTGGTACGTAGCGGATTGGAGAGAGGTGGAAGGTATAGAGTTGAAAAATGCTTCCAAAGGGGTGGAAATAATCTTTATAAACTTAGAACTATTTTGGTTACAAAATGAGGCTTTTGAAAGAAATAGTTTTCGACCTAGTCAAATACGCCTTTGTTTTAGAAAAGGGCTTTCGAAAGAGTTTGCTACATTTTAAAAAAAATAAGCACTCAAAGGAGTCAAAACCCCTGCTGCCGCATTCAACCTTTCGAATCAATGTCTTCAAAAGGGTTCTTTTGCCTAAAACTTTGAATTCGCTTCTCCATGCTTTCGAATGGGTTGGTTTCGAAACCATTCACCTTCTTTTACTTAGAAACAATGCTTTCAAAAGAGTTTATTTCGCCCCATTTGTTTTAAGACTCTTTTTTCTATTGAAAGTAATACCTAAAGATTTCGAAAGGAATGGTTTTAAATGGTTTCAAAGCTGTTTTAAGACTTTTTTTCCTATTGAAAGTAATACCAAAAGATTTCGAAAGGAATGGTTTTAAATGGTTTTGAAGCTATGTTCCACAAACTTTTACTTGGACCCAATGCTTTCGAAGATTTGTTTTAAGCAAGGAATTTTAATACTATCAACAGGTATAAATTTTAGGTTTCGAAAGGGAGGTTCCACATTTTTTTCGAAAGGTTTACCCGAGTCTTGGAAGGCTTCTAATGCCTTTGAAAGGCAAGTTTTAAAGGGTTTGCAAAGAGGATGTCTAAGGATTTATAAAGCTTGTGAAGAGACGCTTAAAATGATTTTGAAAGGTCTATTTTTAAAGGTTTCGAAAGCTATGTTTTGGCCTTTCGGCCTAGTGTTTCAAGATGTAGTAGTTAACTTATATTGAAAGGGGTACTTTCAATGGATTCGAAAGGTGTTGTTTACATTCTTTTAGCAAAGGTCTTGAATGGTCTTCATGGCCTAAGATCTATTAAGTTAAAGAGAGTTTTTAACTTGCTATAGAGAGATAGATAATACCATTATATCTCATCAACATTATTTTATGTAAAGTACATATAAAACGGCAAAGATATTTGAGTAAAGCAAAGAGTATTTCCTTGTTTAAGTATGATTTAAAGGGTTAACCAGTTTGGAAGAAATGTTTTCAAGGAAAATTTGATAGGGTAGTTAACCCTAAGTAAATGACTCAGATATTAGAATACCAGATGGGACTAGCATAGGGTCGCGCCTTATACTTTAGCTAATATAAGTCCAAAATTACGATGTTTGGGTCTTTGTCACAGGTAAGACTAAAATGTTGTTACACATAGAAAGGATTACACAGATATAAAGATAGGATATTGGTGAGCCCGCAAAACCATTAGGTTCAGTTGACCATAGAAGGAGATAGTAAATGGCAGATAGCCTAGTAGTGTGTCTAACAGATGTTAGATAATTGATTGTGTCTGGTTGGCCTGAGTCAGCCAATGATTAATAGTTAGCCAAATAAAACTATATTTTTAGGACAGATAACCACTGATTACCTGATTTATATGCATATATGATACTACTATTATTGTTTAATTAGTTGATTGCAGGATTCTGATTTGTAGAAGATATGTTTTAAAAAGGGATATTAGTGAAGGGAAACCCATTCCGCTAAGCAGCATGGTCTCACTTTATATCAGTAAATCGAGATGTATAGTATTATTCAAACCAGCCTTTATGTATGACTCGAAGTTTATGTTTTCCCCTTAAAATCTTGGGTGCTCAAAATTTAATTTGAGTAGATTGAGAGTTACGGTTTTTTAGGTTTTGTAGGTTGGACGAATAAAGTTTTTGAAGACGTACAGGAGGCAAAGCTAGCTATATAGGAGCTATTTCATTTTATTTCCGCTGTGATGTATTAAGACTGATAAGTCTTTTTAGTACTCTGATCATCTAGGGGGGTATCTTCATTTGTCGCCTTTGGCATAATTTGTAATAATTATATTTGATAAAGACCTAGGAATCGTTTTGGGATTATGTATCTGAATATGAAATATTGATTTGAAATGTAATCAAAAAAGTTGTTTTAATCTGTATTGATTTTTATTTCATTTTCATATGCTTCTGGTATTATGGATACCACTAATATTACCTTATTTTGTCACCGGAAGTTAGTACTATAGATGACTGTAGATCTGTAGCGCTTAGCTTCTGGCCTCAAGTTAGAGGATGTTACGCAACACTCATTCATGTTGTGACCATGTTCCTCATGGAAATGGCAGTACTTTCCGGAATTCTTCTGTTGTTCGGTTGCTTCCTTTTTAGGTGGTTCTTATATTCTTCCATCCCCTATGTCGAGAGACATATGTTTTCTGGAGTTTCATTGAGCGGGGTGTACTCTTTGCGCCGTAAACCTTTGAGGTGCTTGCTACTTCCATTTCACTTGTTAGAATTCTTCTTCTTCCTTTTCTGATTTCCTATTTTTCCTGCGTTCCCCTCAGCGATCGTGGAAGTGTTTATATATTGGTTCATCTTCATACTATTCTTCCCAATGTTGGGAGGTTGTAGGTTGGCAGATTTCCATTCTAATTCATGTGCCTCTTCCAATCTCAAGTACCGTTCGCCTTTCTATTGAAGTCCTTCCTAGTTGTGGGTTGTTTCAATTTGATTCATTTCCTAAGTTCAGCATTTGGGTGAATTGCGCTTACTAAGGCCACGAAAACCATATCCTTGTTTGATTACTTACTTCAGTTAATGCACTGTTGAACCGATTCATGACAGGCTTTAGAGATCCATTTCGTCCCTCGAATAATCCAGGCAAGGACGTCACATCTTTAGCCTGCGCCGTGTGAAGTTTGAATTGATCAAGGAACCTTGTTGCTAATTGATTAAAAGTGGAGATGGATCTTAGCAGAAGCCTAGTGAACCACATGGAAGCAATTCCCTTCAGAAAAATAAGGAAACATCTACATCGAACAACATCTGAAGCATTTGCTCCATCCATGTACCAACTGTACTTATATAAGTGGGCTTTCGGGTCTCATGTTCCATCATAAGATGAAATAGTTAGCATAGTGAACTTTTCTGGGTATCGCTCATTCAAAATCTGAGTAGTGAAAGGAGTTCGACTAGGAGCAGATTCCCAATCATCATCTCTTCTATCCTTACTCTCATTCATCAGTCGCTTAACCATGTCCACGATATACGCCTCCGATGTCCGAAAATCCAGGGGTTGGCTATTAGTAACTACACCGAGTGTTTGGCCTTGCAAATGATTTAGGCGAGTGGGTTGAAGCTTAATCTCTCCTATCTTTGGGAGAGTCGCTCCCTCGGGGTTCCATTGGCTTTAGGTTCATCTAATGGGGGGAGTTTGGATCTCCCTGGCATTATCAAATGCATTGGTATTTCCATCTAACTTTCCATCGTCAAGTCGCTCAACATCTTCTAAGTCGGAGAGATCCATGATTATCTCCTCATGTGGGGTCTTCCCTCTAGATTTAAGTTCGTAGCTGGTTGGCTCATAGATGGTGGAGTGCTTGTGTTTCTTTCTATATTGATTACCATGGTCCTACTTATCACTCCCTTCCGTGGTTGCTTCCTATCCTTCCGTTTAAGCCAGAAATGGAAGAATTTTCTTATTCCACAGTGGCCTCGAGCTTCGTCATGGTTTTTGGAGCAGCATGAGGCTGCAAGGCCAATAGGGCATTCGGTTTGTCCATTAGAGCCCTCTGACTATTTTCTATTTTCTGATTAATTTCATCCACCATTTTATTTATTTAATCTCTAGTGACAACTTCACGTTGAATGGAGGATCCTCGAATCTAATTACTGGAGTTAGCTCCTAACTGTCGATTGTTGGGATTTTTGACTTCAATTTGCTAGTGTTTTTCTTCTCTAGTAATGGTAGATCCTGTGGATCTTTCAAAAGTTATTCTCATTCTTCCTAGTGCCATTGGTTTTCAACAACAAATCCTATAAACAAAGATTGATGATCTAACTTCTGAACCTATCTAATCCAAAGTAGATAGCTAGATCTATGCATAAGTTAGTTTCTTAATGAAAGCACCAAAATGTTATCCCAAAAAATGGATCAACGCCCTAGATTTAATGTGAAAGCACCAGCCTTATTTATTAAGGCAAATATAATGAAGAAAAGAAATAATAACTTGCAAATAAAATAAAAAAGACAAGAGATTTTTATAGTGGTTCGGTTGCTAACGAAGCTTTCATCCACTTTATAACATTTGTTATTGACCGACTGTAATCGCAAGTTGAATATGATTACAATTTGCTTAGATTTTGTTAGTTAGTTCAAGTCATTGGTGTTAGAATTCACTGGAGAATCATAGTGAATTCCTTTTATGACTATTATGTAGGAGAAGAAGAGTGAAAAATAGATTCTGCAGAGTTTTAATAGCCAGTCAAGAAGATCCTGTTTATGTTGCAGGTAGGATTCTATTTATAGGGGTTGGAGAGCACTTGTGCCAAATCCGCTTCATCGGAGACTGGCATTCGAAGGTACGCAGGCGCTCCCAGAATTCTAGAATGAGCCAAGCCATTTTTATGGATCGCTAGCGATCCATAAGGCATGGATCACTAGCGATCCATGGGGTTTGAGTATTTTTGGCTTGTTCCCTTTGAATCATGTTTTCTGCCTTGTGTAGATGCTCTTCATGCAATTTCATAACTAAAAGCTTTGCTTTATGATGATTCATGCACCGGTTGCATTGAACTGCTGATGGGATCAGATAAATGCTCACTTATCGAACCAACTAACTTGGAATTCCATCAAACTTAGCAAACATTTCTAGGATACCTATTGGATCATGGTGCAAGAGGATATGAGGATCTACGAGCGATCCTTATGGATCGTTACCTGTCCATAGAAGATGGATCACTAGCAATCCATCACCTTAGCATATTTTTATCTTCTTTTTCTTTAGCATTTCTTGGTCCTTCTTCTAGTCTTTTTGATTGATTCTTGAATTGCTCTAACTCGATGTAGATGTGCCGACTCCCTTTGAATTCCGTTGGGTCAAAAATTTGGATAAAAGCCTACTAATGCAAAAAATAATAATTAATTTACATCAAATTACAAACATTGATCATAGATCAATCTATTAAGCCTAAGAGAAATTCATCACATAACATTGTGTATAGAGCACGTTCGGCCCAATCTCCTTAACAATTGCAAATCTTAACTTGCATACCCTTTTAAACCATAACGAGAATAGGCAACAACATATATAATAGGTTGAAATATGTGCTACACTTTATCCAATTTACCCTAGTGCAGAAAAAAGAACATGGCCCATCATGTGATTTTATATTCGAACATTAACCGTGTGTAGTAACCATTATTCGAAAAAACCGCTTCTCAATTCATGTGAGCCCTTCCTTTTCTCCAACCGTTCATCACATGCGTCTCTTTACCAACTCGCTTGACTTGCCACTACCACCTAACACACCGACATGAGAGTTTATCAAGCCCAAGTTCGTTTATCCTTTTTCTTCCTTGTTCATATGTCATTTCTAGATCTAGCTGGTCGAGACAAGGAAGAACCTGGGTTCATGGTTTCCTTTTGACATAAGCTTTACAATCGATGTCTTACTTGTTAGCAAATTAGGAACACTAAAGCTCTCAAATACATGTCGAAATCACTATTTCTTTTTGTTGAAGCCTAAGACATAGTATACTTGCTTATTGAATAATCAAAGCCCGCTTGCTATCAATATTAGATTAGAAATGACGATAGATACCATTTTTGCCTCCATGTTATAGTGAAAAGAATAGTAGTCGATAGGTAAACCTAAATCTAGGCCAAGACTTAATTAACGCACATGAAATGTAGATATGTAACTTTGAATTTGTCAATTGATGGTAGAGAAAATGACCGCTATTTATAGATTCCCACTACTCCCATCCATGGTTCGGCATCTTTAGGTCATGAGTTGTTGATGTTCTGAAACCATGACAATCGCCTCCCATAAAATTCCAGATTTAGTTTGAATTTGCATTGTGTGAGCCTTGGTGCTCAGTTACCATTATGCATTAAATAATTTCCTGCCTCAAATTAAAATTGGAATAGTGTGATGCGATCCTCAGCAATAGTACAAAAGTCGTTGTGTTTGCAACCGTTCAGTTATAGAATCCAAATCCAAAATAGTTTACCCATCCTACTTACCATTGTTGAGAGTTCTTTTCTCTACAAGAGAGTTCCTCTTACACACACACACACACACACACACACACACACACACGCACACGCACATACATACTCGTGGAATTTTAGGTCTAATTATTCTGTTTCAACAATTTGCCAATAATTCACCTAAGGTAATATGAAATATCAATCTCATACAAATCTACAATTCCTACGTGATATGTTACTACCATAGACAAATAAAATGGATTTGTAAAAACAAGGAATATCTACATTTGTCCCATATTAATACACTAGACTCCCCTTTTCTGTTTTAAAGAACAGATCCAAAGAAATTAGATCGCCTATGTTCAATTCAAACATTTTATACAACATTTTGAAGTGAGAAAGGATTTCTTTTAAGTGGTAAGAATAGGTGGAGCAAATTATAAATAATTCAACTCATAATTTACTCACCATTTCTAAATTATATTCCTTTGAATCCTTTAATACTTGAATTTCAAAAGGGGAAAATAGGAAAAACCGACTATAGATTATATAATTATAATAGTTAATTAGATTCTAATATACCAATACGAAGAAAATTCCAACAATTATAAAGATTGATATTTACTTAGGGAAATTCTAGGTATTATTGATTTATGGTATTTTCTACAATTTCCTAAAGCATATATCAGATCCAAATAGGTACAACACTGTAACTACCGTGTAATTTGTGATTATTTTAATTGTATAATTTAATTATTATAATGGAAGTCCTGATTTAAAAATTTTATTTTATTTATTAAAATGAATAATTTTGTTATTTTAAATATAAATTTTGGTTGGTATGTCAATTATAATTTCAAACCTGAATATATTGAATATTTTACAAAAAAGTGAATTTTGGTCAAAATGGTCAAACTTTGACTTTTAAATTTAAAATTTAAATTTTTAAATTTTTGAATTTTATCTTTTATTATGAAGATAAATTAAATTTCAAGAATACTGCTTTTCGTTTCGTTGAAATCCGATTTATATTGTGAAAGTTATGCTTTTTACTACATTGTATGTAAATTGATTTATTTAACAAAAAATAATTATTTAAATTTATATAAATAATATTTTTGTTTGTTCTAATTTGTGTATATATGTTTGACATGACATGTTATGTATTTATTTTATTTTTAAA
Organism: Allium cepa; assembly: GCA_030765085.1. NCBI lineage: Eukaryota > Viridiplantae > Streptophyta > Magnoliopsida > Asparagales > Amaryllidaceae > Allium > Allium cepa. The sequence continues at coordinate 458,774,020 of CM060943.1, forward strand.
ACATTTTTAAAGTGTTGTTGTAATTTTAAAATGTTAACTGTATATTGTTTTCAATTTTTAGAGTCTAGTTTCAATTATTTAACGATTTTCTTATTTATTTTCTATTTTTCCTTAAAATAATTGTTTTTATTTTTTTCACTTTATTTTGTTCAGTTTTTACTTTTATATTCTGAATTTTATTTGTTTAATTTGATTAAAAGAAATTGGAATTCAAATGGACAAAAGACTTTTCATTTTCCTTGACTTTTCATTTACTTGTCCTTTCAATTTCTTTTTGGCTTTTCATTTTTATCTTTTAGCCGTTCACTCCTTATCTCCTAGCCATGTCTTTCTTTCGGTTTTCACATGATAAATTCTTCTCACTATCACAAAAACTCACGGCTAAGAATAGATGTTAATGGTTTCTCCTATTTTCTCATTTTCCTTTTTCTTTTATATGATTTTTGCCATGCCTCTTCCTCTTGTTTGCTCGGCCACTACCTCTTCACCACCACATCACCTTCATCACCACTATCTATAGCATCAACCATTAACTCCTCCTCTGGTCATGCCCAGCGGTGCCATCCAAATGAAGTCACCACCTCAACTTTGCACAAAACTCCTTGAAACTATGCTAGCCTAGCCACAAAACATCACCTACCTCTTCCTATGCACTTTGGCCACCCCTAGAACCACCACCACCAGCAACTACATGACCTTTGGCCACTGTTGCACCATCACTCTCCACTGTCCAGACCTGTACCATGCTTAGGCCGAGCCCACTAGCCCTTTGGCCGAGCCAAATTGTTGAACTAACTCTTGCCATTTTTGCCTTGACCAATTTTATGCTTCATGTTATAACCCTACCACTTCATACTCCTTCTGGCCGTGATTTATGATGCCAAACTCGAGCTATAGCATCATCATGGCTGAGAAAATGAACCCGCTTGGTCGAGCTTTGGAATGTTTGGAGCAAGGTGAAGTTATTTTGTCTTTGTTGCTTTTTAGTTTCAATTTATTTCAAAGTATTTTGGTTGAATATTCAAATGTTATATTGTCTTGTTTTGGGTTGTTTACAGGATGATATCTTGGCTCTCTCTATTCATTTAAATCATTTATCGTGCTGTGTCGTGCCGTATCATGCTTTCTGGATTTAGTCGGTGTGTCTTGATTTGCTAACTTCAGCTTGAAAGGTGAGTCTTTCTCACTCTGATATTTCTACTTATAAAATAGTGAGTTGATGACAAGTGTTTGTAATTTAAAAATGTTATGCAAGTTAATGACGATTATATGATATGCTATTCCATGTTATTACCATGTTAACTTTTTTAATTATTACCTGGCATATGATATATGACATTATATTGTGACATTTAATGTTAGTATCTGTGTTTATATTGTTTATGCATATGATCACACTACAAGTTCCCTGTTAGAACAGAATCACTATAGGTTGAAATGTTAGTATCTGTGAAATTTTGACTTAACAAATGAATTGAGTTTTAACTTGGATATTTGATTTAAAAAATTTGTTGTGATAAATCATATGTTAAAATGATTTAAATGAGAAATTTTGATGTTTAAAATATGATTTATAAGTTTAAAATTTGCTAAAATTGAAGTTTATTGTTTTTGAAAAGTTATAATAAAATCTAAAATTTTATTAATAGCATTTCTAAAATGCTGTAGTTTTATGACAACATTTTAAAATGATGTTGTTTTTGAATTTAACTATGTTTGAAATAACTAAATATCTATTATGGCATTTATAATGCCGTTATTCTTGAACAAGGTTTTAAATCTCGGATTTCGGTCACGTCTCGTCTCGAAGAATTTAGAGAGCTTATCTCGTATCGGGTGAGATCTCGAACGAGATGAGTGCATCTCGATCGTCCATATCGGATTTACATCTCGGTTTCTAAAATTCATTTCGGGTTATCTCGGAGTATCTGTCATGTCGAAAATTAATTTTCATACACCTAAATTTATAATACTAGTCACTACCTTAGGGAAAACACTATGCACTTACCTTGAACATATCACATGCTTATCATTAGTAATTTAGTATGGAAAAATATCATTTGTATCATGTAAAATAAAGAAATAACTAGATTTCATGAATAATGTTCAATATAATATCATATGAGATAAAGTAGACAAGAAAAAAACCATAACATATGCACCTTTACTTTGTTTGATCATTCACTTAACTTTCCTACACAATATATTGTCTCATTTCTACCTTTTATGATTTATAGTGCTGCAAGGGAAATCTTAATTTTATAACTTCAAATAGCAAAGTCAACAAGTAGAATTAAGATATTCTATGTCTGATTATAGTATTTAATTACTAGCAAACAAAATCTCATTAAGAAACTAATAACATTTATATTTCAAACAAACATAGAAAATAACATATATAGTACACACAATTTTCAAACATTTAGTAATATTATAAGAAAAGCAAAAAAATGATGTACGATTGAACATGTAATCATCAAATAAAATTAACAAATGAAAGAGAATTCCTTTATTGCTTAAAAATAAGCCTTGAGGAAAAATATTATAGCAGCAAATACTAAATGAAATCAAATTAGGGATCCATTCGGGACATAAAGTTAAATAAGTGAAGCACAAAATTTATAGCCGCAAAAAAATAGGGTTAGGAAAAAAACTCAAGAAAGAATCGAAAAAAGAAAAATGAAATCGGATGTAAATTAATTTGGATCAGAGACCTAAATGAAAATCATAAAGTGAAATACTTACCATAGTCGATGTAGATTTTATCATCTTCTTACACTCGTCACTGCCGTAAAATAAGAAACAAAGATTAAATGAGATATATATAAGAAATAAGGGTTAAAAAAAGTACAATTAAGAAGGCTTAAATTAAGGTAAAGGATGAGCTAGCCCAATACGGAAAAAGGGTTGATTTTTTCCAAAATTCAACAATTCGGCCGATATCTCGTTCTTAAATCTCGTCCGAGATACCGGACGAGATATTGAAATATCGTCCGAGATTTGGGTCAGACGAAATTCAAAGGAAATAGCCTGTTTCGAATCGCCCAGGCTTGAAAACGAGATCTCGGCCGAGATGAGCGAGATTTAAAACCTTGTTCTTGAATTAAACTATTTTGGAAACTATAAGCTATGATAACACTTTATAAATGCTATCGTTGCTAAATTTGACAATGTTTTGAAATGTTATAAATTTTATCACTGTTTGAGTTATATTTTAAAGTGATAATGATTTAACTTTTGGAAATTGATTATTTGTGAAATTTAAGGAGTTATAAATATATTTTTAAATATTTAAATCTGAATTTTAAGGAATTTAATGGAATTTGAATTTAAATAAGGTTTACTTGGATATATGTTAAATAGAATGAAATGAAATAAGATAAATGAAATTTTAATGAAATTTTGAAATGTATTTTGTAATGATATTCGAAAAAATAAATGAATGACATATTTGATTTTTAAATGATATTTAAATTTGAATATTTGAAATTGAATTCAAATAATGATTTTGAAATGGTTTTGAATGACATAATCTTTATTTTGATAGAGAATGTGATTTTGAAATGATATTAGATTTTGATCTATTTGATAAATGAATATTTAAAGTTTATACTGGTATGAAAGGATATTTGGTTTACTTGTAATTTGGGTTTATTTAAATGATATTGAGTTTATCAGTGAATATTTCAAAACTAAGTAATAATGAAATTGAATTAAGATATATATATGTAATCATATGATTTAGTTTGAAATGGAAATGATATCGTATTGATTTGAATATAGTTTGAAATAAAAATGATTTGGTTTTGAAGTATAAACTATTTTGAAATGACCACGGCGTTATAATAATAATTGGTTGTTAAAGAGACCGGGATCAGAATTTGTCACACTCTCTGCCAACTCTGAAAACCACTTTAACAACCGTGTACGCGGTGGAGATGCTAGAATGAAGTAGGATGGTGGCATCATTCTTGAAATATATTACGTGGATCCAACTCCCGTGAGTTGGCATAAGGTGGCTAAAATAGGAGCGATCTCAGGCCAAGTGAGGTCATTCCTCCTATCGGACACATTTCTTCGATACTATACTCTTACTTTTGGTTGATTTGATGGCCATCCTCCAATTTTGATTTGAGAATGTGTTACAAGGTGGGCGTATGTGGCTGCTACGTTACCACCAGCCCATGTGCGTAATTGGTATATCTACGCTGGCATCGCCTTGTGTGCCGTGTCACCTACCGCATCGAGCCTCACTACGAGTTTTTTTCTCCCGTAGCCCATAGAGTATTTAGGGTAGTTTCCCGATCTGGAGATATGCTGATACTGGATGGACTACTGGGACTATTACGTGTTAAGGGGAATATTGGGTCACTCCTTAATGCTATTTTAAAGCAAGTTTATTTTATTGTAGACATTATTATATAGCGCAATAATAGTAAATAGTTTAACGGATCCTTAAAGGATGAGCGATCCCAAGCATCCTTTAAGTTACTGATGCATTTTTGTTACTGTTCACTTGAGTTGATTTACAGTTCACAAGTATTTATGTCTTAACTCGAGTGCTTTGTGTTTTGCTTTACGCTTGGGTCAGACTGAGTGATTCAGCAATCAAGACTCACCTTCGGAGTTGGAGCATTGCCTGAAGATCCAGCCATCTATTTTGTTTTCAGCATCTAGTGATTTCTATGATGTATTCTGATTTGTACCTGATGTATCTTATTACTCTTCTGTTGTATCTTGTTTAACTCTGATGTATCTTATATATACGTAGTAGCTTCATGAACTAGTATCTCTTTTAAATTCCGCTGCATTATTATTCACTCTGTGTCTGTGATCTGTGATTATTTATTTACTGTATATTCTGAGATTTGCCAAATTTTATTTACAACGTGGTATTTCGAGCAATTCAAGTCTGACATGTGCGGATGCGAATGGTTGAAAATATCGGGTCGTTACAAACACAGATACTAGAATGAGAAAATTTGAAATTCCCTTCATAGAAGATTCCTTTGTTTTAGGCTTAGATTTGAATTAAACCAATTTTAAACCTCCAACGGATCTCCCCCTTTTCAATATACACAAATAGATTGTATACATATAGATCAGGTTTTGGAATTTAGAAGATAGAACGAAAGAAGATTGGAGATTGAATACGAAACAAAGATTTGAATTAGAATTACTTACCTATAGTTTACTATTTTCTAAAACCCTAGGAGAAATGATTTTACAGAGCCTCGATGTAGTTACAAAATTTTATATAGAAAATGGGGAGTCTTTAGGTCTATTTATAGAGGTAGGAAAAAACGAGGACCGTTAGATCGAAATCAATTGAATCCGAGCCGTTCAGCCAGCTCATTTCTGAGCTAAACCGACTCGACTAGTCGACCCCTATCATAGAGGTGGTCAATGGCTAGCCATTGATTGACCTTATAAAGGCGGTTGACTGGCCTCCTTTCAGCCAGCAACTTCTGATTGTTTCCGTTTTCATTTGATTTATTACTCATTTTTAATTCCAATTAAATCATCATTAATTTTAATTTCTCCTTAACGTTAGTTCCAATTATGTAAATGTCCAATCCATTTCTAAATTTTGGAACTCACCCAAAATTATAATTTTAAATTTCAAATTCATTTTAATTTATTTTAAATTTGAAAACTTCAAACGTCCGTAACTTCTCTATACGAACTCCGTTTTCAACGTATTATACATGAAAATTCATCAAAAAATTGCCACAGACGCAATGGTGCAACTTCCATGACCAAATTCCAAAATTTAAAGAAATTTCATTTCAAATCTTATTTTAATTATTAATTTCTCATTGAGTTTTGCAAGGTGTTACATTTCCCCTTTAAAAATGGATTTTGCCCCGAAATCCTTGGGCAGATAATGTAACGCGCACTCAACAACCATATTATACAACCAATTTATTTACAATAATCTACACAACTATCCACTCAACTAAAGTGCAATGTGAGTATGTATGCAAACATACTACAGGTGAGCTCAGTCCTAGCGTGCAACATCGTGACATATTGGTATGTATGCAAACATCCTAGATACACATAAAGTTTTATATGAATACAAAGATAGAATAAATAAAAGTGCGACAACCATACCCTATATCCAATCTAGTAACCACGATACAACCCAATTTAGTAAATTGGGAGAGAGAATTTACTGGAGAAAAACTTGGGGTGAGAAGCCTCTATCTTTTCTTTGGTTTTCCATGTGCTTTCCGCTGGGTTATCTCCCCAATGAACTCAGACCAACTTGATTTCCTGATTAAGAAGTTTCTTAATATCATGTTCTACAATGCATGCAGTGACATAAGGGGCGATTGGCTCTGTCTCAACATCTGTTAATTGATCAGGCTCTACCATAGTGGAAGTTTCATGTAAACATTTCCTCAAATGTCAAATATGAAAAACGTCATAAACTCCTGCTAACTTGGTTAGAAGCTCCACTCTATAAGCAAGTTTCCACACCCTCCCTAAAATCGGGAAAAGCCTAATAAACCATAAAACACAAAACCACATAACCTTCCTAAAAGGGGAAACCTTGACGAAAACCACAACCCCAACTGTAAATTCTAAATCTTTCCTTCGCCCATCAGCATAGGACTTCTGACGGTCTTGTGCGGCCTTCAGTCGTTGTCTAATCAACTCCATTTTTTCTAAGGTCTCACGGATCAAGTCTGATCAAAATATATTTTTATCGGTAGTTTCCCACCAACAACTAGGAAACCTGCATGGCCTCCTATATAAGACTTCAAAGAGTGTAATGCCAATCGTTGCTTCATAACAATCATTGTATGCGAACTCCATCAAAGGCAAGTGTACTTCCCAAGAACCATAAAATCCATGATGCAAGCTCCTAACAAGTCTTCTAAGATTCTATTAGCCCTCTTTGTTTGCCCATCAGTCTATGGGTGATAAGCGGTGCTAAGACTCAAAGTCGTTCCCAAAGTAGATTGCAAACTTCTCCAAAATTCACTAGTGAATAAGGGGTCACTTTCACTAACTATACTAACTGGAATTTCAATAATTTGCATCACCTCCTTGACATAAATTAGTACAAGAGATCTTGCAGTCCTATTACTCCTAAAAGGAACAAATTAAGCGCTCTTAGTGTGCCCGTCCACTAAACACAAATAGCATTATTACCACTTTGGCTTCTAGGCAATCCATCTATAAAGTCCATAGACATATGCTTCTACTTCCAATAGCAACGACAATCTTTTGGGATTTCCTTGTTCTACCTTAATCTTTTGACATGTCAGACATTAGAGACATACTCCACTATCATTTTCTTCGTTCCAGGCCAATAAAAAATCCCTTTCATACCTCTATACATTTTATCTCCTCTATGGTGGATAGTCATCTTAGAATGGTGAAATTCTGCTAGAACTTCTTCCAACATGTCTTCCTTCATTGGGATACATGAACGCCTTTCTCTCCTTAGCCATCCTCTTTGATCCAAAGCATATCTACCATCATGGGGAAAATTTTGACCTCTACTAATTTTTTTGAAAATATCCATTAATACTACATCCTCCTTCTTCCCTAGTTCTATACGATCTATTAATGTTGGCCTTACTTCCATAACTGCAAGATATCCTTGAACAAGTAATGTTGGCAGTTGGAAACTAAAGTCTGAGAGAAACTCTAACTGCCTCCACTCACAAATAGCATTAAGAGTAGCATGATTCCGACTGAGGGTGTCAATAACAACATTCCATTTGCTGGGGGTATACTGAATCTCAAAGTCATATGATGCTATAAACTCCATCCATCTCTGCTGCTTGAGATTCAAATCTTTTTGGGAAAAGAGGTACTTAAGGGATTTATGGTGGTGAACAACTCAGATTTCTCCCTAAAAGGATAATGCCTCCACATCTTTAAAGAAAAAACAATAGCTGCTAATTCTAAACCATGAGTAAGATCCATTTTATCATGATCCTTTAATTGCCTACTAGCATAAACTACCACCTTCCCTTCTTGCATAAGGACAACTCCCAATCCCATACCATACGTATCAGTGTATACGGTGAAAGGTTTTAATTGGCCAGGAAACATTGACACTAGCGCACAAGTCAACAACCTCTACGGCGTCTCAAAAGATTTTGCACACTTTTCATCCCATGAAAAATCAAGGTTCTCCTTGGTTAGATGAGATAAAGGTTCTTCTATCTTTTCGAAGACCTTAATAAACTTTCGATAACAAGAAACCAAACCAAGGAGACTCCTAACTTCCATTGCACTCTTTGGTACTTCCAGGCTTGAATAACTTCTACCTTAGCCCGATCAATGAACAATCCTTCATCGGAGATAATATGACCTAGAAACCACACCTCTCTTTTCCAAAAATGAAACATAGTGAATTTGCTTTCAGTTGGTGACTTCTGCAGGTTTCTACTACTTCCCTTAGGTGCTTTTCGTGCTCGCTCTCCATCTTGAAGCATATGAGAATATCAACAACAAATACCATAACAAACTTTTTCAATTGTCCCTTAAAAACCCATTTTTATTAAAGCCACAAAGTATGCAGGGGCATCATTCAAACCAAAAGGCATCACTTCCTATTCAAATATTCCATGCAGCATGCAGAAAGCTATCTTCGTTTTAATATCTTCGGCTTCCTTTAACTGATGATATCCAATGGCCATGTCCGATTGGGAAAAGACTTTAGCACCAACAAGCTTATCAAAAAAGTTATCTATCCTAGTAGAGGGTACCTATTATTCTTGGTTAACTTGTTCAGTGCATGATAATCGATACATAGCCTTAATGATCCATCTTTGTTGGTGGCAAAATAACAAGTGCTCCCCATTTAGAAATACCGTGGTGTATGAATTCTTCCTGCAATAGTTTTGAAATCTACTTGTCCAATTCTTGCCGCTTCTTGGGAGACATATTCCTCGGTGGCTGTGCAACAGGTCTAAAATCCTTCTCCAATTCAATTCTAAATTCTATTCTCATGCAGGTTGGGAGACCAGAGACTTCTTCAAAAACATGGGCAAAGTCATAGACTATGGATATAGATGAGGGTTCATTTTATGATAAGCTAAGAGAATATAGATAGCTCAACTCAACTGAGTTTTGGAGAAAATAACGAATATCAATTTCTTTTCCCATATTCCTTAGCCATACTATCTCATCTCATAATCTAAGAAAGCCCCATAGTAAGATAACCAATCCATCCTTAAGATTAGCCCTCAAAGCCTAGATAATATGCATTGAATGTAAACTCATCGTTATAATTGTCAACAACTAAGTCTTTGCAAAATAATAAAAGAGATATCGACCTTGCAATAGGATTTGATACCACTATTAGGTTGGAGACAACTAGGGTTTTCAAATTTGAGGATCTAACTATTTTTCTAGCTATGAATGAGTGAGATGCTCCAAAATCGAACAAGGCACGAATAACATTTTTCGAAATAGTATGTGTATCTTCCAAAGCAGCTTTGCCCTTTTTCCTTTGGAGGTAGCCTACTCGAAATAGGAACCACTTGTATAGCATACACCGCCCACTTTGACCAACTTTAGCAAGTTTTGGACACTTATTCTAAAAGTGCCCCCTCATAGCAATTGAAGAACTTTCCCTTAAATTCCTCATTCATTAAGCTAATCTTGAAATCCTTAACAATGTGACCCTTTTTCTGGCACCTTCTACAACTATCCCATCTTTCTTGAGCTTAGCCTTAGCCCTTTTATTTGCCTAGAATCCTTTCTTAGCTCCTCCTTGCGTTGGTTTTGACTCAACATTCTCCTTCTCATTCCCTTTCTCTTTACCACTAGTAGTCTGTGACAAGGCCATCTCAACAATGACTTAATAGGTAACGCTTATTGGTATATGGGCTAAAAGAAACTCTCTCAGTGGTGAATTTAGAACTCTTGACTAATTTCTTTGATTTATTCATTGGCATGTTTATCAAACCAATCCCAAACTTTACCAACTCAATTAATTTGTTGATGTAGTCCTTAAGAGTAGAACTCCCTTTCTTCAGCTGAATGGATCTCTCCAACTGCCAACTAACTTTTGCACCAAACATAAATCTTGTCTCAAAGTGAGTCCTAAAGCCAAACCAAGTGATCTTCTCCTCGTCTGTTTCTCCCATAACAATAGTCCTCAAAACCAAGGCTTCCTTCTTCAGATGCTAAGCAACAATCCTTCTCTTTATTCTATCCTCCTACCCAAGCTCCTTAAATATGCGGTCACGGTTAACTACCCATACCATGGTTTCTAGAAAATTTTCAGTTCCTGCGTATGCACGCATGCCCTTATTTTGAGAGTCTTTGCATAATTTGGGAAATTCTAAAGGTCTAGGTGATATATCTATGAGTGGTGCTGTGGGAGCAACTTGTTGCGGAAGTGGAACCTCTCCCACATTGGGCATCACTTGAGGAGATGAGTTTCTAGCTTCTGAATTCTTAACCATATTAACTATCTGTAGATTTATAAACTTGTTTAGTAGCGATTTCCTAAGACAGTACTAGATGCGGAAAGAAAAATTTGCATAGTGTGGTTGCATAGTTCTTTAAAGGACATATATATACATATATAAGGGTTTTTTCAGAAAGCATTTGAAAAACATTTGGAAAACACTTTCAAATATAATAGGTATGCTCTCATATGTATACTTATTTCCCTTTTTGATCAGGAAACCTAAGCTCTGGTACCAAATGTAAAAACTTATGCCAAAACAGACCCAAATCCCGACCCAGAAAAGGCTCATCGAAACTTAGAACCATTCTAAGGCTGGCTTTTGGTTGGTGAAAATTTATAATATTACATTGTACACAGTGGTATCTAATAATATTCATAATCTCATAGTAGAATGGATCAAATATAATAGTAAAACATGTACCTATAAATAAAAGCCACTTTAGAAAACGCAGAAACATTATCATAAAATCTAAAAATATCCCTGCATAATCATCTTAATACATAAGTCTCAAAACGATAATAGAAATAGCAGCAACATAGTCTTAAAGTCTGGGTACATGGAAGAAAATAACATAAACAAGTAATAGTAGATAAACATTACCATAACGATTAGACATCCTACCTTTTGCTTCTTCGACAATACCGTGCGCCCTAAACCTATTTGTTGAAATGAGGAGGGAATCAGAACAACAAATTCCGGTTAAAAAATTTCAAATTTTACCATAATAGTAACCTAGGAAATATTATCTAGAAATGTGATATGTTTTATGTACTAAAGTTATCATATACTTATGAAGTCAACTATAGGCCAAAAGGCCCTTCCTGTCCAACTACATAAAAGTGAAAAGTAATTCCAAAAACTCTTCCAACCAGACTCTACATTCTTCATACTAGCGCATACGATGTATAAGGAAATACCTAAATTAGTTAATACCTTTTTAATGGGACTAAGGTAGACTCTGATCATTTAAGACTAATAAGATGAGCAGATCCTCATCATTTAAGACCTAACCTAAAGGCATGTCTCTATGTGGTTCCTCCTTGCTAACACCATAAGAAATCCTAATAGGTAAGTTAGTACTTCACCTAAGAAAGAGGGAACCCTACCATGGACCTTTAATACCTCAAACCCAAAGCAAACCCCTCCTAAGGATTTCACTTACCATATCCAAAGTGCAATTTATGACCCATAACCCACTTGTGAATAGTCATACTATTTATAGGAACCGGTAGCCAGATTAACTAGGCAGGTTTAGCCTACAGAATTGGGACTACCACACGTCTACTGGAGTTATTTATTACAAGTGATGTCCTACATTAGTCTGAAAACCCACATCGCTAAGAGCCAAATTTAACTCGACACACTTCCATGTTGCTTTGGACTAACCTTGCGTCCCTATAATTTAGTCATAACTTATATGTATATCCACCACATACATATATTACCCTAAATGAAACTAATTTAGTCCATATAAAGTATCCTCTTATTTTCCCCTAACTAGGGATTGATTCCCCAATTTACTATTACTATCTTTCAAAGATTAATATTACTTAACTATTTTGATAATAATGATTATTATGTTAAATATGCTGTAATTAACATGATGTAATCAATACGTTATATTACACATATAGACTTGCATTATATTTATGCATGGATTTTTAGGTTTAGTTATTATGTTTCAATAATACGCTTATAATTCGCTTAAGGTAATATGAGATATTAGTTTCTTACAAATATATATTTTCCACATGAGCTGCTACTACCAAAGCCAAATAAAATAGATTTGTACAAATATGGAATATCTCCATTTGTCTCATATTAATACACTAGAATCCCCTTTTCTTTTTTAAAGAACAGATCCTCATAAATTATATCTCCTATTGTTTGAACCAAAAATGACACAATTACCCAGAAGTTTATGTTAGTAGAGATTAAATGATTAAAAGTAAATGAAAACGAGGAAATAAACAAGATACAATCGTTTATAATGGTTTGACAAAGCAAGGCATATATCCATTTTGAAGTTTTATTGCTTATTTCTGATTTGGAGGCAGAAGTTCTAAGGGATCAGTACAACTCCAACACTTAAAAGTTTAGAGTTACAAGAATATAAGAAATAGTGGAACTAGAGCCAAAAGATCCCCAAAAAATGAGCCCTACCCCTTATTTATAGAGGTAAGGGGACCTAAAATATCATCTAAAATATCTCCAAACCGTTATGCATGAATTTGGCTAATTCTTCTAAAATAATAGGTGCCACCTCAGCAGAAGCTAGGAGTCGGCACCAATCCCTATGTGGGAGTCCGTATGATCCCTAAGATGTCCATATTTGGCATGTTCAATCCCTCTCCTTGAATTGTCCTGTAGTTAGATTCCCGATTCCACAGTCATGTTACTTGTTTTAGCTTGTTTGGGAGCCCGAATGATGGAGTTGAAGGAGAATAAAGTTATAGTTTCAAGTGTCCATGGAGTTCGATGGAGAAATGCATTTGAATCAATAAAACGACTTTGGAAATAGGCTTTTGGCATCGAAATAAGTATGCATGCTAAAGATAGCGTCCACCCAAGTTGTACTTGGGAGTTGGTATCGATACCTAGTGGGAGTTGTTACCAATCTCCAGTGGGAGTTGGTTCGATCCCCAACTTGGGGGTACCCATTATCTTGTTGTCTTTTATAGTTTTGGCTTTGACTTCATAGCTCCTTCCGTGCTTGGTTTTTGGACTTTTGGACTATCTCTTTGGGAATTTCGCCTTGGTAACTCCAAGCTCTACCTGTCCAGTTTATCCGAATTATGCCTAGTCAAAAGGCTAGATAAAACTTGCCCTCCAAGTTACATCTCATTTCCAACATAATGTGCTTTGAGTCGAGATGAGTTCGGATTCCTTTGAAGGACTCCACTTTATGCTTTGAATGTCGCTATTCTTTCGTGATCCAATTTCATGCATATTTATGTCTATAGCGACTCATCATGATATTTGCCAACACCCAGCACTATAAATCTAGAATATGATCCTACGATCTGCTATTCCGAGTTTATGGTTTTCAACTAACTCCATGAGTTCCTCAATTATAAGTCTAATATTCCCTCAACTTTATTTGTCAAGTATTGGGTATATACACATGGCTCATCACTTGTGCATAGCCATTAACACATATGCATATACTATACGTATGCTCGTAAATGTATGTTTTTTAAACATTTGGGACTCGGTACCAACCCCTGAGCCCATCTCTTCCCTTCTTCAACCTCTCACTTGTTCTCTTATCGATCCGTAACTTCGAGCTTCCCATTAGAAAAAACTCAACCACAACCCATACTTTTCCGCGTTCTTAGCCATTAGCGACCGCCACCTCCGTTTCTAGGATCTACATCAATGCTGCCCGAACCTTATTGAACCGTCGATCTAAAGACCGCAGACCCTGAGCCCTATTTCCCTTGAATTCAAATCCACCATCCCTCAATCCCTAATTTACATAACTATCTAGGTGTTTTAGTGAGGACGTAATGGTGAAGCCGGACATGGTCGAATGGAAGTGGGTGAATAGGGTATTAATGGTCATGGTTTTGGAGTCAGTGGAGATGGAGGAGGATGTTAAAAGTTCCCTTGATTGTGAGGGTCGGTGAGACTCAAATACTTAGGGAAATTTTTTCTATTACGAGATTTTTCAACTAATCTTTTCCTTGGAGTTTCGTGCTAAATTACACTTTCATCTCGAACATTTCTGAAGCACGGCTGATAACATTAAGCCAGTCGGCACCACACCAAAACAGGCAAATCCTAACATTTATAAGTGTTACTAATAATTTCAGTAACACTTTTTAAGTGTTACTAATGGACTATGAGGAATGAGGCGGCCAAATTTGTGACACTTATAAGTGTTACGAACATACATATTACTAACACTTATAAGTGTTGGTACCTAAATATACGGTAACACTTATAAGTGTTGGTACAGAAATATACGGTAACGCTTATAAGTGTTGGTACAGAAATATGCGGTAACGCTTATAAGTGTTGGTACAGAAATATCCGGCAACGCTTATAAGTGTTCATACAGAAATATACGGTAACGCTTATAAGTGTTGGAAAATGATTATGTAGTAACACATATATGTGTTGTTACACATAAAATGCTTTGCTTATCATTTAGGTTTGTGACGTAGATTAGTGTTGTTATCCAAAATATTGGTAACACATATGCGTTACTAATTGAAATTATGTTTTTACACTATTTTATACACAATTAATATTAAATTCTTAAAACAAATGAATATAATATCTCATAAATGATGATGTCCATATCATGTATAATTAATCATATCAATTCAATATGAAGTCTAAAATGCTTCCCTATCTCAAATGTAACAATATCATATTTAGATAATACTATAATATGACCTACAAACTTTCCAATTTCAAAATACCACAATACATATCCAAATTACAAAAAAGCAATTTCATATCTAATTTTAAATATGCAATATAACACGAGCAACTAATAAATAGAATTTTAGATACTGCGAAGATGAAACACAGGCCATATCACAAAGTCCCCATCTGAAAATTCACAAAGCTTGTGGTGCCCATTTTGAGGACCATCGTAAATTGGTGCTTCCGGTTCTAAAACTTCTGTTGTCCAAACAACTTTCTCAATATTTGGAACTATCTCTTTGAAATGACACATAGTTTGTGTTCCAATATAAGCTTTTGCTACATCCTTCTTCGTATCTTGTGATAGTAGCATTACAAATTATTTACCTCTTGTAGATGATCCAACATCATTTAATGGAATACTAGCAACTCCAATATTCGAAGGAGATTTATTCAAGTTAGAAGCGGTTTCAGCCATAGGCATTACATTACCACCATTAAGATTATGTTGTAACCCTGGTACCATAGTTAAGAAAGATGAAGCAAATGATTTAAGAGCCTCATTAATTTGGCTCGACACTTGATTCGCCACTTGATTCGCAACTTGATTTGCCACTTGATTCGCAACTTGATTTGCCACTTGGTTTTGTAATTCCGATGACCATTGACGAAAATCTTCCTTTTTATTCTTATCGACAATTTCTTTTGAAGCTTGCATCAACTTAACTAGTTTTGCAGAGGAAGTGGAGCTAATTGCACGACAATAGTTTTCCTTTCAATCGGACCCAAAAACTTTAGAGATGGGATCATTGTCAAGGTCGTATGTGTTTGCTTCCTCGTTACCGCTACATTCCAACTTTTGTTTTTCTTCCTCTTCCTCCATAAGTGCCTGCATTCAATACATACAAAAGATTAGCAGTTGAGAAGAAATAAGATAAATAATAAACAATTGGACACGTTGGGATTATATCAAATGACATAAAAGTTTGTATTAATTTGAAGGGGCGCACACAATAAATTGATACTAGAACATTTACCTATCATAAGAACTGGATGCATGCATATACATGTTTTATTAGCCTGGAAACACATGTACATATTTCAAGTCATATATATGTAGTCAGATATTCATTTTGGTGTGTCGAATTCACGTGCTTACATACCCCACGTGAGGTTAGTATTAGTAATATTAATATTGCATATTGTTTTATTGACTGGTTCATTTGATGGGAAGATTAATATTGCATCAAAGTATCCTAACACTAATCAAAGTACTAACGATGGAGCTTTGAATGATACTAGTTCCTCGACAGGGCAGTTTCAACATCATGATAACAATAATGCTTGGTCTAGAACTCCATATTTTGATAGGAGATTTCTGTTGAACAATAATAATTGAGGCTTTGGTGGACAAAATTATTATCAAAACCAAAGAAACCAATGGTTTCCTACAAAACAAATGAAGATGCAGCCAACAAATGTGGCTATGAATCAACATTTTGCTCGACAGCAAGGTAAAAACATGGACGAAGCACTGCTTCAAGGTGCAATAAAAAACATTCTAGCTACATTGGTCACTGATCATGCAGTCTCA
Source organism: Allium cepa (assembly GCA_030765085.1). NCBI lineage: Eukaryota > Viridiplantae > Streptophyta > Magnoliopsida > Asparagales > Amaryllidaceae > Allium > Allium cepa. The sequence continues at coordinate 458,790,442 of CM060943.1, forward strand.
TTGAATGCATCAGTGTCTTTAACATTACCTGATGCATCAATTCAGCAAGAACAGTAAATGATTAATGGCAACTGAATGTTATTCCTCAGCAAATGAACATTATCAGATGTTATTCCTCGGCAAATGTTATTCCTCAACAAATGTTATTCTCGGTAGCAAATGCACATTTGTTCTTGATCTCAACCCAACTATATCCTAGGACTTTTCTGAATACATTATCTCTCACATTTGCAGCTTCTTCAAATTTTCCTGCTTTAGAATATACATTAGACATTATACCACAAGGAGTTGCTTCATCGAGTTCCATACCGAGCAACTTCTCAGATGCTAACATAGCAAAGTTTTTGATTTCTAAGTATTATACTTGAATTCGAGACCGAATTCCAGATAATATGATCAGGCTCAAATGGTATTCGACTAAGCAATTCCTTAACCTCGTTAAACCTGCCCGTTCGACCTAATAAATCGATGATGCAAGAATAATGCACGCTTTATGGCTTAACCGTAAATAGTTTCTCCATTGACTCAAATATTAATGCCTTCATCAACAAGCCCACCATGATTGCAAGCTGATACAATACTTAGAAGCGTAACCAGTCGAGCTTAAATCCTAATTTATCATTTCATATAGCATTATAAGTCACCTCATCTCTATCATACATACCACCAAAATATTTCTTAGCAGAATTCAGTTTCCTGTATAATCCAGTTTGATGTGCTAAAATCTCGATAAGAACCAAGAATAGAAACGATAGATACATGGTCAGGGTTAATGCCTGATCCCCTCGGTCCAGTAAAAAACTCAAATGATTGCTTACCAGTCATCATAGTCCATGTCACTTCAGTTTGATCAAACATCTGATCGAAAAACTTCCATGCTTCATTAATATTACCACATTTAACGTAACTAGATATAACGCGATTGAAAATAAATATATTTTTGTCAAGCATTTCATCAAAGCTTGTGATTCCAGACTACATTTTCACATCCATCATATAGCCTTGCAATATTGATCTACTACTTCACTGCTCTGCCAATTACCTGTTTCACTTGCATACTGTTTACATAACTGTCGATCTACTGTTTCCGTTGCTTTCCCCTCTGCCTACACTTCACTACTTCCCTGCAAAACAACCAAGCATACCACTTCCAACAACAACAACTTCAAGACATCTACATTCAACAATACAATAGTGCATCTACATACAGTCACAGCATCTACTTGAACAACAACTTCCTGACATCTCTGTGCACCATCTACTCGAATAGCAACTTCATTTCAAAATTGCTTGTCAGCAAATACCCACTGTACAAATACAAAACCACACTCCAGACCATACTATTCCCACTGTACAAACCTTCCCTCTGATCAAACTGCGACTTCCATCCATCAGCTTCTTCCCTCCCTCTGTCAACAAGCCACTTCACTAGTTGCTACAACAAGTAGCAAATTGCCAACTCCCTGACTCCCATACAAGCTCCTGCATTCACTCACCTTACCACTAAATTTTTTAATTGCAAACTCACACAAAACATACGCAAATTCATACACACCTACCACAGCCTACACCCATCGTTGTTCAACAAACTCCACCATACAAACTTGCTTCAGACAATCCTATCACTTCCACCATCCCACTATCTTACAGCTTCACAAATCACAGCATTCCCACTTCAATCTTACATACACCTCATATACTTCCTTTGCAACTGCTCCTTAACAGTGCACTTCCATCAAACATCCCATACATCACTTACTCAACCACATTGTTTTCTTACTAGATCTATCTATGTGCATTTGCATGTGAGTTTAGGTATGGTGATTTTAGTAATAGCACATAAGAACCTTTTAGTGATCAAGTAGTTTAATTATTCATGCGTCTGGTGAATTTAACAACCTAGGCTGGCAGTTCATATTTAACAAGAAAAACTTCAATATTGCAGTTCTTGTTTATGGAAATCAAATTGTACTGTCAAAATAATGCTAGATAAGGCAATCAAATTTTTACAATTGATCAGTAATTCATTCTAAAGTAAAAATACTTACATAGGCTTTGCCGCAGATGGAAGAACTTGTCCAGATTTCTTATTTATATGTCCCTCCTTCCAAACCATTGTCCACGTAACTTTCTCTTTCGGATTTTCCTTGACCTGCAAGAACAAATATTTTAAACTAATTAACTATTCATTATTAATATTTACAAGAAATATTTTTTATACTATTTCTTACCATTTCGTCATAAACTCTACAGTTTGATTTTCTTCCTACTATATGAGTGATAGTATTTTTAGCTTTGGCTTCGGTGTTTTTCCTACATTGCTCTTTTTTTTATCTGAATATTCGTTATCTATAAACTTTTCCCACCATAATCTGTCAATGTCCGCAGGACATTTAGTAATAGCAATATTCTTGGGTATGGTGATTCCTCCGACTCTGAGCAATTTATTCCGCAAAGTAGACTTTACCATACGATAATATCGTGGAAAAGCTTTTTCTAAAATTGGCCGAGCTAGATCGGGATCTATATCCACGTCAAATTCATTCTGTTTAACAAAGAAATTTTAGTACTAAGGATAAATCATGTGCAAAACATAAATGACCAAATAAGATGAATTCGTGACATACCAATAGCTCTTGCCATAAAATATTCTTGTAATAATCATCTACATTTCTCCACTCGTCATAGCCAATCAGTATATGACAACGAATTAGGGCTCCGCGTCTGGAGATCCATTTAGCTTCATCTTTACCTTTGACACCCTCAAGATCAACACTTATTAAGTATTTTTTATCACTTGTATGAGGAGGATTATATGCTTCAAGCTCTGCATTTGTACCTTTAGATGCACTAGCATTGCAATTGTTCGACATTTAGACCTGCACAAAAAGATTTTAGTATACAATGGAACTTAAAATGTCATTTCAAAGTACAGGCATGACATCTTCACTGAATTCATTCAAAAAACATGCTTCAAGCGCTGCATTTGTACCTTTAGAGGATTTTTATTTTTTTTAACCATGCAATTATACATTCAAAATCTAGTAAAGTGAATAAATTCAATTTAAGGAAAGAAAAATAAAACGTAAATGAATGCTACAATAAACAGGAAAAAAAGGGAAAAAAGTAGAACCTGTGTAATGTTAAAAATCTATCTAGGATACCAGATTTGATTTATATAAATCTACAGAAGAAAAGATGCCCATTTGCAAGATCTATAGTGTAATATCTAACGACTTAACATCAATGCAACAACAAAAGTTATACAGAGGATTTCAACATCTGCAAATGCCATAGCAGAGCATCATGAGGAATACTTGATATAACTAGCAAAGAGCTTCATTCCAAAATCATTAGCTCTAAATTACTGGATCAAGGTGGCACTAGCCCTGTTCAATCATCACAAAATTAGTAGAAGGCAACACCGTCCAAACAATTACAGATAGACAACACAGAGAGTTAAACATGCCAATTAATACCATCCATGTTTTATTAATCTATATGGATGGTCATCCTTCAAAAATCTTCTATACTTTGGATAAACAACCTTGTTACCAATGTACTCTGACTCGGTCTCCATAGCACAAACTGGACATGCTTTATAACCATGTGTCACGCAACCAAATAAATTTTCAAATGCTAGTAAGTCATGGATTCCCCATAATAGTTTTGCCTTCATTGTAAACATTTCTCCCCTGTCCATGTCAAAAGAAGCCACTCCTTCCGTCCAAAGTTTCTTCAACTCATCAACAAGAGGTTCTAAGTATACACCAATGTCTTGACTTGGTGCTTTCGGTCCAGGAATTAATAAACTTAGCAATTGAAATTGTGATTTCATGCATAACGAAGGGGGTAGGTTATGAGGAATCATATATTCGGGACAACAACTCTAACTATTCGAGAGAACCCTATTCGGATTAAATCCATCACTAGCGATACCAAGCCATATATTACGTCCTTCATTTGCAAATTCTGGCCACTTACATTTGATTGATCTCCATTCGGCCGAGTCAACGGGATGGCGCATGAAATTCCAAAAAGGATCGGCATGCTTATGCCACTGCATTTTATGACATATCCACGGTATAGTGTACAATCTAGTCAGCCTTGGAATTATAGGGAAATGTCTTAGAACTTTCCTCGGTTGGGTTGTCATTTTTTGTGCCTAACGCATTTGCCTTATCTTTAAATCTTGGTGTATGACAATGAGGACATTCTACTATGTTAGCGTTCTCTTTCCAAAATAACATGCAATCGTTTTCGCATGCATGAATGCTTTTTACCTTCATTCCCAAATCATTTAACATTTTTTCATGGTAGGATACTTGTCGGGTAATGTATTTTCTTTTGGAAGACATTTTTTAAATAATTTCAAAAATTCCGTCATGCTATTTCCTGACCAGTTAAATTCTTTTTTCAAGTTCTGAAGCTCAACCATTACACCTAAAGCTGTAAGTCCATCTTCACAAGAAGGATATATTTTCTCATTTGCTTTGATTCTGTATTCATGGTACATTTTCTGAGTATGTATCTCTTCAAAGTTCACTTCACTGCTTTCCTGTGGCATATCATGCACTCTAAATGCATCATTAACGAGATTTCCAAGAGCGCCCTCAATAGGCTCTTCTACTTGCATTTGGTCTTGAATGGGTAACTCTTGGGTGAAATCTGATGCATGAGTCATTTGTACTGTAGCATTGTTTCACTCTCCATGAAAGAACCACACATCATATGTCGAAAGCATACCAAAAACTATAAAGTGTTTCTCAACTGTTTCTATTGAGATTTTTTCGGAGTTTTTACACTTCTTACAGGGACACACACATAACTAGATATATTGTGTTGAGTGTTGCTTTACAAAGTTGATGAAGTTCTGAACACCTTGCTTATATTCATCCTTATTTCTACGTGGATTTTTAATCCACCCTCTTGACGTTTGTTCTGTCATAACTAAAATAATATATAATATTATGTTAGTGCCATATAGATTTGTAAAGAAAAATAATATATAATATTACGTTAGATAATCTAATAACATATCGGTTTATACATAAATGATCTTAAATATCATTCATATACAGATTATCATTTATATAAAAAAATTATTAGAATAAAGTTGCTGATGGATTGAGCTTAAATAAATTACTGCACAGTTCAAATTGGTGATAAACTAATTGAAAACTTTAAATTACTGAACTGTTCAAGGTGAGAATAAGCTGAGTTAAAACATTCACTTTCCGTCTTGAATAAAGAAAGTATACATTAAATAAATCCTTGTATTTATTTGAAAAACAGTATATTACAAAGTAGTAATGTCGCCTAAACCCAACAGTCAACTACAAAGGACCAGTCAAACAGTTTTGATTCTTATGGAAACTAGGGTTTGTAGCAGAAACAATGGGGTGCATTTCAAATGAATAGAACTAATCCTTTTTATAAGAGTAAATAAATAAACAACAGTGGGGAAAAAATGAATTATGCACGAAGTTGAAAAGAAATAGTGCACATTTTGGAAACTGGCTGCAGTAATTGAGTTGACATGTTTGTTGATATACCAAAAATTCAACAATATCTATGTTAAAATTTAAGTCAATTTTGTGGCAGAATAATTGTATGTCTAAAATATGTACTTTAAGTAGATTATAGGTAAACAAATGATGAATTGGGTAGAACAATTTCAGCAAAAAATCCATAACAACAAATCAAGAATATTGGTAGGAATAGTCAATTTAGCTGGTGATTAACTTAGATACGGTAATGAAAATTTACATGGGAATAGTCAACTTGTCAATTTATAAATGGTAGCTAGATAGTAATATAAGATTATTATGCTAATCAAGACACGTAACATATCTTCTTGAAATTTTGGTGCTACAAAATTGCGAAAGCTTTGAACGAATATGGGTTCTAAGGAGTTAAAGACTTATATAAAAACATGACTCTTTAAAGCATAAATTCATAAAATCCTAATTACAAAATTTAGCATTATTCTGTAATAGATCAATAAGTAATTTGAATCATTTCGCATGTACAAAATTTAAATCGTTGTGTTTTATTAAATTACTGCACATTTCATATTGGTAGTAAACTAACTGAAATGTTTCAAATTACCGGACCAGTGCAAAATAGTACTGTCATGTAAATCAACAATTAGGAACAAAGAAGTACCATTCAAACATATTTGATTCATATGGAAACCCTGTTTTTGACGGGAAATAATGAGGTGCATTTTAAAGGAGTACAACTAATTCTTTTTATAAGAGGAAACAAATAAACAACGGCTGCGAAAAAATGAATAGCACACTTTTTACCATAGGTGACAATTTTTTTATTAAGTCAAGATTAGTATAAGGTATAACCTTTACAATTTAGAAAACATTATTTTTCTGGCCATGAATGACACCCTGTTTCATCATTTTTATTGGTTCATAATAAACGTAACAAATGATGATGAATTATCATTTATGAAATGTTAATTATTTCTCAGTTTTTTCTCTCGGCTTCATAAAAAGAGTTGGGTTTTGTTATATTATCATACTCACAAAAATTGTTATACTGCTTCTATCTTCATACTTGATCCATATAACAAAATGTAAAATCCATAATTTAAAGGCAACAACCATGGTATATATATATATATATATATATATATATATATATTAATAACTATCTTGATTTACTCATTTTATATCCCCTTGGTTTATAGTGTAATAATTTATTTTGGACATATAGGATTATATTACTGTTAATTCTTTGTTTGCATTCATAGGAGCTTAAAAGAATTTGATCAGCGGCTTAACCTGGTACCCGATGAAGCAAATAAATTTGTAAGAAATACTTGGCTATCACATATCCAAAAATGGAATACTTTTTAGGTAGATACTTTTTTTGGCACAACCAAACCGCTACATAACTTGCTTTGTAACATTAACATAACATAAATTTAAGCACAGCCCAATACGTAAGTCTTTTACTTGACTGTATTCCCTAAATTTCAACTATTATTTTTTTCCAAAATTAGTTGAGGAGAACTTTCATATAAATAAAATATGCACTTACTTGCTTGAGGTAAAGAACCTTCGACCTCATATTATTATGTCATACAAAGTGGCAGATTATTCTTGAAAAGAAGCCACATAAGGTGAGTCACCAAGACAGAAGCTATCTCTCATGGGATATCTCTCGTAGCCTTATTTGAGACAAAATTAAATAACTTAGACATTCAAATGTTCATGCATAAATTCCCTTCAAACTGGAGTTGCTTTCGTAACAATGTTATAGGGGCAAAAAACAGAACATGAGATTATTTTAAAACTTGTCTTTTATAAGGAACCACTGTATATTTTGAAACTATGAGTTCTAATGATACGAGATGCAATAAGACAGATCACCATAGTACGTAATTGATTTCCTTTGAACATTTATTTTGCTGACATGTTGGATTCAATCCAACTTTTATTTATTTTGCTAACATGCGGCTGGACATTAATTACTTTTGTAATATATGCAACTGAATATTTTAAAGGCATGTATCAATGTTAACTACTTTGATTATAACCAAAGCAACTGATCTAATTCTACAGCAGGCACATACTTTAACCAACACGTCACTGCCATGCCAAATTAACACACAGGAGGAAAGTTAAATTGTTTGTCCAGTGATAAACACCGAAACTGCACACTAAAACGATCTCAGAAAGTCGATGTTAATTGTAGAAAATGAATCCAAAAAAATAAAGTCAACAGCACCCAAAGTAGATCACTAAATAGAAACTACATACACACAGATACATAACTACAGAAGAAAACATATTCATATTTACGCCTCATAGTTTTCTTTAAACCATGGTCGACGAACGCAATAAGAAATTAGTTCTTAACCAATATAAAAAGTGGAATCGGTAAATAATCATAACTAAAAGAAAAAACCTGATTCAAGGTATGAAATCGAACAACAATAAGAAATTAGTTCTGAACCAATATAAAAATTCAAAATCAAAATCGAACCTAAGCCTCTGGTCGATGTACCTGGAGATGACGCACCTGTCCACAAATGGGATGGAATGGGAAATCGTAAATAGGATGTAGAGACGAAGCAACTATCAACAAATGAGTTGCGAGAAGAAATGGAGGATGCGCGAATGGGAAAGCGGTAGAAGATGGTGATGGAACGCGGGAACCCTATTTAAATTAAAATTTAGGCGGCCGATAGTGGAGATGGAAGGGAAAGCGTTAGAAAAATGCTACATATACAAGATTACAAAAGGATCCAATCTTTAGTGAGTTATTTACAAATTTACCAACTGTTCTAACATTTTTTGTGTTGTAAATTATAACTGATGTGTTGTAAAGTTTATAAAAAACATTATTTATATTTTCCAACATTTTTTCAGGTATCCTAACACTTTTTTATTGTCACTAGGCTGTAACACTTATAAGTGTTAGAAATTAACAAATATAAAATGTTGCAAAATCACTATTTTGGTGTAGTGCGGGATGTGTAATATCCCATATTTTTGGTAACATTATTCAGTAGATCTAGTTAGATAAACTAAATAAAATAATGTGTTGATAAGGGGATTGAGATTAGATTTAATTAAGGTAGTCATGCTTTTTAAACTAATGAATTAAAAAAGGTTTAAAATTAATTAAAGGAAGGGGGTATTATAGGAAAGAAACCATTCCTACATTATCTTCCTTAGGCCGTGTAACCTTCACATGTTCATTCTCTTTTTCAAAAAAATTAAAAGCTTGGTTGGCCATCATTAAAAAAGGAAGAAGAAGAGGTAACAAAAGAAAAGTTTGAGGATAGAATATTCAAATCGAACTCATTCAAATCTCAAGCTCCTTAATTACTAAAGCAAAGACGAATAATGTTTACATCTCTAAACTATTATGGTTTTGGTTTTAAGGTTAATTCCAAATGATTTTGCAAAGGTTTGCCATGTTTTTAAATGATAAAGTGATTATGATGATTTATGTATATTCATATAGATTTTATGACATGTTTTAATATGAAAATCTTATTAAATGACATCCGATGGCCTTGCAAATTTTTATGATGATCTAAAAAGTTATTTTAGAGAATGGTTTTAAGTTTTAGAATTTTTTGATTTTTTTTGGAATTGTCATGAATTTTTTAAGGAATAAAATGGTATTTTGGTTTATTAAATTATTTATGGGAAAAATAATTATTGTTTGGATCTAAAAATTTTATATGATGAAGAGAACATATTAATTGGTTTTTTGGAATTTTTCTCGAATTTTTCAAGTGGTTTTAGTAGTTATATAAAATTATTTAAAGTACAGGACTTATATGTTTTATATAATTATAAAGGAGAAAGGAGATTTTTCAAAGCAGGCATAAATTTTGAACATAAAATTCTGGCAGCCAATCAGAGTTATAAAAATAAGGTAGGTAGAGTACAAAATAACTATTTTAAATAGTATTTTCATTACTTCAACTCTTTCGACAAGAGCTTCCGCTTCCATTCCAAACCTTCAGACATGGTCGAAGGGTATCAAACCTTTCGACTAGGTCAACTAACCAATGCACATAGTATCAGGCAACTGGTACATAGTCAATTGGAAGAAGTCAAAAGATTTAGGGTCAAAAGGTTAGAGCTTTCGAAAGAGATGAATTTTTATTTTAGTTTAAAGAAAATACGCCTCCTAGCTTTCGATAAAGAGCTTTTGACTTTGTCAAATGATTTAAAAGAAAAAAGTTTCGATTGGTTTGCTTTCTTATTTTAAACAAAACTTTTTGAACAAGTCGAAAGGTATAGCTTTCAAGAAGATTGAAAGTTTAGTTGCCGCTTCCAAACTTTTCGACACAGATGAGTCAACGGTTTTCTTTTGTTCTCTAAAACATGCCGCCTCTCTCCTTGATTTTGAAAGGTTAGTTCCAACACCAACACTTCAATTTTTTCAAATGGTTTTGAAAGATTTTAGGTTTCAAAGCAGTTGCTTTTGACTCCAATGTTTTTCTAATCCTTTTATATAATCTAAATGTTTTAATTCGAAATGTTTTAATGGTTTCAAAGTAGTTAACTTTGATAGGTTTTGAAAGGTTTTCAACTTGTTTTTAATTGAACCCAATATATTCAAAAGGTTTTGAGTTACATTACTTTCAAATGGTTTATAAATGATTATAGGGGAGGTACCCTAGGCTTTTGACAAAGTCAAAAGGTGAAACCTTTCGACTAGGTCAAAAAGAAACCTTTCAACAAGTTCGAAAGGTTGGACCTTTCGACAAGGTCGAAAGATATGGTTTTAATGACTTCAAAAGGCTAAGGTTTAAAGGATTTAAAGGTGGATGACATATGTTTTAAACCTTGTAAATGGAAGGCTTCTAAAAGGTTTTAACGGAGTTATCTTCAATGATTTTGAAAGGTTTTATTAAAGGATACGAAGGAGTAACCTTCAATACTTTTAAAGAGTTTTATTAATGGTTTAGAAGGAACTACCTTCTATGTTTTCGAAAGGTTGTTTAAAGGATTTAAACAAAGGATTCAGATATAAGGACTAGGCGTATAGCCTAGGTGTTTTAAGATATAAAGGACTTTAACTTATTTTAAAAGGGTAGACAATCCTTATTAAACATCAACATTATTTTGAGAAAATTTATATAACATGGCAAAAATATCTTAGATTAAAGATAAAGATATATTTTCCTTGTATATATGATTTGACGGACTAAATCATTTCAAAAAGATTTTCAAGGAAAATTTTGAAGAGCGATTAGCTCAGACATTTAAAGGGCAGTTAGCCTAGATATTTTTAAAAGGGTAGTTTACCTAAAAAAATGGGGTAATCTGCTCATTTAATATTTATACATTTAGTCCATTTTGAGGGCAGTCGGCCCAGAGGACAGTTAGTTCAGGAAGTTAGTCCGAAAAGAGCAGTCAGCTCTGATATGAAAATATAGTTCATTTATTAGCATAACGGACCTTGCTAAATTTTTAAGAATGGTTAGTCCGCCCTTTTTACCAATTTTGGGCAGATAGCTCATTATCTAGCATAAAAGATATTGTTATTTTGGCATAACTAGTTTTAGGATATATAGTTTAGAAAGAGAAATTAGCTTAGAATTTAGGACAAATAGTCCAATAAAGAATACATAGTTCAGATTTAGACAGATAGTCTATTTTATTTCATGTTTTTAGCATAATGAATATTGCTACATTATTAAAATTTGTTTATTAACCACTTTTGTTATAGGAAAGGATTTGCAAAATATATGTTTTGAAAAGAAAAATTAGTGAGGGGAAACCCGTTTCGCTAAGCGGCATGTTCTCACTATTTATCAGTAAACCAAGATGTAACATAAACTATTCAAAATTTGATTTGTGTAGGCTGAAGGTTTAGGTTTTAGTAGATTTTGACGAATAAAGTATCCGAAGACGAGTAAGTGGCTGATGGATAGCTAAAGTAAGAATTCTATTCTAAAATTATTTCCACTGGGTAATAAGACAGTTATGTCTATATTGCTTTGATCATCCAAGGGGGAATCTTCATATGTCGCTCTTGGCGTATTGTTGAAAATTATATTTAATAAATGCATGGGATATTGATATGCACGTAATTGTGCATATATTTACATCCATATTTTATCTCTTTTTATTTAAATAATCATCATATTTGGGCATTTTAACATGTTTAAAACCAAAATTCAATTATTTCCAACCATCATATTTTCATCTTCATTCAGGGGTAAAATGGTCATTTTGTGCATGTGTCAATATAAGAATTTTTACTTGGACATTTTTTGATAATTTTTATAGGAATTTGGATGCATATGGAAGAGGCTTATATGAAGATATATGCATGCACAAATGAATACAAAGGAAAGAAGAGGGAAATAATTCAAGCCATGAACATGGAGGACCCCACCCCCTTACCTAAAAGTACAATTTGGAGCTAATGGACAACTAAGTGGAGGTTAAAGCTTCATGCAAAACAAATGATGGATTAATTAGTGGTTAATGGTTACTTGTTGGCCACACTTCCTAAAGGGCATTTTAGGTACCCCCCCCCCCTAAAAATAGAATTAGGGTTTTATGCATGTATATATAGCCCTCTTATGTATATGAAACTATCATCTACTCTTTCATTTTACTTAGGAAATTAAGAAATCAAAGTGTAAGCTCAAGATTCTATGAAATAAAAATGGCTTCCAAGCCTCTTTCTTCTCTCTTTTCTACATGCTTTTCTTTGTTTTATTGTTAATGTTTATTTCTATGCTCTCTTTTCCTTTATGTTCATAGTTTAGATTTACATTTATGTAAGTAGTTAGTAGCTAATATCTTTTGCTTTCTTTGCTTATTTTCTATTCTCTTTTCTTTTTAATGTTGAAATTTATTTGTGTTGCTTCAATGCCACAAATGAGTAGCTAAACCCCTTCAATTTAGGGGTGATGAAGCTCTCTAACTTTATGTAATTTCAACATTTTTATGATGTATGATCTCTTTGTTTATGCTTCATGAATGTGAATTTTGATGTAAGTTTATACAAGTGGGTTTGATAGCTTATATTGCTTATGCAAATGAGCTATTCTTATTCAACATAAACACAATTTGCATCAACATTTGCTAATTAATTTTTGATTATGAAATGAAAGTAAAAATGAAATTTGATGATCTATGTTACTAGTTACAATACTAAATAGATCATACTTAAAATAGTTTTTGCTTTGGCTTCTTTTTCATGAGAATTATAAGTGGTATAATTGTTGTATTATAGTCTGATGGTTTGAGTTATGTTAACTAATAACATAAACAAACCATACTTATGATAAATGCAATGATTATTTCACTTAATACCAAAGTTAAGGATCATAAATTATGTTTTTGTTGATTTACAAAAATTTGAGAGTGGATTTGCCTCTAAATTGTTCTTTAGTCTAATAGTTTTTTATCACATTTTCTAGTGTTAGCCTCATTTTATTTTTAGCTAATCACACTTTCAACTTTGGTTAATTTGATTGAATAGAATTTTAAAATCATCAATTCCCTGCGGATCGACCTGTATTCGCCACGTGCTACATTCGTACACCGTGCGCTTGCGGTTATTTTTAATTTAAATTCATTCGACGGTTTTCTAAACCGATAGAATTTCCGTCGACGAACAAGTTTTTGGCGCCGTTGCCGGGGAGTTGTTTGGATTTTAAATTTTTATTCTTCGGATTATTTTTCTTTGTTTGATTTTTGTGTGCTTTTTATTTTGTGTGTGTGTTTGCATTTTCCTTGTAAAAACAAAAAAAATTGGTTGTGTGTTTGTGCTTGTTAATTTGCATTCGCATTTAGTTGTTGCTTTTCTAGTTCTTCTAGTTAGAAAAAAATCTTATTGCATTTCTGTTTTCTTTCTACTATGCATTCTATTTTTGTTATAAAATTCTAGTTCTCTATTAGTTTATGTTCTAGTTTGTATGCTCTCTGCTTTTCTTGGTTTAGCTTGTAACCGTGCTTTGTTACTTATCACTTAGTTTTCAGTTCTTTGTGCATTCAAACTGCATTCTTCTTACTTACAAAGAAAGAAAGAAATAAGAAACATTTCATTACAATTTAGTTTCAGTTACACTCTCTGTTTATATTTTCTGTTTTTTTTCTATTTTCACCACTTCTTCACTCACTACATTTCATACAATTTCATTCGCCTACCTCCTTGCTTCGACCAACCAGCAGTTCACTTCCATACCTCATTCCTCCTTCAATCCACATCATTACAACTCCTCAAAACACTTCAAAACATCCACTTCCCCCGCCATCATACAAATCACCATTCACCTGCACATACAAGCCTATCATCCACTACCTTACTGTTGCAGTTCTCCATCATCAACTTCTGCTCTACATCACCAGTTCTTCCAACCCTCTTACAGACCACAAACTCCACAACAACACTGCTGCCATCACAGTCTGCTCCACCACAAAATTCAACAGTCTACCATCAACTTCATCAAACTACCTACTCTACCATCAACTTCATCATACTACCCCCTCTACATAGCCATAACCCCTCAACAATATCATCACTCAATTACAGCAACTTCATCACCATAATTCAACACAATCCACAACTTTCTTCCCATTTTCTCAACAGTTCTGCCCACTCACCCCACAAACGCAATCCACTACCAGCACACAGTGTCACTCCACTTCACTGAATTGCCCATACTTCAACAATACATAGCACCTGTCGTCATCCACACTTCCATCACTGTCCTACCTGAACACAACAACTCCACTTCTTGTCACATACCCATACATACAACATCCACTTCAAACTCTCCCTGTTCTTGTTCCAAATACCACAATATCCAAACTGCCAAAACTGAAGCAACCACTTGCAGCCATTCACCAAACATCCACCAGAACATCACCACTGCCCTGGTCACTGCCTCTACATCACATCACCTGACCACCCAGACTTCATCACACCTCTTGCAATTCAACCTCTCCCAACAGCAGTGCAACACTGCAATTACCCCAAATCGCCGCCCCTTGAACTCGCCTTCGCATCATCACGCATCCAGCATCTGACTGCAAACCCTTTCCTCCATAATTCGCAAAAACCAAGATCAATTACAAGCCACTACCGCAACCGCCTTCACCCAGAAATTGTCAACAACCTCCTTACGCAAATCAAATCCAAAGCCAGACCACTTCACAAACCACAGCAACCCATCGCGACACTCGAACTCGAGCCGCCTTGTCCACCGAACACTGCATCCCTCAATCGTTTGGAACCTTCGTAATTCAATTTCGTTTTGATTCTCAAATTTGAGTATTTACGAATTGAGTTTTGTTTTTGTTTTTGAGGGATTAAGAATTTGATTGTTGAGTCAGTGAAATCGATTGTCTTTTTGGTTAAGAATTCAATTTTGTGATTTGTGGTGCTATCTATTTTGCACTAATATACTAAGTGGGCCGGGTTTTGGGCTTTAGTGTGTGTTTTTTTCTTTTATTTTTTTGTTTAAATTGTTTAGTTTTGGTTTGTTTAAAAAAAAAGTTAGCCCAATTTATTTTGTTTGATTTCTTTTGAGTTTGGTTTTGTTATACTATATAGTTAGTAAAAAAAATGTACATTTGTTTTGTCTCGTTTCAAGTTGCTCTTAAGTTTCATCCTTATATTTAAAAAAAAAATTGTAAATATATCTTGTTCTTCATTTCAGGTTGTCAGAGTAAAAATTCAAAAGAAAGAAGTGCTTGCCAACAAATAAACTGCTTTGCTATGCTAAGAAAAATTGCCGCTAAAAAAAATATTGCTAAATAATCTGCACGCTCTGGTATCGTGCACCTTTTTCCTTATTTTTATTTGAATTGCATTGTTTGTTGCTTGCATTTGCATTTATATATAAAAAAAAAATTCAAAATCCGAAAAAAAAACCCAAAAACAAACTTCATTTTAGTTGCATTGTTAATACACGTTTAATTTCTTATTTTGCATTCATCTCATCTTATTTTCTTTTCTAAGGGAAATACCCCAATTCACATAAGGTGAGGGATTTCATCACCCTTTCCTTAGCCCACAAAAGCATTTCATCGTAGAATTTGACTAATAATAAAGGTTAGACGCTAGACCTAAGGGTGTCACGAGCTCACTTAGGGCTTAACTGTATCTTCACAATTGTTTTATTTGAACGATTTTATTTCTTGGTGTCTAGGCTACGGCAGAGTAATAACTAGTTATAAAAATTACGGTGATACGTAAATATTATACTGGTTGTTCCTCTGAAGGTACTTAAACCTTCAGCTGCATTGCTACGGTGATTCGTGGTGCACCGATAACTCCTGTCCGTTACCTGGCTGAGAAATATTTTTGTTGATTTAAGACAAAGTGTGATTATACAATTTTGGGTTAGGAGCTACTAAGAACAGAAAATTGTAATTAAGTCCTTTGCATTCATTTAGTTGCATTAGTTCGTGCATATTTAAAAAAATTAAAAAATCCAAAATCCAAAAAAAAATTGTAAATTTTAACTTGATTTTTCATTTAAAAAAATCCTTTTCTTTCTTTCCTTTGAAAATATTCAGTCAAAAAAATTCAAAAAAAATATATATAATCTTTTAAAAAAGAAAAAAAATTTGAAAAACAAAAATCAGTTTCCATTTTCTTAAAAAAAATCTTTTTGGTAAATATTTGAAAATTCAAAAAACAAAAAAAAACACAAAACCAAAAACAAATAAAAAATTTTGAAAAACCAAAAACAAAATAAAAATCAAACTTTTCTTTTGAAAATAAATTTCACTTGTTAAATAGTTTTTTCCCTTGTAAAAAAAATTCAAAAAAAACAAAACAAAACAAAAAAACGTTTTCAAATCTTCTTTCACTCCCTAAACTCAATTCTAACTCCTTTCTCTTCTCGACTTTCACTTGTGCATGAGTACTTGGACTCGCGACCCTTCTACAAACCGTTTAACTCGAACAGACGATCCTCCTGAAATGAGAACGAAAACGCCTCTCGAACTCTTATGGATAGAATCTTTCTCGATAGAGTTTCTATTCCATCTTGCACCACGTTACCCGCCCTTACGGGTAACCATTTCGAAATCCATTCAAACCATATTGCCATGCTTCCAAAATTTGGCAATTTCGAGCACGATGATCCATACATCTTTTTGACTAAATTCGAACAAGTTTGTGCAACCATTAAACTCCAACAACTTTCTGATGACGGAATCAAACTTCGATTAATCCCATTTGCTCTTACGGATTACGCTGAAAAATGGTTGTACAGCTTACCTTCGAACTCCATTAAAACGTGGGAAGAATTTGTAAAAGCTTTCTTAAAAAAGTTCTACCCCTTGGAAAAAACAAGTAGAATTCGAAACGAAATTGTAAATTTTCATCAATTCAAGGGTGAACCATTTGGAAAATATTTTGAAAGATTCAAAGAGCTTCTGATAAAATGTCCACACCATAACTTTGAAAAATGGACGATTTCCCAAATCTTATACGATGGACTAGAAAACAGCTCACGAACGATGCTGAATCAATGTGCCAAGGCAATTTTCTTGCCCAACATCATGATGATGCTTGGCAATTTCTTGAAAACCTCGCTAAAAGTCGTCCCAATGGGAACGCTCGAACGAAAAATCAATCTACTCATGATCGAGTGCACACTCGATAGGATCTTCTGTTGCTTTGGAAGCTAAGATCGACGCAATGATTAAAAAATTCGATAACGTTTTCTCATCGAATCAAATGAACCAAGCTTCCCAACCGATGTGTTATAAATGCAATGATCCTAATCATATAGCCGATCAGTGTCCCAACTCTATCGAACAAATCGATGCTTTCAATAAAGCCAAAAACGACCCGTTTTCTCCAACGTACAACCCTGGTTGGAGAAATCATCTGAATTTTGCATGGAGCCAAAACTATCCCAACACGAATACGATTCGTCCCAATTTTCAAGCATTTCCAAATAATGTTTCGAATCCTCCCTTTCAGCCCAACAATTTTCAACCAAACTTTGCGGGTCCATCCTATAATCAACCACAACAATCAAATTTTCAAACAAATTCTGCTCATCCTCCCCAAGACGATAAACATTTAACTACACTTGAGAAAACTCTTGAAACGTTGGCTAAGGCAACTACTCAAAGCCTTCAATCAAACAACAATTTGCAAAATTCATTGACTTCATATATGCAAAACACGAACCAATCAATTGCAAAACTCGAAATGCAAATAAGTCAATTAGCCACATCTTTAAGTGAACGTGAACGAGGAACATTCCCAAGCCAGCCCCTTCCAAATCCCAGAAATCGAAACGCAAATTCAAATCAAGCCCATGCTGTTCAAGATAGCAACTTCATCCAATTGAATGCTATCACAACTCTCCGTTCTGGTAAACAAATCGATAATCAAGTCGTTAATCCAAATGATTTACCAAAAACTTTTCTCGACACTTCAAAAACAACGAACGAATCAGAACAGAACGTGGAGCCAAACGACGAATCGAACAACAATCAAAATTCTTCTTCTTCTACTCGAGTAGACCCGCCTACCGAGTATCGTGTTCCATTTCCACATCGTCTTCGACCAAAGAAACACTCGGACCAAATGGAAAAATGTTGGAAATTTTTAAACAAGTAAAAGTGAACATCCCACTTCTTGACATCGTTCAGCAAGTCCCCACTTACGCGAAATTTCTTAAGGACTTGTGCATCCAAAAGCGACACACTCAAGTGCCCATAAAAGTCTTCTTAGCCTCTAGGTTGAGTGAAGTCTTGTCCCAATCCATGCCCGTTAAATACAAAGATCCCGGTTGCCCTACGATTTCGTGTACAATTGGAGACAAGACGATTAACAAATGTTTGATAGACATAGGCGCGAGTGTCAACTTGATTCCATACTCCTTGTACGAACAATTAGGCTTAGGTGAGCTCAAACCCACGAAAGTTACGCTTCAATTTGTCGATCGTTCCATTAAGAAGCCCGTGGGAGAAATCGAAGACGTGCTCATTCAAGTAGGGCAATTTATATTCCCCGTTGACTTTATCATTCTCGAAACACAACCCGTGACGAATCCCTTGATTCAAATTCCGTTGATTTTAGGCCGACCATTCTTAGCCACCTCAAATGCCTTAATCAATTGTCGTAATGGATCAATGAAAATCTCTTTTGAAAACATGACTTCGGATCTTAACATTTTCAATCTTGAAAGCCAATCGAATGAACCTTATGACGAAATGTTGGAAGTTAGTGTCATTCATGAAAACTTTAAAAACGAGACACTTGACCTTAACAACGAACGCGAAGCCGAGTACGAACAGTTGTTTCCCGAAATTCCCAACGAGATACACTCTTCCCTTCGAATCGTTTCAAGATGAGTCCGAATCTCGATCCAACTCTTTGATCGAAAAACTCCCGAAGTTGGACCTCAAACCACTTCCTGATCACCTTAAGTATGCATACTTAGGTGAAGACGAAACGTTACCCGTCATAATTTCCGCAACTCTCTCTCTTGATCAAGAAACCTCGTTACTCTCTACTCTTTCGAAAAACAGAGAAGCAATTGGATGGTCAATTTCTGATATAAAGGGAATTAGTCCCACTCTTGTTCAACATCGCATCCATTTAATCGACGATGCCAAGCCTACTCGTGACTCGCAGCGAAGGCTTAATCCAAAAATGAAAGATGTGGTGCGTGATGAAATTCTTAAACTTCTCGATAACGGAATCATTTACCCAATCTCCGATAGTTCATGGGTTAGCCCAATTCACGTTGTACCGAAAAAATCTGGCTTAACCATTGTCAAGAACGATTCAAACGAGCTTATTCCAACTCGTACTCAAACAGGTTGGCGTGTTTGCATTGACTATCGAAAACTAAATGCCGCAACGCGTAGGGATCACTTCCCCCTTCCTTTCATCAACCAAATGCTCGAACGTTTAGCCGGCCATGAATTTTACTGCTTCCTTGATGGTTATTCTGGCTATAACCAAATTCTAATCGCTCCCGAAGATCAAGAGAAAACGACTTTCGCATGTCCATTTGGTATCTTTGCTTATCGACGTATGCCATTCGGACTATGTAACGCTCCTGCGACTTTCCAACGATGCATGGTTGGCATCTTTTCCGACATGATTGTACGTTTTTTAGAAGTTTTTATGCACGATTTCTCTATCTTTGGTGATTCTTTTTCCCAGTGTTTACATCACCTCGAGTTGGTTCTGAATCGATGTAAAGAAAAACATTTGACTTTGAATTGGGAAAAATGCCACTTTATGGTCAAACAAGGCACAGTCCTTGGACATATCATCTCAAATAGAGGCATTGACATAGACAAAGCACAAATCGATGTCATTGCAAATCTACCCATTCCCAAATCTGTTAAGGACATTCGATCATTTCTAGGACACGCTGGCTTTTACCGTCGTTTTGTGAAAGACTTTAGCAAAATGGCCCGTCATTTGACGACCCTTCTTGGAAAAGACGTTCCTTTCGATTTTAACTCTGATTGTATCTCTTCTTTTAAACGTCTTAATAGCGAACTCATTTCTGCCCCAATCATTTGCGCACCCAATTGGGATCTTCCTTTCGAAATAATGTGTGATGCTTCGAACTTTGCCGTTGGTGCTGTCTTGGGACAACGCATCAACAAGATCCTTCATGTCATTTACTATGCGAGTATGACCTTGAACGACGCTCAACTCAACTACACAACAACCGAAAAAGAGCTTCTAGCTGTCGTTTTTGCGCTTGAAAAGTTTCGACCATACTTGATAGGTTCACACATTACGGTCTACACTGACCATTCTGCGCTTCGATATCTCTTCGCTAAAAAGGATGCTAAATCCCATTTGATTCGTTGGATCCTTTTACTTCAAGAATTTGACCTTACAATCAAAGACAAAAAAGGATCCGATAATATCATAGCCGATCACTTATCTCGTCTTCCGAACGCACCATCTTCCTTGCCGATCAATGAAAACTTCCCCGATGAACAACTTCTTTCGATTTCTATCGATCCATGGTACGCTCATATAGTGAACTACTTAGTCACTAAAGAAACTCCCTCATCTTGGTCCAAACAGGACAAATGTAAATTCATGCCCCAAGTGAAATATTTCTATTGGGACGATCCATACTTGTTCAAATATTGTCCCGACCAAATCATCCGACGTTGCATTCCGGATAATGAGATATGGAGTGTTCTTTCATTTTGCCACGATCAAGCGTGCGATGGACATTTCGGTCCTCGAAAAACTGCGGAATAGGTGCTTCAGTGTGGTTTCTATCGGCTTTCTCTTTTCAAAGACTCATTCGAATTTTGTAAAACTTGTAATCGACGTCAAATGCTTGGACGAATTTCTCGACGAGATATGATGCCTCTAAACCCCATTCTTACTATCGAAATCTTTGATGTTTGGGGTATCGACTTTATGGGACCTTTTCCAAATTCTTTTGGAAACTTGTATATCCTTCTCGCTATCGATTACGTTTCAAAATGGGTCGAAGCCATTCCTTGCAAAACCAATGACCATAGAATTGTTGTGAAATTTCTCAAAGAAAACATCTTTTCGAGGTTCGGCACACCTCGCACAATAATCAGTGATAACGGAATCCATTTTTGCAACCGTTCTTTTGAAACTTTAATGAAAAATACTCGATAACCCACAAGCTATCCACTCCGTATCATCCTCAGACTTGTGGCCAAGTTGAAGTTTCAAATCGACAAATAAAACAAATCTTGGAGAAAACTGTCAATAAAAATCGAAAAGATTGGTCTCAGAAATTGACCGACGCGCTTTGGGCTTACCGTACTGCTTTTAAAACTAACCTTGGGATGTCCCCATTTCGTTTAGTTTACGGTAAAGCTTGCCACTTACCCGTTGAAATTGAACACAAAGCGTTGGGGCAATAAAAAACTTAAACTTTGATCATGAAAAAGCTGGCGAAAATCGAAAACTACAACTCAACGAACTAGAAGAACTTAGGAATGACGTATGAAAATGAGAAAATTTACAAAGAAAGAACCAAAGTTTTTCATGACAAGTCAATCCTAAGGAAAAAGTTTTCGCCTAACCAGAAAGTTCTTTTATATGACTTGAGACTTCATTTATTCCCTGGGAAACTTAAATCAAGATGGACTGGACCATTTGTTGTACGAACTGTTTTTCCACATGGTGCCATAGAAATAGAAAACCCAAAGGATGGATCGATTTTCAAAGTCAACGGTCATCGGTTAAAACCCTTCTTGGAAATTCCCAGTAACCAAGAGGAGGAGCTCATGATCCTTCATGAGCCAAGTTACGTCTAGTAAGAATGTGAACCCCATTTTGTAAATATGTACATATTTTTCCCCGTTACACTCATTATATCATGCATCGACTGTGGGGACACAGTCAAAATTAAGTGTGGGGGGAGTCTCATTTTCATTTTCTTTAGTTTTTCATGGCATTTTTGAATTTTCATTTTCTTCAAAAAAAAATCTCAAAACTACTAAATCTCAAAAACATTTTCTTTTTACCATTTTGATTTATTTTTGACGAAACACTATGGGATAAGTATAAGTTTTGGTTAATAAATTGAAATTTTTGAAAATTTATTTGTCTTAACAAAAATAAAAATGAAGTTTGATTACAAATAACAATGGTTTTACTAGTATATAGGAAGGTTCATCTATGTTAATTATGAATTATGTTCTAATTGAAAATCTTTGTTTAAAAAGTGGTAAATTTAAAGTAAGGATATAACATTTTTGTCTTCTACGTTAAATGGTGCTAAGATGGTTTTGCAAAACTCTCTTTCTCTTAAAAAAAATATAAAAAATACAAAATAATAACATCTAAAGTATTCACTCTCATTTAAAAGTCCTCACGGTTATGCATGGGTGAATTACTTGGAATCTTTGATTATGTGCTTTCATACTCATTTAAAAGTCCTCATGGTTATGTATGTATGGAACACATACACACAAAAAAACAGACTTAATAAAAACCACCTACGGTCGATAGGTGTATGCACGAAAGTGTGTGCACTCGCCATGCTCTGTACTCCCCTCACATAAGCCCGAAAGGCAGTGCATGAGTGGTATATCTAGCCTCAGTTTACCTGAGCTAGGTGTGTAATTTTTCTTGCAAATAATGAGAGAGCAAGCAATTGAAATCCTAGCACTATTTTAACTTGTTTGATTTAACTTATTATTGAAAAGACATGAAAATACCACTTTAATAAACTTTGATAAACAATTAAGGATCCATTTCATAATTACATTGTGTTATCAACCGAAATAACTAGCCAAACTATGGTCTATCTGTTATGACGACTTGATTTTTATTGGAAATTTTGACGAGTAAAATTTTCAAGACAATGACCAAAACTTGTATTTAACTTATTCGTGTCAATTTAAAAATAAATCCTTCATTTGTAAATATTTTTAAAAACTCGCATTCATCTTTTTGTAAATAAATCTTGCATTTTGTAAATATTTCCATCCTGCATTTGGATTTTGTGGGTAGTATCCGTTGAAAACCCTCACGAGACAACACCCGTCCTACTGGGGACAACCAGAGGTTTAACGGCGTGTTGCATACGCTCAATGCAATCGTGCTCCCTACGAAAACAGATTTATCTTAGTTTTCCTTTATTCGAGGACGAATAAAAAGATAAGTGTGGGGGTATTTGATATGCACGTAATTGTGCATATATTTACATCCATATTTTATCTCTTTTTATTTAAATAATCATCATATTTGGGCATTTTAACATGTTTAAAACCAAAATTCAATTATTTCCAACCATCATATTTTCATCTTCATTTAGGGGCAAAATGGTCATTTTGTGCATGTGTCAATATAAGAATTTTTACTTTGACATTTTTTGATAATTTTATAGTAATTTGGATGCATATGGAAGAGGCTTATATGAAGATATATGCATGCACAAATGAATACAAAGGAAAGAAGAGGGAAATAATTCAAGCCACGAACATGGAGGACCCCACCCCCTTACCTAAAAGTACAATTTGGAGCTAATGGACAACTAAGTGGAGGTTAAAGCTTCATGCAAAACAAATGATGGATTAATTAGTGGTTAATGGTTACTTGTTGGCCACACTTCCTAAAGGGCATTTTAGGCAGCCCCCTAAAAATAGAATTAGGGTTTTATGCATATATATATATCCCTCTTATGTATATGAAACTATCATCTACTCTTTCATTTTACTTAGGAAATTAAGAAATCAAAGTGTAAGCTCAAGATTCTATGAAATAAAAATGGCTTCCAAGCCTCTTTCTTCTCTCTTTTCTACATGCTTTTCTTTGTTTTATTATTAATGTTTATTTCTATGCTCTCTTTTCCTTTATGTTCATAGCTTAGATTTACATTTATGCAAGTAGTTAGTAGCTAATCTCTTTTGCTTTCTTTGCTTATTTTCTATTCTCTTCTCTTTTTAGTGTTGAAATTTATTTGTGTTGCTTCAATGCCACAAATGAGTATCTAAACCCCTTCGATTTAGGGGTGATGAAGCTCTCTAACTTTATGTAATTTCAACATTTTTATGATGTATGATCTCTTTGTTTATGCTTCGTGAATGTGAATTTTGATGTAAGTTTATACAAATGGGTTTGATAGCTTATATTTCTTATGCAAATGAGCTATTCTTATTCAACATAAACACAATTTACATCAACATTTGCTAATTAATTTTTGATTATGAAATGAAAGTAAAAAATGAAATTTGATGATCTATGTTACTAGTTACAATAGTAAATAGATCATACTTAAAATAGTTTTTGCTTTGGCTTCTTTTTCATGAGAATTATAAGTGGTATAATTGTTGTATTATAGTTTGGTGGTTTGAGTTATGTTAACTAATAACATAAACAAAGCATACTTATGATAAATGCAATGATTATTTCACTTAATACCAAAGTTAGAGATCATAAATTATGTTTTTGTTGATTTACAAAAATTTGAGAGTGGATTTGCCTCTAAATTGTTCTTTAGTCTAATAGTTTTTTATCATATTTTCTAGTGTTAGCCTCATTTTATTTTTAGCTAATCACACTTTCAACTTTGGTTAATTTGATTGAATAGAATTTTAAAATCATCAATTCCCTGCGGATCGACCCGTATTCGCCACGTGCTACATTCGTACACCGTGCGCTTGCGGTTATTTTTAATTTAAATCGTTCGACGGTTTTCTAAACCGATAGAATTTCCGTCGACGAACAGATATGTTTGGGATTATTGTAACTTGGATATGATTTATTTGAAATGTAATCATTAAAAATTATTGTTTTTGGAAATCTGTTATTTTGTTCATATTCAAGTGCTTCTAATATTATGGATACCATTAACATTACCGTATTTCGTCACAAGAAGTTAATATTGTGAATGACTATAGCATCCATAGCGCTTGGCATTTGGCCTTCAAATACACGATGTTTCAACTTGGTGTCGGAGCATAGATTTATGGAAAATTTAACTAAAAAAATTTGTTTATAAAACAAAAAACCCAAAGAAATTAGAGCGATATTTGGGGTTGGGTTAACGCTATAGTAACGTACTTGTATTTGTTATATATAAGTATGTGCTTTATCTCCATTCATCTATCTTTGATTAGGTTATCTTTCTGTATCTCATGGGTTTGAATAAAAATATGGATGGTAGAAGAAGCAGAGTTAATCAAGGAGGGGGAAGCACCGAAAGGAAGGTCGGACCTAATGCAGGGAGAGGTCAAGGTTAGGTAGAGAATATTGGTGTGGAGGTCACGTAGGTCAGAATGGAAGTCATGTGTCAGTTTTTTAGGAATATGATGCAGGCAGGAGTTGCAGCGGAGTGTTAGGAAGGAATGCTGTAGGAGCAGGGGTTCCAGAAGTTCCAGTAATTAATAATTTTGCTAAGATGAGCAGTGATTATGTGAAGGTAGAAGGAAAGCCGATTATGGGAATGGAGGATACCATTGGAGTGGAGAATTGGTTTTTGCATTGCGAAAAGATTTTTGCAGATCTAGGGCTCAATGATGAGCAGAAGAGGAGGTTGGTGCCCAGGCATCTTCAAGGAACTGCATTATTCTAGTGGAATAGTGATAGTTAATGAGGAATAGTAACTTGGGAGGATTTCAGGAGCAGATTCCAAGAGAGGTTTATGTCAGTAATGACACAGCCAGCTTTGATTAGGTAATTTGCTGAGCTGGTGCTGGGTGAGATGTCGGTTGTTGAGTATGTTAGAAAGTTTGAAGGGTTGGCCCGATATGGGTACACTTCTATGGATACTGTGTTGAAGCAGAATGAGAAGTTTATCATAGGATTGAAGCCGAAGTTGGCTAGTGTTACTTTATCTCATCTTAAAGATCCTTCTGATATTCTTATAGAGATGGCTTTGAGGCAGGAAGAAGTCCTTGAGTCTTCGGAGAAGAACAAGGAAAAACTGGTCCAAGTTGGGTAGAGCCAGAAGTGGATGTTTTTTTCTAAGAAAGGTTCTCAGAAGGGTGGAGCGGCCAAGAAAACGAAATCTGAGGTTGTCTGCTATAAATGCGACAAGAAAGGAACTTTGCTAACGAGTGTTGCTCAGGGAAAGCGAAGGATGTGGCTAAGGGGAAGAATGTAAGGTGTTTCAGTTATGACCAAAGAGGCCATTATAAGATCCAGTGTAAGGAGCCCATTAGAGATGGTAAGGGCAAGGTGTATGCGTTGGAGCCTGCCGCTTCCAAGCCAACAACCTAGGAGAAGGAAAAGGCAGTTCTTCGAGGAACGCTTTAGATTCATTGTGTGTTTGTTAGTGTTTTATTTGATACGGGTGCATCGCATTCTTTTATATCTAGATGTTTGATAGATAAGCCTAACCTTGAACCTGCATTTTTATTTACTTCCTTATAGGTTGCAAATCCTATAGAAGGTTATGCAACTCTAGGGTTGAGGTGTGACCAATTGAGTTTGACTAGTTAGGTCATACTTTTGTGTGCAGTTTGCATGTGTTTAATTTTATAGGGTTTGGGATCATCCTCAGTATGGATTGGTTAAGTGAGTACGATTCTAAGATATTTTGCTAGGGTAGGAAGATATCTCTTAGACGCCTGGATTGTAGCAGCCGGAATGTTTTCACCATAGGAGGTTTTAGTGGTGTAATGTTTTCTTTGTTGGTTGCTTTGGATTCAGATGATGAGTTGAGCCGAGATTTCGTGGTTAGAGAATTCATAGATGTGTTTGAGCCTGTAGTTGGGTTGCCATCAAAGCGAGCCATAGAGTTTCAGATATATTTGGTTCCAGGAGCAGAACCAGTGAGTTGACCACCAAGCAGAATGACCCCTTCAGAGATAATGGAGCTGAAGGTGCAATTGGTGGATTTAGAGGGCAAGAGTTTTGTCAAGCCGAGCAGTTCGTCGTGGGGTGTAGCGGCGTGTTTGCTAAGAAGCCGGATGGATCATTGACGCTATGTATCGATTATCATAATTTGAATGAGAGGACGATAAAGAATCGATATCCATTGCCAAGGATTGACGATTTATTCGACCGGCTAAGTGGACCAAAGATATTTTCTCAGTTGGATTTGGCAACGGGTTTCCATCAGCTCAGAGTTGTAGAGGATATTATACCTTTGACGGTATTCAGGACTAGATATGGATCGTATGATTGGTTGTTTGGACTGACGAATGCTTCATCTTTCTTTGTGGATTTATGAACCAGATTTTCTGAGAGCACTTGGATAGGTTCATGTTGGTTTTTATAGATGATATCTTGATTTACTCTAAGGGCGAAAGAGAGCATGAAGTTTATGTTAGAGTGATGCTTGAGGCGTTGAGGTAACATCAGCTGAAAGTGAAGTTTTTGAAGTGTCTCTTCCGGAAGAAGGAGGTGAAGATTCTTGGTAATGTCATCTCAGAAGAAGGGTTACTAGTAGATCTGAATAAGATCGAGGTAGTGGATAGCTGGAAGAGACTCGAGATAGTAACCGAGATTAAGATTTTTCTTGGGTTGGCTGGTTATTATCGGAGATTCGTTAAGGATTTCTCACGGATAGTAGCACCGATGACCAGGCTAACTAGGAAGGATGTGATGTTTGTGTGGACCGTTAAGTGTGAGGAAGCATTCCAGAGTTTTAAAAACTCATTGACCCATGCAGCTGTGTTGGTAGTTCTAGAGTGGAATCAGACTTGGTAGTTTATATCGATGCGTGTGGAACAGGATTAGAAGCTGTACTGACGTAGAGAGGTAAATTGATTGCATATGCTTTTAGACAGCTTAGACCACATGAGGTAAGATATCTAATGCATGATTTGGAATTAGCTGCAGTGATTTTTGCTTTGAAGGGGTGGAGACATTGCTTTTTGGGAGAAAGATTTGAGCTATTTATGGATCATAAGTCGCTGAAGTGTTTGTTCTCTCAGAAGGAGCTGAACATGATACAACAAAGGTGGTTGGAGTTCATAGCGCTTATGATTTTGGGACTGAATACACACCAGGGAAAGGCAACAACGTTGCAGATTCACTTAGCAGGAAGCATCAGAATGCAGTGTTGGCTATGATGGCTGAGTGGAAAGATTTAGAAGCATTAGCAGATTATAGAGTGTAGTAGAGACCCGAGGAAGGGTTTAATGGAAATACACTTGTATTGTCGTGTTAGGTAGTTCGACCAATGTTGATCGAACATATTACTTCTAAGTAGATAAAAGATCCAGTGTTAGCTGAATAGATCAGAAAGCTAAAGGAAGAAACCAAGAATGATGATTTGAAAGATTTGAGTCTTGACCAGAATGGATGGTTAAGAAAGAAAGGTAGATTATGTGTTCGGAGTGTTGAAAACATAAGGAAGGAAGTTTTAGATGAATGCCATCGTTTGAAGTTCACTATACATCTCAGAGGTATCAAGATGTATCAAGATATGAAGAGGAGTTTCTTCTAGGAAGGAATGAAGCGGGACATTGGTTTGTGTGTAAAGTAGTGCTTGAATTGCCAGCAGGCAAAGGCCGAACACCAGAAACCGAGTGGTTTGCTTCACTCGTTAGATATTCCAAAGTGGAAGTGGGATTCTATTTCTATGGACTTCATAGACGGGTTGCCAAGGTCGAACGGGGGAAATTAAAGCATATGGGTTGTAGTGGACATATTGACCAAGAGTGCCCATTTCATTCTAGTTAAGTCAACCCAGACGGCACCAATATTTTAGCAAGGTTATTCATGAAGAACGTGATTAGACTACAGGGAGTTCATAGCAGTATAGTTAGTGATAGAGATTCCTTGTTCACTAGTGAGTTTTGGAAGAGTCTGCAAGAAGTTTTGGGAACCAAGCTTATGATGAGTACCGCTTGCTATCTATAGACAAATGGGAAAACAGAAAGAGTTAATAAGATCTTGGAAGATCTATTAAGAGCTTATGTTCAGGATTTCAAGGGATCATAGGAAGATCATCTGCATCTAGTTGAGTTTTCGTATAACAACAGTTGTCAGACTAGTATTGGGATGGCACCATTTGAAGCTTTGTATGGAAGGACATGAAAATCTAGCATTTGTTGGTTGGAGACCGGGGATAGGTTGATTGTTAGTCCAGATTAGATTATAAAAGCTGTAGAAAAGGTTGAGGTCATTCGAGATAGGATGAAGGAGGCTCAGCTAAGGTAGAAGAGTTATGTAGATAAGTGGCGAAAAGATTTGGAGTTCACAGTTGGAGACCAGGTTTTCGTCAAATTATCATCAATGAAGGGTGTGCTTAGATTTGGAAAGTTGGGGAAGTTATCTCCTAGTTAATTGGACCTTTGCCAATTCTTAAGAGAATCGCAAAGCTCGCATATAGACTTGAGTTACCGAGCAGTTTGGCAGGTGTCCATAATGTTTTTCATATTTCTCATCTTAGAAAGTGTTTTAGAGACCCGGAGACTGCTATTGCATCGACAGTGCTAGATGATTTAGTAGAACCGGACTTGACCATAGTAAGGAAGCCAGTTCGCATTGTTGTGAGAGATAAGAAGAGGCTTAGAACCAAGGCGGTCAGATTAGTCAAAGTCCAGTGGAGTGGCGATGACAGAGACTGTACTTGGGAGGTTGAGAGTAGGATTAGAGATACTTATCATGATTTGTTTGCTCGTATGTTTTACCTTCTTGTTATTTTGAGCTTTATTATTATTTCCAGGACGAAATTCATTAAGGTGGGGATTTGTAACACTCTATATTTTTTGGTAACATTATTTTGGAGATTTAGTTAGATAAACTACATAAAATAATGTGTTAATAAGGGGATTGAGATTTGATTTAATTAAGGTAGCCGTGCTTTTTTAACTAATGAATTAAAAAAGGTTTAAAATGATTACAGGGGTGTATTACAGGAAATAGACCATTCCTATATTATCTTCCTTAGGTCGTGTAACTCTTCATAAGTTCATTCCCTTTTTCAAAAAATTAAAAGCTTGGCCGGCCACCATTAACAAAGGAAGAAAAAGGGAAACAAAAGAAAAGTTTAAGGAAAGCAAATTCAAATCAAACTCATTCAAATCTCAAGCTCCTTAATCACAAAATCAAAGGTGAATAATGTTTACATCTCTAAACTTCTATGGTTCCGGTTTTAAGGTTAATTCCGAATGATTTTGCAAAGATTTTCCATGTTTTTAAATGATAAAGTGACTATATATTGACATTGATGATTCATGTATGTTCATATAGATTTTGTTACATGTTTTAAGATGAAAACCCTATTAAATGACATTCAATGGCCTTGCAAATTTTTCTGATGATCTAAAAAGCTATTTTAGAGATGGATTCCAATTTTCAGAATTTTATGAATTTTTTTGGAATTGTTATGAATTTTATAAGGAAGAAAATGATATTTCGAATTATTAAATAATTTACGGGAAAAATAATTAATGTTTGGATTATTAAATTGATTTTCTGGAATCTTTCAAAAAAAATTCAAGAGGTTTTAATAGTTGTGTAAAATTATTTAAGGTATGGGACTTAAATGTTTTATATAAATATAAAGGAGAACGGGGCTTTTTCAAATTTGTATTTTCAAATAAGGAAAGGCGACAACAAATTTGAATATAAAATTCTGGCAACCAATCAGAATTAGACAAACAAGGAAGGTGGAGTACAAAATAAATATTTTAAATAGTATTTTCACTGTTTCAACTCTTTCGGCAAGAGCGTCCGCCTCCATTCCAAACCTTCTGACACGGTCGAAGGGTATCAAACCTTTTGAATAGGTCAAATAACCAATGCACATGGTATCAGGCAACTGTTACGTTGTGAATTAGATGGAGTCGAAAGGTTTAAGGACGAAAGGTTAGAGCTTTCGAAAGAGATGAAGTTTTATTTTGGTTTTAAAGGAAATATGCATGCTAGCTTTCGACATTGTCAAATGGTTTAAAAGGAAAAAAGGTTTCGATTGGTTTTCTTTCTTGTTTTAAATGAAACCTTTCGAAAAAGTCAAAAGTTATAGCTTTCGACAAGGTTGAAAGTTTAGTTGTTGCTTCCAAACCTTTCGGCACAGATGGAGTCAAAGGTTTTCTTTTGTTTTCTAAAACATGTTGCCTCTCTCCATTGATTTCGAAAGGTTGGTTCCAATACCAACAGTTCATTGTTTTCAAATGTTTTCAAAATGTTATAAGTTTCGAAGTAGTTGCTTTCAACTCCAATGTTTTTCTGATCCTTTTGTATAATCCAAATGTTTTAAGTCGAAACGTTTTAAAGGTTTCAAAGTAGTTCAATTTGATTGGTTTCGGCACAGAGTCAAGTTCAACGGCAACTTCATAAGCACAACAAACCCTTATCTAACAAGGGCAGTGACCATAAATTTCACATGTTGATCAACAAAATCTAGATAATCCTAAAGTAAAGCGGCAGATCCCTAAAAATCAGGTTGAATCGGTAGATGGGCCTCAAAAAGATCTAGCACCTGATACTCTTAAGAATGCTATAATACTAAATAACCTAGTCAATTTTGTTCCCTCCAAAATCAATGAAGACTCTCTTCGGAGGATATGTAGTAAGCATGGAATCCCATTTGACAATGTTTTGGAACTATCTCGTGACCATAGAGCTCATGATCTTGTAGAAGGACATATAGCTTGCAACATATACATGTGCCTGGGGGTTACATCCCGCCATTTAATCAATTCGTCTATCAAGTCCTGAATTTTATAAAACTGGGCCCCCAAACAGCTGCATCTAAATAGCTATGCTTTCCTTTTTAGCACTTTTGTAGTTTTCTTCGAGCATTTGAATTGAGTGCGTAGCAATGAAGAAATCCAATACATCTATAGCTTTAGAAACCACAAAGAAAACCCATCACTTATTTACTTGGAGCTGATGAGGGGTTATAGAATCGTTACTAGGGCTTAGAACAAGCTGAGTAATTATAGGGGTGAATGGTTTTATGTATGTTGTCCGCTCGGGTTTACTCAAAGATAAATATCCAGATGTAATTTTTGTTTCATACGCCATTCGTACATTTGTCTTATTTTCTACATACTTGATTTATCTTTTACTGTTTATGGATGTTGCGATGAGACCCGGTGACAGATCACTTTTAGATGCCATTAATACTCGGCAGTCCCAATTGAGGATAGGTATATAAGAACTCTACTGATAAATGAGAATCATCTTGCCTATAGTTTATTAGAGGAAAACCGTAGCACCAGCATAGTTTTAGTTGTCAAAATTAAGGATGATGATGATAATGATGATAACAATCTTCCCGCCGGAGATGAAGTTGATCCTGATTTTCCCCAGCCCTTAGTCTTAGGGCCGGAGCATAGAAAATGTAGAATTAGAACATCAAGGTGCCAAAGAAGGCAAAATTATTGAAGAGGACAGTGAGGCCGGCCAAAGTAAGATTGAAGTCGACTATGTATATTAGTCCGAACAACCCAGAGACGACCCACCATCTGCTCCTAAAAAGAGATTGATTGTGAGAACTTAAAAGATGCGATTTCACTCAGTCTCTTCCAGTTACAAGTGCAGAGAAGACTCCATCTATTCCTTCTATGGGAACATTCGGTGGTTTAGGGTCTACCCTATGGAGTTTTGCTCTTTTGACATTAGTAACATCAGCATTAGTGACATTGGTTCTCTAATACACTTTGAGAAGGACACCATTCCAACCAGTGCGGGAGAGGTTACTCCTATGAGTAAAGCTCCAATACATGATCCAACGGGAAGTGATGAACGTATTTCTCTGCAATTTAAATCGTTTATTTAATATATTTTTATTTTAATAAAGCGGTATTATACAGGTATTTTGTTGTGGTTTTGCAGATTATTGGTTCCAAAGTGCAACGTTGAAATTAATCGGTTATGCCGTCCATTGGTTCAAAAATCACACAGCAAAGAGTGCAACATTTTGAGCATTGAAATAAATCAAAGCAATATGGACCAATTCAAGCAATGATGTGGACGTATATATGTTCTCTTTCACCAATTCAAGCAAAGGACCAGTTTCTCCTAAAAAGTAGCATAATACATAGCCATGATATGAAGCAAAATAGGACACATTCAAAAGTAGCTTACGTATGAATTTGGACCAATTCACATATAAAAGTATTTCAAGCAATGACGTGGCAACTTGACTCTTCACCAATTCAAGGAATGGACCCAGTCAGTACAATTATCTTGGCAAATACTAAGAATAGAACCGGTCCTATTGCTAAAAAGATGGACTGATTTTAGGGGTTGAAAGCCTATATATACAGCATTATACAACACCTTGAAATCATCTCTTACCTCATCACTTTTCTTCAAGTTTAGATTTAAATTCAGCACTGTTTTTATTTTCGAACAGAATACGTAGGATAGTTGATTAGATTTAGCAATTTATTTATTCTTGTTCTTAGTTATTTTCTGCACTCTTTTCAGTTAGTTAATAATTATTTCAGTTGTTTGCTCCGTTATCTTCTTTTCCGCAATTTCAATTTCTGTTCTGATTTTTTTTTACAATTCTATATTTTGGTTGCAATTTTGATTAGTTTCGAAATCGATTCGGAGTATATTATTGTTTTTATTTTCTGTTCAAAAGTCACCGTCGAATTCGTTTAACACGCCTAAGATTTAACTATGGATTTTAATTGTTTTAAAATACAATTCCCTGTGTTCGACCTGCATACTACACGCCTGTGCGCTTGCTGAATTTATTAAAATTTATGCTTTTCTAATCAATAGAAAAGCCGCAACAAGTTTTTGGCGCCGTTGCCGGGGAGTTGCTATTTTGAGATTTTCGATTTTTCATTTTTAAGTCTATTCGTATTAATTTTATTTTATTTTTTTGCATTAGTTTTCAAAAAAAAAAATCTTTTTTTTTTTTCGTTTTTCGGTTCCTTTTGCCAAAGTAGCGTTTTACTTGAAAAAAAAAATCGTTTTTTTTTTCGTTTTTCGGTTCCTTTCGCATACCTCACATAATCTGCATATTTTCACGCATACCTCACATAATCTTGCTTTTACGTTTCTGCATATTTTTTAAAAAAAATCATTCCTTCACAACATCTTGCTTTCACGTTTGCATAATCCCCACGTCTTCACAGTTATTCACGTGTGCCAGTACACATTTTTAGTTGCACTTCCACTTTCACATTTTCACGTTAGTTTGCATAAATTAATTAAAAAAAAAAACATTTTTTTTACTGCATTGTTTTCACGTACGTTAGTTTGGTTACTTGCAGTTCCACTTTCACATTCTTGCATGCATTAGTTAGTTTAGTTTTCATATTCACGTAACTATCTCCTACACAGGAGCTTGCATACATTCGTTTACTCACGTAGCATAGCAGTGTCATAGCAGTTTCATTTTGCATTCAACACATTCATTCTACTTAACTTTATTTTATTAGGCATGTTTTAAATTTTCTGCCTGTGACTGTTTTCATATATTTTCTGTCAGCAGCTTAGTTTTGTGCCTTTCACGAGCATTCACCTGCACGGAGAAAACTTCAACTCAGATAGCAAACATTTATTTCAACACAGACAGCTCCAACTCGGTAAATCTCAACCATTCGCTAGCGCTACTCAACTGCATTGGACGGACTATCATACACCTCTGTAAGTAATTTTCAACTCTACAGGTGCCCAACTGAAAACTGATTTAATTTACTTTTGGCTGTTACACCTTGATTTGTTTATGCGCGTTTGGGCAAGAAATAATTTTAACCGTTTAGAAAGCCAAAATATTTCATTAAACAAATCAACGGAAATTTCAAATCAAACAAATATGAGCAATCACGGTTCAGAACACGGTTCACAACACAGTTCACACCACAATTCACCGAAATTATCACCTAAATCACATGTTGGAAATAATGAATTTCATGAGAACCGACCATTATCCCTTAGAGAACGATGCTATCCAACTAGGACCGTTCAACCTTCAGTTATTTCATTTCCACCCGCCGAAGGAAATAATTTTGAGCTAAAACATTCTTTTATCCAAGGGGTACCAAAATTCACTGGGTCGGAAAATGCATATGAATTTCTTAGTGAATTTGAGTTATATGCTTCTACAACTAAAATGCAACAACTTTCTAATGAATCCATCAAGCTAAGGCTTATTCCATTCGCGCTTCTAGAAAGCGCGAAAAGATGGCTTAATTCTCTTCCTAAAAATTCAATTAAAAGTTGGGACAATTTCGTCACTATATTTTTGAAAAAGTTTTTTCCTTTCCACAAAACTCTTAAAATTCGAACTGAAATCAACCAATTCTCTCATAATGAAGGAGAAACTTTTTCAAAATACTTTGAAAGGTTCAATCAACTGTTATATAGTTGCCCACATCATGCAATCTCTAAGCACGTTTTGTGCCAAATCATTTATGAAGGGCTTAACTATCAAACAAGATCCCAACTTGAATCAATGTGCGGAGGAGAATTCATGGCAAAGACTGACGAGGAAGCTTGGGAATTTCTAGAAGAATATTCGAAAAAGGATATGCAATGGGAAACAATTCGTGTTCCAATTCGTACTCCAAACAGAGGAGTACATGCCATTTACCCATCACATCTTCCTATAGATGCCCAAATTCCTCAAGAAGGAGAAGGGCTACCTCATTACTACACACAAGACCAAATCAATGCTATAGGTCAAAACAGTCCTTATTCGTCCACATATAATCCTAACTGGAAGCATCATCCCAATTTTTCATGGTCAAATCCTAACAACGTGGCTAATCCATCACATATGTATCCAATGATACCAAATCCGAATTATTGAGCCCCAACCTCTAATTCTCAAAATTCTCAACCCGCTCCTCAAACAAAACCTTCGAATCAACCATACAGGCATCCTAATTTCAATCCATCAACCCAACCTTCTCAGCCTTCACAAGAAATTGCTCGATTGGAAAAACAACTCTCTAAACAAAATGAACAAATCACCAATCAAGATGCAAGAATTGAGCAAATCACCAAACAAAATGAACAAATGTTGATAATGATGAAGGATCATGAAAATCAATGAGAAAGGTAAATTGCCTAGTCAAACCGAAGTAAATCCAAAGTATAACTCTCGAGGAGTAAATCTTTGTGAGAACGAAGATGTAAATCCGGTTAATGTTGTCACCACATTAAGGTCGGGAAAGAAGGTGGACAACCATGTCAGCAACCCCGACATCCTTCATAAATCTTCCCATGTTCCAAATTCTGAAACTCGGTCGACAACCACGGTTGTCAATCAAAACGATTCTAATTCTTCATCTAAGGTTGGCAATCCCGACCACTCTTCACCTTCTGATGTTGGCAACCCCAACATTCTAGCTCCCTTATCTTCACCTCTAATATAACACCTTCTTCTTCGAATGAAAAAACTTCTGAACGAGTCTATAAACCCATAGCTCCATTTCCTCATAGACTCAACAAAAAGAAGAAGCCCGCTAATTTTGACCAAATTCTTGAAATCTTCAAACAAGTTTGAGTCAATATTCCACTTCTTGATACCATCGAGCAAATTCCTCAATATGCCAAATGTCTGAAAGAGCTATGTACTCAAAAACATGCCACTAACGTTCCTAAGACTGCATTTCTAACTGCAAACACTAGCTCTGTTCTTTCAAATCCCTCCCCAATCAAGTATAAGGACCCCGGTTGTCCTACGATCGGTTGTAAAATCGGTAACACTCACATTAGTCATGCCTTACTCGATCTTGGAGCGAGTGTGAATCTTTTGCCTTATACTGTGTACTGTCAACTTGGACTAGGGGAATTAAAACCTACAAACGTCACAATTCAACTAGCTGATCGATCTGTCAAAAAACCATTGGGCACAGTTGAAGATGTTTTGATACAAATCGAGCAATTCTATTTCCCAGTCGATTTCATAGTCCTAGAGATTGAACCTGTCTCAAATCCCAATAGTCAGATTCCTTTGATATTAGGTCGTCCATTTTTAGCAACATCAAATGCTATCATAAATTGTAGGAATGGTCAACTCGGACTTTCCTTTGGGCACCTAACCATTGAACTAAATATCTTCAATCTTAACAGACAACCAAGGGATTTTGAAACAGAAGAAGTTGACATGATCCAAACAATTGTTGAAAATGATTTTAGTGATACTACAGAGTCTCTTAGCATGCGCCTAGATCATTTTAATTCCAACTTCCACGAAGATGAATACATTTATGAATTAAATGATATGCTATGCTCTTTTCATAATTCACTAGAATTCAATCAGTTGATGTCTACTGAAGCCTCAAAAGAAGTACGCCCTAAATTAGACCTCAAACCTCTTCCAAACGATCTTAAGTACGCATACTTAGATTCTTCGGAAAATTTCCCTGTAATCTTGGCATCCGATCTCATTAAGGACCAAGAAGAACAACTTTTGAAAATTTTAAGGGAAAATAAAGAGGCAATAGGATGGGTAATCGCTGACATTAAGGGAATTAGTCCATCAATTATTGAACATCGAATACATTTAGTCGACGAGGCTAAACCCACTCGCGAAGCTCAAAGGCGATTAAACCCTAATATAGAGAAGTGGTAAAGGAAGAAATTATCAAATGTTTAGACAATAACATAATCTACCCTTTCTCAGACAGTACTTGGGTAAGTCCGGTACAAGTTGTACCAAAGAAGTCTGGAATCACTGTGACAACAAATGAGAATAACGAACTTGTTCCGACAAAGGTCAAAACAAAATGGCGCGTTTGCATCGACTATCGAAAACTCAATGCAGCAACAAGAAAAGATCATTTTCCCCTCCCTTTCATTGATCAAATGCTCGAACGCTTAGCCGGTCATGAATATTATTGTTTCCTTGATGGTTACTCTGGCTATAATCAAATTCCCATTGCGTTAGAGGACCAACATAAAACAACATTCACATGTCCCTTCGGAACTTTCGCTTATCGTCGCATGCCCTTCGGTCTTTGTAATGCTCCTGCTACCTTTCAAAGATGTATGATGAGTATATTTTCTGATATGGTGGAGGATTTCTTAGAAATATTCATGGACGATTTTTCAATCTATGGGTCATCTTTTGATCAATGCCTCCTTCGTTTAGAACGTGTCTTAAAGCGATGTAAGGAGAAATCACCTGTTCTTAATTGGGA
This sequence comes from Allium cepa, assembly GCA_030765085.1. Classification (NCBI taxonomy): domain Eukaryota; kingdom Viridiplantae; phylum Streptophyta; class Magnoliopsida; order Asparagales; family Amaryllidaceae; genus Allium; species Allium cepa. The sequence goes on from CM060943.1 coordinate 458,828,421, forward strand.
AAAACGTCATTTTATGGTTAAGCGAGGAATAGTATTAGGTCATGTTGTCTCTAAAAATGGCCTAGAAGTTGACAAATCTAAAGTTGATCTTATTGTTGACCTTCCTCCTCCAAGGTCCGTAAAGGACATTCGCTCGTTCCTCGGCCACGCAGGATTTTATAGGAGGTTCATTAACGATTTTTCAAAAATTTCAAAACCTCTTTAAATCTTCTGGCTAAAGACGTCAAATTTGAATTTTCCAATGAATGTAAAATGTCTTTTGAAACCCTCAAATCGATCTTGACCACTGCACCTATCATCCAACCTCCAAATTGGACCTTGCCTTTCGAATTAATGTGTGACGCTTCTGATTATGCCATCGGAGCCATCTTAGGTCAACGAATCGATAAACTTCCTCGAGTCATCTATTATGCTAGCAAAACTCTTAATGAAGCTCAATTGAATTACTCAACCACAGAAAAAGAGTTTTTAGCAGTTATCTTTGCCCTCGATAAGTTTAGATCATATCTCGTAGGTTCTAAGGTCATAGTTTACACCGATCATGCCGCCTTGCGGTATTTACTCACGAAAAAGGATACCAAACCCCGCTTAATCCGTTGGATTCTCCTTCTTCAAGAGTTTGACCTAGAAATACGAGATAAAAAGGGTTCTGAAAATGTCGTAGCTGACCATCTTTCTCGTATAGTGCATGAAAACTATGATAACTCTCAAATCAACGATCATTTTACCGATGAACAAATTCTTTCACTCTCTAGTGCACCATGGTACGCGGACATCGTAAATTATCTTGTCACAAATGAAACACCTTCCCATTGGTCAAAACAAGATAAACAAAAATTTCTCTCCAACGTTCGAAACTTTTACTGGGACGATCCTTATCTTTTCAAATATTGCACCGATCAAATCATTCGCAGATGTGTCCCAGAACATGAATTCCATAGCATCCTCTCTTTTTCACATAATCAAGCATGTGGAGGACATTTTGGAGCAAAGAAAACTGCTGCCAAGGTGTTGCAGTGCGGTTTTTATTGGCCTTCTCTTTTTCGTGATGCCCACGAATTTTGCTCCAAATGCGCTAGATGTCAACAAACAGGTCGTATTTCCAAACGTGACATGATGCCCCTAAATCCGATCCTTGTCATCGAAATTTTTGATGTTTGGGGCATCGATTTCGTGGGTCCTTTTCATAATTCTTTTGGAAATCTCTACATTTTACTCGCAGTACATAACGTGTCTAAATGGGTTGAGGCCATTCCCACCAGAACAAATGACAATAAAGTTGTTGTCAAATTTTTGAAAGAAAACATATTTTCCCGTTTTGGGACACCTCGAGCCATTATAAGTGATAACGGTTCTCATTTTTTGAATCTCTTCTTAAGAAATATTCTATCACTCATAAATTATCTACTCCATATCATCCACAGACCAACGGTCAAGTCGAGATTTCCAATAGACAAATTAAACAAATTCTTGAAAAGACGGTTAACTCCAACAGAAAAGATTGGTCATCTAAATTGATAGACGCCCTTTGGGCATTTCGCACAGCTTATAAAACCAATCTAGGAATGTCACCATACCGATTGGTCTTTGGAAAAGCATGCCATTTACCTGTTGAGCTCGAGCACCGCGCACTTTGGGCAATCAAATAACCTTAATTTTGACATAGAAAAAGCCGGATTGCATCGTAAATTACAATTGTCAGAATTAGATGAACTAAGAAATGAAGCGTATGAAAATGCAAAAATTTATAAAGAGAAAACTAAAATCTATCATGATAAATCCATACTTCGTAAGACTTTCGAAGTAGGTCAGAAAGTTCTCTTATATAATTCCAGACTTCATTTATTTCCGGGAAAATTGAGATCTCGATGGACAGGTCCATATATTGTGAAAACAGTATACCCTTATGGCGTAGTTGAAATTGAAAATCCTAGGGACGGTTCCATTTCAAAGGTTAATGGACAATGCTTGAAGCCATTTCTAGAGTTTGAACAGCACGAGGACGATGAGTTCGTGGATCTTCACGAACCTAGCTATTCGGCATGAGCCGCTCACTATCTTGCACATATCAGGTTGTATTTTTTTTTAGTTTTTTTCTTCTATTTTGCATTTGCATTCTATTTGACAGTTGGGACACTGTCTCATTCCAATGTGGGGGGGGGGGGACGCATATCTCATTCTGTTTGTTCATATTTCATAGTGTAGCATCATTTTTTTTTAAAAAATCATCTCATTATTTGTTTTCAAATTTCTTTTCAATTTTTTTTTTCATTTCCCAATATTTTTAGGACTTCGATTTATTTTTAATTAGTCAAGACAAAGTAAGTAAGCAGTTAAAGTCAATTGATGAAGATTTTTTGAATCACTAATTTCAAATGTAAAATATAATGAAAAGTTGAATTACAAGCGATAATAGTGAGGTTAGTATGTAGGGGGATTCATAGGTGATGGTTATGAAATCTTTTCTAAACTGTAGTCTTTGTTTAAAAAAAAATGGCAGATTTAAAGTACATGCGTTGACATCTCAAATCATTAAAGTTAAGTGGTGCTAAGTTGATTTGCATAACACTCTTTAGCTCTTCTCAAAAAAAAAAAAAAAAAAAAAACTAATAAGAAACACCTACAGTCGATAGGTGTGCACACTTGTGAAAGTGTGTGCACTCGCCACGCTCTATACTCTTCTCACGTAAGCCCGCAAGGCAGTGCATGGATGGTATATCTGGGCTCAGCATTCTGAGTTAGGTGTATAAATAATTAAACAAATAATCACCTAAGGATTACCGACCTTTTCTGACATAGTCAGCGTCGGTTTGCACAATCCGCCAAGCTCTGTCCCAACTCTCACGTAAGCCCGCGAGGCAGTGCATGGGTGGTATACCTTGGTCCAAAGGATAGGTGTAAAAAAGAAAAAGAGAAGAAGAAAAAAAAAACTAGTAAAGAGAGACTAAGCTTTGAAACCCAAACACTTCTTGACTTTGTTGATTTGGCTTGTTATACAAATGGAAATGAAAAATACCATTTTGAAAAAAACTGTGATCAACAGTGAAGAATTTATTTCATGGCTGCACTTTGTTATCGACCGAAACAAATGGCCAAACTAGAATCTAATGTATGAAAACTTGAGTTACATTGAAATTTGTGATTAGTGAGGAACCAAAAATTTGAAGAAGTTGACTAAAAATGATATACATTATTTTGTTGCAACTATTTTGAAGTAAATCGAGTCTCCGTTTGTGTAGAATTTTGCATTCATGTAGTACATTAGAATCATCACATACTGCATTTGGATTTTGTGGGTAGTATCCGCTGAAAACCCTCACGAGACACCACTCGTCCTACTAGGGACACCTAGAGATTTAACGGCTTGTTGCATACGCTCAATGCAATCGTGTCTCCTACGAAAAAGGATTTAGTTAGTTTTATTTTCTTGCTTATTCGAGGACAAATAAAGTTCTAGTGTGGGGGTATTTGATGAACGTATTTCTCTGCAATTTAAACCGTTTATTTCATATATTTTTATTTTAATAAAGCGGTATTATACGGGTATTTTGTTGTGGTTTTGCAGATTATTGATTCCAAAGTGCAACGTTGAAATTAATCGGTTATGCCGTCCATTGGTTCAAAAATCACGCAGCAAAGAGTGCAACATTTTGAGCATTGAAATAAATCAAAGCAATATGGGCCAATTCAAGCAATGATGTGGACGTATATATGTTCTCTTTCACCAATTCAAGCAAAGGACCAGTTCCTCCTAAAAAGTAGCATAATACATAGCCATGATATGAAGCAAAATGGGACACATTCAAAAGTAGCTTACGTATGAATTTGGACCAATTCACATATAAAAGTATTTCAAGCAATGACGTGGCAACTTGACTCTTCACCAATTCAAGGAATGGACCCAGTCAGTACAATTATCTTGGCAAATACTAAGAATAGAACCGGTCCTATTGCTAAAAAGATGGACTGATTTTAGGGGTTGAAAGCCTATATATACAGCATTATACAACACCTTGAAATCATCTCTTACCTCATCACTTTTCTTCAAGTTTAGATTTAAATTCAGCACTGTTTTTATTTTCGAACAGAATATGTAGGATTGTTGATTAGATTTAGCAATTTATTTATTCTTGTTCTTAGTTATTTTATGCACTCTTTTCAGTTAGTTAATAATTATTTCAGTTGTTTGCTCCGTTATCTTCTTTTCCGCAATTTCAATTTTTGTTCTGATTTTTTTTTACAATTCTATATTTTGGTTTCAATTTCGATTAGTTTCGAAATCGATTCGGAGTATATTATTGTTTTTATTTTCTGTTCAAAAGTCACCGTCGAATTCGTTTAACACGCCTAAGATTTAACTATGGATTTTAATTGTTTTAAAATACAATTCCCTGTGTTCGACCTGCATACTACACGCCTATGCGCTTGCAGAATTTATTAAAATTTATGCTTTTCTAATCAATAGAAAAGCCGCAACAGGAAGACCCTAGGACACACACTCTTGCACTATACGACACTTGCACTTGACTCATGTCTTTGCCTATTTGATCTAACTCATTTATATTTTCTTTACAGTTCTATGGATAAGAAAAGGAATTCATATTGATCCTTGGAGGAAAAAGCATACCATGCCCAAAGGTCTCAGTCTGGTTCATACCACCGAGTGATCGAGATTATGATTTAAGCTTTCGACAACCGCAACAAAGACGATCGAAATAGGAGTAGTTACATCAGGGGTCGTTCTTCTCATGACTCCACTTCTAAGCACTGACCTAAATTTAGATCACCTCCTTCTAGAGGCTCAGACATGCAACTTGACCACCATGATGATATTCGCGTGGCCGACTCTTCACGAGCTCCACCACCTACCTCTGTTCCTTTACAGTCTATAGCATTATCTCATTCTAGTAGGTCCTCTGAGCATAAACATCATAAGAGTGGCTCTGATACTTTTCATCAGAGGCTTTGTAAAGGAAGTGTTGTTCCTTTGGCCATTACAGAGGAGTTGTTGGTAGAGACTATGAGGCGGATGGTCGAGCTTAAGAGAAAATTCCCCAACATTTGTTTTGATGGAGTAATGTTCTTGCCAACTTGAAGAGAATCCTGTGGAAGTCCAATAGAGGATCATCGACTACACGATCCATGTCCATAATCAATACAACGAATGGGAAAAGCTAGCTAAAAATATTTCAAATGTTTCAAGAGATAGACTGCAAGAGATAAAGAACCAGAAACTCATTAAGATCAAGAATGAAAGTATCAAATCCGCTTTTGACGTTGTGCTCAAGAATTCAAGGATTTCCCAAGCCAAAGTAGAGAAGAAGGCCGATGAGGCCATTAAAGCACTTGAAGCAGAGAGATCCAAGCACTTGAATGAAATCGAGTAAGCGCATAATCGAACCCTCAAGCTTGTGAAGGAAAGTGATGTTGCCAAGAGGAATGTTGTTGAAATTGAAAACCAAGCTCGAGCACGAGACCAAGGAAAAAGATAAAGCATAGAAAATAGCCCAGGACGCATGCGAAAAGTTGGTCTCCATTAGAATAAAGAAGGATGATGTGCTTGACAAAACCAGGGATGTGGATGCCCTTTTTAAAAGAGAGATCAAAGTTATGGTTAAGGGAGAATTTGAAGTCGCGGAATAACGGGTAGAAGAACAGATGATGCAGAGATTTAAGCCACCGATCACTTACTACAATGTCAATGTGCTCAAGTTTCTAAAGTGGTTCAGAGAGGACTACCCCTTAATGCTCACCCGTGCATGGGAATGTGTTGTGGAGGAAGATAAGGAATTTTTTTAAAGTGATAATATTGGTATGGAGAAGCAAGAAAAAGAGATTTTGAAGGGAAATGAGCCCAAAATCCTTCATGACAACCAGCATCTTATTCATTTAGAACTTTATGCAACCGCTAAAATAGAATTAGGCGAAGGTTCCTACTCTACACATCATGAGGTTACAACTATGAAACTCAAATGACATAGGATGCTCCTAATACAACCATTTATTCCTTTACCGATGCTGATTATGATCAAAAGAAACCACATCTCCATAATTCAATATTCTCTCCCTTATTCCCGTGGAGACCCCCGATAGCACTTCAGCTCATGAAGAAGTTTAAACTAAAGAAGGTATTTCATTGACTTCTCCTATTTTCCAGAGAGTTGACATGTCGTTGATCAACGTCACTAATCTCCCTCTTTGTATTGATTTAGCTATAGGTCAGCCGTAATTGCTACGCTATCCATAACCGTCACAACTTGAACAACAGTTCCCAACATCCTGGCTGAAGAGATCTAGAGCCTTGAAAAGTGTATGATAGAAACTTTGTTGGAAGAAGGAAACGATGAGAATTAGGAGGCTCAGGTTCGTGAGGATATTATTATTACCAAGGTCTCGCTGTCCCTATCGTGTCCCTCTATGCATGAGGTTAAGAAAAAACTTGACATAGATATTTGAAAGTACTGTTATGGATCATAATATGGAATATAATCCAAGTTATCTACTAGTACGGAATATAAATATAAAAAGTAAACAATAAATTAAATAAAAGCAAGGATTTTTATACGGGTTCGAACTCCCGTTTTACGTCCAGTCCTAGACTCCTTCTGAAATTCAAATATCAACCCACTCTTAACCCAGAGGAATAGGTACTACACCGCTTGAGCAATCGAACAGGACTTCTACTGCCTAGATAACTGAATAGGACTTCTAACGCCTGAGCAATCAAACTGGACATTCAATACAAATAGTATAGTTGTTTCTGACCGAATATGCTCTTGAATAGCACTGATAAGTCAATAACGTACACCCTTCCTATAATCTTCTCCTTTATGGTATACTGTGTAATTCGTGAAGATAGAAAGTTTATTAAATCACTTAACGAGGTTCGCTTGAATGAACAAGTGATTTGAATGAAATATTGATTACAAATAGGGCAAAATAGTTTAGACAATAAGAATAAGAATTCTGTAACGACCTACAAATTTTCAATAATTAAATTTTTTAATTTAATAAGACTTTGAAATTTAATATTGAAGGAAATAAAAATTTAGTGAATTATTAATGGAAATATTAACTTGGATAAGATTAGTAAGTTAATTTTTAATAACTTAAATGTAACAGCGTAAATGTAAGTTAATTGTTAATTATATTCTTATTGTAATAAAAGAATGTTACCAAGATGAGATGATTAATTTGATTTAAAATCTTAATTAATGGGTGCATTAATTTATAATGGGATATAAAAGGTAAATTAATAATTTAAAATGTTGACTTGTTAATAAAATAATGTATAATGAATGGAAATGGAATGAATTAGTGTATGAACTAATGGTAGCAGTTGTTGTAAGCTAATAAGTAAATTTGAAACGTAACAGTGCTAATTTAGGTTAATAATTAATAGGTTGAATGAAATGACAATTAATGAATTTATTTAAATTTGTAAAGTTATAATATAATAGATGGTAATTGGTTGGGAAGAATGAACACACAAGTATTTGAAAGGGTATAATGGTGAAAAATGGTTGTTACTAGTTAATTCACCAATTACAAATAAATATAATTAAATGTACCTTAATGATAATTAATCTAATAATGGAAAGTGTAAATGTAAATTAAAAAGGAAACGTAAAATTTATTTATAAGATAGTAATTAGTGTAATAGAAAGCTAAATAATTTACTAAGAGTATTAATTGTAATTGGATGTAGATTAATATAATAACGTTAATGGAAGTTGATAAATAACTAATTTAGCGCAATCAATATTAATTGAAACCTATTGTAATAAATGAAATTAAATATTACATTAGTGTAGATTTAAGGTAATATTTGGTAATAAGGTATGGTTAGTGGTTTATGAATGAATTGATAATTAAAATTAAAGGTAGTGATGTTAATATAAGTTGACTATGAACAAATTAAATGAAATTCAAATCAATGGAAATAATGTAGACGTATACTTATCTACAAATTGAATATATGAAAACAAAATGTAAGCATTGAATTAGATTAATGAATTTAAATTATAATAAATGGTCATTGAATAAAATCAACGTTCTGGAAGTAATTATAATATTTGTTAAGGAAACAAACTTAAAGGAAATTAAAGTTAAATGGTTACAATTGTTACAAATTACCTATTTGTTTTGTTCATAGAATTAATTTGAAAGAAATTGTAGTAATTGACTTAATTAGTGCAATCCCAATTAATTAAAGTAATTGATTGGATAAGAAGAATGGAAATCAATTACCTTTAAATGAAAATAAATGTCTCATTTATGTGGGTAAGTAATTGTAAAGTGTAAATGTAATAAAGAAATGGGAATGCATATTTTATTCATAAGATAATGTAAAGAAATGAAACCTATTTGAATGGATTAGTTGAAGTTCTAATTATAATAAATGTATATATTTGACAACTTCAATATATTGGAATTTAATACTATAATTGGTAAATTGATTAACTTTAAATTGATATAGGAATTTGTTACAAAGGATTTTAAATTTCTAAAGTATATAGGATGAATCAACGTTAAATTGACATTTAAATTTGTTTAAATCATTGTAAATGATTAAGAAATTAAAAGTGTTGAAATTTGTCAATTATAGAATTGAAATAAAAAAATTGGATTCAATTAATTAATTATTAATTTATTTAATTAATGTAAAAATAGCCATTTCGGCCACTGACTTGGATTTCGACGAAACCAGTTTTATCGGATCCGTAACGGTGAATTATTGTAAGATTTCAAGTTTCGTTGCGATCGAACTTGTCGTTTGATCATATGGACTCGAAACGTCTTGAAATCAATGAAATTGAAATCAATTTGAAAAAAATTTGAATTTAGCATAACTTCTTCATACGATGGAATCCATATTTAAAAACATCTATTTTGATATATCGGTTGACCCAATTTCGTTCCGGAGTCAAACGGGTCTTTTTGGTCCACTTTGTCGTTAGCGCGTATATCCAATCGATCTGATCCATTCTTTTTCAACCCTACCTATAAATACCCTGTTATAAACCCTAGCATTTATATTTCTCATTTATCTGTACAAACAATTCAGTGTTCCTCCTTCTCAATGGCAGACAAAACAAAAATTCCCAATTACAATTCCAAATCAAATCCAAAGCCAAAATTTCAAACTCCACAAACTATTGCATATTTTATATGGATTCGAAGCTCTCGAAGAGCATAACTCAGATCTACAATTTGTTTTTCATTCTGGTGCATCGTTTGTTCTGAAATCTTTGATCTATCCACGGCCATTCATCACCCATTGATAGACTTCGTCTGATCGTTGAATCGTGGGTATCGTCGCGTAGAGGGGGACGAGTGGAGGTCATCGGCGTCGTTCATTCGATTGATTAACGGCTGGATTTGGCTACAAAATTCACTAGGTTTTATAAATTTTGTGGAGGCCGGCAAATTTTGGGCGTCGATCAATCGATGTGGGGCGTGGGAGCCATCGGAGTGGCGAGAAGTAGCTGCGACGAGCTCGCAAGAGGTTCAAATCGGAAGCAGGTGGCCGTGGAAGATCACGATGGTGACGCGTGCTCGAGTTCTGTTCACGTGCGCACAATATGGGTTCTGGAAATCATTCGCATTCTGCTGCGTGAGGGTGGTACTATTTGGTAACGTAGCACCTGGGAGGGATGGGTGAGTGTTTTGTTTCTTTTATTTTAATTTTAATTTCAATTTCATTCGTTCATATCGCGATAACTTTTGCATACGATATCCGATTTACGCGCGGTTTCTTTCGTTAGGATCGTATTGAAATTCTGGACATTTTGACGCTATTTGGACAGATTCTAAGACTGTCCAATTTTTGGGTTTAAATTGGATTTAAATTCAATTTAAATTCAAAAGGTGAGTGTTTTAACCCACTCACAACTTCTAAAATTTCTTATGTTTGTTAAATTCGATTTTGTTGTGATTATGCATTTATTTATGACTTTTTCATATATTTTTAATCATCACCTCAGTTAATTGCACTTATTTAAATTTAATTGTTATTTAATTTATTATTGAATATAACTACCAATTAATTACCTATTATACATTATCTGTTATATATTGATATTGATTGATTGTTTAGATGATGATTGTGATGGATGTGTGATCTGTTGATGGATGAATGGATGTTTATTTTATATCATTATAATCTGCAAGTTCTTTATTGGTTTGTTACTTTTGATTCGGGATTGCGGTTTGAAATGATATACAACAGCACTTTTATTTTTAAATTGCGGATTGAAATGATAAATATCCGTCTCACTTGACCATAGGGTAGAAAATTATATACAGACACCGTGGTCTATATATAAAAATATTTTGAAATGATTTTCTATGGTTTTGGAAAGAAATATACGGTTTAATAAATATTAAGTTTTGATATTATATAAATATTATTATATATATATATATAGTTAAAATTTTGAATTTAAGCTATGTATAAATTTGTTTAATAAAAATAAGTTTAATAATGGAGTTTGATTGTTTTATATTATATAGTTAAGTACATGTTTAAGATATTGTATATATAGAGTTTTAAAGACTTAAATAATAATTAAGTTGGAAGATAAATATGAAATTGGTTTGAATTAAAGTATTTAAGAATTATACTCGAATAAAATTGATGTGAAATTTAAGTAAAAATTTAGATTTAAAGGGTATGATTTTATAACTTGATTTTGGTCTAGTGTGATTTGAATAAATATCGAGTTGATTTAAATGAATATATCAAGTAAATCAAATTGAAAGAAAATATAGTTATTTAAAGTTTAAAGGTTTTACTTAAATGATATTTGATTTATTAAGTAAACATTTAAATCTAAATAATAGTAATTGAATTTGATAGAAATGAAATTATCAAGGATTTAGTTTTGAAATGGTGGAATATTAAAAGCTTTGAAATATATGGCAATTAAACGGTTATTTGGGGGCTCAAATCTGTATTTGGAATTTGATTTGAGAAATTTGAAGAAGTTATTTTATTATATAGAATAATTTAATTTTAAGCCGTTTAAGGGGTGTAGTTATGTTTCAAAGTTTTGAGTTTCAAAGTATTTCAATTTGGAAGTGTTATATTTCAAGTGGTTTTGGTTTCGAAGTACATAAATTTGAAAAGGCTATGATTTTGGAAAAAGAATATATTTGAAATAAAATGATATTATATTGATTTGGGTTTTAATGAAAATGATATCTTATTGATTTGATTTTTAAATGAAGATGATATCGTATTTATATGGTTTTGAAATGAATATTATATCCTGGTTTTGAAGTATAATTATTTTGAAATGACCGCGGTGTTATAATAACGTTTGGTTGTTAAAGAGACCGAGATCGGAAATTGTCATACTCTCTGCCAACTCCGAAAACCACTTTAACAACCAGAATGAAGTAGGATGGTGGCGGCATTTCCTTTGAGGTAAATACGTGGACCCGACTCCCGCGAGTTGGCATAAGGTGGCTAAAACAGGAGCGATTCTCGGGCCAATGAGGTCATTCCTCTGATCGGACACACTCCTTTGATATTATACTCTGACTTTTAGATTGATTCAGTGGCCATTTTTGATTTTTGATTTTAGGGGTGTTGTTCGAGGTGGGCGGTAGTAGCTGCTACGCGTTACCACCAACCCCGATGCGTAATTGGTATATCTACCCTGGCATTGCCTAGTTGTGCCGTGTCACCTACCCTAGTGCGCCTTGTACGAGTTTGGTTTTCTCCCATAGCCCGTGGAATATTTAGGGTAGTTTCCCGATCTGGAGATGCGTTGATACTGGATGGACTACTGGGACTATTATTGTGTTAAGGGAGAGATTGTGTAACTCCATAATGATATTTAAAAGTAAGTTTATTTTATAATAGACATTATTATAATAGCGAAATATTACTACATAGTAAATAGTTGAACGGATCCTTAGGAGATGTGAATCCCGAGCATCTCTTAAGTTACTGCACTCACGTTTGACACTGGATATGAGATGTCAAATCCCGTAAACATCTCTGACGCCGTTCCACTCATATTTTACCGTTGATTTAACTTACATAAGATCTTTTAGTTCTGACTCGAGTGTTTTGTTTTTCAATTCGCTCGGGTCAGTCCGAGCATTACAGGATTTGAAGACTTTATTTTGGAGGACGAAGACGAAGATATTAATACTATTATCTATTATATTATTCACTGCATCATGTACTCCGCTGCATTGTTATTTATTGGAATGTGTAACTCTGATATGTATTGTATAAGTATAATCGAATATTTTATAAAACAGCTTCATGAACTGTTTATTTGATTATTATATTTTATCGTTCCGCTGCAAGATTCTGTTTTGTTTTCTATCTTTCTCTGCTTTTACTTATTTACCCCATAATAATCTGCCCTTCTGTATGTTTTTAAGTCTGACGTGTGTGGTTTATCGTCGATTTAAAGCGTACAAAAAGGCGGGACATTACATCTGGTATCAGAGCTTTGATTTAGCGATAAACCTTAGCTTTGTGGGGTCTGACTCTTTATTAATAGGGTAGTAATACCCTACGATGAGTCATTGAGCGTATACATGAGAGCGTGTATTTGTTAATGTTGTAAAAAGGTTTTAATATGTTGTTAGTTTGTTCCGTTTTGTATTTATAAATTCCGGTTCATGCATGGGACGCTACGACATTTAATAGGACAGACCGACACAATTTTTGTTTTTGAATATAGGTGAATGAAATATGTTTGCCTATTATATTTTCTATATATAAAATAATTTTTTATAAATAAGATATATATTTGGTTGCAATACATTGGTTGTTAGGTAATGAAATTTATAAATAATCATTGAAATGAGATGGAAAATAAAATAAATGAAAATTGGAAATTTTAGAACTTAAGTCCGCGGTTTTGAAAATTTCTTTTGAATGATTTTGAAATATAATAATAATATTACTAGAAGTATTTTCTGATATAAGTATTTCAATATAATTTGAAAGAAACGTTTAAAAAGAAATTTTGAAAAGAAATAGGTTCTGTACTTCCCTCTCTGTCGTTGGAAAATAATTTCGGTGATGAGTGCATGCATCATCGACATTCATTTTCGAGTTTCGAAGTGGGAAGACCACTGTAGTAGTTTTATTGCAGATTTATTTTGATAAACAAATATAAATTTTAAATTGTTTTTAAATATAATTGGATATATAAACTGTAGGTATATACATTTATCTATTATTTTTAAAATGATTTGAAATTTAACCCGGTATTTAGTTCTCAAGTTTCCGTTAATTAATAGTTTCAATTAGTGTAGTGAAGTGAAATAAACTAACAATTGAAACCTCTAATTAAAATAAGAGATTAAATGCTAAGATTATAAATGGAATTTAAAAGAAATTTGAAAATGTTACCTGTAAAGCAAAGAATAGGATTATTGAACATTAAATTAGTTAAAAGAAATGAGAAACTTGTATTACTTTCAATTACATCTTTAAAAGCATATATGTAATTTTCCAAATATTAAAAGTTCCAATGTTTAATAAGAAACTGTAATAGAATATTATACAAGTAAAATTTTGAAATAATGAAAGTATTCAATGAAATTCCTTAATTAATAAGAATTGGATGTTCTAGTTGTCATAGACTTAAGTATAATTGAAATGCTACTAATGTAACAGAAAAGAAAGGTAAGTGTTATAAATAAATGATAATAGACTTAAGTAGATGAATTGATATGCCAAGAAATTGAGCTTAACATGAATACTATAAATAAATGAAGTTTAGAAATAAATGAATGTAATGCAAAAAGAAGAAGATTTGCAAGAAATAAATGTAAATATAAACGATAAATCATTATATGAATGAAAAAGAAATCAAACAGCGAATATTATGAAATGAAACTAAAAGAATGAACTTAATTTATTGTTTGAAATTGTTGTTGTTTGTTTTGGTTTATGGCTGTTTGGGTAAGGATACTTTAAAATTATTTGGATGTATGAATAATCTATTTAGCTTCATTAGAGACTGTTGAGTAAATGGTGCGCCTAGTAGTTATTTTTCATCCTGTACAATTTGAAGTTTTGAACCCGAACAACTATTTGATTTGTTGATATGAATGAATGATTGATTTGTGATGATTCTATGTGATGGTTGTTTGTATTGATTTGTTTGTTATTGATTGAAAAAGGTAAATATTTCATTTTTATATAATTATTAACTATTTTGGATTATATAAGTGAAATACAGGTTATGGAGGCTATTGCTACTGCTTTTGGTTTCATAATTTTAGCGTTGTTTGCCCGACAAATAGGTACGTCTTCGGATTACAGTTTATAGTGTTATTATATTGTTTTTTCAGTGTTGGGATATATATTATTTTGGAAAATATATGTTGTATATTGTTATATTTGATATCATATTTTCTTCCGAGCCTCCCCGTACAAAGGAGACTCTGCCGAAATTTTCCGTAAATTTTGGACTTAGAAAATATTTTGAAAATGTTTTCCAAACCTTATTAATTTGAATATATAAAGATTTAATTGTTTGTTAATCTATATATTTTATTTAAACTATACTATTCTATAAAATTATTGTTATGAATATAAAGATTTGAATAATATATATTGACTTATAAGTTCCTCTTTTACCTTCTTTTCCTTTTCGGGGATGAAAAGTTTTGAGTGGGGGAGAGTGTAACGACCCGCAAATTTTCAATAATTAAAATTGTTAATTTAATAAGACTTTGAAATTTAATATTGAAGGAAATAAAATTTTAGTGAATTATTAATGGAAATAATAACTTGGATAAGATTGGTAAGTTAATTTTTAATAACTTGAATGTAACAATATAAATTTAAGTTAATTGTTAATTATATTCTTACTATAATAAAAGAATGTTACCAAGATCAGATGATTAATTTGATTTAAAACCTTAATTAATGGGTTCATTAATTTATATGGGATATAAAAGGTAAATTAATAATTTAAAATGTTGACTTACAAATAAAATAATATATAATGAATGGAAATGGAATGAACTAGTGTATGAACTAATGGCAGCACTTGTTGTAAGCTAATAGTAAATTTAAAACGTAACAGTGCTAATTTAGGTTAATAATTAATAGGTTGAATGAAATGATAATTAATGGATTTATTTAAATTTGTAAAGTTATAATATAATAGATGGTAATTGGTTGGGAAGAATGAACATACAATATTTGAAAGGGTATAATGGTGACAAATGGTTGTTACCAGTTAATTCACCAATTACAAATAAAGATAATTAAATGTATCTTAATGATAATTAATATAATAACAGAAAGTGTAAATGTAAACTAAAAAGGAAACGTAAAATTTATTTATAAGATAGTAATTAGTGTAATAGAAAGCTAAATAATTTATTAAGAGTATTAATTGTAATTGGATGTAGATTAATGTAATAACGTTAATGCAAGTTGATAAATAACTAATTTAGCGCAATCAATATTAATTGAAACCTATTGTAATAAATGGAATTAAATATTACGTTAGTGCAGATTTAACGTAATATTTGGTAATAAGGTATGGTTAGTGGTTTATGAATGAATTGATAATTAAAATTAAAGGTAGTGATGTTAATACAAGTTGACTATGAACAAATTGAATGAAATTCAAATCAATGGAAATAATGTAGACGTATACTTATCTACAAAATGACTATATGAAAACAAAATGTAAGCATTGAATTAGATTAATGAATTTAAATTATAATAAATGGTCATTGAATAAAATCAATGTTCTGGAAGTAATTATAATATTTGTTTGAAGGAAATAAACTTAAAGGAAATTAAAGTTAAATGGTTACAATTGTTACAAATTACCTATTTGTTTTATTCACAGAATTAATTTGAAAGCAATTGTAGTAATTGACTTAATTAGTGCAATCCCGATTAATTAAAGCAATTGGTTTGATAAGAAGAATGGAAATCAATTACATTTAAATGAAAATAAATGTCTCATTTATGTGGGTAAGTAGTTGTAAAGTGTAAATGTAATAAAGAAATGGGAATGCATATTTTATTCATAAGATAATGTAAAGGAATGAAACCTATTTGAATGGATTAGTTAACTTTAAATTGATATGGGAATTTGTTATAAAGGATTTTAAATTTCTAAAGTATATAGGATGAATCAACGTTAAATTGACATTTAAATTTGTTTAAATCATTGTAAATCATTAAGAAATTAAAAGTGTTGAAATTGGTCAATTGTAGAATTGAAATAGAAAAATTGGATTTAATTAATTAATTATTAATTTATTTAATTAATGTAAAAATAGCCATTTTGGCCACAGACTCGGATTTCAAAAAAAGCAGTTTCATCAGATCCGTAACGTTGAATTATTGTAGGATTTCAAGTTTCGTAGCGATCGGACTTGTCGTTTGATCGTACGGACTCGAAACGCCTTGAAATCAATGAAATTTAAATCAATTGAAATCAATTTGGAAAAAAAATTTGAATTTAGCATAACTTCTTCATACGATGGAATTTGGACTAGAAACCTATTCCATCGCATTTAAAATATTTAAAAACATCTATTTTGATATATGGGTTGACCCAATTTCGTTCGGGAGTCAAACGGGTATTTTGGACCACTTTGTCGTTAGCGCGTATATCCAATCTTTCTGATCCATTCTTTTTCAACCCTACCTATAAATACCCTGTTATAAACCCTAGCCTTTCTATTTCTCATTTATCTGTACGTACAATTCAGATGTTGCTCCTTCTCAATGGCAGACAAAACAAAAATTCCCAATTACAATTCCAAATCGAATCCAAAGCCAAAATTTCAAACTCTACAAACTATAGCATATTTTATATGGATTCGAAGCTCTCGAAGAGCGTAACTCAGATCTGTAATTCGTTTTTCATTCTAATGCATCGTTTGCTCTGAAAGCTTCGAACTGTCCACGGCCATTCATCACCCATTGATAGACTTCGTCTGATCGTTGAATCGAGGGTATCGTCACGTAGAGGGGGACGAGTGAAGGTCATCGGCGTCGTTCATTCGATTGATTAACGGATGGATTTGGCTACAAAATTTACTAGGGTTTTATAAATTTTGTGGCGGTCGGCAAATTTTTGGACGTCGATCAATCGACGTGGGGCGTGGGAGCCATCGGAGTGGCGAGGAGTAGCTGCGACGAGCTCGCAGGAGGTTCAGATCGGAAGCAGGTGGCCGTGGAAGATCACGATGGTGACGGTGCTCGAGTTCTATTCACGTGCGCACGATTTAGATTCTGGAAATCATTCACATTCTTCTGTGTGAGGGTGGTACTATTTGGTGACGTGGCACCTGGGAGGGATGAGTGAGTGTTTTGTTTCTTTTATTTTTATTTTAGTTTCAATTTCATTCGTTCTGATCACGATAACTTTTGCATACGATATCTGATTTACGCGCGGTTTCTTTTGTTAGTATCGTATTGAAATTCTGGACATTTTTGACGCTTGTTCGGATGGATTCTGAGAGTGTCCAATTTTTGGGTTTAAATTGGATTTAAATTCAATTTAAAGTCAAAATGTGAGTGTAACGACCCGATTTTACAACTTTCGAAAGTCGACATTTATACGTCTACTGTATCAAATTTCGCACAATCGAATGCCGAAAAATCGAACGTTAGGGTTTAAGAAGAAGAAGATAGAAGAAAAACAGAAACAATAACAAAATCTCACATTTCGCAGTGGAACAATATATAATAGATAAATGAATAATCTTTAAATCAAAGACTCATCACTGTTAATACAATACAACATCAGAGTTTACAACGACATCGTACATCACTGACAGTTATTATAACTCGACTATATGAAAACTGATTTGCACTAACCATACGCAACGGACACTACGTATTAAAGAGATACGTCTCGCCATCCAGCTTCAACCCCTGATCTCCACAACAACTCATTTCTGACTTCGCTCCTGAATAACTGACAACCTGACTCTAGGCTGCCCGTATGGAAAGTTGTGGGCACCCAGAGTTTAGAAAGGGAACAATAAACTCCAGGTCAGTCATGGGACTGGTATGAGATCTTAAAAACATTTATTTTCACAAAGAAAATAAAAGAAATCTGTTATGCTTTTTGAAAATGAAACTACCATAAGGCCCCCGCCACACACACAATGCAAACGCAGAATTGGAGGAGATTTCTCCTTATGATAGTCAAACATGCTGGATACGCAAAATCCTTTAATATTATTATTATTAGTTCATAGTGTGGAAAACATTTCGAAAGTATAATATTAATCTTAGCCAGCATAGACATTCCGAACTATGCCTACAATAGCTACCATCTAAATAGTGGGGCGCCACTATAAGTAGATGGCAGGTTATACAACTAAAACCGTACAAGGCGCATATTGGAGTTTGGATTTCCAACAAATGGTCAAGCTAAGGAACCTCCTACTGCCACATGGGTATGCCTCTGGAGGGACGTCCCGAGAACCTAACCGGATCTCTGCCAACATAAGGCCGGTTACCGGTGCAAAAATAGGTAACTACTGACACGAGTATGCCATTCCCCGGTTGTAAACAACCTTTATCCGAGGATCCTCAAAAACAACAATCACAAAGTAATATATATTTACGATATCCACATAAGTTAAGTATCTGGGCTCCATACCATGATACCACTTCTATCTAGAAGGAAATGCACATACCCTAAGGGGCGCTACCCCCTATAACCTTGCTGCATCCTTCCTGTTTCGACCATTCCGGGGTGTGAGGCTCGACGAAGTCTAGTCCACAAAGCTACGCTTTTCACAAAAGCCACGCTTTGATCAGCAAATGATCAGCCGCACTTTGTATCTCACATTACCAAATTGGGAATGTATTACTAGTAACCATCAATTATATAACCTCTGAGCTCGTACGTCTCAGAGAAGGGTGTTAAGCTAAGAGAATAAATCCTCCACCACCAACAGAAATGTATTTGATAGAAACTAGCTTTACATCTCAAAGTGTAACGTCAGACACACATCCGTACAAGTCCGTTCCAGGATTGAACGGAACCAAAGGCACTTCGAAAGAAGTCCTTGCACATCCGGATATTAACTAATCACGTCCGGAATCCCCATCACAAAGGGTGATAAAATCACTATAACGGAGCAACCCGGTGTAGAGACATTCGACAGGTAATCCTTTCGTTTTCGAAAATACCCGGTCTTCAACACCGCCTTCAAATGCAATCCCATTTCGTTGTATCATTATTCGGAATGGGTTTTATGACACAAGGTCCTCTCCCAGCTAATCCGAATAACGAGCGCTTATTTTAAAAATAAGTGTCACATTCAGATTCAAAAAAATCAAATTCCACTTTGATCTTTTAACAAAAGATCCATCACAATCACAATCACAAAGGTTCGATGTGGGTTTCGAATATCCATTTGGAATTCGACTCCCGGTCGCATCGAAATTCAAATGCCATTAAAGGCCAATATTGGAAGTCGGTTATTTAACTATCAATCATCATTCACAACAATCACTGGATTTCAAATAATTTTCCCCCAATTATTAATATCTTCGCAAGATAAAATTTTACTTTTCAACCCTTTGAAAACAAATTCAAATCAAATTTTCACACTTCATCTTTTGAAAATAAATTTCAAATCAATTTTTTTCCTTATGCGGAAAATATTTCCAATATTTATTCATTTCCACTGAAAATCTGCCGAGTTCAAATATTTTAAAATAATATAATATACTTATTCAAAATATACTTGGAAAGATTTAAAATAAACTATTTTTAAAATACTTGCTTAAATATTAGTTATGCAAAATATTATACTAATATCTCATATAAAAATTCAAATCTAAAACTTATTTTTAAAATAAAATTAGTAGATAGAGTATAAATATTTAAATATCCAATTTTATAAATCAAATATCAATTTAAATCTTAAAAACAATCCATTCTATACTTAATTAAATAAATCTTTACTTTTAAAGATACAAAACAATTTTCAAAAATGATCTCTCCAACAATATCCTTTTAAAACCAAATCTAGAACTTTAAATTTGATTTCAAATTTTTTTTTTTAAATATACTCGGCTTTCCAGGGAAGAATTCTTTTCCATTACAAAATAGACCATTCAAATAATTAATAAATCTTCATGATTTATTTTAATTTACATTCCAAATTTGTAATTTTCTTTCCACGTTTTTAAAAATAAACCGATATTTATTTTTAAAACAAAATTCCCTTTCATTTATAAAATTTCCATTGTGAATTTTAAACCTTCAAATATCCAACGATGTACGATTTTCAAATCGTTTTCCAAATATTCACCTTCAACACCAAATCAATTTCAAATTGATTTCCAAATTTATTTCAATCACCAAATAAAATTCCAAATTAATTTCTAAATTAATTTCAATTAACAAATCAATTTTCATATCGATTTGCCAAAGATTTATTTAAAAACCCCTAATCAAATTTTTCAAATCGATTTCTAAAATTTATTTTAACTCCAAATTGAATCCCAAATCGATTTCTAAAATTAATTCCAACCCCAAATTAAATCCCAAATTTAATTTTTAAATTTGTTTCCTTTTTAAATAAATGCCTTTATCTCTTTTAAATATTCAAAATCCGTATCTTAAATAGTTTCTTCAACCATTAAACAATATTACCCGAAATTCCTTTATTAAAATATTTTCCCATATTTTTGGAATTAATTCGATCGGATTATAAAAATCAACTTTAATACTTTAATTGTAACGGTCTAGACTTTTCTACTTTAATTTTCAAAAATCCAATTTCATATTTCTAGTATCCTACGATGTCAAAAATATATTCGGCTAAATTTTAGCCTTCAATGGTTTCAATCACAAATAGTCACACAAGGATTATAAATAATCAACATAAAATTTTGAAAACAAATCAAAATGTGTAAGGAATCCAGTTGGATCCCTCCAACCTGTTTCCCTGCATCCATAGACGTTAGCACAACAATTAAATACCCATTACATTTCGAGGTGGAATATCGCGGTATATGGGATCAATATTATATCATCGCTATTATGCGGCGCAATAGGGTCTCATCCGCTATATAATGCGGTAAATCAACAACTCCAAATACATATATAATTCTACTTCGAGGTGGAATATCGCGGTATATGAGTTTAATATAATAACCTCCGCTATTATGCGGCGCATAGGGTCAAACTAATATAACTAATAATAAATTTATTATTCAAGCACACAATCAATCAATTTTAAATTTAACTATAAAAATTAAATCAGCGATTGAGTGAAGCACACAATCAATCAATTTTAAATTTAATTATAAATAATTAAATCAGCGATTGAGTGAGAATATCTCACCTTTTATTGTGCATGCAATCCAATTTCTTTCCAGCTTGATTTCCACACAGTTTTAGACCTTGTATAAACAATTATATAAGATTTCATTAATACTCGAGCTAATCGAATAATATTTCCTTTTAAATAATTTTAATAAACTAACAATTTGATTTAAAGCTGACTTCCATTTTAATTAAAATCTTTGTTTAACCAAACATTAAATTTAAAACTAAATTTCCTTTAAAAGTATTTTTAAATAAGCTTATCAAACAAATTAATTTCCATATAGATTTAAAACAGGAATATTTTTATTGTCTTTAAAATAGAACATGCATGTAGATTTTATCAAGTTAAAAACAAAATTATTTTATACCTTAATAAAACCCCTTTACCGTTTACATAAGAACTATTACAGTAACTCATATTTTTTTCCTATTTTATCTTCACAAAATCTTTTCTCTTTTTTTTAAACCTTACTGTAAATTCAAGATAACAATACCTCACTGCAGATTAGAAACTTATTTATATATATATATGTTGTGTATTATATATATTTTTCACATCTCACTTCAATTTAAATTTCATCTATAAATATTTATTTGTAATAAATTAAATCAATACAATGCTGATACCTACTCGAAAGCAGAATCAAACACCAGCATCCACCATTGGTCACCTATACGCTTGCCCACATTTGCCGCCATCGTCTTTGGTTCGTAGCCGCACGCGAGCCCCAGTTCCCTGCCGACGACGATAGCAACGACCACGACAACTCGCGAGGCTCCACCTTCGATCACGCCACCCACGCTGCTCTCTTCCACGCCACTGACGCGCACATGCGGCCGCCTTCATAAACGACGACCCATCACCTCGCAATCTCGCATATAGGCTTCGACTGCCACCACAGTCTCTCGTCCCCATGCGATACGACATCGCCTATTTTTCTGAGATTCAAGCTCGGCTTTGCAAACGCCCCCTTCCAAAAATTGAAACCCTTCTCGTGCGCGGCTACCGTTAAATTTTCTCGAATGAATTTGATTTCTATATGAGAATTGAATGATTTGACTTTGATTCGAGAAATAAATCGAAGTGATTTGGGGGGTTTTTTTTCACGAAGAGGTTTATGTTCGGTATTTTACTTTTTTTATTCTCTTGAATACGAAGAAAACGAACGCTTGTTAATTTGGTAAGACACTTGTTACCAGAGATTGCCAAATGTTAGATGAAAAAAGTGTAAAATTTATCTTTGTGAAACATTATATACATTTTTTTAAAAATTTAAATTCAAATTCAAAATGCTTCTATAAACGCAACTCAAAATCTCGATCTCTAATCGACACGTGTCGCGAGGCGTTTATAATGTTAAACCCCTATTCCAAACACAATGGAAAAGGTTCTGAGTCCAAATTTGATCGTATAGAGAAGATAGCTTTTTCGACCAGTTATCAAATTGAATTTCGATAGAAATTTTAGCGCGTTTTCTTATCGTACGGCAAAATGACAACTCCAAACACTACGAAAATTGAAATCCGATAATAATACAATATTACGGATCTAATGGAATTGGTTTCGTCGAATTCCGAGACTGTGCCTCGGAAGGCTATTTTAAACGTCGATTTTAAACGAAAAAATTTCAAAACTGAACAATTCACTTTCAAATTCAATTTTGTAGTTTCTATTATCTTCAGTATCATCAATATAAATTTTCTAAGCTGTGAAAATATTTTTAACAAGCTTAAAATTAAAGATTCAAATTTTTACCCACTTCCAATAATTAAATTTAATAATTGAACTGCCAAATTCAATGCCATATTTGAAATTCAAGTTTAAATTAACTCCCAAACATTTAAAATCAATTAAATATTTCCAATTTCAAATGTTCAAAATTTATGGGTCGTCACATCCTTCCTCCCTTAAAAGAATTTCGTCCCGAAATTACTAGTTAAGAAGAATGATCCTTAACCCATTTGCTATCTTTCCAAAACTAAACAGTTTTATCAACTTACCAAACAAATCCTTTTTATTAACAACCCATTATCGCTTCAAATAACTTTCCAAAACTAATCATAAATTCCAAACAACATTGTTTTCTTAACAATTCGAATTTCAAATTTTCAACATTTTCTCAAAAAATTTCTAACTCCCTAAATTTTTGAAAAAATTCGCCAGCGTCTCCTTTGCGCGGCTAGCTCGGTACGACTACAAAAATGGCACCACGGCCCCCAGATTTCAAAAAGAAAAGAAAAGGCCAAGCGGCTAGACAAGAAGATTATCAAATTTCATATTGAAATTCAAATACATACCTTTTTGTCGAGCAATTCAATTTTATCTTCGAAATCAAAATCCCAATTCCATTCCTTTAATACAACGGTATATCTTGCTAGTCATAATATCCAATTACAACATTCAAATTTATTTTGCACATTCCTTTACAAAATTTCAATACATACTTCTTATACCATTTTTACTTTACTATTGAAGTTATATATACATTTTCATTCTATCTTGCATTTTCAATTTCATTTGAATTCAATTTACAATTTCAATTCTATTTGGATTCAGTTTAACTTCTGAATATTGAATTTATCAATTATCTTTCATTCACAACTGATTCATGTTACTATTTTAAATTAGTTTCTTTATTAATTGATTACAAATTCTAATTCATTTCATCTCAAACCATTTTTTTCACCTTTATTATCTTTGGTTCACTTCGAACTAATTTGACAACTTCATTTTATTTCACACAATTCAAATTGGTTCTCACTATTCAATTTCAATTCCAGTTTTATTCTTTTATTCATTCCCAAACACAATTCTATTTCAATTCACCATTCTGGTTTATAACCACTTATATTTAAACTGGACTTCAAATCCCATATGAATTTAGTTTATCTTTCATTTATAAATATTAAATTCATTTCATTTCAGCCCATATTAAATTTGTCATTCCTTCAATTAGCTTCACTCACTAATTTTATTTCAATACTTCGCTTTGCGTATAAGAAATCAAATTCAATTCTAATTCTATTCTATTTGCTTACAAAATCAAAAAGAATTTCAACATTCAATTTCACTTTCATTTAATTGTAATTGTAAATTTATTCATTCATTCAAAATTTTATTTCCCGTCTTTCAATTATTTTTGAAATCAATTCAAATTATCATTTGAATTTCCAAAACCAAACCCAGTTTTCCAAACAACCTCAAATTTTAAATAATTTGGCAGCAATCCCTCTTTTGGAAACCCGAAAATGAACATCGATGATGCTGCAGTCATCACCGACGTTATTTTCCAGTGACCGAAAAGAGTTTAGAGCTTTTATCCCTTCAAAACATTTTCCAAACCTTTGAAATTCATTTTCAAACTAAAAAGGGATTTAATCTTTCCCAAATCTCAAAATTTAAATCCTTTCAAATTCTTTTCAAAACATTTTCAATATTTCTCTGGAATTCTATTTCAAATTATATCACATTTAATTTACGATTCCCATTTGTATATAAATTTTATTTCTCAGCTTTAAGTTATGATTTCAATTTCTTATTCAATAACCAATGATAATAATTTAATATCATCACTTCCTAACAAACAATCAACCATATACTATAATAATTTATGGAAATTCATCCCTTTTATATACGAAAATCGTTTGGGTAAAATTATTTCATTTACCCTATTTTAAAACAATATCATGTCAAATTATTTTGAACGAGCGTTTAGAGATCCCTGTCGTTAGAGTTGTACGGACTATACCGACCAGAATCCATATACCACTCGACAAACCAATCATCACAATACAAAAAAAAAAATTATATTCACTAACAAATACGCGCTCATATCTATTATTAACTCAAACTCATTCTAGAGTACTACTGACTCTATCTCTAATGAGTAACACCCAACAGAGCCATGGTTGTCGCTTAACCAAATGCTCTGATACCAACTATGTAACGACCCGATTTTATGACTTTCGAAAGTCGGCATTTATACGTCCACTGCATCAAATGTCGCACAGTCAAATGCCGAAAAATCGAACAGTTAGGGTTTAAGAAGAAGAAGATAGAAGAAAAAGCAGAAACAATAATAGAATCTCACATTTCGCAGCGGAACAATATATAATAGATAAATGAATAATCTTTAAATCAAAGACTCATCACTGTTAATACAATACAACATCAGAGTTTACAATGACATCGTACATCATTGACAGTTATTATAACTTGACTATATGAAAACTGATTTGCACTAACCATACGCGACGGACACTACATAGTAAGGAGATACGTCTCTCCATCCAGCTTCAACTCCTGATCTCCACAGCAACTCTTTTCTGACTTCGCCCCCGAATAACTGACAACCTGACTCTAGGCTGCCCGCGCGGAAAATTATGGGCACCCAGAGTTTGGAAAGGGAACAATAAACTCCAGGTCAGTCATGGGACTAGTGTGAGATCTTAAAAACAGTTATTTTCACAAAGAAAATAAAATAAATTCGTTATGCATTTTGAAAATGAAACTACCATAAGGCCTTCCGCCACACACACAATGCAAACGCAGAATTGGAGAAGATTTCTCCTTATGATAGTCAAACATGCTGGATACGCAAAATCCTTTAATATTATTACTAGTGCATAGTGTGGAAAACATTTCAAAAGTATAATTTTAACCTTAGCCAGCATAGACATTCCGAACTATGCCTACTATAGCTACCATCTAAACAGTGGGGCGCCACCATAAGTAGATGGCAGGTTATACAACTAAAAATGTACAAGGCGCGTATTGGAGTTTGGATTTTCAAAAAATGGTCAGGCTAAGGAACTTCCTACTGCCACATGGGTACGCCTCTGGAGGGACGTTCCGAGAACGTAACCGGATCTCTGCCAACACAAGGCCGGGTTACCTCTGCAAAAAGAGGTAACTACTGACACGAGTATGTCATCCCCCGGTTGTAAACAGCCTTTATCCGAGGATCCTCAATAACAACAATCACAAAGTAATATATATTTGCGATATCCGCATAAGTTAAGTATCTGGGCTCCATACCATGATACCACTTCTATCCAGAAGGAAATGCACATACCCTAAGGGGCGCTACCCCCTATAACCTTGCTGCATCCTTCCTGTTTCAACCATTCCGGGGTGTGAGGCTCGACGAAGTCTCGTCCACCAAGCCACGCTTTTCACAAAAGCCATGTTTTGATCAATAAATGATCGGCATCAATTCGTATGTCACATTACCAAATTGGGAATGTATTACTAGTAATCATCAACTACATAACCTCTGAGCTCGTACGTCTCAGAGAAGGGTGTTAAGCTAAGAGAATAAATTCTCCGCCACCAACAGAAATGTATTTGATAGAAAACAGCATTACATCTCAAAGTGTAACGTCAGACACACATCGTACAAGTCCGTTCCGGGATCGAACAGAACCGAAGGCACTTCCAAAGAAGTCCTTGCAATCCGGATATTCACTAATCATGTCCGGAATCCCCATCACAAAGGGTGATAAAATCTCTATACCGGAGCAACCCAGTGCAGAGACATTCGATAGGTAATCCTTTCATTTTCGAAAATTCCCGGTCTTCAACACCGCCTTCAAATGCAATCCCGTTTCGTCGTATCGTTATTCGGAATGGGTTTTATGATAAAAGGTCCTCTCCCGGCTAATCCGAATAACGAGCGCTTATTTTAAAAATAAGCGTTACATGCAGATTCTAACAAATCACAACAAATTCCACTTTGATCTTTTAACAAAAGATCCATCATAATCACAAAGGTTCGATGTGGGTTTCGAATATCCATTTGGAATTCGACTCCCGGTCGCATCGAAATTAAAATTTCATTAAAGGCTAATATTGATAGTCGGTTATTTAACTATCAATCATCATTCACAACAATCACTGGATTTCAAATAATTTTCCCCCAATTATTGATATCTTCGCAAGATAAAATGTTACTTTTCAACCCTTTGAAAACAAATTCAAATCAATTTTTCACACTTCGATCTTTTGAAAATAAATTTCAAATCAATTTTTTCCTTATGCAGAAAATATTTCCAATATTTATTCATTTCCACTGAAAATCTGCCGAGTTCAAATATTTTAAAATAATATAAAATACTTATTCAAAATATACTTGGAAACATTTAAAATAAACTTTTTTAAAAATACTTGCTTAAATATTAGTTACGGAAAATATTATACTAACATCTTATATAAAAATTCAAGTCTAAAACTAATTTTTAAAATAATATTAGTAGATAGAGTATAAATATTTAAATATTCAATTTTATAAATCAAATATCAATTTAAATCTTTAAAACAATGCCTTCTATACTTAATTAAATGAATCTTTACTTTTAAAGATACAAAACAATTTTCAAAAATGATCTCCAACAATATCCTTTTAAAACCAAATCTAGAACTTTTAATTTAATTTCAAAAGCTTTTTTTTAAAATATACTCGGCTTTCCAGGGAAGAATTCTTTTCCATTACAAAATGGTCCATTCAAATAATTAATAAATCTTCTCGATTTATTTTAATTTACATTCCAAATTTGTAAATTTCTTTCCACGCTTTTAGAAATAAACCGATATTTATTTTTAAAACAAAATTCCCTTTCATTTATAAAATTTCCATTGTGAATTTTAAACCTTCAAATATCCAACGATATACGATTTTCAAATCGTTTTCCAAATATTCACCTTCAACACCAAATCAATTTCAAATTGATTTCCAAATTTATTTCAATCACCAAATCAAATTCCAAATTGATTTCTAAATTTATTTCAATTAACAAATCAATTTTCATATCGATTTACCAAAGATTTATTAAAAAACCCCAAATCAAAATTTTCAAATCGATTTTTAAAATTTATTTTAACTCCAAATTGAATCCCAAATCGATTTCTAAAATTAATTTCAACCCCAAATTAAATTCCAAATTAAATTTTTAAATTTAGTTCCTTTTGAAATTAATTCCTTTATCTCTTTCAAATATTTAAAATCCGTATCTTAAATAATTTCTTAAACCATGAAACAATATTACTCGAAATTCCTTTATTAAAATATTTTCCCATATTTTTGGAATTAATTCGATCGAATTATAAAAATCAACTTTAATACATTAATTGTAATGGTCTAGACTTTTCTACTTTAATTTTCAAAAATTCGATTTCATACTTCTAGTATCCTACGATATCTAAAATATATTCGGCTAAATTTTAACCTTCATTGGTTTCAATCACAAAAGGTCACACACGAATTATAAATAACCAACACAAAATTTTGAAAACAAACCAAAATGTTTGAGGAATCCAGTTGGATCCCTCCAACCTGTTTCCCTGCATCCATAGACGTTAGCACAACAATTAAATACTCATTCCACTTCGAGGTGGAATATCGCAGTATATGGGATTAATATTATATCATCCGCTATTATGCGGCGCAATAGGATCTCATCCTCTATATATGCGGGAAATCAACAACTCCAAATACATATATAGTACCAATTCCACTTCGAGGTGGAATATCGCGGTATGTGGGTTTAATATAGTAACCTCCGCTATTATGCGGCGCATAGGGTCTAAACTAATATAACTAATAATAAATTTATTATTCAAGCACACAATCAATCAATTTTAAATTTAACTATAAAAATTAAATCAGCGATTGAGTGAGAAGATCTCACCTTTTATTGTGCATGCAATCCAATTTCTTTCCAGCTTGATTTCCACACAGTTTTAGGCCATGTATAAATAATTATATAAGATTTCATTAATACTCGAGCTAATCGAATAATATTTCCTTTTAAATAATTTTAATAAACTAACAATTTGATTTAAAGCTAACTACCCTTTTAATTAAAATCTTTGTTCAACCAAACATTAAATTTAAAAATAAATTTCCTTTAAAAGTATTTTTAAATAAGCTTGTCAAACAAATTAATTTCCATATTGATTTAAAACAGGAATATTTTTACTGTCTTTAAAATAGAACATGTATGTAGATTTTATCAAGTTAAAAACAAAATTATTTATATGTTAATAAAACCTCTTTACTGTTTACATAATAACTGGTACAATAACTCATATATTTTTTTCTATTTTATCTTCACAAAATCTTTTCTCTTTTTTTTAAACCTTACTGTAAATTCAAGATAACAATACCTCACTACAGATTAAAAACTTATATATATATGTGTGTGTGTGTGTGTTGTATATTATACATATTTTTCACATCTCACTACAAATTAAATTTCATCTATAAATATTTATTTGTAATAAATTAAATCAAAATAATGCCGATACCTACTCGAAAGAAGAATCAAATTCCAGCATCCACCATTGGTCGCCTATACGCTTGCCCACATTTGCCGCCATCGTCTCTGGTTCGTAGCCGCACGCGAGCTCCAGTTCACTACCGACGACGATAGCAACGACCACGACAACTCGCGAGGCTCCAGCTTCTATCACGCCACCATCACACTGCTCTCTTCCATGCCACTGACGTGCACACGCGGCCGCCTTCATCAACGATGACCCATCACCTTGCAATCTCGCGTATAGGCTTCGACTTCCACCACAATCTCTTGTCCCCTTGCGATACGACATCGCCAATTTTTCTGAGATTCGAGCTCGGCTTTGCGAACGCCCCCTTCCAAAAATCGTAACCCTTCTCATGCGCGGCTCCCATTAAATTTTCTCGAATGAATTTGATTTCTTTATGAGAATTGAATGAGTCGACTTTGATTCGAGAAATAAATAGAAGTGATTAGGGGTTTTTTTTACGAAGAGGTTTATGTTCGGTATTTTACTTTTTTTATTCTCTTGAATATGAAGAAAACCAATGCGTGTTAATTTGGTAAGACACGTGTTACCAGAGATTGCCAAACGTTAGATGAAAAAAAGTGCAAAATTTATCTTTGTGAAACATTATATACATTTTTTTTAAATTTAAATTTAAATTCAAAATGCTTCTATAAACACAACTCAAAATCTCGATCTCTAATCGAGACGTGTCGCGAGGCATTTATAATGTTAAACCCCTATGTCGAACACAATAGAATAGGTTCTTTGGAGAAGATGGCTTTTTGGACCAGTTATGAAATTGAATTTCGATAGAAATTTTAGCGCGTTTTCTTATCGTACGGCCAAATGACAACTCCGAACACTACGGAAATTGAAATCCGGTAGTAATAAATATTATGGATCTAATGTAATTGGTTTCGTCGAATTCCGAGACTGTGCCTCGGAAGGCTATTTTAAACGTCGATTTTAAACGACAAAATTTCAAAACTGAACAATTCACTTTCAAATTCAATTTTGTAGTTTATACTATCTTCAGTATCATCAATATAAATTTTCTAAGTCTTGAAAATATTTTTAACAAGCTTAAAATTAAAGATTCAAATTTTTACCCACTTCTAATAATTAAATTTAATAATTGAACTGCCAAATTCATAGCGATATTTGAAATTCAAGTTTAAATTAACTCCCAAACATTTAAAATCAAATAAATATTTCCAATTTCAAATGTTAAAAATTTCTGGGTCGTCACACTGAGTGTTTTAACCCACTCACAACTTCTAAAATTTCATATGTTTGTTAAATTATATTTTGTTGTGATTATGCATTTATTTATGACTTTTTCGTATATATTTAATCATCATCTCAGTTAATTGCAGTTATTTAAATTTAATCGTTATTTAATTTATTATTGAATATAACTGCCAATTAATTACCTATTATACATTATCTGTTATATATTGATATTGATTGATTGTTTGGATGATGACCGTGATGGATGTGTGATCTGTTGATGGATAAATGGATGCTTATTTTATATCATTATAATCTGCAAGTTCTTTATTGGTTTATTACTTTTGATTCGGGATTGCGGTTTGAAAGATATGCAACCGCACTTTTATTTTTAAATTGCGGATTGGAATGATAAATATCTGTATTACTTGACCATAGGGTAGAAAATTATATACAGACACCGTGGTCTATATATAAAAATATTTTGAAATGATTTTCTATGGTTTTGGAAAGAAATATACGTTTTAATAAATATTAATTTTTGATATTAGATAAATATTATTTTATATATATATAGTTAAATTTTTGAATTTAGGCTATGTATAAATTTGTTTAATAAAAATAAGTTTAATAATGAAGTTTGATTGTTTTATATTATATGGTTAAGTACTTGTTTAAGATATTGTATATATAGAGTTTTAAAGACTTAAATAAAAATTAAGTTGGAAGATAAATATTAAATTGGTTTGAATTAAAGTATTTAAGAATTAAACTAGAATAAAATTGATGTGAAATTTAAATAAAAATTTAGATTTAAAGGGTATGATTTTATAACTTGATTTTGGTCTAGAGTGATTTTAATAAATATCGAGTTGATTTAAATGAATATATCAAGTAAATCAAACTGAAAGAAAATCCAGTTATTTAAAGTTTAAAGGTTTTACTTAAATGGTATTTGATTTATTAAGTAAACATTTCAAATCTAAATAATAGTAATTGAATTTGATAGAAATGAAATTATCAAGGATTTAGTTTAGAAATGGTGGAATATTAAAAGCTTTGAAATATATGGCAATTAAACGGTTATTTGGGGGTTCGAATCTGTATTTGGAATTTGATTTGTGAAATTTGAAGAAGTTATTTTATTATATAGAATAATTTAATTTTAAGCCGTTTAAGGGGTGTAGTTATGTTTCAATGTTTTGAGTTTCAAAGTATTTCAATTTGGAAGTGTTATATTTCAAGTGGTTTTGGTTTCGAAGTATATAATTTGAAAAGGCTATGATTTCGGAAAAAGAATATATTTGAAATAAAATGATATTATGTTGATTTGGTTTTAATGAAAATGATATCTTATTGATTTGGTTTTTAAATGAAGATGATATCGTATTTATATGGTTTTGAAATGAATATTGTATCCTGGTTTTGAAGCATAATTATTTTGAAATGACCGCGGTGTTATAATAACGTTTGGTTTTTAAAGAGACCGGGATCGGAAATTGTCATACTCTCTACCAACTCCGAAAACCACTTTAACAACCTTGTACGCGGTGGAGATTCCAGAATGAAGTAGGATGGCGGCGGCGTTTCCTTTGAGGTAAATACGTGGACCCGACTCCCGCGAGTTGGCATAAGGTGGCTAAAACAGGATCGATTCTCGGGCCAATGAGGTCATTCCTCTGATCGAACGCACTCCTTCGATATTATACTCTGACTTTTGGATTGATTCGGTGGCCACTTTTGATTTTTGATTTTGGAGTTGTTTTTCGAGGTGGGCGGTAGTAGCTGCTATGTGTTACCACCAAACATGATGCGTAATTGGTATATCTACCCTAGCATTGCCTAGTTGTGCCGTGTCACCTACCCTAGTGCGCTTTGTACGAGTTTGGTTTTCTCCTGTAGCCCGTGGAGTATTTAGGGTAGTCTCCCGATCTAGAGATGCGCTGATACTGGATGGACTACTGGGACTATTATTGTGTTAAGTGGGAGACTGGGTAACTCCTTAATGCTATTTAAAAGTAAGTTTATTTTATAATAGACATTATTATAATAGCGAAATATTACTACATAGTAAATAGTTTAACGGATCCTCAGGAGATGTGAATCCCGAGCATCTCTTAAGTTACTGCACTCACGTTTGACGCTGGATAGGAGATGTCAAATCCCGTAAACATCTCTGAAACCGTTCCACTCATATTTTACCATTGATTTAACTTGCATAAGGTCTTTTAGTTCTGACTCGAGTGTTTTGTTTTTCAATTCGCTCGGGTCAGTCCGAGCATTACAGGATTTGAAGACTTTATTTTGGAGGATGAAGATGAAGATATTATTACTATTATCTATTATATTATTCACTGCATCATGTACTCCGATGCATTGTTATTTATTGGTATGTGTAACTCTGATATGTATTGTATAAGTATAATCGAATATTTTATAAAACAGCTTCATGAACTATTTATTTGATTATTATATTTTATCGTTCCGCTGCAAGATTCTGTTTTGTTTTCTTTCTTTCTCTGCTTTTACTTATTTACCCCATAACAATCCACCCTTCTGTAAGGTTTTAAGTCTGACGTGTGTGGTTTAACGTCGATTTAAAGCGTACAAAAAGGCGGGATGTTACAAATTCAAATTAGAAATTTGTGATTAAAACAATTGATTTCAGGGCTATATATAGTGTTTAAGAGTTGCATTGTTCAAAGGTTGCCATGAAAGAATATGGAAGTAACTCTTGAATCAAGAGTTGTATCTCTTTGCTAAAATGAAGTGTCTCTTCAAAATACAGGCGTTATGAAGATTCAGCCGATTGAGTGAAAAGATTCAACCGACTGAACTAATTGAAAATCGATGCAGCAAGAAAATAGTGCAAAAAACATGCATTTAAGTCGACTGAAATGTATGATTCAGTCGACTGAACATTCAAATAAAGTTGTGCATATGCACAGAATTCATTCGACTGATTGACCTTGTTCAGTTAGCTAAATTATGTTAATGAATAAAAATTTCCTTAGCTTATTTGGTTAGAGTACTTGCTTTCTAAACTAATGACCTGGGTTAGAGTCTTGCTCCATGCATTTTTGAAAAATTGATTTTTCATTTAAAATATGATCTCACCAATGACCCGAATTCGAGTCTTGCTTCATATATTATTATTATTATTATTATTATCATCGTCATTTTTTAAAAAAAAAATTGCTTTTATAAAATGTTTCGAATGTGTATGTATATGTGTGTATACCACTTTGAGAAGATTTTGACATTTGTAAACTCTACACGTGACACTCTATGACTAATAATACTTTGTTTGTCACCTTCATCTTGTCTCTATCATGTATATCTCTTCTTATATCTCCATATACATACTTTTATCCTTTTTTTTACTGTGTATCTTCATGTTGAACTTATTTTTTTATCTCTTTTTGATACTCATGTACCTGCAAGTTAGCTTAGAGGTTCTTTGGCATAATTGTATGGTTGTTGTCATTAAAATCCAACAATAGAGGCTCAAACATTCTCCTCCTTTTTGATGATGACAACTATAAATTTTTAAAATTATTCATTCTATATAAAATAATATTAACATGTTTAAAGCTCCCCTAAGTATAACATCTCTTCCTATGTATAATATCTCCCTCTATCAATGTGCATATGAATTTCTTCCCCATTGTCATTATCAAAAAGAACGAGGGAATATAATTAATTTTATAAAATATCTTGTAAATAACAAGATAAACCCAATATTAATCATGGAGAAAATAAATTAGATTTTACCGTATATGTTGAAGTCCGTATTTCATTGTAAGCACATAATTCTATTAAATGTATGGAACATCCTTTAAGATTCCTATATCTTCCCATTTTCTTTTGTTTCTCCAAGTATCTACAATAAATAATAATCATTTTCGGTACCTAGTTACTATGTTAGGGTCTGGGGGGTTAGATCTTGGGAAGCCATCCCGTTTGGGTGTGGTTGAACCTTTATAAAAATAATTTCCATTATTAACTACAATATCAAAATAAACATCAATGTATTTTTCTCTTTTTTTCCAATTAACAGAAACCCAAATACTTAGATAATTTTTATTCATATTTCTCGTCAATGATTTTGTACTTCTAGAGATATTATAAATATTATTAGTCAAAGCAGTATTTGAATTTCTATAAAAGTTGGATTTAGTCTTTACTCGAAATTATGTACTAGCACTAACATTTTTACAGTACATGAAAGCGTATCTAGTGTTATTTCTATGATTAGTTTTATTATATACTAAACCACTTTTATCACATAAAGGTCTAGAACTAGATAAAATCAAGTTTAAATCATTTTGACTTTTATTAAATTTTATGACTTCATTTTTAAGTTTATTAAATTTTGCTTTAAAGCCACAATTATTATTTTCAAAAGAAATATTACTATATTTCAAAATATCAATTTACTTATTTAATTCAGAATTCTCCTTTTTATAATCTATAGTTCTCATTTTTGAGAAGAAAAATTTGAGATTTTGAATTATCTATAGATAATTGTAATAAATCATTTTGTGTTTTCAAATCCATAATTTTCTTTTTTTCAAACATAATATTTTGTTCATCTTGAAAACCTTTAAGAGCCTCAAAATTATTTTTCAAAACACCATGTTGATTTTCTAAATCTAGTTTCTCATTTTTCAATTTCTCATTTTCGAGTTTGATTGATTTCAACTTTTATAAAATAAGAGTTGAGATCTTATTGCTTATACTCACTAATGCATTATTCTCATTTACTGAAATTTATAAATCAGAAAGTACTGTTTTACAGTCCTCATTGGTCGTTGCTTTGATAGTTCCAGGCTTTTTGCTTGCTGTATTTTGATCGGATCTTTTTCTGGCCATTATTCCATGATGTTGTGACAATCAATAGAATTCCAGGCTCTGATACCAAATGAAAGTACTACTATGGATCGTAATATGGAATATAATCTAAGTTATCTTCTGATGTAAAATATAAATATAACAATAAAGTAAATGACACCAGGGATTTTTATACTGGTTCGAACTCTCGTTCTACGTGCAGTCCCAGACTCCTTCTAGAATTTAACCATCAACCCTCTCTTAACCCAAAGGAATAGATATTACATCGCCTGAGCAACCGAACAAGACTTCTATCACCTAGACAACTAAATAGGACTTCTACCGCCTGTGCAACCGAAAAGGACTTCCAATACAAATAGTAAAGTTGTTTCTGATAGAATATGCTCTCGAATAGCACTGATAAGTCAGTAAAGCACACCCTTACAATAATCTTCTCCTTTATGGTATACCGTGTAATTCGTGAAGATAGGAAGTTTATTACATCACTTAATGAGGTTTTCTTGAATGAACAAGTGACTTGAATGAAATATTGACTGCAAATGGCAAGATAGTTTAGACAATAAGAATGAGAATTTAAATTAGAAATTCGTGATTAAAACAATTGATTTAATCGCTATATATAGTGTTTAAGAGTTGCAATTGTTCATGAAAGGTCGCCTGAAGCAATATGGAAGCAACTCTTGAATCAAGAGTTGTATCTCTTTGCTAAAATGAAGTGTCTTTTTAAAATATAGCTATTATGAAGATTCAGACGACTAAGTGAAAAGATTCAGCCGACTGAATTGATTAAAATTGATGCGGCAAGAAAACAGATCAAAAAACATGTAATTCATTTGACTGAAATGTATTATTCAGTCGATTGAATATTCAAATAAAGTTGTCCATACGCCTAAAATTCAGTCGATTGAATGACCTTTTTCAGTCGGCTGACTTCTGTTGATGAATAAAAACTGCCTTAGCTCATTTGATTAGAGAACTTGCTTTCTAAACTAGTGACCTGGGTTGGAGTCTTGCTCCATGCACTTTTGAAAACTTGATTTTTCTTTTAATTATGATCACACCAATGACCCAAATTTGAGCCTTGCTTTATATATTATTATTATCATTTTTTTAAAAACTTTTATTGCTTTTATAAAATGTTTCGAATGTGTATGTATATGTGTGTATACCACTTTGAGCAGATTTTAACGTTTGTAAACTCTAGACGTGACACTCTATGACTAATAATACATTGTTTATCACCTTTGTCTTGTCTCTATCTTATATATCTCTTCTTATATATATATACACACACACTTTTATCCTCTTTTATACTGTGTATCTTCATGTTGAACTTATTTGTTTGTCCCTTTTCGATACTCATGTACCTACAAATTAGGTTATAGGTTCTTTTGCATAATTATATAGTTGTTGTCATTAAAATCCAACAACAGAGGTTCTATCAATACCTCCTTTGCAATAAAATAAAGTAGGAGAAAATAGAAGTTTTCCCTTCTCCATTGTCGATTGCATTGCCGAGCAAACCATTATTGCTCCAATTTACATTCCTCAGCCCAGGGGTGCTCGAAGTACATCAATAGTATTTTTCCAAATTTGGTTCTCCATAAATAGACTCCTTTTGTTTTTTGGTTAGCTCTGTATGGGGAGAATTTGTACAAATTTCACTCCCCGTTACTACTTTTTGATTTTGGAGTGAACCATTTGCACTTAGCTTTCCTAGTTTAATGTTAATAACAAAGACGTTTTGTTTTATAAAATCTTTATCCAAATTTGTCTAAGTACTCAAGCGATATGCTTTCCATTCAATGTACTTGCTATTTATTTCTTTCAGTGGTCGTTTTCAGATCAAGTCCTTAGTTCATTTTGTAATTTGCAAACTCGCATCGTTCTAGCGAATGCAAAGCAAACTTTAGGGAAAACCACTTAAGATAGTGGCTTGAGTGTCATTTTCCAAGATGACAAGTTCCGACCACATCAAACTATGGGTGCAAGTTTAAGTCAACTACTTAGAACCATAGTCCATACATCATCATACAAGATGTTAGCATTTGACCATGCCTAATATCGGGCATTGATCGAAGGCTTAAAAATTAGATTCCGCTTTATTCTGATTATGGACCTTCCGTTCTGAATACTCCAGGCAAGGTGTTAAGGATTAGATGGACTTGTCAAGCCTATTTCCATTTATACTCCTGCATATAGTCCGCGGATGAGAGTCGAGTGAACGAGGGTCGTATCTTGCTCTTTTTGATTTACACTCCCACACTCCACCCGAGGGTAAGAGTTGGTGTATGGATGGTTGTGTCACATCCGACTTTAAATTTTTGCTCTTTCCTCCAATCCTATGGAAAGAGTCAGTTAGTTGATGATCATGTTTCATCTGGCTTAAGTTTATAATCTAGCTCCTACTACGAGACTGAGAGTTGGAGTATGGATGCTCGCATTGCATCCTGTTTAAGTTTGTACTCTCACTCGTACTTCGAGAACGAGAGTTACGGTGCGAATGACCATATCTTGTCCGACTTATTTTTATAATTCTACCATAAATTAGAAGGCAAGAGTTAGCTTATTCCAATCTCCAGACATCAAGAAGGACTTCATGGGCTCAATCGTGGACTGCAGAAGTTTGGTCGACACTTATGTCCAGGTACCTGCATACCTGCATTAATCATATGTTGATTTATTTGGGGTTGATCAAGTCACAACTCTTAAGAAATGGAAAAACAGAAGTTTGGACTGAAAACTACGTTTATTTCATAAAAGACAAAAAATGGCAGAGTCTGTCTTATTACACAGCTCTAGCCAGTTACTATAAGCTTTTCTCTAAGTGAAATAGCATCATATATGCTCGTTATTCCACATCCTCAAGAGTTGGGATCCCTTCAATAGTTGCCAACTTGAAAGTGTCATCTTCAAGCCTTTCCCCTATTGCGTATGGACCTTCCCAAACCGAGCCCAAGTTCATAGGGCTAAAGAAGATTCATCTAGGACCAATTTGCCGACTCCAAGGGTTCGACTCCTGACTTTGGTGTTATAATATCGAGCGACTTGGTGTTTGTGCGCAGCTGCTCTCAACTTAGCTTCGGTCCCTTTCTCATCGATCATATCAAGAGCCTCCAAAAGGAGTTGCTCATTCCTCCATGGATCATAGTGGGTGACCTGATGAGAAGGTACTTCTAGTCCAATTGGAATCATATCCTCCGATCCATATGCCACGATGAATGGAGAACAACCAGTCTCTTACTTGTAAGTGGTTTGGTAAGCCTAAATTGTAAACGGGATATCATCCACCTACTTGCCTTTGTCCTTCCCCAACACTTCTTAAGAATAGATTTGATAATTTTATTTACGGCTTTAACATTTCCATTCATTTTAGGACGCGCCACTGCTGCATATCTCTTCTCTATGCAATGTCAATGGCAGAAATCCTTAAACTTTGTACTATCGAATTAGGTACCATTATCGATAACGATTGCTTATGGAACTCCAAAACGACGGATGATATTCCAAAAAACAAAGTTGATTACTTTCTTCGTGGTATTTATGGCCAAAGGCTCCGCCTCAGCCCACTTAGTAAAGTAATCAACCACCATGATGTTCGCACCATCTTTGGATATCGGCCATACACTGATAATATCAATACCATAAATTGCAACCGGCCAAGGACAGACCATTGGAGTAATTTCCATCAGCGGGGCCCTCTGAATTTTAGCAAAACAACGACACTTGTCACATCTTCAGGTGTAGTCAACTACGTCTCAATTGATAATCAGCCAGAAATATCTGTAATGAAGGATCTTCTTCGCTGGGGCCTAACGCTAGTGTACCTGCTATAGGCCCATTCATGAACTTCTCTCAAAACTCATTTGGCCTCGTCATAAGCGACACACCATAACATAGGGACAAAGAAACCCTACCTATATAGTAATCCTTCTTGCATTATGTATCTTAAAGCTTTGCAAAGGTTTTTTCGTTGTTCAATCCTTCTCCTTTGGAGAATCCCTCTTTGCCAACAATCCGTAATCGAATCATCCATGACTTCCCTTTAGGCTCGGTATTCAAGGTCTAATCGACATCCACATGGTCAATTCTCGGAGCTGAAAGTATTTCCATTGGAACCAGGCCCATGAGCTGCGCATCTTTGGAACTAGCCAACTTAGCAAGCTGGTTGACTTTCTCATTTTTTTCTCGGGGGATATGAGTGATCACGCAATATTCAAAGTCACCAAGAAACTCAAGAACCTGGTTTAGATAGGGAGCTATCCTTGCTCCTTTCACCTGATACTCTTTTTAAACTTGGCACATACCTAGCCAAAAGTTATAGAAAAATGGGTAAAGTATTTATTCATAATTCCATGATGACCTTGAGTCCTACAATCAAGTCCTCGTATTCAGCTTCATTGTTTGTTGCTGGAAAATCAAGTTTGAAGGCGTAGCAGATCAGGTGTTTTTTGAGTGTGACAAGCACAACTTTAGCATCATAACGCCGATCATTGGATGCACTATCCATGTACATCTTCCATCCAACTTTTTTTCCTCCACTACTCTTCGAAGAATCATCTTATGCAGTGAATGCAGCTATGAAATCCTCCAAAGCCAGACTGTGGATTGCCCTCCAAGGGTGATAAGTGATATCATGTTGAATCAATTCAATGTTCCATTTTCGTAGCCTTCTAGAAGTCACGGGTTATTACAAGACGTGTCATAAAGGCTGATCGGTGAGGACATTAATCGATGAGCCTAAAAGTAGGGACAGAGCTTTCTCGAAGCGATCAACAGACAGTATGGGAGCTTTTCCAGTCTCGGGTAATTTCTTTCTGCTCCTGTTAACCGCTTGCTAATGTAATAAACCGGTCATTGGATGCGAGATTCCACACGCAAAATTTGATGCTCAGAGCATGGACCGACCTGCCAAGTATTTAAAAAAGTCCTCATCATCCGTCGGTTTCCAAAGGATTAGAGGTCTTTCCAAGTGATTCATGGAACACGTCTTTGCAATCTTTGTTCCATTCAAAGTTTCTCTTTCCCTTCTTGATGACCTTGGAGATAGGGATTCATTTGCCAGTGGCCCTAGAAATGAATCGACTCAGGGCAGCGACTTTCTCATTCAAACATTGGACCACCTTGATCATCTTTGGAGCTTCGATCTCTCTCACAGCCTTAACCAACTTTGGATTGGCTTCAGTTTCACGAGAATTCATAATGAAGCCTAAGAACTTCCCTGATGCGACAACGAAAGAGCATTTCAAATGATTGAGCTTCATCCCGTATTTTTGGAGGACATCAAATATTTTTGCCAGATCATCAATGTGATTTCCTGAACATTGTGACTTCACGAGCATATCATCCACATAAAATTCCATTAGTCATCCAATCTAGTCTTTAAACATTCGATTCAAAAGTCTCTGGTAAGTCGCTCCTACATTCTTTAACCCAAAGGGCATGGCCAGATTGCAATTGAGTCCAAGATCTATAATAAAGCCATATGTTTCTTATCCGGGATGTGCATCGATATCTAATTGTATCTGGAGTATGCATGCATGAATGAAACTAGTTCATGTCCATCAGTTGAGTCCATCAAATGATCTATCCTTGGTAGTGGGAAGCTGTCCTTCAGGCATGCTTTATCCAAGTTTGAATAGTCGATGTATGTCCACCACTTTCCAGTTGCTTTCTTTACCAAAATAGGGGTTGATACCTAATCTAGGTATAAGGCATCATGGATGAAGCTGTTATCCTTTAGCTTATCCACTTCCTCTTTGAGTGCAATGGATCTCTCTGGAACCAAGCTGCAACATTTCTTTTTCGCAGTAACACATTAGTGATTAATGTTTAATGCATGGCTCGCTATCCTGGGTAAGATCCCATACGTTTAAAAGTGTTTCTATGCAAACACATCCAGGTTTGCCCAAAGAAAACCAACTCCCTCATCACACTAGTACCGAGCTGAGATCCAACTTTCAGGAATTTACTTGTGTCATCCCTGCTGATTGGCATAGTGATTATCAACTTTACGGGAGCAACTTGTCCACTCCCTGCTCCTTTCGTTAGTCCATGTCACCATTCAGCCGACTAGTTTGCCCGAGCTTGGGCTTATACGATAGTTGCTATGCGTCTAAATCTTTTATGTAGAGGAACCCTATACACTCTTTCCTTTCTCCTTGTGTCTTGCTTCCTTTATTTTAGCCACATAGCACTCATAGCCAGCCACTTGATCTTCATGCAAGATCCCTACTCCATTGTATGTAGAGAATTTTGTAGTTATACGTCAGGGAGCGATGATCACTCTAAATTCAGCTAGGGCCTGTCGGCCCGAGAATGCATTATAAGCAGAATAGATAACCAATACTAAAAACAGCACAACTCGCACTCGCCTACGCGCTCTCACCAAGCTCCACTGGTAATTCGACAAATCCTAAGGCTTTCGTAACCATCCCATTGAACCCATATATATGAGATCTACAGGCTTCAAATCTCTCTCTTCCAACATCATTTGGTTATAAGTTTTTTTGAAATAAATATTTGTTGAACTCCTACAGCCAAAAACCACCTTTCGTACAACAGTAGGACCCTTCACAGCTGAGATCACGAGTTGATCAATTGCCATAGCCTCCACTTCACCATCATCCCTATTCTGGAAAACAATGCCATCTATCATAGTTTGAGATTGTTTTGTCGGAGATCCATCTTCAACGGCATAACGACTTTCTTTCTCAGTATGCTTCAAGGCTCCAATATATCTATTCATTTCTTCAAAGTTCCTATCGGCAAGATGAGGCACACTGATGATTGTGTTTTTTTGTTTCTTTGACCGCTTGAATGCATCTACACTAGGCTCAGCTTGCCCCGGCTGGGAAGATGACCCAGGGGTGCTAGAATTTTCTCACCTGTCGTCCTATGGGGCTTTCACATATTGCTGCAATTTCTTTTTCTTTACTAAATTTTCAATCATGTCGTGCAAGTGCCTTCAATCATTAGCATGATGACCATGAGTCTCGTGGAATCTAAAAAACTTGCCCGTCTTCTTTTCCTTCTCAGTCGACTCTCTAGTAGTCGGCAACCTATACGTTCAGTATTTTGAGGAGCCAGATATATGTTATTTATCAAGTTGTTCAATTTAGTGTAATTGTCATACATGGGACGTCCGAAATGACTTGGATTATCTAGCTTTCCCTTTTTTCCCCTTCATTGTTTTATTTTCCTCCTTTGTTCTAATTACCAACTTTCACATTAACATTCCCAGAGCTTCCTATGGATTGCTTTACAGCAATATTACTTTGAGTTGGCACATCCGAACTTCCAGCATTGGTCCTTTATGCATGCTTACCCACATCCTTCTAATGCAAATACTCATTGGCTTTCCTATAGAAAGCTTCCATTGTTGATGGTTGCTTCATTTCTATTCAATTTCTAAAGCCCGAGTCGGGATGAACACTTTTACAAAGTGCCATCAATGCCATATCCTCATTTGGATCTTTTGTTTCCATTAGAGCTGCCCGGAATCGATTCAAATAGTCCTATAGCAACTCTTCTTCAGATTGATATACATTAGACAATGACATCATGTGTTTCGGATATGAGGTATGCCAACGGAATTGCTCCATGAGTTTCCTTGAAAATTCAATAAAAGATGATATGGACCTCAACGGAAGTCGAGTGAACCACATCATAGCCGCCCTTTCTAAATAATTGGGAAACATCGATGCTTCACATCATCTTGAACTCTAGCTGAATGCATGTGCCATTCATATCTTAATAAGAGTTGCCTAGGATCCATCTTTCCTCCCCACAACGACATCATTGGCATGTTGAATCTTTGGTGTATCTCACGTGAAGGATATCCTCTATAAACAGTTTTTGACTAGCATAAGTTCTCCAATCATTATTAGTTCTGGATATGTTTTCAGTAACCGACCTCTTAACCATATCCTCCAAATAGTCCAAATCAACAAGTTCGACTGAATAGTGGTGATAGAGTCTTTCCTTAAGTATTCGATCAGTGAATGCTTCTGGGAAGGTGCTTGATACCTAGGCTCCCCAAACTCCTGAGGACTCATTCATCCATCATTCCCCTTGTTTAATTCCCATGAGCTCCATCATCAGTAGTATTATGATTTTTCAGATTCAGACCTTCTACAGCACGTCCAGGGATGACATCCATGCCGCCTTCTAGACGATAGGATCTAGGCCCACCATTTTAGGGGTCAGTATTGAGTCCCAAGTGGGGGTCAGTACTGATCCCTAAATTTAAGCTTGGGACTCATCCTCTTTCTTATGCTGATGTTCCAACAAAGTATAAGTTTTCTTCTGCCCTCCTTTCCTTCGTCTTCGCTCCTAATGAAGAACTCTCAGATTCTAAGCTGGAATCCTTTCTGCTCAGTCTATGGCTATTCTGAGTCAGCTCATTCAGCATCCTCAAGCTCTGTTTCATCATGCTGTTATCTCTTGTTAGCTAGCTTCGAATCTTTTGTTCCACCTACTTCATCATCCTATCCATTTCCACTATAGTGATGATGTCTGTTGGAGTCCAGATCTCTATTTTCTCCGACTAGTTAGCTTCATTCCCATACCGAGGATTTTGATTCTCAGCATCACTAGTGG
The DNA here is from genome assembly GCA_030765085.1 of Allium cepa. NCBI lineage: Eukaryota > Viridiplantae > Streptophyta > Magnoliopsida > Asparagales > Amaryllidaceae > Allium > Allium cepa. Next base: position 458,872,734 of record CM060943.1, read on the forward strand.
TAGCTCTAGTAGTTATGGTTTGGGTTTGGAGTTCCTTCCCTGATGAGGCCATGGTAGAAAGCTTTTTGTAGATTTGTTGGAAATCTAAGTTGTAAAATTAAAAGATAAAGAAATTAGATCTATCTCTTGGATATGAGAAATCCAATAGTATATTATGGATCATATTGGCCTGAGAATATCGTTTCTCTGTGAAAGCACAAGAATGTATCAACCAAAAGTGGAACAAACACATAGAAGTCTATGTAGTAGAGATTAAATAAAGAAAAGTAAATTAAAATGAGGAAATAAACGAGACACGATCATTTATAGTGGGTTGGAAAAGAAAGGCCTACGTCCATTTGGAAATTTTATTGCTTATTTCTGATTTGGAGGCAGAAGTTCTTAAGGAGCGGTACAACTCCAACACTTAAAATTTTAGAATTACAAGAATATAAGAAATAATAGAACTAGACCTAAAAGGTCCCTAAAAATGAGCCCTATTGCGGGGATCCCACTATCCTTTTGCTTTTATGGTTTTTGGCGTTGACTTCGTGGCTCTGTATATTCTTAGTTTTTGGACTCCTAGGCTATCTCTCCAGGACATCCACCTTGATAACTCCTAGTTTTATCTATTCGATTTATCCGGATTCTACTTGGTCAAAGGGCTAGATAAAGCCTATGTTCAATTCAACCTTTTAATACAATATTTTAAAGTAAGAAAGGAGTTCTTTGTTTGTTTATGTAGTAGGAATAGGCGGTGGAAATTACAAACAATTCAACTCATAATTTACACACCATTTTTGAATTATATTCTTTTTGAATCCTTTAACACTTCAATTTCAATAGAGGAAAATTTAGTTAATTTGATAACAAATTATCTAATTCTAACAATTAATTAGATTCCAATATACCAATACCAAGAAAAACTAAAATACCAACAATTATAAAGATTGATATTTACTTTGGAAAATTCTAGGGTTTCATTGTTTTAGGACCTTGTGTTTTTAGAATTTCCCAAGGCATATATCATATCCAAATAGGTACAACATAAATACTAGAATGAGAAAAGGTTAGATTCCACTCATAGAAGATTCCTTTACTTTAGCCTTAGATATGAATTAAACTGCTTTTAAATGTCCAATAGATCTCCTTCTTTTCAATATACACATATAGGTTGTATACAGATAGATTAGGTTTTAGAATTCAGAAGATAGAAAAAAAGAAGATTGGAGACTAAGTTTTAAATAGAGATTAGAATTTAGAATTACTAGCAAGTAGTTTATTATTTTTTGAAACCCTAGGAGAAATGATTTTGACAGAATCTTAGCGTAGTATAATTTTTTTTATAGAAAATGGGAGAGTCTCTAGGACTATTTATAGAGGTAGGAAGAAACAAGGACCATTATATCGAAACCAAATGAATCCGGCCATTCGGGCGGCTCATTATTGAGCTAAATTGACTAGACCGGTCGATCGCTATCATAGGAGCTGTCGACCGCAACGCCCGACTGACCCTATAAAGGCAATCGATCGACCTCCTTTCAGCCATCCCTTTTGATTATTTCCATTTTCATTAGATTTAATACCTATTTTTAATTCCAATTAAATCACCATTAATTTTAATTTTTCCTAAACGTTACCATGGACTTAAGTAAATGTTTCAATATAGATTTTAAAATTGTCCTAAAATTCAAATTTTAAATTTCAGGATTTTTTGTTTTATTTTAGTTCTAAAAACTTCTAACGAACTTCTTCTTTATCCGGACTCCATTTTCAGCATATTATCTATGTAAATTCATCATAAAATGACCACGGACACAATGGTGCAACTTCCATGACCAAATTCGGCCATTTATAGAAATTCATTTCTAGCCTTATTTTAATTATTAATTTCTTACTGAGTTTTATAGGGTGTTACATGGACCCACCAACCTTATCGAGTACCCAAGTATTTAACATCCCCACGCGCATACAACTGAATCTAATCTAGAGTAGTTGCGAAGAAATCCTAATGGGAGCAATCCTACCTGGCTTGACGTCCACTCATAATTTGTTTTTAGTCATTTCTGAAAAAAGATATCAATGCTCTGATGAGCAAAAAATCATCTTAAATTGATGAAACGCAAAAAAGATAGTAGAATCGATAGTCAATAAATCAATTATCGAGGATAAAAAATGATCGTATATGGAAATTATGTATCCTACCCTATCACCACTCGTCGATTTAAAACTTGTATTATCCCTTGCCCTTTCAGACCTAGCCTCTATGTACATTCTTATCTTTTAAGACATAGACGAGTTTCCATATCTCGGCATTTAATGTTAAGTATATGCCTAAATCCTTTCCATATAAGTGATATCACTTATAGAAATTAAATCTCTTACACTTATCAACACTTGTCGATCTCAACTTGTACTACCCTCAGGGAAAACAATAAAGTTGGACAAGTGGGGCATCGTTACCTCTCAGACCTTATCATGACAACATTCTTAACTTGAAGTATAACAAGAGTTTCTTCAATGTTTAGTGCCAAGTGTAAGACTAAATATTTTCAACAAACAAAACAAACTTTAAAAACATTAGACTCAAACTTGTGCTTTATTGTCACACCATAAATATTTGTAAAATCTTTGAAAACACTCTTCAAAATATTCTTTTAGAGTGCAAATTATATTTCTAAGTTTGTCGCCACAACAGATAATTAATTAGCACCTTTATATATTTATAAAAAAATTGATTATCCATAAAGATAATTAATCAGTTTATAATATTTTTATAAATTAAAAACAATAATAATTATCTCGGAAGATAATTGATCAAATTTATAATCTTTCTATAAATTTAAAAACAACATTAATTATCTCGAATGATAATTAATAAAATTTGTAATCGTTTTATAAACTAAAAACAACATTAATTATCCTAAAAGATAACTAATCAAATTTATGATCTTTTTATAAATTTAAAACAATGTTAATTATCCTGAAAGACAGTTAATCAATTTTATAACTCTTTTTATAATTTTCAAACAACACTTACCTTTATTTCAAGATTCTCAAAAATACTTGAAAATATAGCTTAAACAACTATCAAAGTGAAAAAACACGACCAAACATTTGTATTGTAAAAATACAAGCATAAATTCAATGCACACAAATTTTTTAAGAGATGATATCCCACAAGTTATGGTATAGCATTAATCGCTGTAACGACACTTACACAAATAAAAAGTATGTCATAACTATTTCAATCGTACATCGATATAAAAAACATAAGAATATAAGTAAGACGCATATAACAGTAATTAATAATGGCAAGAAACCCTTAGCGTCTCTATACAAAATTCTCATGTAAATCACACATATGTATGTGTATTTTCGAAGTGTTCCATAACAACCTATTCGCTACGTATGCACTTCGACTTCCTCTTGCTTTCGTTCCCTACAACACAATGGTTATTCATGACATCCATTTTCAAGCAGGAACCAAATCTAAACAAACGATCAAACAACAATATATAAACTATCATTCAAACATTCAACAGTAATCTATAGCAACCCATATATCATATAGTTTATTTAAAGATGAGTAAGCTCACCAAAATTTTAGTTGACACTTTCACATTATGGTTTGATCTGAAATAGAACGACGTTCGATTTTAACTCAAATTCTACTAGCTCCAAACTCTACGAGTCCAACTCCAATGCGTAGATAATGATATTAGTCCAATGCAATAGACCGCGTCCAAATCTGACCTCGTATGCGTGAGATATTGATTTTATAAGAAATTGAGATTTAAAAATATAATTAGATCATATAATCACATAATTAATTAGTTAATAACCCATTTAAATCCATCTTCGCTCTTTCGTTAATTAACATGCATAGTGCGTAACTTGTACACGACCATTGCCATATATTACCCACCATATATCTCGAGCTACACCCGAACTTATTGGACGCTATCAGTTGCAATCATCTCCTCTTCGAAAAATCTACGCCCTAGACCCAAACTCATCAAACGCGAAGGCCCCAAAAGAATTGTGAGCTGAAGTTGCCTATTTTTTGTAGCCTACTGATGCGAATCGCATCAAGGCACCACACCATGCCAAGCTACCCCAATCTTTTCATCTTCGAACAAAATTTGCAATGGCACCCTTCATTCGACCCACTATGGCTCCGAACTCTGACCGCATGAAACCCTGGATCAGCCATTATTGCAATCTCCATGAATCAACATCGTACGCCACAGCACTTACATGGATTCGAAGGTCTCAATACCATATACTCAAAGTACCCGGCTTTATAGTATATCTTACGATATTATTTCTGAAGTTTAGGTTTTTTTACTGTAAATGTAAATGGTGAATAAGAGAGAGAAGAGAAAAATTAAAAGTATGATGAATAATCATAGTGTGGGTTGGTTAATTTTTTGATTTTCAGGATCTCACTACACAAAATTCTATTCGGGTATGAACCGCGAAAGACAAAGCAAAAATACGACCATGCACAAAAATGCGACATGATCTCAAAACAACAATAAAACACACTACCAACATTTACCGTAAATTACGTAAACGAAAATTTTAATATTTTCCAAATTTAAAATTGTGGAAATGTCCTATAAATTTATTTAAAAATACATCAATAAAAACCAAGTCATTTTTATTAACAATTAGTTTCTTATTATTTAGTGGAACTATATGTTATTGTAAATGAATTTACAAAATGAGTTTACCATTATTATTTATTAATTAAAAAGAGTTAAATAAGGCTATTAAACCCATTTAATTAATATTTAATTCACAATTCAAATATTCACATAATCCTTATATTTGAATATAAATTATTAAACTTAGAAAAGCAATTATTTAAATATTTAAAATTAATTAAATATTCAAAAACAAAAGGATAAAATTCTAAGATGTTACATAAAACTTTGAGCTAGACAACAACCGTATGTGAGTGATAAATAATCTTAAGGTATTATAAAAGTCGATATAGTAAAATAGAGAAACTGAGTACAAAGAATCATACACGATCTATCCCTGCATCTAACAAGTTAGCATATAATATTAAATATGCTGCATCATTTTCTACATCATATGGTTATAGCATACTATGTATAATATGAGTTGGGGTACCTAACTCAGGAATACCAATATCACAAGATATTAATCCAACACACAACAGCCACACCAATTATAGCAATCACAATAAACAAAAGTAGATATACAATGACGATTGTTGTCAAGGTCTCGTATTCCCACGACTATCACCAAACCTCATGTCACCATGATCACCACAACCACCACCAAGATTTTACACCACCGTGACTTTCCCAAAGTATCATGTCCCACGATCCTCACCAAAACCTCACTTTGCCACGACCACCACCAAGGCCTCCCGGATACATGATAGCTCACACGACAACCTCTTAGGCCGATGAGATTTTGGTATTGGATTTGGTGGCCGATCACATAGCTATCATATATGTACTGCCCTTCCTTGGCAAGCTAGACCATCTCATGGTCCGAGGTACATAGGTGAGCATCCACCTATACCCTTACCCCATTAAACACCCATCACATCAAAAGTTATTAACGATCCCATGAACACGTGATTCTATAGTGGAACGCACTTTATGTTCTGCTCCATCACCTTACTTTGTCGAACTTGCCTCATCAGACTACTCAAATCACATACATACACTTCTCACTAGAAGTACTTGATCAAACACCTTGTATCGTTGTTTCGTCAAAATTTGGAACATCTCTAGCCATCCATCACGAACCGTATATCAAATATCACCAACTTCCAAAGTCAACAAGTCAAAGTGCCATATCAATGCTTTAGAATCAAACAATTTGTTGTAGCACTATAACATTGAGACCAAATGTCAAATGAATAAATGAACAGATGAGACAAAGCCCCAAAGTTTATGCCTTTGATCCCCTTGAGCTCCATTTGGTCACCGTCGACCATAATCAAGTCGGTACTAACATGATCATGTCAGTTCGGACAAGATTACATCAATGAAAAAGTGACTAAGTCCTAAAAACTCAAATCTTATTGTCATCAAAAAATAGCTTGATGTAAGACCTTTAATGCCACCAAGTAGCTATAAAAACGCTTCATAGCATCCGCATAAATGTTAGCAAGCAAGTGAAGTCAGTACCGAGAGCTTTACCAAGCCAGAAAATTTCGAACAAAAATCTCTAGTCCATGGTTTTCTCTAAAGTTTTTCCCAAAAATACCAGAATAACGCAAACTCCACCAACAAATCATGTTGGTACCAAGAGCTTTATCCAGCTAAAATTTTATTAAGTACCAAAAATCTCATGTGCTTGGCTTGCTCTGAAGTTTTCCCCTAAAATTTCAAAGCAATAGCATGCTTGCCTCTAAGAAATCAAGTTAGACCGATGTAACATCCTCCTACTCGGAGGCCTAAAACTAACGGCCATGGATGCTACAGTCATCCATAGTTATTAATTCTCGACGACCAAATGGGGCGGTGTTAGATACAGTGATACACAATTCATAAGAATATGGAAATAAATTAACAAATTAAAAACACATTTCCACATTCCATTCAAAACATTCCATGTTCAATACATAATCCCGCAAACGTTAACCTCGTTCATAAAAATATAATTATTACATAATACGCCAAGAGCGACATATGAAGATGCCCCCTTAGTTAATCAGAATATATAGTAAGGCTAATAAGTCTGCCTTTACATCCAAGATACACAGTGGAAAAAGATAAATCTAAATAACTAACTGCCTCCTACACGCCTCAAGAAGCTTTATTCCTCTAAGAAGAGAACCTAAAAACCGTAAAACTCAAACTACTCAAAATCAATTGAGTAACCAAAGTTTAAGGGGAAATTAAAAACTTCAAGTCAGACATAAAGCATGGTATGAATAATAATCTAATATCTCAATCCATCTGGATATCTTGTAAGACCACGCCGCTCTACGGAATGGGTTTTCCCCTCACTAGTATCCTAAAACACTTTTTATAGAACCATATATTGTGCTCCTGCATCCATAATGGTTAAACCATAACATTTAAAAATATAATGATGATATACATATTTAAACATTCTGGACATCCCATCCCCAGTTTAATTATCTCTCTATCATATTATAGTTTCTAGGGTCAATATTGACCTATTAGTTTTCATGGGTTTACTATTAACATTTTTATAATTCATGGATAACATGTCCTATTTTAGAGTTTTCGTAGGATCACTAAGAACCTATAGGCCCCTGCCAATTAACTTAATTAATTCATGGGTTCTCTTGAACCTATTGGTCATTTCAATAACTCATCTTATATCCTAGTTTTCATGGGTTGACTAGGAACCGATGGATTATGCAAGCAACTCCTTTCTTAACTTAGTTTTCATGGGTTGATTAGGAACCTACCGATGCCTCTCCTAACTTCTTTTTTTATCCTAGTTTTTATGGGTTGACTAGGAACCTATAGACTGATGTCAATTCTTAGTCCGAATATAGTTTCCATTGGTTCACTACAAACCAATTAGTCCGTAAAAACCAATCTTTTTACATAGTTTTCATGGGTTTACTATGAACATTTTGGTTACCCACAATAACTTCCTAATGATAGTTTTCATGTGTTTACTATGAAGTTATATCCTATATAACTTCAAGGTTTAAGCGTCCGATACTTTGGCCTCCCTGACTCCCTGGATGCAATTCTACTCATTTGGGAGTTTAATCAATTTATATTCACTATTGGGTTAACCTAGTTGGTTCTTCTGCCACTTTATCCTCGAAATACAATTATAGGTCCTTTATCATATGAATATATTCATATTTGAAGAGTATGGGAAAAGTTAAGGCAACCAATAAGAAATGAACGCGTAGGAAGGTTAGATTATATAATTTACTTAATTTAGTATTTAACCCAGAAAAATAGGTTTCGCCTCTAATTAGAGTATCTCTTATTCCTTTCCTTCCGCATTCGACCATGTCAAAAACCCATTAAGTTAAATTCAATACACATGGTATCATCTGAATGATATGTAATGGATTGGAGAAAGGCGAAAGGCTTGTTGTCGAAAGCATAGCTTACGATGGGTTTGCCACCTCGATTTGTTTTGAAAAGATAAGCGCCTGCCTTTATCTTACTAAACTTTCGACTTAGTCCATACGTATGTTTTTAAAAGAAGTTTTATAATGGCTTTCGAAAGGGTTTCCATGTTTGTTTTTTAAAAAAGGGGTTTCGAAGTTGTTCCTTTAATTATAAATCAATGCTTTCAAAAGAAGGGGTTCCGACCTAGTCGAAGCCCTGCCGCTAATTCTTGTGCCTTTCGAATGTATTGAAGTCATGAATACTATCGAAAGATATTGTTTGTTTTAAAGCTATATTATGCCACTTTTTAAATGCTTTCGAAAGGGTTATAGATTTCGAAGGTAATGATTTCGTAAGGGGTTTCGAAGCTATCCTTTAATATTTTAAATGTATGCTTTTGACTCTGTCGAAGGAGATGGTATCGACGCCATTATAAATTCCCCAATATGTTTATACAATAAAGACTAGTTTCGAAAGAGTTACTTTCTTTTATATTTTATTTGACCCATATGATATTTTAAAAGGGTAAGCCCAATGATGTCGAAGGGGGACTTTCAACGCTTTAGGAAGAGATACATCCAATGGTTTCGAAGCTATACTTCTAATAATTAATACATTATTATAGTCGAATGGTTTTGAAAGAAGGATTTTAAAGTGTTTTAAAGGCAAAGACTTGATGTTTTGAAATGAGATATACGATTTCAAAGGAGGCTATCTAGTGAGGTCTAAAGCAAGGTTTCAAAGGTTTCGAAGGTTTCGAGAGTATAGTTTTCAAAAAAATTAACCCCTTATTTAAAAGCAAAACCATGGCATAATAATAAACAAAGTATTTTTAAATGGAACATATGAAGAAGTCTAAATGGGTTAAAGTAATTAACCAAATTATGTTGTTTTCTTCTTCATATAGGTACATTTTCACTTCTTAATGAGTCCAAAAATTGTACTTTGGAAAAAGGTAGAATAACTAGTTGGGTTGACCTAGTAGTGAATAAATAAAAGATAATGGCAGGGGCCAATAGGTTAATGGTAAGCTCATGAAAACTGTGTAAGGGAAAAGATATTGGAAGGGGCTAATAGTTTCAAAGTTATCCCAAGAAAACTATGTATAATTAAAGATGTCAGTTAGATAGGTTCATTGTAACGACCCAATTTCTCGACGCCCGAAAGTCGACATCGGTACGTCCACTGTATCAAATGCCGCATGGTCAAATGCCCAAAAACCAAACCATTAGGGTTAAAGAAGAAGAGGTAGAAAGAAGAAACAGAAACAATAATAGAATCTCGCATATCGCAGCGGAACAAATATAATAGATAAATAAATATCTTTAAACAGAATCATTATATCAGTTATTACATTACATCACATTACATTGTTAGAGTGTACAACAACAAACAGTGGAAAGAAATATTACATATATAAGTGATATGCCTTGCCATCCATCTCCAACTCCTGATTCCACAGCAACTTCTTGACTTTGCTTCCGAATAACTCCTAACCTGACTCTAGGTTGCCCGCGTGGAAAATTGTGGGCACCCAGAGTTTAGAAAGGGAACAATAAACTCCAGGTCGGTCGTGAGACTGGTGTGAGATCTTAAAAATACATATTTTCACAAAGAAAATAAAAGAAATCCGCTATGCTTTTTGGAAAATGAAACTACCATAAGGCCTCCCGGCACACACACAATGCAATCACACACATGGGGGAGATTTCTGCTTATGATAGTCAAATATGCTTACTATGCAAAATTCTTCTTTTATATTATTATTAGTGCGTAGTGGAAAACATTTCGACAGTATAATATTCATCTTAGCCAGCATAGGTACCATTATATTATGCCAGCTATAGCTACCATTTTAAATGGCAGGTTCTACAACTAAAACCGTACAAGGCTTGTATTGTTTTGTTTCGATTTCCAACAAATGGTCAGGCTAAGGAACTTCCTACTGCCACATGGGTACGCCTCTGGAGGGACGTCCCGAGAACCTACCCGGATCTCTGCCAACACAAGGCCGGGTTACCTCTGTAACTAGGTAACTACTACTCGAGTATGCCATCCCCCGGTCCTTTGGGACCTTTATCCGAGGATCCTCTACGCCAACTACCATAAAGAAAAGTATTGGCAATAACTGTTGAATATGCGCTTATATGATTTTTGTTTGATGATAATAAACATATATACATTCGTTTAAATGTATTTGATAATATACTATTTTATTTTTCACAGATTAAATAAATATTTGCAGAATAAAATAAATAACACGGAATTTGAATTCAAACGAATATTTTATTCAAACAAATATTTATTACAATTTTGAATAGTATACAAATTCAAGCTCTCACTATTCACTATACAACTTTGATATAAATTCAATTACATCGCTATTTTACATATCATCACCTCACTACATATCACTCACACTCGTATTTATCTTCAACTTCATTCCAGTTTGAATCCAGCATCTGAGAAATCTGCAAAAATATTCACTAACGCAGTAAAATTGAAAAAGAGATATTTTTGCAATATAAAATAAAAGATGGATTCTGAAAATATGATTTGCCTCAGTTATTTGGGTTGTTCGTCATCATTTATATTTGAATTCATCATACACGAACAACTTGTGACATACACAGTGTATTACTGTATATGCCACAAGGACGTGCACGCCGATATATACACTTGATTGATTTACAGGGACAGGTGAGCACAGGTCAAACCCAAATAAAAAACCGGGTTCAACTCACATGCAATACACCAGGACACGAGCACAAGGTCAAACCCGATTTTTTTTTAACTGGATTCAACTCAAGCGCAAATCAAAAGTACACATGAAACTAAACAGTCAAGTTCAGTGATCAAATGCAATAGGCCGAGAACCAGACTCATGCATGCAACATGGAATGCAAAGACAATGCATCAATGCAAATTCAAATAATGTATAAAAACAAGCCCAGCAGCATCAAAGCAAGAAAACAACACTGTCGAGCTCGAGACAATACTGCTACAACATGGTGCTGAACCAAAGCCAAGCATAATGTACAGAGAAGCCAAAGCAAATGAATCCACTGCAAGTGCAAATGACCAGAAGACAATGCATCATTTAGAAGTGACTTAAAACAAGCAGTGCAGACCACAAAAGTGCAAGCATATGAAATGAGAACTCAGTGATAGATGCAACAAGGTCAGATAAACAAGCCAGAGCCACCAAAGGTCAGAGGCAACATCACAAAATTCAAACTACAACAGGCCAGAGGTGAACAAATATGCATTCACCAGTGATGCAACTTAAGTCAAATCATTTACAACATGTACACAGCAAAGACAAATGAAACAGTGATACATAGGCAACATGAAGCAATGCACATGTCACCAGTACAAATGAAGACTGCATGAATCAAGCTCAGTGCCAAATGCTTAAATATATCAGAGTGAAACATTTGAGTTGCAACATGAATGAAAAGAACCAGACACAACAGTGAAAGTGCAGACCAAATGCAATTTGCAACAAAACCAAGCATGATACAGGTGGACAGTGAAGGAAGCAATACACCACCAAGTAAATGCACAGCATTAATAAGACCAAATTGCATAAGTGACCACAAAGATAGATGTACATAATGAAGCAGTACAAATGAACCATCAAAGAATGCAACACAGTGATGAGACCAGATGAAAATACTCTTAACTGCAAGTTCAAACCAAAACACCAAATGCAAACAGAGGCAACAATATGCAGCAATTCCACAGTACTGAATACCATATGGACACAGCAATGTTCAGGACCAAGATACAAGTTAGTTCCAGTGGCAACATATCCAACTCAAAGTGCAACTACAAGTACAGGCTACGACATAGATGGAGCTACAGAAATGTACCAAGCTACATGAAGACAGAAGACTACAACTCAAAATGCAAAGCACAGCAATGTATAACAAAGTCAAGGGCATATGAAGACAAGTGTAACATCACAACTAAGTACAATGAATTCACAAGGCCAAAGCAAACACATGAATTCACAAATCAAAGCTGTGTCGAAATCAAAGTTGAAATGGTCAGAGCCGTAGTATACAAGTCACAAATCGAAATCGTGAGTACCAAGCAATAATTGAATTAGTCAGATTTTATCTCAATCATCCAAGTATAATCGAATGGCCAAAGCAAATCAGTAGAAAAATTCAAACACGAAAATACGAACGCAAAAATAGGATTTCGAATCCTATAAATACCCAAAATCATCATCGGCATAATGTATCGAGTTCGAGAAAGCCACAATCAGCAGAGCAAAAGGAATAAATCACATACCAGAAAATTACATACGAATTCGATCAAAATCGAAGAACCGTGGGCAAAGCAAAAAGCATCGAAGCATACAATCAAACTGTATCAAGCGACGAACATCAATTTGCACAACCCTAGATTGAATTGCAAGCAGCAAACAAAAGCCCTAATTGAGTTGAGGAGCGGCCATTTTTCACGAACGAAAAAAAAAAAAAAGGAACGGGTTGAAGAAGTGAATAAGGGGCCGGCCTTTGGTTTATTAATTTGGGCTTTATTTTTTATTAAATAGGGTTTTGTTATTTTAAATTGTTTTTAATTTGTATTTGTCTTTTAAACCGTTTTTAATTTTCTAGTCGTGTGACTAGGGTACAAACTACGGCGTGTAGTTTGGGAATTCGCAATTCGGTGGTTGAGTTGTGGTCAGGGTTTTGAGCGTAGAGTTAGATTAGTCAATAGCGGGTATAGCAAGTTTACGTGTGTAAGCGAGGGACTATCTAATTTCTAGTAGAAACCTTGGGGGCAGCACGTAGGCAGGGTTTTGCCGAAGCTGGGTAAATTCTGTGTTGTTCTGTTATTTATATTTTGCAATATCTGTGCTGCTATTCTGTGATCTGGATTGAATTTAATTCATAAGCTTCCGCGATTAATTTTTCTAATTTACACTATCACCCTATTCACCCCCCCTCTAGGGTGAAATCGATCCTACAATAACCACAATGGTTAAACATCCGGGCTCCATACCTGACACCACCCTTTTCCAGAAGGAAATGACATACCCTAAAGGGCGCGACCCTCATAACCTTGCTGCATCTTTCCTGTTTTGACCATTTTCGGGGTGTGAGGTCCGATGAGGTCTCGTCCACAAAGCTACACTTTTCACAAAGCCATGCTTTGATCAACAAATGATCGGCAGCACTTCGTGTGCCACATTACCAAATTGGGAGTGTATCACTAGTAACCATCAAATACATAACCTCTGAGCTCGTACGTCTCCGAGAAGGGTGTTAAGGTAAGAGAATAAATCCTCCGCCACCAACAGGAATGTATTCGATAGAAACCGGCTTTACATCTCAAAGTGTAACGCCAGCCACACATCCATACAAGTCCGTTCAGGGATCGAACGGAACCAAAGGCACTTCAAAGAAGCCCTTGAAAATTCAGATATTCACAGATCACGTCCGCAATCCCCATCACAAAGTGTGATAAAATCTCCATACCGGAGCAACCCGGTGCAGAGACATTGGACAGGTAATCCTTTCGTTTTTGAAAATACCTGGTCTTTAACACTGTCTTCAAATGCAATCCCATTTCTTCATATCGTTATTCGGAATGGGTTTTATGACACAAGGTCCTCTCCCGGCTAATCCGAATAACAAGCGCTTATTTTTAAAAATAAGTGTTCATTCAGATTTCAAACAAATCACAACAATTTTCACTTTTATCTTTTAAATAAAAGATCCATCACAATCATAAAGGTTCGATGCGGTTTTCGGATATCCACTTGGAATCCGACCCCCGGTCGCATCGAAATTCAAATGCCATTTGAAAGGCAAATATTGATAGTCGGTTATTTAACTATCAATAAATATTCACAACAACACCAAGATTTAAATAATTTTCCCAATTATTTATTTTCAAAATATATTTGCAAGATATAAAAATTTAACACTTCATTTACTTGAAAACAAATTTCAAATCACTTTTCCTTGTGTGGAACATGTTTCCAAATATTTATTTATTTCCACTGAAAATCTGCCGAGATCAAATGTTTTAAAATAATTTAAATTACTTATCCAAACTTATATACTTTGAATATTTAAATAAAACTATTTTAAAAATACTTGCTTAAATATTAGTTATGAAATAATATTATACTAATATCGCATATAAAACTTCAAGTCCAAACAAATCTTAAAATAAAATTAATAGATAGGATATAACCATTTAAATATCCAATTTCTAAACAAATATCAATTTAGCTTTTAAAATAATCCCTTCGATGATTAATTAAATAAATCTTTATTTTATAGGTTTAAGACAATCCCAAAAATAATTTTTCCAACAATATTCTTTCAAAACAATTCCTAAAACTTTTGATTTATACTTCAAAAACTACTTAAAAATATAATCGGCTTTCCAGGGAAGAATTTTCTTTTTGTTTATATCGATTAATAAATCTTCTCGATTTATTTTAATTTACATACCGAATCTGTAAATTCCTTTGTAAATTCCCATTGGGAATTCAAACTTCTAAATATCCATTGATATACGATTTTCAAATCGATTTCTAAATATTCATTTCCAGCACTGAATTAAATTCTGAATTGATTTCAAATTTATTTACAAATACCAAATCAATTCCCAAAATTTATTTCTAAATTTATTTCAACACCAAATTTATTATCTTTTGAAACAAATTCCTCCTTTTAAATTTATTCAATTTTCTAAAACTAATTTACTATAAATTTTACTAAATTTCAAAAAAATCCAATTTTATTTATTCCTGATATCTTACGATATCAGAAATATATTCGGCTAAATTATAGCCTTTAAGGGTTTCAATGACAAATAATCACACACAGGTTATAAATAATCAACACACAAAATATGAAAAAAAATTCAATATTTGAGGAATCCAGTTGGATCCCTCCAACTTGTTTCCTTGCATCCACATACGTTAGCACAACAATTAAATACCAATTCCACTTCGAGGTGGAATATCGCGGTATATGGGATTTGTAAAATATCATCCGCTATTATGCGACGCAACAGGGTCTCATCCGCTATATAATGCGGGAAATCAACAACTCCAAATACATATATAATACCAATTCCACTTCAAGGTGGAATATCGCGGTATATGGGTTTAAATATAATAACCTCCGCCATTATGCGGCGTATAGGGTCTATTTCACACAACTGATAATAAATTATCATCCAAGCACACAATCAACAAGTTACATTTAACCATCACAATTCATCAATCAATCAATAACTGAAATTTTCAATATTATTTTGAGTGAGAAGATCTCACCTTTGCTTTTTTGTTTTGCAATTCGATCCATCTCGACTTGTTCTCTTCACGATATTGGACCTTGAACAAATATTATATGTTTTTATTAATATTTGCACTAATTGAAAATTTTATTTATTTATATATATACATACATAGATATATATATATATATATATATAAAATTTTTTCTAACAAACTGTTTTAAAATCACTGATTTAAAACTCATTATTTTCAAAAACAACATTTTATAATTGATGTTAATATATCTAACTATAATTATATTATATATTTACTCAAGAGTTTTGGGAACATACAGTTAGAGAAATACAAAGAAAATTTGAAATTGCGATGACGTACCTAACTCCTCCTTCCAGAGTAGCGAAACGACGCTGACGTGCCCCGCTCAACCCACGGCTATGCATCGCCCATCATTCCATTACCAGAGACACCGCAGCCTTCTATTCGTCGCGGCACGAGCACGGATGCGACCTCCTTCCTGCTACAGTAGAAACCCTGCTTCATCAAGAGTGTCGCGCTTCCCCTAACACGCGTATGCGATTCACTTCGCCCCCCACCCCCCCACTTCACCGTCCCCATCCCAAGCTTTAAAACCTCTGCTCGATCTCCCTTTATTGTCGAATATCGCCGCGAGGAAAACACCCATCATGACCAGATCGCGAATTTCGCCTCGACACACTATTTTCCCGTCCGACCCTGATTTGATTTGCATAGAGTATTTGAGCACGATGATTTTCTTTGTAAATGATTCTGTTCGGCCCTTTATTTTATTTTGATTTCGTTTCGTTTAACTAAAGAAGGAAAAGGGAAGAGGCTCGCCATTTAAACTGAGAGAGAAGGGATTTGAATTCGTGAATTTGTATTCAGAGGAGGCCGAAGGTTGGGAATTGGGGATGGAGGAGAATACGTAATTTCTTTTAATTTGGGTTTTAAATTCAATTGCTCTGCCATTATTCCTTCGAACATTTACTTTTATTTTTATTTTTTCTGCTTTGAAATGATGTTCCGTGAGATTTGTAAAGGAGACGGGGAGACAAGGATGAGATGTTGGCGTGTACGAGTGGAGATAGCGATTTGAAGGAAAGGTAGCTGAATGTTGGGTTGTAGGAGAATATATATATATATATGTGTGTGTGTGTGAGTGTATATATATGTATATATAATTTAAATTCAAATTCAAAACGCCCGATAAATGAAACTTAAAAACTTGACCTCCTATTGCGGCGTGCCGCTAGACGTCTATAATGTTATACCCGTATTCTGAACACAATGGAACGTGTTTCGGAGGCTAATTCGATCATATACGCAAGTTACGGATAAACGATAAATTTTAAATTAAATCGATTAAAACAGTTTCTATGCGTTTTGAGCTGCCAGGGTCAAACGACAGCTCCGATTGCTACGAAAATTGGAATCCGATAATAACTAACTATTACGGATCCAATGGAATGATTTCATCGAATTCCGAAACTGTGCCTCGGAAGGCTATTTTTCAAATATTGAGTTAAACAATATAATTTCAAAACTGAATAAAATAGTTTCAATTTCAATTCTGAAACTTCTATTATCTTTAGTATTATCAATATAAATTTTCTAAGCCTTGAAAATATTTTTAATCAGCTTCAAACTGAAGATTCAAATTTTTATCCAACTTTAATAAATTAAATTCAATAATTAGATTGCCAAATTCATAGTTAATTTTGGAATTCAAGTTAAACCGACCTACAAATATTTAAAATCAATTAAATATTTCATTTTCAAATGTTCAAAAATTCTGGGTCGTCACATTTATAGTTAGCCCATGAAAACTATATTCGGATAAGAAAATGAGATATTGAAGGATAGTCAATTGGTTCCCAATTAGCCCTTGAAAACTAGAGTAAAAGAAAGATATCGACTGTTAGTCATTAGGTTCCTAGTCAGCCCATGAAAACTAGGATAAAAGAAATGATATTGGAGTTACCACTAGGTTCATAGTAATCCTATGAAAACTATATAATTGAGCCGGGAGTCCTTAAAAGTTTAACCAGTTATTAGTTAGTCCATGAAAACTATTAGGCCAATAGTAATCCTAGAAACTATAATTATGATAGATAGTCAAAATGATTTGGGGATGAGTAATCCAGAATGGATTCATTTGTCTTGCATATCATCACATAATAACGTTTCAAATTGAATTAACCATTGTGGATGAAGGAGCATAGAAAATGGTTTATAAAGGTTCTAAGATACTAGTGAGGGGAAACCCGTTTAGCTAAGCGGCGTGGTCTTACTAGATATCTAAATTGATTTAGGATGGTATATTATTATTCATATCAGACTTTATGTCTGACTCAAAGTTTATATGTACCCTTTAAACTCTTGGATACTCAACTGATCTTGAGTAGTTTGAGATTTGAGGCTTTCAGGTACCTCTTAAGAAAAAAAATCTTCCGGAGTCGTGCAAAAGGCATGTATATATTTAAGTTCTTTCTCATGTGATTCCGCTGTGTTATTTTGTTAAGGCAAAGTGGTTTATTGCCTATTATATACGCTAATCGCAAGGAAGGCATCTTCATATGTCGCTCTTGAAGTGTATTGTAATAATTATATTTTTCTGAACGTGGTTAATATTGCGGGATTTTGTAATGAAAGTTAAAATGAGTTTGGAACGGAATGTGAAAGTTGTTTTGAAATTTTAAACTTCTTCCATATCCATGTGTTTTCGGTATATCAATTTATCAAACATTACCATATTTAGTCGTCGAGGATTAATAATTATGTATGATTGTAGCATCCATAGCCATTAGTTTTAGGTCTCCAATTGGGGGATGTTACACTTGCCTAGACACTTCATTCTTGAACCTTACAAATAGATATGTCTACCTCGTCAGCTTTTACTGTTAAGTATAGCATTAATGATTATCATAAATAATAAGAAATCAGCACAATTAAAACATTTTCGACATTTTTCAACTTACTATTCCTCGATCAAGAGGGAAGTATGGTAGGGTAGAGCTCTATTGCTCTACACCTACTCGACATTAATCTTAACTCTCACAAATAGATAAATCTTACTTCATCGGCTTTTAGTGTTAAGCATAGTTAATTACTTATCAAACAAGTAATTAAACAATTAACCATTTAGCGACTAAGAAATTTTTAACCCCTTTTCGAAAACATTTATATATATATTTGAAAATACTTCTAATAGATTTTTAAAATTTTGCCTAAAATATTACTTGAAAATAACGGTTTTGCAATTTTCCTTAAAACTTGGAAACAACAAGTTTTCAACAAAATATCTCTTCTTTAAAAATTCATAACTAATTCTTAAAAATTCATAAATTTCTCAAACTACTTTAAAAATACTCTAATAATACTTAGTAAACACTTTTAAAAAAATGAAACAAAATATTTCAATTTAAATATCTTTTTAACCCTTTTAAAGTCCCAAATCAAAGCTAAACGTGGCAGTTTTGCACTAGTGATGTTTTGGCCACTTTTCGAGGTGTTACTTAACTTTTTACTATCCAAGCTTTTAATAGCAACAAAATACATATAAACATTATAAATATGGCGAGAAACCCCTAAGGATCTCTATACAAAGGTCCATAGCAATTGCAAAAAGTAAGGCAATTTACAACTACATCTATAGCAATTATCGCTATAAGTGCACTTTCGAATATGAATCCGATCTAAACCGAAGTCCAATTATAACCTATATGCTCTATTCAAGGTCTTTTCACAAGTTTTACAAGTCCATTCAAGTCCATTCTAAGTTTTTTCAAATCCATATACATGGATCATATATGTCACTTACTTTTAGAGTAAGATTTCAAACCAACGTTTTAACATAAATTAACAACAATTCAATCAACATAAAACACAATCAAATACTAACATATATATGTTATATTTTCATACAAAGTGAGGTGAAAACTCAACTTTAACCTTACAGTAACCAAGATCCAAGCCAACCAAGCCTAAACCCAACCTTGCAACGACTTCTTTTCCTTTTTGCTTTCCACCTTGCTTTTGCTCCTCCTACCTCCCTATGCTCACGGCCTCCTCTACTAGAGTGAGAATGGCTTCACTTCTTCAATTTTTGGCTTGGTGGACGCTTTTCCAATATTATACTAAGCCCTGTGGCAAAGTTTGAAGTGATTTGAAGTTGTTTTGCACCTCTTTCATTTCACACCATAAGAAAGAAAGAAGAAGAAGAGAAGCCGTTTGAAAAGCTTGGATTTGTTTTTGGGAATTTGAGAATGATACTAAGGGTATGCCCTCTATTATGTAGGTTTATCAAAGGGTTATTACAGCCTTCTATCCACGGAAGGTCACAAAGGAGCCTCCTTCTCATTGCACCTTTATGTCACTTCTTCTTTATGCTAATTACCATTATACACTCACCCTGATAATATCTCTTATCCATTAGAAAATTCTAGAACCTTTTAAGCCCGATGAAGAGGTATGTGTGTTAACTAGTTACTAATGTTTTCATTTGAGTCAAGTGCACAAGAGTTCGAGCAACTTATATCGATCGAAAAGTTGTTTAACGATAAACTAATTTTCGATCGCATTATTGATTTCTCTTCGAAGAATATATTTTTGTATATATTTTTCCAAACCAAGTTTACCATCACTAGTTATGAATAAAAACGGAGTTAAAAATCTTATTAAATCATTTTAATAACATTTAATTCAAGATTCAAATAATTAAATAATTCGGATATTTAGATAAGAAGTGTTTGAAATTCCGGGTTGTTACATTCTCCCCCATTTATAATATTTCTCCTCGAAACTCCAACACAAGCAGCTAAAAAGACAATCACATAATAGTATAAAAATCATTAGTAAAGAGTGCTCATAGTTTTTTCAGGTTCAAAAATCCTCTCATCGCACAAGGATGATAAAAAACCTACTAAGTATACCTTACGCTCAACAGCTTCTGGTTATTACTTAGACGATTATTCATGCTACCTCATAACAAGTCGAAGAGTCACCGCCTAAACCCTCCATCAGTGAAGAAAACATAGCATGCATACATACTAAAGTCCATATGATGCACATGGATTATATGTACGCCATATATGATCCGATCACTTGCTCGATCGCATAAATTTCACTTTCTAACTGGTACAGATCATTTAACCTCACTAGTGCAGGCACAGATCAATTTCCTTAATTAAAACCTTTGTTCTCCTTATATAGACATATACTATGATAGAAAACAATTGGATCATGTTAAGAATCCATATCAAGTGGTTGCCATCAAGAATTTAGTGAAAAATTCTTTTTCGGACCAGTCTAAACCACCTTGAAATCACATACTCGAATATTGGATCACTGTCATGCGAATAAAATGATCTACATATAACTTAAAGTATTCATCCTATTGGTTTCTTGACAATACTAATATCTATATCACTTTATCTAACCCAAATAGTATATGTCTTCAATACTAAATCATTTATGAGTCACTTCATAAAATCATAACTTCAAGTTCATGAACATTTTACAACTTTAAGTTCCATACTCATGTAATACTCCATTGCATCCTAAGAGTATACACAAAAACATCAAATTTGTTACAAATATGTTTGACAAATTTAGAACTTATTTTAACTAGCTATCTTCTCAATTCAAGTATTATATAAACCCAACTTTATATTTTCAAAAACACTTAATACAAGTTCTATAATGATTCGAATGTTTTCGACTGTCAAAAATCGTCGAAAATTTGCTTTCGTTTTAACAAATAAAAACTACCAAATAACATATCATATCATGATGCACATCTATACTTTCCAAATCATAGGATACAAGTGTCCATGAAATAACTTAGGAAGAAAACTTTAGAACTAAACACTGGTTTTCATCTCAAATATCTTAAAACTAATATATATGCATATATATTTTGTATATTAAACCACACATTGGGATTAAATCAACATCTATTTTACCAAAACAACTTTATAGCATCCCACACTTAGAAACCCTAAAAGAATGCCGATGATGTTGAAGTCATCACCAAAAAAAATTCAAGCGACGAGAGTAAGTTCAATACATCCAATTCATGCCTCTCGGATTTAACCAAAATCATTTTGAAATGGTATTAAATACTTCATATATATTATTTAAGTACCACGTTCTAAATTTCTTAAACTAATTTCTCTCCAAAAATTTGAAAAACATTTACAAAGATACGAGGATTTAAGTCCTAAATTTCTTTATTTAAATACTTTTCGTTTATAAACAATGTTAATATAAAGTTGCTTTCTTATCTAGATCATTTCACAAATGTATATCTTTGTTTAAATTAAAAAAAAAATCTTCCTAAAATTCAATCTTAACCCACCATTATCATCGAACGCCTTATATTCAAACCGTGAAACTTATTTCACAAGGTGTTTGTATTTATTGTTCTTATAAATTTATTATATAAACAACCCTTCTTGTTTCAAGGTAAATTCCGTATAAATCAACAAACAATTGTAAATGTTCATGCCAACCGGGTTTCTAACCCAGTAGAATTTAGAAGGAGTTGAAACAATCAAAATGTGCTATGATAACTTGAAACTTGATGGGAAGACCTAAAAGTGCATGACATAGAAAACACAGGAAGTATGGACCAAAAACATGCCAATTTTTTGGATCGACACCGATCCAACCGAATTAATTTGGTACCGAACCAAATTATTGATAAGTGGATTCTCCAATCCACATGCGTTATATTCCTACATCTCTCCTACACTTATCTACCAAGTTTGATAACATACCGAGCATCCGAGTTGTAGAAAAGAAGACTTATTCGATTCAGATTGTTGTTTAATCTAATTTATAGTTGAACCATCATCAAAACAAGTCAACACGCTGTGAAATCAAATATGGAACCTCGCATGCAAGAGAAGAAGCCAACAAAGGAGTTGTGCAAAAATTTCACAAAATTTTGGATCGGTATTGATCTGATCCAATTTGATCGGTACCGATCGAAAAAGTTAGATCGAAAGTGCCTTAAACTTTACTTGCCTCCACCTATGGATAACTACAGGCTTTTGGTACTCTGGTTTCTATCCATCGTTGTTAACCGGCACCTTGGTCTGGCTACAAGACGACAGTTGAAGAAATTATCATTAGCACTAGACAAGATTCTGACCAAGAAGAGCCTGAGGATATACGGGTTTGATGCAGTCGACATGTTTTGGCAATCAAGAGCATTCGGCATTGGAAGGACGCTCGGCATTGAGAAACGTTCGATATTGTATATCATTCGGCATCTATGGAATGCTCGGCATGTAGGAGCACTCGGCACCAAGAACGTTCGGCATCCATGGACGTTCGGCACCACAAGGTACGTTCGGCATGACTGGGTCAACTGGTATTAAAGAGCGTTCGGCATCAGGAATGCTCGGCATTCATGCTTCACTCGGCAAGCTTCGCTCGGCATCCAGCTTGGTTCGGCAACCTTGGATCGCTCGGCACTCCAGCTTCGTTCGGCATGAGAGCATCGTTCGGCGCCATTGTCTTGGCTCGGCATCTTACCGTTCGGCCTCCCTGGTTCGGTACACAGAGCTTACTCCCTTTGGGCCATTTACTCTATTTGGACCGAGCTATTCAGCTACCAGGCCCACCAAGAAAGTCCAACCCACCTTCGTCTATAAATAAAGGGGCAGAGGCACAGTGAAATGGACCTTTTTGGGGGAACACTGGGGAGACTCTGCCACTTTCTTTACTCTCCTCTTTTTTCCAAACTTATATTCAAGTGATTGATTTACGGATTGTATCTGTATTCAAGTAATTGAGAAAGCAATAAAGATTAAACTCAAAGTGGATGTAGGCAATTACGCCGAATCACTATAAATCCGGTGTTCTCGTTTTTATTGTTCTTTTTGCATTGAATTACCCTATTTTTCAGTTCTAACTCACTCTCTTCATTAATCTCTTTACATAACTCTACTCAAGGGTGTTAGTGACCAATTTTGGTGCTAACAATTTGGTGCTTTCACTGAGAGTTTAATTCTCAGCTTGATTGGATCTCATCATCTACTATTGGATTTCCATATTCGCGAGATAGATCCAGTTGTCTAATAGAAAACTTCCTATTCTACTCAGATTTGAAAGAAATCTAAAGGAAGCTGATAGCCGTAGATTGGATTCACTGATGTACGTAAGATTTGGCGATTGGATGTTAAAGTTTGCTCTCAAGTTGAATGAAGGCCGACCCTCCTCTAAAGGCAATTCAACCGATCGCCCCAGAAAAAGTCTATGCCGATCGTTGCAGAAAAGGTGTATGCCGAGTTACACTTGGTCGAACACTCCTGGCCGATCCATCTTGGCCGAACACTCGTGGCCGAACCATCTTGGCCGAACACTCGTGGCCGATCCATCTTGGCCGAACACTCGTGGCCGGTCCATCTTGGCCGAACACTCCTGGCCGAACCATCTTGGCCGAACACTCCTGGCCGATCCTCTAGGCCGAAAGCTCCTCCAGGCCTAGCATACCTCTAGGCCGAACGCTCATCCAGGCCGACCATACCTCTAGGCCGAACGCTCCTCCAGGCCGATCCAAACCTCTAGGCCTAACGCTCTTCTAGGCCGAACATACCTCTATACCGACCACCTCTATAATGCTGAACGGTATTGTATATGCCGAGCGGCATCCAGACCGTTCCAAACTTAAGTTACACCGGTCTCTTATACGACCCCTATAGTGAATTCAAAACTCAACTTAATAAAGGAACATTCTATCTACTTTCCTTACGTCTCCTGATCGACCGGGGCATAGAGGATCTAGCGACAGCTTCTGAACAATAACAAGGGAGCGGACAAACAACTGCTACTCGAACGATACTCTCAAAGGGATATTATATTGATTACTTGAGGATAATCGACCTCCATATATATTTTAGCAGCCGGTTAGCTGGAGAGCCCCCAACGACCATGGATCGTCTCTATGACAATAATGAATCTAAATCAAAGTGTGGAGGAGAAGAACAGACTAAGGAAAATAACAATGAAGGCCCGTTGACTAAGGATGTAGATCCTAGTAGCCGAAACAAGACCTCAAAATTCAGATCATATGCTCTTTGAAAGATTCAATTGACAACCTGTACTTGAAGACTCACGACTCGGAGTGGTACTGGAAACCAACCTCGAGAGATTACACCAAAAGTCTAAAGAAAATAGGGGGAATGTTGTATATTCCAAGATTCTCACTGATCCTAACACGGGCGATGACAAACACCTCCGAGGTGTGATCGAAAAGCTGATCTGGAAAGGAAAGCTTTAATAATATGTACAAGTCCTGCAGAATGGCGGGCATCAAACATCCAATGCCTATTAATAAAGGGCTATGATTATCAATTGGACTGCGGACGGCCGACATCCCTTTGAAAGGAGCCAAGGGCAAAAGAGATTGGATACTCAGATTTGGTCACCAACCAATCCACGCAGACCATGATCGGACGTGTGGAGTACATCTAGATGAGAATAATTAAATCGCTCATCATCAATCATGTGCCTTTAATTTAGGGCCAAGAACTAGAGATTGAAAAGCTCATTACGACTAGAGCCCAAATATAAAGTCGATATGACTGACCATCTATTCATTGACCTCCACGTTTGACTCGGAGACCTGAACAAGGCTTGGAATTAGTATGGCCTGATCGCCCACTCAAATCAAGTCATAGAACAAAGTTTGACAAAATACAAAGGCCTCTTTTGAAGCTCAGTGACGCCAAGATCTGTCTAAGAGTGGACGTGATTTGATTATCTACACAATAAATCTTGCCTTCAACACAAAAGAAGGAGTTACGGAGCAAATTGTAAGAGATTCTGCTATCTAACCCAACACGGATGTGATCCAACCATCTGTCATATACCTCCTTCCTTGACTCGATTGGAAGAGCTATAATTACCAAGCGGACGAAAATCAATCGTCCATTTTTCAAATTTCGTCCCTTGAGCTGAGGGTAAGATCCCATTCCATGAGCAAACGTGGTTCGACTGTTCATTTGACAACATTAGCCTCGATACGGTAGATGAATACAAATTAAAGAGTGGAAATACGACTACTATCAACTTAAACCTCCAAGTCCCTAGAGCGCGGACTGGAATACTCTAAGTCCCCAGAGCGCGGACAAGAATATACATGACTTAAACCTCCAAGTCCACAGAGTGTGGACTGGAGTACTCTAAGTCCCCAGAGCGCGGACTAGAGCGTACTTGACTTAAACCTCCAAGTCCCCAGAGTGTGGACTGGAGTACTCTAAGTCCCCAGAGCGCGGACTAGAGTATAAACGACTTAAACCTCCAAGTCCCCAGAGCGCGGACTGGAGTACTCTAAGTGCCCAGAGCGCGGACTAGAGTATAAATGAATTAAACCTCCAAGTCCCCAGAGTGCGGACTGGAGTACTCTAAGTCCCCAGAGCGCGGACTAGAGTATAAACGACTCAAATCTCCAAGTCCCCAGAGTGCGGACTAGAGTATAAATGACTTAAACCTCCAAGTCCCCAGAGTGTGGACTGGAGTACTCTAAGTCCCCAGAGCGCGGACTAGAGTATAAATGACTTAAACCTCCAAGTCCCCAGAGCGTGAACTGGAGTACTCAAAGTCCCCAGAGCGTGGACTAGAGTATGAATGACTTGAACCTCCAATTCCCCAGAGTGCGGACTGGAGTACTCTAAGTCCCCAGAGTGCGGACTCGAATATAAGCAATTCGGATCTCCTAGTTCCCTGAATATGAACTATGACACAGATGACTTGAATTTGTCAAATCCCTGACATACGGGCTAGAATGTATTCTAAGTGCTCGAAGCACAGAATGGAAGTTCAACAACTCCCGAAGTGTTTCCGAGTTATATGAAGATGGACCGAGAAGTCTATGTTACTCACAACTGCTTGGATCAACATCACAATCACAAAGAAAACTGAACAATAAGAGTCTTTTGTAAGACGGAAAAAGGAACTAAACTTTAATGAGAAATGAGTTCCTATTACAACCCCTCCAAAGTTCGGAGTCGACATTCTATTTACAAGGACTAAGGAAATAGATGAAAATAATTACATGACTTAAACTAACTCTCGTTGAACGAGGATAGTAATCACTTCTTGTACTTCTTCAACTCCTTTCCGTATGGCTCCTCTCCATAGAATTTACCCTTGGTACTCTTCTTTGATAGAGGGGTAGCAGCTAAAGAAGTACGGAGAACTTCCATAGGCTTGGACCCGCCAGGAAGGATGACCTTCAACGGCTTGTTCAAAGGATCGTCCAAGTCCACAACTCGGGGCTCGACCTTGACCCTGACCTTCTCTTTCTCGAGCCGCTCCTTCATGCTCAATCCGGATGTGTGATTAGAGGCGCCTGTAATTTCTACTTCATAACCCCCGTCGGTATAGGAGGAGGTTCCGGACTTGTCTTCATCAAGCGCTCCAATCACCTGAGCGCGGACGGGAGCACTCTAAGTCTCCTGAGTGTGGACTAGAGTATAAACGACCTAAGAACCTCTACATCCCCGGAGCACGGACGGGAGTACTCTAAGTCCCCAGAGTGCGGACTATAGTATAAACGACTTAAACCTCCAAGTCCCCAGAGTGTGGACTGTAGTACGCTAAGTCCCCAGAGTGCGGACTAGAATATGAACGACTTAAACCTCCAAGTCCCCAGAGTGCGGACTGGAGTACTCTAAGTCCCCAGAGTGCGGACTCGAGTATAAACGACTCAGAAACCTCTATGTACCCAGAGTGTGGACTAAAGTGCTCCTAGTCCCTTGAGTGCAGACTAGACTATAAACGACTTAAGAACCTCTACATCCCCAGAGTGCGGACTAGAGTGCTCTAAGTCCCCTGAGTGCGGACTAGAGTATAAACGGCTTAAAAAACCTCTACATCCCCAGAGTGCGGACTACGGTACTCTCAGTCCCCAGAGCACGGACTAGATTATAGAAGACTTGAGAAGAATCTCCAAATCCCAGAAGCGGACTAGATTACTCTAAAATCCCAGAATGCGGATCGGAGTATAAACGAGTTGACAAAAATCCCTGCGTCTCGAACTGTGGACTAAAGCATAAACCGTTCGACAAATCTCTAAGTCCCCGGAGCATGGACCGAAGCATGAGTACAAATTGGGCGCGAATCAACCGGGGGGAGAATAACACTAAGTCACCAGAATGCAGAGTGGTGTATAAACATCGATAAATAGACGAGTGGATTCCGACCATTCTCTATTACGCAAACTTCGGCATGGAATCGACCGAAGGATTATTAACCCGCTAAGGATGGAGTTCGACCATCCAACCAGTGGCCTGGCCAAATCAATGCTGGGAGCATGGGTACAAATCACTAAAAAGCTGAATACGACAGCTTACTATAGCTCTAGCGTGGCGTTCTTTATAACTTGAAGCAACGACTGCAGGGAAGCCTCAATACAAAACCAATTGAAATGGCATCCAAAGCTACGAGCAATCGACTATATCATACCTCAGATCGAGGGTCAATACCGATCCGCACCAAGCACATACGAATGTGACTCGGATGTTTCTTGAAAAACTATGACCTCCAGAGTGTGGAAAGGTGGGTAAACCATGAATACTTGGTCAAAAATTCTCCAGCACCCTCATTCGATTCGTCAGGAGAAGTATGAAACTGGATGAGCATAACCCGACTGCATTTGTAGCCAACTTTACCCAGAGAACTGATTACAGAGCATGAACCAAAGTGGACGTAGATGACCATCCACTGTCCAAATTACGCCCTGAAACTGACGTGGCATCGAAGTGTTCCTCTTGGAATGAAAAACAACGATAAAATCCGAGATAGGTGAGACCTAGTCTCCCATCGATTGACATGATCCCACGATTCAATGGGAAAGAGAGTAACGCTAAAGTGGGCGTGGCTGGCCTTCTTACTTATCGGTATATGCCCCAGACCTGGGGGCATGAGCGAGGAGCAAGATGAATGTGAACCGACTATTCACCGATCACCTCTATGTCTTTGGAACTTAGGTGAAAACATAAACATAGCTAGGACGAGACTTAACCGTCCATGCAGTACATTTATCAACCCGAGACTGGGAGAAGACGCATGGTCATCCTAAAACTGGCTATGATAGCTCAGTATTAAAACTTATATATAGTGCTTACAGTTGCTCAAGGAGACGACCGAAAGGATGCCTAGAGATTGAATCATTGAATTGACACCTTAGCTCATGAGCAATTGACTTTCACTCCAACCCAAAGGACGAGTAGAGGATCATGAATGCATTGAATAGAAAGTGCGTTACTCGAATTTGCACGCCACTCGAGGCTGACCCCCACTCGACATTTCCTTCAATGCGCTTTTAAGCCTGATCTTTGGCCATTTGTTGATAATCTATTAGAGCATTCAGAGTCCTTCGCTATTAGACTTAAAAACGCATGACAAGACTCTAGGGTTCGACTAGAGCAACCATCATTATTGGTCGTCCCAACCATATTTCACATCGAATGTTATGCAAAATAATTACATCTATACTCAAAGAATCTTGGATGGCACCTGCTAAGCTGACGGTCGACATTACAGCCAGCCATGGTGACCCCATCCCGGGTGCTAAATATCGGATCACAGCTCAGTGTAGTGATGATAGAAGAATTAATTGGATTTTTCTGAATAAATGATGATATGCTCCCTTGGACCCATTCTGGCATGCATATGTGATTTCATTAACAATCGTGATCCATGCATTGAATATCAACCCGAAGCTACAAAAGCTAGCACAATGTCTATTGATTTCATCATGAAAGTTCCACTCTTACTTTTAGGCTCACTCCATCAGCATCTATGCTTACCAGCCGTTGCGACAGGGCATACAATGACTTGAGACGTCTGAAAGACTACTTAAATAGAATATTGAACTAAGATAATTCGATATCACTTATTTCCCTCGAAGGGCTATCTAAGGACGGAAATTAGCAGACCTCACACCCAAATTCACTACCTCAAATGACTACTTGAAGAGTAGTAGAGAACCAACCATAAGATGGAAAATGTACACGGATGGAGCATCTAATTATCAGTATTATGGCATAGGAGTCATGATAATGACTCGAGTCATGATAATGACTCTTGAGGAACGATCAATCTGCTACGTCCTGAAACTCGATTTACTTATAACAAACAACGTTGCTTAGTATGAAGCCTTGACTGCCAGCCTCAAGCTTGCTAGAGGATTTGAAGTGAAAACTTTACATATCTTTTGTAATTCTTGATTGGTTGTATACAAATTTAAGGGAGATGATCTTGCTAGGGGGCATTGTCTTGCTCCTTATCTCGGCCAAGCCCAAGAGCCACTAACCGACTTCACGTATTGCATCATTACACACGTACTCAGCGAACAAAATGAAAAGGTGTCATGGTTGATTCCTGTCGAAGACTATCTACAATGAGGAATTCTTACCGAACGGAGGAATGGAAAATGACAGATCCTCCTCAAATCTTCATGCCAAATCATCTAAG
Source organism: Allium cepa (assembly GCA_030765085.1). Taxonomy (NCBI): domain Eukaryota; kingdom Viridiplantae; phylum Streptophyta; class Magnoliopsida; order Asparagales; family Amaryllidaceae; genus Allium; species Allium cepa. The sequence continues at coordinate 458,902,602 of CM060943.1, forward strand.
AATAAGTCGTGTGTCAAAAGGAGTTTATCCATCCCCATGCTTCGGCGCATCGCCCATGATGATATCTTGAGCAAATTCTATGAAGAAGAATGCGGTAATAGCATCGGGGGGAAAACCATGCTAAAGAAGATACTCTGCTACAGGTATTACTAGCCAGCTATCAATCTAGATACGGTCGATCATGCTAGACAATGCGAAAAGTGCAAGATGTTCGCAAAAATCCAGGAACCCCACCGATGGAAATTACTCAAATGGCTAGTCCACAGCCATTTCCCACTTGGAGGCATTGGCATCCTCTTCTTACCAATCCTAAAGGTAGAACGAAATGCACCATTATAGTAATTGATTACTTCACCAAATGGGCAGATAAAGAACTCTTAACCACAACCAAGATGAAGAAAATAATCAACTTCTTTATCCGTAAAGTCATCTGTCCTTATGACCTTCCATGATCCATTATACCTCCAAATGGACTGATTGAAGCTACGAACAAAATAATAGAGTCTGTACTGAAGAGGGGTTTGGAAAACTCCTCAAGTGGCTGATCGCAACCCTTATTTCACAGAAAATACAAACAAAGAATCGCAATTGAATTGCAATTAAACTGGACGGAGTTGGCGACGACTTATGAGCATATAAAACGCATTCGAGAGCCAATGGAAAGAACATGTACCCAAACGTGCATGTGTACATCCGAACAAGTCCGACTTCTTGAAATCAACAGAAATTGAATTCTCACTAAGGGTTATTAAGAAAAGACTAGATCAGATAGCCGAAGCTTGCTAGCTCTGTAGAATCAGACACGGTTGGTCACTGATGAACTACAACCCTGGATTTATAATATTGGGAATCGACCAAACATCACGATGACCAAAGAAGAATACAACACCTTCGAAGGATAAATTGGAGGATAATGACTGTTCAAGGAACATGATGGATTTCTTTCTAGAGACAAGGAATACTCGCTGATTCAAAGCATGTCGCGTTGCTTCACACGACACACTTTGGGGGGCAAGTGTTAACCGGCACCTTGGTCCGGCTACAAGACGACAGTTGAAGAAATTATCATTAGCACTAGACAAGGTTCTGACCAAGAAGAGCCTGAGGATATACGGGTTTGATGCAGTCGACATGTTTTGGCAATCAAGAGCGTTCGACGTTGGAAGGACGCTCGGCATTGAGAAACGTTCGACATCGTATATCGTTCGGCATCTATGGAATGCTCGGCATATAGGAGCACTCGGCACCAAGAACGTTCGGCATCCATGGACATTCGGCACCACAAGGTACGTTCGGCATGACTGGGTCAACTGGTATTAAAGAGCGTTCGGCATCAGGAACGTTCGGCATTCGTGCTTCACTCGGCAAGCTTCGCTCGGCATCCAGCTTGGTTCGGCAACCTTGGATCGCTCGGCACTCCAGCTTCGTTCGGCATGAGAGCATCGTTCGGCGCCATTGCCTTGGCTCGGCATCTTACTGTTCGGCCTCCCTGGTTCGGTACACAGAGCTTACTCCCTTTGGGCCGTTTACTCTATTTGGACCGAGCTATTCAGCTACCAGGCCCACCAGGAAAGTCCAACCTACCTTCGTCTATAAATAGAGGGGCAGGGGCACAGTGAAATGGACCTTTTTGGGGGAACACTGGGGAGACTCTGCCACTTTCTTTACTCTCCTCTTTTTTCCAAACTTGTATTCAAGTGATTGATTTACGGACTGTATCTGTATTCAAGTAATTGAGAAAGCAATAAAGATTAAACTCAAAGTGGATGTAGGCAATTACGCCGAACCACTATAAATCTGGTGTTCTCGTTTTTATTGTTCTTTTTGCATTGAATTACCCTATTTTTCAGTTCTAACTCACTCTCTTCATTAATCTATTTACATAACTCTACTCAAGGGTATTAGTGACCAATTTTGGTGCTAACAAACGCAGTCTAAATCCTATAAATACTATCCTATCTTCAATAGAGAGGAGCTTTGCTGCTCTGATCACTGAAAGCTTTGCTACTAAGATTCCTCAATCTTCTTCCTTCTTACAATGGCTACTATGAGACAATAGAGATCCTCTTTTTGTCTCCATCAATGGTGGCCTGATCTTTCCTCATTCAATTATTAGAATTGCAAACAGCTTGCACTTGTGATCAATAGTCAATCTATCAATAAAATCTATAAAGTGGATGCAGGCTTCATTAGCCGCCGAACCACTATAAAATTCTTGTATTTCTCTACATTATTTTGTCTTTTCTGCAATTCGGAGAGTGTTTATCTCTACTTTATTTGTCCTGATAAATAAAGCTAGTTCTTTCACAATCATATCAGGGTATTGATCCATTTTTTGGGATAACATTTTGGTGCTTTCACTAAGAACACATAATCTAGGCTTAGGTCCAGCTATCTACTTTGATTAGATAGGTTTAGATGTTAGATCCTCAATCTCTGCTCAGAAGATCTCCTGTTGAGAATCAATGGCACTAGGAAGAAAGAGAACTTCTTTTGAAAGATCCACAGAAGCAGTAATTGCTGGAAAAGAGATCGATCCTCTACAAATTGAAGTCGATGGCGCCAACATAGGAGATCAGCCATTAGGGTCCTCTGTTCAGCGTGAAGTCATTACTAGAGATGAATTAAATAAGATAGTTGATGAAATTAATCATAATATGGAAAACAGCCAAAGAGCTCTTATGGACAAATTGAATGCCCTATTTACCATACAGTCGCACGGTACTCCAAGAACCATGATAGGGCCCGTGGCTGTTATGGGACAAGAAATTTTTCCATCTCTGGCCTAAATAGGAGAAATAGAATGCAACAACAGAAAGGAGTGATAGGTGGAACTATAGGAATTAATATGGAAGGAGATGCAAACACTCCATCAACTGTGAGGCAACCGACTACAAACTTGAATCTTGGAACGAAAACCCTATGGGAAGGTATAGTTATGGATCTCTTCGACTCGGAAAATTATGAGCGACTTGACAATGACAAGTTGGAAGGAAATACCAATGCATTTAATGATGCCAAGGAGATCCAAACTACCTCTACCAAACCAATCGCAAGCTAATGGAACCATAAGGGAGTGGCTCTCCCAAAGACAGGAGAGCCTACGCTTCAGCCCGCTTACCAAGACCATTGGCAAATATCAAACACTCGGTGTAGTCAATGACAGCCAACCCACGTATTACTAGAAATATGAGGCATATATCATAGACATGGTCAAGTGACTAATGGATGAAAGTAAAGATAGAAGGGATGATGAATGGGGATCCGCTCCAAGTCGAACTCCCTTCATTGAAGACATTCTGAATGGGCATTACCTTAAAAGGTTCACTATGCCCACCATTCCGTCTTACGATGGAACGAGAGAATCGAAACCCCACTTATACAAGCATAGTTGGTACATGGACGGAGCAAATGCTTCAAATGTCGTTCGATGTAGATGTTTCTTGATTTTCTTGGAGGGAATTTCTTTCATGTGGTTCACCAGGTTTCCGCCAAGATCCATCTCCACCTTCAGTCAACTAGCAACAAGATTCCTTGATCAATTTAGGCTTCACAAGGCACAACCAGAAGAGGTGATGTCCTTATCCATCCTATTCCAGGGATGGAATGAATCTCTAAAGTCCTTCATGAATTGGTTCAACGTCGCGATGACTGAAGTAAGCAATCAGGATGAGGATATGGTTTTCATGGCCTTGGTCCATGCCATCCACCTTGAAACTTAATTCAAAAAAATGGATCAAATGAAACAACCTACCACTAGAAAGGACTACAACCGAAAAGCGATCCAGTATTTGAGATTGTAAGATATACGCGAGTTAGAAAGGAAATCTGCTAGCTTGCAACCGACCAATAATGGGCAGAGTGTTCCAGTGACAAACCAAGACACAAATACCTCTGGGACCGCTGAAGGGAACGTAGGAAAAAATGGGAATCATAAAGGAAGAACAAGAACTCCAATAAGTGAAATGGAAGTAACAGGCGACTTAAAGGTTTGAGGCCCGAAGAATACGCCCTGCTCGATGATACTCCGTAAAATGTCTGTCTCGCGACACATTTGACACATGGCTATAGCACGAATGAGTGTCATCACCTGAAGAACTAGATTGAGGAGTTGATTTGGGAAAACAAGTTTCAGCGGTATATGAGGAACCACAGCATCCCGACCAACCCGTAGCGCCCTAAGTCCGTAAGGATCAAGGGAATCAAACTAGAACCACCAAAGAGGGACCTAGACGAACTAACCAGCCACTCATCACTTGAATGATATCTGGAGGTTTCCATCCCACGTAGCAGAGTTGGGAAGAAATGGAGCGGCATGCGAGCTCATTAAAGCATGCTTCGAAAGATTCATGCTTTGCGATCAAAAATGGAGCCTCTGCTAAGCAATAGGGAACCCTGAACGATGACATGGTGTTCCCGAATCGAGATACTGAAGGGATAGAAGCTCCAACTCTTGAATCCATAGTCATGACAGTAGGTGTCGAACCCCCATAGTCCAACGAGTACTGGTAGATAGTGGCAGCTCTATGAACATCCTTTTCAAATGCACCTTTGATCAGATGAAGATCGGTATGAAATATGTATCCGCCTACTGAACAAAGATTCAGCGATTCATCGATGAACCCAAACAACCTATCGGAACGATTGACTTAGTCGTAGAACACAGAGTAGGTGACTGAAGAGTCACCCTCACCCAAACCTTTATGATCATAGATGAAATTTCCACCTACAATACCTTCCTAGGGTTGCCCGCCTTGGCAGATTTTAGGAATGCTTTATCTCAATGGTGTCTAAATATGAAATTTTCGAATAAAAATGGTGTCGAGGTGATCAACGGAGAACAAAGTGCCGTTAAGGAATGTTATATCATGGAACTACATGAGTCAAAAAGAAAAGAAAAGGGGAAGAGTCAGGGGAGAACTCTCCACATTCGTGAACTTACCGAATAGAAACTACAGAGCTACCTTGGCTTGGGGACCCAAGCTGATTTGATAAGGATTTAGACCCTAGAAAGAGTAGTTCAGGGAAGGAACGGGCAGAACTGGCAGAATTGACGGTGTCTATCCCAACTGATATAGATGACCCAATACGGGTCCTAAAAATCGGATCACATCTTAGAAACAGGATAGGACTAGAAATCATCAATTTTCTTCATGCCAATCTGGATGTACTCTCTTGGACAGACTTCGATACATGTGGTTTGTCCTCAAAGATCGCATGCCATGCACTTAACATGATCCCAAGTATACGCCAGTGAAGCAGAAAAGGCGTAGCCTATGACCCAAGCGGTCCAAAGCGCTGAGAGAAGAAGTGGATAAACTATTGGCGAATGGTTTTATCCATGATGCAAACTACCTTGAACGGGTTTCCAACCCGGTCTTAGTAAAGAAGTCCAACGGGAAATGGTGAACTTGTATCGACTATTCGGACCTAAACAAAGTTTTCCCGAAAGACAACTTTCCTCTTCCTAGAATCGATCAACTTATGGATGGGATGGTCGGACATGAATTAGTATAATTTATGGATGCATACTTGGGATACAACCAGATCAAGATGTACAAACCCGATTAAGAAAATACTAGCTTCTTACTGATTTGGGACTATACTACTACAAAGTGATGCCATTTGGCTTAAAGAATGTTAGGGCAAACTATAAACAGCTAGTGAATGCCATGTTTAAACATCAGATTGGGAAGGCTATGGAAGTTTATACAGACGATATGTTGGTTAAATCACGCATAGCTACAAATTATTTGGACAAACTTGCCGAAATTTCTGAAATACTTCGCAAATATGGAATGAATCTCAGCCCACTTAAGGGTCATTTCGGGGTAGCCTCTGGAAATGTTCTTGGGACTCATCATAAGCGCTAGAGGCATCAAAGCAAATCCCAAACAAATAATCGCTTTGTAGGAAGTTGAGGCCCCAAGGAATAGGAAAGATGTCAAGACCCGCCTTTCTCTCCACAGAAAGACGCATCATCATTAAGAGAGAAAGTGATATAAAAGAGAAAAAATAGAGAAGAAAAATCGAAACAACAACAGAATCTCAATAGAAGAACGAATAAATTATATTAATCACATAAGTATTACATAATATACAACATCTATCAAAGTTACACAACTTATTCATCACATACTAGACAGTTATAAACACATGTCTAGTCAATACAACTCAAATACAACTCAGAGATACCAATACAGCGGAAAATTATATATCTACAAACGTTGAAGCCTCCTGCTCCATTTCTCCTCTAGAGTTCGTCAAAGCTAACCTGAATCCTTTGGCTACTCGTAAAAATTTGAGTACCCAAGAGTTTAAGAAAATAGAAAATAAACTCCGGGTCAGTCATGGGTTTGGTGTGAGTAACAGGTTAAGGTTACTTAAATTTGAAAAGCCTTTGGAAAGAAAAGGTATCTCGTAAGACTTCCCGCACATAAACACGGAAAAGTTTTTACCTTACGATAACCAAAACATTGATAGGAAATTCGGTGATATTATAATAGGGTCTAGGGTTTTCAAGTAAAATACAAAAATAGCTGGAGTGCTTACATCTCACGTTCCAACATAGTTGGGCACAATCAAAACGTATGGCACTTATTGGAGATTGGATTCCATACAATGGCAGGGCTACTGAGGTACCGCCCATCACAGTACGTGGACTAGATCATCGTATTGAGGATCCACCCTAAATTCCCTGCAACACAAGGCGGGAACCATCCCTTACTAGACAATCCTGAACAAGAGAACCTCGACAGTTGTTGCAATCAACCGCCTCACACATCCGAAAAAAGGGACTTCTAGACAAGGAAAAATCTCGTCCTACTTAGGTGCTACCCACTTAGCCTTGTCGCACCTCCCCTGTTTTAGCCATTCCCGGTTGATGAGGCTTGAGGCTACGATTACCTTTATAGAACAAATCTATCTTAGAATGCTCATCGTCCACCTGACGATGTTCTGAAAGCATTCAACCTATACAAGTTTGTTCTGGGTTCGAACGAAACCGAAGGCACTATCTCGTTACACTTATTTTGGAATCACCCTCAGAATTAAAGACAATAGCCCTTACATTCTGAATCTTCATCTTCACTTGAGATTCACAACTTATCGTTTAATTTGGATCGATGTGGTTTTCGGATATCCAAATCTGGAAACCCGATCCCGGTCTCATCAAAATCCAAAACTCCGTCTTTTAAGTCTAAGTTGTTTTAAAGTTAAAACAATTCAATTCTATTATCCATATTCACACAGATAGATAATTCACAATATCACAAATAGATAATTTATATCATCACAGTTCAACCAAAGCACCCAATATCACAAATCAGCACATATCTCATACCAGAGATATCAAACAGTTCAAGGCATTCAATAATATTCAGCCATCCATAAGCAAAGATCTATTAATCACACCATCTCTAATTAATTTAAAATGAATTATATTAATTAATTTCATTACTATAAATCTTGCTTACTTAACCATTAATTAATTACAAACCAATTAACTAATCTCTAAGTATTAATCTTAGTTAATCACCCTTGATTAATTATATTCTAATTACCTTAAGTAATTAGCCTTTAATTAATTACACAAATTAATTATTCTTAACCATTTAAAGTAATTAACCTTTAATTACTTCATTAATTAATTAATTATAATTAGTTACATTAATCCTTAATTAATTACATTAATTAATTACTTTATAATCACTTCATTGATTAACTATCCTTTAATTTATCAATCCTTAGTAACTTTATTAATTACATTAATTAATGATTTTCTAATTATTTCTTTAATTAATTATTAATCATATTTAATAATTAATTACATTCATTAATCAGCCATGATTAATAACATTCAGTAATTAATTACCCTTAATTAATTACATCACTTAATTAACTTCAAATAACTTATTAATTAATTCTTAAATTAATTGCACTAAGTAATTAATTCTTAATTACTTCCACTAAGTAATTATCCACTTATTAATTACATAAAGTAATTAAAACCCAAATTACTTCTGTTCTTCAATTAATTACACCCAGTAATTACCCACTAATTACTTCATTAAGTAATTACACTTATTAAATTACATTAAGTAATTATACTTAACAAATCATCAAGTGATTATCTTAAATTACTTAAATTAATTAATTAACTTAAACTAATCACGTTAGTTTAATTAATTACATTAAGTAATTAATCCCTTTAATTACTTTCATTAAGTAATATACTTAACCAATTTCACAAATAATTATCTTTAATTAATTAATCTAATTAACTATCTAAAATTAATCATATTAATTAATTATTTCATAATCCCTAGTAATGATCTTTCATTAACTATTTACAATTCTTAATTACTTCTCCATGTAATTATGCTTTAATTAATCATCATTAATTATAAATTAATCAATTTTTAATAACCAATTTATTCATCTTTAATTACTTAAATAGTTAAATTCTTAACTGTAACTTAATTAATCTTTAATTACTTGATTAATTAATTTCTAATCATAATTAAAAATCTTACTTATCTAATTAATAATCCTTAATTACAAATTAAATAACCCCTAATTAATCAATTTACAACTCTTGATTATTATTTATAAATCCTTAATTTTTAATTAATTAAATAAATTAATTATTTTTTAATTAACATCTTAATTTAATCAATTTCAAAACATTAAATCTGAATTAACTTTAAGATAAAGTATAATCCTTATTTATCATTTACAAAGCCTTGAAACTTTACCTTTAAATTTACCTTTAAATTTCATTTTTAAATTTAAGATTTAAAATTGATTAACAAATTTAACTTTAACAAAATTTAAATCAAATTTACAAACTTTTAAATCAAATATTAAGAAACACTTATCTTATATAAACAAATTTACAAGAGTTTTAAAATCCAAATTATTTAAATTTCAAAATCTTGTTTTTATTGCTGAAAACTTTAAAATCTGTTCTATAGAACTACTTCGGGTTCAATCCTAACCCCACTCGAGCTCTTACCCGAGAAAATCCCTCTTTCTATCCTTTCCAAAATTTTGTTTAAATTTAAAGTTTTAAAACTGTAAATAAATCCACTCTAGATTACTCGAGTCCTCACTCGAGATAAAACCCCATTGACCCAAGACTTCCCTCGAGACAAAAACCACACAAACTGCTGACACCTAGAAATGCACCGTGCATATGCACGATGGCTCAGACCACCTACGATCAACATTGCTACCTTCTCAAAGTCAGCGACGACACCCTCAGACCATCCAATCCCTAACTTCTTCGATCCATCAGAGAAATCGAAAATGAACACTTTGACCCAAAGCAAGAGAAAACCCGATCGAACAACATTACCCCAAACCACCAGCTCCGACCACTGGAACGCCTGCCAACCTACATAAAGCTACCCCACACTCCGACGAACCAAACCCCCATATCGCGATCGCTTCCGGTGATCGATCGTCGTCGCACCAAGCTCCCAAAACCGTCGGCCAAACACATCCCTTCGAACCTTAGTTCACCTTATTCCGGCCACCACGGCCAATGATAAATGCCCTAAGCATTTTTTCCATGACCACCCTCCCTTCAACAACATTCGAAAACAAGCATGCCTTCTAGCTCGCCACCGTGCGTCAAAAACCACCCAAACACAAACACTGAAAAACTCGAACTGCTCGTTCGATCTCCATTTTTAAAAATCATGTTTTTGAATAAGGTTTCAGATTACATACCTGACTTGATAAATTAAAATGTTTGAAATTTTGATGAAACTTAAGCATTACTATTCTTTTGGTTTTCCAAAGCAAATTTAAATTTATTTTAACTTAAATAAATTTTTTAAACCTACTCTATGATCAAACAAATAAGTTTTGTTTGTAACTTAAATCCTAACAATGACTAGATCAAGAGATAGAGGATTTTAAATCAAAAATTGAATTTGAAACTGGGAACGAGATGTTACAGGCATGCACACATCATACATCTAAATATGCACAGAAATTCACCAGTATACATACACACAAACATACTTTGCTTCAGAGATTCACATGCAACCAGATTTCATTCTTAAGTTTTTTTTTAAAAAATGTTACTCACCAGGCATGCATGAAATAGAGGGCAGTGTACAGGCTTAAAGTTTAAATCTGGAATTTGAAAAGGACTTGAAAACTTGATTTTGAAAACTTGTCACTAGAACTTGAATGGCTGATCTTTATTAAAACTGGAATGTTTGATTTCCTTTAGCTTGCTTTTGAAAACCTCAGGTTGAAAGAAAATGCTTGTAGGCTTCGTTTTGATTTTTATTTTGAAAGTGGATTACATGTTATTGAATTGAAAAAGTTTTAGGTTTAAGGAACATTTGAGTTACAGATTGTTTTTTATAGTTCTCAGGTTGCAGAAAATGTAAATGTTTCTGGTTTTGATTGAGTTTGAAAATGGTTAACAGGTTATAAATTTGGATTAGTTTCTGGTTTGAGGAAGATATTTGTAGATTTTGTTTTGAGAAATAGGATTGAGTTTCTGGTTTGTGAAAGGATGTATTGATTTTCAGATTTTTTTTATGAGAATTTGGTTTAATTTTTCTTAGCTCTGAAAAAAAAGATAGAAAAGAAATGAAGAGGAGGAAAGCAATGTTTATATAGGTAATAATGTGATTAATAAAAATAAAAGAAAATTTAAAATGACACTTGTAAAAACATTCAACATTTGTCATTTGCTATAGTTTATTAACTAACACTTGTTAAAACCAAGCGTGACAAATTTACACTTGTAATTTAAGTAATTAATATTTATTTTAAATTTAATAAAAGCTTCTATATTAATTCACTAATTCTTATCTAAATTTATATATATAAGTTACTTTGAAGAAAATAAAACCAATTATATATAAAATCTTATTTATATATTTTAAAATCCAAAATATTTTAAAATATCTATCCTTTGAATTTCAAAATTAAATCCAAATTCAAATTAAATTTAAAATCACGTTATATATATACATATATAATAACACATTAAATTTGAAAATAACAATTCTATTTTCTTTTAAAATCTACTTATCTCTAATACATTTATTAATATTGTTTGAAAATAACAATTTTGTTAATTTTATTTAGATCTAAATTTGAGCTAAAAATATATTTTAAACAATTAACATTTACCAAAGGATTTTAAAACCATTTGATTACTTATTTAAATAATCTTCGAAAAGTTTTATTTTAAATTAACCATAATTTCCAAATTACCAAATATATATTAGAATTTGAAAACAAGATTTTATTTATTTATCAAATTCATACCAAAGATTTCTATTTACAATATATACAAATATATATATACACACACACATTATAAGTAGAAAACATTTTATTAGCTTTAAAAAGAATAATTTTCCAATTAAATTTTTGTTTGCTTTTAAAAGGATAAATTTGCCAATTAAAATTATAAGAGACAACTATCAAATCAATTTAATTTTTAATATAGATTATGAAATTGATATTGCTCAAAATTCCAGGTCATCACATTCCTCCCCTCTTAAAAGAATTTCGTCCCCGAAATTTAAAAGCAAAGATAATTTAATAATCCATCAAATATTTTAATTTAAAACCACAAGCATATATTATCAACCATATGCTAACAATCATAGCAACCAATTCACTTAAACAAGCAAATTTAATGTTCTTGACACAAATCAGGATAGATCTTCCTAACACTATCTAGAGTTTCCCAAGTATAAATACTGGGATACTCGGTTTACTGAATCCAAACAATCTACACTACTAAGCTACAGAGCTCCTACTCATCTAGATCAACAAAACTGAACAGGATATCAGACCACAGTCAAGTCCTTCTCAACAACCAAAACCCCCAAAACTGATGGTTCCAAAACCAGAGATGGATAATACACGTACTCCCTCAGAGATACATGAAACACATTGAATCCCAGTCTTCCAAACTGGCAATTAAACCCGGTAAACCAAAACACTTATCCCTACAAGAACACAGAAAGATCCAATATACTTCGGAGCTAGCTTTCCAGTCATACCAAATCTTATAGCTCCCTTGATCGGAGAGAACTTATCCAAAATCAAATCTCCAACTTTGAAATCCAAATTCCTCCATCACTTATCCACAAAACTCTTCTGACGATCCCTGGGCTGCCTTCATCCTTCCTGATCAGGTCGACCTTCGTTGATGCTTCTAGAAACAAACTGGACCAAAAACAACCCAACAGAATGATCCTATCAAGATCAACCAAAATCAAGAACAAACTCTACTCCACAATCATCAGAAGACTTCAAACTTACTTCTCCTATCCAGAAAAGGAAAAATAAGAGCACTCGCCAAATTCGCCTTTAGATCCTGAAAAACTCCCTGTAGAAACCATCTAGTCCAAGAAAACTACAAACTTCCAAGGAGACTAGGGTTGCTTACACTCAAGAACAGCTGCCATCACGCTTCTGCTGCACAACTCTGATCTGGAAAAGATGAGAATGCTGATGATGAACACGAGCACAAACTTGTCCGACACATCCCATAAAATACGGTTCATTAGAACAATAAAGGGAAAACACAGAAGTTCCACCAAATCCTAAGCTGCTTCACCAAACCCTCTCTCTAGGAGCTATCCTTCTACTAGAGGAACCACCAATATCACTCTTGGAATCCTAGTCGATACGAAAACTCAATCTCCAGATGTTATGGCAAACCTGACTACCAGGAAGACATCCAGAAAAATCTCTGATAACTTCCAATCCCTAGAGATGCCTCGATCCCAAGCAAAAGATAACCCAAGAGAACACTCAACTATCGCAAGCCACTTTTGCGATCAACCCAGACTAATATCCAAAGAAAATGTTCTCTCTTTACCAATCCGGACAGCCTAAGCTTATCAAGCAAATCCATCGACGAATGGATCCACTCAGCTTCTTCTGAACTCCACTTCTAGAAAGCTGTTGACAGATGACCTTCCTGCCGACACACAGAATACTTCGAGCTACAACACTGCCACAGATGCCAAAGACTTCTTAATCCAAAGCTCTTCGAACCTCAAAGCCACCAACTAAATCCACAAAAGAGCCTTTGAGATGGGCAGACATCTCCTCAAGAAACTCGGGTGTAACGATCCTGACTCGACCTTCGAAAATCGGCACTGAATATAACACTCGTATTCAAATGCCGCAGATCCAAACATCGAATCTGGTTCGCCGGAGCTTATAACACAATTAAGTAAAACAACACAGCGGAAGAAAAAAGAATATCATATACAACTCCAATGAATAAAATATCCAATATAAAACAATGATCAATGTGATACAAGGAATATCATATGCAAATGCTACAGTGGAAAACAAAATGAACTAGCAGCGGAACCAAAACTCCAAACAGCAACTGCAACTCTCAAATCCAATGCTCCAAAGCCAACTCCAAAATCACAAGCTCGAACCACCATCTCGTTTCACCCAGATGAGCAAGTCTCGTCCATGAATTCAAAGATTTCAATATCCAGAGTCTCCAAAGAAAACAAAAGAGAAAGCTGAAAGCTACCAAATCGATATCTATTATCTGAAAAACCCAACTCTAGACTGCCCGTGTGGAAAATTATGGGCACCCAGAGTTTAGGAAAGGAACAATAAACTCCGGATCAGTCATTAGACTGGTATGAGGAAACAAAAACATTTTGGTCTTTTAAAAACAAACAAAAGAATTTTATTTGAAATCTGCAATGCTTTTTAGAAAATGAAACTACCATAAGGCCTCCCGCCACACACACAATGCAAACACATACTTGGAGGAGATTTCTCCTTATGACAGTCAAAAATTCTTGATACGCGAAAACCATTTGATATTATTATTATAAGTGCATAGTGTAGAAAAACATTTCGAAAGTATAATATTAATCTTAGCCAACATAGACATTCCGAACTATGCCTACTATAACTACCATCCAAATAGTGGGGCACCACCATAAGTGAATGGCAGGTAATAAAACTAAAACCGTACAAGGCGCGTATTGGATGATTGGATTTCCAACAAATGGTCAGGCCAAGGAACTTCCAATTGCCACATGGGTACGCCTCTGGAGGGAAGTCCCGAGAACCATCCTTCGTTCTCTGCCAACACAAGGCCGGTGTACCCCCTGCCCGGAAGTATCACCTCAGATATTCCATCCCCGGTCGTAACCAACCTTTATCCGAGCGCTCGATACCAACAACCACGAAGCAATGTGTTTGCAGTAATCACATAGGTTAAATATCTGGGCTCCATACCATGATATCACCTCTATCCAGAAGAAATGGACATACCCTAGGGACGATACCTCTGAAACCTTGCTGCATCTTTCCTGTTTCAACCATTTCCGGGGTGTGAGGTCCTGATGCAGTCTCGTCCACAAAGCTACGCTTTTCATAAAGCCTTGCTTTGATCAACAAATGATCAGCCGCACTTTGTATGTCACATTACCAAATTGGGAATGTATCACTAGTAACCATCAACTACATAACCTCTGAGCTCGTACGTCTCAGAGAAGGGTGTTCAGCTAAGAGAATAAATCTCCGCCACCAAACAGAAATGTATTTGATAGAAACTGGCTTTACATCTCAAAGTGTAATGTCAGACACACATCCATACAAGTCTGTTCCGGGTTCGAACAGAACCGAAGGCACTTCCGAAGAAGCCCTTGCAAATCCGGATAATTCCTAATAACGTCCGGACTTCCCATCATAATGGGTTCTCAAATCTCTATACCAAGGATCAGCCGATGCAGAGACATTCGACAAGAAATCCTTTCGTTTTTGAAAGTATCTGGTCTTCACCACCGGTCTTCAAATGCCATCCATATACGTCGTTTCACTATTCGAAATGGGTTATATGACACAAGGTCCTCTCTCGGCTAAACCGAATAGTGAGCGCAATATTTAAAAACATATGGATATGGGATTGCAGTTAAGTCACAACTGATCCAAAAAAAATTCATTCAAATGGTTAAACAAATTACCATTTACAAATCTTTTAAACAAAAAGATTCATTTCAAAACCTTCAAGGGTTTAAACTACTTCCATACTTAAGTCTTTAACACAAAAGATTTATCTTTTAAGACCCTTTCAATTTAAAACAAGGATCACCAAACTTTAACAAAGATTCATTTCTAGCCTTCCAAAACAATTCCGTTTCAAATTGAATTAACTCATCTGGTCTTTAAATCAAAGACTCATTTCATAGCTTTCAAAACAATTTTCAAAGATTTATCCATATCGTTCAAAACAATTCATGTTTCAAATCTTTTATATATAAAAGATACATCATTTAAAATCCTCTTCAATTTCAAAATAGGGTTTAACTATTTTTCACAAAATTCAATTATAGCTTTTCAAAACCATTTAATTTCAAATTTGAAACCTTTTCATTATAATTTTGGAAATTCTTTCCTTATACAAAAGCTATTATTATTTGAAATCACTTGTTTCCATTTCGAGAAAACTAGATTATAATTACATGAGTTAAGTCCTTTCAAGTATAAATTTGAGTTAAATTCAAATTCTCAAACCATACCTTTAAAATGTTTTAAAAACCCATATAAACACATTTATAGCTGAATAACCTTTGTATACCCTAGTTCCCAAATCATAGAATTCAATTTCAAATATTGAATTCAAATTTAAATCAAATGATTTAAATTTCAAATCTTTATTAAGTTATTCAAAATAACTTTCATTTTTAAAACACCTTTCCAAAAGTTTCTCACTTTAAACCCAATTCATTTCCAAAACCAATTGAATTTAAAATTCAAATTCAAAACTATTTTAAAAATCTGTGACTTAACCGATTTCCACGTGAAATCCATATTTGTGTGTGTATAAGTGTGGTCCAGGGGTTTACACACAATAGTGCAACAACAATCATCACATCAAAGTTTTAAGTGCAGCAATATCGATAAGCAGTATAAGATATAACACTTATCTTCATTCACATATTCATAGATAAAGTAAATTTATCAATAACAAGGATTTACTAATATGATTCGATGTGGGTTTCGGATAGCCAACTGGAATCCGACTCCCTGTCGCATCGAATTTCAAATGTCGTTTACGGGTCAAGGTTTTCATATCTGCACGGAAACAATCACAAATATTACAATTCAGCACCAAGCAATTCATATCTCATAGCATTACAATTTCATGTCAAATATACCAATCCATCACACAGCATTACATAGCAGAGATATCAAACAATTCACAACAGCTCAATAGAGTACAGTCTTTTATAAGGAAGATAAATTAGTTATCTAATAATTTCAAATCAGATTGATTACTAATCCTGGTTAATTAATATAAATTAATTACAATCATCTTAATTAATTGTCCATAAATCATTTATTAATTAATCATAAAAATAAATTGATTAACTTAATTAGCTAATATTGCAATTTAATTTAATTACATTAAGTAGTTAATCTTTATTTAAACCATACTTATTAATCACATTAATTAATTATTATTAAATCATCCATTGATTAAATTAACTAAACTTAATTAATTAACTCCACAAATCACATTAACTCAATTAATGACATTTAGTAATTAATTCCGTAATTACTCCCATTAAGTAATTGCACTTAAACAATTTCACAAATGATTTTCATTAATTATTTAATCTAATTAATTATTAAAATTAATCACATTAATTAATTACCCTTTAAATAAATTTACCTTTAACACTTAATTAATCAAGTTTTAAATCATTAATTATTCATCCATAATGACTTCTAATCAAACAATTATCATTAATTTAACTTAATTAATTAACTTTTAATTGCCTAAAACTTTAATTAACATAAGATATTCCACTTGTCTTAATCGCTTAACATTATTAAATTCTTGAAAATAATTTAGAGTTAATTACCATCAATTTCTTTTAAACCTTTAAGTTAATTTATTTCTTCTTAATCCACTACTTAATCATCTTTATTTAGTTTATTTAAAATAAACCCTTAAATTAAAGGTTGTGCTTATTAAGATATCTTTGAATTCAAAAATAATTTCACTTTCAAACCTTTAATAAATTACAACTTAAATTAGCATTGATTGTTTAAAGGTAGTAGTTAATAAATTAGTTAAGCTTGGTTAAACACTCAACTTAATACCTAGTAGAAGCTTAAAACCTGGAACACGTTTCGATTTGAAAAAAAACAGAAGACTGTAGTTATTAAATTTACCCAGGCAAATCTTTAACTTCGAGTCAGTTTACAAAATTTTCGAGACACGACCTGAGTTCGTCCCCAGTCAACTTCATCTTCTTCTTTTCTTTCTTTTGAACTTTCTGGTTTTAAACCTTTTAAAACAATTACTATATGTTAAAAACTACTCAATAGCACTCTCGAGCAACACACCAATCTTCTCGATAGTAAACCTGAGAATTTCCTCTTCCCACTTTCAACTACAACAGACACAAACCCCTTCCACGCGTACACGTGTACACACGATTGTGGCGACTCCGATCGTCGTCGCCGATCCCTACTAGTCACCTATGATCCCCTCACCTCACCATAGCACTAAGATCCCTCAGCTTTGCCGTAGATCAAAATCGAGACCATCTATCACCATTAGGAACTAACACAGTCGCCTAAAATCACTTCGTTCCAGCGATTCTGACCACCGATCACCATGCAATCTTGCCCATCACCTCGCTGAAGACCACCGCAACGATCCCCCTCGCGACGGTGATACTCGATCCATCTAAGACACTGTAGTGGCCAAATTCCCAGCCTCAACACAAACTAGGGTTAATTACAAAATCGATCTCGCTCGACTCCCATAGTGAATTATAAATTCACTTATCAATTTTCTAATGATCCTTGATCTGTCAACTTCCTCTAACCATTATCTCGTCGCCTAAATCGACATTGACTACTGGATTTTGATCAATTTGCTTTTTCCGTTCAACTTGATAATTTCCGCAAATCTCAAACTTAAAAATCCCAATATGATTATCAAAATTCATATAATCCAAACACGAATCCAGACAGATAACTAAAACTTAAAATCATAAGATTTGAATTTCTGATATAATGGCTTATTACTGTAATACTCCAATTCTCTTACTATTTATTCCATATATATATTTGAAATTATTTAAAATTTGTATTACGGTGACATGATGAATTTCCTTTTTAAAGATCAATACTCAATTCATTTTATAATCTGAGATATGATTTGATTTTTTTTCTTGTTCTTTGTCAAACTGTTCCTAAGACAGAGGCATGTTTTATAATCAATGATTAAGCCTGGCATGCTCAGATTTTCCTATGGATATATATATACATACAGCACACCAATAAAACACATGCAAGCAGAATCACAAATATCAGAGAAGAAAGTAAATGCAGGCATTCATGCATGGCAGATTTAAGGCCAAGTTTGCTCACCTGACTGGAAGAACAAAATAGAAACAGAGGCTTGATAATGTTGAAAAAAATAAATTTGCTTTGCCTTTTGCTTCCAGGTTTGTTTTGACTGCGTACTTGAATCCATTCTTATTTGCTTAAACTTGCTCTTGAATCAGGTATGAATTTGATTTGGTCTCAGGCATGTTGCATGCTTCCAAGTTTTTTTTTAATTTTTTTTTCTTCTTAAAATTCATTCTCTGCTATCAGATTTTGGAACTGAAAGTAACCTTTCTTGAATCCATGCTTTTGTTTTTTGATTCTATTTTGATTTTCAGGTTTGCTAAAAACTTCCAAATATTTGCTTTAAGAAGATCTGATCTGGGGTTGAAAATTTGAAAAACTGGAAGCTGCTTGTTATTTTTCTCTTTTTTCAGTTTTTTAAATTTCCTTTTGTACTAGTCATTGAACTCAAACTTTGATTCTAATCTTTAGATTTTCTTTGCATATTTTTAGTTTTCGGTTAAGAACAGAAAAGATGAAAATGAGAGAAAAAGAAGTGAGGAGTTTGGAAATAGCCGGAATTTGATATCTCAAGATTTTCAGTTATGAAAATGATACATGTGATTATTTCCTTTAATTCATATTTTGTAAAACTAAATTTTCAAAAGAAAAGATAACATTGCCACTTGTTCATTCAATTAACACTTGTTCATCTATATTATTACTTGTTTTACATTTGTCCTATATATGTATTTTTTATGTCCAAATCCTTTTCTTAAATTTATTTAAATTTTTTGTTTAAACCCCTACTTCAATTAAATTTATGAAACATGCTTTTTATAAATTTTGTTATAAACCCTTGTTTTAAATTAATTCATGCATTTGCATTTAAACCATATTTTATTTACAAATCATGTTTTAATTTAAATTATGAATTTATATCCTTATTTTAAAATAATTTATGTAATATTTTTTTAAAACTTAAGATACTAAACTTATTTCAAATATAATTTCTTTAAGTCTAATTAAATTTCAAGTGATTAAAATATTGAAGTGATTAAAATATACATTACTAAGAAAGAAATTTCTCAAGTAAATACAATTTTTATTGAATTCAAATTTAAATCTCAAATTATGATCTATTTATAAAATATTCACTTTTGAATTCCAAATCATAAATCTTTGTTTATTCTAAAGATGAAAACATTATTTTCTCTTATTAATGAATCAAGTTATTAATGTTTATATATATTTATTCAAATCTCCAAATAAATTCACAATTGAATTTGAAATTAAAATATTATTCAAAATATTTATTTCAGAATTTTCAATTTAAAATTCTATTTAAAAATCATATTTACATTCATTTACATTAATAAATAAACAAATATTTATTAAATTTTTGGAAAACACCAGTTTAAATCAAAATTAAATTCCAAAAATTTAATTTATTTCCAATTTCAATTTGATTTAAAAACGGGAAAGTTACAGATTCCCCCCTTAAGAAAATTTCGTCCTCGGAATTTGAAAGTAGGGAGACAAGAAAGGATGGATTCACAAAGATAGAGAAATATTTTTCCGATAAAATTGAATATCTATTCTGCATTTGGCTCACCAATCAGAATATCAATAATAGATACAAGAATGAATCAAGATACTCGGGTCACCAGATCTACGAATATACAGGAATATTGGTTAGTTCGAAAGATAACTAACCACTCGTAAAATATATCTGGACCCCAAAGAATAGACAGATATATGGATACAATCCTAAATTTTTAGTTTAAATAACCAAAATATACCTATCAACCATAGAAACCAAAGCAAACAATTCATCCAAACAAACAATTCTGACCCGTCTGGAGTTTGTGTCCCATGCAAAAATATCAGAACTTCTTCCTGAAACTGCCAGGAATCATCAAAGAATTGAAAAGACGAATCAAAGGAGATTGGTAGAGAAAGTTGTTTCCGCTATTGCAAGGTATCGACCATTTGTAGTCGTACTCCCCTGTCAACTATCTCGTCCTCTTCTTGCACTCATACTTACTATATATGAATAGTAAGAAAATTTACTTAGGCATTCGAACAGATATCTTAAGGATATACTCATTCTAGGGTATACTTCACCCTATCTCTAATGAGTTATCTAATGTGTTATACTCCTGAGCTAAAGTTTCAACCTTCAGCTCTGATACTAATTGTAACAGTCTTGGGTCTTCGACCGTCTGACGGCGGCCACTCTCGACTGGTAGGCTTTTCATCCATCCAAGCCCCGTCGAGGCTCACAATGGTACCCTTCCCTTGTTTTTATGACCAGCCTTTCGACTGTCACGGCCTCTGCCTAACCAACCCCGTAAAGAGGACTTGTGGGGGTAAGAGTCTGCTGCTCGCCACCTAACAAAGAGCGAGAACCCCCCATCACGTTTCACTAAGACAAGCAAGGTCAGGGTACCATTGTGAGCCACGGTGGGGCTGGGATGGTTGAAAAGCCTACCAGTCGAGAGTGGCCGCTATCAGACGGTCGAAGACCGAGACTATTACAATTGGTATCAGAGCTGAAGGTTGAAACTTTAGCTCAGGAGTATAACACATTAGGTAACTCATTAGAGATAGGGTGAAGTATACCCTAGAATGAGTATATCCCTAAGATATCCATTTGAATGCCTCAGTAAATTTTCTTACTATTTACAGATAGTAAGTATGAGTGCAAGAAGAGGACGAGATAGGGGACAGGGGAGTACGACTACAAATGGTCGATACCCTACAATAGCGGAAACAACTTTCTCTATCAATCTTCTTCGATTCGTCTTTTCAATTCTTTGACGATTCCGGGCAGTTTCAGGAAGAAGAACTGATATGTTTGCTTGGGACACAAACTCCAAACGGGTCAGAATTGTTTGTTTGGATCAATTGTTTGCTTTGGTTGCTATGGTTGATAGGTATATTTTGGTTGTTTAAACTAAAAATTTAGGATTGTATCCTGACTCGACCTTCGAAAATCGGCACTGAATATAACACTCGTATTCAAATGCCGCAGATCCAAACGTCGAATCTGGTTCGTCGGAGCTTATAACACAATTAAGTAAAACAACACAGCGGAAGAAAAATGAATATCATATACAAGTGCAATGAATAAAATATCCAATATACAACAATGATCAATGTGATAAAAGAAATATCAGAGACAAATGCTACAGCGGAAAACAAAATGAACTAGCAGCGGAACCAAAAATCCAAACAGCAACTGCAACTCTCAAATCCAATGCTCCAAAGCCAACTCCAAAATCACAAGCTCGAACTACCATCTCGTTTCACCCGGATGAGCAAGTCTCGTCCATGAATTCAAAGATTTCAGTATCCAGAGTCTCCGAAGAAAACCAAAGAAAAAGCTGAAGGCTACCAAATCGATATCTATTATCTGAAAAACCTAACTTTAGACTGCCCGTTTGGAAAATTATGGGCACCCAGAGTTTACGAAGGGAACAATAAACTCCGGGTCAGTCATGGGACTGATATGAGCAAACAAAAACATTTTGGTCTTTTAAAAAGAAAAAAAAGAATTTTATTTGAAATCCGCAATGCTTTTTGCAAAATGAAACTACCATAAGGCCTCTCGCCACACACACAATGCCAACGCACACTTGGAGGAGATTTCTCCTTATGACAGTCAAAAATGCTTGATACGCGAAAACCATTTGATATTATAATTATAAGTGCACAGTGTAGAAAAACATTTCGAAAGTATAATATTAATCTTAGCCAGCATAGACATTCCGAACTATGCCTACTATAGCTACCATCCAAATAGTGGGGCGCCACCATAAGTGAATGGCAAGTAATACAACTAAAACCGTACAAGGCGCGTATTGGATGATTGGATTTCCAACAAATGGTCAGGCCAAGAAACTTCCCATTGCCACAAGGGTACGCCTCTAGAGGGACGTCTCGAGAACTATCCTTCGTTCTCTGCCAACAAAAGGCCAGTGTACCGCCCTGCCCGGAAGTATCACCTCGGATATTCCATCCCCGGTCGTAACCAACCTTTATCCGAGCGCTCGATACCAACAACCACAAAGCAATGTATTTGCAGTAATCACATAGGTTAAATATCTGGGCTCCATACCATGATATCACCTCTATCCAGAAGAAATGGACATACCCTAGGGGCGCTACACTTGAAACCTTGCTACATCTTTCCTGTTTCGACCATTTCCGGGGTGTGAGGTCCTGATGCAGTCTCGCCCACAAAGCTACGCTTTTCACAAAGCCTTGCTTTGATCAACAAATGATCTGCCGCACTTCGTATGCCACATTACCAAATTGGGAATGTATCACTAGTAACCATCAACTAAATAACCTCTGAGCTCGTACGTCTCAGAGAATGGCGTTAAGCTAAGAGAATAAATCTCCGCCACCAAACAGAAATGTATTTGATAGAAACTGGCTTTACATCTCAAAGTGTAATGTCAGACACACATCCATACAAGTCTGTTCCAGGTTCGAACAGAACCTAAGGCACTTCCGAAGAAGCCCTTGCAAATCCAGATAATTCCTAATCACGTCCGGACTTCCCATCACAATGGGTGCTCAAATCTCTATATCGGGGATCAGCCGATGCAAAGACATTCGACAAGAAATCCTTTCATTCTCGAAAGTATCTGGTCTTCACCACCGGTCTTCAAATGCCATCAATATACGTCGAATCACTAATCAGAATGGGTTATATGACACAAGGTCCTCTCCTGGCTAAACTGAATAGTGAGCGCAATATATAAAAATATATGGATATGGGATCTCAGTTAAGTCACAACTGATTTATCCAAAAAATTCATTCAAATGGTTAATAAAATTACCATTTACAAATCTTTTAAACAAAAAGATTCATTTCAAAAACCTTCAAGGGTTTAAACTATTTCCATACTTAAATCTTTAAAACAAAAGATTTATCTTTTAAGACCCTTTCAATTTAAAACAAGGACCACCAATCTTTTACAAAGATTAATTTCTAGCCTTCCAAAACAATTACGTTTCAAATTGAATTAACTCATCTGGTCTTTAAATCAAAGACTCATTTCATAGCTTTCAAAACAATTTTCAAAGATTCATCCATATCGTTCAAAACAATTCCCGTTTCAAATCTTTTATATATAAAAGATACATCATTTAAAATCCTTTTCAATTTCAAAGTAGGGTTTAACTATTTTTCACAAAATTCAATTATAGCTTTTCAAAACCATTTAATTTTAAATTTGAAACCTTTTCATTATAATTTTGGAAATTCTTTCC
Source organism: Allium cepa (assembly GCA_030765085.1). NCBI lineage: Eukaryota > Viridiplantae > Streptophyta > Magnoliopsida > Asparagales > Amaryllidaceae > Allium > Allium cepa. The sequence goes on from CM060943.1 coordinate 458,926,275, forward strand.
TTATACAAATGCTATTATTATTTGATATCACTTGTTTCCATTTCGGGAAAACCCGATTATAATTACACGAGTTAAGGCCTTTCAAATATAAATTTGAGTTAAATTCAAATTCTCAAACCATATTTTTAAAATGTTTTAAAAACCCATATAAACACATTTATAGTTGAATAGCCTTTGTAAACCTAGTTCCCAAATCATAGAATTCAATTTCAAATATTGAATTCAAATTTAAATCAAATGATTTAAATTTCAAATCTTTATTAAGTTATTTAAAATAACTTTCATTTTTAAAACACCTTTACAAAAGTTTCACACTTTAAACCAAATTCATTTCCAAAACCATTTGAATTTAAAATTCAAATTCAAAACTATTTTAAAAATCTGTGACTTAACCGATTTCCACGTGAAATCCATATTTGTGTGTTGTATAAGTGTGGTACAGGGGTTTACACACAATAGTGCAACAACAATCATCACATCAAAGTTTTAAGTGCAGCAATATCGATAAGCGGTATAAGCTATAATGCTTATCTTCATTCACATATTCATAGATAAAGTAAATTTATCAATAACAAGGATTCGCTAATATGATTCGCTGTGGGTTCGGATAACCAACTGGAATCCGACTCCCTGTCGCATTGAATTTCAAATGCCATTTATGGGTCAAGGTTTTCATATCTACACCGAAACAATCACAAATATTACAATTCAGCACCAAGCAATTCATATCTCATAGCATTACAATTTCATATCAAATATACCAATCCATCACACAACATTACATAGTAGAGATATCAAACAATTCACAACAGCTCAATAGAGTACAGCCTTTTATAAGGAAGATAAATTAGTTATCTGATAATATCAAATCAGATTGATTACTAATCCTGGTTAATTAATATAAATTAATTAAAATCAATCTTAATTAATTGTCCTTAAATCATTAATTAATTAATCATAAAAATGAATTGATTAACTTGATTAACTAATATTGCAATTTAATTTAATTACCTTAAGTAGTTAATCTTTATTTAAACCATACTTATTAATCACATTAATTAATTGTTGTTAAATCATCCATTGATTAAATTAATTAAACTTAATTAATTAACTCCACAAATCGCATTTACTCAATTAATGACATTTAGTAATTAATTCCTTAATTACTTCCACTAAGTAATTGCACTTAAACAATTTCACAAATGGTTTTCATTAATTATTTAATCTAATTAATTATTAAAATTAATCACATTAATTAGTTACCCTTTAAATAAATTTACCTTTAACACTTGATTAATCAAGTTTTAAATCATTAATTATTCGTCCTTAATGACTTCAAATCAAACAATTATCATTAATTTAACTTAATTAATTAATTTTTAATTGCCTAAAACTTTAATTAACATAAGATGTTCCACTTGTCTTAATCGCTTAACATTATTAAATTCTTGAAAACAATTTAGAGTTAATTACCATTGGCCAATTTCTTTTAAACCTTTAAGTTAATTTATTGCTTCTTAATCCACTCCTTAATCATCTTTATTCAGTTTATTTAAAATAAACCCTTAAATTAAAGGTTGTGCTTATTAAGATATCTTTGAATTCAAAAATAATTTCACTTTCAAACCTTTAATAAATTACAACTTAAATTAGCATTGATTGTTTAAAGGTAGTAGTTAATAAATTAGTTAAGCTTGGTTAAACACTCAACTTAATACCTGGAACACATTTCGATTTGAAAAAAATAGAAGACTGTAGTTATTAAATTTACCTAGGCAAATCTTTAACTTCGAGTCAGTTTACAAAATTTTCGAGACACGACCCGAGTTCGTTCCCAGTCAACTTCATCTTCTTCTTTTCTTTCTTTTGAACTTTTCTGGTTTTAAATCTTTTAAAACAATTACTATACGTTCAAAACTACTCAATAGCACTCTCGAGCAACACATCAATCTTCTTGATAGCAAACCTGAGAATTTCCTCTTCCCACTTTCAACTACAACAGACACAAACCCCTTCCACGCGTACACGTGTACACACGGTCGTGGCGACTTCGATTATCGTCGCCGATCCCTACCAGTCACCTATGATCCCCTCACCTCGCCATAGCACCCAGATCCCTTAGCTTTGCCGTAGATCAAAATCGAGACCATCTATCACCATTAGGAACTAACACAATCATCTAAAATCACTTCGTGCCGGCGATTCTGACCACCGGTCACCACGCGATCTTGCCCATCACCTCGCTGAAGACCACCGCAACGATCCCTCTCACGATGATGATACTCGATCCATCCAAGGCACTATAGTGGCCAAATTCCCAGCCTCAACACAAACTAGGGTTAATTACAAAATCGATCTCGCTCAACTCCCATAGTGAATTATAAATCCACCTCTCAATTTTCTAATGATCCTTGATCCTTCAACTTCCTCTAACCATGATCTCGTCGCCCAAATCGACATTGACTACCGAATTTTGATCAGTTTGCTTTTGCTGTTCAACTTGATAATTTCCACGAATCTCAAACTTAAAAATCCCAATATGATTATCAAAATTCATATAATCCAAACACGAATCCAGACAGATAACTAAAACTTAAAATCATAAGATTTGAATTTCTGATATAATGGTTTATTACTGTAATACTCTAATTCTCTTACTATTTATTCCATAAATATATTTGAAATTATTTAAAATTTGTATTACAGTGACATGATGAATTTCCTTTTCAAAGATCAATATTCAATTCATTTTATAATCTGAGATATGATTTGATTTTTTTTCTTGTTCTTTGTCAACCTGTTCCTAAGACAGAGGCATGTTTTATAATCAAAGATTAAGCCTGGCATGCTCAGATTTTCCTAAGGATATATATACATACAGCACACCAATAAAACACATGCATGCAGAATCAAATGTATCAGAGAAGAAAGTAAATACGGGCATTCATGCATGGCACATTTAAGGCCAAGTTTGCTCACCTGACTGGAAGAACAGAAAAGAAACAGCGGCTTGATAGTTGAAAAAAAAAAAATTTGTTCCTTTGCCTTTTGCTTCCAGGTTTGTTTTGATTGCTTACTTGAATCCATTCTTATTTGCTTAAGCTTGCTCTTGAATCAAGTATGAATTTGATTTGGTCTCAGGCATGTTGCATGCTTCCAAGTTTTTTTTTTAGATTTTTTTTTCTTAAAATTCATTCTCTGCTATCAGATTTTGGAACTGAAAGTAACCTTTCTTGAATCCATGCTTTTGTTTTCCGATTTTATATTGATTTTTAGGTTTGCTAAAAACTTCAAAATATTTGCTTCAAGAAGATCTGATCTGGGGTTGAAAATTTGAAAAACAGGAAGCTGCTTGTTTTTTCTTTTTGTTTTCCAGTTTTTTTAAATTTCCTTTTGCATCGGTCATTGAACTCAAACTTTGATTCTGATCTTCAAATTTTCTTTGCAGATTTTTAGTTTTCAGTTAAGAACAGAAAAGATGAAAATGAGAGAAAAAGAAATGAGGAGTTTGGAAATAGCCGGGATTTGATTTCTCAAGTTTTTCAGTTTTGAAAATGATACATCTGATTATTTCCTTTAATTCATATTTTGCAAAATTAAATTTTCAAAAGAAAAGATAACATTGCCACTTGTTCATTCAATTAACACTTGTTCATCTATATTATTACTTGTTTTAAATTTGTCCTATATATGTATTTTTTTTATGTCCAAATCCTTTTCTTAAATTTATTTAAAATTTGTGTTTAAACCCCTACTTCAATTAAATTTATGAAACATGATTTTAAAAATTTTGTTATAAACCCTTGTTTAAATTAATTCATGCATTTGCATTTAAACCTTATTTTATTTATAAATCATGTTTTAATTTAAATTATGAATTTATATCCTTATGTTAAAATAATTTATGTAATATTTTTTTTAAACTTAAGATATTAAACTTATTTCAAATATAATTTCTTTAAGTCTAATTAAATTTCTAGTGATTAAAATATTGAAGTGATTAAAATATACATTACTAAGAAAGAAATTTCTCTAGTAAATACAATTTTTATTGAATTTAAATCTCAAATTATGATCTATTTATAAAATATTCACTTTTGAATTCCAAATCATAAATCTTTATTTATTTTAAAGATGTAAACATTTTTTCTCTTATTAATGAATCAAGTTATTAATGTTTATATATATTTATTCAATTCTCTAAATAAATTCACAATTGAATTTGAAATTAAAATATTATTCAAAATATTTATTTCAGAATTTCCAATTTAAAATTCTATTTAAAAATCATATTTACATTCATTTACATTAATAAACAAACAAATATTTATTAAATTTTTGGAAAACACCAGTTTAAATCAAAATTAAATTCTAAAAATTTAATTTATTTCCAATTTCAATTTGATTTAAAAATGGGAATGTTACATCGGGCCTCAAACCAAACATCCTGCTGATCTTAGTCTCATCACCGATTCAGACACACTTCCTTATACTTGCCCCAAAGAAAATATCTTCGAAAACATCCAAAGTCAATGTGTCTCATCACACGGTTGCTCCTTCTCGAACTTGCCAAGATACCATCACACGCTTCTGTACATTCGACCTATCAAACTTGCACTTCAAAGATGAACTCCGAACCTCAAAAAGACTTCCTTCAGAGATTGGTGAAATCCTTACACCATAGCAAAGCTCACTCGTGACGATATTGGGTCAACAGTCTCAGCAAATATACTTCCATCCTCAACACTCAAACTCCCTCCATTTGTAGTCGTGCTTCACACACCACTACCCTTCCTACCTCTAGAACTTATATTGGAAAACCCGAACAGGTAATCCAACAAATAGGTAGAAATAGATATATATAAATATATATATATATATATAAATACAAGTACGCTCTCTCAAGAAAGAAAACACTCCAAAGCCTAGGTATTCACTCAACCTAGCGCTCTAAAACCAACTGTCAAGACGAGACTTTCTCTCCACAGAAAGACGCATCATCATTAAGAAAGAAAGAGATAGAAAAGAGAAAAGATAGAGAAGAAAGAACGAAACAACATCAGCATCTCAACAGCGGAACGAATAAATTATATTAATCACATAAGTAATACATAATATACAACATCTATCAGAGTTACACAACTTATACATCATATACTAGACAGTTATAAACACCTATCTAGTCATTACAATTCAAATACAACTCAGAGATACCAACACGGTGAAAAATTATATATCTACAAATGATGAAGCCTCCTACTCCATTTCCTCTTTATAGTTCGTCAAAGCTAACCTGAATCCCTTAGCTACTCGTAAAAATTTGAGTACCCAAGAGTTTAAGAAAACAGAAATAAACTCCGGGTCGACATGGGTCTGGTGTGAGTAACAGGTTAAGGAAACTTAACTTTGAAAAGCATTTAAAAAGAAAGGTATCTCGTAAGACTTCCCGCGCATAAACATGGAAAAAAATTTACCTTACGATAACCAAAACATTGATAGGAAATCCGGTGATATTATAATAGGGTTTTCAAGTAAAATACAGAAATAGCTGGAATGCTTACATCTCACATTCGAACATAGTTGGGCACAATCAAAACGTACAAAACTTATTAGAGATTGGATTCCATACAATGGAAGGGCTACTGGGGTACCGCCCATCGCAGTGCATGGCCTAGATCACCGTACCGAGGATCCATCCTAAATCCCCTATAACACCAGGCCGGAACCATCCCTTACCGGACAGTCCCGAATAAGAGAACCTAAGCAGTTGTTGCAATCAACCGCCCCACACAGTCGAAAAAAGGGACTTCTAGACAGGGAAAAATCTCGTCCTACTTGGGTGCTACCAACTTAGCCTTGCTGCACCCCCTTGTTTTAGCCATTCCTGGTTAATGAGGCTTGAGGCTACGATTACCTTAATAGAACACATCTATCTTAGAATGCTCATCGTCCACCTGACGATGTTCTGAAAGCATTTAATCCATACAAGTTCGTTCCGGGTTCGAACGGAACCGAAGGCACTATCTCATTACACTCATTTTGGAATCACCCTCAAAGTTAACGAAAATATCCCTTGCACTCTGAATCTTCATCTTCATTTGAGATTCACAACCTATCGTTTAATTTGGATCGATGTGGTTTTCGGATATCCAAATCTGGAAACCCGATCCCGGTCTCATCGAAATCCAAAACACCATCTTTTAAGTCCAAGTTGTTTTAAATTTAAAACGATTCAATTCTATTATCTATATTCACACAGATAGATAATTCACAATATCACAAATAGATAATTTATATCATTACAGTTCAACCAAAGCACCCAATATCACAAGTCAGCACATATCTCATACCAGAGATATCAAACAGTTCAAGGCATTCAATAATATTCAGCCATGCATAAGCAAAGATCTATTAATCACACCATCTCTAATTAATTTAAAATGAATTAAATTAATTACTTCCATTACTATAAATCTTGCTTACTTAACCATTAATTAATTACAAACCAATTAATTAATCTCTAAGTATTAATCTTAATTAATCACCCTTTATTAATTATATTCTAATTATTTAAGTTATTGGCCTTTAATTAATTACACAAATTTATTATTCTTAACCATTTACAGTAATTAACCTTTAATTACTTCATTAATTAGTTAATTATAATTAACTACATTAATCTTTAATTAATTACATTAATTAATTACTTTATAATCACTTCGTTGATTAACTATCCTTTAGTTAATCAATCCTTAATTACTTCATTAATTACATTAGTTAATGATTTTCTAATTATTTCTTTAATTAATTATTAATCATATTTAATAATTAATTACATTCAGTAATCAACCTTGATTAGTAAAATTCAGTACTTAATTACCCTTAATTAATTACATCACTTAATTAACTTCAAATAACTTATTAATTAATTCTTAAATTAATTACACTAAGTCATTAATTCTTAATTACTTCCACTAAGTAATTATCCTCTTATTAATTACACAATGTAATTAAAACCTAAATTACTTCCATTCTTCAATTAATTACACCTAGTAATTACCCACTAACTGCTTCACTAAGTAATTACACTTATTACATTAAGTAATTATACTTAACAAATGATAAAGTCATTATCTTATATTAATTAAAATAATTAATTAAATTAAACTAATCACATTAATTTAATTAATTACATTGAGTAATTAATCCCTTTAATTACTTTCATTAGGTAATTATACTTAACCAATTTCACAAATGATCATCCTTAATTAATTAATCTAAAATTAATCACATTACTTAATTATTTCGTAATCCCTAGTTAATGATCTTTCATTAACTATTTACAATTCTTAATTGCTTCTCTAAGTAATTATGCTTTTATTACTCATCATTAATTATAAATTAATTAATTTTTAATAACCAATTTATTCATCTCTAATCACTTAATTAATTAAATGCTTAACTGTAACTTAATTAATCTTTAATTACTTGATTAATTAATTTCTGATCATTAATTAAAAATCTTACTTAGATCCTTAATTACAAATTAATTAACCCCTAATTAATTAATTTACAACTCTTGATTATTATTTATAAATCCTTAATTATTAATTAATTAAATAAATAAATTACTCTTTAATTAACTTCTTAATTTAGTCAATTTCAAAACATTAGATTTTAATTAACTTTAAGATAAAGTACTATCCTTACCAATGATTTAATTATCGTTTACAAAGCCTTGAAACTTTACCTTTAAATTTCATTTTTAAATTTAAGATTTAAAAATGATTAACAAATTTAACTTTAGCAAAATTTAAATCAAATTTACAAACTTTTAAATCAAATATTAAGAAACACTTTTCATATATAAACAAATTTACAAGAGTTTAAAAACCAAATTATTTAAATTTCAAAATCTTGTTTTTATTTTTGAAAACTTTGAAATTTGTTCTATAAAACTACTTCGGGTTCAATCCTAACCCCATTCGAGCTCTTACCCAAGAAAATCCCTCTTTCTATCCTTTTCAAAATTTTGTTTAAATTTAATTTTTTAAAATCGTAGCTAAATCAACTCTCGATTACTAGAGTCTTCACTCGAGATAAAACCCCACTGACCCGAGAATTCCCTCGAGACAAAAACCAGACAAACCGTTGATACCCATAAATGCACCGTGCATATGCACAGTGGCTCCGACCACATACGGTCAACATCGCTACCTTCCCAATGTCAGTGACGATTCCCTCAGACCATTCAAACCCTAACTTCTTCGATTCATCAAAGAAATCAAAAATGAACAATTTCCCCCAAAGCAGGGCCAAACTCGATTGAACAACATCACCGCAAACCACTACCTCCGACCATTGGAACACCTGCCGACCTACCCGAAGCTACCCCACACTCCGACGAACCAAACCCCCCTATCGCGATCGCTTTCGGTGATCGATCGTCGTCGCACCAAGCTCCCAAAACCATTGACCAAAAACATCCCTTCGAACCCTAGTTCGCCTTATTTCGGCCAACATGGCCAATGATAAATGCCTTAAGCATTTTTCCCATGACCACCCTTCCTTCAACAACCTTCGACAACAAGCATGCCTTCTAGCTCGCCGCCGTGCGTCAAAACCCACCCAAACACAAACACTGAACAAACTCGAACTGCCCGTTCGATCCACCTTTACAAATTTTGATTCCATTTTAAAAATCATGTTTTTGAATAAGGTTTCAGATTATATACCTGACTTGATAAATTAAAATGTTTGAAATTTTGACAAAACTTAAGCATTACTGTTCTTTTGGTTTTCCAGAGCAAATTTAAATTTATTTTAACTTAAATAAAAAATTTAAACCTACTATGTGATCAAACAAACAAGTTTTGTTTTTAACTTAAATCCTAAAAATGACTGGATCAAGAGATAGAGGATTTTAAATCAAAACTTGAGTTTGAAACTAGGAACAGAGATGTTACAGGCATGCACACATCATACATCTAAATATGCACAGAAATTCACCAATATACATACACACAAACATACTTTGCTTCAGAGATTCACATGCAACCAGATTTCATTCTTAAGTTTTTTTAAAAAAAGTTACTCACCAGGCATGCATGAAACAGAGGGCAGTGTACAAGCTTAAAGTTTAAATATAGAATTTGAAAAGGACTTGAAAACTTGATTTTGAAAACTTGTCACTATAACTTGAATGGCCGATCCTTATTAAAATTGGAATGTTTGATTTCCTTGAGCTTGCTTCTGAAAACCTCAGGTTGAAAGAAAATGCTTGTAGGCTTTGTTTTGATTTTTATTTTGAAAGTGGATTACAAGTTATTGAATTGAAAAAGTTTTTCGTTTGAGGAACATTTGAGTTGCAGATTGTTTTTGATAGATCTCAGGTTGCATAAAATGTACAGGTTTCTGGATTTGATTGAGTTTGAAAATGGTTAACAGGTTATAAATTTGGATTAGTTTCTGGTTTGAGGAAGATGTTTGCAGATTTCATTTTGAGAAATAGGATTGAGTTTCTGGTTCATGAAAGGATGTATTGATTTTCAGATTTGTTTTATGATAATTTGGTTTAAGTTTTTCTTAGCTTCGAAAAAAAAAGATAGAAAAGAAATGAAGAGGAGTGAAAGCAATGTTTATATGGGTAATAATGTGATTAACAAAAATAAAAGAAAAATTTAAATTTAAAATGACATTTGTAAAAACATTCAACATTTGTAATTTTCTATAGTTTATTAACTAACCCTTATTAAAACCAAGCCTAATAAATTTACACTTGTAATTTAAGTAATTAGTATTTATTTTAAATGTTAATAAAAGTTTTATATTAACTCGCTAATTCTTATCTAAATTTATATATATAAATTACTTTAAAGAAAATAAAACCAATTATAAATAAAATTTTATTGATATATTTTAAAATCCAAAATATTTTAAAATATCTATCCTTTCAATTTTAAAATTAAATCCAAATTCAAATTCAAATTAAATTTAAAAATCCAATTTAAAATCAAGTTATATATATACATATATAATAACACATTAAATTTGAAAATAATAATTCTATTTTCTTTCAAAATGTACTTATATTAATATTGTTTGAAAATAACAATTTTGTTAATTTTATTTAAATCTAAATTTAAGCTAAAATATATTTTAAACAATTAATATTTACCTAAGTATTTTAAAACCATTTGATAACTTATTTAAATAATCTTTGAAAAGTTTTATTTTAAATTAACCATAATTTCCAAATTACCAAATATATATATTAGAATTTGAAAACAAGATTTTATTTATTTATTAAATTCAAACCAAATATTTCTATTTACAATATATACAAATATATGTATACACATTATAAGTAGAAAACATTTTATTAGATTTTAAAAGAATTATTTTCCAATTAAATTTTTATTTGCTTTTAAAAGGATAAATTTGCCAATTAAAATTAAAACTATAAGAGACAATTATCAAATCAATTTAATTTTTAATATGGATTATTAAATTGATATTGCCCAAAATTCTAGGTCATCACAGAAGAGTTATAAAGCTTGAATGGAAAGGTTGCGGAACTAAGCCAGATTATCTCAAATGCAACCGATAAATGTATGTCGTTCATTGAAGCGCTAAAGAAGAGAAAAAAGAACTTCGAATGGAATCAAGCTTGTAAAACAGCGTTCGAAGAGCTGCTATGACATATAAAAACCCGGTCAATCCTGTCCAAGCACGTAAATAAAGAAGATTAGTACATCTACTTAGGTGTCTCGCCTCATGCATTAAGTGTCGCACTCGTACAATAAAAAGCTAAGATCCACTGACCCATATATTACATCAATAAACGGTTCATTGGAGTGGAAAAGAACTATCCGAAATTGGAAAAACTGGCATATTGCCTCTTGATCGCGTCTAGAAAGTTAAGACTGTACTTCTAGGCACACCCGATTAGAGTGATGACATATCAACCCTAGAAGTAAGTGTTGTACCACCCCGAAACCTCTGGATGGCTTATCAAATGGAACATAAATGAGTAAGAAATAACATACCTATTGGATCTTGAGTTTTGATTGCTGACATAACACAACGATTCATGAATCTACGACTACTACAATGACTGGACTCAACGACTCGAAGTACGGATTGTATAGTCTATATATTTTAACTAGAGTCGTGAATTATGTATATAGAGTCTACTCTAGTTGCTTTGTTAAGACCTTTCTTAAAAAATCATCATTCTCAATCATATACACACATACACGTGCACTCGATTGAAAAGCATCACTTTCTAAAACAAAATGCACTAAGGTTTCACTGAAATACACATTTCAGTCGATTGAACTGTGTCCCACAGTCGACCGAACCTGTTTTTTAAATTTTTTTTAAAATACAAGGAGCACCCGACTAACTTTAATCGCTCGGTCGACTGAGTCTATGCATTTTAACATATAGATGCATGTTTCTAAATTTAGTCGACTGAACGATCAAGGTCAGTCGACTAAATCCTGTAATTGATATCTTTTATTGAAAAGACACTTCTTTTTTCAATGGTTGTCTTCCTCCCCAAGTGTTGCAACTATTACCTCTCGCAAAGAACTTTTTACTAGAAGTTGTATCTTATGATTTACTATAAATTCACTCAAGTCTCATTGATCAATTCACTCTTATCTTTCTTGATCTAACGTGCATAACATTCTCGAATCTATTGCTTACACAAGTTCATACATTCATTGCTTAGAATCTCACTTCCATATCTTATAAGCAATTCTAGTCTTTCTATTCTTCATACATGCATAATCATACAAATTACTCTTAAGGAAAAGATTATAGAAAAGGTGTACATTATCGACTTATCTGTGCTATTCAAGAGCAAACTCGGTTGGAATCAACTTTACTACTTGTATTGGAAGTCCTGTTCGACTGCTCAGGGGTAGAAGCCGTATTCGGTTGTCTAGGCGGTACAAGTCCTATTCAGTTGTTCAAGCGATGTAATACCTGTTTCTCCAGGTTAATTGAGGGCTACTAATTTTAATTCCAAAAGGAGTCTGGGCGAACCAATATAAAAATCCCTAGTGTCGTCTTTACTTTACTGCTATTTTATTTTACTGTTATTTTCCATACTAGTTACCTATTATATATTCCATATTGCACGATCCTATAGCTTAGTCACTTTCATTTGCTATCGAAGTAAGGACATCTTTTAACCGCAATACAGTTATCTGATATTTTAATATGGAAAACAACACCAGCACCGTTACTAACACTCGCTTTCTTGAAGGTCAATCTACTGCATGACCACTACTATTTAAATAAATGAACTATAAGTATTAGGCTACTAGGATGAGAATTTATATATAAACAAATAGTTATGAAACCTGGAATATTATGCGAAATGAATATATCATACCTACTACTGAATATTCACAATGGTTAAACACACGAAAAATGGATGCTACTGCAAATGTTAAACCCTTGAATATGTTATGTTGTGCATTAGACAAGAATGGGTTTAATAAAGTAAGCATGTGTAAAACGGCTTACGAAATTTGGCATACACTTAAAGTTACACATGAAGGAAACTAACAAAGTAAAATCTCTATGCTCAAAAATCGGTTTCAGAACTTCAAGATGAAGCAAGATGAAATTATTAATGAAATGTACTCCAGTTTCCAGGATATATATCATTCTCTATTAGCATTTGGAGAAACTTATACAGACTTTGATATTGTTTCAAAATCCTCAACTCTCTAACGGATGAGTGGGAATAAAAAGTCTTAGTGATCGAAGAAGCAAACGATATTTCAACCATTAAACCAGAAGAGTTGATAGGAAATCTAATGTCTTATAAAGTTAATCTCCAGGCAAAACGAGCATAGGTTCAAGATAAGAAGAATATAGCATTCCAAGTAGAAAAAGATGAATCAGATTCATATGAAGAAGATACAACATTCATTGCTAAAAATTTCAAAAAGTTTCTAAAATTTAGAAACAACAAGAATAGCTCCAGCAGTAACAACAATAAGACATCTTCTACTTTAGAATGTATGAATGTCACAAGAAAGGCCACATGAAGAAAGACTGTCTGATCTAAAGAAAGACAAATTTAAATACATGAAAGATAGATTCAAGAAGAAAGCCTTCTCTGTCACTTGGAACGATTCAGAATCATCTTCATCATCAGATAGTGACTCAAACAGTGATACGGAACAAGCCAACTTTTGTTTTATGGCTACAAATGACATGGTGAGTAATCTTACTTTTGATGATTTATTAGAAATAAACTCAGAATTACTTGTCAAACTAAAAGACATCAAAAGAAAGTACAAAGAATCTCTTAAAAATTAAATAGAACAGAAATTGAAGTTGATATGAAACAAATCTTAGAAGAAGAACTTGAAGTCACTCAACAATCTTGTTCTAATATGATATGTCAACTCTCTATGTTAAGTCAGGAGATAGAAACTCAGACAGAAAAGAATGATGCTCCATTAAGTGAAAACCATGAGCTTAAAGCTAACATTAAAATATTGGATTTAGATAATTCTAGTCTTGAAACAAAATTAAATGATATTACTAAATATATCTCTAATTTTAACAACGGCAGGGAAAATATTTCTAAAATTATAAAAAATTCTCAGATTATTTCAAATAAAAGAGGACTAGGATATAAGTAATCTTCTAAAGTTATTCCAAAGAAAAGGATTTCTTCATATAAAAGGAATAAAAATAATATTTCAATAGTTTCAAAATTTTCTAAGTCAATTAAGATTAAAACAAATAATTTTTTGATTAGAGAAAAGTATATAACATCTTTTATAAAAACTATTCATAAAAACAAAGATTTTATTTTTAGAAGGAATTCTGAATCCTCTTGGGTTTGGTTTCCTAAGACCTTACTCTTATGACCCAAATAAAACGGTGGGTACCAATGCTAATCCTATACTTTCTACAGGTACCGCCTAAAAAGAGAGGAAAGTGGATATTAGACAGTGGTTGCTTGAAACACATGACAAGAAACAAAGGGATGCTAACAAACATTATCTACTCAGATGGAGGTTCTGTCACATTTGGAGACAATTCCAAAGGATATGTCATTGGAAAAGGCGATGTGAGCAATAACGATATATCTAATTTACTGATTATTACATATGTTTTATTAGTTAAAAATTTAAAATTTAATTTACTTAGTATCAGCCAACTGTGTGACAAAGGATTCAATATTACTTTTTTGGAGAATAAATGCAGCATTTTTGATCAAAATAAAAATCTTATTTTTGAAGGTTTTAGAGCTAAAAATATGTATATTTTGAATATGAATATAATTACAATACAAATATGTGTTTAATAGCCAAAGAAAATGATCCTTGGTTATGGCACAAAAGATTTTGTCATATTAATTTCAAAGCTATAAACAAATTATCTAAAAAAGCATTAGCAAAAGGTTTTCCAAAAATAAATTTTAAAGTAAACAATATTTGTGACGCTCGTCAATTAGGAAAATTATCAAAATTATCCTTTATATCGAAGAAAAATATTTGTACTGTACAACCACTTGAACTATTGCATTTGGATCTCTTTGGTCCCACTCAAGTTCGATCTATAAACCATAGCAAATATGTATTTGTTATTGTAGATGATTTTTCAACATATACCTGGACTATTTTTCTAAAAAATAAAAGACTTTTGAAAATTTCAAAATTTTTGCTAAAAAAAACTCAAAATCTCAAAAATTTTAAAAATAAAAGTATTAGAAGTGATCATGGAGTTGAGTTCGAAAATGAAGCTTTTGAACATTTTTGTAATAAAAAGGGAATTTACCATAATTTTTCTTTTCCTAGAACACCATAAAAAATGGAGTTGTAGAAAGGAAATATAGAACTTTACAAAAATGTGCAAGAACTTTATTAAATGGAAGTATTTTACCAAAACATTTCCGGGTAGAAGCTGTAATAACTTTCTGCTATGTTCTAAATCGTGTTTCATTCTGACCACTAACTAAACACACTCCGTATGAACTATTTCATCAAAGAAAACCAAATATTTCATTCTTTAAAGTTTTTGGTTCAAAATGTTTTATTTTAACACAAAAAATAAATTTGAAAAATTCGATCCAAAATCCGATGAAGGAATTTTCATAGGATATTCGGAACGGAGCAAAGCTTATCGAATTTTCAATAAAATAACTTAAACAATCGAAGAAACATTACATGTTTCTTTCAACGAAAATTTTAAATTTAATAAAAATTTAGAGGATGATGAGATAATATTGTCACAAATACAGTTACTCAAAATAATTTGGAAGAAGATGGAAACATTGTTCATAGTGAAAATGATTTAAGATCTCCTCCTAGGATTATACAAGATCACCCAGTAGAAAATGTAATATGAGAAATTGATTCACATGTCAGAAGTAGAAATCAACTTAATCAAATAGGCCATGTAGCATTTCTTTCCAATATTGAACCTGAAAATACAAAAGAAGCTTCTATTGATGAGTATTGGATTATAGCTATGCAAGAAGAGCTAAATCAATTCGAATGCAATGAAGTTTAGGATCGGTTCCCGGACCAAGTAATCAAACAATCGATGGTACTAAATGGGTCTTTAAAAATAAAGTAGACGAATAAGGAAATATAACTAGGAATAAAGCTAGATTATTAGCATAAGGCTATTATCAAGAAGAAGGAATTGACTATGAAGAAACGTTTGCTTCAATCGCCCGACTAGAAGAAATACACATCTTACTGGCCATTGCATGTTTTCATAATTTTAAACTTTATCAAATGAATGTTGAAAGTGCCTTTTTAAATAGTTATATAAAAGAGAATGTTTATGTTGAACAAACTCCTTCATCTACACATGAAAAATTTTCAAACGACGTCTATAAACTTGAGAAAGCCTTATACGGTCTAAAACAAGCATCCCGTGCTTGGTATGAACACCTTAAGAGCTATCTAATAGACTCTGGTTTTGAAATTAGTAAGATTGATCAAACTCTTTTTATTAAAAGAACTAAAAAGGATATTTTAATTATTCAAATTTATGTAGATGATGTTATTTATGGTTCGGCAAATGAAAACTTATGTCAGGATTTTTCTAAAATAATGACCAAATACTTTGAAATGCCATATATGGAGAATTATCTTTTTTTCTTGGTTTGCAAATTAAACAATTAGAAAATGGAATTTTTATTAATCAAGAAAAATATTAATAATCTAATTAAACGTTTTGGCGTGGAAAATACTTATGCCAAACCAACTCCAATGAGTACAACAATACATCTCGATAGAGATGAAGATGGCAAAAATGCCGACCAAAAATTATATCGAAGTATAATTGGATCATTACTCTATCTAACTGCTAGTAAAGCTGACATAATGATGAGTGTTGGTTTATGTGCTCGATTTCAAGCAAATCCTAAGGAATCACATATGCAAGCAGTGAAATGAATACTACGTTATCTAAGCTAAATCAAAGATTTCAGACTTTTCTATCCGAAAGAATATCCTTTCGAGTTAGTATCATATAGTGATGCTAACTTTCGAGGACGTAGGATGGATCAAAAAAGTACTAGCGGGACTTGTCACTTCATTGGACAATCCTTAATCTCTTGTTTTAGCAAGAAACAAAACTATGTTTCACCATCAATGTGCGAAGAAAAATACATATCTGCTGCGTTAACATCTGCCCAAGTCATTTATATGCAACAAACACTTCAAGATTTTGGTATAAATTTATCTAAATCAACTATTTTCTATGATAACATAAGTGTTATGAACTTATCTAAAAATCCTATCACTCACCCATGAACTAAACATATTGACATACGTCATCATTTTCTTCGTGATAATATTAAAAAGGATTTAGTCAGAGTGGAATTTGTATCGTCTGAAAATCAACTAGTTGATATATGTATAAAACCGTTAAATGAAAATATTTTCATAAAATTATGAAGTGAATTAGGGATTATGTCACTAAAAGATCCATAATTTTTATTTACAAATTTTTACAAAAATAAATTCCTTTTACCAAAAAATTGAAGATTGCAAGACTAGAACTAGAGTCCTCTTTCTTGATAATCTATTATACTACCTGTATGCTATATTATATTTCACAAATACAACTATTCTTCAGCTCATATTATATCCCAACCATTGATTATTATTTTTTCCTCCTATTTGCTTTAATAATTTACAACCAATCCTTATTGTTCTAGTTAGTTATTTATTTTCTTCTTTCCACCTTTACTTCAATGTCCAGTCCTCATTCTCTAAAGATTTATTATCCTACATTCACATTTTTTTAGCTTTGATCTTTCTTATAAATTCAAGTTTTTAAAGACTTTTTGTCACAATCTTCACTTTATTGAATAAATTACGAAGTCTCTAAGCTTTTCAACTTTATTTATTATGGCATCTCAAGAAAACCCTCAATCTTCATCTCTTTCTTACACATCACCAAGCTTGGCTTTATTAATTTACCTACACCTACACCAATTTACGAACCCGTTCCAATCGTACCACCTTCAACTCACACCTGCTACACTCCTCCTGGCAAAAGAGCTAAGCGCTCTTTATTTTTCAGGTCGCCATCTACAAAAGAAGAGATAAACGACATCCACCACTATCAATGAGAAACACTGGAGTTACAGCATGAACTGTTTTTGAACAAAAGGTAAACACAAAGCGCTTAAGCTTCTTGGAACAGGTTGCCCTAAAATTCTGTGAATCCTCATCCCAAAGCATGGGCATCAACCGTCTCCTCTCCATTCTCCTTCCCAACGTAACCCTTGGGAACCATCACCATAGTGTCTACCAGTATCTCCGAACTCGTGGGAAAGCGGCACTAGATGGTCGCCACTCAGGCCATTACAAGAGAGCACAAAGATAAAGCCGACTAAATATCACACCCCAGGCTCATCATCCAAATCTGTTTAAATTTAATGTTTTTTTTTTCAATATCGTTTGTATCATATACATATATGTATTTTCTTCTTTCAACAATAAATTTTTTTAATTAACCTTTTTAACTGTCTTTCTTCTCTACAGTCAGTCGACTGACTCAAAAGCTCAATCGATTGAAAAAGCCAAATTTACATATTAAACTATCGGGCTTGATTCAGTCGACTGAATCAATGCTTCAGTCGACTGAACCTAGAAACATATCTCTTATATAATCCAATCAGTCGACTGGTTAAGCAACTCTAGTCGACTAAAACTGGTAAACCCAATTGACTTTTTGCCGAGAGATCCTTCGAATATCAAAAGAAACTTATTTTTTTCACTTTTGTTCTCTTTTATTTTTAGTCTACCATTATTTCTTCATCTCCTCTTCAAAATTCTCTCAAACTATCATAAATTTTAATATTCTTTCCTCACTTTTTCCAAATAAAACCCTAATACCCTCAATGGCTCCAAAAAGAGCAAAATAATCTCAATCTTCTACTGGTCCTTCTAATTTACAAATTTGTGGATGGCTACACAAAGAGAGAGTAGCACAAAGGTTTGATTAAATGAAGAGCTCTTGAATTTTGGAAGGCTCATTTGTCAAATTCACTAATTTTTCTCCATATGCCATACAAGATCGTGCTCGACGTAGTGGATTAGGGTCTCTAATCGATTATACTAGGAATAATATGAAAATCACCTTATTATCAAGCTATTTTATGCCAACCTCAATCTTGATCACCATTCCATTCAAAACTTGATGAATGCATTTGGACACTTGTATGTGGTGTCAAGATCTTCCTACCACTTCCACGACTTGGATGAATCCTAACTTGTCCATACGAAGGAGAAGACTTGGCCCAAATTTTAGTAAATATGGAATCAAGAGACCGCACTAGCCATCTCTTCCTCTCCGATGACATGACGGAACTTAAAGCAGTTGCGCCAAGACCAAAAGCACGAATTATACACCGCGTGCTAACCCATTCTATCATTCCAAGAACAGAAAGCAACGAAAAGGTCTATATGTGAGATTTCCAGTCTCTTTACGGCATATGGGGAGGGCGCCATGTAAATTGCGCAAAGGTGGTATTCGAAGAATTTCAAACTTTTAATTAAAGTCGTATGCAAACAATTCATTATGGAGCACACATTATGAGAATTCTCAAGCATTTCGATGTTCCATTCCCCACTTGAAATTCATTTCAATTGGATCATTAAACAACAAAACACTAAGTTTGATGAATCTCCCGAAGAAATATCGTGACACATAATTATTACCTATAAGCATTGGCTAGAAAACCAAAATTATGGACAACCACAACCATCTTCTAGCCAACAACCTCATTGTATGGAAACTTCAACTTCTTTTCAACCACAACCATCTACTAGCCAACAACCTCATTGTATGGAAACTTCAACTTATTTTCTACCATAACCACCTCGAAGAGAAATTAGCGAGATACGAGAGATCGATCCATAATCCCGACCACAAGAAGCCATAACATAATTTCTCGAAATCAGCGGCCTCATGATCAATGCCTTTCTCATGTCGAATCGAATGTCTCCCGAATTGAAAATCTATCTCAATGGTCAATAAGAAACTAAATCATATCAAAAAAATTCTCAACAACATTTGGGAAGCAATCTCATGTTCACAACCTTCTTCAACGTCCGTTCATGTGCCCACATCGCAAGGGAAACAACCTGCAGAACATTTCACTTGGTCGACCTCTAACGAAGAACAACAAGAAGAAGAAGATGGGGAAGAAGTAGGTGGAGAATCTAGTCAAGAAGAAGAGATCGAGGGAGATGACCAAGGCAATAGCTCCGATAAAGGAGGTGATGGTAATGAGTAAGTATATTTCTTTCTATATTTATTATCTTGACAAACTTAGATGTTAGTATGTTGCAAACGATGGTAGCAATCTTTATTTTGGCTATGTAATATTTATTAGACAATTCTTATGTGGTACAGAATTGTATTTTGAATTTATTTGATTACTAAGTCTCATTATCAATATTCAAAGTTGTCAATTTTGTTCATATATTATAAATATTATCTTTTTTGAAAACTCTCCTTTTTGTCGATGACAAAGAGGGAGAAAATATATCACACGATTACTATTTACAGGAATGTATAAGCATAGTTTCAAGGGGAGAAAAACAAGCATAGTAGCAAGTATATATTCAAGGGGAGAAATAGATCAATAAAGCTTGTTAAGATTCATTTATTGCAAATGGATTTGTCATCTTCAAAAGTGGGGAGAATGTTTGATCTTGAGTTTTGATTCCTGACATGACAAACGATTCATAAATCAATGACTACGACAATGACCAGACTCAACGACTCGAAGTATGGTTTATATAGTCTATATATTTTAAGTAGAGTCATAAATTATATATATAGAGTCTAGTCTAGTTGCTTTGTTAAGATCTTTCATCAAAAAATCATCATTCTCATTCATATACACACATACATGTGCACTCGATTTAAAAGCATCACTTTCTAAAATAAAATGCACTCAAGTTTCACTGAAATACACAGTTCAGTCGACTGAACTGTGTCCCTCAGTCGACTGAACCTGTTTTTTAATTTTTCTAAAAGATACAAGGAACAGTCGATTGAATTTGACCGTTCAGTCAATTGAGTCTGTGCATTTTAACATATACGTGCATGTTTTGAATTCAGTCGACTGAACGATAAAGGTCAGTCGACCGAATCCTACAACTGTCATTTTTTATTGAAAAAACACTTCTTTTCTCAATGGTTGTCTTCCTCCCAAAGTGTTGCAACCATTACCTTTCGAAGAAAACTTTTTGCCAGAGGTTGCAACTTATGATTTACTGTAAATTCACTCAAATTTCATTGATCAATTCATATAATTCTCTTATCCCTCTTGATCTAACATGCATAACATTCTTGAATCTATTACTTACATAAGTTCATACATTCATTGCTTACAATCTCACTTCCATATCTTATAAGCAATCAAATCTTCCTATTCTTTGTACGTGCACAATCATACACATTACTCTCGAGGAAAAGATTGTAGGAAGAGTGTACAGTATCAACTTATCTGTGCTATTCAAGAGCATACTCGGTCAGAAACAACTTTACTACTTGTATTGGAAGTCCTGTTCGGTGTCGCAGGCGATAGAAGTCCAATTCGGTTTTCTAGGTAGTAGAAGTCATGTTCGGTTGTTCAGATGGTGTAATACATATTCCTCCGGGTTAAGTGAGGGCTGCTAATTTTAATTCCAGAAGGAGTATGGGACTGGGCAGGAAGTTTGAACCAGTATAAAAATGTCTGGTGTCATCTTTACTTTACTGCTATTTTATTTTACCGTTATTTTCCACACTAGTTATCTATTATATATTCCATATTGCGTGATCCTATAGCTTAGTCGCTTTTAATACCATCCTCGAAAGAAGATCAACGGGCAGGCGCTAGCTGATTTCATTGCTGAGTTTACAATACGAGATAAGGAGGAAGAAATGACTTCGGTTGTGGTGGCACGTTAGAAGTTGTTCACTGATGATGCATCTAGCAACTTCTTCTTAGGGCAGAGGTGGTGCTTGACACTCTAAAAGACAATCCATTTTCTATCCCTTGTGCTTGGAATTCTCTGCAACAAATAATGAGGTAGAATACGAAGCACTAGTAGCCGGGATCAAAGTTCTGATCACCACGGTATATTCATTTTCCATTAGTATAAAATTCAAATTTTTATAATTCGATCGTACTACTGCTATTGATATACCGTTTTGATCGTCTCAATGTTCTGATCACCACGGTATATTCATTTGCATGTTTTGAAATCTGTTACGCCACGGAAACCGCGAAACGGTCACCTGTATCAGTATCCGTTTTAGTCTTTTATTTCCATACGTCCTTTCATTATTTGCCGTGCAAACTATACAGCCATTTGCCCCTATCATTTGTAAATTTTGAATCAAGCAGTTGGATTTTCCTATTCCCAACATTCAATTTAATTATTGGTTCATTTTCCCATTTCCTTCTGCCGTTCACTTTCTTCTTTACGTTCCTACTTTTCTAATAAATATGAATGCACTCACCCTTTTCATTTTAACTTAACTTCTCCTCTGCAAAAAAAGATGAAGGAAAAACGCATGAAACCCACTCTCCACAAACGCACCGATGCAGCCTTCCCCCTACTCGTCCACCCTGGCGCAAGCATGCGCACGCCCTCCTTCCAAACAACACTAGTTCACTCCGCCCCTCTCCATGCAACCGTCCGCCTCCGCCATAGTTCACGACCACCCTCCGCCGAAGTCAACCCAGACCCAACTATTCCTTCCACCACCTAAACACCTCAATCGTTGCCACAGCTCCGCCAACCACAATAGCCCATCGACCAGGCCGGTCACCACATCTCCACCTTCTCCGGCCATGCCTGAAACCTCAGCGCACGCGCCTTCCTCCTCACTAGCCGAACCCAGTATCAACCCATCCCCTGAACATATCATCCCTGACCTTGTACCACCTTGCTCAACCGAGCCCATTTTCCTTCTTCTCCGAGCAACCGCAACAATGGCCGACCCTCCACTCTCCACCGACTCCGACTTCTCCGCGTGTGACCTTCTCTTGCCTAGCCCATTCTATTTATTTTCCAGGTTTGTATGTATATAGTAATATTGGTAATTATATTGTTAGTTATGATATTTCTTCTATTGCATATACACCCGAGTCTGCATAAAAGAAAAGCTTGCATACAATATACATGTCCGTATATATATATATATATATATATATATATATATATATATATTAGTAGTGATACATTTTACAGCATGTGTTCCTAGTGTATACATAAGCCGTAGATAGGTTTATATATATAACCTGTAAGCTTGGAATTTAACAGCTTTTTGGTTTTAATTTGTTAGCTCTGTTTTTAGTATGTATTATGAATCATGTTGATCGGTCTCTGTTTTTTAGATTTACATTTTTATTGTGGATTGCCTTTATGAACTATTAGGTTAGTATCTGGATTTCGAATATAAAACTGTTCAAATTATCTGCATGGTACTGACATGCATTGAATTTATTTTCATTACCATCCAATATTTTGATGCGCAGGGTAGTAATTAATATGATTTATACAGTATTTTCACGTCTATGGCAGTGCTTGTTTTGATAGGTATGGTTTTTAAACAATGATATACGTAAACTATAGAATAGACTTTTGTAAAAGGTTTACACAGTTGTATGTATGTTATATAGGATATATTGATTATGATTGTTAAGATCTGTAAAAAAAAAAATATTATAAGATCTGCATATATATAGGCAAGTCTATATGATTGGTTTATTCACATAAATCTTAGTATAAGAATTTATGTTGTCTGCATACGTATGAGTTTATATGTTAGATATGTATACATGCATGCTTGTGATATCTATGTTTAAAATATGTTGATTTCAATGTGTATATATGTTTAAATTATGATGTATATAAAAAGGAATATGTATTTTAAATTAGATACCGGGATTAAGGAAATTAATAATATAAAATAAATCTCGTTTAAAAATTTTATCAAGCTAATTTGACTCGTTCCCATCGATTCCTTATGTATCAGCTTTGTCAGTCAAATTCGTGCCCACTTCACCTTGCTTTGGAAATCGCCATCTGGATCAGTCATTTCCAATTGAAAATTGTAGCCAATTATGTTGTCTAATCTCTCTAGCCTCGAAAGGTGAGCAATCACTCACGATTAATGTTCTTTTATTTATTAAATTTGATTTCAATTGAAACGACAATTGAAATATGTTGTTAGTTATTTACACTGTTATATATGTTATTACCTGTATCAGTTCGCCTGTGACATCTGACACCATTATCTGTTAATTATTTATGTGATGATAATATAGTTCGGTTGATAATTGATTGTTGGATATTTACATTGGACGTTAAATTGTTAATGTTTGAAGTGATAAATAGAATGCAATTGAATTTGATATAGGATAGTTAAATGTTGAATTTGATTAGTTAAATTTGTATAATATGACCCCTATTAATTGTTAAATTAATTGACACGTAAAATTTGGTTAACTACACCTTGAACCATTGAATGTATGTTATATAAATTTATGTAGTATAAAAATCGAATAATAGATATCAAGTGAAGAACCGTATAAATATTAATGTAATAATCTTTAATCTACATGAAATGATAGTGTAGATTCTAGAAATAATTATATTAATTTGCACAAACAACAATGTGAATTAATACGATTATTTCGGGATTATTTGAAATAATTATTGGATTGTTATTGATTGTTGTATTTTGCTTGTTTATTTACTTTGACACCATCCCAGTTATCACACTGCAAGTTCCCTTTGTTATGCTTTGATTTTTGAATTGAAATGGAATCATGTTGAAATGATATATACCCAAATAAACTTGACATAGGATAGAGAATTAAATAAAACCCGATTGGTCAATAATGATTTGATTTAAAAATAAAATAAAGACTTTATTTGAATAAATAATGAGGTTTGAAATGAAGTTGGAATCCGAATTTTTATGAAAGGGAAATGTTAATATTTAATAATTTGAAACAAAATATTAATAAAGTAATTGACGAAAGATCGTTGTTAAATTTAAGAAATTATTGAATTAGTTCTGAAATTATTTAATAATTAAGTTTTGAAATTATTTAATAATTGAGTTTTGAAATTATTTAATAATAAAATAAAATTGAATTATTTGTAATTAAACCAAATTTGAATTCTTTCATAAGAAAAATTGAACTTTTGAATAAGTAAATTTGAACTTCGTTGATAAATGAAATTGGGTTTCTTTATTAATTAAGCTTTGGAAAAATTTAAGTAAGTTGATAAGTGAAATTGAATTTCCTTAACAAGAAATAAAATATGTTTATTGAAATTAATGTAAGACTTGTAATTTAAAGAATTGATTTGACGAATCTAATTAAATTCAAATTTTTAAGATGGATATAATGGAGTTGAACTTAAGTAATTGATTTAATGAATTGGAATTTAAATAGAAATTGTTTTGAATGATAAATTAACTTAACGAATATTGAATGAAATCGATCAATGAATTTAAATTGATTTGAATGTTAAATTAATTTAAATGATTACGAAATAAATTTTATATACGAACTTGAATCAATATTTGAATTGTTTTAAATAAATAAAAATTTGAAATTGAATTATAAGATTTTGAAATGTTAATTTGGAAGTTTTGAAATGTAAATTATGGAAATTGATTTAGAAAGACAAATGAAATGTTGGTTTAAAAATTCTAATTGAAATTGAATTTGATTTGGTTTTGAAATTTATTAAAGGACCAATAGATGTAATAATTACGAAAGTTATTGAAGAAACCAGAATCGGTTATGGGCATACTCTCTGTCTAAACCGAAAAACACTTAAATAACTATACGCGGAGTGTGATCCAGAATGAAGTTGTTGGAATGATGCACGTGATGACTGAAGAAAGAGAACGATAATGGATAGCCTTGACACTTGTGTCAAATTGGAAATGACTAAAACAGGAGCCGTGCCGGGCCAAGTAGGATTAGCCACCTCGAGCGAACACACTTCGTCGTAAACTACTCATTACTTGTTATTGATTGGTGCACCCTCGAAATTGGGAGTGTTGTTTCGCGGTGTTGCGATCGTTGCAGCGATGCATTCTCACTAGTCCGGATCAGGCAAATGGTAGTTTCACTACCTTGGGTATTGCCTCATGTACCCTGTCATACTTGTATCCTTATATACGCGACCACTACGAATTTATTTTGTGCTATACCTATGGAGTACTCCCTGATAGCCCACTAGTTTACGGTGGAGTTTACAGTGCTATACAGACTATAACGCTTATATAAAATGTGTTAAGGGGGATAATGGTAACGCCTTAACACTATTTTGATATTTTATATTACTGATAGACATTATCTACTTAGCGTACACTATTACATAGTAGATAGTTTAACGGATCTTTAGAGGATGGTTATTCCAACATCCTTTGAGTTACTTGTATTTAAATTGTTATTTCACTTGAGTTGGATTTATTGATATAAGAATGTTAATCCTGACTCGAGTGTCTTGTGTTTGCTTTACGCTCGGGTCAGACTGAGTGGTTCAGCTTTTGAGACTCACCTTTGGAGTTGGAGCTTCGCCTGGAGATCCAGCTATCTATCAGCTTTCAGATATTCAGTTGAGTCCAATGATGTATTCTGATTCTTGTATTTGACTATTGTATTCGAAATTCTGTTGTAACTTATTTAACTCTGTTATATATAGTAGCTTCATGAATTACTATCTTTTGCTTCCTTGCATATTATTACTCTGTGTCTGTGATTCTGTGATTATTTATTTACTGTATATCTGAGTTTTTCCAAATTTAAAGTAACAATTCGGTATTTTGAATTATTCAAGTCCGACATGTGCGGATGCAAATAGCCCAAAATAGCGGGTCGTTACAGTTGGTATCAGAGCTTTGGTAGCTCTAGGCAAAAGTCGGCATATAGGTAAATGTATTTACAGAATCACTTTCATTTCAAGTTTAAATCTCTTCTTTTTGACTCGATTCGCATGATTTTTTGAACGTTCCCTCGGTTTCGGAATTCATTCTTGTCCCTCACTATTCGTCTTCTTTTAATTCTGGAGTATCCCATAACTCCCCTTCAAATGATCTTTATAATGAATCGGCGGTCTCGCCAATCTTCGAATTATTTGTATATAGTTGAAACTCCTTTACAATAGGCATTGATTTACCGGGGATTTCTGTATCCTCGGTTTGCGATGCTATCTATCTCCTGCGATGTCTGAATTCTATTTCTCAAGATCGAATGTCGATTTGCCTCGAAATTCAGCATCGATCTTATTCTTGAAGTCATGGTCGACCCGGTAAGGTTGCCTGTGAATTAAATAAGCTTATCCATCTCCCGATTCTGTTAATCGAATCATCTCATCTTTCCTTTCGAACTTGTATTCGAATCAGAATTCTCTTTAATTTGAGTCCATCAAATTTGAATCTCTATATACTTATTTTGAAATCCATCCTTGTATCATCGAAAGAGGAAGTGTATTTGTATTTATACTAAAATATTTTATATATATTGTGTTGTTTAAGTTGTTGATGTTGATTTAGATTTCCGATCGATTCGTCTGATCAACGTTGTCGATAGAATTTCTAAAACACTTGAGCAGAGCAAATTGACACAATATTTTTTTCAAATTTAGTAAATAAAATAATATTGAATGATTTTATTATATACAAGTATAAATTTTTCTGAAATTAAAATGTTAATGAATCTGTTGTCCGAAATGTGAAAAATTAAATTTTCGTTTATTGTTTTATAAATCATTGACTATTTCATAAAATAAATAAATGAATTTATAAAATTTGGTTATAATTTGATTTGGAATTTGAAATGTATTAAAATTAGAATTTGAGAATTTAATTTCCGGTGATTTCAAACTTTGATTTGAAAGTTTTAAAGTGTATAGTTTTAGAATATTTTCAAATTTAAATCATTTCAAAGAGTTAAAATGTTTAAATCAGTGCTCTTCTCTTTTTCGTTGGAAAATAATTTCGGTGATGACGGTCGCATCATCGATATCCATTTTCGAGTTTCGAAGTGGAGAGACCATTAGTAGCTTGCTACACTTTTGTTTTGAAATGAATTTGATTTGAAATTTCTAAGTATGACTTGATTTAAAATATAGATATATATATTAGTATTTGATTTAGATTTGACTTGGATATATTTTATGTATATAATTATCTCTAAGTTGTTAGAAGCTAATAGGAAATTAATTCTTAAATTTGTTAAAGGATGATTTTCAATCATAAATGAAGCCAAATTCTTTTTATATAAATACTTAACTTGAAATAACTGAATTATAAAATTTTATTTGGATAATACTCAACTGCATTATATATTACTTACCTAAATTTTCAAAAGTTAATTGAATATTATACAATATAAATGATATCAAAGGAATTTTTAAATAAATTTAATTAGTTACAATAGGTGTAAATATACTTAATATATATGTGAAAAGATATATTATGTAGAAAAAAAATGTTGGAAAAAAAGAAGAATTAAATTTGTCGAATAAAGTATGACTTTAATAAATGACTATTCAAATTTATGATCTTTGAAATTGTTAATTTAAGGAAATTTGATGATATATAATATAAATTGTCTTTATAAATAAAATTTGAGTATGTATAAAATGTTAAACACTTAAAGTTTAATTATAAAATGGTTAATAAAGATAAATAGAATACTAGGTTAGTTGAATAGTAAATGGATGAATAAAATAAATGGTTGTTTGAAAAAAATTTGTAACAAACGATGATAATTTGAAAATAAACCAAGTTAATGAAATTCCTTGAGTTTAAAAAAAATCAATTGTTGAATATAAATTAATTTAAATTGAAATTTATATGGTTTGAATTAATTGCTTATAATGTAATTCAAGTCTATTTTCTTTTGATTGTTTCTATTCTCCCACCTCCTTCCTTTTCGAGGACGAAAAGTTTTGAGTTGGGGAGAGTGTAACAACCCGAATATTTTAACGGTTTTAATTAATTAAATTAATTAACTGAATTTGTGTGAAATTTAATAAATAAAATATAAATAAAATTTTAAAATATAAATTTGATATTTGAAATGCGTCTAATTAAATATAGTAGCTGGTACTTTTCGTCTGAAAATATGAAAGTTTATTTCGTGCGCAAATTTCGCTTCAATTTAATTGGTTAAAAATCGATGAAAATTAAACGTTTTCGAAACCTAAATATTTGTGAAATTTCTAAATCATCTTCTGAGCAAGTTGTCATTTTTTGTTTTTCCAAATTCGGACTTCTTTAGCTCCGTCGATCTTATTTTTCTGGGTTTTACTACATTTTCCATTAGTATAAAATTCAAATTTTTATAATTCGATCGTACTACTACTACTGATATACCGTTTTGGTCGTCTCAATGTTCTGATCACCACGGTATAATCATTTGCATGTTTTGAAATCTGTTACGCCACGGAAACCGCGAAACGGTCACCTGTATCAGTATCCGTTTTAGTCTTTTATTTCCATACGTCCTTTCATTATTTGCCGTGCAAACTATACAGCCATTTGCCCATATCATTTGTAAATTTTGAATCAAGCAATTGGCTTTTCCTATTCCCAACATTCAATTTAATTCTTGGTTCATTTTCCCATTTCCTTCTGCCGTTCACTTTCTTCTTTACGTTCCTACTTTTCTAATAAATATGAATGCACTCACCCTTTTCATTTTAACTTAACTTCTCCTCTGCAAAAAAAAGATGAAGGCAAAACGCATGAAACCCACTCTCCACAAACGCACCGATGCAGCCTTCCCCTTACTCGTCCACCCTGGCGCAAGCATGCGCACGCCCTCCTTCCAAACAACACTAGTTCGCTCCGCCCCTCTCCACGCAACCGTCCGCTTCCGCAACAGTTCACGACCACCCTCCGCCGAAGTAAACACAGACCCGACTATTCCTTCCACCACCTAAACACCTCAGTCGTTGCCACAGCTTCGCCAACCACAATAGCCCATCGACCAGGCCGGCCACCACATCTCTACCCTCTTCGGCCATGCCTGAAACCTCAGCGCATGCGCCTTCCTCCTCACTAGCTGAACCCAGTATCAACCCATCCCCTGAACATATCATCCCTGACCTTGTACCACCTTGCTCAGCCGAGCCCATTTTCCTTCTTCTCCGAGCAACCGCAGCAATGGTCGAGCCTCCACTCTCCACCGACTCCGACTTCTCCGTGTCTGACCTTATCTTGCCTAGCTCATTCTATTAATTTTTCAGGTTTGTATGTATATAGTAATATTGGTAATTATATTGTCAGTTATGATATTTCTTCTGTTGCATATACACCTGAGTCTGCATAAAAGAAAAGCTTGCATGCAATATACATGTATGTATATATATATTAGTAGTGATATATTTTACAGCATGTGTTTCTAGTGTATACATAAGTCGTAGATAGGTTTATATATATAACCTGTAAGCTTGGAATTTAACAGCTTTTCAGTTTTAATTTGTTAGCTCTATTTTTAGTATGTGTTATGAATCATGTTGATCGGTCTCTGTTTTTTTTAGATTTCCGTTTTATCGTGTGATTGCCTTTATGAACTATTGGGTTAGTATCTGGATTAAAACTGTTCAAATTATCTACATAGTATTAACATGCATTTAATTTATTTTCATTACCATCTAATATTTTGATGCGCAGGGTAGTAATCAATATGATTTATATAGTATTTTCATGTGTGTGGCAGTGCTTGTTTTGATAGGTATGGTTTTTAAACAATGATATAGGTAAACTATAGAATAGTACTTTTGTAAAAAGTTTACACAGTTGTATGTATATTATATAGGATATATTGATTATGATTGTTAAGCTCTATATAAAAAAAATTATTATAAGATCTGCATATGTATAGGCAAGTCTATATGATTGGTTTATTCACATAAATCTTAGTATAAGAATTTATGTGGTCTGCATACGTATGGGTTTATATGTTAGATATGTATACATGCAGGCATATGATGTATATGTTTAATATGTTGATTTCAATGTGTATGTATATTTAAGTTTATGATGTATATAAAAAGGAATATGTATTTTAAATTAGATGTTGGGATTAAGGAAATTAATAATATAAAATACATCTCGTCTAAAATTTTTATCAAGCTAATTTGATTCGTTCCCATTGATTCCTTATGTATCAGCTTTTTCAGTCAAATTCGTGCCCACTTCAATTTGCTTTGGAAATCGCCATCTGGATCAGTCATTTCCAATTAAAAATTGTAGCCTATTATGTTGTCTAATCTCTCTAGCCTCGAAAGGTGAGCAATCACTCACGATTAATGTTCTTTTATTTATTAAATTTGATTTCAATTGAAACGGCAATTGAAATATGCTACTGTTAGTTATTTACATTGTTATATATGTTATTACCCGTATCAGTTCACCTGTGACGTCTGACACCATTATCTGTTAATTATTTATGCGATGATAATACAGTTCGGCTGATAATTGATTGGTTGATTGTTGGATGTTTACACTGGACGTTAAATTGTTAATGTTTAAAGTGACAAATAGTATGCAATTGAATTTGATATAGGATACTTAAATGTTGAATTTGATTAGTTAAATTTGTATAATATGACCCCTTTTAATTGTTAAATTAATTGACACGTATAATTTGGTTAACTACACCTTGAACCATTGAATGTATGTTATATAAATTTATGTAGTATAAAAATCGAATAATAGATATCAAGTGAAGAACCGTATAAATATTAATGTAATAATATTTAATCTACATGAAATGATAGTGTAGATTCTAGAAATGATTATATTAATTTGCACAAACAACAATGTGAAATAATACGATTATTTCGGGATTATTTGAATTAATTATTGGATTCTTATTGATTATTGTATTTTTCTTGTTTATTTACTTTGACATTATCCCAGTTATCACACTGCAAGTTCCATTTGCTATGCTTTGATTTTTGAATTGAAATGGAATCGGATTTAAATGATAAATACCTAAATAAACTTGACTTAGGATAGAGAATTAAATAAAACCCGATTGGTCAATAATGATTTGATTTAAAAATAAAATAAAGACTTTATTTGAATAAATAATAAGGTTTGAAATGAAGCTGGAATTTGAATTTATGAAAGGGAAATGTTAATATTTAATAATTTGAAACAAAATATTAATAAAGTAACTGATGAAAGATCGTTGTTAAATTTAAGAAATTATTGAATTAGTTTTGAAATTATTTAATAATTAAGTTTGAAATTATTTAATAATTGAGTTTGGAAATTATTTAATAATTAAATACAATCGAATTATTTGATAATTAAACAAAATTTGAATTCTTTGATAAGAAAAATTGAACTTTTGAATAAGTAAATTTGAACTTCGTTGATAAATGAAACTAGGTTTCTTTATTAATTAAGCTTTGGAAAAATTTAAGTAAGCTGATAAGTGAAATTGAATTTCTTTAACAAGAAATAAAATATGATTTATTGAAATTAACGTAAGACTTGTAGTTTAAAGAATTGATTTGACGAATCTAATTAAATTCAAATTTGTAAGCTGGATATAATGGAGTTGAACTTAAGTAATTGATTTAATGAATTGGAATTTAAATAGAAATTGTTTTGAATGTTAAATTAACTTAACGAATATTGAATGAAATCGATCAATGAATTTAAATTGATTTGAATGTTAAATTAATTTAAATGATTACGAAATGAATTTTATATACGAACTTGAATCAATATTTGAATTGTTTTAAATAAATAAAAATTTGAAATTGAATTATAAGATTTTGAAATTGGTAATTTGGATGTTTTAAAACGTAAATTATGGAAATTGATTTAGAAAGACAAATAAAATGTTGGTTTACAAATTCTAATTGAAACTGAATTTGATTTCGTTTTGAAATTTATTAAACGGCCAATCGGTGTAATAATTACGAAAGTTATTGAAGAAACCGGAATCGGTTAAGGGCATACTCTCTGTCTA
The DNA here is from genome assembly GCA_030765085.1 of Allium cepa. Taxonomy (NCBI): domain Eukaryota; kingdom Viridiplantae; phylum Streptophyta; class Magnoliopsida; order Asparagales; family Amaryllidaceae; genus Allium; species Allium cepa. The sequence goes on from CM060943.1 coordinate 458,958,814, forward strand.
AACCGAAAACCACTTTAATAACTATACGCGGAGTGTGATCCAGAATGAAGTGGTTGGAATGATGTACGTGATGACTGAAGAAAGAGAATGATTATGGATAGCTTTGACACTTGTGTCAAATTGGAAATGACTAAAATAGGAGTCGTGCCGGGCCAAATGGGGTTAGCCACCTCGAGCGAACACACTTCTTCATAAACTACTCATCACTAGCTATTGATTGGTGCACCCTCGAAATTGGGAGTGTTGTTTCGCGGTGTTGTGATCGTTGCGGCGATATGTTCTCACTAGTCCGGATCAGGCAAACGGTAGTTTCACTACCTTGGGTATTGCCTCATGTGTCTTGTCATACTTGTATCCCTATATACGCGATCACTACGAAATTGGTTTGTGTTATACCTATGGAGTACTCCCTGATAGCCCACTAGTTTACGGTGGAGTTTACAGTGCTGTATAGACTATAACGCTTATATAAAATCTGTTAAGGGGGATAATGGTAACGCCTTAACACTATTTTGATATTTTATATTACTGCTAGACATTATCTACTTAGCGTACACTATTACATAGTAGATAGTTTAACGGATCCTTAGAGGATGGTAATTCTAACATCCTTTGAGTTACTTGTATTTAAATTGCTATTTCACTTGAGTTGGATTTATTGATATAAGAATGTTAATCCTAACTCGAGTATTTTGTGTTTGCTTTATGCTCGGATCAGACTGAGTGGTTCAGCTTTTGAGACTCACCTTTGGAGTTGGAGCTTCGCCTGGAGATCCAGCTATCTATCAACTTTCAGATATTCAATTGATTCCAGTGATGTATTCTGATTCTTGTATTTGACTATTGTATTCGAAATTCTGTTGTAACTTATTTAACTCTGTTATATATATAGTAGCTTCATGAATTGCTATCTTTTGCTTCCGCTGCATATTATTACTCTATGTCTATGATTTTGTGATTATTTATTTACTGTATATCTGAGTTTTGCCAAATTTAAATTAACAATTCGGTATTTTGAATTATTCAAGTCCGACGTGTGCGGATGCGAATAGCCCAAAGTAGCGGGTCGTTACAGTATTTTTGGCCAACAGTAAACCATGATGCAGCATATTATGCCAGATAGTGCAACCAATGCCAAAGATTCAGCATGATCAAAAGAACTCCTTCAATGGAGGTGACAAAGATGGTCAGCCCATTGTTATTTGCAATCTGCGGAATAGATCGGATTGGTGTATTACTAATAGCTAAAGGAGGAGCCAAATATGTTATCGTTATTGTTGACTATTTCACCAAATGGGCCAAAGCGGAACCATTGTCCACAATTACAATAAAGAAAGTTATTAACTTTGTTACCAGAAACATTACATGCAGGTTTGGTGTCCCATAGAAAATCATGACGGATAACGGGACTCGATTCAAAAGAGCTGAATTCAAAAAAAAAATTGCAAACACTTCCAACTTGAGAAAAGGTTTTCCACTGTCACACATCCACAAGCAAATGGGTAAGTGGAAGCAATAAACAAGATCACCAAGTCCACCATCAATAAGCAGCTAACTAAAGCAAAAGAAAATTGGATCGATGAACTACCACTCACATTATGCACTTACAGGACAACGCGCAAATTTGCAACTGGTCACTCTTCGTTTAACCTGGCATAAGTAATGATCCTGGTGGATCTAGAAGTCCCTTCTCATAGAAGGAAAATTTTCAATCAAAGGAAAAATAAGTAGCTCCTACTCGAGTCACTCGATATGGTCGATGAGAAGAGGCAAGAAGCCAAATTAAGGAATGCTACTCGTCGAAAAAGGGTCGCATAGTACTTCAACTCCAAAGTTCATAAATACACCTTCAAAGTGGGAGACCTTGTCTTTAAAAGGGTCTACCCTATACCAGTAGCACTGGAATAAAATTGGAAAGGACCTTATGTGATCGGTCAGAAGCTAGGGGATGGAACATTCAAGCTAACCACCGTTGATGGAATCCAAATTCTCTGAGCATGGAATAGTGAATCGTTGTATCGTTACTTTGTCTAAGACTATTTTAAGAACTTCCTATTACCTGCAAATAAGCCATCCCATAATATTGGAGGCATTGTAAATAGGCAAGACTTGCCCAACTTTCATTAATAAAATTCTTTGCTTTTTGAACCAATAAAACCGTTCACAAAAGTAACCTACCGAGTCGACGAGATCAAATCAACTCGAAATCATCCGATCGTTGCTTCAGATAGTAGAATCACGCTCAAGTATGCCCCACCTACCTACCAGGTCGACGGAAGTAAATCGACTCAAACCATTGGATCAGCGAAACCTGTTCCCCGCCTTTTAATAACCGGTGTAGCTCTAGCCACATTGGGAAGGGCCAAATCAACGTTGCGCACTTCCATAAGTCATGCATTACTCCTTGGGCCGTGGAACCATGCTCTTGAAACACGAACTCCTCAGGTTATCCGAAGATTGGTAAAGTCGAGAAATTCCAAACCATTCCGGATTGACGGATCATATTGATCCTAAAAGACGTGCATTTTATAAGCCGTGCACACTTGTAAGTACCGATATTGTCTCGGTAAAGTTGGGAAACCAATTTATTATAGGACCAACAAGGAGCAATCCACCCTTACTGCCAGGAGAACTGGTCATTAATCCAGAAATGTCACATGATTACGAATCGGTTAAGAATTCTGGATGTTGACCGATAAAATCTCTAGAGTTGAGATGCCCAAATCGCAAGTTCCTAAAGATAGGAACCACAAAATAGACTAGGTTATGGATATCCGAGGGATCACCCGGATCGATCAATCAAGTGTTTGAAGTAAACATCCCCATAAACTGGGGGCATACACCAATACCCAACCAAAAAACCAAGTACTTCATAGTCTTGTAAATCCAAATAAAGAATTTTGGCGGTGATTATAGGACAAGATAAAATGGTGATAAATAAAATTGGCATAAGTGCATTAAATATAAATAAATAGACAAATAAAGTTATAATCGAAATGTCAACATTGTATTGCGTATAACCTTTTCAACGTACAACAGCAAATAGCAGGTGACTTGCCCACACAATATCGGGAAAAAAATAGGAAAATACAAAATATCATTGTCGCGACAACAAGAAAAGCGCTAAGTGCAGACTCTGCACTTGTACAAAAGGTGATCAAAAAATAACAAAAGAGGAAAAGACAGATCAAGACAACTTTTGATCGCTTCCTCCATCTCCGTTCCCGCCTCTAATTTGCAATTTCTTGAGCTTTTTCATTCCCGGAGCAATCTCACCCTTTAAAGCACGGCCGCTAGCAAACCTTCCTTTCCCTTTATGCTTGAAGGATCAGTGAGAGTTCTTCGATGACCTCTTCCATGCTTCAACCTTCTCCTTTTCCACCACGATTATCTATTTCTCGGTCTTCGGTTGCTCGGCCTCTACTCTGTTCGGTTGGATGCCTTGGTCTGCTTGGTCTTGTTATTACCAACTGCCAAGCTCTCCTCTTGAGAAATAGAGGGGTCGTCCAAACCATGCAGCATTGCGATTTTTCAGAATGCAAATCGAGATACGAGCCAGAAGCGATGATGACGGTCGATGTAGTTAAAATGGCCGCAAACTCTACATTGTGATGAGAAGGAAATTCAGCGGGAAGAGAAGGTTGATCTACAATATCAGAATAAAGGGCGGTTATTTAGGAAATCTCTTCAGGCGTGAGTTGAAAATCTTCAAGCACGGGGGAGATAAAATAGTTACCTACTATGGAGGTTTTTTCATATGTAATGACTTCGAAGCCTACATCGTTGCCTTCCTTCGACGGCTGCACAACTATAGAAAAAGTTGCAATGATCACCTTGTCGGTATGAAGATGCAAGGACGGCTTGCCCAGGCCTGAAGGAAAATATTTAGTAGCAGCCTCTTTGGTAGTGGCCATGATACTTCGATGGTTTCACGCTACCTCTACAGCTTTACGATTTTCTTGCCTTCCACTTGAGCTAGGCAGTGTTCTTGTTCAAGTAGGCCTGAACTAGCTCCTATTTGGAGTAACGACTGCCCATGTCATCATACCGAGCCAGAATTTCTTCCCAAACTACAGCGAATGTACAAGGGCACAATGGACCCAAGTAACTAAGGCTGCCCTGGTGAAGCATGGAATTAACATAAAGGCCCAAAATGGTAGCATCCAAGCCTTCTATTTTCTTAGCAAAAGTATCTTGGAGCTCTAAAAGGCTGGCTTTCATTCTTGCTTTCTCTATTGCCAATTGATTTTTCTCGACCTCAAAAGTCAAAATTTGCACACTTAGAGAGCCAATTTCCTAGGATTGTTCGACGATGACTTTCTTCTCCACCTTAACCATTATCTTACTTGCCTTTAGTTTCTCTTTCAGAGCCGCCTCATTGGTGTTACACTTCTTTATTTCATCTCTGAGTATGAATGTGGTCCGATTGGAAGACTTCTTCATCTCCTTGAGTAAAGAAGCACTCCTACTTTCTTTATTCACGGCGTCATCCCTCTCCTTCTTTAAGCTCTTAATCTCCGAGTCACGGTCTGCAAGCTGCTTTTCGAATTCATCTTATTTGGACTCAAATGAGAGTTGGTAATTATTTCGATTAACAGCAAAATCCTGCTTATACAATTTCACCCAACCCTCGGCTTGCTCCAATCAGCTCTGAATCGCATAAAAATAGGGTGAATAAGATTATGTACAAACTGAGTTCGGTTTATTGAAAACAACCTCTCTTAAGAATAAATTAGGAGTTGCAACCTGTAGGAGCTGCGGACCAGTAGGGAGAATGTAGGAGGCTCACCGTGAAATTTGGAAAGAAGTGGTCATCGCAGCGTGAGTGGAGGGGGTCACGACACCAGAAGTAGGAGCAATGATCCCTATAGAAGTAGGAAGTTATATGGTGGGTGCATGTTCTTGGTCTTTCATCAGCTTCTTTGATGGATCTTCCCATTCAATCGGGCCTTTCCTTTTCTCGTGGATGCTTCCTCTGTCACGATGTTGATCCTTCTCAGCTTGATGGCGCTCTTCTACTTCCTTATCCTTTCTCCTCCTTCACTCTTTGTTAGTTTCATAGGAGGCGTAGTATCTGGATGAATGCCTTTCCGGATGCTGAGACTCAAGTACTCGGTGAAGATCTCCATAGAAGCCATGAGACATGATCCCTGTAGAAAATAACAAAACAAATTCAAAGAAAAGGAATTTGATGGATTAAAACATACTAAGAGAATAATAGTGAAACACATGATCTTAGTGAAGTGTGTGCTACGGTTTAACAACCTAAGCGGAATATACAAACTAAATAGATCGCCAACTAAGACTAGGATATCCATTTCTATAGGAATGATTTGGGTAGGGTGGGACGGTAGTCCTTTCGAAGTGAAGTCAACCATTATGGAGCCCATATCCACAAAAACGTCGCTCGCATCTCCTAAGTCTAAATCGGTGCCCTCCGCCAATTGGCTGGGAACGGGCGCTTTCCTGGGAGGAACTTCTTCAAAACATTCCTTTGAAGGAGGTGAGGGAGTATGTTCGGGACTCATCTCTAGGGCCTTATCACCTAAATCGACATTGCCTTTGTCAATATCTGTATCCCAATTTATTTCTTCATCGATTGAAGGGATCCCCTCACCGACCTCTCCTCCCCCTATCCCTCCACCAATGGAGTTTTTCCCATCCGAAGGACAAACTCTTCTTCCTTCTTCTCCGGGATCGAAGGCATATTAGGCAGCCCGTCAACCCTAACTTGAACATAAGCCTCTTCAGAAGCTACCTCCGATCCCCCAACAAGTCACTTTCTTCCACCTCATCATCGTCACCTTTACCGGAATCATGAAAAGAGGAAACTGAGCGAATCCGAGGTTTAGAGCGAAAAGGGGCACTATCGAATTTATCAGACCTCATAGAATATAAGAGCCCCCATTGGTGAAGATTTTCATCTATAAGCAAAAACTAATAGTGTGCTCTCAAGCATCGACCGCTATCAAGGCACTGAGAATGGCACCGAGCCTCGGATCTTTGTTAATCTTTGGGAGAACTACAAAAGAATAGATGATCGTTTAGAAGACTTCTTAGTAGCTAAAGGAAATTCCACATATGGTGAAAGAAACTTACCCCCCTCCCTCAGTACACTAACCAGTGAATCCCCTTGCACACTTGGCATAAAAGAACTGATTTTTGAATGAGGGAAACTTGCTAAGAGATCAAGTATAAGCTTTTGGTTGCATTGCGCCTCAATATAAACGAGTGACGGGCTAGCCTCCTTATTTTTAAACAACAGGAGATACTGCAGCACTGCAAAGCTTGGGGCGCGGTGAATGTTCGCATGAACAGAATACATAAAAAAGTTAGCATGATGTAACCATTCGAAAGGATTTGGATAGAGTCAACCTCGTGTTTTGAAGATTTGACATAAGAAAGTGACTGAATAGTCCACCGCACCATACATACACATATAGCATCGGAAAGCCGTGTATCCGAAAGGTGGCCTATGAGCAAATTCCTCCTTTGACGGTAGAAGTGCGTCGTCCTCCCGGATGCCATATTGCGAGCAAATGCTTCACAGCGCCCAAAGTGTAAGGATTGAAGAGGCTTTCTCCACAGGATCAAGCAAGACCCTGTGTTGGAGGGAGTGAGGTCAATGATAGGGCCAACTGGGATCAGATAGCCATATTGCCTCAAGGCCATGGAAGTTGCAAGTCTAGCCAGGATCGATGAAGACTCCACTTCGGAAATAGGTGAGCTTCCATAACATGACTTGCGCAAGGAGGATTTCCATGCCATTCTGTATAAGAAAGCTTTTGTTCAAAATGGTTAAGTGCACCAAATCCTTAAACTGCAAACACCTAACCTGGTTGATACTTGGAATTCAAAAGGTAATTGACGTGTACCAATCACCGACCGAACTTTGAATATTAAAAGTGAGTGTGCACGATGTGTAATCTATGTGAGGACAGGCCCGGCCTCCTAATCGCTGTGAATAGAGCATTCCGCGTAGTAGGTTCATTCACACCAGAAAGAATGATCTGTATCAGTTATTAATGTCTTTTCTTCTACACTAACCCGTTATCGATCAATGATCAATAACATATTTGTTGTCCGAAGCGATGTGGAAAGCTCTTCCTATTCCATGTGCACCGACCGTGCAATGATAAGCCAAACCAATACGAGAAATTATAAACCAATAAGTCCGAATCGGGAAGAAAATTATCCACATAGGTCAATTTTAGTTTCCTAGAAAGTGATAATAACCTAAGCTGCATGCAAGATGCTATCCTATGTTATTGTCACCTCCTAGAAAAACCAAAATCAATCTGCAATCTGTAGGATGTCATGCCGGAATCGACTGTGAAAGTTGGTACAATTTAATTCTGATTCTATGGATGAAGGTAGCAAAACATGTCGAGCATTGGGGCAAAACTTTGGCTTCGTTCCATGAAAAACTTTGAACTTAATTTACTCTCTTCTTCTACTAAATCATAATCGGGTCAAATCTTCCACTACATCCATCATCAACAAATCCTCACCATCGATCAATGATGTAACAACATGTCAAAACCCACTTCACTAACCTTCGAAGTTATGAAAAATGATGATCTTCGATTCAAGCTCAAACTAGGTTGCTGGGGGAACTAAATTGATAGCGCTCCAAGGTAGGTATAATTGCGGCGGTGATGACTTCAGAAGGCAACAGTATGTGGCGCTAGGGGAGAAGATTAATAATGGTGGCACTCTGACAGTGGCATGTGATGAATCAGCGAAAGTTTCATTAGTTTTCATTCGGATCGGTTGGAAAATGTAAAGTGATAAAATGGTGATCCAATCCCTCTTATATAAAAAAAGAAGAGAGAGGTGAAAACTTTTCCAAGTTCATAGATCGGTACTCATCCAATTTATTTCCCCCAAATGACCTCAAACATTACTTGTTTGCCCAACTCGATGTTCTTATACATTCTAAAGGTTATCAGGTCAAGATCGCTTCGTAATTACAACTAATGAAGATTTCCACTAAGGACTTGATAGTTAGCTAGAGCGTCATAGGCCGCTATGGAAGGAAGCTAAATACGACCAATAAAGCTCCATGAAATAGAAACTGAAAGGTGAATAATTCCAGAGCATGCCTTGTTTCCAATGTAAGCATGCTCTGGGGGAAAATGTTAACCTGGTTTTTAACCCAGCAGAATTTAGAAGGAATTAGAACATTCAAATTGTTCCAGGACAATTCGAAACTTGACCGGAAGACCTAAAGAAACCCCGAAAGTTTGGACCAAAAATATGCCAAATATTTGGATCGGCACCGATCTGACCCAATTGTATCAGTATCGATCCAAATTATTGACATCTGGATACTCCAATCCACATGCATTATATTCCTGCATCTCTCCTAAAATTTTCTACCTAGTTCGATAACATTTTGAGCATCCCAATTGAAGAAAAGAAGACTTATTCAATTCGGATTGCTGTTCAATCTAATTTACGGGTGAACCATTGTCAAAACAAGTTAACGAGCTATGAAATCGCATGGGGGACCTTGCATGGAAGAAAAGAATCCAATGAAGAAAGAGTTGTGCAAAAATTGCACAACATTTTGGATCAGTACCGATCCGATCCAATTGGGTCAGTACCGAACCAAACAGTTAGTTCGAAAACACCCTAAACTGTACGTGCCTCCTCCTTTGGGTAACTACAAGCTTCTGGTACGTTAGTTTCGGTTTAAGTGCTATCTATATCCTATAAATACTATCCTATCTTCAACAAAGAGGGGCCTGGCTACTTTGATTATTGAAGAACTATGCTACTAAGGTTCTTCAACTTTCTTCCTACTCATAATGGCTACCATGAAACAATTGAGATCCTTTCTTTTGTCTCCATCAATGGTGGCCTAACCTTTTCTCGTTCAATTATTAGAATTACAAATACCTTGTACTTGTGATCAGTGGTCAATCTATCGATAACATATATAAAATGGACGTAGGCTTCATTAACTTCCGAACCACTATAAAAATCTTATGTTTCTCTACTTTATTTTTTCTACTCTACAATTTGGAGAGAGTTTAGCATTACTTTGTTTATCTTGATAAATAGGGCTGGTGCTTTCACAATCATATCAAGATGTTGGTCCATTTTTGGGGTTAACAGCACATAAACTGGTCAACTATATTAATTAAACAATGAATGATAATAATCGAATATTATCATTTCCTAAAAAAAATATAATAAATAACTATATTAATTTATGAAAATTATATATTTTCAAAAAAAAATATAATCCTAGGTAAAATTATCTCACTCATCAATTTTGAAAACAATATTATGTTTGTTTAGTATGTTCAACCGTTTAGAAATCCCTATCGATACCATGGCATTCCACGTACGGACCAAAATTCTTAAACCATCCAATAGACCAATAAACACAATAAAAAACATTTGTATAGCACTGAGAAATGTGCTCTCGTATATATAATACACTCAACTCACACTTGGGCATTTCATTACCCTATCTCTTAATGAGTCATGCCCAACTAAAGCCAAAGTTCTCGCTTAACCTTCAACTCTGATACCAGCTGTAATAACTCTCCTTTTCGACCCCTAAATGTCGACATTAATACATCCACAATATTCATGTGTTGAGCACTCAACTGCCAAAAATATGAATTGTTAGGGTAAAATAAAAGAAAAGGAACTAGAACAAGGAAGGAGGAACACAATATCAGAATCTCACAGCGGAACGACCATATATAATATCAAAAGACAGTATGAACTGTCATTCTAAGATATAAAGTATTTTAGAGCTACAGTAATCAGCTTGGATAGTTATAGCAAGCTATCTTCATAAATGTTAATGATAAAATAGTAAGGCGGGAGAAATAAGTTCTACGGTGTGAAATCATCTAGCTCATCTCCAGAAGCTCTGAAGCATCCACGGCTAAATATGGAAACATACATGGGGTTGACCTAAGCATTACAAAAAAATAACACATGGATTAGTCAGGTAAACTAGCATGAGAAACTGAAGAAATATGAGTGACAATTATGTTAGAACTCGAATTTTAGTGTTTGTGACAAACTATATAAGTAAATATATCATTCAGATCTAACTAAACTTGCAGGAGAAGATATTGTTTTTAATTAAGAAATAGTCTACAAATTTACAGACCAGATTCCGGATTGAAGCTTCAACGTAGTATTAAGTTTAAAGGTTTGATTTTAGAAGTAAATATATGTCAAAATCTCTTGGAAGTGTTATATGCATGCATACATAATTTAAAATTTTCCAAAACATTATAGATAAGCCAGAAAAAAAAAATTCAGCCAACAGAAAGGCTTGAAATAGCCGGCTGAATACTGTGCATGTGCACAATTTATATGAATATTCAAATGGTAGAATATGTTATTTCCATCGGTTGAATTATGTCATTTTACACCGTTTTATTTCTGTTTCGATTTTAAATCGATCAGATGGGTAAGTTGCTCCATTCAAATGGCTGTATCTTCATAACCGCTATATTTTCAAAAGAGACTTCAATTCAATAAACATAAACAACCCTTGATTCAAGAGTTTCTTCCATATCTCTTCATGTCTATATTTCACGAATGAATACAGCTCTTAAACCTCTATAAATAGCCATCAATTCCATTATTTTAGTTGCCAATTATAATTTTCAATCTTGTTTCTAATCTATCTTACTATTTGAACTCTAAGCATTCAATACTTCATTCTGATCACTTGTTCATTCAAGAATACTTCATTAGTGAAATAAACTACACATCTTCATGAATTACATGATATACCGCAAATGAGAAGGTTATAGGAAAGGTGTACTCTAAAGACTTATCTGTGCTATTAACAGAGCACACTCGGTCAAGATAATTCTCTGTATTACTGAAGTCTTATTTGGTAGCTTAGGCGGTTGAAGTCCTATTCTGTTGCTTAGGTGGTTGAAGTCTTGTTCGATTGCTCGAGAGATGTAATACATGTTCGTCCTGATTAAGTAAGGGTTAATAGTTAAGTTCCAGAAGGAGTCTGGGACGGGATGTAGAATGGGATGTTCGAACCAGTATAAAAATCTCTAGTGTCATTTACTTTATTACTTTACTTTAACATTTACATTCTGCATAAGTAGATAGTTTATTTAATGTTCCATATTGCATGATCCTTAGTCACTATCATTTGGTATCCTTATTCCTCAACGTCCTCACATATCTCCATATTCTTAGGAATAAGGTGCTCAACGTAGTGTTTGGTCTTATATTAAACCTTTACGTGATGTCACCAAAGTTGAACCAAGCTCATCCAAAGTTTCCTCTTCAGACGAATCCAAGGCTTTGGAAAAATAAAATCTACATTTTCATAAATTCATATTCCTGAAATTGATACTATAAGATTTGTAACACGTCTGTTGAAATAAAATTATATTCTTTTAATATGAGAATAAAGCTCGAAAAACAAATATATATACAGCTTGTTTTTTAACCAAATTAGAATGAACTGGAAATAGGATTGTTATACCGCCTTTTTGCAAATACGTGACACCAAGAAATTGGATGGAAATCAAAGACAGTTCGTCCCAATGATCGGTTATACATTGGTTCACTATGGATATCAATGAATTTTCCCGAGTCCAGATCAAGCTAGAATTTATATGACACGACAATCAAACCGGCGGAAGCCAACATTCCAAATTTCAAGTCAATCGGAGTTCGTATGCTCAAGATATGATAGATGCAATTTCAGCAATCATCTTGATCGTATCCATCAAGCTTTGACTATTCGTATCCATCAAAGAGCCGTAGTTCGAATCGATCTGTTCGAATCCATCGCGTTACCTGATGTTCGTATCGATTGCGTTATCGGTAGCTCGTAACCATCGTGTCATCTCTTGTTCGTATCCATGCTACTGGTTCAACTTCATATCGATCGAATGAAGTCAATTCCGATCGATACGAACAAGAACGGACCAACCAAAACAGAATAGACGATCGATACGAACAATGCCTTAGTAATTCAAGTCGAACAGACCCACTCCGATTGATACAAACAAAATAGACGATCGATACGAACGGTATACTATTTATCGATTCGAACAAGGGATGTGCATAGAAGAGACTCAGTCAATTCGGCATGAACTTCTGATCGATCCTAAAATCAAGTGCCACGTCAACTTACGGGCACGTGATCGATATCGATTCGAACTAATCGGTACGAAGAGAGGTCGATACGAAATAAACGTCCATCGAGGATGCAAAACATGCATCGATCATAACTTGAGATCCACCAGTCCAAATGCTATGAAATTTTCATAGGAGCTTATGCACGACCTAAGGAATGTTCATGCAAAATTTTGACTCGATTGGATCAAATCTTGATCGATACGAAATTCGTTCGTATCGATCACGGATCGAGTTAAAATCGCATGGGATCGATCGTGGGCCTACTCACGTTCCAGAAGAGGTCTCCTAAGTTCTGAGAGAGATATTTGCCTCCTATGCCTATAAATAGAGCCCCAAGGCCGACAGAAAAAGGTCTTTTTGGCTCTCCTACGTCTGGAAACTGCTGGAATCATTATTGTACTTGAATCCTACTGTTGTACTTGAATTTCAGTAATGTAACCCGTTGTAATCAGCAAACATTCAACAATAAAGTCATCAACTTCATAGTGGACGTAGGTCGGATTGCCGAACAACTATAAATTCTGTGTTTTTACTGTTTTTCTTTTGTTTTTTGAGGTTTCTTCATTTTTAATTCTCCGCGTACTTGTCATCTATGATCTGTGATTGTGAATTTGTGCTTTCATCAACAATTGGGTGTTTGTGACCAATTTTGACGCAAACATTTTGGTGCTTCCACTGAGAAAGCTAATTTAAGGATGCTATCGCTTGGAAGTTGAATTTGAAAGCTTAAGGATGTTGGGCGGATTTTCACCCAGAAGATCTCAAGACCAAGAAGCCGCAGTTTCACCCGGGCTCGCGAGCAACCTCTACTTTGTTATCCCGTTTTTTGGTCAAAACTGGAATATCAATGTCGAGCGCGTCTCCACCACGATCAAGCTAAGAAGAAGCAACCAGCAAGCGTATGTAAGCCCAGAGTTCCACTCAAAATCCAAATACAAAGTCCATTCGGCCTTATACTCTCATGTTCATTCGGCTATGCAAGCATACAGTCCCATTCGGCATTCACATGCGCAAGTTCATTCGGCATAAGCTACCGAACCAACTCCCTGCTACCCCATGCCGAACCAACTCCCTGCTACCCCATGCCGAACCAACTCCCTGCTACCCCATGCCGAACCAACTCCCTGCTACCCCATGCCGAACCAACTCCCTGCTGCCCCATGCCGAACCAACCACGAGAACTCACCATCAACCGAACCAAGTAACCACCGAATCAAACCCAAGGTGGCACCGAACCACACTCCTCTCCTCTACCACCGAACCAAGCTTCGCCGAACCAGAAAGCTGCCAGTCCAGATTGCTTCAGCCCAAGCCCACCTGCAGCTATATACTTCCAAGACCCCTGCCCCCTACCTCACTCTATAAATAGAGGGGCAGGGGTACAACAATGGAGGACAATTTTTGGAGACAAGTTTGAGAGCTCAAGCAAGGAAGGAACTTTCAAACTACTTTCATACACTTGTACACAACGCATTGTACTTGTAACCTGAAAGAAAGAAGATAATAACATATAAAGTGGACGTAGGCACATTCTGGCCGAACCACTATAAATCTGTGTGTCTTTTACATTTCAGCCCCTACTTTTCTCATATTTACATACTCATCTAAAATCATTGAAAATTACATATAATCAACTAAATAATACGACTTGGAGGTGTTTGTCCATTTTTTGTGCAAACATTTTTGGTGCTTTCATTGAGAGGGCTGAACTCAAACTTCATCTTCTCCCACTCAACCTTTTTCCTAACGACATCACTCGTTGCTTAGAAATCATGCCTTCCAAACAGAGAAGGGATGTTAACAAAGGAAAGAACATCGCAACTAGCAGCCTTCCAGATCCAGCAATCACAGATCAGCCCACTTCAACAGCAGTACCAGATGAAAATCAGGAAAATCCAACTGGTCCCGCAACGGAACAACCAATCACTAGGGCAGATCTGGACAGGGTTGTGGCTGAAGTAACTAACCGCTTCACATCCCAACAAGAAACTTTGGTGGACCAACTCATGACACGCTTAAGGGACGCTGAAGAGTCCAACCGCAACACTGAATCATGGGGTGAATCCCAATCCGGAGGATCCCGGAGGCAACAAAGGTCTTCACTCTTCGAACAAGCTATCAACAGGAAAAACAATGATAGGGGCCGCGCCCGGACTCAGCCCGAATTCCGACTCGAGGAAGCCCTTGGAACCGAACCTAGCGGGGGAGGCACCAGGCGAGGGTCGGATGTAGCTGAGCCAGTCATGCCACCTAATCATAGAAACCCCGCTGAACGGAGCCGAGCTAGAACCCAGCCCGAAGTTGACCCCATGGATGTGCTCGAAACAGAACCCCACAGGGGAAGATCAAGGCAGGGGGCAACTGTAGCTGGTCCTAGCGTGCATCCAAGCAGCCAAAGACAACCACTGGATAATGCTAGAGGTGATAGACTGTACCATCCCTACAGGTCATCTGGACGAGATAGATCCCGCAGGGAAGAACCGAGCTCATTTTTGTCCGCTCCAAGTTCTGACGAGCGGATGGCACGATTATTCAGAGAATGTGTCCAACGGGAGCAAAGGGACCGGGGAATAGGCGCTAGGGTCACCAGTCCCTTTACCCGAAATATCGAAACTGCCATCACTCCCCGGGAATGGAAAATGCCAACCATGGAACCTTACAAAGGAACTTCCGACCCCATCGTACACCTGCAGAGATACACCCAGCATATGCTCATGAGTGGAGCAACAGAAGGAGTATTATGTAAATGCTTTCCGCTATTCCTATCAGATCTAGCTACCTCCTGGTTCTGCCATCTACCCCAAGGATCCATCAACTCATGGGAGATGTTAAAAGAAAGGTTTATTAGCCAGTTCCGCATCCATGTGGAACAACCCAGGGATGCTTATTCTCTATCCAATGTCAAACAGAAAACCGGAGAGACGCTACAACAATATCTAACACGGTTCAACGCCGCAGCGGCAGCAGTTCAAGATGCCGATGAAAAACTCACTCTAATGGCCCTCTGTAGTGGTGTGCATCCAGACACCAAGTTTGCCAGAAGATTAACTAAGGAAAAACCAGTTACCTTGCCTGATTTCTTCCATGAAGCTGGAAAGTATATGAGACTTGAAGACGCTGCTACGGAGAGGCAGCCAGGGCAACAAGGCAAGATAATTCAGGACAAGGTTCCCACTGCAGCTAAGGACGCTCGAAGAAATGAATCTAGAGACAATGCTGGGGGCAGAAAGGGTGAGAAGCGCCAATATCGACCAGGGCCAAGATTTGACTCCTACACTCCTTTGAATGAAACAATCGAAAACATCTACCTAGCCACTCAGGGCGAACTCGGATACAAGCGCCCCCCGCACAAGAAAGAATCAGATAACGCACTCAAGTCCGGAAAGTTCTGTCGCTTCCACGAATCCCACGGACATGACACCAATGAATGCCACCATCTTCGGGACTTGATCGAAGAACACATTAGAAGAAGAAGACTGGAACGTTATGTGAAAAGTCAGAACAGGGCTCCAACTCCTGCCAATGAGAACTCAAAGCAACCCCTCCCAGAAGTAGGCGGAGGGAGTCGCAACAATCACAACACCAGTGGCTCTAGTCAAGAGAAGATAGTAGTCCTTACCATCTCAGGAGGACCACACATTGCCGACAGAAGTTGGGCAGAGATGGAAAGGTACGGCAAGTCGCTTAGAAATACCGAAGGATACGTTAACTCCGTCACAGAAGAACGCCAACCGAAACGAAAAGAGAGCGACGACATCATATTCAGTAGACGCGATTTGGAAGGAAGACAGTACCCACATATGGATCCTATGGTCATCTCTGCCTGGTTCGGCCCTGCTAAAGTTTTTCGGATTCTAATAGACACGGGAAGCTCCGTAAACATCTTGTTCAAACATGCTTTCGACAAAATGAAGTTATCAATGAAGGATGTGTCTCCCTGCGACAAACCACTGCACGGTTTCACTGGAGATGCAAAAATGCCCCTCGGGCAACTTGACCTCTTCGTCGAAATAGGAAGTCATCCCCGCTCCGTGGTGCGAAAACAAACGTTCGTGCTAATAGAGAACCACTCGGCTTACAACGCCTTCTTGGGGAGACCAGCCTTGTCTGACTTCCAAATTGTCCTAGCCCCCTGGTGCCTGAAGATGAAATTCCCGACAGACAACGGAATAGGAGAAGTAGAAGGAGATCAAGACGCTGCCCGAGACTGCTATGTAACTGAGCTTCGCAACAACCGCAGAAAGAATAAAGGAAAAGATGCAGAGACTACTCTCTGCATGAAAAGCTTGGAGGCATAGCAACTAAAGAAAGCCCCTCCTCTTCGATACACAAGCGATCCCTTCAATGAACTAGACCCCCGGGATAAAGAGGAGGAGGCTACCGCCGAGCCTGCAGAGGCTATGGAATTCGTATCTGTAGATAAGCATGATTCAAGTAGACTATTAAAAATCGGATCTCAGCTGAAAACGGAATTGAAGGATCGACTCATTGACTTTCTCCGCCACAACTTAGATGTATTTGCGTGGACCCATGCCGATATGACAGGAATCTCCCCAGACGTAGCATGCCACATGTTGAACATCGATCCCACCAAGGTACCAGTAAAGCAGAAAAAGAGGAGCATGGGGGCAGAGCGATCAGCAGCCCTTGATGAGGAAGTAAAAAATCTACTTGCTAATGACTTCATACGGGAAGCCATCTACCCAGAATGGATCGCTAACCCAGTGCTAGTAAAAAAGGCCAATGGAAAGTGGCGAACATGTATTGACTTCTCCAATCTGAATGACGCTTGCCCGAAAGACTGCTTCCCACTTCCCCGAATTGACCAACTCGTGGACAGCACAGCTGGGCACGAACTCCTATCTTTTATGGATGCATACTCCGGATATAACCAGATCCCCATGCACGCTCCCGATCAGGACCACACTAGCTTCATCACCGACCGCGGATTATATTGTTACAAAGTCATGCCTTTTGGACTCAAAAATGCTGGAGCTACCTATCAACGCCTCGTCAACAAAATGTTCGCAGAACTGATAGGACGTACTATGGAAGTATATGTGGATGACATGTTGGTGAAGTCCAGGAAAGCCAACGACCATGTAAGCCATCTGGACGATATGTTTCGGGTACTTCGCCGATATGGAATGAAGCTGAATCCTCTAAAGTGCTCCTTCGGAGTATCATCGGGAAAATTCTTAGGATTCATCGTCCACGCCAGAGGAATCGAAGCAAACCCTGAACAAATCCGAGCTTTAAAAGAAATAAGGATACCTTCCACTCGAAAAGAAATGCAGAGCCTAAACGGAAAGGTGGCCGCCCTAAGCAGATTCATTTCCAAGGCAACTGACAAGTGTGTCCCTTTCTTCGAAGCACTCAAGAAAGACAAAGGGAGGTTCGAGTGGACCGACGAATGCTTAAAAGCCTTCCTCAACCTAATCGAACACCTTCAGAGACCACCAGTACTCTCAACTCCAAATGAAGGTGAAGTGTTATACCTATACCTCGCTGTATCATCTCATGCTCTAAGCGCCGCCTTGGTAAGAGAAGAAGACCGCACACAACGTCCGGTTTACTTTGTAAGCAAGAGATTTACGGGGGCAGAAGCCAGATATCCTAAACTTGAGAAGTTAGCATATTGTTTATTGATCGCGTCACGGAAACTGCGACATTACTTCCAGTCTCACTCCATCAGGGTTCTAACCGATCAACCACTAAGGCAAGTGCTCCATCGTCCTGACACTTCTGGGCGACTCCTCAAATGGTGCATCGAACTAAGTCAGTATGATATCACCTACCATCCCCGCACCGCTATCAAAGGACAAGCCATGGCTGATTTCATTGCCGAATTCACTACCAACGAAAGCAAGGAACAATCCGAAGTAGCAAAAAACATCAAGTGGAACCTCTTTGTAGACGGAGCATCGAACGAACAAGGCTCGGGGGCAGGTATTGTGATCGTCACCCCCAGGGGAAGAAAGTTGTACTATGCATTAAGATTGGAGTTCACGGCCACTAACAACGATGCTGAATATGAAGCAGTAATAGCGGGATTGGAACTGGCCCTAGAAATTGGGATCAATTCCTTATGTATTCATAGTGATTCTCAGCTTATCGTAAACCAGGTACTAGGAGAATTCCAGACTCGAGGAGAACGGCTCACAGCATACCTAAAGAAAACCAGACTGCTGCTCGATCGATTGGACCATTATCTAATCAAACACATTCCTCGAGAAGAAAACCAAGAGGCAGATGAACTTGCAAAGCAAGCTAGTATGAAGGACAGCACCATTCCCGGAGCACTAGTAATCTCAAGGCAGCTAGCCCCAAGTTTCGAACAAGTAAATCTGATAACTGCAATCGAAGAAGGAACCTGGATGACTCCTATCCGGAAATATTTGCAAGATGGCATACTACCCGACAGGCGTGACGAAGCCAAGAAGATCTTGAGAAAAGTTCCCCACTACACAATACAAGAAGGCATCCTCTACCGGCGTGGCTTCTCTAGCCCCTTATTAAGATGCGTCGCCGGAAGGGAAGCCAAGGAGATATTAACAAACATCCATCAGGGAGGATGCGGAGATCACACTGGAGGACAGACTTTGGCAAGAAAGATACTCCGATATGGATATTACTGGCCCACACTAAACAAAGATACCCTAGACTTCGTTAAGAAATGCGACAGATGTCAGAAGTTCGCCAAGATCCCTCGACTGCCCACAAACGAAATTACTCAAATGACCAGCCCTTGGCCCTTTGCTGTATGGGGAATTGACTTAATTGGCGAACTGCCAACGGGCCGAGGCGGAGCCAAATATGCTATAGTGGCAGTCGATTATTTCACCAAATGGGTGGAAGCGGAACCTTTAAATAAAATATCTTCAGCAAAAATTATTAACTTCTTGATCAAAAACATTCTGTGCAGGTATGGAGTCCCCCTCAAGATCGTATCAGACAACGGACTCCAATTTGACAGCGAAGAATTTGCCGACTGGTGCCAAGAGCATGGAATTCATAAAAGCTTCTCATCAGTAGCTTACCCTCAGGCAAACGGACAAGTTGAAGCTGTCAACAAAATTCTCAAAACCCTAATCAAGAAGAAACTTGAAAAGTCAAAAGGCGCTTGGGTGGACGAACTTCCTACGGCACTATGGGCATACCGCACATCTTTCAGAACATCAACGGGACATACTCCTTTCTCTTTGGCATATGGATCGGAGGCAATGCTCCCAGTTGAGACTATTGTGCCTTCCCACCGTAGGATCCACTACAACCCAGAAGAAAACGAAGAACTCCTCCTCATGTCTTTGGAACTGATTGAGGAAAGGAGAAACGATGCAGCACTCAAAGCAGCAGCTCACAAACAAAAAGTGGCAGCACTATACAATTCCAAAGTCAAGCATCGCAGCTTACAAGAAGGAGATCTTGTCCTCAGGCGAATCTTTCCGCGCCCCGGGGCACTGGACCCCATCTGGGACGGACCATATGTAATTCACAAAGATCTCCACAACGGAGCTTACATTTTGTCAACAGTGGACGGAGAGGTGTTCCAGAGGGCATGGAACATCCGACACCTCCGTCGATACTTTTCTTAACTTGTACTGCCCATATGAAGTGAATTAACAAAGAGAACCAGTGGACGTAGGCATTTTCGTGCCGAACCACTTTAAAAAATCTTGTCTCTTTTTAACTTGTTCCTTTATGTCTTGGCTACTTGTTAAGTTTTATCCCTTTCTGTTGAACAAAATCCTATGGCATCTCCACTCAAGACGCACCGCGGCCTCATCTAGACTAGGCCTAACAGGTACGCCACGATTCTATGCACTCGCCAATGAGACTCTTTTGCTCCAGCATCCCTCTGCTGCGGGTTAACTCATTGCGCGCCTGCCCTCAAAGCCAACTGTAATGAGCCGATTATAAGTCATCATAAAGGCCGACTATAGCCGATGGCAGCTCATTACGGCGTTCGGCTCGTCGGTAACCGTGAACCTACTTTAAGCCCCAACATAAGGTGTGGCCAGCCAGGGGTAGTTCACGGCCAACGGCACCCACGCTAGCCGGCCACGGTAAATCGAATAATACCCACGATTACGGACCATAACGGTTCGGGTAGTTACCGTGCGCGATCTCGGCTCCGATGTGTCTTAAGTGCGGCTGTGGTAAAAAAGAAAACTCCCCGCGGAGGCGTAAGATGGGTGACAAATGTCTCCAAGACCCACAGCTAGGGAAAGTGACTACAAAACCCGTTTGCCACGAACTTAAGCACATCGACGGCCTTCCGTGACTGGAAGTTTTACTTTTACTATATTTCCATTTCATTTAAATATTTTTCTCCTATCCTGTATAACAAACTCTAAAGTACAGGAAACCAAATAGGAAGCATTCACTCATGAGGCTCTAAGCCTGCGTGCTGGGTAGCAGGGCGCTCTGCTATACCCGTGAACAGTTACACAAGACACTCAAAGCTACCGCCTGCGAATAAAACATAAAGGGCGGTACTCTCTTCTCTTGTACATAAATGCGTAACTATAACTTATTCATACACTGACATTGCAAAACGTGAAATTATATTTCAAGCAAAAACTTAACATCAAACACAAGTGGAATCACAGGCATATACATAATTATACTTCTCACACAGCACATAAAGATAGCAACAACATTTAAACATGACAAAATCAGCTTATATTATAAGATCACACGAAGTTATTCTTTGCAAATAATTTTATTACAGTTGCATATCAAAGACTAACATGAACAGTGATAAAAAAGAAACAAAAAGATGGCAGATGCATCCACACTCCATCACCAACTCCCCCAGCCTAATTAGCCGCAGGATCGGAGCCCCCAACATGTGGATCTGAAGTCCCACCTGTCCAGATCAGAAGAGGAATTCATTAAACGAACGATCAAGTTATGAAAACACGAAAAGAAAAGAAAGGGAAAAGAATAACTCACCAGCATCCGCCGCTTGATCCTCATCATCCAACTGCACGCCCGCTTCCTCTGCAGCGAGTAGCCGCATCCCCTCCTTCACCGCCGCTTGCTCCTCCTTTGAGAACTGAGCAGTAACCGCACTCAAGTTGAAAGCCTCTCCGCCTTCCTTACCCGCATTCATCCTGGCCTCCTCTAAAGCCTGGAGATACACCTTGGCCATGACCCGAGGGTAATCGTCCATCCAAGACAAGCCGCCCTCCTTCCAAGTGTGGAAGTACATATCCTGCAACATCTCATCCATCATCCCCTCGTTTTCCTCAAACTCCCTCACCCGGGCCTCGGAAGCTTGCAACTTGGTGATGGCGACGTCCCTCTCTGATTGGTATCTCAAGCAGTCAGCCTGGAGTGACCTCCTCATTTCCTCTTCCTTCAACTTGAGGGACCTCCTCATCTCCTCCATCTCCTCCTTCAACTCGGCCTGAGCCATCTCCGCAGCCTCGAGCCTCCCTGACAACTCCTCTACCCGCTCGAGATCCGCATTTCGAACCTCATCCACCGTTGTAATAGCCATGTTAATCCGCTCCCTGCAGGTGACCTCCATTTTCCGTAACTCCGCCCTACTTGCCTTCTCCATGGTCTCTTTCAGACGCTGGGAAGCTTCCTCATGCTGGGAGATCTGGATGGCTTGGTCGGCAAGCTGCTTGGCCTGATCGGCAACCTTTAGCCTTAACCGAATGTTAGCACTCCCAATCTCCTCCCCGGCCTTGACCAATCGAGCATGATGCTCCATTAACTTCTTAGTCTCTTCGGCCACCCGATCAATATTAGCCTTGGCCTCGTCCCCCATGGTGACTACCCGTGTAGTAAGTAAATCAAGATCTAAAGATTTGGCCTCGTCCAGCACTCTTACCATGGGGTTGCGGGGAAGTAGGTGCTCGCCCGTGGTCTCATCGAATGAAATGTCCCGAAAACTTGGGTCTAAATCAGGATGGCCGGCAAAAGGGTCACGAGGCACGGGGCGAGGCACATCGGGACGCCTTATATGAATGACAGTAGAACTCTTGGAAGGAGGAGGAGGGGGGCAGGGCTCCGTGCTCTCCTCCGTAGTATCACGAGGAGGCTGAGTAGGGGGAGACAGAGTAGGAAGCTGCGAAGCAGAAGAAGACTCAAATAAGGAACGGCTCCGCTTCCTTTTCTGAATGCCCTCTTCGATGACCCCAAGAAGAGGGCGGTACTTGACTACGTCCCCAGTGCGATCAGTAGAAGGTTTCGCGGAAGCTCTCCTCGACTTAAATTGTTCAAGGCGGTGTCGAACATCCGACGTTTTACCCACCTGGCCTGCCCCTGGAATAAAGAACAAATGTTACGAACATACAATAATCCGCAATTCAAAAAATGTGCTAAGTTAAAAAGAAAGAAAAGTGAGGAGACACATCTGTTATACAAACCCGGCGGAGGAGTGGGATACTGCAATAAGTCCTGGATCTCATTCCAGGACGGAAGTGAACCGTAAAAAATTTCTAAGTCCCTATCGAAAATGGAATCGGCAGAAGACAAAAGTTCACCTTGCATCGCCGGGGTCACCCTAGCTGAGGAACCCTTAGAGGATGGGTCAGTGCTAACCACAGCTTTGCCGGTTTCCTCTGCCTTCTCCGTTTCCTTCTCTGTTTCCGACTCCCCCTCTGACTCCCCGAAGGCCCGACGGAGAGCCTCATCCAGTTCGAGGTCCTGCTCAGAGGTTAGAGCAGCAACACCGCTACCACCCTGACCATCGCCATCTCCTCCACCCTCCGACCCTTCTCCAACTTCACCTCCTTCCTCCTCTTCTACACCTTCCTCCTCCGGGACATCCGGGCAAGTACTTGGCGAAGGGCCATCGGACTCCTTGAGCTTCTTGCCTCCTACGACTGGACGTTGTGCAAAGGGCTTCCTCTTGCCACCCTTCGCTGTCACCCCACCTTTAGGCTGGGCAGCCTTCTCTTCTGCCGTGTCCCTCTGTTTGACTACGGACTGATGTGGGAGGATCAAATTATACGACAAGAGCCTGGCATTCCTAATCAGATAAGCAGCCGATCTGTCTCTCCCGGAAATAGCTTCAATTTCTGCTGCCATCCGAACCAAGCGATCATCTTCCACAACCGCAAAACCACCTGTCGCTAGCAAGAAATAAAAGCGCATAAGAGAGTGAATTACAGCCAAGACAGGAATTATGAGTAGAGTTTTTACTTACATCCGGAGGTAAATCGGCGAATAGAGACGGAGTCATCCCTGACAAAGAACCATTCCTTCTTGAACATGCTATACTTCGAGTATAAATCCAAAACAGGCTTGAAGGAAACGGCTGACTCCAAGCTAATATATGGGGACCCCTTCCTGTACCCCCTCAGATTGTACAGATATCGTATTTCCCGGTTGGAGGGGGCGCGCCCATATCTCTTCTGGAAGATAGCATATAAGCATACCAGAATGGCATAAGAGTTGGGCTGAAGCTGGAATGGAGCCACCTTCAGATAAGTGACGAAGCTTAGTATCCCGGCGTTGATTGGAGGAATAGCCCCGCACATGCAATGGTACCGGCTATAAGCGAAGTACCCCTCAGGGGGATCATATGGCATGACCCCTTCCCCCGGTAACAACATAAGAGCCCTGTCTATCCCAAAGGAACGGGATATAACGTCAAGTTGCTCCTCCTTTAAGGAGCTTGGGAAGCAGTCAGGGGGAGAGTTCAAAAGTTCCTGTGGACCACATCCGTCCACTAGAGACTTCGGAATAGGTCGGTGTTGCCCGGATCCTGATTGGACTGGGGGCGAGGAAGAAGAAGGCTCTCCTGTGCCTCTAGACTTCTTTCTGTCTGATCGTGTTTCCGCTTTGCGAGACATTTTCTGCAGCACAAGAAAAACCTAATATTAGAACAAGGAAAATAGAAAAGTAAACAAACAAGTGCGTGCAGGTGTGGAATTTCATTCACAAGTTCATTCGGCTTCCAAGTTCATTCGGTTTCCAAGTTCATTCGGTTTCCAAGTTCATTCGGTTTCAACCCCATTCGGTTTTCATCTCATTCGGCTCCAAGGCAGTAGTCCCATCCGGTGAAGCAAGGACATACGTGTGTATTCGGTAATAAGTATATACCTGGTTCGGTATAAGGTTGGTTCGGCAAACACTTGATTCGGCAATGGAGTGATTCGGCTCTACTTGTTCGGTAAAGAAAAACAAGGGGGGTACGGCCTCTATATATAGGCAAACTCACAACCACCGAACCAGATGTCTCGCCCAACCGAACCAATGATACCGGACCACCAGAAGCCGGATGAGAATAGCCGGACCAACCAAGAACCGAACGGAACCCTCTATCTACCGTCCAAGACCAGGAACTGGGGGCACGCAGGGCGCTTCACTCAGATAAGTGCCGAACTCTAAGAGCTTACTAATAAAATAAAAAATATGATAACAATGGATAAGTCGTGAATCTCTCACTAACATGGATTAATCATTTACACGTGCACGCGACCACGAACGGTCCATAGGCACGCTCTGAATGGCTATTAACCCTATCGTCATGAGAATTTACACTTTGACATCCCTTTTTAAGCTCATCAGTCAAATGGATATTTGATAATTATGAAATGGCTAAGCTACTTACACATGTACGGGGTCGAGAACAACCCCTAGGCATGCTCTGAGCTAGCGATAAACCACCTTGACAAACGATCCAGGGAACCACTCTAACGTGAACCTGGCATCGATAACCCCCTCGGGGTACACTAACTCGCCTCGAACGGCGCAATTCACTTGATCACAAATATTTCGACCCCGAACGGTCGTTATTTGAAACCACACTAAAACTATAAATCTCTTTGCAGGACATCCACAAGATATAAACATCCAGCCCATGACATTACAAGACGAGTCTTCCCACCAACGAGAAACAAAGCGCGACACGTGCAAGCACGTGCCCCACTTTGGGGGGCAAATGTTGGGCGGATTTTCACCCAGAAGATCTCAAGACCAAGAAGCCGCAGTTTCACCCGGGCTCGCGAGCAACCTCTACTTTGTTATCCCGTTTTTTGGTCAAAACTGGAATATCAATGTCGAGCGCGTCTCCACCACGATCAAGCTAAGAAGAAGCAACCAGCAAGCGTATGTAAGCCCAGAGTTCCACTCAAAATCCAAATACAAAGTCCATTCGGCCTTATACTCTCATGTTCATTCGGCTATGCAAGCATACAGTCCCATTCGGCATTCACATGCGCAAGTTCATTCGGCATAAGCTACCGAACCAACTCCCTGCTACCCCATGCCGAACCAACTCCCTGCTACCCCATGCCGAACCAACTCCCTGCTACCCCATGCCGAACCAACTCCCTGCTACCCCATGCCGAACCAACTCCCTGCTGCCCCATGCCGAACCAACCACGAGAACTCACCATCAACCGAACCAAGTAACCACCGAATCAAACCCAAGGTGGCACCGAACCACACTCCTCTCCTCTACCACCGAACCAAGCTTCGCCGAACCAGAAAGCTGCCAGTCCAGATTGCTTCAGCCCAAGCCCACCTGCAGCTATATACTTCCAAGACCCCTGCCCCCTACCTCACTCTATAAATAGAGGGGCAGGGGTACAACAATGGAGGACAATTTTTGGAGACAAGTTTGAGAGCTCAAGCAAGGAAGGAACTTTCAAACTACTTTCATACACTTGTACACAACGCATTGTACTTGTAACCTGAAAGAAAGAAGATAATAACATATAAAGTGGACGTAGGCACATTCTGGCCGAACCACTATAAATCTGTGTGTCTTTTACATTTCAGCCCCTACTTTTCTCATATTTACATACTCATCTAAAATCATTGAAAATTACATATAATCAACTAAATAATACGACTTGGAGGTGTTTGTCCATTTTTTGTGCAAACAAAGGATTTAGATCTAAAAAGCTATGACAAGGCAACTAAGTAGAAGGCAAAGGGCAGAAAGGAGTCATCATGAAGGGAGTCAAGAGGCTTCCTCAGGAGCGAACCAAGCCTCATCTTCATCACTAGAGATGAGATGGAGATGATGATGCGAGCTATGCATGAAGAGCTTCTGAAAAGACAGGAAGAGATGATGCAGAATTTACTTCGAGGAACTGGACAAACCGGAGTGCAGAATCAAGATAATGTAGCCGCAGGAGATGCTAAAGATAGGGATCGGGAGCACGGAGCAACCAGAATTCAGAATGGAGCAGGACCATCTGGCACTGCCCCAGAACTAGGGGGCACTTACCCAGAGCATGTTGACCTAATCCCGGGCAGAATACTGGGTGGAACTGCACAACACGGCATCAACAGAGAAATGAATGCTAGTTCAGGAGAGTAGATTCCAAGAATCCCTCGTGAACTCGGGGTGCAAATCAAAAGCAACAAACAAGGGCTACAGCTTGGCGACAGTGACAGATTGGTGGAGATGGTCAGACGAGCTATGAGAGACGGACTAGTGAATAGCGATCTGGAAGATGTGAATAGGATTCCCTTTGCTCCTACGATCAGGGAAGCCAAGAATCCACCAAAATTCAAGTTACCAACATTGGAGATGTATGATGGAAGGACGGATCCTGCAGTTCATCTGACATGATACATGAGGCATATGGAGGTGTTGGGAGCATCACAGGAAGTCATGGCCCAGTGCTCCCCATTGTATTTGACAGACATTGCGGTGCTATGGTTTAGACAACTGGAGAGTGGCTCCACTGGAACATGGATCGATTTGACTAAGAAGTTTATGAGGCAATTCAGAGTTCACATTTCAAGGCCCAAAAATTTGATGAGTTTGGCAGCACTAAAGCAAAGAACCGTGAAATCTTTGAGGAGCTTTCTGACGCAATTCAATGCAGCAGCAGCATCGGCGGATCGACCAAATCCATCCATGGTTTTGATGGAAGCTATGTCTGGCGTAGATGATGGTAAAGAATTCAAGAATTCATTGACAAGGGATACCCTTATGGATCTAGGAGAATTTTATCATAAGGCTGAGGGATTTTTATGATTAGAGGACGCAAATGCTAAAAGTGTGGAAGGAGAAGGAATCGATGTTTATGCAGTCAAAGGCGGAAATCCTCCTGAAAAAGGTGCAAGAACTGATAAAGGGAAACGAAAGGTCGAGGATAGTGGTGATGGATCGATGCGACCATTAAAGGAACCAAGATTCACCTCTTATACGGAATTGAATGAGACTTTGGAGCGAATCTACCAGGATACCGCGGGGCATATTCCTTATCGAAAGCCAATGAGGAGGGATCCGACCAACAATGAGAGAAGATCAGACAAGTATTGCTCATTCCATGAGCTAAATGATCATAGCACGAACGACTGCGGGAACTTGAAGGATAAGGTTGAGGGGCATATCCGGAGTGGTTTATTATCGCAGTATGTGAGAAAGGGAATAACCATGGTGGAACTAGAGCAGCCACCACCTGCATCAACTGGAAACGGCTCGGGATCCAGGTGCCAGCTTGTTATCGATTAATTGGAATAATGACAAATGAGTGGCAAACTCCACAACAACGCGATTAAGTCATTTACACATGTACATGACCACGAACGATCCTTAGGCATGCTTTGATACGACTATCAATCGCGTCGGTGCAGGTATTTGCACTTTGACGTCTCTATTTTTCTTTTGTTTTCTATTTCTTGTTTTAGAACTTGATTTTGTTGAAAATTTCTATTGAAAGACTCGATTGAATGGATATTTGGTTTTAATGATTATGTAACGACCAAGTCACTTACATATGTACGGGATCGCGAACGATCCCCAAGCATGCTCGGAGGTTGCAATAAATCGCCATAACAAATAGTTCAGAAATTCACTCGAACGAGAAATCTGATATTAACGATACTAAGTCCACCCGGGCCCAAAAACAATTAACCGCGAACGGCATCCGACCTCGAACGGTCGTAATTCACCTCCAACGGCACCCGTCCTCGAACGGTCACAATTCGTCTCGAACGGCACCTGACCTCGAACGGTCACAATTCGCCGCGAATGGCTCCTGATCACGAACTATCACAAATCGCCTTAAACGACACCCCGACCACAAACGGTCACCATTCGCTGCGAATGGCGTCCGACCACAAATTGTCATATATCACCTCAAATGACATTCGATCTCGAGCGATCGCCATTCACAGTCAGGTAAGACTATTAATCTCTTTGTAGGACATTAACAAGATTCGAACATCCAACTTGTCGAACTACAAAACACACCTTCCTATCGCAACACATGTTTTGAGGGGCAAGTGTTATCCCGCCTTTTTGCAAAGATGTGACACCAAGAAATTGGCTGGAAATCAAAGACAGTTCATCCCAAAGATCGATTATACACTGGTTTACAATGGATATCAATGAATTTTTCCCGAGTCTAGATCAAGCTAGAATTGATATGACATGACAATCAAAGTGACGGAATCCAACATTCCAAATTTCAAGTCAATCGGATTTCGTATGCTCGAGATATGATCGATGCAATTTCAGCAATCACCTTGTTCATATCCATCAAGCTTTGACTATTGGTATCCATCAAAGAGTAGTAGTTTGAATCGATCTGTTCAAATCCATTATGTTACCTATTGTTTGTATCCATTGCGTTATAGGTAGCTCGTAACCATCATGTCATCTCTTGCTCGTATCCATGCTACCGGTTCAACATCGTATCGATCGACTGAAGTCAATTCCGATCCATACGAACAAGACCAGACTAACCCAAACAGAATAGATGATCGATATGAACAATGCCACAGTAATTCGAATTGAACAAACCCACTCCGATCGATATGAATAGAAAAGATGATCGATATGAACGACATACTACTGATCGATTCGAACAAGGCACATGCATAGAAGAGACTCGGTCAATTCAGCATGAACTTCTGATCGATCCTTAAATCAAGTGCCATGTCAACTTGCAGGCACGTGATCGACATCGATTCGAACTAATTGGTACGAAGAGAGGTCGATACGAAATAAATGGCCATCGAGGATGCAAAACTTGCATCGATCATAACTTGAGATCCACAAGTCCAAATGTTATGAAATTTTCATAGGAGCTTACGCACGAACTAAGGAATACTCATGCCAAATTTCGACTCGATTGGATCAAATCTTGATCGATACGAAATCTGTTCGTGTCGATTATGGATCGAGTCGAAATTGCCTGGGATCGATCGCGTGGGCCCACTCACGTGCCAGAAGAGGTCTCCTAAGATTTGAGCGAGATATTTGCCTCCTATGCCTATAAATAGAGCCCTAAGGCCTACAGAAAAAGCGTTTTTGGCTCTCCTACGTCTGGACCCTACTGGAATCATCACTGTACTTGAATCCTACTGTTGTACTCGAATTTCATCACTGTAACCTATTGTAATAAGCGAACATTCTTCAATAAAGTCATCAACTTCGAAGTGGACATAGGCCGGATTGCCGAACCACTATAAATTCTGTGTTTTTTACTGTTTTGCTTTTGTTTTTTGAGGTTCTTCATTTTTAATTCTCCACATGCTTGTTATCTGTGATCTGTAATTGTGAATTGGTGCTTTCATCGGCAATTGGATGTTTGTGACCAATTTTGGCGCAGACAAGGGTACACCTCAAAAACTCAATAGATTCAGCCGACTGAACCTATGGGTTCAGCCGACTTAAAATTCAAATATATTAAAAATCTACTCTAAATTCATCCGACTGAATCCAACAATTCAACCAACTATTTCATACCATTTTTCAGTTAATTTCTTACGTGTTCTAATTCATCCAATTTAAATCGAATGGCTTCTACATTTCTGCGGGATGATTCATTTTATTCTGTTTTTTAAACAGACCTGCACATTTTTCAATACAAGTATCCTGCCTAACCTACTTCGTTTTACCATCTACCCCTTCTTTTTCAACCGAACCAACCATTCACTACTCTAGAAAACCCAAAAGAAAACCATAACTTCTTCAAAAAATTCAATTTTTCTTCCAATTTCATAAAACAAATTGGATCCGAGATTAGAGAGAGCAAGATAATCAACAACCAGACCTTCTGAAAGTCAAATTCGAGCACGGTTATATAATGATACAGTGGTAAATCAATTCAATAGCATGAAAATTCGAAGCTTTTCGATGGAGCTTTATGAAATTTCCAAAATTCAATGGCTACACAATCAGAGAGCTAGCTAAAGCTCATGGTTTCGATTCACTTATTGGGTATGGTTCTAATAATGTTTAAATTACCCTCTTTTTATTAAGCTCTTCTATGCCAATATGAATCACGATCGTCAAAATCCCTAAAACAAAGATGATTATATATGGGTGTTGGTTTCTGGAGCAAAAAATTGTTTTCCTCTTCAAAGATTAGGCCACATTCTAAGATGTCCATCAAAAAGGGGTTGGATATTGGTGATACTGAAGTTGATATGTACAATCACGATGAAGTGTCACATCTTTTTCCATTGGACGATTTAACCGTTTCAAAATCTAGTGCCTTATGTCCAAAGGCAAGAATTAACTGTGTGCTCTTATTCAATCTCTACAACCCCAGACCGGTAATTATGAAAAAGTTTATAAAAGAGACTTTCAAGCTTTATATGCTATTTACTCCTCTCAAAAAGCAAACTGGGCTAAAATTATGTTAGATGAATTTCTTACTGTTAATCACAGAAGAAGCTACAATATGATTCATTATCGAGCTTACATAATGCGGATTCTACAAAATTTTGGAGTTTCTTTGCCAGATTCTGAATTTACGACTATATGTGAACTTAACTCCAAAACCTTTAGTATCATGGGTCTTCCTAAACGTCCCGAAAGCCAACGAATCATTAGTTTTCAAGGATTGGTCGCAAATCATAATCAGGGAATTCTGCAATCTCAAGACATGAATATTGCCTCCTCTGCTCAAGCTGCTTGACAAGGAGAAGAGTACGATGAAATTATGAACTACATATTGACGTGTCTCCCAAGCAAGCTCTTATCACGTTATCGTGGAATCAAAGAAAACTCAACCGATTTTAGCTAATTTAAGAATGTTTCTAAAGCAAACAAAAATCTAAAATCGATAAAATATTTTCTATATAAAGTTTGAGAAAAATTTTCTTGTTCTGCATCCACTTCGACAGGTATTATTGAAAATCCGGCACTATTCTCTTAGACGACCTCAGAAGAAGAAGGATATGAAGAAGAAGGTTTGTAAAGAATTCTAAACTCTTTTAGTTGTGTTGCTATGATAGTTAATTCATGACAAGTTGTAGTATATAATTTTGTATAAGACATACTTTTATGATATTTATGTACTTTCTTCAATCAGCAATATTCTATGTGAAGTTTCTATGTAACATAGTTATTTGCTTGTCATGTCTATATGTTTATATGTCTATGTGAAACATTTAATTTCTCATCTCAATTTTTTTTCCCTTTTTTCAATGATAAAGAGGGAGAAATACCAAATGATACGATTAATGGGGGAGTATTCGGTCAGAGGGAGAAAATTACTCTATATTTAAAAACTTACATATTCGTCATCATCAAAAGGGGGGACAATGTTAGAATCTAGAATTTTGATGTTTTGATTATGAAAACTGTATAAGTAAATATTATACGAACTAACCAAACTTGCAGGAGAATATATTAGTTTTACTCAAGAAATAGTCTACCAATTTGCAGACCAGCATCTGGATTGAAGCTTCAATGTAGCATTAAGTTTAAAGGTCTGAGTTTAGTAGTAAATGTATGTCAAAATCTATCCAAAGTGGTATATGCATACACATACAATTTAAAGTTTTTCAAAACATTACAGATAAGCCATAAAACATAAAATTCAGCCCACTGAAAGGCTTGAAACGGCTGGCTAAATATTGTGCATGTGCACAACTTAATATGAATATTCAGACGGTGGACCATGCTATTTCAGTGACTGAATTATGTCTTTTTTATACTGTTTTCTTGCTATTTTGATTTTAAATCGATTCATCTGGCTGAGTTGCTCCATTCAGACGGTTGAATCTTCATAACGGTTATATTTTCGAAACACACTTCAATTCAATGAACAGAAAAAACTCTTGAATCACGAGTTGCTTCCATATCTCTTTATGGCA
The DNA here is from genome assembly GCA_030765085.1 of Allium cepa. Lineage (NCBI taxonomy): Eukaryota > Viridiplantae > Streptophyta > Magnoliopsida > Asparagales > Amaryllidaceae > Allium > Allium cepa. The sequence continues at coordinate 458,991,013 of CM060943.1, forward strand.
ATCTTTTATGAACGAATACAACTCTTAAATCTCTATAAATAGCCATGAATTCCATTGCTTTAATCACTAATCATAATTCTTATTTTCTAAACTATCCTGTTATTTAAACTCTAAGCATTTTATACTTCGTTCTGATCACTTGTTCATTCAAGAATACTTCACTGGTGATTTAAATAAATTTTCAGTCTTCAGTAATTATACGATATACCACAAAGGAGAAGATTATAGGAAGGGTGTACTCTAAATACTTATCCATTCTATAAAGAGAACACTTTCAGTCAGATAATTTTCTGTATTATTGAAGTCCTATTCAGTTTGCTTACCAATGGAGTTGTGTTCAGATTCCAATATAAATACATCCTCCGCTAATTTTTTATGCTCTGTCTCTTTATTATTTGTTATGGAAAGATAGCTAGAGAAGTTTGTATATCAGTGTAGCTAATTATGTGCACTTTGTATACTTTGCTGTGAAAACACCATTAGTCAAACGTTGGAAGTCAGGGGACCAAGGGGTTAGCAACAGTACAGTTGCCCATTTCTAACGGCGGTACAGTTAGATCAGAAAAAATGTGATGTGGACTCCTTTACACAGCAACTACATACTTATCTGACGTCCATAGTATGCAACAGAGTATGAAGAGATGTTTGCTTTTATATTGAAGAAATAAGAATGCAAGAACACAAATCTTAAATGCATGCCTTTTTAGTCATTCCTATAACTGCACCTGATCTACCTTAATTCCTATAACACCTGATCCGTTATTACTGCCCATTTTTCCTATAATTACTCCTTTGACTTTTCCTGCAGACTAGGCAGATAACTACTTTTTCCCTCAAAAAGTTTAATACGTCCACCACTATATATTATAATCACATCTCTGTTAACAGTCTCCACACACACACCACTCTCTATCCTCAACATCTCATCTCCATATATTCTTCCACCTACGCCAATTCCACTCCAACATTTAAACCTTCAATTCACTTTTTCTGCGAAATGACAAAGGTATTACTATTTTTATTCATAAATTTACTCTATGCTATCCTATGAGGCATTTTATTACTGCAACCTATGTCAGGCATATACTTTTGTACACAGTCTATTCACAAGCTTTTGCACATGCTTTTTCAACCATGTACTATATTAGTTTATGCATACAAACCTTTTAGCTATAGTAGTTGTCCACGAGTTGAGCACACAAAATAGTTGAGTACGCTGGATTTTCACAAAATTTATTGCCCTGTCTTAAATATGCAAGTTATTCTGTACACGTACATACGTAGTTCAAAGTCGAAAATCTATTTAGCCATTAACTACTAAGTTTCTGAACCCGTATAAGTACTGTCCACATGTTTTTCCACAATTTACCATTTTATTTCCACTTGTAGAACAAATATATTCAACAAGGTAAAGAGCCTGCATTATCCCCTTCCGTAGACAAATTCAAACGTAAAAGTACGCGTTTAACAAAGCACCTTCCATCCGCTACCGTTGAAAAAGTTAATGCTTCATCCTATGTCGCAGAGGTTAATTTCCCAGATTGAATCAGGAAATATTAACAAACCAACCCACTCCGTTCAACTTCCTCCGGTTGGGACAAATTTTTTTGAAACCAACGAAAATTTATCAGAATCTTCCACCTCTGAAGTCCAGATGACACAGTCTGATGAGCTACAGTATTTTCCACAATGTTCTGAAGATGATAAATGGGAAGATTTTTTTTTAGTCTTGAAGTGGTATGCCAACATTTAATTAATTGATACAGAGACACGTATATACATACGTACATTATACTACATATTAATCATAAATTTTAATTCATCCTGCAGATTGAACAATGTGATGCAGCTGTTGACCATTTTCTCAAAAACCGTCCTTAATACATCTTCAACCCTTTGTTAGCGAACAAATTGTTCATTTTTGCGCTTCCGTACTTTTTCCTTTCGTCGTTCTTAATACAAAGTTATTTGTTTCTGATGTATTCGTTACTGTTCTGTTAAATTTGTCGTGTACCACATGCTTTCGTCATTGCCTAAATAAATTTGCTTTTCTTTTCATGTGGATGTAAGTGCTGCTAAAAATGTATGTGTGTGTTATATTATCCGAGGCTGATACATGTAATATTCGTTCGACACTGGTACTGCCTTGAATATATACACGACCTATCACTAAACATCCATGAACTATCAGTAAACATTGACATAGAATCATTACATTCAAACGAGGCAAAAATTAATATGGAAGAATATGTTCAACTCTAGGTATACACAGTTACCTTGTACCTAAATAGCTTAAAAGTAAATGTTCATGTCATCTTGCTTTTACGTAAACAAATTAATCACGTAAAACATCCAGAGTGCAAATCATTTGTTGTTGTGAAACTTGATTAAACCTTGCTTAACAAATCAATACACCACTAATTGACTATTTCTAAAAAAAAGAAAATTCTTCTTTTACAAAGTTTTCCGTATGTTCCATATTATGCAGGGACTACATTGTACAATTGTTCCATGTACCCATATATTTATGAACGCATGGTTAAGTATAGCACATAATTCACCAACCCATCAAACTAGCCAAATATACTCAGCCACCCATTACTACTTATTAACCGACCTTCATATTCGCATGCAAATTGATGTGCATTTTGTAAAACAGATTTTTGTTCATTGTATTAAAAAAAATCTATAACTTACAGAGGTGACTAACAAAACTCAAATAGTTTGACAAGTTAGCATATGTAAATAAATGTGAACGAATGGTTGTGAAGATTATAAATAAAAATTTCTCCATTGTTTAATAAACACTCCAACTGTATATACGTGCACAATTTGTTGCATACCAATTTTCCTATGACTACCCTGTTATTATGGCCACTTTCAGGCAATGTACATAAGAAAATTTCATCCCGTTACCAAAAATCAGCAGAAAATCTCGGATCTCTACCAATTCAACAACGTTTACATGCTAATTTTTAGCAGTTATACCAACTTACGTAATCATTGGTTTACCTATATATACACACTTCCCAATAGACTGTCCTTCACTTACTGTTGTACTGCCTTTTCTACTATTGCCATATATCTCTTCAAATCAGTCACAATTTTTTTTTTCTTCGCTACTATTTATTACCTCTTTGGTTTAACCTCTGCATCTAATGGAACAGAAATAAAGAGAAAGACGTAGACTTAGTCAACAGGCTAGACGTGCACAAGCAGGAGAAATACATATTGCAAATACAAGAACACGGTTGAGTGAAGGCTTCCACGGTCGACGTTTAACAGGTAATTTTTTTTCCTCCCCCCTCCTTACGTTCTTACCACAAACTCTACAACTAATTTGCTTTACTCCGTTACTTCCCCGTGTACCGCATTTACACCGTTCATACTTATGCTTTCTTTTGTCACGTCTTCGTCTAGTTCGTACGCCTATTTTTAAATGGACTTGCATGATATGACACAACGATGGATAACACATCCTACTACACAGCCGACCTATTGCTTTATCTAACAAGACAAAATATCCATATAAAACTGACACACACCCCAACCAACTGCTTATACCATGCTTATGAATAGGAAATTGTCAAAAAAATGACACACAGGCAACCATACGCACATTACACTGTTAGTACCTATAGCTAATAAATTACCAATATGAAAATGTGGAACGTTAAACCTACTACTCGGTTCTGACTAAATGACGCAGGCTGCATAAAAAATGAAATGTTATTTACCGTGTTTTGCGTTAATTATGTACAACAACTTATTTAGTTTGAAATAAGTACTTTACTTATTAACTGAAATCTATTTTAGTCGTTATATATACATTATTAACAGCCATCTCTCAATATTTTATTTCCACTTTTAAATTAAGTGCAAAATTTATGAAACAGGTTATAAATAGTGCAAGTAATTTGTTACAAAATTTATAACCTGTTTCATACAAAATTACTTGCACTTATATAACTTGGACTTTTACAACTTTACTTGCACTTTTACAACTTTACTCGGCTACTTAATTGTGTACCACATTTAAATATTTCGTACATATTTTTTAACTTATCAGCTCTTGGTCCACTTCGTAGTACTATTTACTTTACTGTGTGCCTATTTGAATAGACCACTTTAAATAAAGCTTTCAACACTACAATGTATGATTTAAGTTTAAGTGCGAAATTTTTTGAAATAATAATGATAAGTACATGCATGAATTTAGATATATACGTCAGGTTTTATTACTAGCTATAAAAATGATTTTAAAAATAGTGGTTTCGAAAATACGGAGGTTACATGTACGGTTTTTAAACTCTATGCCGTCTATTTTGTATATATAAAATGTTCTCAGCATGAGGACTTTAACTAAGTCGACTTTTTCAGAAGCAAGTCCGTGTAAACAACTTTTCAAGAAATAAATATGACTTCTAATCTATACGTCTAAGTCTTTAAAGATATGTTGTTTTCAACTGCGTTTTATATATGGGCTTTACAAACTGTACCTGTAACGACCCAGAATTTTTGATAACTTGAATTTGAATATTTAATTTATTTTTAATATTAATAAGTGGAATTTTTAAGTCGAATAATTTATTTTTCGAATATTGGATTTAATAGGGTAATTTAAATCGATTATTTAATAGTGAAATTCCACAAATAATTTAATATTGGGTTAAATATGATTGAAAATGGTTTGGAAAATTTTATTTAATCATATTAAAGTTATAGAAATATTTTAGAACTTGTAAAACTGAATTTGGAGTTAATTTGTAAAAATTGAATATTTTAATATTTAATTATCGACTGAAAAATAGCCAATTTTTGAACAGTCTCGGAATTGAACGAAACGAGTTCCATTGGATCCGTAATAGTTAGTTATTATCGGATTTCAAATTTCGTAGCAAACGGAGTTGTCGTTTGACCGTGGCAGCTCGAAACGCATCAATATCGTTTTAATATAAATTCGGCGAGTAAAAATAGCCATTTTTCAAACGGTCTCGGATTTCGACGAAACCAGTTTCATCGGATCCGTAATGTGATATTATTGCAAGATTTCAAATTTCAAGTCGTTTGGATTTGTCGTTTGTCCGGTACAAGCCAAAACGCCTAGAAATCGCTTAAATCGGTTTAAATTTAAATTGAGCGTTTATTACCGTATCTCACACATATGATGGAATTAGCTTCCGAAACTTGTTCCATTGTGTCCGGAACGTGGAAAAACCTTAGGATCGCCTGGCGGCACGCGTCGTTTGGAGTTCGTTTGCAAAAGTGTCAAATTGGAGATTTTATTATTAAAATAATATTAGTATATATATGTTATTTTATCTCAAAACCCTAGGAGATTAGGGCCAGCCGCCAGTATTTGTTCCAATGGCCAGAAATCACCCGAATTCTCCTCCAATTTTCTTATAATCCGCGCATCGATTCAAGAAGTTATCAACTGCAAAGTCGTAGAGGACTCTAAGATCTACAAGTTCAACGGTTGAGATCGTGTTCGGAGCTTTGGGTCAACGGGTATTTGGGCACAAAGGCCGTGCGTTTCGTGCATTCCTCAAGGTGGAGGAGGGGGCCGAACTCCAAGGGGTGGTGGCCGAGCATGGGGGTTGACGAGGGCTTCAAAGTGGCACGTCCTGATCGAGCTGGAACGCGACGGTTTGGGGGCGATTTCAAACCCTAGATTGGAGCTTATGGGTTTCTTTTGCACGATGATAACCTGGAGGGGACGCATTCTTGAACGGGAGAGATGAGTGGTGGGGGCCCGCGTGCGTGAGGTATGGGTGAGGTGTTTTCTTTTAATTTTTAGTTTAAATTCAAAATTCAAATTCGTTCAATCTTTAAACCGCAATAACTTTTGCATGCGAGGTCGGATTCGGACGAGATTTTTTGCGTTGGAATCGTATCGTCGTGCTCTTCGCGATGCAACCAGTTTGGAGTCGATTGGAGGTCGTTTGAATTTCGGGTAAAATTAAACGTTCGTTTAATTTTATTCGAAGCGAACGCCGAAACCGGAAATAAAATCAAGGTGAGAACTCCTCACTCAATCGAAAGGTTTTGTTTAAAATTTTGAATAGTTAATATTGATTGTTGATGGTTGATTGATTGTGCTAGTAGATATAGTAGGATATATACTATATATAGCGATATATATATATTGGCATATGTATATATCGGATTTGATTTCCCGCCTCGTATAGCGGATGAGACCCTATTGCGCCGTTATTAAGCGGAATATTTATAAAATCCCATATACCGCGATATTCCACCTTGAAGTGGAATTGGTATTGTGCTAACGTCTGTGGGTGCAGGGAAACAGGTTGGAGGGATCCAACTGGATTCCTCACATATTTATTTGTTTATAAATCTTATGTTGATTGTTGATAATCATATTGATATATGACACTTATTCCCGTGATTGACCATCTGATGTTGTTGCATCATCGGATTCAATTTTTAAAATTAAAAATAACGGTTTTGAATTTAAAAGGGGTTTAAAAGTGATTTCTCAAAGAATATGGTTTATAAAAAAAAAAAATTGAATCGATTAAATTTTAAAATAAATAGATGGATAAATTTTATGTTTTAAAAATTTATATTTTTATAAAATATAACTTAAAAGAAATTTTTAACAATAATAGGTTTTTATAAAATAGTTAAATTTGGTTTTTGGGAAGTTATTATTATTAATGGGTTATATAAAGGATTTTATAAATGGATGTTTTTAAATAAAAAATTATTGAAGTTATAGAATAAATTTATAAAGTGTTAAGTTGATGTATAACATGAATTTCACTAGGATTTATAGATTAATAAATGTGAAATTTGTAAAACGAATGGTTATTGGAAAATTTTAAGTTTATAAGTTATTAACTTATAGAAATGGATTTGGGCATTAAAAAGGGGAATTTTATAGAAATTGTTAATAAATGAAGATTTCATTAGTTGAAATTATTTTAAACCATAAAGAAATCTTGTAAGTGATAAGATTTTAAATTGGTAAAGTTCAAAGGAACGATTTGGTAAATAAATAATATTATAAGTATTTAACTTACAATATGGCTTTTGGGTATGAAATTGGGTTATGTAAATTGCATCGGATTAATAAAAGGATTTATAAAATTGGGGTTTATAATAGAAATGGAATTTATAAACTATGTTTATAAATTTGAAATTCATCGAATTTGATAAATTGAAATATGGGAATTTGTTAAGTGGGCTATATTCACTATTTTGAATATTGAATAGATTATTAAATAAAATGGGTTTGTTTTTGGGAAAGGAATGTTTTAAATGGAATTTAAAACGAATTAAAGGTGTTTTAAAATGTATTGAGTATTGAAAACATAGATTTCAACATTGATTGTTGAAATAGACGTTTTCGAGAAACAGAAGGGGATAATTTGTATAGTATTGGATTTATATATCTATTTTTAATTTCAAATCCATATACTAGTGTTTTTGGGTTGTCGTAACGATGTTTTACGCAACATTCGTTTTTAACCCAAATAAATGTGAATAAAGGAATGTTTTCTTAAAGAGAATGGAATAAAATACTTAACGGTAACTTAAGTATATTGAATATTTCCAAATTGTTGAAAATAAATAAATTTGTGAATTACTTATTTTTAAAATAAGCATGGGAATGGTTTTCTAATATGAAATGGAACGGTTTTTGTGAATTCACCTTTAAGGTAATTGAAAGCAAATAACTTGAAATCGATTTGGGAATCGTATGCTAGTAGATGCTTGGAATTTAAATCCACTTTGGAATTTATATATATGAAGGGAAATTTGTTTAAAAATAAATGTTGATTTATTTTTTAAATATGAAAATATAATTTACGAATTTGGAACGTAAGTTAAAATAAATCGGTAAAGATTTATTTGGTGGTTTGAAATTTGTTTCAAAAGGTATATATGGTTAAGGTGATTTGAAATTAGTTTTCAAATGGTTAAGGTGATTTGAAATTGGTTTGCAAATGGTTAATGTAATTTGAAAATTGGTTTTCAAATGGTAAAGGTAAATTGAAAATTGGTTTTTCAATTGGTTAAGTGTGGAAAATTTTATCGTGAAGTGGTTTTGGTAAAACAAATAACTGGGGCAATTATTTGTAAATGGTGTGTATATATATATATATCTTGTAAAGATATTTTGGGACTTAATAATTTTGGAAAAATTATTTGGAATCTGATGATGTGGCGCATCTTTATTGATAGTTAAATAACCGACTATCAATATTTACCCTTGGATGGTATTGATTGTGTTTGTTTGGAATTGAATGCACACTTATTCTTAAAATAAGCGCTCGCTATTCGGTTTAGCCGGGAGAGGACCTTTGTGTCATATATCCCATTCCGAATATGCGATACGTCGTTTGGATTGCATTTGAAGACCGGTGTTGAAGACCGGGTATTTGTGAAAACGATAGGATGACCTATCGATTGTCTCCGCATCGTTAGCTACGATATGGAGATTTCCTTTGTGATGGGAAATTTTATCGGGATTGTGAATACCCGGATTGCAAGGGCTTCTTTGGAAGTGCCTTCGGTTCTGTTCGAACCCGGAACAGACTTGTATGGTTACGTGTCTGACATTACATTTTGAGAGATAGAGCAGATTTCTTTCAAATACATTTCTGTTGGTGGCGGAGAATTTATTCTCTTAGCTTAACACCCTTCTCTGAGACGTACGAGCTCAGAGGTTATGTAGTTGAAGGTTATCAGCGATATTTCCCAATCTGGTAATGTGGCATGCTGAGTGCTGCTGTGTGATGATCATTGGTTGATCGTTTGGATATGATCATTTGTTTGATCATTTATCTTTGTGATTATTGCTTTGGTCATCTGTGGACCCGAAGCATGGCTTTGTTACACAAAGCGTAGCTTTGTGGACGAGACTTCGTCAGGACCTCACTCCCCGGAAATGGTCGAAACAGGAATATGCGGCAAGGTTATGAGGGTCGCGCCCTTTAGGGTATGTCATTTCCTTCTGGAAAAGGGTGGTATCATGGTATGGAGCCCAGATATTTACTCATGTGGAAACACTATATCTATTTCTGTGTGGTGTTGTTGGTATCGAGCGCTCGGATAAAGGTCCCAAAGGACCGGGGGATGACATATTCGTGTAGTAGTTACCTAGTTACAGAGGTAACCCGGCCTTGTGTTGGCAGAGATCTAACCGTAACGTTAGTTCTCGGGACGTCCCGCCAGAGGCGATCCCATGTGGCAGTAGGAAGTTCCTTAGCCTGACCATTTGTTGGAAATCCATTCCTCCAATACGCGCCTTGTACGGTTTTAGTTGTATTACCTGCCATTCACTTATGGTGGTCACCACTGTTTGGATGGTAGCTATAGTAGGCATAGTTCGGAATGTCTATGCTGGCTAGGATTTATATTCTACTTTCGAAATTGTTTTCTACACTATGCACTAGTAATAATATCAAAAATGATTTGATTTTCGCGTAGTAAGCATCTTTGACTATCATAAGGAGAAATCTCCTCCAATTCTGCGTTTGCATTGTGTGTGTGGCGGGAGGCCTTATGGTAGTTTCATTTTTCCAAAAAGCATTTCGAATTTCGAAAGTTAAATTTAAATTTTCTTGTTGCTTGTTTAAAGATAAACTGTTTTGAGTTCTCACACCAGTCACATGACTGACCTGGAGTTTATTGTTCCTTTCCTAAACTCTGGGTGCCCACTATTTTCCACACGGGCAGTCTAGAGTTAGGTTATCAGGTTATTCTGGATTCGGGAGTTGCTGTGCAGATCTGGAGGCGAGCCAGATAGCGTAGTCTATTATCTATTGTATATAGTACTTCTTTCCGCTGTTGTTGTCGTACACTCTGATTGATGTAATGTAATGTGATGTAATGTATAAAATGTATAGTTCTTTGTTTTAAATGAATATTCATTTATCTATTATATGTTGTTCCGCTGCGACTGTGAGATTCTGTTATTGTTTCTCGTTCTGTTACTTGTTTTTCTGTTTTCTCTTCTCTTTCTTTTCTTTCTTCTCCTACCTCTTTCTTCTTCTAAAACCCTAACGGTTCGATTTTTCGGCAACGAAAAATCGCGATCGTTACATTTGGTATCAGAGCTTATGGTTAAGCGACAACCTGCTCTGTTGGGTATTACTCATTAGAGATAGAGTCAGCAGTACTCTAGAATGAGTTTGAGTGTAATAATAGATATGAGTGCGTATTTGTTAGTGAATATAAAATTGTTTTATATTGTGATGATTGGTTTATTGAGTGGTATATGAACCTTCGTCGGCGCAGCCTCGAAAACTGAATCGAAGGGGTTCCTAAACACTTGAATAGAACAATTCGACACAATATTGTTTTAAATTGGGTAAATGAAATAATTTTACCTCGATTATATTTTATATATAAAAAGAAAATAATTTTTCAAGAATTATTGAAGTGTGTATATAATTGATTGCTTGGTTGTTGTAAATGATATATATATAAAATAATTAAAAGTTGTTTGAATAAGCTAATAAAAGCAACTATTGTAAAAGAATAATGGTATAAACCAATGAATCATAAGATGAAATTATAATTAATAATGAGTTACAATTGTAAGATAATCATGTATGTATATAAGAAGTAAAATTATATAAGTAAAAGGTTTATAAAAGTGATTTGTGAATAGAAAGAAAACTTTTTGAAAGAATAATTAGCATTGATTTCACTATTGTCACTGGGAAATAATAAGGGTGATGACTGCAGCATCATCAGTATCATTTTCGAGTTTCTATGTGATGGATTTGCTACAAAAATGAATTTAAAATTGAAGTTTTGTTGTAATAAATCAATTTGAAATTAAAATTCAACTTGAAGTTGTTAAGTATAAGTGAAAAAAATTTTGAACTTATAATATAAGTTAGAAGTTGAATAATAAGTTTTATAACTTATAGAATGGGAAAATGTAAGTGAAACCAGTTATTGAAGTGGTTAAACAATTAAGTTAAGTAAAATGGAATATGAATTTGACTTAAGTAAAAGTTAAATAGGATTTACTTTGGAATTTAAAATCCGAATTGAATTGATAAGTAGAACTTAAGTTTAATTAACAAATGATGTTTAAATGGAATAACTTAAGTGAAGTTGAATAAAAAAATCGATCTTTGCATCAAAGTTAAATAATCAAGTGAATTAAATGATGTAAATAAAGTTGGAATGGAATGCAAGTTAAGTAATGTTGAAAGAATTGATGTTAATATCAAAATAAATGAATAAAGTGAGTAAATGAAATTGTTAAAGAGGTGAACTTAAGTTATATAAATGAAATTCAATTTTATTTGTAAAAAAGAACTAGTAATTGAGTTAAAGTATGAATTGAATGTTAATCAATAGAATATGAATAAGTTGATATGAAATGATGCATGCAAGTGTAAATTCATTTGAAAATAGTTGAATAATAGAATGAAAATCAATTGAATGTTAAACCAATTGGAATTGAGATAGTTGAACCAAATTGAATGTAAGTAAAATGGATAAAATTTGGTTGTATTGGATGTACATTGGTCGTTATTGCTTGTTGGTTGGTTGTATGTAAATTCATTAAGTGTTAATGAAATTGAATTAGTAAAATTTGAAAGCTATGTAATTGAATTCAAACGAAAATTGGAATGCAAAGTTGAATGAAAATGAATATGCAACTTTAATAGTAAACTAAAAGTGGTATAAGAAGCATGTATTGGAAATTTTATAATTGAATTGGCAAATTTGTTTGAATATTATAATTAGATATTATGCTAGCAAGATATACAGGTTATAAAGGAATTGGGATTTTGATTTCAAAGTTAAAAAAAAAGATTGAATCGCTCGACAAAAGGTACGTATTTCAGTTTTTATATGAGATTTGATGATTTCCTTCTCTAGCCACTTGGCTTTCTCTTTTCTTTTTGATTCTGAGGGGCCGTAGTGCCATTTTGTAGTCGTACCGATCTAGCCGCGCAAAGGAGACTCTGGCGAAATTTTTCGAAAATTTAGGGAGTTAGTAAAATTTTGAGAAATTTTGAAAGTTTGAAATTTGAATTTAAATTTAAATTTGAATTGTCAAATAAACAATGTTGTTTGAAACCTATAATTGAGTTTGGAAAGCTAATTGAAATGATAGTAAATCCTTAATAAAAAGATTGTTTTGAAAAGTTAGTAAAACTAATTAGCTTTGGAAAAATAATAAACGGATTATGAATTATTCTCCTTAACTTGCAATTTCGAGGACGAAATTCTTTTAAGGGGGGAAGATTGTAACGACCCAGAATTTTTGATAACTTGAATTTGAATATTTAATTTATTTTTAATATTAATAAGTGGAATTTTTAAGTCGAATAATTTATTTTTCGAATATTGGATTTAATAGGGTAATTTAAATCGATTATTTAATAGTGAAATTCCACAAATAATTTAATATTGGGTTAAATATGATTGAAAATGGTTTGGAAAATTTTATTTAATCATATTAAAGTTATAGAAATATTTTAGAACTTGTAAAACTGAATTTGGAGTTAATTTGTAAAAATTGAATATTTTAATATTTAATTATCGACTGAAAAATAGCCAATTTTTGAACAGTCTCGGAATTGAACGAAACGAGTTCCATTGGATCCGTAATAGTTAGTTATTATCGGATTTCAAATTTCGTAGCAAACGGAGTTGTCGTTTGACCGTGGCAGCTCGAAACGCATCAATATCGTTTTAATATAAATTCGGCGAGTAAAAATAGCCATTTTTCAAACGGTCTCGGATTTCGACGAAACCAGTTTCATCGGATCCGTAATGTGATATTATTGCAAGATTTCAAATTTCAAGTCGTTTGGATTTGTCGTTTGTCCGGTACAAGCCAAAACGCCTAGAAATCGCTTAAATCGGTTTAAATTTAAATTGAGCGTTTATTACCGTATCTCACACATATGATGGAATTAGCTTCCGAAACTTGTTCCATTGTGTCCGGAACGTGGAAAAACCTTAGGATCGCCTGGCGGCACGCGTCGTTTGGAGTTCGTTTGCAAAAGTGTCAAATTGGAGATTTTATTATTAAAATAATATTAGTATATATATGTTATTTTATCTCAAAACCCTAGGAGATTAGGGCCAGCCGCCAGTATTTGTTCCAATGGCCAGAAATCACCCGAATTCTCCTCCAATTTTCTTATAATCCGCGCATCGATTCAAGAAGTTATCAACTGCAAAGTCGTAGAGGACTCTAAGATCTACAAGTTCAACGGTTGAGATCGTGTTCGGAGCTTTGGGTCAACGGGTATTTGGGCACAAAGGCCGTGCGTTTCGTGCATTCCTCAAGGTGGAGGAGGGGGCCGAACTCCAAGGGGTGGTGGCCGAGCATGGGGGTTGACGAGGGCTTCAAAGTGGCACGTCCTGATCGAGCTGGAACGCGACGGTTTGGGGGCGATTTCAAACCCTAGATTGGAGCTTATGGGTTTCTTTTGCACGATGATAACCTGGAGGGGACGCATTCTTGAACGGGAGAGATGAGTGGTGGGGGCCCGCGTGCGTGAGGTATGGGTGAGGTGTTTTCTTTTAATTTTTAGTTTAAATTCAAAATTCAAATTCGTTCAATCTTTAAACCGCAATAACTTTTGCATGCGAGGTCGGATTCGGACGAGATTTTTTGCGTTGGAATCGTATCGTCGTGCTCTTCGCGATGCAACCAGTTTGGAGTCGATTGGAGGTCGTTTGAATTTCGGGTAAAATTAAACGTTCGTTTAATTTTATTCGAAGCGAACGCCGAAACCGGAAATAAAATCAAGGTGAGAACTCCTCACTCAATCGAAAGGTTTTGTTTAAAATTTTGAATAGTTAATATTGATTGTTGATGGTTGATTGATTGTGCTAGTAGATATAGTAGGATATATACTATATATAGCGATATATATATATTGGCATATGTATATATCGGATTTGATTTCCCGCCTCGTATAGCGGATGAGACCCTATTGCGCCGTTATTAAGCGGAATATTTATAAAATCCCATATACCGCGATATTCCACCTTGAAGTGGAATTGGTATTGTGCTAACGTCTGTGGGTGCAGGGAAACAGGTTGGAGGGATCCAACTGGATTCCTCACATATTTATTTGTTTATAAATCTTATGTTGATTGTTGATAATCATATTGATATATGACACTTATTCCCGTGATTGACCATCTGATGTTGTTGCATCATCGGATTCAATTTTTAAAATTAAAAATAACGGTTTTGAATTTAAAAGGGGTTTAAAAGTGATTTCTCAAAGAATATGGTTTATAAAAAAAAAAAATTGAATCGATTAAATTTTAAAATAAATAGATGGATAAATTTTATGTTTTAAAAATTTATATTTTTATAAAATATAACTTAAAAGAAATTTTTAACAATAATAGGTTTTTATAAAATAGTTAAATTTGGTTTTTGGGAAGTTATTATTATTAATGGGTTATATAAAGGATTTTATAAATGGATGTTTTTAAATAAAAAATTATTGAAGTTATAGAATAAATTTATAAAGTGTTAAGTTGATGTATAACATGAATTTCACTAGGATTTATAGATTAATAAATGTGAAATTTGTAAAACGAATGGTTATTGGAAAATTTTAAGTTTATAAGTTATTAACTTATAGAAATGGATTTGGGCATTAAAAAGGGGAATTTTATAGAAATTGTTAATAAATGAAGATTTCATTAGTTGAAATTATTTTAAACCATAAAGAAATCTTGTAAGTGATAAGATTTTAAATTGGTAAAGTTCAAAGGAACGATTTGGTAAATAAATAATATTATAAGTATTTAACTTACAATATGGCTTTTGGGTATGAAATTGGGTTATGTAAATTGCATCGGATTAATAAAAGGATTTATAAAATTGGGGTTTATAATAGAAATGGAATTTATAAACTATGTTTATAAATTTGAAATTCATCGAATTTGATAAATTGAAATATGGGAATTTGTTAAGTGGGCTATATTCACTATTTTGAATATTGAATAGATTATTAAATAAAATGGGTTTGTTTTTGGGAAAGGAATGTTTTAAATGGAATTTAAAACGAATTAAAGGTGTTTTAAAATGTATTGAGTATTGAAAACATAGATTTCAACATTGATTGTTGAAATAGACGTTTTCGAGAAACAGAAGGGGATAATTTGTATAGTATTGGATTTATATATCTATTTTTAATTTCAAATCCATATACTAGTGTTTTTGGGTTGTCGTAACGATGTTTTACGCAACATTCGTTTTTAACCCAAATAAATGTGAATAAAGGAATGTTTTCTTAAAGAGAATGGAATAAAATACTTAACGGTAACTTAAGTATATTGAATATTTCCAAATTGTTGAAAATAAATAAATTTGTGAATTACTTATTTTTAAAATAAGCATGGGAATGGTTTTCTAATATGAAATGGAACGGTTTTTGTGAATTCACCTTTAAGGTAATTGAAAGCAAATAACTTGAAATCGATTTGGGAATCGTATGCTAGTAGATGCTTGGAATTTAAATCCACTTTGGAATTTATATATATGAAGGGAAATTTGTTTAAAAATAAATGTTGATTTATTTTTTAAATATGAAAATATAATTTACGAATTTGGAACGTAAGTTAAAATAAATCGGTAAAGATTTATTTGGTGGTTTGAAATTTGTTTCAAAAGGTATATATGGTTAAGGTGATTTGAAATTAGTTTTCAAATGGTTAAGGTGATTTGAAATTGGTTTGCAAATGGTTAATGTAATTTGAAAATTGGTTTTCAAATGGTAAAGGTAAATTGAAAATTGGTTTTTCAATTGGTTAAGTGTGGAAAATTTTATCGTGAAGTGGTTTTGGTAAAACAAATAACTGGGGCAATTATTTGTAAATGGTGTGTATATATATATATATCTTGTAAAGATATTTTGGGACTTAATAATTTTGGAAAAATTATTTGGAATCTGATGATGTGGCGCATCTTTATTGATAGTTAAATAACCGACTATCAATATTTACCCTTGGATGGTATTGATTGTGTTTGTTTGGAATTGAATGCACACTTATTCTTAAAATAAGCGCTCGCTATTCGGTTTAGCCGGGAGAGGACCTTTGTGTCATATATCCCATTCCGAATATGCGATACGTCGTTTGGATTGCATTTGAAGACCGGTGTTGAAGACCGGGTATTTGTGAAAACGATAGGATGACCTATCGATTGTCTCCGCATCGTTAGCTACGATATGGAGATTTCCTTTGTGATGGGAAATTTTATCGGGATTGTGAATACCCGGATTGCAAGGGCTTCTTTGGAAGTGCCTTCGGTTCTGTTCGAACCCGGAACAGACTTGTATGGTTACGTGTCTGACATTACATTTTGAGAGATAGAGCAGATTTCTTTCAAATACATTTCTGTTGGTGGCGGAGAATTTATTCTCTTAGCTTAACACCCTTCTCTGAGACGTACGAGCTCAGAGGTTATGTAGTTGAAGGTTATCAGCGATATTTCCCAATCTGGTAATGTGGCATGCTGAGTGCTGCTGTGTGATGATCATTGGTTGATCGTTTGGATATGATCATTTGTTTGATCATTTATCTTTGTGATTATTGCTTTGGTCATCTGTGGACCCGAAGCATGGCTTTGTTACACAAAGCGTAGCTTTGTGGACGAGACTTCGTCAGGACCTCACTCCCCGGAAATGGTCGAAACAGGAATATGCGGCAAGGTTATGAGGGTCGCGCCCTTTAGGGTATGTCATTTCCTTCTGGAAAAGGGTGGTATCATGGTATGGAGCCCAGATATTTACTCATGTGGAAACACTATATCTATTTCTGTGTGGTGTTGTTGGTATCGAGCGCTCGGATAAAGGTCCCAAAGGACCGGGGGATGACATATTCGTGTAGTAGTTACCTAGTTACAGAGGTAACCCGGCCTTGTGTTGGCAGAGATCTAACCGTAACGTTAGTTCTCGGGACGTCCCGCCAGAGGCGATCCCATGTGGCAGTAGGAAGTTCCTTAGCCTGACCATTTGTTGGAAATCCATTCCTCCAATACGCGCCTTGTACGGTTTTAGTTGTATTACCTGCCATTCACTTATGGTGGTCACCACTGTTTGGATGGTAGCTATAGTAGGCATAGTTCGGAATGTCTATGCTGGCTAGGATTTATATTCTACTTTCGAAATTGTTTTCTACACTATGCACTAGTAATAATATCAAAAATGATTTGATTTTCGCGTAGTAAGCATCTTTGACTATCATAAGGAGAAATCTCCTCCAATTCTGCGTTTGCATTGTGTGTGTGGCGGGAGGCCTTATGGTAGTTTCATTTTTCCAAAAAGCATTTCGAATTTCGAAAGTTAAATTTAAATTTTCTTGTTGCTTGTTTAAAGATAAACTGTTTTGAGTTCTCACACCAGTCACATGACTGACCTGGAGTTTATTGTTCCTTTCCTAAACTCTGGGTGCCCACTATTTTCCACACGGGCAGTCTAGAGTTAGGTTATCAGGTTATTCTGGATTCGGGAGTTGCTGTGCAGATCTGGAGGCGAGCCAGATAGCGTAGTCTATTATCTATTGTATATAGTACTTCTTTCCGCTGTTGTTGTCGTACACTCTGATTGATGTAATGTAATGTGATGTAATGTATAAAATGTATAGTTCTTTGTTTTAAATGAATATTCATTTATCTATTATATGTTGTTCCGCTGCGACTGTGAGATTCTGTTATTGTTTCTCGTTCTGTTACTTGTTTTTCTGTTTTCTCTTCTCTTTCTTTTCTTTCTTCTCCTACCTCTTTCTTCTTCTAAAACCCTAACGGTTCGATTTTTCGGCAACGAAAAATCGCGATCGTTACAGTACCCATCTTAATTGTACTAAATTTTTATAAACTTCATATTTATCTTTGTACGCGTTTATGCTACTAAATATGTGTGCGACTTTGACTGTATAAATGATTCCAAAATATGTTCCAGTTGTACAGTAAATTACAATTTAATTTTGTACCACAGTTAAATATTTCGTACATATTGTTTAACTTATCAGCTCTTTGTCCAAGTACGATTTACTTTACTTCGTGCCTATTTGAATAGACCACTTTAAATAAAGCTTTCAACACTACAATGTATGGTTTAAGTTTAAGTGCGAAATGTTCTTGAATAATAATGGTAACTGCATGCATGGGTTTAGATATACATGTTAGGTTTTATTACTAACTATAAAAATGAATTTTACAAATAATAGTTTCGAAAATACGAAGCTTACATGTACGGGTTTTTAAATCTAGGCTGTCTATTTTGTATATATAAAATGTTATGAGCATGAGGACTTCAACTAAGTCCAGTTTTTCAGAAGTAAGTCCGTGTAAACAAGTTTTCAACAAATACATATGACTTCTAATCTATACGTATAAGTCTTTAAAGATATGTTGTTTTTAAAGGCTTTTTATATATGGGCTTTACAAACTGTACCTATCTTAATTGTGCTAATTTTTTATGAACTTCAGATTTTTCTTTGTATGCATTTATGCTTCTAAATATGTATGTGACTTTGACTGTATAAATGATTCCAAAATATGTTCAGTTGTACAATAAATTAGCTTCCGATGAAAGTGGATGAATCCTAGGTTTACATATAATTCATTTGATAATATTGAAACCATTACTCTTTAGATAAACTTGACTTTAAATTCTTTCTTTTAAGCACTGCAGGTAGACAAACAACCTTTCACAAGGTATTTTAGAGATCATCCAACCTTCCTCAATTTTCTAATAAGCCGTATATCTTTTCATATTTATGCAAGAAAATACACATTTTTACGTACCATACATATACTTAGCACGTTATTTATGTTATTAGTTTGAGGTTGTGAAATGGTCAAGTAAAATTCTTACAATTGTAAGGAACTCTGTTTACTATGTTGGACTAAATATGCACCATCAAATATCAACAGTTTTGAAACAAAAGGGTAGGAGTACAACAGGCGGTTTGGGAATAAAATTTGCATTTATTTAATTTTGTTTTCTTTCTTATTATTCTGAGCAAAACCACATAGATTCTTTACACTTATTTTTAGAAGATAAAAGTTAAAATTTTGGGAAGTAATTTTCTTTATTTCACTTTATGCATGGTCATTATTTGACTTAAACCGATGATATGTTTGCAATAATCATCATTTCAAGTACAATGACAGTGATGTGAAGTTGTAAAAGTATGACTATTACACTGAATACTATCCTTATTTTTTTAGATTCTTCAATAAAATGGGATGGCGAAGAAACGATACCGCGGACTGTATTAAGCAGTAGTCATAACTGTGGTTGAAATTTTAGCGCAACCATTCCGTACCACAAACATCGACTTCCTCAGCCCACTTACTGTGATTTCTACAATGCTAAAATATTTTTCCATGAAAGCTTACATAATTGTTGCTCTAGAGGTTCCATCGGCATTCATCGTCCTACCACAACACCACAACAGTTACTGAGCTTATTCCAAGATCAAGGTGAAGTGGGTACCCATTTTCGTACAAACATCTGATCCTATAATAATGCATTTTCATTCACGTCTATGGGTGCATCAATTGATAATAACCTGGCCAATGCTAGAGAAGGAGTTTACACATATCGCGCGCAAGGTTCAATATATCATACTATTGGAAGTCTTTTACCCTTGGCTGGAAGTAGACCAAGATATTTACAACTGTACATATATGACACTGACCATGAGATTGAAAACCGACTTCAAGATAGTGAAGCAATGAGACCGGAGATAATTATGATTTTGAAACAAATTTTAGATACTCATAACCCATATGTCTCCACACTTCGACAGCTGGGGAAACAACCTGACATGCATATATGTAGGATCAAAATCAAAGAGATCACAATAGATCGACGTCTTCATGAGCTGCCAACCACATCCCAAGTAGCGGGAATAATAATTGGAGATGAACCAGACAATTTGCAAGGCCGAGATATCATTGTTGAGACAATAAGTGGAAATCTATAGAGAATATCAGATACTGCAGGTTTTTACGACCCGCTACAATATCCACTATTGTTGCCTTACGGTCAGCATGGATGGGATTTAAGCATCCATGAAAATGGAAATACACCTATTAGTTGTACATCTTACTACTCTCATATTTTACAGGTACGTATACCCTAATTGATATCCAATATTATTTGTTCATAAATAGCACAAAACTTCATTTATATCAATATCAGTACTAATGTTACTTGCATTTTGTCTATCGCCTACACACAAAGATATGACCAACAGAGACATCACTTATACTACTTGGTGGTCGTCTATTTCAACAATATGTCGTTGATATGTATGTAAAAATAGAAACAATGCGCTAAGGTTTCTTCGCAACAATCAGACTACTATCAGAGCGGAGTTATACCAAGGTTTACAAGGTGCCTTAGCAACTGGAGAAACATCGCCAGTAAGTTTCTTTACCTCCTTCAATCAACCATTTGTTGTTCCCAGTAATTACTAACCAGTTATTTCACTACCATTCAATCCTATGCCTTTTCACACACTAGGAACTGTTGGTGTCAAGAAGATTCTTCCTTCATCCTATATTGGTAGTCCACGAGATATGCATCAAAGATACCAAGATGCAATGGCATTAGTGCAAAGGTATGGAAAACTTGACTTATTTATTACTATGATCTGTAATACTAACTGGGTAGAAATTACACAAGAATTGCTTCCCGGTCAACAACCACAAGATAGACCGGATTTAACAACTAGGATTTTTCAATCAAAACTAGAGCAACTTAAAACTGACCTATTTGACACGTTTGTTTTAGGTAAGGTCATTGCCCATGTCCACGTTATTGAATTCCAAAAAAGAGGACTACCACATTCTCACATTCTACTTATCCTAGATGAGAACGATAAAATTATCAATCCTGATGATTATGATGCTTTAGTTCGCGCTGAAATTCCATGTAAACATTTAGAACCCGAACTACACAACGTTGTAATGAAACATATGATTCATTATCCATGTGGACATTTTAACCCAAGAGTTGTCTGCATGAAAAATAACCACTGTAAGAAGGGTTTTCCAAAAGCTTTTTCTCCAATTACTTTACAAGGAACTGACTCTTACCCTATTTATAAAAGACACGATGACGGAATACAATATCAAATTGAAAGCCACATAATTGATAACCGTTGGATAGTACCATATAATCCTTACTTACTTTTGAAATATGATTGTCACATGAATGTTGAGATTTGTTCAAGTATTAAATCTGTCAAATATCTCTACAAATATGTTTACAAAGGTTCAGACCGCGTTTCTGTAGGATTATCCAGTACATCTGATGATAATGATGATATTTCAAAATTTGTTAATGCTAGATGGATTTGTGCTCCAGAAGATTTATGGAGAATATTTAAATTTTCCCTAAGTAATATTATTCCGTCTGTTACCGGCTTACAAATACATCTACCAAATATACAACAATTATTATTTCGTGCAGAAGAGCACATACGCACTATTTTGGATGATCAACATATATGTAAAACAATGCTTACTGAATTTTTTTGTAAAAATGTTTTTGATGAACAAGCACGTCAATATTTATACTATGAGTTTCCTGAAAAATACTGGCGGGATTCTACAAGTAAGCAATGGAACCGTAGGCGAAATAACCGTCGTGCAATTGGTAGAATTTACACTGTATCTCCCACTGAAGGAGATCGTTACTATTTGCGACTACTTTTAATACATGTTCGAGGTCCTCTATCTTTTACTTACTTACTAACAGTTAATCAAATAGAATATAACACATTTAAAGAAGCAGCTGAACATAGAGTCTACTTGAAAATGATGATAGTATAAAGGACCGTTTGACAGATGCTTCACACACACATATGCCTAATGCTTTAAGAAGATTATTTGTTACAATTTTAGTATACTGTGACCCATGCCATGTGCGTGAATTGTGGGAAGAGTTTTCACCTTTCCTACTTGAAGACTATCCTACTACATCTGCTACTACTGTGACCAATTCATTTTCAGTCATTCAATGTCTGTATGACCTCGACAACCTTCTCAAACAATATAACAAAACAATTTTTGACTATGACATTCGACACACTAATTTCAACCACTTTACCCATATAAACACATCCACTCTTATTTCAGAAGAGCAACGCATAGAAATACCCAATAATGATATCAATTCTGTAGATAACTTGAAATATGAACAAAAGAAGGCATTTGACACGATAATGTCTTCTGTCGAAAGTGGACCTAATGCTATATATTTCATAGACGGTCCTGGTGGTGCAGGAAAAACATATTTATATAGAGCAATCTTAGCTCATTTACGAATTCAAGGTCATATTGCAATCGCTACTTCTGGAATTGCTTCTCTTGCTGTTCCAGGAGGTCGAGCTGCACATTCTCGATTTAAAATACCAATTAATTTAGACTCTTCTTCTACATGTCATATTCCCAAGCAATCTGAACTCGCAAAAATTTTATTGACTGCTACTGTTTTCCTATGGGACGAAGCAACCATGGCTCACCGCCATGCATTTGAGGCTGTAGACAGAACATTACGAGATTGAACTAATTTCGACGCACCATTTGGAGGAAAGATTGTTATTTTAGGCGGTGATTTTCATCAAGTTCTACCTATAGTCGTAAACGGTACTAGTGCTCAAACCGTCGATGCATGTACAGTACAATCATATTTATGGAAAAATGTTCAGGTAATTCATTTAACACAAAATATGCGCGCAAAAGACGATTAGTCATATGCACAATTTCTTTTACGTATTGGAAATGGAGATGATGTCTATGTTCAAGACAATATTATACAGCTCCCAAATGATATCGTTGAACCTTGGACCAATAGTTCATCACTCTATGCTCTGTTAATGAAGTCTTTACTGAACTCAATGACAGATTAGGTGATCCTAATTTTATAAATGGATAGAGCAATATTAGCCCCTACAAACGAAACAATGGATGACATTAATAACAAAGTTATAGAACTGTTTTCAGGTAGTGAGCGCATTTACTACTCCTTTGACAAAGTCGAAGAAGATACACATAATCTATACCAATATGAATTCTTAAACTCACTTGCTCCGGGAGGTCTACCCCCCATAAATTAAGACTTAAAGTAGGTGCACCAATCATGTTGCTTAGAAATATTGATCCACGAATTGGATTATGTAATGGCACCAGATTACTATGTCGTGTCTTTCACAGAAATGTCATAGATGCAGAAATAACTGTTGGATATTTTCGTGGTACAAGAGTATTTATTCCACGTATACCACTAAAGCCTTCTGAGAATACTAACATGCCATTCAACCTAATACGTGAACAATTTCCAATTAAATTAGCTTTTTCCTTAACGATTAATAAATCACAAGGACAAACCATCCCTCGGGTTGGTATTTATCTTCTCGAACATGTTTTCAGTCATGGTTAGCTATATGTTGAGTTATCAAGAGGCGTTTCACGAAAAACAGCAAAAGTTTTGGTTAAAAATGGAAAGATTCGAAATAGAAATGGCACACATACTAGAAATGTTGTGTATAAGGATGTGTTATTACAATGTACTCATGAACTTAATTAACAATACTTCATTTTTCGACTTCACATGCTGTCTTTTTACTATAATTATTACTATACAACATTGGGTGCAAATATAAGTTCTTCACCATTATTTTATTACTCTACGTAAATCATTAAGGGAATTTTTATACGACCATGACTGACTAATATCTGCACTTATAGTCTTTTTCTTCATTTTATGGTTTTCTGATCATATATTTAGCCATGGCTTATACAAAATACAAAACTGGATTAACAAAAATTTCCTCCTTTACTACTCCAACTCCCTTTCGGTTCACATAAAAATTCCCTTACAAAACGTTTTTAACTCCTCCATCAAATTACTACTGATGCCAGTCTCAAGCCCGGAATAAGGAGGAGAGAAAACGGTTGTGAAAACTACACTTACTACCTACAATTTACTGTCAAATAGTTTCTTTGCTGCAACAACTCATTCTGTTTCCCTATCCCTACAAAATGCAATCATATCTATCTCTGATCACCTATTATATGTAACTAACAACATATTTGTATTTCCATTACATATCAAATTAATTCTCTATGGTTTTCATGAACATGCGTTAATAATTGGTTACACCATATGGATATATATTACTTTTCTTTCTACCCACACAATGTCAATCTCATATAACCCTTCTTCCTAAGTTCCATACAAATTTCCAATGTCCACGTCCATCTGCTGTACATTCATTCTGCATGTCAATATCCAAAATATTGGCTCATACGTGTACGTCACACTTATTTTTTTGCATTCTACAACTCTCACAGACATTGTTTCTTAATACCAGTTCCTTCTACGCACGTGCATCGCACGTGCCAAACTACTCGTGTGTATGTATGTATGTATATATATATATAGGAGAAATAAAAATTTTGTAAAAATAAACGATTTACGGGAAGCAGTATTAGACTTAAAATGTCACAAAACATACAATCATCACATCATGTAAAATACTCACATTGAAAATTTGAACATCGCGATTGTGGCTTCATTTCCATAAGTATCAAAAAATTTGGAATATATCTCCCGCTTTATATGTGGTGTACCTGCAAAAAGAAAGATATATGTTTTGGTACCCACTTCTATGTTAGGCTCCGATGGTTAGGTCTTAGGTGGCCATACCCATTTGGGTGTGGTTAAACCTTTATAAATATAATTTTCATTATTAATTACTATATCAAAATAATCATCAATGTATTTCTCTCTGTTTTTCCAACTAACAGGAACCCAAATACTTAGATAATTTTTATTTATATTTCCCATCAATAATTTTGTGCTTCTAGAGATATTATAAAAATTATTAGTCATAGCAGTGCTTGAATTTATATAATAATTGGATATTGACTTTACTCAAAATCTAGTACTAGCACTTACATATTGACTATACATTGAAACGTATCGAGCACTATTTCTACGATCGGTTTTATTATATGCTAAACCACTTTTATCATTTAAAGGTGTAGAACTAGATAAAATCATGTTTAAATCATTTTGACCTTTATTAAATTTCATGAATTCATTTTTATGTTTTTCAAATTTAGTTTTAAAATCCTAATTGTTATTTTCAAAAGAAATATTAATATTTTTTAATATATTAATTTTCTCAATTAATTCAGGATTCTCATATTTTAACACACGGTTCTCATTTTTGAGAAGAAAATTTTGAGATCCGAATTATCTAGAGAGGATTGCAATAAATCATTTTGTCTTTCGAAATCAAAATTTTCTTTTGAAAATTTTTCTTTCTCTTTTTCAAATAAGGTGTTTTTTTCATCTAAAAATTCATTAACAGTTATAAAAAAAAAAATTACAACACCAAGTTGATTTTCTAAATTTAATTTCTCATTTTCAAGTTCAACAGATTTCATCTTTTCTAAAATAATAAAATTAAGCTTTGGAATCTTATCACTTATACTAACTAATTCATTATTATCATGTACTAATATTTGTAATTCAGAAAGTATCTTTTTATAGTCCTGATTTGTTGTAGCCCTAATAGTTTCAGGCTTTTTGCTTGCTATATTTCGACTGAATCTTTTCCTGTCCATTATTCAATGATGTTGTGATGATCGATAGAATTCCAGGCTCTGATACCAAATGATACGATTGATTGGGGGAGTATTAAGATAGGGGCAGTATAATCTATTTATTTTTATTTATAACTTACATAGTTATCATCATCAAAAAGGGAAGAATGTTAGAACCTCGAATTTTGGTGTTTTGATTGTGACAGGTATACAAGTAAATATATCGTTCAGATCTAACTAAACTTGCAGGAGAAGAAATTGTTTTTACTTGAGAAATAGTCTACCAATTTGTAGACTAGATTACGTATTGAAGCTTCAGCGTAGTATTAAGTTTAAAGGTCCGAGTTTAGTAATAAATATATACCAAAATCTCACCAAAATGGTATATGCACGCATGCATAATTTAAAATATTTCGAAACATAGTAGATAAGCCAGAAAACAAAAAATTCAACCGACTAAAGGCTTGAAACAGCGGGCTGAATATTATGCTTGTGCATAATTTAATATAAATATTTAGATGGCTGACCATGCTATTTCAGCCGGCTGAATCTTTATAACGACTATATTTTCAAAAGACACTTCAATTCAATGAACAGGAACAACTCTTGATTCAATAGTTGCTTCCATATCTCTTCATGGCTATCTTTCACGAATGAATGCAACACTTAATTTCTATAAATAGCCATGAATTCCATTGCTTTAATCACTAATTCTAATTCTCATTCTTATTTTTAATTTATCTTGCTATTGAAACTCTAGGCATTCAGTACTTCATTCTGATCGCTTGCTCATTCAAGAATACTTCATTAGTGATTTAATAAACTTCTTGACTTCACGAATTACGTGATATACCACAAATGAGAAGTCTATAGGAAGGTGTACTCTAAAGACTTATCTGTGCTATTAAAAGAGCACATTCAGTCAGATAATTTTTTGTATTATTGAAGTCATATTCCGTTGCTCAAGCGGTTGAAGTCCTATTCTGTTGCTTATGCAATGAAGTCCAGTTCGGTTGCTCTGGCGGTGTAATATACGTTCCTCCTATTTAAGTGAGGGTTGATAGTTAAATTCCAAAAGGAATCTAGAACTATACGTAGAACAAGAAGTTCGAACCAGTATAAAAATCTCTGGTGTTATTTACTTTATTACTTTACTTTTATATTTGCATTATGCATAAGTAGATAGTTAATTTAATATTCCATATTGCATGATCCTTAGTCACTATCAATTTAAAGTAACTATTGAGACCATTTGGATTCCCAAAATGGTTTTCCCCTCAAGAAACCAACCATTCATTAAGTTTTATATAATGATAAGATAGATAACGTCTATAGTATAGAATGTGGATCATATCAAATAACTATGGTGCTTACATTAGTCACACCACAACATATTTAAGGCACAATCAAAACTGCCAAGGTTCGTTCACATAATGGATTTTTCCGTGGAGATCTCTTCAGTCGACGCTAACTCCAGTCTCCTACATATGGGTCAAAAACTACCTCCGAGCATCGTATATCTCTAGGTAAAATATACCTTATAGGAAAACATAGTCGGTCCACTCCCTAACATGTGATCCCAAATATCATTAACTCCCATCGACCAACAATCGATAAGCATACTCCGGATATGGAGTTGATATATTTTGTTGTAGGCTTGCGAAACCCTAGACTATGCCTCTACTATGTATTATATAGTTCTTGATGTTAAGGCTGTGTTCAGCATCTCTCACATGAGACTTCATTACTCGAACAGCATAAATCATCAAATGGATTCTCCCATCTCGAACAGATTACAAATCTCTACAGAGCTTCATTCATCTCGAACAGATTTCAAAACTCCACATTGATTCCCTGCACAAGTCCTCAGACGAATGCTAATGATGTCCTTTCTCTTGGAATAATCCTAAAGATAGACAGTCCCAAACGATATCTTCATCTGAAATGTTAGCGATAACCTTTCCTTTCGACATAACCTTTGGATTGATAGTTTAATTCTACAACATTTCACTTCACAACCGCTTCCAAAACGTAGAACTTGTATGCTAGTTTTGCAGTGGTATTCGTAAAAAACTTACCGATCGTAGTCTCTTCAAAACTATTTCGATGAATTTTTGGCTAACTAAATTTCGTTTCTTTCAAGAGTAAGCGAAAGCTAGAGACCTTTCATAACAATGCTCCTCCCAAAGGGATCTCAGTGATATGAATTTGTGAAGCCTTTCGATAACTTCTTAAGTTAACATTAGGTCAAGTTTGATAATCGACTAATCAATTAATTAGTCAAAACAATTATTTATATAAATTATGATTCGTACGCTGATTCATACACAACTCATTTCCAACATTCTAAATCAACTATTCCTCGTCCAAGAGTGAAGTCAGGTAAGTTTGAGCACTAGTTACATCAAGCCTTGCCTAGACACTTCGTTTTTGTATCTTACAAATAGATAAGTGTACCTTGTCATCTTTTACTGTTAAGTATAACACTAATGATTTTCATAACCAACAATAAATCAATACAATTTACACATTTCTGATATTTTCCGACATACTATTCCTACATCAAGAGGGAAGCCCAGTAGGTTAGAGCTCTATTGTTCCATCCATGTTCGACATCGATCTTAACTCTCACAAATAAATAAGCATTATTTCGTCGGCTTTTAGTGTTAAGCATAGTTAAATACTGTTCAAACAAGTAATTAAACAATTAACCATTTAGCAAATAAGAAATTCTTAGCACCTTTTCAAAAACATTTGTATATACTTTTAAAATGGTTGAGAATACTTATAATAGTTTTTAAAACATTTATCCAAAATATTACTTGAAAATAACAACTTTCCAATTTTCCTTAAAACTCGAAAACGACATGTTTTCAACAAAAAAAACTCTTCTTTCACTTTAGAACATAAGAAATGAAGAAGAAGAGAAGCCATGGAAAAGCTTGGATTTATTTTTGTGAATTTGTGAATGATACTAAGTGTATGCCCTTCCTTATATAGGCTTGTCCAAGGGGTCATCATGTAATTCTACCTTCCATGGAAGGTCACAAAGGAGCCTCCTTCTCATATGCATCTTTATGTCACTTCTCCTATGTGCTAATAAACCTTACACCATCACCATGATAATATCTATTATCCATTAGAACATACTATAAATTTCCAAGCCCGATGAAGAGGTGTGCTTGTTAATTAGTTGCTAATGCGTTCATTTGATCGGTAGTCAAGTGCACAAGAGTTCGAATAACTTATATCAATCGAAAGTTGTTTACCAATAAACTAATTTTTGGCTATATTATTGATTACTCTTCGAACATATATTTTTGTAAACATCTTCCAAAACAAGTTTACCATCACTAGTTATGATTTAAAAGAGTGTTAAAAGTCTTACTAAATCATTTTAACAACGTTTAATCTAAGATTCAAATACTAAATAATTTAGATATTTAAATACGAAGTGTCCGAAATTTTGGGTAGTTGGAAAATTTCCTCATTGAGATTAGTTATTTTTCTCATAATTATTTTATAAAATCCTATAATCATTTTATAAAATATTCCATTCGCTTATAAAATTAATTAAGTAATATTTATAAGCACTAATTAAGCTTCATTATGCCTCTAATCATTTTAATAATAATTGTAGAGCTTAAGACTCACTTAATTAGCCTACTAACTTCTTCAGAAGTCACCATTGATGTCTTTAATAATTATTTTGTCAATATAACCCTACTTACTACATAGTCATAATTTCAAATCACCGTGCTTAATTCATTAAGCGACCACTAACAAGTATAACTACTCACTTGGTTTTCTAAAATAAATTAGAATGGCTTAATTTATACTAACTAATGATATGCACATAATCATATCACTTAATTAGCCTCAAATCAATCATAACAACAAATATTATTATATAATTAACCCATAATCCATTTCTAAGCCAACTAACTTCTTCAAAAATAGAAATTAATGTCTCTATTAAATAATGAGTTGGTACAATCATGTCTATAACATAAATATAAGCCTAAATCATCACACAACATTCTCTAAATCACTTCATAAAAATTCATAATTGTATTAAATATAACAAGTAAACATAGTAACAAGTAAACATAGTTAGAGAATCATCCACTTACCTTCTTCTTCACCAAATCAAACTCTAGGCCAGTAAAATCCAAATTTAGCTCTCTTGAAATTTGAGATGACACTCTAAACTCCACTATAAACCAATCTGTTGATGAGTTTTGTGAAGAATGAGAAGAGAAGAATTATGGTAATTTTATTAGGATTTATAAGAATTTATTTAAGCATGGATAAGAGGATTCAGGGCTAGGCTTAAGGGAATATTAGGAAAGTGATTAGGAGAGGAAGAAGAAAAGTGACGTGGAATGAAAACGAATGGACCAACTTATAGGCAAGCTAATAGGCCTTGTCTCTAAATCATTTCATCCACACGAAAACATTATTCACTCTGAAAACTTATCGACTCTAAACATAGCCAAGCTTATACTCATTCTTTTCACGATGAATTGTGATCTCAACGGTGGTGCCTCGAGTCCCAATTCATGCATCTCTAAAAATCAAGTATGATGAGTGTTACATTAGTTAAAATTTCAATATTTAAATAGATTAATTAAATATCCAATCGTTAAAATTGTGGGATGTTACATCGTGCAACTTAACTATAATCAAAATGGAGTGTTCATATTGAAGTTTAACTACGCTCCCAAGTCAAGGAAACTATGTAAAACAGTCACTTCGATATTCTCTATTTGACCTTAGTTATATTAGCCAAAAGAAAATTATCGAGTAAGACATTCAATAATTGTCCAATAACTATTAGTATGTAACTCCTTGGTTCCTCCAGTGGCCATGAGTAATACACTATCCAGCATTTGAATAGCATTACGTACTCTAGTCTCAAAGGATGCATTGGTATCCTATCTCGAAACATCTTGACTGGGAATATTTAAAACAATATGTTATTTTCATTGTGATAAATTTCTCATGATTACAACATATTATAATCACTATCACAAAACGTATAATTTAAGAATTTTCTATTAAATATACTGATAAGATAAATAATTAGCATAACAAATTATGACAAGTATATAATAGAAAGAAAAACGCCTTTTATTTCAAACGAGATTTTATTACAGAGTAATAATTTAGAGTAAATCAAAACTTTCCCCTAGGGTATACCCTTAACTCCATCAATCTCCCACTTGCACTTACAGCCGATTATAGAAACTCAATCATATCCTTTCGATTGGATGCTGATAACTGACCCAGCTAAACCCTTTATGAATGTATCTGTTATGTTGTCATTTGTATCTACCCATAGAATTATGAATTCTTTCTTCTTAACAAATTCTATGATGAGATGGAACTCCAATTAATGTGACTTGATTTCTTATATGCTCTAGGTTCCTTTGTGATCTGCATCATAGCATTGTTATCACTAAACAATGTCAATGGCTCTTCTATGTTGATAATCACCCTTGCTCACTCAAAAATTTGCATATTCAAACCGCTTCCTTTGGCTGCTTCGTTGAGGGCAATGTAATCGCCTCCATCGTGCAATCAACTATTATTTTTTGTTTGAAAATTTCCAACTAATAGTCTTACCATTTAAAGTAAAAACGTAATCCAATATAGACTTGCCGTCATCGATGACACTTTGGAAGCTTCGGTCTATATACCGTTCATACGGAGGTCTCCACTCCTATATAAAAGTAATATGTCCGTAGTATTTCATAAATTTTTAAGTATACAATTTATAGTTGTCTAATGTTTTTTTATAAGATTAGACGGATATCAACTTATACATCCTAATGCATAAGCCACATTCGTTCCAGTGCATAGCATGGTGTACATTGTGGAACCTAATGCTGATGCATATTGTATCCTCTTCATATACTCTTTCTCCTCATAAATAGTAGGAGCATCCATAGAAAGGATGAGTCCAAATTGCACCGGAACATTTCCATGCTTGTAATTTTCTATATTGAAACTTTTTAGTATGTACCCATGTACAGGGACTGGGACAATCCTAGCAGCCTCTTAGATCTATCTCTATAGATCCTTATATCTGGTGTATAGTTTACTTCTCCTAAACTCTTCATGGAGAAGTTCATGGTTAACCAAGTTTTTGTTAATTTTAATGACGCAATGTCATTGCCAAGCAATTACGAATCATCGCCATATGAAACTAATAATGCTATAGCACTTCCATATCCTTTCCGATATACGCGCACTTCCTTATATTTTAACAAAAATTGAACTATTTGATTATTTTGTTAAAACACTTATTCCAACATCTTGAAGATTGTTTAAGACCATAAATGATCTTAACAACTTACATGCCTTAGCCACATTCCCACTTATCTCGAAACCCTCAGGTTGCAATTGTAAACGGTCACTTCTAATCAACTTTTAGACATGCTGTTTTCAGATCCTTTTGCCATATTTTGTAGTCGTATAAAGCGATAATGGGTGGCATTATATGAATTGAATTAAGCATTGCTACGGGCACCTTGAATGTAACGAAACCCTTTTGCAATAAGTCTAGCTTTATAAGTCTCCACTTGTTCATTTGCATTTAGATTTTTCTTAAAAACCCATTTACAACCAATGGGTTTTATTCCTTTAAGTATGTCAGCCAAAGTCCATACTTTATTTTCATACATGGAATTCATTTCATATCTTATATCTCCAAGCAAAAGTGCACAGTGTTTACTCTATAGTGCTTTTTGGAATGAGATAGGAGTGTCGTTTTCTAAGGCATAATCCACTTACTCCCCATACATGAGAAAACTATAGTATCTCACTAGTGCACATGATTCCCTGTTAGACCTTCCAATAAGTTACATGTTTCCGTTTATTGGCAAATTTGACTCTTTACTGGCTCAACCTCTATGTTAGCTTCTTGGATCTCATCCAAGTCTACAACCCTCACTACTAATTTCTTTTAACATAAATTCGTTGTCTAAAAGGATAGCATGCCGAGAAATAATAATCTTTTATTCCTCAGTATTTTAAAAAATATATTCCATTGAATTTTTAGGATATCCTATAAATTTACATAGGGTCGATCTTGCCTCAAGTTTCATTAGGCCAACGTTTTTAACGTAGACTAGACAACCACATACCTTTAGATACTTCAACTGAGGTTTCTTTCCATACCACACCTCATATGATGTCTAAGGCACATATTCAATAAGCATCAAATTAAACATATGCGTTGTAGTTTCTAGTGCATATCCCCAATTGGAAATAGTTAACTCAACTTTACTCATCATGGAAAGAACCATATCTAATAGGGTTCCATACCTTCTTTCTAAAACAGTATTGTATTATGGAGTATATGATTTAGTAACCCAAGAGACAATCCTATTGTCTTTTAAGTACCATTGGATATCTTATTAACATACTCACCTCCTCGATCAACTTAAAGTATTTTATCTTATAGTTCATTTGTTTTAAACCTCATTCTTATACTCTTTAATTTCTCACATACATTGGATTTATTCTTAATAAGATACACATATCCTAGTCTTGAGAAATCATTGGTAAAATTTACAAAATAAGAAGTACTATCTTCGGTAACTATAAGCACCAGGCCACATACGTCAGTACGTATGAGTCCTAAGAGTTCATTAACTCTTTCATTACTCCCACTAAAGGGGTGCTTATTCATTTTTTTTCTTTTAGATATGACTTCTAAGTATCAAATGATTCGAAATCAAATAATGGTAGAAAACCTTCAGTTTTTTGTTTGTCAATACATGTTTTACTTATATGACCTGGTCTATAATGTCACATATAATTCTAGTTTATGTAACATTAAAAGAATTGTTAATAACACAAATAAGATAAGAAATAAGTGCAGAAATTGTAAAATCCCTTATTCTGAGGCCTAAAACTAACTGCTACAGATGCTGCAATCATACAAGTTATCAGTTATCAGTGATAAAATGCGGCTATGCTAATCATATCGATAATCAAAAGCATATGAGTATGAAAAAATTTCAAACATAGTTTAATAACAAATTTTCTCATTTCATTTCACAGATGATATATCATATTCATTACGAAATTCCATTCGTAATCCCACATTCAGAGAAAAACTAATTATTGCAAAATATTCCACGAGCGACATATGAAGATGCCTCTTGGTTGATCAGAGTCAAATACTTCGAAATTATACAACTTTTCCATTACATCCAAATAGAAAAAATGAAACTACATAACGGAAATAGATAAAGCTCCTAATAGCTAGATTGCTTCTTGCACGTCTTCAAAAGCTTCTCCATCTAACTGGAACCTTAAAGCCCTTACTCTTGACCTACTCAAATGAGTACTCGAAACTTTAAGGGAAAAACAAATACTTCGGGCCAGACAATTGTCTAATGTTAATAATAATCTACCATCTCGAACCAAATAGATATCTAGTGAGACCACACCACTGAGCGGAGCGGGTTTTTCCCTCATTAGTATCTTATTAAAACGTAACAACCATATATTGTGCTCTACACCCAAAATGGTTAGAACGTAGAAAATAGCATTTATAATTATGCAATACATATTGGATTACCCATTACAATTCATTAGATTGTCCATCTTAATTTCAAATGACTACTCGTCATAATTTAAACTAACTATCCATCTTATTTTAATCTGACTACCCGTCTTATAATTATATGGATTACCCATCTCACATTTAAACATTTTCAAAAATATACGGATTATCCACCTTACATGTATTTATTACTTGGATTACCTATCACTTAACCTATTTACTACCCATCACACATTGTTTAATCATTTAAAATTTGGTGGACCATCCATCACACATATTCCATTTGACTTAAAATGATATGGACTATCCATCACACATCCCATAGTTTCCCTAGGATGACTATGAACCCTTCATAATTCTCATTGAGATTGTTCATCTCTAGCATGATGTTGAATATCCATCTCACATCCCATAATTTTCCTGGGACGACTATAAACCCTTCATTTGACCTTTTAATTCATGCTACCCACATGTATCTATTTAACTCATGTTACCCACATGTTTCTCTTTAAGCCATGCTACCCACATGTTTCTCTTTAAGCCATGCTACCCACATGTTTCTCTTTAATACATGTTGCCCACATGTTTCTCTTTAATCGATGTTACCCGCATGTTTAACAATATCTATTAGTGTTCCCAATTAGGTGTCCCTTAATGTTCCATGTCGAAGTCTATACTCATTGGTATCCCCAATTATAGTGTCGTAATCATAATTTAAATTAACATTAGTGTCCTCAAGAAGTTAAATTCAAAACATATAGCATATCCATTCATTAATTTAGTACAAAATAACATCGAAAATCATATTTTAAAACGACATTGGTATCCCCGGGGACATCATCGCTATAGAATAGGGGCTCTACCTTAATGAATATAGGCGACATTCATGTTGTGCTATGCCTTATCGAACCTTTACCCAAGGTAAAACCAAACTTAATTCCTTTAGGTATAAAATCATGTCAAAATGATGTTGTCGAGTTTCATAAGCTATAGGTTATCCACCTATAAAAACAAAGCTTTAACTTTTATAAGTTAAATGGCTAACTGCCGAAGATATAGGGTCTTCAACCCTCTTAAAACATAGGACACTTTGCCTTTTGTGAAAAAAGTTTTGGTTAACATAAAAGCAAGTCTCTTTGGCATTCAAAAGATGAAGTGCCACATCGTGACTAAAGGCATCGACCCCAAGACCCCTCGTCGATGTTATAAAACCATTAATATTTAAATAACTTCGGCTATTATGCCTCTTCGGTTATATGGTCGAATTAATAAAAGCGGCATCGCTGCCTTAGCCTTGAAAGCAACGTAGTGAATAGGTGCAACGTCTTGTAAAACAATTGTAAAGATATGCGACGTCGTCGATATCGACTATTAAAGCTTTTAAAATGCTTAAATGGATCTCAAAGACGTCAAGCCGCCACTTATCTATTGTCGCTATTGTCCATTTCGATATTGAAGAAGCCGCTTCATTGAAACTTAAGTATCTATCGTGTGCTTCCACCTTCGTCAACGTTGCCTTCATAGAAGTGGCATCCCATTAGGCCCGAAGTGGTGCATGCGACACGGCATCCATCGTAATTAGCACAAAAACTAATATATTTCTATTAAAAGTAAATACATTTCACCAAATCTTACACTTTGTTAAATTTATGTTGGTTAATAAAATCTCCTTGCCTAAAACTGTTCAGAAATCTGCTGCCCTACATTTTCAAATTCAAAAACACATTTAAAATAATTAACTAATACCCTTAATTAATTTATCCTTTTATATGCTCATCTAGCATGGTAAATTCGTAATAAATTGAAATCACTTGGGAAAAGTCCCAGTGATTCATAGAAATTATAGAATGTTTTTTCTTTAACGTATAAAAATTTCGTATCCAAAAACCATATTTAATGATCTTAAACAATTAAAACCTAAAATTAAGCAATTTCCCCACTAGAAAATTTATAAAATATTTATTCTAGCTTAGAAAATTATGAAAATAAAAAATCATCTCCAAATATCATTTTACATTAGATATTCGAAAATTTAGTCATTTAAAGATTAAAAACTTAGGTTTTACTCTAAAAAAGAATTAAATCATTTGATAGAAATTCTATAATTTTCCATTAACCATTATTTATCCATACAATGATTATCTACCCAAATTTTGACAAATCAAACAAGAAAGATTCTGGTATTACCCATATTCGAATTCACAAGCAATTAAAAGAGATTGAACCTTTATTATTCACCTTTTAAACAAATGTTGGAGTTGAGATTTGATGTAACTTTTAATCCCTAAGCTTCTTCCCTTTGAATCTTCAAATTTCGGCTTCCTAATGCTTGTTTAATGGCCAGCCACTCTTTTCTTTCCTATGATTATTTTGTGATGAATGATAAAAATGACAATTAGAACGAGGTAAAATGGTTTAAGGCAAAAGTTTTGTCTATTCCTATATTGCCTCTTCCATTCATTCCCTTATATGTTTAGTCTTTAAAACAAATTTAGTTAGTTTATTAAGGCACGACCATATTAGTTACCCCCAAATCTCATTTCCTTAATTGTTTACATTATTCTATTTAATCTATCCGATTAAATGTACTGAATAATGTTAAACAGAAATTAAGGATGTTACAGGTTCCCTCTTAAAGAATTTCATCCTCGAAATTCAATAAGGACTACAGAACAAGCATATCAAACATGCAAACAATGCTAATATATCCTACCAGCTATAAAGTCTATATATGGCAAATATGGAACCTACCCTTATAATAGCTCAAGATAAGTATCCTTAATCGTGCCCTCTGTCTCCCAAGTACAGTCTTTCTTGTTATCGCTCCATGGAACTTT
This sequence comes from Allium cepa, assembly GCA_030765085.1. Classification (NCBI taxonomy): domain Eukaryota; kingdom Viridiplantae; phylum Streptophyta; class Magnoliopsida; order Asparagales; family Amaryllidaceae; genus Allium; species Allium cepa. The sequence goes on from CM060943.1 coordinate 459,028,043, forward strand.
CACTAACTACACTTTCTTGTCTCTTAACTTCATCTCATATTTCGCTACAACCCGAACTGGTTGTTTAACAAAAGTCAGATCTGGTATTACATCTAAATCTTCAAACGCGTCAGACCAATAGTAGTTTCTGGATCATGCACATACTTCTGAAGATGAGAAACATGAAAAACATTATGGACACTTTTTCCAAACTGCTCAGTAACACGACTCGATAAGCAAGCTTTTCGATTCTCTCTATAACTAGGAATGGTCCAACATATCTTGGTGTCAGTTTCCCTAACTTTCCAAAATGTACCATACCCTTCATCGGTGATACTTCAATAAAATTATGGTTTCCAAATGAAAAATCTAAATCTTTACAACTCTTATATGCGTAATTTTTCGACCTAGACTGATGTTCTCTCATCCTACCTCAAATTTATTCAATCTTCTCTGTGGCTTCTCTCACCACCTCTGGACCAAGGACAAATATGTCTTCTGTCTCCAACCAACATGCTGGTTATTTGCACTGCCTTCCATACTAAGCTTCAAAAGGCACCATTCATATACTAGCCTAATAGCTATTATTATAGGAAAACTCAACCAAGTGAAAATTGTTTCCCACAACCCATCAAAATCTAGCACAGAAGCCCTCAACAAATCTTCAAGTACCTTATTAACTATCTCTGTTTGCCCATCCATCTATGGGTGATAAGCGGCACTCATCTTAAACATGGCACCTAACACTTCCCGTAGAATATTCTAGAACTTGCTAGTAAATAATGCATCTCTATCACTAACTATACTACTAGGAATCCCATGCGGTCTAATAATATTCTTTATAAACAACTTAACCAATACATGCGCCATCTTGGTTAACTTAACAGGAACTAAATGGGCACTCTTGGTCAACCTATGTACCACAACCCATCTACTTTCATTTCCCATGTTTGACCTTGGCAAACTATCAATAAAATCCATGGATATTGAATCCTATTTCCAACTATTGTGTCCAAAGTTTGAAGCAATCCACTTGGAATCTGATGTTCGGCTTTCACTTGTTGGCAATTTGCACATTGCTTCACCCATAAGCCTACATCCCACTTCATATATTCCCAGAAGAAACTCCTCTTCATATCCTGATACACTTGTTTCCCTCGGGATCAATCATGAACTTTGATCGATGACACTCCCTAAGAACTTCCCTCCTTAGGTTTCCAATATCCGGAATGCATAATTGTCCTTTCTTTCTTAGCCATCCCCTCTGGTTAAGGATAAAATTCATTAGATCATCGATCTCGGCTCCACCTTCCAATCTTCTAATCTTTTTAGCTAATAATGGATCATCTCTCTGCTTAGATGTAATCCTTTCAATCAACACTGGCTAAACTTCCAAGCAAGATAACATGGTTGTACTTTGACTAGAACTAGCAGTCGATCTTAACTGCATACTACAAGTAATCAATGCCTTCAGATCTTTCCATTCTGCAAACATAGTTAGCACCACACTCTAATGCTTCTTGCTAAGTGCATTTGCAACCTTATTTTCTTTCCCTAGTGTATACTTAATACCAAAATCATAAGCTGCTAAAAACTCCAGCCACCTTTGCTGTTTCATTTTCAACTCTTTCTAAGAGAATAATACTTCAAAGATTTATGATTCGTATACAGGTCAAATCATTCTGGTATGAGGTGGTGTCTCTACACCTTCAATGCGAAAATCACCGCTGCCAACTCCAGATCATGAGTCAAATTTCTAACATCTTGTGGCCAGAGCTGCTGCGAAGCGTAGGCGATCACTTTACCCATCTACATTAATACAACTCCAAATCTTGTTCCACGTGCATCTGTATACACCACTAAATTTGGTTCCCATCTAGAATAATTAACATGGGCACATTGGTCAAAATATGCTTCAACTCAAGGAATGCTTCCTCACATTTATCGGACCAAATAAACTTCACATCCTTTCTAGTTAGCTTAGTCAAAGGTGCTCCTATCCATGAAAATCCTTGATAAACCTCTGATAATAGATAGCTAATCCAAGGAAACTTCCTCGGTCACCATCTTGAGTCTTTTCCAATCTTCAACATCTTAGTATTAACAGGGTCAACCAATAACCCATTTTCTAGAAATATATGACAAAGGAACTTCGCTTCTTTCTTTTAGAAATGACACATTGAAAACTTTGCTTTAAGTTAATGCTGCCTCAACATCTCAAGCACTATTCTAAGATGAACCTCATGTTCTCTTTCATCCTTAGAATATATCAAAATGTCATCTATAAACACCAATACGAATCTATCCAAGTGCCCTTGGAAAACCCGGTTCATCAAGTCTACAAAGAAAGCTAGCGCATTAATTAACCCAAATGGAATTACTAACATTCGTATAAACCATATCTTATTCAAAATGCTATTAATGGAATACTATCCTCCTCCACTATAAACTAATGGAAACCTATTTCCAAATCCAACTAGGAAAATACTTGGGCTCTGCTCAACTGGTCAAATAAATCATCAATTCTCGGCAAAGGTTATCGATTCTTTATTTTTATCATTGAATTTACGATAATCAATGCACAATCATAACGACCCATCTGGTTTCTTCCTGAACACAGCGGTTGTTCCGTAAGGCAAACTTTGGTCTAGTAACTTCTAAGTCTAAAACTGTTCCTTTAATCCTTCATCTCGGTAGGTGTCATCCTACTAGGTGGTCTACATATGGGTTTAGCTCCTAGTACAAGATCTATTCGAAAATCGTTAACTCATTTTGGTAGCAGTCCTATAACAGGCTCAAAGATATCCACTAATTCCCTTACAATTAAAACCTGATTCAATTTGTCTTCCACTTCTGTGGCACCAATAAAGCACAAATTTTTTGGACTCGATTTCTTAACTAAGTATACTATTTAGTCACTACTATCAGGATGTCTCAATGATATTTTCTTATCCAGGAAAATATTCTAGCGTCGTATTTTCTCAATCAATCCATATCTAAAATAGTCTCGAAACCTGCGAAATCAAATGCATACAAATTGTAGGCAAAACTATAACCTAGCAACTCAAACTCTATATGGTCACAGTTCATCCCTAGAATTGCATACCCTCGTATTGTATTAGCTATCGTTAAGGAAGTAACAAGGTAACATGGTTCCAAACATAACTTATCTACCAAATACTGAGATACAAATGAATGTGAGGCACTAGTATCAACATACCCTAGCTAGTATGCTATGAATCAAAAGCGTACCTTCCATCACGGACTTTCCTTTCTCAGCGGCAGTTGGTCTTGATGTAGATGGCTCCAAAAGAAAGACCTTCCCCTTTCCAGCCCTGGCAGCTTCTCGACATTTGTTCTTATAATGCTCCGCCTAGTCATGGTAAAGCACTTCACGTTTTGCTTCCCTACTACAACCTTGCCATCAAAATTGACACTCATTAGCATAGTGTCTCTTCTATTCAACATATGTAACAAACTATATCAGCTTTCCCCTTTTCGACGGCCCCACTTTTTGAGCTCCCTTCTTCTTAAATAATTTCCTCTTCTTATTCTAAGAATTCTGGTTGTCCACGGACTTCTATTTCCCAACGGTTGAAAACATTTCTACATTGCTGACAACATCCTCCACCACTACATTCGATGAATTTATGTGTAACATCCCGCCTTCTCGCACACTTTAAACCGACACACATGCCGATTCAAACCATACGGAAGGGCGGATTTGTTATGGGGTAAATAAGAAAAAAAAACAGAGAAGAAATAAACAAATAGAATCTCACAGCGGAAGGATAAAATATAATAAGAAAATATACAGTTTATAAAACTGTTTACAAACATTTATATAATACATATCAGAGTTACACATACCAATAACAATGCAGCGGAACAGTGTGAGTGTAGGGCAATACTATAAATAATAATAATACAAATTCTTCGTCTTCATCCTCCAAAGCTAAAGTCTTCGATCCTGAAACGCTCGGACTGACCCGAGCGTATTTGAAAAGACAAAAACACTCGAGTCAGAACTAAAAGATCTTATGTGAGTTAAATTAACAGAAATAAATATGAGTGCAATAACTCAAAAGATGTTCGGGATTTACATCTCCTACGGATCCGTTAAACTATTTACTATGTAGTATATTGCGCTATTATAATAGTGTCTATAGTAAAATAAACATACTTTTAAATAGCATTAAGGCTTTACATTTTCCACCTTAACACGTAATAGTCCCAGTAGTCCATCCAATATCATAGTCCCTCCTGATCGGGAAGCCACCAGAGGATACCACATGGGCTACGGGAGAAATCCAAACTCGTACAAGGCGCGATAGGGTAGGTGACACGGCACAACTAGGCAATGCCAGGGTAGATATACCAATTACGCTTCCGGGTCAATGGTAACGCGTAGCCGCAGCTACCGCCCACCTCGAACAAACTCCCCCAAAATCAAAATAGAAGTGGCCACTGAATCAATCCAAAGTCAAAGTATAATATCGAAGAGGAGTGTCCGATCAGAGGAATGACCTAATTAACCCGTCAATCGCTCCTGTTTTAGCCACCTTATGCTAACTCACGGGAGTTGGGTCCACGTATTTACCTTACAGGAAACGTCGCCACCAACCTACTTCATTCTGGAATCTCCACCGCGTACACGGTTAGTCAAAGTGGTTTTCGGTATCGACAGAGAGTATGTCCATATCCGATCCCGGTCTCTTTGCCAACCCATCGTTATTATAACACCGCGGTCATTTAAAAATAGTTTATACTTTAAAACCAGAATATAATCCATTTCAAAACCATAATATTACGATATCATTTCTTCTTTAAAACCCAAAACGATTCATTTTGATATTATTTTTATAAAACCCAAATCAATGATATCATTTCCCAAATATAAATCTTTTCCAAAAATTATGCCACTTTTAAAATTTATAACTCCTTGTAACCAAATATTTGAATATTAACTTTCAACATAATACTTCGAAATTCATAGTTTTTAAAACCATTACTTTCAAAACTAAATGGTTTGGATATTCAACGATATATAAAATAAGTGATTTAACTTTATGGTTACTTTGTAAAGAAAATAATTTACATGGCTTTACAAATATGGTCCTTTATTAAAGTTTAAACCATAATCACTTTAAGTTCTAAAACCCCTTAAATTTCTATGTGTATAAATCATTTGGAGTATTAATATTCAAAACTAAAGATGGAATTTAATTTTTTTTTTCAACAAATTTGATGTTTATTATTTAGTCTTGAATATTCACATAAATTCATAAACAACTCCCAATTTCTAGCAATTAAATATCTCTTCAATTTAATTTATACTAGAATATTCATTTTATACTTATATTGGAAAAATCCAGTTATATCTTAAAATTTCCAAATTTAAACATTTAACATACAGTATAAATTATCAAACACTATTTTCCTAAAATTTCCATTTTTATTAAAGGGATTCGTATACATTTCATATTAAAAATTTACTCCATATGTATATATATATATAAATGGAAGAATAATATTTATAAAATATCAAAATTTAATTTTTATAAATCGTATCACATCCAAACCATAGAAATCACATAAAAATAGTTATATATAGACCGCGGTGCCTGTATATAATTTTCTATCCTATGGTCAAGTGATACGGATATCTATCATTTTAATCCGCAATTTAAAAGATATAAAATTTTGCGGTTGTATATCATTTCAAACCACAATCCCGAATGAAAGGAAATATGCATGATAATTTGCAATTAAATGATATACAATAAAACATCCATCAACATCACCCATCATCCAATCACCAATCATTAAGCAATATCAATCAATAACAATTTATATTTGATAATATATAACAGGTAATAACTGGCAATTTTATTCAGATTAAATTTAACAACTATTAATCTAACAGTTTATATTCAGTAATAAATTATATAACTGTTAACTAGCAGTTCATATACAAATAAATAAACTCTAACTATCAATTAATACGCAATAAATATATTAAATTAACAGTTAAATTCAATAAATGCAATTCAGCAGATATGAATGAAATAAACATGCCAAATACTCATAAATAAATTTTATTCATTTCTAAAATTAATTTAACAAACATAAAAGCTTCTAGTAGTTGTGAGTGGGTTAAAACACTCACCTTTTGAATTTAAATCGAATTTAAATCCGATTTAAACCCAAAATTCGACGGTCTCCAAATCTGTCCAAACTAGCGCCAACAGATCTGAAATTTAATTACGATCAAAAGAAATTTCGTGTGAAACGGAGTTCGTATGTGGAAGTTAAATGTATTAACGTGTTCGAAAAATCAAAATTAAATTAAATTCAAACAAAATAAACCTACCTATTACCACTTGCCATGTCAGCGTTTCCTGTGCACCCCTAGTGACTAATCTCACCAAACCCATGTTCCAATTTCGCAAAAAGATGAAGAAATCAAAAAGCCCCAATTCAACCTTTAGGGTTTCGAAATTCAAGGTTTGACAGTGATTTCTGGTAAATCCGGTCACCATCTTGGAAAGCGAACAGCAGATGCAGATTCGTATCGATGAAATCTATAACACATAATTTTTTGTGAATTTTTCCGAAGACTTTAAATTTTTAGCTTTTGATTTGGTTTGAAATTAGATCTAAAATTTGCATCCATTGAGGAAGAGAAAGAATTGAAGAAATGAACGTACAGCAAATGAGCATAGAATGGAGGCTAGGGTTTAATATTTGGGTTTATATAGATAGGTTAGAATTAGAGTAGATGGATCTGATAAACAAACGCGCTGGACGATAATTTAAATTAACGTAATAATTACAAATCACCATACTATGCAGACATTTACGTTATTTCCCATTTATTACTTTATTTAACACAACCCTTAATTTACATCTATTGCAATGTTTTCAAATTGATTGAATGTACTAATTATATCACTCCTAATAATTGTTGTAAGACTCTAAATTCCACATTTGTAAGTATATATTATTTCCACTCAAATCTTATAAATATATACAGAGTATATGTTTCCATTAAATCATTATTTATTATGTATTCAAATTAACTAAATTCACTATTGAAGTCCGTTTATATTTATTACCAAATATCCATTTACCTTTTCCAATAAATTTGAATCCCATTCATTTAATATAACAAATCAAATTTCCATTCACACCTTATTATCAACCCTTAATATTGGTCAAATTTCATTACTTATATAATCCAATCAATTCCAAATGATTCAGCAAGCTTGGATGTGAATTAAAATCTATAAATATATCAATTTGCAGTGTTAATATCTGCACTTTCTTATTATTTGGACATAAAATCTTTATTCTCAAAACTCAATTATTAAGTCTTATACTCTTATACTCTCAACTTGAATCCAATTAGATAAATAGATTTGATTTCCATTCCAACTCATTTTATTGCAAATAAACTTTTTACCATACATTAAATTCCAAATTATTAATAAACTTTTATTCCCATTTCCTTTACACACAATCATCGTATTATAAAGGTATCTTCCATTGATTTGCCTTAACTTATTTAAGGTAACCTTACATTAATATCTATTGCTATGATTTCAAATTATTATCCCCTCATTTTTCTTAACTATTATTAATTCCAATCTTAATGAATTCAACATTATAAGTTTGATAAATTTATTAAATTCACTCAATTGTTTACAAATTCCATTTTAAATTCAATAACGTAATATTTTACATTTAATTCTATTTTATTTGTAGTAAATACCCTTTGTTGGATTTAATATTCAAATTATAAATAAAATCTTGCTTTCTAAAGTTATATCAACAATGGTCCAACTAAATTTGAATTAGCTTTAACTTTATTTTATGGAATTAACTATTGCAATAAATCCAAATTGATAAATAAGGCTTGATTCCTATATTAACTACTTCGGTTCCAATTAACCTTTTATGGTGAATATGAATTTCAAGGTATAATTGAAATCTTTATATCCATTTGATTTCACCGTTTCATTTTTATTATTAAATCCATTATAGCCAAATGCATGAAATTTATATACACAAATATTTTAAATCCCAACTTAAGTTTTACTTAACGTATTAATAAACGTTTAAATTTTCTTAATTGCAATAACTCAATTACCTTCATTCTTTTTATTCACGTAGCTAAATCTTGATTTAAAATCTTTACTATAACCCATAGTCTTATTAAAATAGGAATTTACACTACCTGTAACGTTAATTTCCATCAGTAAAGATCTTACACCCTTTGTTCCATAGATTTAGATTTCACAAATTTAGCTACTGCATTAATTCTTATTTATATAACATAAATGTTCATATACTTTGAATTCATTCCCAATTCACCAACTCAATTAATTATGCTTTACAAATGTGTTTCCAATATATAGGTATTTTATACTAATTGTTATCATACCCATAATTACACGCTTATAACTAATTCCCACATTTGCATAAATTTATTAAGTTAGAATGTTTATTAAGGTTTATGCATTTCCAACTTGTACTGATTTTACACAATTATTATGATTTCTCACAGAACGTTAAATTTATTAAATGGCCATTTATTATAATTAACTCCCTTAATTGAATCAACTGCTTATTATTATATTTTCATTCTTACCATTTCTTCCCATTATAAATTCATTTACGTATTTACACATCTCTATCTTTCAAATATTAATAACCAAACTGATTACATACACTGTTCTTACCAATCTTCATATATTTGTTCAGATCTATACTCTTTCTCATATAATTAAAGTTTATGTTTCTATTAGATTTTTTTTTTCTTACAGACATTGAATTTTACTATCTACACTTATTGCATCTTTGTATACATGAATACTATTAAAGTTAATATTTATATTAACTTTTATAAATTCAACTTTCATTCGTTTCTTATCACTAACTTTCAACAAAATGTGACCATCTACATTAACCAAACCTATTGTCATAATGTTTTATTGTTACACTAAGTTACGCAACTACTATACCAAATTTCTACATTTATTCCTTAACAAATTAGAAATTATACTAATCTAATTTATTACATATTATTAATTTAACGGGTCGTTACATTATGAGTGTCGTATAGTTGCTCTAGCAATCTCGGACCTCAACCCTTGGATAGATTTCTCATTCCTCTTAATAATATTGTCAATAGTGGCATATCAATACCTGAATAGCTCATCAAATTTAGCAAAGTAATCCAATACTGAAATTGACTTCTGCTCCAACTCTATAAACTTCCTGAGCAAGACTAATTTAGCTACTTCAGACAAAAAAAATCTTTCTTCAAATCTCCTTGAAAAATCCACCTAACTCAACTCCTCCTCAGGAACTCTTACGGTAACTCCATTCCACGAAAATAAAGTGGCTCCTTATAATTATCTCGAAGCCAATCTTCTTTTCTACTCATCATTTAGACTCGGCGAAAATTCTTTCATACTATAACAGCTAGTTCACCTCTTTTATTGCATTCTCAGTCCCCAGAAAAGGCTTTCCACTCAGACTGGTTTAATGTCGACTCAGCTTGGCACAGTTACTACCAACTAGGACTACGAGATTGACTCCTCCCTCAATAGCACCATTTCCTCAAGCCACTTTTACAGCTACTCCAGCTCGCATCAAGTTGACGAAGAATGGATACATAGCCCCCACGTCTACTGGCGGGGTCCCAGCACCTACACTTGCATTTGCATTTTGATTAGCATTTGCCATCGACCTTGGTTTCTCCTGGTGTCGGGCCAAGCATTTCCAATGGTTGTGATGCTTCCTCTACCTAGATTTACTCTTCCATTTTCTGCCTACATATCTTTCTTTCTTGTAAATCTGTGTTCGAGCCTTAGTAAGATATAGAAGAACAGCCTAAGAGAGAGGGAAGAATACATACGTTTATATAGCAAATTCAAGTATGTTATTATAGCATTATCCCATACACCAATCTTATTCTCTGATTCATCTGGATTTTTATTTCAAAAATTCTTTACATTTAAAATTCTTTTAATCATAAACCTATGTCCGATACCAACTTGTAACTTCCCTCATTCTGGGGCCCAAAATTAATTGCTACGGATGAAGCATCCATATTAATTCTTAACGAAAAAATGCAGCTATTTTAATCATATCAATAATCAAAAGCTCGTGAATATGAATTTTTTTTCAAACATAGTTTAATTTTCTCATTTCATTTCACAAATGATATTTCATATTCATTACATAATCACATTCATAATCTCGTGTTTGAAGAAAATATACTTATTACAAAATACTCCAAGAACGACATATGAAGATGCCCTTTTGGTTGATGAGAGTCAAATACTTGGCAATTATACAACTTTTCCATTACATCCAAATAGACAAAACCAACTACACAGTGGAGATAGATAAACAACAAATAGTTAGATTGCCTTCTACATGTTCCAGTAAGCTTATTCGTCTAACTGAACCTGAAAGCCCTTACTCTTGACCTACTCAAATAAGTACCTAAGAGTTTAAGAGAGAGAAAAAACTTCGGGTCGGACAGCTATCTGGTGTGGATAATAACCTACCATCTCAAACCAAATAGATATCTAGTGAGACCATGTCATTGAGTGGAATGCATTTTCCCCTCACTAAATGTAACAACCATATACTGTGTACCTATAACCCCAATGGTTAGAATGTTAAAATATCATTTATAACTATGCAATACATATCAGATTACCCATCCCAGTTCACTAGATTATCCATCTTAATTTCAAATGACAACCGTCATAATTTAAATTGACTATCCATCTTTATTTAATCTGACTACCCATCTTATAATTATATGGACGGCCCATCTCACATTTAAACATATTCAAAATTATGTGGACTATCCATCTCACATGTACTTATTACTTGGATTACCCATCCCTTACCATATTGACTACCCATCATATATGGTTTAATCATTTAAAACTTTCGGGACTATTCATCACACATATTCCATTTGACTTAAAATGATGTGAACTATCCATCACATATCTCATAGTTTTCCTAGGATAACTATGAACCTTTCATAATCCTCGTAGAGATTATCTATCTCTAGCATGATGTAGACTATCCATCTCACATCTAATAGTTTTACTAGGATGACTATGAACCCTTCATTTGGCTTTTTAATTTATGTTACCTACATGTATCTATTTAACTCATGTTACCCACATATTTCTCTTTAATCCATGTTACCCACATGTTTTAATTTAATCCATGTTTCCCACATGTTTAACCATATCTATTGGTGTACCTAATTAGGTTATTTCCTCTTATAAATTTACATTTCAAAGTGACATACATTGGTGTCCCCTGATGTTCCATGTCGAAGGTTATACTCATTGGTATCCCCAATGATGTGCGGGAATCATAATTTAAATTAACATTGATATCCCCAAGAATTTAATTTCAAAACATATAGCATATGACTCCTCGCCATTCATCACTTTAGTATAGAATAACATCAAAGTTCATATTTCAAAACAACCTTGTTATCCCTAAGGACGTTGTCATTATAGAAAACATTGGCTCAATACCTTAACGAAGATTGGCGACATTCATGCCGCTTTATGCCTCATCGGCCCTCCACCCAAGGTAGAATCAAACTTAATTCCCTTTAAGTATAAAATCATGTTGAAATGATGTTGTTGAGTTTCAAAAACTATAGGCTATCCACCTATTCATAGAAAGCTTCTAACTTTTATAAATTAGATGGCTAACTACCAAAGATATAGGGTCTTCGACACTCTTAGACATAGGCCTCTTCGCCCCTTGTGAAAACAGTTTTGGTTAACATAAAAGCAAGCCTCTTCGACATTCAAAAGATGAAGTGCGACATCGTGGCCAAGGGAATCAGCACCATCGACCTTAACACCCTCGTCAATGTTATGAAACCTTTATATATTTAAATTACTTTGGTATTATGCCTCTTCTCTTATAAGTTCAAATCAATAAAAGTGCCATCACTGCCTTAGCCTTGAAAGCAATGTAATGAATAGGTGCGGCATCGTGTAAAATAATGGTAAAGATATGCGACGTCGTCGACGCTGACTATTAAAACTTTTAAAATGCTTAAATGAACCTCGAAGACGCCATGCTGCAACTTATCTATTGCCGCTATTGTTCATTTCGATGTCGAAGAAGCTACTCCATAGATACTTGAGTATCTATCGTGCATTTCCTCCTTCATCAACATTGACCTTTATAGGAGCAGCATTCCATTACGCTCAAAGAGGTTCAGGTGGCATGACAACCATCGTAATTAACACGAAAATTGATTTATTGCTATTAAAAGTAAATAATTTTGACCAAATCTTACACTTTTTCAAATTTCTATTGGTTAATAATATTTCCTTACCCAAAACATTTTAGAAATCTTCTGCCCGATATTTTCAAGTTGCAAAAAATATTTAAAATAATTAATTAATCCATTTATATGCTTATCTAAAACATGATAAATTCGTAACAAATTGAAATCAATTGGGAAAAATCCCAAAAACTCACACAAATTGGAGAATATCCTTCTCTTTAATGCACAAAAATGTCACACCCAAAACCATATCTAATTATCTTAAAAAATTAAAACCCAAAATTAAGTAACCTACCCCTTAGGAAATTTTGGAAAATATTTATTCTAGCTTAGAAAATTATGAAATTAAAACCCTACCTCCAAAATATCATTTTACATCACATACTCAAAAATCTAGTCATTTGGAGATTAAAAACTTAGGTTTTACCCTAAAACAAAGTTAAATCATTTCATAAAAATTCCATAATTTCCCATGAACCATTATTCTATCCAAACAATGACTAGTTAACCAAATCTTGACAAATCAAACAAGAAAGATTCGGGTGTTACCTACATCTGAATTCAAAAGCAATTAAAAGAGATGGAACCTTTATCATTCACCTTTTAAATCAAACGTTGGAGTTTAGATTTCGTGTAGCATTTAATCCTTAAACTTCTTCACTTTGAATCCTTAAACTTCGACTTCATATTGCTTGTTTAATGGTCGACCACTCTTTTATTTCCTTTTATTGTTTTGTGATGAATGATAAAAATGAGAATGAAAGTGAGGGGAAAGGGTTTAAGGCAAAAGGTTTAGTTTATTCCTAAATTGTCCATCTCATTCATTCCTTATATGTTTAGTGTTTAAAATAATTTTACTTAGTTTATTAAGGTGCAACATTATTAATTACCCAAATCTTATTTTCCTTAATTATTTACATTATTCTATTTAATCTATCCAATTAAATGATTTGAATAATGTTAAACAAAAATTAGGAGTGTTACATAAATGTCATTAACTAAAATACCATTGTAGATTTCATTTCCATAAAACATAATTTTCATAATATTATCAATATGATTAAAAATATATCAAGTCTCGAATAATTTAGATATTGAAATTACTCCATAAATCAATTTTTAACATAATAGCATCTAGTAGAGATCCATCAAAAGCTTAAAGCCTCATCTTACCCTTTGTCACATGCGTCTATACCTGAGTCCCTGTAACATATTACGTATATGAGTTTCTGATCTGGTATCTAAAACCAGGATAATTTATTAATTGGAAAACAATTTTTAATTGTAAATATACTCATGGAAGCGGCAGAACCATTTTGTTTCTTCTCTTGACAATCTTTCGGTAATCTAGACAGTTCCATTTCCATTGCCCCTTCTTGTGACTGTGATGACTTCATCCTTGTCATTTGAAATAGTCTTCTTATTCTTCTTGTTAATATGCTTCATCTTCTTTGAACTATTCAAAGATGATACTTTTCTTTTTACTGCGAGCAGTGCACCTTGATCGTTGGATGAAGGCTCTACTGACCTTGATATATTGATCCGCACTACGAGGCATACATTCAATTGGTTCATATAATAGTTTACTATAAACAACTCAAACTGTGGAGTTAGAGACCCTAATATGAAGTTAACATGCAACATGTTGCTTATCGTGACATCTAATTGAGCAATTCTATCAGCATTGCCTTTCATCATTAAGACATACTCATCCACTTTCATTCCCTTTGAAATCTTCATGTTGAGCATTGTACCTTGCGAACAAGATTTCTCCCCAAAGAATTCTTTGGGGCTATCGAAGGTTTGACGGATATGCATAGTTTTGTGTCGTCTTTGCAACAGTTTTTCGAATGTAGACAACACTTAAACTTAGGCTATTTTTAGGTCCATAAGTCATTTGTTATTAGCAATTATTAGTTTGAGGTCCATAACTTCAATGGGTCCAACCCTAGTAGGTTCAGTTATTGACGACCATAAGCATTCATATATAAGTGCTATTTTGAATGCTCTTAGTCAGTTCACAAAGTTAGGTCTAGTGAGTTGTCATTTTCAAAAAACAATTTTGGTGTAGAGATTTTTCAACAAATTTAATTTAGTAGATTAGGACATTATATTCATAGCAAATGTTCTTATAATATTAGTAAGGTTAAACTTTATATTCCATTTTACTAATAAGCCCCCACTATAATTCTATATTACTCAAAACACTAAGAGAAACATAGAAGTCTTTAGATTTCCCTAATAAGTGAGAGAACTCGCTTGCCTTGAGACTCCGACCTGCAGTTTTTGTAAAACCCCACAAAATTTACTAAGAATTTATTGCCAGAAATTAACCAATTTAAAATAAAGTAAAAATGTACTTTGTGAATAATTTGGCTATGAAACTTGCACTATTATGTTCATAGCAATTTTCTAGACAACTTTCATATAAAAAAATTGTAATCGCAGTTAAACAGAATAGTTGTAAAGTTTAAAGAATTGAAATAAAAAATAATTAAAAATATATTATAGGAAACAAATAAATAAAATCTAGACGTTTAACATTTGTCATATATAACTTAATCGATCGACGGCATCTTTGGGACCACTCGACAATCAACGGTCATTAGCCCCCAATGAACTCGTCGACTGTGGGTAAATGTCAGCTAGGGTTAACCTAGGCCAAATGGCCCAAATTTTATAATAACAAATCAAACGACTGGTGTAACATTCCGCCTTTTGTACGTTTTAAATCGACGATAAATCATACACGTCAGACACAAACCATACAAAAGAGCGGATTGTTATTAGGGTGAGTAAGAAAAGCAAAGAAAGAAATAAAACGAAACAGAATCTCACCGTGGAGTGACAAAATATAATAATCAAATAACAATTCATGAAGCTATTTTACAAAACATTTGATTATACTTATAAAACACATATCAGAGTTACACATGTCCAGAGAATAATAAATAATGCAGTGGAATAGTATGAATGTAGAGGAATAATATAATAGATAATAGTAATACAATCTTCGTCTTCGTCCTCCAGAAATAAAGTCTTCAAATCTTGAAATGCTCAAGATGACCCAAGCGAATTGAAAAGACAAAACACTCGAGTCAGAACTAAAAGATCTCATGTGAGTTAAATCAACAGAAATAAATATGAGTGGAATGGCGTCAGAGATGTTTGCAGGGTTTGACATCTCCTATCCAGTGTCTAATATGAGTGCAGTAACTCAAGAGATGCTCGAGATTCACATCTCCTAAGGGTCCGTTAAACTATTTACTATATAGTAATATTTCTCTATTATAATAATGTCTATGGTAAAATAAACTTACTTTTAAATAGCGTTAAGGAGTTACCCAATCTCCCCCTTAACACAATAATAGTCCCAGTAGTCCATCCAGTATCAGCGCATCTTCAGATCGGAAGACTACCCTAAATACTCCATGGGCTACGGAAAAAATGCAAAATCATACAAGGCGCGCTAGGGTAGGTGACACGGCACAACTAGGCAATGCCAGGGTAGATATACCAATTATGCTTCCGGACCGGTGGTAACGCGTAGCAGCTACTACCGCCCACCTCGAGCCATACCCCTAAAAGTCAAAGGGCCCCAATTAATCACAATAATAGAATGGTATTGAAGGAGTGTGTCTGATAAAAGGTGCAACCTTCTTAGCCCGTCAATCGCTCCTGTTTTATCCACCTTATGCTAACTCACGGGAGTCGGGCCCATGTATATACCTCAAAGGAACGCCGCCACCATCCTACTTCATTCTGGAATCCCCACCGCATATACGGTCGTTAAAGTGGTTTTCGAAGTTGGCAGAGGTATGACAACTTCTGATCCTAGTCTCTTTAACAACCAAACGTTATTATAACACTACGGTCATTTCAAAATAATTTATACGTCAAAACCAGAATATAATATCCATTTCAAAACCATATAAATACGATATCATTTCCATTTCAAAAACCAAATCAATATGATATCATTTCCACTTCAAAAACCAAATCAATATGATGTCATTTCCACTTAGAAACCAAATCAATATGATATCATTTTTATTTCAAATATATCCTTTTCCAAAAATCATAGCACTTTCAAAGGTATACACTTCGAAACCGAAACACTTGAAGTTACAACACTTTCAAATCATAATACTTTGAAACTCATAACTTTGAAACATAACTTCCACCACTTAAATGGTTTAAATATTAAAATACTTTATATAATAAACTAGCTTATTCAATTTCACAAATCAAGTCCAAAACAACTCGAATTTCCAAATTTAAATTTAACCAAATACCAAATCATAAATTTCAATATGATTCAGTTTCCAAATAAACTATTCCAAATTATACTGATTTTAAAATAGATTTCAGCCATTGATTAAACCATTTAAAATTCAATATATTCCAAACTTTAAGTATTCAACAATGTCAAAACTAACTCTGGTTATTACGATTCAAGAATTTAATTTTCTGTTGTTTAGTTTTGAAATATTTTACATAATAGATCCATTATCAATTAAATAAAACTCAAATTACAAATAACTAAATATTTCCTTCAATTTATTTATACTAGAAATATTCATTTAATTCACCTTAAACCAAAAACGAGTTATAAAAATCATGCCTTCTAAAATTTCAAATTTAATAAATTTCACATCAAACTTATTTGAGTTTAATTCTTAAATAAATTCAATTTCAAATAAATCTCAAATTTATCTTCCAACCTTAATTTATTTAAATCATTATAAACTCTATATTAAAATATAATTTAAATACTTAACTATATTATCATCAATAAAAATCAAACTTATTATTAAGCTTATTCTATATTAAAAACAAATTACACATAGCTCAAAATCAAGAATAAAATAACATTTATATAATTTCTAAAATCAATATTTATCTAAAACCATATATTTCTTTACAAAACCATAGAAATCACTTTAAAATATTTTTAAATATAGACCACGGTGTTTGTATATAATTTTTTATCCTATGTTCAAGTGATACAGATATTTATCGTTTCAATTCGTAATTCAAAATATAAATACGGTTATATATCATTTCAAACCGCAATCCCGAACGAAATAAAAATCCATAACAACTTTCAGTTTATAACAATATAAAATACAACATCCACTCATCCAATATCAATCATCAAACATTTATCACAATCATCATCCAATTCAATCAATGGCATCAATATAAAACATATAACAAACAACAGGTATTTACTGGCAGTTTTTATTCAATAATAAATCAGATAACAATTTAACTGGTAGTTTATATGTAATAATAAATTAAATAACAATTTAATTCAAATAAATTCAATTTAAATGAGGCGATGATTAACAATATGCCAAATGGTCATAAATAAATTTCTAATCACATCATAAATCAATTTAACAAACATAAGAAATTTTTGAAGTTGTGAGTGAATTAAAACACTCACCTTTTGAATTTAAATTGAATTTAAATCCAATTTAAATCCAAAATTCAAACAGTCTCTGAATTCATCTAAACCAGCATCAAATGTCCATGATTTCGGTATGATCCCAATGGATCAAACCGTGTCCAAATCCAAGCTCGTATGAAAAAGTTATGTAGGTTAGAATGTTATACGATTTTAAATAAAAAATATAAAATAAAATAAGCAAATGAAATCATGTTACCCCCACATGCCACGTCACCGTCCGCTTTTACACGAAACCCTTGCCTAAAATCGCATACGAGACGCAACTGAGACCAGCCGCCGCTGCTTAGACGAATTTTTCGTCCCCCATGGCCGTCATCAGGTCGATCCACACACGCCACAAGCGTCAACTCACCACGCCGCCCCAGCCATCACGAATGCACGAACTCCGGTCATCAATTTTGTCATGTTGCCGCATGGGTTTCAAAACCCTACTCGACTATTTGCAGATGATCTAGCCGTCTACTCCTCTGATGAACCACACCGATCGACTATTCTCAGTCCCCTCTTCATAACCCCTCAAACGATTCAACGATCGGTCACAGTTCATCACGACGCGATGAATGGCTAAAATTTGATCATCAATTTCTGGACAAACAGAGCTTCAAATCGAAAAATGAATTGCATATCTGAGATGCGGTCGTCAAGAACTTCAGATTGATATATTATTCGATATTATTTGAGCAATTTGAAATTTTGGCTTTGAATTTTATTTGAAATTGCAATTGGAATGTTGGTTTTGTCTGCCATTGGAATGAGGAGGAGCAACTAGAATTGTACGTACAGACAAATGAGAATAAGGAGTAGCTAGATTTTATAACGAGGCATTTATAGGTAGGTCAAAATAGGCTGAAGGGACAAGATAAATTTAACGATACACGACCCGAAAATCCCGTTCTGCCTCCGAAACGAAAACGGGTCAACCCATATATCAAAATAGATGTTTTTACATAGTTTGAACGTAATAGAATAGGTTTCAAGTCCAAATTCCATAGTATGAAGAAGGTATGTTAAAAATCAAATTATTTCAATTTGATTTCAATTAATTTCAATTAAATTGATTTCTAGGCGTTTCGAGCCCGTGCGATCAAATGACAAGTCCAATCGTTACAAAACTAGAAATCTTACAATAATTCACTGTTACGGATCCCATGAAACTGGTTTCATCGAAATTCGAGTTAGTGGCCAAAATGGCATTATTTCAGTTAACTAAATAAATAAATATTAAATTAAATTAAATCACTGTTTCAGCATCGGTAATCTCCATCTCCAAGGCACCAATCCAGAAATAGCTCTAACTCCCAATCAAGATGAAGTGAAGTAACTCGATCCAAATGTGGCTGCCAAATCCTAAGGCTGAAAGCTATCGAATCTACACCTACTATTGAATATCTGAAAAACCCAACTATAGACTGCTCGTGTGGGAAAATAGTGGGCACCCAGAGTTTAGGAAAGGAACAATAAACTCCAGGTCAGTCGTGGGACTGGTATGAGCAAACAAAAGCATTTGGTCTTTTAAAACAAGCAAGGAATTTAAATTTGAAAATCCACAATGCTTTTTAGAAAATGAAACTACCATAAGGCCTCCCGCCACACACACAATGAAAACGCAGACTTGGAAGAGATTTATCCTTATGATAGTCAAATATGCTTAATACGAGAAAAATTCTTTGATATTATTACTAGTGCATAGTGGAAAACCTTTCGAAAGTATAATATTAATCCTAACCAACACAGGTACCATGATATTATGCCAGCTATAACTACCACCTGAGGTGGCAGGTAATACAATTGCAATCGTAAAGGGCTCGTAATGTTTTGTTTGGATTTCTAACAAATGGTCAGGCTAAGGAGCTTCCTACTGCCACATGGGTATGCCTCTGGTGGGACGTCCCGAGAACCTAATCGGTCTCTGCCAACACAAGGTCGGGTTACCTCTGTAACTAGGTAACTACTACTCGAGTGTGCCATCACCCGGTCCTTTGGGACCTTTATCCGAGGTACCTCTAATCCAACAACCACAAAGCAATCACAAAGTAATAGATCTGCAGTATCCACATGAGTGAAATATCTGGGCTCCATACCATGATACCACCCTTTTCCAGATGGGAAAGACAAACCCTAAAGGGCGCGACCCTCATAATCTTGCTGCATCTTTCCTGTTTCAACTATTTTCGTGGTGTGAGGTCCTGATGCAGTCTCGTCCACAAAGCTACGCTTTATACAAAAGCCATGCTCTCCTCACAAATGATCAACATATGATCATCAACACACAGCAGCACTTAGCATGCCACACTACCAAATTGGGAACATATCACTGATAAATATCAACTACATAACCTCTGAGCTCATACGTCTCAGTGAAGGGTGTTAAGCTAAGAGAATAAAATCTCCACCACCAAGCTGAAATGTATTTGATAGAGATCAATTTAATATCTCAAAGTGTAGTGTCAGACATAAAACCATACAAGTCTGTTCCGGGTTCGAACAGAACCGAAGGCACTTTCGAAGAAGCCCTTGCAAATCCGGGAATCCACAATCCCGATCGGACTTCCCGTCACTTAGGAAGAACTCTATACCGGAGCAACTCAGTGCAGAGTCAATCGACAGGTTATCCTATCGTTCTCGAAGACACCCGGTCTTCAACAGCGGTCTTCAATTGCAATCCATAACGTCGTATCACTATTCGAAATGGGCTATATGACACAAGGTCCTCTCCCGGCTAAACCGAATAGTGAGCGCAATATTTAAAAACATACGGATATGGGATTTCAGTTAAGTCACAACTTAAAAATCTAAAACTTCCCTTTTAAATGGTTAAACAAATTACCATTTTAAATCTTTAAACAAAAAAATTCGTTTCACAAAGTTCACCTAGTTTCACAAAGATCCATTCATAGTTTTCCAAAACAATTTCAATTTCAATTGGATTAACTCATTTAAATCTTTAAATAAAGATTCAATTTATAGCTTTCAAAACCGTTTCCAAGGATTTATTCATAACTTGGAAAACTATTTTCGTTTTAGACTTGAAAACCTTTTAATACAAATTGGACGTTCGTTTCTTATGTGAAAGCTTTTATTATTTGAAAACACATAGGTTTCGTTTCAGAAAAATCCAATTATATCTATACAGGTTAAATTCTTGGATTAAATTCAAGTTCCCAAAACAACACTTTTAAAATGGTTTAAAACCCATATAAACACATTTATAAGATGAATAATCTTTTTTAAACCGTAGTTTCCAAATCATAGAATTCAATTTAAAATATTGAGTTCAAATTTAAATCAAATTATTTAAATTTCAAAACTCAGTTAAGTTATCCAAAATAACTTTCATTTTTGAAATTCATTTTCAAAAGCTTTCAATTCTAATTCCAAAACTATTTTGGATTCAAAAATTTAATTTTTAAAACTATTTCAAAATCTTGTGACTTAACCCATTTCCACGTGCAATCCATATTTGCGTGTGTATAAATGTGGTCCAGGGGTTTTACAAAATAAAAGTGCCACAACATCAATCAGCATAGATTCAAATATAGCAATATATTTTTTAAGCGGCATAAACTATAACGCTTATATCTGATAAGCGGTATAAACCATAACGCTTATCCTTCATTAACAAATCACAGATATATATCTAGCACAGATAATAAATTACAGTAAACATGACTCAAATCAAACAGAACATATCAGGGTATCAAACAATTCAATCATCCAAAACATCCACAAGTACAAGCAGTTAAGTATCTGATTAATTCAAATCAGATTAACTACTATGAATTACTAATGCTGGTTAATTTAACATTAATAAATTAAAAATCATTTTGATTAATTATTCTTTAATCATTTATTAATTAACCATTAATAATAATATTGATTAACCCTTAATTATAATTTATCAACCTTAAATTACTAAAAAATTATTCTTTAATTATTTAATTAACCATTTAATTGATTATCTTTAATTAATTAATTAACCCTTAATTAATAAATTAACCTTTATCCTCAATTAATTATCATCCTTCACTAATTAATTAAACTTTATATTAATCAATTATCCTTAAATTAATTACCTAACTTAATCACCATTTGATTTATTATCATTTAATTAATTATCCTTTAATAATAATTATTGATTATCCCCAATCACATAATTAAATTATCACTTGATTAATTAACTTTGATCAATAATTAATTACTTTAAATTAAGTAATTATCTTCAAGTAATTATACCTAATTACTAAAACTAATCATCTAGTTAATTTATTCCTAACCACTTTCATTAATTGATTAACCTTTAAATTCCTTAATTAATCAAAAATAATCATTTATCTTAATTTGCAGCTTAATTACAACATTTAATTTACTTAAATGTTTAACATAAATTCGTTACCAAAGTTACATGAGAACTTTTGGTTAATCACTATTTTATTCGAACCATATCCTTTTAAATCTTAAAAAAACATAGAATTTATTTACAAAATTATTCCCATATGAAATTTGTTCTAAACAAATTTAAAGCCTGAAAACACATTCCTTTTAAATTTTAAAAACCTGGAAATTTAATCTCTAAAACCCCAAACCCATCACAAATTTCACTCAAACCATACTTCGGGCCTAATGCAGAATTACCCGAGCCAGTCTCTCAAATACCCGAGCCTAAACGAAATCGTATCAGAGATCGACTTCGGTTTATCCCACCTTCCATTTACTTCGAGTAAGACGCCTGTTCTCTCGTGCTTTAACCCGAGATTATTAAATATAAACTCGAGTAAACACTTTCTTCCCCAAACGAACCCTTTCCCGGATACACGATCCCACGCGTGCACGTGTACACTGACTACAATCGCCTTCGATCACCGTCGTGATCACCAGCAAGTCAACCACGATGCTCTCGAGCCTCGCGACCACCCAAACTCGTGAAAAAATCCATCAGTCAAAATCTAATGTTATGAAACCTGATAAGACAAAACCCATCGACTGAAAACATCACGCATCACCACCACCGTCGATCTAACGCCCTGCCACTGCATTTAGACCCTCGTCGAAGTTCACTGCACCGATCCCCCCAGGTGCGGTAGCACTCGATCCTACCCTGCCAGCGTATGAACCCAAGAATCAGCCAATCAAACTGGGCATTAAAACTCTAAATTACTGCCGCAACATCACTACCATGGTTAATAAAAACCCTGAGCATTTTTCCAATGTTCCTTAGACCTTCCCCCTTCTCTAGTGACGAACACGGCCTCTAATTCGTCTTTGATGAAGGAGAATTGACGAAGACGAATTCCTAGTATAACCCCAAAATCCTACCTCAAAACAAAACTAAAATTTATGATTTTTTTTTTTAAAATTCATCATTCGAAAGATTGAATCAGGTTATATAATCAATACAAGAAATTAGGGATATTAAAGTTCTTGATTATGTTGGATTATTACTGTTATTTATTAATTTGAAATAAATACTCAACAGAAACCCTTGCAATTATTTTTAAAAATAACCTTAAACTCGTATGATCATTATCCATTTAGAGGTCTTAACCTACATTTGTTCATATGAAGAGCAATGAATTATTCAAATAGGTTTGAACCTATAGCACACAGAGCATAAGCATATGCATACATATCCAGATAGCGTATATAGCCTAATTCAACTGTATTCAAGTTGAATACACCTAGACAAACACACATACATCATCACAGCACAGAAATGTCACATGCATCAGAATCAAAAGATATTGGGTTGAAAGTTTGCTCACCTGAAGGTTTTCAGAAAGACAGAGTTTTGCCTGTATCCTTTTTTTTAATCTTTAATTTCTTTTGAAGCTTAAATCTGCAAAAGTTTGTAAATACAAAACTTTGTTTAAATTTTCTATTGTATTTGTTTACTTACTCGAATAATAACAAACAAATTAAATTTTACTTACAGTTTTGCATCCCTTTATATACAACAGAGACCCCTTTTTTTCTTTGTTTTGAATTTCTGTTTTTCTTTTCTGGTTGCTCTTCCTTTGCTTAACCCTTAACTTGATACTAATTTGATCTTCATCTCCAGGTTTGTTGTTGAAGACAGACATTTGGAAGGACAGAGGACAAGAAGAATAGAGAACTGTCAGCATTTTAAATTTGGAAATTAATTTTCTTTCTTCTCTTGAATTGTTTTGTTGTGGAACTTTGACCTTGTATTGATTACTGATTTGATTCCAGGCTCCTGATTTCTTTTCCATTGTTTTTGAATAGAGACTTCACTTTTGCTTTCTGGTTTCCTGAACTTGAATTTATACTTGAACCCAGTTTGCTATTTTTGATTTGTTACAGGTTGAATGCGGTCTCTAATCTACTTCCAGGTTGAAGTTTTCCTTTTTCTGATGATTCTCTTTTTTTTAGTTTTAAACTTTGTTTTTAGATCTGAGAAGAGAAGATGGTGTGGTTATTTTTCAGATTTTTCTTTTTGAAATGAATGAGAAGCCTTGTTTACAAAATGCTTTCCTTTATACTGTTGCCTTGATATTGAGGTTGGTGACCTCAAATCTTTGTTTTATTGTATATTTGGTGAGAGGCTTAATTATTGCATATGGGGGAGCTCAAAAGTTTTTTAAAATTTTAAATTTCTTTTTTTTTATTCAAATAAATGTAAGGAATGCCATTTGTAAAGTTGATTATGGAATCTTAAAAACTTGTACATTTCATACTTACATATGTATGTTTGACATTTAAAATTTTACAAAGATAAAAGAAATTTTCATATAAAATTTTATATCATATTTATTCTATAAATAAACGTACTTCTTTTTATATTTATATTTACAATAATAAGACTAAATCTTTAATCTAGTTCATACATTTTTTATTATTTACTTTTGTACAACTTTTTAAAAGAAAAGAAGGATTTAAAAAAATTGATTTCATATTAACAATAGTTACATTTATTTATATAAGAGAATTTAACTTAAAAATAATATTTTGAAAATGAGTACACTAATTTCTTTCTTTTTATTACAACTTCCAAATATTAATATAATTTAGAAAGCAACTATCATTATCATTTTATTAATTTAAAGCTAATTTTGAAATTGAATATTTATTTATAAAATACTTATTATTATATTTAAATCAAATTTTCTATTTATTCCCAATATTTATTTTTTCTAAACCCAATATTTATTTGTAAAGTACTTGTGCCTAAATTTCAAATTATATTTCTATTTATAATAAAAAATTATTCATTTATTCTAGAAATTTCAAATAAATTCACAATTTATTTCCAAAAATTAATTTAATTGCTAAATTAAACTTTTAAAATTTTTAGGAATGTTATAGATTCCCCCCCTTAAAAAAATTTCGTCCCCGAAATTTGCAAGGGAGACGAGAAAGAATAGATGATAGATAAAGGAATGATTGATCAAATCAGATCGAAATATTTATTCTGCATTTGGTTTTCCCAAATCAAAATATCAATAATATGAGAACAAACTCATACAATTATTACACAAGATATTCGGGTCCACCGATCTACGAATATGCAAGGGCATTGATTAGTTCGAAGGAATAACTAATCGTTCGTAGAATATATCTAGACCCAAACAATAGATAGATGGATTTAATCTTCCACAATTTCTCAAACACTAGATATGGATTCAAAACTCTGGTTGGAATACTCCAAAGTATATATAACTTGTTCCTCTTTGGACTTTGATATACACAAGAAATTACAATAGAATATTAAATTTGGTTTTAAACGATATCGTTTTATCGATTCAATTTAAATTTAGCCTTATATTTGTTAACCGATTTAACTCAATTTAAAATTTCCAATTTATTTAATTTAAATTTTCAAATTCATTAGAGTTTAGAAGGAAAAGCTGATAACAAACCGATGTAGATACAAAGTAAGGACTTTCTACAACGATTCGTTGGGCCACCATCGCACCGAAACTTCTTTCTGGAGCTGCTACGAAGCAATCAAAAGAATTTGGAAAGACGAATCAAAGGAGATTGAGAGAGAAAGTTATTTCTGCTATCGCAGGGTATTGACCATTTATAGTGGTACTCCCCTGTCCCTTATCTCGTCCTCTTCTTGCACTCATACTTACTATCAGTGGATAGTAAGAGAATTTACTGAGGCATTCGAACGGATATCTTAGGGATTACTCATTCTAGGGTATACTTCACCCTATCTTTAATGAGTTACTTAATGTGTTATACTCCTGAGCTAAAGTTTTAACCTTCAGCTCTGATACTAAAATGTCACGGTCCAAATTTCAGCATTCGAAAATCGACATCTGTACTCCACTTGTACTTGAATGCCGCAGATTCAAACGTGGAAATTCAACTCGTGCCGGAGCTTATAACACATTAAGTACAACACAGCGGAAGAAAATGAATATATCAAAATACAACATTTGATACAAAATTTGATACAATATGATACAACAGATGATACAATGAATATCAATATGCATCAGGGATATGATACAAGATAATAGCAGCGGAAAAAAAAGATAACACCAACAGCGGAACAAAATCTCCAATATAGTCTTCAAGGAAGAACTCCAGCATCGGTAATCTCCATCTCCAAGGTACCAATACAGAAATAGCTCTAACTCCCAATCAAGAAGAAGTGAAGTAACTCGATCCAAATGTGGCTTCCAAATCCTAAGGCTGAAAGCTATCGAATCTACACCTACTATTGATTATCTGAAAAACCCAACTCTAGACTGCTCGTGTGGGAAAATAGTGGGCACCCAGAGTTTAGGAAAGGAACAATAAACTCCAGGTCAGTCGTGTGACTGGTATGAGCAAACAAAAGCATTTGGTCTTTTAAAACAAGCAAGGAATTTAAATTTGAAAATCCGCAATGGTTTTTAGAAAATGAAACTATCATAAGGCCTCCCGCCACACACACAATGCAAACGCAGACTTGGAAGAGATTTATCCTTATGATAGTCAAATATGCTTAATATGAGAAAAATTCTTTGATATTATTACTAGTGCATAGTGGAAAACCTTTCGAAAGTATAATATTAATCTTAACCAGCATAGGTATTATGATATTATGCCAGCTATAGCTACCACCTGAGGTGGCAGGTAATACAATTGCAATCGTAAATGGCTTGTATTGTTTTGTTTGGATTTCCAATAAATGGTCAGGCTAAGGAACTTCCTACTGCCACATGGGTGCGCCTCTGGCGGGACGTCCCGAGAACCTAACCAGATCTCTGCCAACACAAGGCCGGGTTACCTCTGTAACTAGGTGACTACTACTCGAATGTGTCATACCCCGGTCCTTTGGGACCCTTATCCGAGGTACCTCTAATCCATAAACCACAAAGCAATCACAAAGTAATAGATCTGCAGTATCCACATGAGTGAAATATCTGGGCTCCATACCATGATACCACCCTTTTCCAGAAGGGAATGACAAACCCTAAAGGGCGCACCCTCATAACTTGCCGCATCTTTCATGTTTCGACCATTTCCGGGATGTGAGGTCCTGATGCAGTCTCGTCCACAAAGCTACGCTTTATACAAAAGCCATGCTCTGATCACAAATGATCATCAACACACAGCAGCACTTAACAAGCCACACTACCAAATTGGGAATATATCACTCATAAATATCAACTACATAACCTCTGAGCTCGTACGTCTCAGAGAAGGGTGTTAAGCTAAGAGAATAAATTCTCCGCCACCAAGCAGAAATGTATTTGATAGAGATCAGTTTAATATCTCAAAGTGTAGTGTCAGAAATACAACCATACAAGTCTGTTCCGGGTTCGAACAGAACCGAAGGCACTTCCGAAGAAGCCCTTGCAAATCCGGTTATCCACAATCCTGATCGAACTTCCCGTCACTTAGGGAGAACTCTATACCGGAGCAACTCGGTGCAGAGTAAATCGACAGGTTATCCTATCGTTCTCGAAGACACCCGGTCTTCAACATCGGTCTTCAATTGCAATCCATAAAGTCGTATCACTATTCAGAATGGGCTATATGACACAAGGTCCTCTCCTGGCTAAACCGAATAGTGAGTGCAATATTTAAAAACATATGGATATGGGATTTCAGTTAAGTTACAACTTAAAAATCCAAAACTTCCTTTTTAAATGGTTAAACAAATTACCATTTTAAATCTTTAAACAAAAAAATTCATTTCACAAAGTTCACCTAGTTTCACAAAGATCCATTCATAGTTTTCCAAAACAATTTCCATTTCAATTGGATTAACTCATTTAAATCTTTAAATTAAAGATTTAATTTATAGCTTTCAAAACCGTTTCCAAGGATTTATTCATAACTTGGAAAATTATTTTCATTTTAGACTTGAAAACCTTTTAACACAAATTGGACGTTCGTTTCTTATGTGAAAGCTTTTATTATTTGAAAACACATAGGTTTCGTTTCAGAAAAATCCAATTATATCTATACAAGTTAAATTCTTGGATTAAATTCAAGTTCCCAAAACAACACTTTTAAAATGGTTTAAAACCCATATAAATACATTTATAAGATGAATAACCTTTTTTAAACCATAGTTTCCAAATCATAGAATTCAATTTCAAATATTGAGTTCAAATTTAAATCAAATTATTTAAATTTCAAAACTCAGTCGAGTTATCCAAAATAACTTTCATTTTTTGAAATTCATTTTCAAAAGCTTTCAATTCTAATTCCAAAACTATTTTGGATTCAAAAATTCAAATTTTAAAACTATTTCAAAATCTTGTGACTTAACCCATTTCCACGTGCAATCCATATTTGTGTGTGTATAAATGTGGTCCAGGGGTTTTACACAATAAAAGTGCCACATCATCAATCAGCACAGATTCAAATATAGCAATATATTTTATAAGCGGTATAAACTATAACGCTTATATCTGATACGCGGTATAAACTATAACGCTTATCCTTCATTCACAGATCACAGATATATATCTAGCACAGATAATAAATTACAGTAAACAGGGCTCAAATCAAACAGAACATATCAGGGTATCAAACAATTCAATCATCTAAAACATCCACAAGTATGAGCAGTTAAGTATCTGATTGATTCAAATCAGATTAACTACTATGAATTACTAATGCTGGTTAATTAATATTAATAAATTACAAATCATTTTGATTAATTATTCTTTAATCATTTATTAATTAACCATTAATAATAATATTGATTAACCCTTGATTATAATTTATCAACCTTAAATTATTAAATAATTATTCTTTAATTATTTAATTAACCATTTAATTGATTATCTTTAATTAATTAATTAACCCTTAATTAATAAATTTACCTTTATCCTCAATTACTCATCATCCTTCGTTAATTAATTAAACTTTAAATTAATTAATTATCCTTAAATTAATTACCTAAATTAATCACCATTTGATTTATTATCAAATTATTAATTATCCTTTAATAATAATTATTTATTATCCCTAATCACATAATTAAATTATCACTTGATTAATTAACTTTGGTCAATAATTATTTACTTTAAATTAAGTAATTATCTTCAAGTAATTATACCTAATTACTTAAATTAATCATCTAGTTAATTTAATCCTAACCATTTTCATTAATTGATTAACCATTAAATTCCTTAATTAATCAAAGATAATCATTTATCTTAATTTGTAGCTTAATTGCAACATTTAATTTGCTTAAATGTTTAACATAAATTCGTTACCAAAGTTACATGAGAACTTTTGGTTAATCCCTATTTAATTTGAACCATATCCTTTTAAATCTTAAAACAAAACTTAGAAATTTATTTACAAAATTAATCCCATATGAAATTTGTTCTAAACAAATTTAAAGCCTGAAAACACATTCCCTTTAAATTTTAAAAACCTGGAAATTTAATCTCTAAAACCCCGAACCCATCACAAATTTCACTCAAACCATACTTCGGGCCTAATGTAGAATTACCCGAGCTAGTCTATCAAATACCCGAGCCCAAACGAAATCGTACCAGAGATCGACTTCGGTTTATCCCACCTTCCATTTACTTCGAGTGAGACGCATGTTCTCTCATGCTTTAACCCGAGATTATTAAATAGAAACTCGAGTAAACACTTTCTTCCCCAAATGAACCCTTTCCCAGATACACGATCCCACGCGTGCACGTGTACACTGACTACGATCACCTCTGATCACCGTCATGATCACCAGCAAGTCAATAACGATGCTCTCGAGCCTCGCGACCGCCCAAACTCGTGAAAAAATCCATCAATCAAAATCTAATGTTTTGAAACATGACAAGGCGAAATCCATCGACTGAAAACGTCACGCATCACCACCACCGTCGATCTGATGCCCCACCACTGCATCCAGACCCTCGCCGAAGTTCACTGCACCGATCCCCCCAGATGCGGTAGCACTCGATCCTCCCCTGCCAGCGTACGAACCCAAGAATCACGCCAATCAAACTGGGCATTAAAACCCTAAATTACTGCTGCAACATCACTACCATGGTTAATAAAAACCCTGAGCATTTTTCCAATGTTCCTTAGACCTTCCCCCTTCTCCAGTGACGAACACGACCTCTAATTCGTCGTTGATGAAGGAGAATTGACGAAAACGAATTCCCAGTATAACCCCAAAATCCTACCTCAAAACAAAACTAAAATTTATGATTTTTGTTTTAAAATTCATCATTTGAAAGATTGAATTAGGTTATATAATCAATACAAGAAATTAGTTATATTAAAGCTCCTGATTATGTTGGATTATTACTGCTATTTATTAATTTGAAATAAATACTCAACAGAAACCCTTGCAATTATTTTTAAAAATAACCTTAAACTCGTATGATCATTATCCATTTAGAGGTCTTAACCTACATTTGTTCACATGAAGAGCAAATGAATTATTCAAATAGGTCAGAACCTGTAGCACACAGAGCATAAGCATATGCATACATATCCAAATAGTGTATATTGCCTAATTCAACTGTATTCAAGTTGAATACACCCAGACAAATACACATACATCATTACAGCACAGAAATGTCACATGCATCAGAATCAAAAGATAATGGGTTGAAAGTTTGCTCTCCTGAAGGTTTTCAGAAAGACAGAGTTTTGCCTGTATCCTTCTTTTTTATCTTTAATTTCTTTTGAAGCTTAAATCTGCAAAAGTTTGTAAATACAAAACTTTGTTTAAATTTTATGTTGTATTTGTTTGCTTACTCCAATAATAACAAACAAATTAAATTTTACTTAGAGTTTTGAATCCCTTTATAAACAACAGAGACCCTTTTTTTTCTTTGTGTTGAATTTCTTTTTTTTTCAGGTTGCTCTTCCTTTGCTTAACCCTTAACTTTATATTAATTTGATCTTCATCTCCAGGTTTGTTGTTGAAGACAGGCATTTGGAAGGACAGAGGATAAGAAGAATAGAGAACTGTCTGCATTTTAATTTTGGAAATTGATTTTCTTTCTTCTCTTGAATTGTTTTGTTGTTGAACTTTGACCTTGTATTGATTACTGATTTGATTCCAGGCTCCTGATTTCTTTTCCATTGTTTTTGAACAGAGACTTCACTTTTGTTTTCAGGTTCCCTGAAATTGAATTTCAACTTGAACCCAATTTGCTATTTTTGATTTGTTACAGGTTGAATGTTGTCTCTAATCTATTTCTAGGTTGAAGTTTTCCTTTTTCCTTTTTCTGATGATTCTTTCTTTTTTAGTTTTAAACTTTGTTTTCAGATTTGAGAAGAGAAGATGGTGGTAGTTTTTTTCAGATTTTTCTTTTTGAAATGAATGAGAAGCCTTGTTTACAAAATGCTTTCCTTTTTACTGTTGCCTTGATATTGAGGTTGGTGATCTCAAATCGTTGTTTTACTGTATATTTCAGATTTGGTGAGAGGCTTAATTATTGCATATGGGGGAGCTCAAAAGTTTTTTTTTTTATTTTAAATTTCATTTTTTTTATTCAAATAAACGTAAGGAATGCCATTTGTAAAAAGAAATTGATTATGGAATCTTAAACACTTGTACATTTCATACTTACATATGTATGTTTGACATTTAAAATTTTACAAAGATAAAAGAAATTTTCATATAAAATTTTATATCATATTTATTCTATAAATAAATGTACTTCTTTTTGTATTTATATTTACAATAATAAGACTAAATCTTTAATCTAGTTCATACATTTTTTATTATTTACTTTTGTACAACTTTTTAAAAGAAAAGAAGGATTTAAAAAAATTTGATTTCATATTGACAATAGTTACATTTATTTATATAAGAGAATTTAACTTAAAAATAATATTTTGAAAATGAGTACACTAATTACTTTCTTTTTATTACAACTTCCAAATATTAATATAATTTAGAAAACAACTATCGTTATCTTTTTATTAATTTAAAGCTAATTTAGAAATTCGATATTTATTTGTAAAATACTTATTCTTATATTTAAATCAAATTTTCTATTTATTCCCAATATTTATTTTTTCTAAACCCAATATTTATTTGTAAGGTACTTGTGCCTAAATTTCAAATTATATTTCTATTTATAATCAAAAATTATTCATTCATTCTAGAAATCTCAAATAAATTCACAGTTTATTTCAAAAAATTAATTTAATTGCCAAATTAAACTTGTAAAATTTTCAGGAATGTTACAAAAACACTTCAAAATAATTTTGTATATAGACCATGGTGTCTGTATATAATTTTCTATCATATGTTCGAGTGATACGGATATTTATCATTTCAATCTGTAATTCAACATATAAATACGGTTATATATCATTTCAAACCGCAATCCCGAATGAAATAAAAATCCATAACAACTTGCAGTTTATAACAATATAGAATACAACATCGATTCATCCAACATTAATCATCAAACAGTTATCACAAACATCATCCAGTTCAATCAATAACATCAATATAGAGCAGATAATAAATAACAGGTATTTACTGGCAGTTTATATTCAATAACAAATTAAATAACTATTTTATCCAAATAAATTCAAATAAACTAAGATGATGATTCAAAATATGCCAAACGGTCATAAATAAATTTCTAGCCACATCATAAATCAATTTAACAAACATAAGAAATTTTTGAAGTTGTGAGTGGATTAAAACACTCACCTTTTGAATTTAAATCCAATTTAAATCCATAATACAAATAGTCTTCGAATTCGTCCAAACCAGCATCAAAATGTCTGTGATTTCAGTATGATCCCCGCGGATAAAACCTTGTCCAAATCCAAGCTCGTATGAAAAAGTTATGTAGGTTAGAATGTTATATGATTTTAAATAAAAAATAAAATAAAATAAGCAAACGAAATCACGTTACCCCCACATGCCACGTCACCATCCGCTATTACATGAAACCCTTACCCAAAATCGCGAACGAGACGCAACTGAGACCGGCCGCCGTTGCTTAGATGAATTTTTCGTCACCCACGGCCATCATCAGGTCGATCCACACATGCCACAGGCGTCAACTCACCATGTCGCCCCAGCCATCACGAACGCGCGAACTCCGGTCATCAATTTTGCCATGCCGCCGCATGGGTTCCAAAACCCTACTCGATAATTTGTCGACGATCTAGCCGTCTACTCCTCTGATGAATCACACCGAACGACTATTCTTGGTCTCCTCTTCATAACCCCTCAAACGATTCGACGATCGGTCATAGTTCATCACGACGCGATGAACGGCCAAAATTTGATCTTCAATTTCTGGACAAACAGAGCTTCAAATCAAAAAACGAATTGCAGATCTGAGATACGCTCGTCAAGAGCTTCAGATTGATATATAATTCGATATTATTTGAGGAATTTGAAATTTTGGCTTTGAATTTTATTTGAAATTGCAATTGGAATTTTGGTTTTTTCTGCCACTGGAATGAGGAGGAACAATTGGAATTGTACGTACAGACAAATGAGAATAAGGAGTGGCTTGGGTTTATAACGAGGTATTTATAGGTAGGTTAGAAATAGGTTTAATGGACAAGATAAATTTAACGATACACGACCCGAAAAGCCCGTTCTGCCTCTGGAACAAAAATGGGTTAACCCATATATCAAAATAGACGTTTTTACATATTTTGAACGCAATGGAATAGATTTCAAGTCCAAATTCCATCGTAAAGAATGTATGTTAAAAATCAAGTTATTTCAATTTGATTTCAATTGATTTCAATTAAATTAATTTATAGGCGTTACGAGCCCATGCGATCAAACGACAAGTCCAATCGTTACAAAACTTAAAATCCTACAATAATTCACTGTTACAGATCCCA
Organism: Allium cepa; assembly: GCA_030765085.1. Classification (NCBI taxonomy): domain Eukaryota; kingdom Viridiplantae; phylum Streptophyta; class Magnoliopsida; order Asparagales; family Amaryllidaceae; genus Allium; species Allium cepa. The sequence goes on from CM060943.1 coordinate 459,062,131, forward strand.
TGAAACTAGTTTCATCGAAATCCGAGTCAGTGACCAAAATGGCTATATTTCAATTAATTAAATGAATAAATATTAAATTAAATCACCGTTTCATTCGAATTCTCTAATTTAAAATTTTTTATCATATTGGATTACTTTAGTAATTTAAAATCCTTTGTAACAAATTTCTATATCCGTTTAAAGTTAATTTATTTACCGACAATAATGTCAAATTTCCAATTCCAGTAAATTCATTAATTATCTATTAGAATTCCAAGAAATCCCTTTTATTTGATTTCGCACTCTTGTTATTCAAATCATTTTATGGGTATAATTATCATTGGTTTATTTTATTATATTAATATTTCCCATTTCATTCTAATTTCAATTAACATAGTATTTAATTTCATTTACTTACTGTTTAATCCATTTATTATAGATTGAATTTCAATTAAATAAATTTCAAATAAATAGATTTGATTCTATTCAAATCTTTTTATCTAGACTATATTACTCTATAAACCTAATTAATATTCGTTTGTCTATCATTACATCAATATATTCAAATTTCCATCATTCCTTATTAATTTCAATTATACTGAATTGTCAATATATATATTTATTGTAATTAATATCTCAATTAATTTATCCAACTTGGTTTCATTCCCTTATTTTATCTTATAAATAAAATATACTTTTCTATTAATAATTCACAAAAAAAATTCTCTATTTCCTTCAATATTAAATTACCGAAATCTTTTCAAATTAAACAAATTAAATAGTCGAAAATTTACGGGTCGTTACACTCTCCCCCACTCAAAACTTTTCGTCCCCGAAAAGAAAAAAGAAGGCAAAGAAAGAATTAAGTAAACAATACATCTTATTCAAAAATATTAACTTTATAAACAAATAAATTTACAAAATTAATTAATTTGAATAAAATATACTAATTTATAACCATTAAATCTTTTTATACTCAAATTAATAAAGTTTGGAAAACATTTTCAAAAAATTTCTAAGTCCAAAATTTACCAAAAATTTCGGTCGAGTCTCCTTTGTACGGGGAGGCTCGGGAGAAATTAAAATATCAAATATAACAATATATAACATATATTTTCCAAAACAATATATATCCCAACTCGGGAAAATATTATAATAACACTGTAAAACCGTAATCCGAAAATGTACATATTTCTTGGGCAATTAACGCTTATTTTATGAAACCAAAAGCAGTAGCAATTGCTTCCATAACCTGTATTTCACTTATATAATCCCAAAAAGAGTTATTAATTATATAGAATGAAATATTAACTTTGTTTCCTTCACTAACAAACAAATCTATGTCAAACAACAACCATTATTTGCAAACAAGCATACATTCATCACAAGGAATCAAAGTAATCAACCATACATCCACAATAAGCAAAACAAATAGTTTATTTTGCTCTAGAAACTTTTAATCGCACAGAATGACGAACAAACTACTAAGTGCACCATTTACTCAGCAGCCTTAGGTAAAACTCAATAGATTATTCATACATCTTATCAATTAGAAGTATCTTATCCCAACAACCCAAAAGCTAAACAAATATCAAATTCCAAGCAATAAATCAAGTTCATTCTTTTTAATCTCAATTCTAGATGATCATTTCTTTAGTTTACATTTATTTATTGCAAAAATTCAATTTCCATTCATTTTTTTATTGCTGAATTTCATTTATTTACATTCATTTCTTTTATTTATCAATGGTTTCAAATACTAACTTAAACTCAAGATGTTTCACTTACTATATCCATCTTTCTACTTATTTAGTTATAAATAATTTTAAACATTAACGTAAGTTTATAATTCATATATTTACAGTATTCATCTTTTCTACTTATTTTATTTATAAATAGATTCAACCGTTTACTTAAGTTTATTATCATTTATTTATAATACTTACATTTCTATCACATAAGTCTTACTTGTGAATTTTCCACTAATTTTCTTATCAGACATTTCAATTTTTAAATCTTTTGGTAAGTTATATATATGCTTTTTAAGAATTCAATTGAAATTTATACAAGTTTATCTTATTTCTTTTAATAAATTAAACATTCAATAATCATATCTTTTGTTTTTATAAGTTACATATTTCAACTTTCTGGAAATTTCATTTATAACCTAGCATTTAATTCTTTTATTTTAATTAGAGGTTTTAATTATTAACTAGTTAAATTCCATTTCACTACAATAATTGAAAATATTAACTAATGGAAATTTAAAAACTAATTACCGGGTTAAATTTCAAATCATTTTAAAATAATAGATGGATGTATACACTTATAATTTATATATCAAATTATATTTAAAACAATTTGAAATTTGTATTTGTTTATCAAAATAAATCTGTAGTAAAACTACTACAGTGGTCTTCCAACTTCGAAACTCGAAAATGGATATCGATGATGTGTGCACTCATCACTGAAATTATTTTCCAGCGACAAAGAGAGAAGTACAGAACTTATTCCTTTCCCAAAATTTCTTTAAAAAAATTCTTTCAAATCATACTAAAATATTTATAACAAAAAATACTTCTAATAATATTATTTCTATATTCCAAAATCATTCGAAAGAAATTTTCAAAACCCCAGAACTTAGGTTCTAAATTTCCATTTTATTCTCGTTTATTTTACTTTTCTTCAAATTTTGTTTCCAATCGATATTTATAAATTTCACTACCCAACAACCAAATATAATGTTTATAAAGAAATTATTTTATATATAGAAAATATAATAGGAAAATTTATTTCATTCACCTATATTCAAAACAAATATTGTGTCGGTCTATCCTATTAAGTGTTTAGAAATCCCTATTGATGTCATAGCGTCCTATGCACCGACCTGAATTTATAAATACAAAACGGAACAAATTAACACAATATCAAACATTTTTATAACACTAACAAATACGCTCTCTCGTATATATACTCTCAGCAACTCATCATAGGGTATTACTACCCCAATAATAAAGAGTCAGACCCCACAAAGCTAAGGTTTATCGCTAAACCAAAGCTCTGATACCAACTGTAACATCCCGCCTTTTTGTACGTTTTAAATCGACGATAAACCACACACGTCAGACTCAAATCATACAAAAAGCGAATTGTTATTGGGGTGAATAAAAAAAGTAGAGAAAGAAATAAAGTAAAACAGAATCTCATAGCGGAATGACAAAACATAATAATCAAATAATAGTTCATGAAGCTGTTTTACAAAACATTTGATTATACTTATACAACACATATCAGAGTTACACATGTCCAGAGAATAATAAATAATGCAATGGAACAATATGAATGTATAGAATAATATAATAGCTGATTTTTATACAATCTTCGTCTTCATCCTCCAGAAATAAAGTCTTCAAATCCTGAAATGCTCAGGCTGACCCGAGCGAATTGAAAAGACAAAACACTCAAGTCAGAATTAAAAGATTTCATGTGAGTTAAATCAACAGAAATAAATATTAATGGAATGGCGTCAGAGATGTTTGCGGGGTTTGACATCTCATATCCAGTGTCTAACGGAGTGTAGTAACTTAAGAGATGCTCGGGATTCACATCTCCTAAGGATCTGCAAAACTATTTACCATATAGTAATATTCGCTATTATAATAATGTTTATAGTAAAATAAACCTACTTTTAAATAGCATTAAGTTGTTACCCAATCTCTCCCTTAACGCAATAATAGTCCAAGTAGTCCATCCAGTATCAGCGCATCTTCTGGTCAGGAGACTACCCTAAATACTCCACGGGATACGGGAGAAATCCAAAATCGTACAAGGCGTGCTAAGGTAGGTGACACGGCACAACTAAGCAATGTCAGGTTAGATATACCAATTACGCTTCCGGGCCGGTGGTAACGCGTAGCAGCTACTACCGCCCACCTCGAGCCACACCCCCAAAATCAAAGGTCCCCAATCAATCACAAAGTAATAGAATGGTATCGAAGGAGTTAGTCCGGTAAAAGATGCTACCTTCTTTGCCCGTCAATCACTCCTGTTTTAGCCATATTATGCCAACTCACGGGAGTCGGGTCCATGTATATACCTTAAAGGAACGCCGCCACCATCCTACTTCATTCTGGAATCTCCACCGCATACACGGTCGTTAAAGTGGTTTTCGGAGTTGGCAGAGAGTATGGCAACTTCCGATCCCAGTCTCTCTAACAACCAAACATTATTATAACACCGCGACCATTTCAAAATAATTTATGCTTCAAAACCAGAATATAATATCCATTTCAAAACCATATAAACACGATATCATTCCCATTTCAAAAACCAAATCAATATGATGTCATTTCCACTTCAAAAACCAAATCAATATGACATCATTTCCACTTCAAAAACCAAATCAATATGATATCATTTTTATTTCAAATATATCCTTTTCCAAAAATCATAGCACTTTCAAAGTTATACACTTGGAAACCAAAACACCTGAATTTATAACACTTTCAAATCATAATACTTTGAAACACATAACTTTGAAACATAACTTCCACCACTTAAATGGTTTAAATATTAAAATAATTTATATAATAAACTAGCTTCTTCAATTTCACAAATCAATTCCAAAACAACTCGAATTTCCAAATTTTAAATTTAACCAAATCCCAAATCATAAATTTCAATACGATTCAGTTTCCAAATAAACTATTCCAAATTATACTGATTTTTAAAATAGATTTGATCCATTGATTAAACCATTTAAAATTCAATATATTCCAAACTTTAAGTATTCAACAATGTCAAAACTAAGTCTGGTTATTACGATTCAAGAATTAAATTTTCTGTTATTTAGTTTTGAAATATTTTACATAATAGATTCATTATCATTTAAATAAAACTCAAATTACAAATAACTAAATATTTCCTTCAATTTATCTATACTAGAAATATTCATTTAATTCACCTTGAACCAAAAATGAGTTATAAAAATCATGCCTTCTAAAATTTCAAATTTAATAAATTTCACATCAAACTTATTTGAGTTTAATTCTTAAATAAATTCAATTTCAAATAAATCTCAAATTTATCTTCCAACCTTAATTTATTTAAATCATTATAAACTCTATATTAAAATATAATTTAAATACTTAACCATATTATCATCAATAAAAATCAAACTTATTATTAAGCTTATTCTTTATTAAAAACAAATTACGCATAGCTCAAAATCAAGAATAAAATAACATTTATATAATATCTAAAATCAATATTTATCTAAAACCATATATTTCTTTACAAAACCATAGAAATCACTTTAAAATATTTTTAAATATAGACCACGGTGTTTGTATATAATTTTTTATCCTATGTTCAAGTGATACACATATTTATCATTTCAATTCGTAATTCAAAATATAAATACGGTTATATATCATTTCAAACCGCAATCCCGAACGAAATAAAATCCATAACAACTTGCAGTTTATAACAATATAAAATACAACATCCACTCATCCAATATCAATCATCAAACATTTATCACAATCATCATCCAATTCAATCAATAACATCAATATAAAACATATAACAAACAACAGGTATTTACTGGCAGTTTTTATTCAATAATAAATCAAATAACAATTTAACTGGTAGTTTATATGTAATAATAAATTAAATAACAATTTAATTCAAATAAATTCAATTTAACTGAGACGATGATTAACAATATGCCAAATGGTCAGAAATAAATTTCTAATCACATCATAAATCAATTTAACAAACATAAGAAATTTTTGAAGTTGTGAGTGGATTAAAACACTCACCTTTTAAATTTAAATTGAATTTAAATCCAATTTAAATCCAAAATTCAAACAGTCTCTGAATTCATCTAAACCAGCATCAAATGTCCATGATTTCGGTATGATCCCAATGGATCAAACCGTGTCCAAATCCAAGCTCGTATGAAAAAGTTATGTAGGTTAGAATGTTATACGATTTTAAATAAAAAAAATAAAATAAAATAAGCAAATGAAATCACGTTACCCCACATGGCACATCACCGTCCGCTGTTACACGAAACACTTGCCTAAAATCGCATACGAGACGCAATTGAGACCAGCCGCCGCTGCTTAGACGAATTTTTCGTCCCCCACGACCGTCATCAGGTCGATCCACACACGCCACAGGCGTCAACTCACCACGCCGCCCCAGCCATCACGAATGCACGAACTCCGGTCATCAATTTTGTCGTGTTGCCGCATGGGTTTCGAAACCCTACTCGACGATTTGCAGATGATCTAGCCGTCTACTCCTATGATGAACCACACCGGTCGACTATTCTCAGTCCCCTCTTCATAACGCCTCAAACGATTCAACGATCGGTCACAGTTCATCACGACACGATGAATGGCCAAAATTTGATCATCAATATCTGGACAAACAGAGCTTCAAATCGAAAAACGAATTGCAGATCTGAGATGCGGTCGTCAAGAACTTCATATTGATATATAATTCGATATTATTTGAGGAATTTGAAATTTTGGCTTTGAATTTTATTTGAAATTGCAATTGGAATGTTGGTTTTGTCTGCCATTGGAATGAGGAGGAGCAACTAGAATTGTACGTACAGACAAATGAGAATAAGGAGTAGCTAGATTGTATAATGAGGCATTTATAGGTAGGTCAAAATAGGCTGAAGGGACAAGATAAGTTTAACGCTACACGACCCGAAAATCCCGTTCTGCCTCCGAAACGAAAATGGGCCAACCCATATATCAAAATAGATGTTTTTACATAGTTTGAACGTAATAGAACAGGTTTCAAGTCCAAATTCCATCGTATGAAGAAGGTATGTTAAAAATCAAATTATTTCAATTTGATTTCAATTAATTTCAATTAAATTGATTTCTAGGAGTTTCGAGCCCGTATGATCAAATGACAAGTCCAATTGTTACAAAACAAGAAATCTTACAATAATTCACTGTTACGGATCCCATGAAACTGGTTTCATCGAAATTCGAGTTAGTGGCCAAAATGGCTTTATTTCAGTTAACTAAATAAATAAATATTAAATAAAATTAAATCACTGTTTCATTCGAATTCTCTAATTTACAAATTTTATTATTTTAGATTAATTTAGTAATTTAAATGCTTTATAACAAATTTTTATATCCATTTAAAGTTAATTTATTCACCGACTACAATGTCAAATTTCCAATTCCAGTAAATTCATTAATTATCAATTGGAATTCCAAGAAATCCCTTTTATTTGATTTCTCAATCTTGTTATTCAACCAATTATCATTTTATGTGTATGATTATCATTGGTTTATTTTATTATATTAATATTTCCCATTTCATTCTAATTTCAATTAACATAGTATTTAACTTCATTTACTTACTGTTTAATCCATTTGTTATAGATTGAATTCCAATTAAATAAATTTCAAATAAACTGATTTGATTTGATTCTATTCAAATCTTTTTATCTAGTCTATATTACTTTACAAACCTAATTAATATTCGTTTGTCTATCATTACATCAATATATTCAAATTTCCATCTTTCCTTATTAATTTCAATTATATTGAATTTGTCAATATATACATTTATTATAATTAATATCTTAATTAATTTATACAACTTGGTTTCATTCCTTTATTTTATCTTATGAATAAAATATACTTTTCCATTAATAATTCACAAAAAAAATTCTCTATTTCCTTCAATATTAAATTACCAAAATCTTATTAAATTAAACAAAATAAATAGTCGAAAATTTACGAGTCGTTACAACTGAGATGAATTCCTACATTTATAAATAGAGAGGTAAACTTCACTATTATTTTATTTTTGAAACCCTAATAGCATTAGTAGTTGACCAGCCAAAAATTTAATATAGTCCCTTCGATGACAAGAGGTCGACTGCTAGAGTAGCAGGCAATCGACCGGTTAACGTATTTCAGGCATGGTGGATCCTCGACCTATGACCCTGGTTTAGTGTTTGTATATGCGTATTAGTATATATTATATAAGTATGGGAAGTTAGTTCTCTAATCCTTGACTTTGTTATTCGACATGAGGCGATTTGATCGCTAGGATACTAAGCACACGACACTGATAGGAGTTTCCTCACTTTATGTGACGCTATTGATGGATGCCTGGTGCGGTACATGGTCCGACCCTAATAGGTGGTTCATCGGTGCATACGACAATAAGGATGTGACACTGTTAGTAGATGCCCGGTGAGGTGCAATAAGTGTGTTACCGTTGAGTTCTTGGACATAGATGCTTAAGTGGGTCCTATGTATCTTTCACGCGAGCCGACATTGCAAGATCCTCTCAATGTCTTTGTACAGTACCTGTAGTCGTTTTTTGGGTAATGCAGTCCCAAGAGTGATATTTTATGTGATCTTATGTTAGAAATAGTGCTAGAGATTACTATTCGATTTGTAGTTGATCAGTTGTTTGACCCATTGTTGATCAGTTGTTTGACTCGTTGTTCAACCCTTAAGTAAAAACCTACACAAGATGCTTGGGTGTAGATGCATTTGGAACTATATTCCTTAGGTTAATGTAACCAACCTTGATAAGTAGTTCACAAACACAAGTAGGACAAACATATGTCATGTAGATTATAAATGAAATCAATTGCATGTGATCACCAAATATTTTGTCTGATTTACTATTTTCATTCCTTTTTCCCCCCATCACTGGAGCATAGGCCAGTAGAAGAATCGACTAGACATAGTATATGGAGGAAGGAGCTAAGGTTGAAGATATATTATTCTTTTTAGTTACTCTCTATGTAATATTTATCATATTTTATTTCTGTTGGACCTTATGTAGTTATTTTAGGAACTTTATGTGTAGACTATGTATTATTGAGACATTATTTGAGATGTTATTTTTGGTACTTACATTTTATTTCCTTTCGCTATGAGATCTAAAAGTAGTTTTATCTTACTCTCCATATCATGTAATGTTTTAAAGTGATGACTCGTATTTCTTGGCACGATGCGAGTTCGACGTGTGTCCGGAAGTGTAGGTTATTGCAATTTTCTCAATAAATTATAGTCCCACAAGCGACGGTTAACACTTTATTGATTGTGTCATGTACAACTCATAACCCATGGCCTTTATCCTAATCTTAATTTGACCTTGAGTTTGCTTAACAAATCGAATGAAATTATTCATTTGCACGTACGATTTCGCAAGGGCCTAAGAATAAATGTACGTACCTTGGATTTTCTCGATAAATACATACATATATCTTACCACATCTATCAATATATTAATAATACTACACATAACTTCTCTAGCTTGTTCTCAATAACTAGAGAGTATGCAAGTAGTTTATTAATATATATGGTATAGGACAATACTTATATTATAGATTCATAATCTTCAATATATTTACTTAAGTGATATCGACTTATTGAATAATATACTCATGAAGTACTCTCATGATTCAAGCGTCTTACACATCCAAAATAACGATATGCATAACGTATGCATGTATTTAATCTTAAATCTAATTTAGGTTTATTACAGTTCCACCTTTTTTAGCAAAGCTAGTTGGGTTGAATAGACCCTTTCATTTTATTAATCACTAAGGAAAAAAACAAGCATACATAGTAACAAAGAAGAGATAAATAAAAACTAGAAAACAAACAAACAAGAAAAATTGAACAAAAAACATAGGACTATATAATATCCCAGCCCAGTTCCATAGCCCATCTTCTATCAGCATCTGACAAACTAAAGCCTATCCCTCCTTATATAATTTCCCTTTTTATTCTTGCCATGTATGCACACATTATAGATTCCTTACTAGATTGTTCCCTTTTAAACACCCTTGTATTTCTCTCATTCCCTAGCTCATAAACCACTAGTTTTAAAGGTACAGGAAGTCATAAAACACTTCCACCGTGTAGCCTTCAAAATAAGAAACCATTCATCATTAAAGATAGGAGCAACCCTCCTATTTTCAAATAATTTAAGAACATCATTACGGATGAAACATGAGAATGCACATTCAAAATAAATATGTGCAATAGTCTCCTCACTCGCATTGCATAAGGAATAGCCAAAAGTAACATCTATACCTCTAGCAGCCAGGTTCATCTTTGTATGAATACCGTTCCTCAAGACTTTCCACAACATACAGTTCCACCTTTGTTATATTTTTAAATTATATAAGTTTAATTCATATATACAATTTATAATTTTAAATAACTTATATAATATTCTTATGTATAATCTAATATTGATATTATTACAATTAAACACGTGTTAAAATTCATTTTATTTATTTTGTACCCTAATTCATTCTAAACATTTTAAGATTGAATACATATGCTGTAATATTTATAATGGTATATATATATATATCACAATAAATGTATATTATTTTATTATTATTAACATTTAATTAATTTATTTGATTAAAACAATTTTAATTAATTTCAAAAATTATTTACTAATTACCTTAAACATTTTATCATAATATATGTTTTTAATTATGTGACGACCCAGAATTTTTAAGAATTTAAAAATTGGAATATTTAAATTAATTGTAAATATTTAAAATTTAATTTTTATACTTGAATTCAAATACCACTATTTATTTGATAATTGAACTATTGAATTTAATAATTTGAAAATTTGGTAAGATGTTGAATCTGGAGTTCTAAGCCTGTTAAAAATAATTTGAAGGCTTGTAAAATTTATATTGATAGCACTGAGGATAATAGAAGTTGTAAAATTGAAATTAACAGTGGTTTGTTCAATTTTAAAATTTTATACATTGAATTGAATTTAAAAAACACCTTTCGAGGCACAGTCTCGGAATTCGAAGAAAGCAGTTCCATTGGGTCCATAATATTGAACTATTATTGGATTTCAAATTTCGTATTGATCGGAGTTGTTGTGTGAGCGTACGATAAGTGAACGCGTTGAAAATTAAATAAAACTTTAATTGATCAAATCAATGTCATCGTTACCTTCTTAAACACGCTTCTCTTTTTAATATCTACAGCCGAACCTTTCTTTTCAAATCTAAAAAAAAAGAGAAATCATTTCGTTCAAAATCAATAATGGCCGAACAAATAAAATGGCAACTAAATCAAATTGGCCTCTCCTCTCAATCTTTCAATCGACCTATTGTTTTTGTCATTCCTCGAATTCGATTGGGTGAGGCTTGTACGTATAGTGCGACGTCTAGGTTTTCGAAGACTTCGGAGTTGGGTTGTGACAATTGGCCTGAGGGACTCGCGAGCAAGGAGGCGGCAACGACGAGTTGTCAGTGGGTGTCGCAACCGAGCGTGCGCATGGGAGGGTTCATATTCTCGTGTGGTCGACGAGTATTGTGAAGCTGTTGGCATTCAAAGCTCGGCCACGTCATAGAGCTCGACGAACTCGAGTGTTGAGGAAAGTGGAGCGACATTTGGGGGTCGTGCGATCCGAAGCAGTGAGCTAGGTTTGGAAGCATGGCAATTTGGGGATGTAGGTTAGTCGTGGATGTTGATCGTTGTGAGGTCAGTGAAGTTTGAGTTTTGCGGCAAACGGTAGCTATGCTCGATCTAGACCTTAGTTTGAGCAGTAGGTAAATTCTGTTTTAATTTGAATATATTAAAATGTTTTCGTTTTTAAACAAAAAAAAATCTATACATACAGATCAGAAGATAAATATGTTGCAGTAGGATATAAAACAATTTATTTATCTTTATTTAAAGATTTATATAAATGTATGTAAACTGTAAAACAGAAAATAGTCTACATATGGATATGATTTAGAAGGTAGAAATTTAAATGGCAATATAGATTATTTTATAAGTATATGCATACGTAGTTTTAAAAGAAAAATGAAATAGATAAATATATACACAGATATTTTAATTCACAAGTTATTTTAAAATAAATTATTAAGGTGATTTATTTGTAAGTTAATCTATTTAATTATTTTTGTAATCTAAACTATATTTGTCCAGAAAATTAGTTTAAATAAAATAATTGGTTAATTAAATTTATTTAATGGTAATTTACCTTTCGAGTAGTTCAAATATTAATGAAATCATCTAATGTGTGACAAGATCAAAAATGTGAAAATCAAGGCAAGATTGAAGTGATTGCAAAACGAATCAAAGGTGAGTTAATCTCACTCAGCTGAATTTTAATTTTAATTTAAATAATTAAATTTAAATAATTAAATTTAAATAATTGGTCGAATGGTTGAATTGATTTGATGTGGTATATTATAATATATAATATATCTTGGAATGATTGATTTTCCGCATTTTTATAGCGGATGAGACCCTATGCACCGCATAGTAGCGGATGTTATTATATTAATCTCATATACCGCGATATTCCACCTCGAAGTGGAATTGGTATTTATTTTGTGTTAACGTCTATGGATGTAGGGAAACAGGTTGGAGGGATCCAACTGGATTCCTCAACATTTATTTAAATCATTCAATATTCTTTATTGTGATTATTTGATATTCTATAATGAATTATATTGGAATATTGAATGCTATGGTTTGATTAAATATATTTGGGTATAATGAGTTACCAAAAATATATAAATTGGATTTTGGAAAGAAATTAAAGAAATAAATTTGTAAGCGAAATAATTATAGAAAATAAGTGATATTAAAATACTAATAAATAACTTCGAGTATGAAAAAAAGATTTTGAATAAACAGAAATTAATGAATTGTAAAATTAAGTGACATTATTTTAAAGGAATAAAGAATTATTTTAAAATTTAAAGTTTAAATTTATTTAAAAGGATTAAGAAGTAATTTGAGAAATCTAAAATTGGTATTTTCAGTTAAAAGTATTTTAAATCATAATTAAGGAATAAAATCTGAAATTAATGGATTTTGGAATAAAAGGTAGTAAATTGAAAATCAATATGGAAATTGATTCAAGTGTTTGAAATTGAAAATTTAAAGAAGAATGTGAAGAGAAGTATATTTCCCTGGATAACCAAGTACGTTCAAAGTAAATTTTTAAATATAAGATAAAAAGTTTTAATGTTGTTTTTAAAACCATGTTTTAGAAATTTATTATTTCTAAATATGTAAATTCTAAAGTAAATATTTTTCAAATCTATTATCGTAGTAATTATTTAAAAGGTGACTTGGTATTTTGTTTTAAAAAAAGTGAAAACCTAGTTTTATATTTTATAAAGTAACCTTATTTTCAAATATTCATATAGTATGTATTTTTAACAAATTATTGAAGTAGTTTTTAACTTAAATGTTTTAAAATATATTTCAAAGTAAAGCGTTTTAAATTATTTTAAAAATCTAAAGTTTGTGCTTGGTGATTTCTGTGGAAATATAAATATTTGGAAAATTTATTCTGAAAAAGGAAGATAGTTTTGAAACTGTTTTCAAAGGTTGAAATGGAAATATATCTTGCGAAGATATTTCGAGATAAATATTTAATTTGGAGAAGTTACTTATGTTTGATGGATGTTTGTGAATATTAATTGATAGTTAAATAACCGACTACCAATATTGGCCAAATGCGTTGATCGTTTCGAAGAGACCGGGATCGAGATTATTTCTCAAAAACCACTTCGATCCGGTTTGTACGTTTTCGTGGGAAAACGAGTTTGGAGTCGAAGATGGAGCAGTGAAGTGCAACGGCTTGTCGCTACTAATCCTCAGGATATTTCCAAAATGAATGTAGTAGAAATAGTGCCTTCGGTTCCGTTCGAACCCGGGACGGACTTGTGTGGATGAATGCTTTCGGAACATCGTCAGGTGGACGATGGGCATTCTAAGGGATATGTTCTAAAAAGGTAACGCTTAGCCTCAAGCCTCATCAACCTGGAATGACTGAAAATCAGGGGTTATGCAGCAAGGCTGGGTGGGTAGCACCCATTCTGGGTGAGGTCATCCCTGCCTGGATGTCCCTTTTTATTTCGGCTTAGTGGTACGGTTGTTGATCCCAACCGTGGGGTGATCTCACTCAGGATAATCTAGTAAGGGGTAGTCCCGGTCTTGTGTTGCAGGGGGTCGGGAGTGATCCTCGGTAATGTGATCTAGGCCACGTACCGTGACAGGTGGTACCCCAGTGCCTAGTCATTAGTTGGAAATCCATTCTCCCTACGCGCCTTTTACGAGTTTTGTTTGTATTACCCACTCTGTGGCTAGTAGCTGGAATTCAATGAATGTAATAATTTCGGCTATTTTAATAAGTATTTGTATATAGACCCTATTGTAATATCAAAGGATTTTAATATAAAAATGTTTTAGCTATCGTAAGGTAAAAACCCGACATGTTTATTTGTGGCATGGTCTTACGAGATGCTTTTGTTTTCAAAGGATTTTTGAAACTTTAATAATAAATTTGAGTGTTATGTCTCACGCTGGTTTTCCAGACTGACTCGGGTGTTATTTAACTATAATGCTCGCGTCAGACCGAGTATTATAGGATACATGATATGATGCTGTGGAGCTTAGGAGACGAGCTGGATGACGATACGTACTTTCGTACTTGTTTTATATATTCCGCTATGTTGTTTAGTTGTGTACTCAGTTGTATGAGGGAAGGTTATGATTACTGCCAACTATGTGTTATGTAATTGCTGCACTCTGATAATGTAATGTATAACAGATATATATATTTATTTTTATGCAAAGATTGTTTATTATCTATTATATTTTATTCCGCTGCGTTGGTTAGATTCTTTTGTTGTTTTCTGTTTTCTCTTCTTCTACCTCTTCTTCTTTAACCCAAATGGTTCGTATTTCTGTTCAACTTGAGTTGATTGATGTAGAATAGTGTTGACTCAAGGGGTATGGATTTGCGGGTCGTTACACTTGGTATCAGAGCTTAGGTTGGTGATAACCTTGGCTCTGGAGGGAATTACTCATTATATAGAGTCCCTAGTACTCTAGAATGAGTTTGAGAGTATTAATAGATATGAGCGTGTATTTGTTAGTCAATATAAAATTGTTTTATATTGTGTTGATTTATCGGTTGAGTGTTTATGGATTCTGGTCGATATGTGGGATGCCATATTATCGATAGGAATTTCTAAACTCTTAAACAAGATAAACCGACAGTATTGTTTTAAATAGGGTAAATGGAAAAATTTTACCCAAAATTATTTTTGTATATAAAAGAAATGATTTCTCGTAAATTGTTATAGTTATATATGGATGCTTGGTTGTTAGGAATGATAATATTAAATTATTATCATTTTTGTATGAGAATTGAATAAGAAATTGAAATAATAATCGGAGATTAAGGAATAAATTAATAAATAAATGGAATTTGTAAATGTGATTCATAATTGAATAAGGAATTGAAATCATAATTAAAAACTAAGAAACAAATTCATTTACAAATGAAATTTGTAAATGTAAACAATAAATATGAATTATAGTGTGATTAATAATTAAAATAAGATAAAATTTCAAAGTAATGTTTAAATATAAATTTAAAGGATTTGGGATTTGGAATTTGGAAATTTAAATTCCTTTGAATATGAAAATGATTCTCAAAAAGTTGGGAAAATAAAATATAGTTGAGAATATTTTTGAATTGAATTTGGAATCTAGAGAGATTTGGAATTTAAAAATATTTGAAGGGATTTAAAAGAGACAAAAGCATTGAACTCTTTCGGTCGCTGGAAAATAACTTTGGTGATGACTGCAGCATCATCAATGTTCATTTTCGAGTTTCCAAGAGAGAAATTGCTACCAAATTATTTTAAATTGGAATTGTTTGCAAAAGATAAATTTGATTTTAGAAATGCAAGGAATTAGGGATATAGGTGATTTCAAAGGGAATTTGAAATGTTGAAAGACTGTTTAAACTCTGGAATCTTAACTAGGAATGTTTATGGCATATAAGAAGTTTGATAACTTGTAAATTTGGAATTTGTTGAAATAAAATTCAACTTGAAAGAGTTAAACTAAAGGAAGTAGGAAACAAAAGAAGATAGTAAACAAATACAATGTACTAAATTAAAAAGAAATGGGAATGGAATATAGATAAGTTGGACACTTAAAGAAGTGTAAAAATTTAAATGGAAATAGAATGTAATTGAACCTAGTAAAAAAAAGTATACTAGAAGAGAATTTGTGGGAGGACAAATTTATTCAACTTTTTAAGCAAGTAAAGTGAAACCTGAATACTGGAATTTAAAATTTGAATTGTGTTAAATTATGTGAAACGGGAAAATTAGTCAGATTGGACAAATTAAACAAAGTATTGGAATTAAGATTTGTAAGTACTAATTGATTCAGGTGAGTAGGCAAATGAGTTGAAAAATTTGTATATTGGAATGATATTAAATGGAATTAAGTCCTTTCCTAACAAAATTCAAAGGAATGGTATGTAACAAGATTTAACTGGGGTTAAGCTAAATAGAATTGAATTGGAATAAAATTCAATTGAGTTATGGGTGTTATTGAATGGAATTAGATTCTTACCTGAATAAATGGAAGTAAGTTGGATAAGAAATAAGTTAGAATAAATAAATTAGAATATCTTATAAAAGAATTAAAAATCCATAGAATAAAATATACTTGGGCTATAAATAAGCGTAAATTTTGAGTTAAAAATAAAAGGTGAATATATTCAAGCCTAGAATGAATGGAAATGTGTAAAATAATAAGTTGTGACTTATAAAATTGAAAAGTGGGATAGAAAACCCAAAATAAATATTTTTGATGAATTGGAAAATAAAACTAAAAATCCAAACTTGAATTATAAAATAAATTGCGCTTAAGAAATTTAATGAAGAGATTCTGAGATTAAAAATCAAGTATTGAATTAAACCAGGGGAGAACTAATTAGATAACAAATTAGTTGATGAAATATGGAAATGGAACTCGGAATTATTAACTTTGAATTGAATTGTGAATAGATAATTGAGTTTGGAAATGAAGCTTGAGTTATAAATAGAAATTCAACTTAGAATTGTAAGTGAATTAAATATGAACTGAAGTTGTATGGAATTGGATTAAAATAAAAATGATTTGAGATGGAAATAAATCCAATTCGAGTATGAATAAATTAAAAACGAGAATGAACTTAAGTTATGAAATGGGTGTGAATTGAAATAAATTAACTTAAGTTTGAAGTTAATAGAAGCATGGGATGATGTCGAGTTTAATAAAATGGTTTGAAATCAAACTTTTGAAAATGAAAGAAAATGCAACGAAAAGATTGTGAATAGATTAAAATGGGATGGAATTAAGTGTAAATTGAGTTGGAATCAATTTAATTGTTTATGAAGATTACGTAATTATTTATTCATATTAATATTGTCAAATTGCATTAGAAAATGGATCATTTGATGTAAATGTGATTAGATAAAATTCTATGAGTTATTAGAAGTGAAATAGGATGATTTTGAAATCAGTTGGAATGAATATAAGTTTGTTTTGCAATGAAGTGAATGTATGCAATTGAATTATAAACCATTTAAATTGAATAAAGTTGTATACGAATTGGTTGTAAATAATTAAAATTAATGTCGGAACCCTATAAGTGGCTTATAAATATTGTTTAACTTGCATTTACTTATAGAAACTTGTATGTTGGCTAGTTAAGTTTGTTAAATGTTGTTAAATTTCATGATTTTGGAACTTACATATTTAAATTAAGTAAGTACATGTACTGGGAAGCCGTTGGGCTGGATTTGATCGTGCAAATTGCTAAAATAATAATCCGCTTGCTTAAAATGCTAAATAAAGGAACGCCTACGCAATAAAAATAGGAAATATGAACTGTTTTGGGTTTTTTCCGACTGTGTGGGTCGATGTATATATATTTATATTTTTGTCAACTTGCAAAAGCTCCTCCGTACAAAGGAGACTCTGCCAAAATTTCCCGAAAATTTTGGGAGTTAGAATTTTTTTTTGAAAATTTTGGAAAAAATTTAATTAGCGACAAAACGATTCCAAAATTGGAAATTGAAATAAATTAGGGAATGAAACTAATTTAAAATAATGATATGAATTAGTATAAATGGAAGATAAAATTCATTATTCAAAATTGAAAATAAATTGAATCCATATGGAAATGGGGGAAACAATTTGAATAGAAATAGTTATAAACTAAAGTGGTGAAGTGAAAATAAATAAAGAAACATATTAAATGCTTATACTAAACTTAAGAAAGGAATGGAGAATTCTTAATTGGAAATTGATATTACAAATATATTCTAAGTTAATATTTGAATGAATAAATATTGACATTTTGTAAGGAGTCAAATAAATGATTTTGAATGCTATGATTGGATATTATTGCTATGCAGGATATACAGGTATTATAAAGGAAAAGAAAATTGGTTTTGATTTCAGAAGATAAATTTGAATTGCTCGACAAAAAGGTATGTGTTTAAATTTCTGTATGAAATTTGATTGGGTTTTTGATCGAACCACTTGGCTTTTTGTTTTCTTTTGGAATTTAGGAGCCCGTAGAGGCCTTTTGTAGTTGTACCGAGTTAGCCGCGCAAAGGAGACGCTGGCGAAATTTTTCGGAAATTTAGGAAGTTAGAAAATTTTTGAGAAAATTCTGATAATATTAAATTTGATTTAAAATTGAAATTTGAATGATTGAGCAAATAGTATAGTTTGAAAACTATGGGGGAGTTTGAGAAGTTAGTAAGAATGATAGTGGATCTTTAATAAAAGATATGTTATGGCAAGTCGATAAAACTGTTTGGTTTTGGGAAAAGTAAATAGGTATTGGACCATTCCTCTTAACTAGTAATTTCGG
This sequence comes from Allium cepa, assembly GCA_030765085.1. NCBI lineage: Eukaryota > Viridiplantae > Streptophyta > Magnoliopsida > Asparagales > Amaryllidaceae > Allium > Allium cepa. Next base: position 459,080,866 of record CM060943.1, read on the forward strand.
GGACGAAATTCTTTTAAGGGGGGAGGAATGTGACGACCCGGAATTTTTAAGCATTTAAAAATTTGAATATTCAAATTAATTGTAAATATTTAAAAGTTAATTTTTATACTTGAATTCAAATATCACTATTTATTTGATAATTGAACTATTGAATTTAATAATTTGAAATTTTAGTAAGATGTTGAATCTGGAGTTCTAAGCCTGTTAAAAATGATTTGAAGGCTTGTAAAATTTATATTGATAGTACCAAGGATAATAGAAGTTGTAAATTGAAATTAACAGTGGTTTGTTCAGTTTTAAAATTTTATAGTTTAAATTGAATTTAAAAATAGACTTCCGAGGCACAGTCTCGAAATTCGACGAAACCAGTTCCGTTGGGTCCGTAATATTGAATTATTATCGGATTTCAAATTTGTATTGATCGGAGTTGTTGTGTGAGCGTACGATAAGTGAACGCGTTGAAAATTAAATAAAACTTTAATTGATCAAATCAATGTCAACGTTACCTTCTTAAACACGCTTCTCTTTTTAATATCTACAACCGAACCCTTCTTTTCAAATCTAAAAAAAAGAAGAGAAATCATTTCGTTCAAAATCAATAATGGCCAAACAAACAAAATGGCAGCAAAATCAAATTGGCCTCTCCTCTCCATCTTTCAATCGACCTATTGTTTTTGTCATTCCTCGAATTCGATTGGGTAAGGCTCGTTCGGATAGCGCGACGACTAGGGTTTCGAAGACTTCGGAGTTGGGTTGCGACAATTGGCCTGAGGGACTCGCGAGCAAGGAGGCGGCAACGACGAGTTGTCAGTGGGTGTCGCAACCGAGCGCGCGCGTGGGAGGGTTCAGATTCTCGTGTGGTCGACGAGTATTGTGAAGTTGTTGGCATTCAAAGCTCGGCCATGTCATAGAGCTCGGCCAACTCGAGTGTTGAGGAAAGTGGAGCGGCATTTGGGGGTCGTGCGATCCGAAGCAGTGAGCTAGGGTTGGAAGCATCGTGATTTGGGGATGTAGATTAGTCGTGGATGTTGATCGTTGTGAGCTCAGTGAAGTTCGAGTTTTGGGGAAAACGGTGGCTATGCTCGATCTAGACCTTAGTTTGAGCAGCAGGTAAATTCTGTTTTAATTTGAATATATTAAAATGTTTTCGTTTTTAAACAAAAAAAATGTATACATACAGATCAGAAGATAAATATGTTGCAGAAGGATATAAAACAATTTATTTATCTTTATTTAAAGATTTATATAAATGTATGTAAACTGTAAAACGGAAAATAGTCTATATATGGATATGATTTAGAAGGTAGAAAGTTAAATGGCAATATAGATTATTTTATAAGTATATGCGTAGGTAGTTTTAAAAGAAAAATGAAATAGATAAATATATACACAGATATTTTAATTCACAAGTTATTTTAAAATAAATTATTAAGGTGATTTATGTGTAAGTTAATCTATTTAATTATTTTGTAACCTAAATTGTATTTGTCCAGAAAATTAGTTTAAATAAAACAATTGGTTAATTAACTTTTTTAATGGTAATTTACCTTTCGAGTAGTTCAAATATTAATGAAATCATCTAATGTGTGACAAGGTCAAAAATGTGGAAATCAAGGCAAGATTGAAGTGATTGCAAAAAGAATCAAATGTGAGTTAATCTCACTCAGCTGAATTTTAATTTTAATTTAAATAATTAAATTTAAATAATTGGTTGAATGGTTGAATTGATTTGACATGCTATATTATAGTATATAATATATCTTGGAATGATTGATTTCCAGCATTTTTATAGCGGATGAGACCCTATGCGCCGCATGATAGCGGATGTTATTATATTAATCCCATATACCGCGATATTCCACCTCGAAGTGTAATTGGTATTTATTTTATGCTAACGTCTGTGAATGCAGGAAAACAGGCTGGAGGGATCCAACTGGATTCCTAAAAATTTATTTAAATCATTCAATATTCTTTGTTGTGATTATTTGATATTCTATGATGAATTATATTGGAATATTGAATGTTATGGTTTGATTGGATATATTTGGGTATAATGAGTTACCAAAAATATATAAATTGGATTTTGGAAAGAAATTAAAGAAGTGAATTTGTAAGCGAAATAATTATAGAAAATTTGAATAAATTAAGAATGAATTGAAAAGAAATGGAAGTGATATTAAAATACTAATAAATAACTTCGAGTATGAAAAAAATATTTTGAATAAACATAAATTAATGAATTGTAAAATTAAGTGATATTATTTTAAAGGAATAAAGAATTATTTTAAAATTTAAAGTTTAAATTTATTTAAAAGGATTAAGAAGTAATTTTAGAAATCTAAAATTGGTATTTTCAGTTAAAAGTATTTTAAATCATAATTAAGGAATAAAATTTGAAATTAATGGATTTTGGAATAAAAGGGAGTAAATTGAAAATCAATTTGGAAATTGATTCAAGTGTTTGAAATTGGAAATTTAAAGAAGAATGTGAAGAGAAGTATATTTCTCTGGATAACCAAGCGCGTTCAAAGTAAATTTTTAAATATAAAATAAAATGTTTTAATGTTGTTTTTAAAAGCATGTTTTAGAAATTTATTATTTCTAAATATCTAAATTCTAAAGTAAATATTTTTCAAATCTATTATCGTAGTAATTATTTAAAAGGTGACTTAGTATTTTGTTTTAAAAAAAAAGTGAAAACCTAGTTTTATATTTTATAAAGTAACCTTATTTTCAAATATTCATATAGTATGTATTTTTAACAAATTATTGAAGTAGTTTTTAACTTAAATGTTTTAAAATATATTTCAAAGTAAAGCGTTTTAAATTATTTTAAAAAACTAAAGTTTGTGCTTGGTGATTTCAGTAGAAATATAAATATTTGGAAAATTTATTCTGAAAAAGGAAGATAGTTTTGAAACTGTTTTCAAAGGTTGAAATGGAAATACATCTTGCGAAGATATTTCAAGATAAATAAATAATTTAGAGAAATTATTTATGGTTGATGGATGTTTGTGAATATTAATTGATAGTTAAATAACCGACTATCAAAATTGGCCAAATGCGCTGATCGTTTCGAAGAGACCGGGATCGAGATTTTTTCTCGAATACCACTTCGATCCAGTTTGTACTACGTTTTCGTGTGAAAACTAGTTTGGAGTCGAAGATGGAGCAGTGAAGTGCAAGGGCTAGTCGCTACTAATCCTGAGGATATTTCCAAAATGGATGTAGTAGGAATAGTGCCTTCGGTTCCGTTCGAACCCGGGACGGACTTGTATGGATGAATGCTTTCGGAACATCGTCAGGTGGACGATGGCCATTCTAAGGGATATGTTCTAGAAAGGTAATGCTTAGCCCCAAGCCTCATCAACCGGGAATGACTGAAAATCAGGGGTTATGCAGCAAGGCTAGGTGGGTAGCACCCATTCAGGGTGAGGTCATCACTGTCTAAATGTCCTTTTTTATTTCGGCTTAGTGGTGCAGTTGCTGATCCCAAACGTGGGGTGATCTCACTCGGGATTATCCAGTAAGGGGTAGTCTCGGTCTTGTGTTGCAGGGGGTCGGGAGTGATCCTCGGTACTGTGATCTAGGCCACGTACCGTGGCAGGTGGTACCCCAGTGCCTAGTCATAAGTTGGAAATCCATTATCCCTACGCGCCTTTTATGAGTTTTGTTTGTATTACCCACTCTGTGGCTAGTAGCTGGAATTTAATAAATGTAACAATTTCGGCTATTTTAATAAGTATTTGTATATAGACCCTATTATAATATCAGAGGATTTTAATATAAAAATGTTTTAGCTATCGTAAGGTAAAAAACCCGACATGTTTATTTGTGGCGTGGTCTTACAAGATGCTTTTGTTTTCAAAGGATTTTTGAAACTTTAATAATAAATTTGAGTGTGATTTCTCATGCTGGTTTTCCAGACTGACTCGGGTGTTATCTAACTATAATGCTCGGGTCAGACCGAGTATTATAGGATACAGGATATGATGCTGTGGAGCTCAGGAGACGAGCTGGATGACTATATGTACTTCCGTACTTGTTTTATATATTCCGCTGTGTTGTTTAGTTGTGTACTCAGTTGTATGAGGGCAGGTTATGATTACTGCCAATTGTGTGTTATGTGATCGCTGCACTCTGATAATGTAATGTGTAACAGATATATATTTGTTTTTGTGTAAAGATCGTTTGTTATCTATTATATTTTATTCCGCTGTGTTGGTTAGATTCTGTTGTTGTTTTCTGTTTTCTCTTCTTCTACCTCTTCTTCTTTAACCCAAATAGTTCGTATTTCTGTTCAACTTGAGTTGATTGATGTAGAATAGTGTTAACTCAAGGGGTATGGATTTGCGGGTCGTTACAAATTAATTAAATTTCATTAATTATTAATCTAATTAATTTTTATTATAATTTTAAAAATTAACTAATTATTTTTGACCCTGCTAGACCCTTCGTGAATATATTTGCTATATATCCTTTGTATCTACTCTTAGAATGATGAGTTATTTCTTCTTAACAAATCCTTTAATGCAGTTGAACTCGTCAAAAATGTTCCTCGATTTCTTCTGTGCTCTAGGTTTTTTGCGATCTGCATCGTAGCATTGTTGTCACAAAACAATGTCATTGGCTCTTCCAAGTTGAGAGGTTCTCATATTTTGAATGTAAAACAAACTGAAATTTCTCATATTTCGAAATTCAAACAAATTGTAATTTCTCATTACTACAAAAAATTATAATTGAAAGAACGATTGCTTCAAATTCATACTAATTGTGTTAGATAATGCTATGATTCAATAGGTAATATCAAATGACCAAATGGACAATTAAGGTATTTTCAAAAGAAATCACAAAAAAGATTTTTTAATTCACAGAATATTTTAGAAAAGACACTCGAATAATTTCTAAAAAGCCAAAAAGGGCTTTTATAGTTTAAAGAATTATTCGAAAGAATCCTAAGGGGATTTCATATTTCGAATTAATTTTATTAAGAAGTTATTAAGGGATTTCATATTTCAAAGAATTTTACAAAACAAGTGAAAAAATGCTTTCATATTTTGAACCAATTTTTTAAGAGGTACCGTAGAAGGTTTTCATATTTTAATGAATTTTTCAAGAAAAGGAACAAAGAAGACATAAAGTGCTTTCATATTTCGATTTATTTTGTTTGAGAGAAGCTATAACGGAATTTCGATTCATTAAAGGATTTTTCAGAAAAGAAAGCCATAAACAACTTTCATATTTCAAGGATTTTCATAAAAGAGCTATATAAGAACTCCTATGCTTTGAAAGGATTTTTCTAGTAATATCATAAAGAAATTCCATATTTTCTGTACAAAAAATCCTTCAACGATATAAAGAATTATAAAGAACCATTGTGAAAGATGATTGATCACTCAAAAACAAAAATTAATATATATATATATATATATATATATATATATATATATATATTACCAGTATAAACTATTTTAGCTGTTAAATAGTTCCCATGATTTTGTGATATTTTCAAATCTGTATAATTAATTTCAAAGTTTAGAAGGCAATTTCTATATAATTATTTTCCTTTAAAATAATTATAATGTGTCATATTCAAGGAAAATTTTCTCCAAGATTACCAGAAAATTTCGAATCCGTAAAATTTATCGAAAGGCTTTACGAATCACTTTTTAATGGAAACCCTATATGAAATAATAATTTAAACTACGATAATTTTAAAGCTTTATAGAAAAGAAAGCTCTTATATAATGATTTTTGAAAGGTCTTATTCGAAATCGGCAATGGAAGTTGGGTATTTAATCTTCTAATCAAAATCAAAAGTGTCAAGAGTATAATGTGTTGAAAATTTCAATTCTGGGATCCATCCGTGATCAAAAGAAACAATATAACAAAGGTTCTTAAAGCAAGTTGAACAAGTTTACAACCAATATCAGCAATGTCAAAGACTATACTCTCGGTCTTGTCACTAAAGAGAACAATAGGGTTCCTAAGGATTCAAAAATTGAGCTAATAAAATGCATGATAAAATAAGAAGGATGCATGGACTATAAAAAGAGAGAGAACATTAAGTAGTAAACATTAAATAATCTTTATGAAAATACAAAAATCTTAAGATAATGCATAATATATTTTTAAAGTGAGCTAATTTCATTATAAATAATAAGAGGGTAGTCAAAATGTTAGCACAAGAGGAAGTAAAGATTTCAAGAAAGAATAAACTATTAGAAACATGAAAGCAAAGCTATCGGAAATATGAAGACAAACATATCAGAAGTGTGAATGTCAAAGTAATAGAAAATATGAACATGCCACAGAAACATGAAAGCAAAGATATTGGAAGTATGGACATCAAAGTTGTCATTAATATGAATAAGAAGCTATCGAAATATAAAGTCAAAGCTATTGAAAATATGAAGAGAAGGCTATCGGAAGTATGCATGTCAAAGTTACTAGAAATATAAAGTAGAAGCTCTCAGAAATGTGAAACCGAAGTTACTAGAATAATAATGACAAAGATATTGGAAATATGGATGTTAAAGTTATCACAAATATAAAGACAAAATTACCAGAAACATGAAAGCAAAGCTATTAAAAGTATAAAGACAAAGTCATCGAATGTTTGGAAGTTAAACTTGTTGAAAAACTGAAACAAGTGCTATTGGAAGTATGAGGAGAAGAGCTATCAAAAACATGAAGTCCAAGGCAATCGAAAATATGAAAAGGTATTTATTAAAAGTGTGAAGTCAATGGAACCAAAAAGATGCTAATTAGAAGCAACTGAAAGTATGAAATCAAAGGCTAGCGGAAGTATAAACTTAGAGCTATCGGGGATGCAAGAATGAAGTTACAAGAAATATAGACATATAACTAACAGAAGCATGGACTTATAGCGATCGAAAACATCGTTTGATATCAAAAATATAATATAATGCTATTATAAAGATGCAGCTTTTGGCTATCCGAAATATCAATTTTAAATATTGAAAGTATGCACTTCTATTATCAAAAACGTGATCGCAAAATATCGTAAATGCATATACTATCAAGTGTCATGAGGTCATTGGTCCACTTCAATCATATTGGTTGGGTCCATAAATTTTTACGCAACTTCTTGGAAGAATATATTTTTAGGGCAGCACATGTCATTATCAAGAAATGTCACATCATATTCAAAGAAACAAACTCCAACATCCGATTGCCATATGTCAAGGACTCAAGGAAGATTTGATTAGAGTCGACAGATTCAAGATACATGTTAAGTATCTAATGGTTAAAGAACTGCTATAAACACAAGGTTATCCCCACATTAGATTGGGTCATTTCTTTAATTCCCTTTCTCATTCAAAATAATTTAAAATCTCTTGAATATTAAAAGTGGAAGATTATGGCAAATGTTATTTCCTTAATCCAATGAAGAAGCGGATTTTCTAATAATTTCACATCTATAATTGATTTCTTCTTGATGTTCTCTAGCTTGGAATTTAACCACTTAACATGTTTGTCAAATATTCCTAACAAATTAAGACAAATGGAATTTAAAGCTCTCATTACTAATTTTACAAAAAGAAGACTTTGGAACATATAACAACCCACTTTAAATTCTAAAAAATCGACATTAATACATCTACGACATTCATGTGTTAGGCATCCAAGTGCTAGAAAGACAGTTTGTTAGGGGAAAAGAAAGAAAACACAGAAGAGAATCTCACATCATGCCAAGTAATATATAATATACAACAGATCTTTATAATAGAAACTATAATATACACACATTAATTTAAGTATTTATCTATCATTAGCCTGGATAGTTATAACAACATATCATTACAAATGCTGATAAATACAAAATAACAAATGTAGTGGAAATAAAATATACGTGAACATGCCTTGGAGGCATCCGGCTCATCTCCTAAGCTCCAAAGCATCCAATGCTAAATCTAAAAGTATGCTCGGGCTAACCTTAGCAATATAAGAAAATAAGTCCGGATCAATCTGGTAAACTAGCATGAGAAATATACATCGAAATTTTAATGTTATAAAACCATTCAAAAATAAAGGTATCTCGTGAGACCATGTTGCACATAGACACAGATGGGTTTTTACCTTACGATAACCAAACCATTTCATATGAAATCTTGTGATATTATAATAATGTTTAAGGTTTAAAATAAATATTAAATCATGGCCAAAATGGTTACATTAATAACATTCCAACATAATAGGTATAAAATTAAGTCCAAAAGGCACTTATTGGATAATAGATTCCATTAATGACAAGGCTACTGGGGTACCTCTTATCACAATACACCTCTAGAAAAATGTATTGATCCCCCTACATGGCAAGATAGGCCAGCCTTGCTTTATAGTATTGAATATGTCATCACCCTTGTTGCCTGCCAACAATCGTTCTGAGTCACTAGCACAAATAAATGGGTCATCTAGATCAGGGAATGACCATACCCTAATGGTAGTGAACCACATAGCCTAGCGGCATGTTCCATGTTTTAGTTATTTCAAGTTATGAGACTTGAGGCTACGCTTTACATTTTTAGCAAATTCTAATTGGAATGCTAACACTGTCCTCTAGGCAATAATGCAATGTCAGCATTCATCCATACAAGTTGTTCAAGATATAAACAAACCAATCGTTCTACTTCTACTACATCCTCGGGATTATTAGAAAGTAGAATTTGCACTTCAAAGAACTCCATCTTTGATTTCATCATCTTCAAGATGTCTTCAATTTGAATGATCATGCCAGTTCGAAGTGGTTTTCAAATAATATATATGATCCCGATCACTCCGAAACAACAACAATAGTTTTTAAAACTAACAAACATTTGATAGTTAGTTATTTAACTATCAAATAAACAAACAATTCAACCAGACATTAAATCAAGCATAGTTAAGCACAAAGAAAATATTAAGCATATTTCATTCATTCTTTCATTAATTAAAATCTCCTTGTAAATACTTATATCAAAATATTTCTACAAAGATATATTAACAAATCTTCACTATTTCAATACTAGAAAAACATTGATATACTTATCTCGGCTGTATAAGTATACTCACAAAACATTTCACTTTCATTACTTGAAAACATCTCCATATAATTATCATCGCGGTATAAGTATATTTACAAATCTTAAGGAAGATTTCACTTTTTGAAACCATACTTATCTAGGTCAAAATGAATGTAATTTAAACATTGATAAAAATAAACCCAAAACATATTAGTTATAAGTAAATGGATTGTATAGAAATTGGACAAAATTTACCTACCACCACTTCCCGAATTTAAACAGTACTATCCCTCGACTAACAATGAAATTGGACAAGTTAGCGTACTATCGTTACCTTAACACACATTCTCAAGATAGAGACCAGTTTTTCATACCTTGGAATTTGGTGTTAATTATGAAAAGAATATTTCCCACACAACCATAATTTTAAAATGGTCGTTTATAGAAATCAATCTCATTTCTTCTTAAAATTCCCATTTTTATAAGCCTTTTTAGAAATATTTACAATTCTCCTTTTATTATTTACGAAACGTACAACGACCCGATTTTTCGACGCCCGAAAATACGAACCATTAGGGTGAAGAGAATAAGGAGGCAGAAAAAGAGAAAACAACACAACAGAATCTTACCATCGCAGCGGAATAAAATATAATAGATAATAACTGATCTTGTGACGACCGACTTTCTTACCATAGAAAATCGCATCATCATGAAGAAAGAAAAGGATAGAAAAGAGAAAAGAAAGAAGAAACAACATCAGAATCTCAACAGCGGAACGAATAAATTATATTAATAACATAAGTATTACATAGTATACAACACTAATCAGAGTTACACAGAATATACATCACATATTAGACAGTTATAAACACCTGTCTAGTTATTACAACTCAATACAATTCAAACAAGAAATACCAACACAGAGAACACACAGCGGAACTATATATCTAAAACGCAGAAGCCTCCTGCTCCATTGCTCCTCCACATTTCGTCAAAAGCTAACCTGAATCCCTTGGCTACTCGTAAAAATTTGACTACCCAAGAGTTCAAGAAAACAGAAGATAAACTCTGGGTCAGACATGGGTCTGGTGTGAGTAACAGGTTAAAGTTGCTTAACTTTGAAAAACCTTTGAAAAGAAAGGTATCAAGCAAGACTTCCCACACATAAACATGGAAAAGTTTTTACCTTACGCTAAGCAAAACATTTGATAGGAAATCCAGTGATATTATAATAGGTCTAGGGTTTTCAAGTAAATATGAAATAGCCGAAATTGTTACATCTATTAAATTCCAGCTACTAGCCACAAAAGTGGGTAATACAATCAAAACCGCTGGCACTTATTGGATTTTGGATTCCATCAATGGCAGGGCTACCGGGGTACCGCCCGTCGAAGTACGTGGCCTAGATCAACGTACCGAGGATCACTCTCAATCCCCTGCAACACATGACCGGAACCATCCCTTACTGGACAGTCCCGAACATTACAACCCCGCAGTTGGCGTATGTTCCAACCGCCCACACAGCCGAAATAAAAAGGGACCTCTAGACAGGGAAAATCTCGTCCTACTTGGGCATGACCCACTTAGCCTTGCTGCACCTCTCCTGCTTTATCCATTCCCGGTTGATGAGGCTTGAGGCTACGATTACCTTTAGAGAACACATCTCTTAGAATGCTCATCGTCCACCTGACGATGTTCTGAAAGCATTCAATCCATACAAGTTCGTTCCAGGTTCGAACGAAACCGAAGGCATTACCTCGTTACACTCATTTTGGAATCACCCTCAGAGTTAACGACGATAACCCTTGCACTCTGAATCTTCATCTCGAATCTGAAAGTACTATTCTATCAAACTCATCTCGGAATCACCCTCAGAGTTATACTGACGAATAGTCCTTACATCTCGAGTCTTCACTCTTCACAAGAGATTCACGACCTATCGTTAATTTGGATCGATGTGGTTTTCGGATATCCAAATATGGAAGCCCGATCTCGGTCTCATCGAAATCCAAAGCGTGTCTTTTAAGGCCAAGTTGTTTTAAAGGTTTAAAACAATTCAATTATCTATATACACAGATAGATAAATCACAGATTCACAATAGATAATCAATATTATCATCACAACAGATAAACCATATTATCATTATCCAAAAGGTAATCCAAATCATCGTCACAATGCAACCAATGCATCCATATCATTCAACATTACTTATCTCATATCTGAGATTCAAACCATCTAAGGAAAACAACATCATCCATCCATATAAGCAAGGATTAATAATCACATCAAATATAATTAATTTAAAATTAATTAAATTAATTACGTCATTCTAATTAATTTAAAGTAAATTAAATTAATTACTTCATTAATATCAACTTGCATATATCACTATTAATTAATTATCAACCAATTAATTAATCATCAACTAATTATTCATTTTAATTAATCATCCCTGAATAATTAACCTTTAATTACATTCAAGTAATTATTCACTAATTAATTTCTCAAATTAATTATACTTAACCAAATATACTAATTAATCTTTAGTTACTTCCTTAATTAATTAACTATAAATTAATTACATTAATTCTTAATTAATTACATTAATTAATTCCCTCATTTATTAATTATTTCTAATTAAACCCATTTTTAATTACATCATTAATTATAATAATTAATGATCTTTAATTACATTCTTTTTTTAAATTAATTACATTAAGTAATTAATCTTTATTTAAACCATAATTGTTAATCACCCTTGATTAACCCATTCAGTAATTAACTACCCTTAATTACTTCATCAAATAAATAAATTACTCATTAATTAATTATCTTAAATTAATCCCTTGATTAATTCACAAGTCATTATACTCAAATTACTTCATCGTCAAATCACTTCAATTAATTACATCTAGTAATTACCCATAAATTACTTCTCTAAGTAATTTCTCTTCATTAGATTACATTAAGTAATTATATTTCACAAATCATCAAATGATTATGCTAAATTAATTAAAATGAATTAATTAACTTAATCTAATCAAATTAAACTCAATTAATTATAATTAGTAATTAATTCCTTAATTACTTCCATAAGTAATTATACCTAACAATTTACACAAATGATTATCTTTAAATTAATTAACCTAATTAATTATTAAAAATTAATTACATTAATTAATTATTAAATAATCCTTAGTTAATAACCTCATTAACTATTTAACAATTCATTAATTATTTTTCTAAAATAATTAACTATTTTAATGATTATTAATTACAATTTAATTAATCATTAATAACCCATTTAATTAACCCCTAATTATTTAATTAATTAAGTAATAACTGTAACTTAATTATTCCTTTATTAATTGAATAATTAATCATTAATTAAAAACTAATCTTATTTAATTAATGATTCTTAAATTACAAGTTAATTATTCCAAGAATAGTTAATCTTAAACCTTTAAGATTAAACCCTTAATTACTTTAAGTAATTATTCATTTCATTAATTTATTAAAAAAATTAATTATCCATTTAATTACCCTAATAATTAAATGAATAACAAATCATTAAATTCTAATTTAACTTCAACAAGTTTTAAAATCAATTTAAAAACTTTAAAATTACATGATAGATAATACTTTCCCTTATAAAAGAAATTTTACAAGAGTTTAAAACAATTTCTTCTTATATTCAAACATTTAAATTTTTGTCATTCAAAATTGTTAAACACTTAAATTTATAAAACTTAAATTTATTTTAAACCAGAGATTCAAATTCAGATTTGAATCAGTTTAAATTTTGTTTAAAACATTTCTTTATATTTTAAATTTCCAATTTAAATTCAAATTTCTTTAAACAATAAATCCCTTTAAAGTATTTTAAAACAAATTGAATTTAATACTTACTCATTCCCAGCTTAACATTCAAAATTAAAACTTGAATCCATAATTAAAAATTAGATTTAAAACTTAATTTGAATTTTTCTTTATATTTTAAATTCCAGTTTAAAATTTGAAAACAAGACAAATTTCTAAACTGCAATAAACTAACTCGAGCAAACTCAAATCAACTCGAGTAACTCGAGTAACCCACTCATCTGAATACATTAAAACCAAATACTGACAGTTAATACAAAACCCTGTATCAACCAAACGCCCGAGTTCACTCAAAAACAACTTCGAGTCCACCATCCAAGTGCTTCGAGCAGAAACAAGAAATGACCTGAACAAAACACGAGAACCCAATATCCCCAAAACAACAGCTGACACAACCTGATCACCGTGCACCTGCACCGACACCGCCATCACCTTTGGCCCTTCGCGACCATTCGCGCACGTCGACCGCCATCCCCCATCTCGATTTCGACCATCTAATCCACTGCAGAACCCCTAAATCAAAATTGAGCATTCGAGCTCAAAACAGTAGCAATGTCGAAACCTGGAATTTGCTTCAAACACCAAGATCCGATCATCTGAAAAACTTCACCTCCGGCCACGAACTCCTCCATACCCCATCAATCACCAACATGAATCTAGAAGAACTCGATTGCCTCTAGGAATTTCGACGATCAAATTTCCAGATGAACAAAAACTAGGGTTAAAATACTTCAATTCCTAATTACTAGTGCCTCACTGCATTAATCCATCAACTACCATTTTTCCCTGAAAACTTGATCATCACTTCATCACCGAAGAAAACCGCGGCCACCCCGACCTTCTAGGATGACAGTTCCAACCCAAAACACCATTTTTGATTAAACCAGTAATGCCCAATCACATTCAAACTAAAATTTTTAATTTTAGTTTTAAAATTCAAGTCTTTGATAATGTAATTGATTTATAAACTTTAATCAATGAATCTGGCAAATTAAATTACTACTTTCATATAATTTGTTCTGTTATATGTTTGTTTCCCAGAGTCAACTACAGAGATTTTTTCTTCTTCTTATATTAATAAAGTTTTAAACTCTAACTTAAGTTACATAACATACTATGTTTAAATCTTTAACTTTAACAAGGTTTTGAATATAAGATCATGATTTTGATCAGTGTTTAAGCTTGGAATGCTAGAACGGGCAAAAAGAAATAATCAGTAAACATGCATGCTACCATACATATATACAGGAAATTTAATCATATTTATCAACACACAAGTCATGTTTATCTCAGGAAAACAAATCAACAAATGTATTTACTTAAATTAGCTTTAAAATAAAATGTTACTCACCAGTAATCTATGAGCAGAGCAACTATGTTTTAGCAAAGCTGGAACCTGAATGCTTTGAACTGAAAACTTCATGTTGCATCTTTGTTTTGCCCTTTTAAAAGCTTTAGTCTTATATTACTAAAATGCTTTGCTTTTTAAAGACTTAAATCTTGATTTATTGCTTTGCTCCCTGATGCATGCATGTTTCCAGATGAAAAAAAATGCAGGCTTCCAGAAAATGATGCAGACTTGGTTGATTTAAAACAGAAATGGAGACTGCAGGCTTTTGAATGAAACTGTTGTTGCATGCAGTTCTGTTGAGTGTTGCAAATTGATTTCAGGTTGATGAAATTGAAGAGCTACAGTTTTGAGGATGATTTGCATTTTAGGTTTTGGTTTAGAGGAAGATTCAAACAGTTTTTGATTTGGTTTTTGAGGAGATTATTTACAGGAATCTCTGTTTGAACAAATTTTGTTTTGAAGATGAAGTTTTGCAGATTTTAGTTTTGGTTTAAATTTCGATTTCAGAATTCTTAGCTGAAAATCTTAAGTTTTGAAGAAAAAAAATAGAAAAGAAAATGAATTTTAGAGGAGATAGGTTTATATAAGTATATTTTGATTTTATTAAAATACAAGAAAAAGAAAAATAAGACACTTGTTCAATTTTTAAACATTTGTCACTTAGATTAATTTTTGGTAAACACATGTCAATTAGTGTGTTAAGAAACTTAGACATGTAAATTTAAGTATATTTTAATTTAATTTAAATTTGTTTATAGAAACTTTTAAATCTAAATTTATTATTTCTTATGTATAAATAAATGAGTTTCTTCCCTTTTTTAATTAAAAAGAAATGAAGCAAAACAAATATAAATATAAGCTTATTCAAATATATATATATATATATATATATATTCCTTTAAATTCAAGACATTAAATTCAAATTTTAAATTAATTTATCAAATCCAATTTTAAAAATCAAGTTATATATAGATGCATATATAACTCTTTTAAATTTATAAATAACAAATCCTTATTTTTTTTAAATTCTATTTATGTTTATAAGAACTAAGTATTATCATTATTATTTGAAAATAAAAAATTAAATAATTTATAAAAGAGATTGTAATTTACTTCTATTACTCAATAAATTAATATCATTTGTAAATTGTATTTTAAACTCTTATATATATATATATATATATATATATATATATTCAAGCAATATTTAAAAATAAAATAAAACAAAGCTTTTAATGTTAATCTAATTTAAATTCATATTTAAGTTAATTAAAATATAAATTTAAACAAATAATATTTATCGTTAATATTTACAAACCATATAGATATTTATTTAAATTGCCTTGAAAAGCTAAATGTTAGATCTAAATCAAATTTTCCAATTTACCAAATATAAATTAAAATTAGAAAATAACTTCATTTACTAAATTCCAAATCAAAGTTTATCAATTTACAATATATACAATTATATATATTATAAACAGAAAATAATTTATTAGCTTTAAAAAGATAAAATCTTCTTATTTAAATATTTATTAAAGAAGATTATTAGATAAATTCAAAGTTTATTATCAAAAATTATCAAATCAAATTAATTTTTAACACATATTATTAAATTTATATTGCCAAATTTTCGGGATATCACATTCCTCCACCCTTAAAAGAATTTCGTCCCCGAAATTTAAAAGCAAAGGTAATTTAATAATCTATCTTAAGATTTTATTTTAAAACACAAGCATATATCAATCATATGCCAACAACCATAGCAACCAATTCATTTAAACAAACAAATCTAACTATCTAGACAAAATTCTGGATAGAATTTCCTAGAGTTTTCCAAATATAAATATCGGGATACTCGCTCTATAGAATCCAAACAATCAATACTATTAAGCTATAGAGCTCCAATCCAACTAGATCTACAAACAAAACAGGATATCAGACTACAGACAAGTCTGACTCAACAATCACACCCTCCTAAAATGCTGGTTCCACAACCAGAGATAGACTATACACGTACTCCCTCAGAGATACGTGAAACACATCGAATCCCAGTTCCAAACTGGCAATTCAACCTTGAAAATCAAACACCAATTCTCACAAGAACACAGAAAAGATCCAAAACACCTTGGAGCTGACTTACCCAGTCTTACTCAATCTTATAGCTCCTTAGATCGGAGAAAACTTACCCAAAATTAAATCTCCGACTCCGGAATCCAAATTCCTTCGTCTCTTATTCACAAAACACTTCTGGCGATCCTGGGCTGCCTTCACCTCTCCCGATCAGCTCAACCTTTGCTGATGTCTTTAGAAACAAACTGGACCAAAACAATCCAACAAAATGATCTCCTCAAGATCAATCCCAAACCAAGAATACCAACTCTACTCCACAAACATCAGAAGACCAACTTACTTCTCTTATCTGGAAACGATAAAACAAAAGCACTTCCAAACTTCTTCCGCTGCACAACTCTGATCTGACGTAGAAGAAAATGCTGGTGCAGAACACAAGCACAAACTGGACAACACATCTCAGAAATATGGTTCAACGGATCCATAAAAGAAAACTCAGATGTCCCATCTGATCCTTCTACTAAACTGAACCACCAGTAGCACTCCTGGCATCCAGTCGATAAGAAAACTCAACCTCCAAATACAGACAAACTTCTCATAGCTCAAGAGAACACTCAAACTATCGCAAGTCACTTTTGTGATCAACCCAGCCTAATATCCAAAGAAAACTGTTCTCTCTTTACTAATCAGAATAGCTTACGCTTATCTAGACAATCCATCGAAGAAACGGGTCCACTCTGCTGCTTCTAAACTCCATCTCCAGAAAAACTGCTAACCAGAAGACCTCCTTGCTGGCACACAGAATACTCCGAGCTACACTCCTGACACCGACGCCAAAAACTTCCTAATCCAAAGCTCTTCGAGAAACTCGGACCTCAAACCAGACAGAAACATCCTGCTGAACCCAGTCACAACATCGAAGCAGACATACTTCCTAAACTTGTTCCAAAGAAACATCTTCGGAGACATCCATAGTCACTGCGTCTCAAAACACAGCTACTAATTCCTGAGGGATCAAGATACCATTATTTCCTTCTGCCCAACCAACAGACCCAAACTTTACTCATCCAACTTCAAAGATAGACTCCGAACCTTAACAGGTTTCCTCCAGAGATCTATGAAATCCTATACTCCAAGCAAAACTCACTCGAGACGGTATAGGTCTACAGTCTCGACAGACACACTTCCAATCTCAACACTCAATCTCCAACCAATGGTAGTTGTCATGTTACACACACATCACTACCTCATCTACCTTCATAACCTATATTGGAAAACCTATACGGGTAACCCAACAAATAGGTAGATATATATATATATATATATATATATATATATATATATATATATATATATTTAAAATTACAAATACGCTCTCTCAAGGAAGAAATCACTTCAAAGCCTAGGTATTCACTCAACCTAGCGCTCTGATACCACCTGTGACGACCCGACTTTCTTACCACAGAAAATCACATCATCATGAAGAAAGAAAGGGATAGAAAAGATAAAAGAAAGAGAAGAGAGAAGAAACAACATCAGAATCTCAACAGCGGAACGAATAAATTATATTAATAACATAAGTATTACATAGTATACAACACTGATCAGAGTTACACAGAATATACATCACATACTAGACAGTTATAAACACCTGTCTAGTTATTACAACTCAATACAATTCAAACAAGAAATACCAACACAGAGAACACACAGCGGAACTATATATCTACAACACTGAAGTCTCCTGCTCCATTGCTCCTCCACAATTCGTCAAAAGCTAACCTGAATCCCTTGGCTACTCGTAAAAATTTGAGTACCCAAGAGTTTAAGAAAACAGAAGATAAACTCTGGGTCAGACATGGGTCTGGTGTAAGTAACAGGTTAAAGTTGCTTAACTTTGAAAAAACTTTGAAAAGAAAGGTATCAGGTAAGACTTCCCACACATAAACATGGAAAAGTTTTTACCTTACGCTAACCAAAACATTTGATAGGAAATCCAGTGATATTATAATAGGTCTAGGGTTTTCAAGTAAATATGAAATAGCTGAAATTGTTACGTCTATTAAATTCCAGCTACTAGCCACAAAAGTGGGTAATACAATCAAAACCGTCGGCACTTATTGGATTTTAGATTCCATCAATGGCAGGGTTACCGGGGTACCGCCCGTCATAGTACGTGGCCTAGATCAACGTACCGAGGATCACTCCCAATCCCCTGCAACACAAGACCGGAACCATCCCTTACTGGACAGTCCCGAACAAGACAACCCCACAGTTGGCGTATGTTCCAACGCCCACACAGCCGAAATAAAAAGGGACCTCTAGACAGGGAAAAATCTCGTCCTACTTGGGCATGACCCACGTAGCCTTGCTGCACCTCCCCTGTTTTAGCCATTCCCGGTCGATGAGGCTTGAGGCTACGATTACCTTTAGGGAACACATCTCTTAGAATGCTCATCGTCCACCTGATGATGTTCTGAAAGCATTCAATCCATACAGGTTCGTTCCAGGTTCGAACGAAACCGAAGGCATTACCTCGTTACACTCATTTTGGAATCACCCTCAGAGTTAACGACGATAACCCTTGCACTCTGAATCTTCATCTCGAATCTGAAAGTATTATTCTGTCAAACTCATCTCAGAATCATCCTCAGAGTTATACTGACGAATAGTCCTTACACCTCGAGTCTTCACTCTTCACAAGAGATTCACGACCTATCGTTAATTTGGATCGATGTGGTTTTCGGATATCCAAATATGGAAACCCGATCCCGGTCTCATCGAAATCCAAAGCGTGTCTTTTAAGGCCAAGTTGTTTTAAAGGTTTAAAACAATTCAGTTACCTATATACACAGATAGATAAATCACAGATTCACAATAGATAATCAATATTATCATCACAACAGATAAACCATATTATCATTATCCAAAAGGTAATCCAAATCATCATCACAATGCAACCAATGCATCCATATCATTCAACATTACTTATCTCATATCTGAGATTCAAACCACCTAAGGCAAACAACATCATCCATCCATATAAGCAAGGATTAACAATCACATCAAATATAATTAATTTAAAATTAATTAAATTAATTACATCATTCTAATTAATTTAAATTAAATTAAATTAATTACTTCATTAATATCAACTTGCTTATATCACTATTAATAATTATCAATCAATTAATTAACCATCAACCAATTATTCATTTTAATTAATCATCCCTGATTAATTAACCTTTAATTAAATTCAAGTAATTATTCACTAATTAATTTCTCAAATTAATTATACTTAACCAAATATAGTAATTAATCTTTAATTACTTCCTTAATTAATTAACTATAAATTAATTACATTAATTAATTCCCTCATTTATTAATTATTTCTAATTAAACCCATTTTTAATTACATCATTAATTATAATAATTAATGATCCCTAATTACATTCTTTTTTTAATTTAATTACATTAAGTAATTAATATTTATTTAAACCATAATTGTTAATCACCCTTGATTAACCCATTCAGTGATTAACTACCCTTAATTACTTCATCAAATAAATTAATTACTCATTAATTAATTATCTCAAATTAATCCCTTGATTAATTCACAAGTAATTATACTCAAATCACTTCATCATCAAATCACTTCAATTAATTACATCTAGTAATCACCCATAAATTACTTCTCTAAGTAATTTCTCTTCATTAAATTACATTAAGTAATTATATTTCACAAATCATCAAATGATTATGCTAAATTAATTAAACTAAATTAGTTAACTTAATCTAATCAACTTAAACTCAATTAACTACAATTAGTAATTAATTCCTTAATTACTTCCATAAGTAATTATACCTAACAATTTACATAAATGATTATCTTTAAATTAATTAAACTAATTAATTATTAAAAATTAATTAAATTAATTGATTATTAAATAATCATTGGTTAATAACCTCATTAACTATTTAACAATTCATTAATTATTTTTCTAAAATAATTAACTATTTTAATCATTATTAATTACAATTTAATTAATCATTAATAACATATTTAATTAACCCCTAATTATTTAATTAATTAAGTGTTAACTGTAACTTAATTATTCCTTTATTACTTGATTAATTAATCATTAATTAAAAACTAATCTTATTTAATTAATGATTCTTAAATTACAAGTTAATTATTCCAAGAATAATTAATCTTAAACCTTTAAGATTAAACCCTTAATTACTTAAGTAATTATTCATTTCATTAATTTATTAAAAAAATTATTATCCATTTAATTACCCTAATAATTAAATGAATAACAAATCATTAAATTCTAATTTAACTTTAACAAGTTTTAAAATCAATTTTAAAATTTTAAAATTACATGATAGATAATACTTTCCTTTATAAAAGAAATTTTACAAGAATTTAAAACAATTTCTTCTTAAATTCAAACATTTAAATTTTTATCATTCAAAATTGTTAAACACTTAAATTTATAAAACTTAAATTTATTTTAAACCAGAGATTCAAATTCAGATTTGAATCAGTTTAAACTTTGTTTAAAACATTTCTCTATATTTTAAATTTCCAATTTAAATTCAAATTTCTTTAAAAACATTTTTAAACAATAAATCCCTTTAAAGTATTTTAAAACAAATTGAATTTAATACTTATTCATTCCCAGCTTAACATTCAAAATTAAAACTTGAATCCATAATTAAAAATTAGATTTAAAGCTTAATTTGAATTTTGTTTTATATTTTAAATTCCAGTTTAAAATTTGAAAACAAGAAAATTTCTAAACTGCAATAAACTAGCTCGAGCAAACTCAAATCAACTCGAGTAACCCACTCATCTAAATACATTAAAACCAAATACTGAAAGTTAATACAAAACCCTGTATCAACCAAACGCCCGAGTTCACTCAACAACAACTTCGAGTCCACCATCCAAGTGCTTCGAGCAGAAACAAGAAATGACCCGAACAAAACACGAGAACCCAATATCCCCAAAACAACAGCTGACACAACCTGATCGCCGTGCACCTGCACCGACACCGCCATCACCTCCGGCCCTTCGCGACCATTCGTGCACGTCGACCGCTATCCCCCATCTCGATTCCGACCATCCAATCCACTGCAGAACCCCTAAATCAAAATTGAGCATTCGAGCTCATATCAGTAGCAATGTCGAAACCTGGAATTTGCTTCAAACACCAAGATCCGATCATCTGAAAAATTCCACCTCCGGCCACGAACTCCTCCATACCCCATCAATCACCAACATGAATCTAGAAGAACTCGATTGCCTCTAGGAATTTCGGCGATCAAATTTCCAGATGAACAAAAACTAGGGTTAAAATACTTCAATTCCTAATTACTAGTGCCTCACCGCATTAATCCATCAACTACCAATTTTCCCTGAAAACTTGATCATCACTTCATCACCGAAGAAAACCATGGCCACCCCGACCTTCTAGGATGACAGTTCCAACCCAAAACCCCATTTTTGATTAAAACAGTAATTCCCAATCACATTCAAACTAAAATTTTTAATTTTAGTTTTAAAATTCAAGTCTTTGATAATGTAATTGATTTATAAACTTTAATCAATGAATCTGGCAAATTAAATTACTATTTTCATATAATTTGTTCTGTTATATGTTTGTTTCCCAGAGTCAACTGTAGAGATTTTTTTCTTCTTCTTATATTAATAAAGTTTTAAACTCTAACTTATGTTACATAACATACTATGTTTAAATCTTAAACTTTAACAAGGTTTTGAATATAAGATCATGATTTTGATCAGTGTTTAAGCTTGGAATGCTAGAACAGGCAAAAATAAATAATCAGTAAACATGCATGCTATCATACATATATACAGGAAATTTAATCATATTTATCAACACACAAGTCATTTTATCTCAGGAAAACAATCAACAAATGTATTTACTTAAATTAGATTTAAAATAAAATGTTACTTACCAGTAATCTATGAGTAGAGCAACTATGTTTTAGCAAAGTTGGAACCTGAATGCTTTGAACTGAAAACTTCATGTTGCATCTTTGTTTTTCCCTTTTAAAAACTTTAGTCTTATATTACTGAAATGCTTTTCTTTTTAAAGAATTAAATCTTGATTTATTGCTTTTCTCCCTGATACATGCATGTTTCCAGATGAAAAAAAATGCAGGCTTCCAAAAAATGATGAAGACTTGGTTGATTTAAAACAGAAATGGAGACTGCAGGCTTTTGAATGAAACTGTTGTTGCATGCAGTTCTGTTGAGTGTTGCAAATTGATTTCAGGTTGATGAAATTGAAGAGCTACAGTTTTGAGGATGATTTGCATTTCAGGTTTTGGTTTAGAGGAAGATTTAAACAGTTTTTGATTTGGTTTTTGAGGAGATTATTTACAGGAATCTCTGTTTGAACAGATTTTGTTTTGAAGATGAAGTTTTGCAGATTTTAGTTTTGGTTTAAATTTTGATTTTAGAATTCTTAGCCGAAAATCTTAAGTTTTGAAGGAAAAAAAATAGAAAAGAAAATGAATTTTAGAGGAGATGGGTTTATATAAGTATATTTTGATTTTATTAAAATACAAGAAAAAGAAAAATAAGACACTTGTTCAATTTTTAAACATTTGTCACTTAGATTAATTTATGGTAAACACATGTCAATTAGTGTGTTAAGAAACTTAGACATGTAAATTTAAGTATATTTTAATTTAATTTAAATTTTTTATAAAAACTTTTAAATCTAAATTTATTATTTCTTATGTATAAATAAATGTGTTTCTTCCCTTTTTTAATTAAAAAGAAATGAAGCAAACAAATAAATATATATTTTAATATTTATTCCTTTAAATTCAAGACATTAAATTCAAATTTTAAATTAATTTATCAAATCCAATTTTAAAAATCAAGTTATATATAGATGCATATATAACTCTTTTAAATTTAAAAATAACAAATCCTAATTTTTTTAAATTCTATTTATGTTTATAAGAACTAAGTATTATCATTATTATTTGAAAATAACAAATTAAACAATATTAAATAATTTATAAAAGAGATTGTAATTTACCTCTATTACTCAATAAATTAATATCATTTGTAAATTGTATTTTAAACTCTTATGTATATATATATATATATATTCAAGCAATATTTAAAAATAAAATAAAACAAAGCTTTTAATGTAAATCTAGTTTAAATTCATATTTAAGTTAATTAAAATATAAATTTAAACAAATAATATTTATCTTTAATATTTACAAACCATATTGATTTATTTAAATTGCCTTAAAAAGCTAAATGTTAAATCTAAATCAAATTTTCCAATTTACCAAATATAAATTAAAATTAGAAAATAACTTTATTTACTAAATTCCAAATCAAAGTTTATCAATTTACAATATATACAATTATATATATTATACGCAGAAAACAATTTATTAGCTTTAAAAAGATAAAATCTTCCAATTTAAATATTTATTAAAGAAGATTATTAGATCAATTCAAAGTTTATTATCAAAAATTATCAAATTAAATTAATTTTTAACACAGATTATTAAATTTATATTGCCAAATTTCCGCGATATCACAGATCTTTACATAAAATAAACTATATCTATTTATACATACAACATCAGAATACAACATCAGAGTTCAACAACATCTATAACACATAACTGGACCGTTATATTAACTTGTCCTTACCAAACTGACAATACAACTTACAACACAGTGGAATTATACATCAAGCACGTATGCTACGTCGCGCCATCCAGCTCGTCTCCTAAACTTCATAGCATCCTTTCCTACACTTTATAATACTTGGTCTGACCCGAGCATTATAGTTAAATAACACCCGAGTCAATCTGGAAAACCAACGTGAGAAAATACACTCAATTGGATTATTAAAGTTTTCAAAATCCATTAAAATCAAAGGTATCTCGTTAGACCACGCTACAAATAAACATTCCAGGTTTTACCTTACGATAACCAAAATATTTTTATCAAAATCCATCAAATATTATAATAATGTCTATAGAAAGTAAAATAGGATCTAGCTGAAATGCTTGCATCTCACGTTTCAGCAATAGTTGGACACAATCCAAACCGTACAAGCGCTTATTGAAGATTGGATTCCATACAATGGCAGGGCTACTGGGGTACCGCCCGTCATAGTACGTGGCCTAGATCACCGTACCGAGGATCCACCATGATCCCCTGCATCACAAGACCGGAGCTACCCCTTACTGGATAGTTCGAATAAGTTCACCCCGCGGTTGGGATCAGCAACCGCCACACAGCCGAAATAAAAAGGGACATCTAGACAGGGGTGACCTTACCCTAATTGGTTGCTACCCACTTAGCCTTGTGTGCACCTCCCCTGTGTAAGCCATTCCTGGTTGATGAGGCTCGAGGTTAAGCGTTACCTTTTTAGCACACAATCACTTAGAATGTTCATCGTCCTCCCAACGATGTCTTGAAAGCATTCGCCCACACAAGTCTGTTTCGGGTTCGAACGGAACCGAAGGCACTACTCCTACTACATCCATTTTGGAATCACCCTCAGGATTAGTAGCGATTAGCCCTTGCACTTCACTGCTTCATCTTTGACTTCCAGTTCTTATCTTTCTCACAAAAATGTTCAAGCCGGATAGAAGTGGTTTTCGAAAGATAAATTTCGATCCCGATCTCTTCGAAACGATCAGCGCATTGGCCAATATTGATAGTCGGTTATTTGACTATCAAATAATATTCACAAACAACCACCATACATTAATAATTTCCCAAGTTATTTATTTCCAAAATATCTTCGCAGGATATTTTTCACACTTATCCTTTTGGAAACAGTTTTCAAATCACCTTCCTCTCGCAGAATACATTCCCAAATATCGTTCATTTCCACTGAAAATGACCAAGTCCAAATACTTTAGATTTTAAAATAGTTTAAAACACTTTATTATAAAATATACTTTAAAATATTTAAAGTAAAACTACTTAATCACTTTATTCAAAAATATAGACTTCAAAATGATTAAAATAAAACTACTTTATAAAATATAAAACCAATTTTAAAATAAAAGCTAAGCCAAATTAGATTTAAACATAAGAGTTACGAAATTCTATACAAGTTTTTAAATAAAACTTAACCAGACTATCTTTAAATTTATAAAATAAAAATATTAATAATTATACTTTTTAAAACATAATACCAATTAGACTTTAAAAATAATTACTACTATAACTAATTTAATAAATCTTTACCATTAAAAATTTAACAACTTAATAATTGTATCTTAAAAACATTCCTTAAAACAACTTTAAAACTTTTAATTTATACAAAAAAAAATCTGCTTTGAAAACGTATTTGGCTTTTGAGGGAAAAACACTTCTCTTCCACGCCTTTTAAAAATAACCCACTTTATTTTTGAAACAAATTACCCATTCCTTTATAAATTTCCATCGTGAAATTTATACTTCCAAATATCCACTAATATCTTATTTCACTTTATAAACCCAGTTTATAAATTTCATAATCTCATCTTCTTTCAAAAACACAGTTTCAAATACTAAATCAATTTCCAAATTGATTTCCAAAATTTATCCATTAAAATAAATTCCTTTACTTATCCAAATTTATTTCAAAACCCATTAATTTCAGATTTACTCCTTATTAAAATCTTATATAAACTGAAAATACCAATTTCATACTTTTTCAAATTCCTTCCTTATCCTTTCCAATAAATTTAAACCCTGAATTTTAAAATAAATTCTTTATTCGTTTAAATAATATCACTTAAAATTTTAAAATTCATTATTTCTCCTTTTATTCAAAATCTCTTTTCCATACTCCAAATTTACTTATTAGAATTTAAAAATGCACTTTTATTCTTTTCCAATTCATTCTTGAATTTATCCAAATTCTCCATAATTATTTTACTTAAAAAATTTCTCTTTTATTTTCTCATCAAAAATCCAATCTATATATTTTTGATAACATAGCGTACCCAATTATGTTCAATCAGACCAAAGCATCCAATAATTCAATTACCAATATAGTCTATCTCAGATTATCAAATCATATCACAAAATAATATAACATATCTAAATATTTTGAGAAATCCAGATGGATCCCCCCAACCTGTTTTTCAGCATTCACATATTTTAGCACAATATAAAATACCAATTCCACTTTGAGGTGGAACATCACGATATATGGAGTTATATAGTCTCATCCGCTATTATGCGACGGATAGGGTCTTATCCGCTATATAATGCGGAAAATCAATCAAACCCAACAGATAAATTATCAAATTCATCCAAGCACATCCAATTATTTAAATTTAAACTATTTAAATTAACAGTAATCCATATGAGTGAGATTAACTCAACTTTGATTTTTGTTTGCAATCCACTTCAATCTTGTCTTGATTTCTCCATGATTTTAAACCTTGTATAAACATTTACGGTTTATTAATATTTGGAATAATCGAAAAATTTATTTCCAATTAATGGTTTTTATATCTTACTGTAAGATCTCCTCTTTTATTTTTATTTTTTTACTGGAATTAAATTAATCATTCCTAAATTAAATTCTAATTAAAAAAATTAAATTCTTACCATCCCCTGCTCGAACATGAACCCACCATAAGGGAACTACCATCGAGATCACAACCCTTCCCTCTTCACTCAATCCAGTATCTCCCCTCCATCTCATGCTAGCCTAGAGAATCGCGACCTCCATGCCTTGCAACCCAATTCGCGAGCTTCCCCGAGTATGCACGCGAAAATCTCGAAACCCCCAAAAAAAAACAACCCTAAATCAAAGCATGGGTTTTCTCTTCCACCTTGACGCCCCGCCCAGGAGAGCCTTCCATTGCAATGCCCTTCAATCGTGCTGCCACCATGATATTCTCTGGTGATTTCAGTTTGCAGTAAGGAGGTCGCGTTACTTCTTCTGCCACTTCTTTTTTTATTTAAAAACTGTCGTTCGAGATGAAGAACTGGGAAGTGGAGAAAATAAAGACGAGTTTTAATGGAGGAAGCCTTTCTCGATTCCGGTTTCTTTTATTTATTGGTTTTTAAAAAAAATGACGCGTGTCCAAGAGAAGATGCCAAGTGTTTAATGGGAGGAAATGTGTATAACTTGTCCTGAGAAAACACTATTATATTAAATACATACGTATTATATTAAAAATTTAAAATTAAATTTAAATCGTAGAGAAATGAAGCCTAAAATTTCGTTCTTCCATTGAGGCATGTCCTAGGCATTTACAATGTTAAACCCCTATTTCGAACACAATGGAAAAGGTTTCGAGTCTTATTCGATCGTATGGAGAAGATAGCTTTTTAGACCCGGTTATAATATTGAATTTCGATATAATTTTCAGTGTGTTTACCTACCGTACGGCCAAACGATCACTCTAAACACTACGAAAATTGAAATCCGATAATAATACAACGTTATGGATCTAATGGAACTGGTTTCGTCGAATTCCGAGACTATGCTTTGGATGGCTATTTTTAAATTCAATTTAAACAATATATTTTTAAAACTGAACAAAACCCTTCAAAATTCAATTTTAACACTTCTTCTATTTTTAGTATTATCATTATAAATTTTACAATCCTTTAAATTATTTTTAACAGGCTTAAAACTGAACATTCAATATTTTATCCAATTAAATTCAATAATTTAATTGCCAAATAATAATGATATTTGAAATTCAAGTTAAACCAACTTCCAAATATTTAAAATAAATTAAATATTCCAATTTCAAATATCCAAAAATTCTAGGTTGTCGCATTCCTTCCTCCTTAAAAGAATTTTGTCCCCGAAATTGCTAGTTAAGAGGAATGATCCACAACCCGTTAACTATTAATCCCACAACCAAACAGCTCTTTAACAATACCCAAAACCATCTTTTTAAATAACGACATCATCAACCTTACTGACTTTCCAAACTTCTTCCATTAGTTCCAACCAATATCTCTTCCCAACAAATCAAATTTAAATTTTAAACAAAATTTTAAATTTTCAAACTTCTCAAAAATTTTCTAACTCCCAAAATTTTCGAAAATTGTGGCCAGCGTCTACTTTGCACGGCTAGCCCGGTACAACTACAAAATGCCTCTATGGGCCTCCTAATTTCAAAAAAAATACAAAACGCCAAGTGGCAAGACTAGAAAATCATCAAATTTCATATACAAATTTTATTGCATACCTTTTTGCCGACAAATTCAATTTATCTTCTGAAATCGAAACACCCATTTATCCTTTGCCTTTAGATACCTGTATATCCTACTTAGCAATAATATCCAATTACAGATTTCAAAATCATTTTATTCATCACTTTACAAATTTTTAATATTTGTTTTACTTAAGTCATACGATGCACATATATCATCCGTACGCAATACCAACTCTGATCGCTCACTCGATCACACAATTTCACTTCCGAACTAGTATCGTTCACCCGACTTCCTAGCGCGGACTCAGATCTAGTTTCTTGATCAGAAACCGTCATTCTCCTTGCATAGCCACAACTATGATAGAGAATTTCCAGAATAAATCTAAAATCCATATCCATAGTTCGTCGTCGAAAATCGAGTGAAAAATTCCAACTCGGATCGATATAACTACGTCAAAATTCTATGCTCGAATCTAGATCAAATCGTTATGCAAATAAAATAATATACGTACATCTTACGTATTTATATCCAATGATTATTAACTATGTCAATTCTCTTTTATTCACATTATTTTGATTTCTATTCATTTATCCACAATTATCCCATTTCACAACTTTACTTAATCTCCATTCAAAAATTACTTAGTATATTTCCAATACCAAACTTACTTAAGAACTTTCACCCATAACCTTCTTAAGTTTAATATAAGCATTTTATATATTCTTATATTATACTTTCACTTTACTACTTGGGTTTTTATCTACAGTTGATCAATTTGGATTCAAATTCCACATAGATTCAATTTACATCAATTTACTAATAAATTTCAAATCTCAGTACCTTTGTTCTAATCTACAGTTGATCAATTTGGATTCCAATTCCATATAGATTCAATTTACATCAATTTACTAATAAATTTCAAATCTCAGTACCTTTGCCCAATTTTCATCTAGAATTTCATTTTAAATTCTTCTTGAATTCAGTTCATCTTCAAACTCTGAATATTGAATTTTTATCAACTATCTTCCATTTACAACTGGTTCATATCAGTTCCACTTACTAATTTATTATTTTGGTTCACTTCGAATTAATTCTATAACTTCACTTTATATTTTACACATTTTAAATTAAATATCATCCAACATACAATTCCAATTCATGTGTTTACCTGCTTGAATCAATTAGTTTACTCACAAAATTTATTTTAGTCCTTTATTTTATTTAGTCAAATCTTAACTATCTTTCATTACACACAATTCAAATTAATTCCCAATATTTAGTTTAAATCCTATTTACTTACAAATGCAAATTCATTTGCCTATCAACAATTTTATTTCCACTTATAACTTCTTAAGTAACCATTTCACTTAATTTAACACAATTCAATTTTAATTCCAATATTCAGCTTTCATTTTACTAACTTGAAAATGTAAATTCATTTGTTTATTCATAAATTTACTTCATACTTAGTAAATTTTATTCCAGTGACCATTTCTCTTAGTCTACTTAGGCTTTCCTTAAATTCACTTTTCAATTATACTTTAATTCAAAATTTTAACTTCTATAAGTTTTCCACTTATTTAAATTCCATTTGCCAACTTCTTTAAATTTACTTTAATTAATTAGCTCACTTTCCCCCCTTATCTGGGTTTCACACTTACTTTAATTTAACCCTTTATAAATTGATTCTCATTTCAACAATTTCAAATTCCTATAAGTTGTCAAACTTATTATATACCATAACATCTTAATTAAGATTCCAGAGTTTTAAACAGTTTCTCACATTTCAAAATCACCTTTTGAAATCAACTATATCCAAAATTCTTCGGTATATACAATTATTCATTTGCCTTCCAAAATAAAACCAAATTTTGTAAACAACTAAAACAAAACATTTTAGTAGCGATCTCTCTCTCTTGGAAACTCGAAAATAAACATCGATGATGTTGTAGTCATCTCCGAAGTTATTTTCCAACGACCGAACTGAGTTCAATGATTTTATCTTTGTAAAACCCCTCAAATATTTTCAAATTTCAAATCTTCCAGATTTCTAATCCAATTAAAAATAATTCTTAAATAATATCACTACTATTTCTCCAAAACCTTTGAAAACCTTTTTCAAACCCGAAGGAATTTCAAATCCTTCCTAAAAATTCCAAATTTCAAATCTTTTCAATTTATATTCAACTATTACTCTGGAATGTTATACCATTCCAATTATAAGTCACCTTTGAAATTCATATTTACAAATTACATCCTGTTATAGAAAATAATTTTCTTAACTTTTGTTATGATTTCCATTCCTTATTCAATTTCCACACAACAATGATAATAATTTAATATTATGATTCCCTAACAATCATGCAACCATATATAACTACAATAATTTACGAAAAATTATTTCTTTTATATATAAAAATAATTCGGGTAAAATTATTATATTTACCATATTTTTAAAACCATACCGTGTCGGTTTACGATGTTCAAGAGTTTAGAAACCCTTATCGATGACATGGCGTCCCACATATCGGCCAAAATACATAAACACTAAACCGATAAGTCAGCACAATATAAAAATAATTTTTATATTCACTAACAAATACGTTCTCATACTATTGATACTCTCAAACTCATTCTACAATACTACAGATTCTATTTCAATGAGTAATTCCCACCAAAGCCAAGGTTCTCGCTTAACCTTGCTCTGATACCAAATGTAATGACCTGATTTTTCGACGCCTGAAAAATTGAACTATTAGGGTTAAAAGAAGAAGGAGGTAGAAGAAGAGAAAACAACACAACAGAATCTTACCATCTCAGCGGAATAAGATATAATAGATAATAACTGATCTTTACACAAAAGAAACTATATTCGCTTATACATACAACACCATAATACAACATCAGAGTTCAACAACATCTATAACACACAACTGGACAGTTATATTAACTTGTCCTTACCAAACTGACAATACAACTTACAACACAGCGGAATTATACATCAAGTACGTATGCTACGTCTCGCTATCCAACTGGTCTCCTGAGCTTCACAACATCCTTTCCTGTACTCTATAATGCATGATCTTACCCGAGCATTATAGTTAAATAACACCCGAGTCAGTGTGGAAAACCAGCGTGAGAAAATGCACTCAATTGGATTATTAAAGTTTTCAAAATCCTTTGAAATCAAAGGTATCTCATAAGAACATGCCACAAATAAGCATACCGGGTTTTTACCTTATGATAACCAAAACATTTTTATTAAAATCCGTATGATATTATAATAGTGTCTATAGAAAGTAAAATAGAATCTAGATGAAATGCTTGCGTCTCACGTTTCAGCAATAGTTGGGCACAATCAAAACCGTACAGGCACTTATTGGAGATTGGATTCCATATAATGGCAGGGCTACTGGGGTACCGCCCATCACAGTACGTGGTCTAGATCACCGTACCGAGGATCCACCCTGATCCCCTGCATCACAAGACTGGAACTACCCCTTATTGGATAGTACGAATAAGTTCACCCTGTTAGGAAATCAATTCTATGGTTTCGATGATAACAACTATACAATGGAAATCGAATGTACATATATATCTTTATTTACAGGTAGATGATAGAGTAACATCACCAAAGAGATAAAAACAAGACTCGAGAGAAGTATCAAAAGACTTCAAATTGGTAGAAGTTGAAAAGGAGTGGCATAGACACAAATAAAGCAACATGCACAGTTTCAGACGTCTGAGTGCACTAGCCAGACGTCTGAATGTTTCCTCTGGTTTGCAAATCAGACAGAATCAGATGTCTGGTTAATATGCTCAGACGTCTGGTTAAACTCTCTGGTTCACAACTCAGAAGGAAACAGACGTCTGATAATAAACTCAGACGTCTGAATAGCAACCAAACATCTGGTTAATAAACACAGACGTCTGAAATGTTACCAGACGCAAAAAAAAAATGAAGGCCATACGTATGAGGGTACTTTCCAGACGTCTAATTATAGACTCGGCTGTGTAATTTCAAAGATCAACTGTCACATCCGAAAAGACACGTTCGCTCCTCTTCACTGCAACTCTTCATCACCAGCAGGAGCAACTATACAACGATTGTTAATGGATGCAACTACATAAAGAATCTTTCTACCACTATAAATAGCATCGGGAATTCAAGAGAAGATCTCACCTTATTGACTTATGCTCTTAATTCCTATACTCTGACTTATACCTGTTCTCTAAAAATCAACTACTTGTATTTAACACTTCCATATATTCAGAACTCATTATTCAATATCCTCTAAGATATATATATATATTGGAAGCACTTGTACTCAATAGTCAACATTCGTGTTATAAGAACACATTCTTGACAAAGAAACTCTACTATTGTAAACCTGTTCCTCCAGGTCAAGTGAGGGTTAATTGAAAGGAAATTCCGAAGAGGAGCTTCGGAACTGGACGTAGGACGGGAGGTCCGAACCAGTATAAAATCCTGGTGTGATTATTTTAATTTACGTTGCCATTATTATTTATCAAGTTATATTATATAGTTAATTGTTCATACTTGCATATATATCATATACAATCCACTCATATAGACTTTCAATTGGTATCAAAGCAAGGTTTTGATCAAATAACAGTAACACGTTTTTCAATCAATTTAATATGGCAAGTATTTTCAAGAAGGACAATCCACTGCACGGCCCCCACTTTTTAATGGATCTAACTATGCATATTGGTCAACAAGTATGAGAATTTTTATGGATGCTAATGGTCTTGAAATTTGGTCAACCACACAAGATAGATATGAAGCACCTACTACTGCTATGAACACTTGGACCAATGCACAAAAGACCTTAGCATCAAATAATGCTAAAGCTATGAACATCTTATTTTGTTCTTTAGACAAAAATGAATTTTCACGTGTCATGTTATGCACCACTGCATTTGATATTTGGCGTACCTTACAAATTACACATGAAGGTACAACAAAGGTCAAACAAACTAAGATTTCTATTTTGCAAAACCAATTTTCTTCATTTAAAATGAAGCAAAATGAAACTATTGTTGGCATGTATTCTAGATTTCAAACTATCCAACATGATCTTAAGACATTAGGAGTTAAATTCACTGATTTTGATTTAATATCTCGAATACTCAACTCTTTGACATCAGATTAGTAAAGGAAGGTTTTAGCTATAGAAGAAGCTAATGGTCTTTCCATTCTCAAAGTTAAAGAGTTGATAGGAAATTTAATGTCCTATGAAGCTAACTTGCAGGCACGAAAAGAACTTAATTCGGAGAAAAAGAATGTAGCATTTCCAACAACAAAAAATGATGACTCTGATCTAAATGAAGAAGAAATAGTTTTTATTGCCAAGAATTATAATAGATTCAAGAAATTTAGAAAGATGACCAAGTTTCAAAAAGAAGGGAAGTCCAACACAACAAAAATATCACAAATCAAGTGCTATGAATGTGATCAATACGGACATATGAAGAAGGATTGCCCTAAACTCAATAATGACAAAAAGAATAACAAAATTCAAAAATTCCAGAAGAAGAAGGCTTTCAAAGTAACGGGATGATTCAGATTCTTCATCTTCTGAAAGTGATAGTGATAGTGACGGAGAACAAGCTAATGTATGTTTTATGGCACAAACTGAAGAGGTATGTCCTGAACTTAGTTATGATGAACTATTAGAACTTAGCATGGAACTAGACGATAAATTTAAACAAATAAAAAAATTGAACAAAGAATATATAGTCAAAATAAATAGATTAGAACTTGAGGTAGGAATGTTGAAAGATGAAAAATTATTCTAGAAGAAGAACTTGAAATATCTCAACAAAAAATCAAAAATAATATGACAGAAAGTGAGAATATTTCTATAGAAAAAGAAAAATTTTTAAAAGAAAATATTGATTTTAAAAATATTATTGAATTGTTGAAAATTGAAAATATAAAGTTGAGAGAAAAATTAGATAAAATTACCAATAATGTGTCAAAATTTAATAAAGGTAAACAAGATTTGGAAGATCTTATCAAAACCTCAAAACCATCAGGTAATAGAAATGGAATAGGATTCAAAAATTCTTTTAAACAAAAAGAGAATAATGCTAAAAATAGTAGACATATAAAAACTAAAAGTTTGTATAAGACTAAATTGAATACCAATAATATGAAAATTTGGATTCCTAAAACAAATAATAATTTGATTAGACAAAAGCATATTAATAATTACTTAGAAAATATAGTCTATAATAAAAATTATATTTATAAAGTTACCAAACCATCTTGGGTATGGCTACCTTCCTCTAACAAATAGGACCCTAATAAAATATATGGGTACCAATTAAAACATTTTCTATTTTGCTGGTACCCAAAATAAAAAATAAGGAGAAATGGATACTAGATAGCGGTTGCTCCAAGCATATGACCGGAAATTCAAAAATGTTATCAAATATAACATACATCGATGGTGGAACGGTAACCTTTGGAGACAATTCTAAAGGATATGTCATAGGAATTGGAGAAGTCATCAACTCTGATATATCTAACTCTCCTATTATTACAAATGTTTTATTAGTTGAAAATTTAAAACATAACTTACTAAGCATTAGTCAATTATGTGATAAAGGTTTTCAAATAAATTTTGAAAAAGATAGATGTAATATTTTAGATAATAACAAATAACTCATTTTTAAAGGATTTAGAAACAAAAATATTTATGTATTAAACATGAACATAAATAAAAATTCAAACTTATGTTTAACCGTCAAACATGATGATCCATGGTTATGGCATAAACGATTTTGTCATATCAATTTTAAAAGTATTAATAAATTGGCAAAATATGAGTTAGTAAGAGGATTACCTAAAATAAATTACAAAATAGAAAATTTATGTGATAATTGTCAAATTAGAAAACTAAAGAAAAGCTCGTTTAAATCTAAAAATAATATTTCTTCAAAACAACCATTAGAATTATTACATTTAGATTTATTTGGTCCAACACAAGTACGGTCTATAAATCACAACAAATATGTGTTCGTAATAGTCGATGATTTTTCAAGATATACATGGACTTTATTTTTAAAACATAAAAGCGATACTTTTGGAATGTTTAAAATATTTGCTAAAAGAATTAAAACTCAAATGAATTTAAAAATTAAAAATATTAGAAGTAATCATGGAGGAGAATTTGAAAATGATCTTTTTACAAACTTTTGCGATAAGAAAGGTATAACTCATAATTTCTCTTTTCCTCATACACCTCAACAAAATGGTGTCGTATAAAGAAAAAATCGTACATTACAAGAATATGCACGAACATTACTAAATAGTAGTGGATTACCAAAACATTTTTGGGCTGAAGCTATTGCAACATCCTGTTATGTACTAAATCGAGTAACTATTCGCCCCATGACTAAACAAACTTGTTTTGAAATATTTTTTGATAAAAAACCTAGAGTATCATACTTTAAAACTTTTGGTTCAAAATGTTTTATATTAAATACAAAAGATAATTTAGGAAAGTTTGATCCAAAAGCCGATGAAGGTGTTTTTGTTGGATATTCGGAACGTAGCAAAGCATATAGAATTTTTAATAAATGAAATAATATTATTGAAGAAAGCTTACATGTCTCATTCGACGAAAATCTTTTTAAACATCATACTAATGATGAAGAAGAAATTATTCCACTAACAAATTCAACAAACTCTATTACTAATGAAACAAATAGTCAAAATAACACTTTGATGTCATCTCCTAGAATTCTTATGGATCATCCAATAGATAATATTATTGGAGATCTTAATGCAAGAGTAACTAGAAATCAACTCAATCATATAAGCCATATAGCATTTGTGTCAAACTTTGAACCAAAGAATTATAAAGAAGCATCAAATGATAATTTTTGGATAATAGTTATGCAAGAAGAATTAAATCAATTTGGACGTAATAACGTATGGGAATTAGTACCAAGACATGAAGATCAATCGGTAATAGGAACAAAATGGATATATAAAAACAAAGCAGACGAGAATGGAAACATTGTTAGAAACAAAGCACGTTTGGTTGCTCAAGGCTATAATCAAGAAGAAGGCATAGATTACAATGAAACGTTTGATCTAGTAGCAAGATTAGAAGCCATTCGTACATTACTTGCCTTTGCAACTCATAACAATTTTAAACTATTTCAAATGGATGTCAAAAGTGCATTTTTGAATGGTTTTATTAAAGAAAATGTATACGTCGAACAACCACCATTATTTGTTCACGAAAAATATCCTGATCATGTTTTTAAATTACATAAAGCACTATATGGATTAAAACAAGCACCTCGTGCATGGTACGAGCGTCTTAAAAATCACTTAATAACATCTGGTTTTCATATAGGAAAAATAGATACAATTTTATTTATTAAAAGAGAAGATAACGATATTTTGGTTGTACAAATCTATGTTGATGATATCATCTTTGGTTCAACCAATGAAAAACTATGTAATCAATTTTCTAATATTATGAAAAATGAATTTGAAATGTCACACATGGAAGAATTAAATTTCTTCTTAGGTTTACAAACAAAACAAGTCAAAAATGGAATCTTCATTCATCAAGAAAAATATTGTAACAATTTATTACGACGATTTGAAATGGACAAAACATCAAGCAAACCAACACTAATGAGTACCACTATTCACTTAGAAAAAGATGAAAACGAAAAAGATTTTGATGAAAAATTGTATCGTAGTATGATTGGTTCTCTACTTTATCTAATGTCTAGTCGACCAGATATTATGATGAGTGTATGTCATTGTGCTCGATTTCAAGAAAAACCAAAAGAATCTCATCTGAGAGCGGTTAAGTGAATTTTACGTTATTTATGTAGCACTAAAGATTATGGTTTGTTCTACCCTAAAGGATCATCATTTGAACTTGTTTCATATAGCGATGCGGATTTCGGTGGATGTAGAACATCGTAAGAGTACTAGTGGAACTTGTCATTTTATCGGACAATCTTTAGTTTCATGGTTTAGTAAAAAAACAAAATTGTGTTTCTCTATCTACTTGCGAAGCCGAATACATCTCCACCGCTCTAGCATGTGCGCAAGTAATATACATGCAACAGACATTAATGAATTTCGGTAAAATTATCACCAAATCTCCAATTTATTGTGAGAACACAAGTGCAATTAATTTATCAAAAAACCCTGTTAATCACTCACGAACCAAACATATAGATATAAGACATCATTTTTCTACGAGACAATGTTGAAAAAGGAACCATTTCATTAGAATACGTAAATACCGAAAATCAAGTAGCTGGTATCTTTACGAAACCATTAAATGAACAAACTTTCTCTAAACACCGACGAAGTTTAGGTATTTGCTCACTAAATGACCTTCTTCCTTAATAAAATATATATATATATAATAAATTTTTTAAGGCTAAAATTAGTCACAATAGTAAACACCACAATTTATATCATTGATTGCTGCACCTTCAAACTTTTAGAAAATTAGTTTGCCTATTTTTAATATTTTCAGCATATAAATATAGCCAAACACAAAAACTACATTCAAACAATTGAATTTTAAAAAAAAAATCAAAATATAACAATGTCGTTAGAAGATTCATATATATCTATCTCCATCTCAACACCAACAATGGACAGCTCGGTTGACACCCCACAACGACTTCCGACACTTACACCAAAGCAAGAGCAAGCATATAGGTGGTCTTCATATCGTACGGGTTTTACTCGGGATAAGAAGAAAACTAAAAGTTCTCTATTTATTTCCCCTAACACAAAGGAGAAAATTGATGAAATCCATCATTACCAAAAACAACAGATGGATCTTCAACGAGAGCTTTATTTCGAATAAAAAGTTACAGCACGAAGATTAAGCTTTCTCGAGCAAGTGGCAATGAAGTTTTGTTCGTCCCGAAAGAACGATGTT
The DNA here is from genome assembly GCA_030765085.1 of Allium cepa. Taxonomy (NCBI): domain Eukaryota; kingdom Viridiplantae; phylum Streptophyta; class Magnoliopsida; order Asparagales; family Amaryllidaceae; genus Allium; species Allium cepa. The sequence continues at coordinate 459,119,366 of CM060943.1, forward strand.
CATGAACCGCTACCAAAACCTTGCAGTTCATTGGATCCATCTTCTTCGTATCGTACTTCTTCAGATCCCTCACCAAGACGATTTTCTGGCTCTCCACGGACTCACGAACGTGGAAATATATGGTCCCCACTTAGACCATGGAAGGATAATGAGTTAGAAAATCCAAAAACTCCATCTCCATCTAAATAAATAAATTATATTAAGTATTAAATGTATCTAAACTTATTTGTTATTATATTTTTACAACAATAAAGTTATTTGTAATCTACATTCGATATATAAAGTGAAATCATCTCACTTCAAGTCATTTTTAGCCTTTCTACAATTTTCAGACGTTTATCAACAACTTCTAGATGTCTGACACAAGGATATACTATTCACAATTTAGGAGTGTGCATATATCAGACGTCTGATATACCCCCCAGATGTCTGAAATGTTGTTCTGTCTCCTCCAAGTAGAATTCAGACTAAACCAGACGTCTGAAATAAGATCCAGACGTCTGTCTTAGTTTTCTGTTTCGAAATTAAACAAAAACAGACGTCTGTTTTCAATTCCAAACGTCTGAAAAATCTCACTGTATCTACAATTTTATAACTACGCTCAAAACCAGACGTCTGAGTCACAAAGCAGACCTCTGATTTTATCCTCTGTACAAAAATTAGGGCAAACCAGAAGTCTGATTTCCAATTCAGACGTCTGAATCTCAATCTATCTTTTAAAATCGATCAGATAACGTCATTTTTTCCTTTTATCTCAAAATTATTACTTCCTACGATTTTCACAAACAAAATTTTCGCTCCAATTTACTATCCTACAGCAAATATAATCAAGATGCCTCCTCGCACTAAGAATCCTAAAATGACGAAAAGAAAGAAAGATCAATCCACCACATCTTCAAATCCCCAAGTTTGCTCCGACGACCAAATCGAGCGGTGGATGAATAAAGCTCCCCATTCTATAAAAAGGTACGAAGATATTCAAAAGAAGAAACTTCATACAGGACCATTCTATAATCTTCTTAAATTCCCCATGTATGATTTAGATGAACTTTGTGAAAATGCTAATTTGGAAACCCTAATCTCGTTTACTCCTAATGATGTTCAAATAGATCAGTTAGCTATATTTTTATTCTACGCCAATCTAGATAGTACTTCAGTTTGGAATACCGAAGATGAGGACAACTGGCTATGGTCAAGCATCTATGGGAATACTATTCGATTAACTCCGGGTTTAATAGCCAGAACCTTAGGATGCTCCGATACCGGGGAGGATTTGCACAACATTCCGGATATGCGTTTTAAGCCACGGAATAGTATTACTCATCAAATATGGGAAGACGAAATGCCAAAATTTGCTTCAAAATATTTACGTCCAAAAGCCTGGCTCCTGACGAGAATGATAATAAATACAGTGGTTCCACGTATGGGGAGTCACGAGCAAATAACCGAAATGGAGCACAAAGCTCTGTATGCTCTCTTTAGTGGAACTCGTGTAAATTGGGCAAAATTCATCTTCGACGAGCTCAAACAATTTTGGACTCGCTCAAGGCCATCGATCATTTACCCTACCTATATTATGAGACTTCTTCGTGCACATAATATTCCTTCCTATCTATCGATGTTCGAAGAAATTTCACCAAAATACGCTTCCACAAAATTCTTTTCTTTGATGCACTTACCTGAAATTCCTCCAGAATTCATGTCCTTCGAAGATTGGACGCATAATCGTCAATCTCAAAGAGTTAAGCCTCCTCCTCAACCACACATTGATCCGTCCCAAGAGGAAGAACAACATCAAGAAGTCACTCCTCCTCCTCCCGCACCATTTGATTATCCAGAAAGGACGAAATTATAGAGACTCGATTGGAAACAAATCTAAATGAAAGTATTCGAGATCTCACACTTCGAAACCAACATACATTATCCCAAAATCAAAAATATTTGTCTAGGCGAATTGACAACTTTGAAAGTTCATTTGCTACAGGACTAGCCACAGTTGAAGATTCTCTTTCAACTATTCTATCGGTTCTTAAAGAAGTGCTACAAAGGGTTCGTGGTCCAACTCCACCTTCTGACGATTGGGCAACCCCTGAACCTTCTCCTCCTGCAAAACATTCCAAATTATTTGAGGATGAACCTCCAAAGGAAGCTTTGACATCTCCTTCAAAAGCTAGCACTTCTACAAAAGAAAAACCAAAGGAGGGTGATACAAATCAAGCTTCACCAAAGGAGGATGATCCAAATCAAGCTTCTCCAAAGGAACTCTAAGAATTTAGGAATTGTAATGTTTATATTTTGTACAAATCTATGTATGTAACTTCTTCAAGTTATTATTGAAAATTTTCTTTTTGACGATTGGATTAAATATTGTCAATTCTTTTTGATAATGTCAAAGGGGGAGAAATATAGATAGAATCATAAAACAATAAAAAATAAGCACATATTCAAGGGGAGATTTCAAATATATATTTAAGTACATTGAATAGTTGTCATCATCAAAAAGGGGAAGATTGTTAGGAAATCAATTCAATGGTTTCGATGATGATAACTATACAATGGAAATCGAATGTACATATATATCTTTATTTAGAAGTAAATGATAGAGTAACATCACCAAAGAGACAAAAACAAGACTCGAGAGAAGTATCAAAAGACTTCAAATTGGTAGAAGTTGAAAAGGAGTGGCACAGACACAAATAAAGCAACATGCACAGTTTCAGGCGTCTGAGTGCACTAGCCAGATGTCTGAATGTTTCCTCTGGTTTGCAAATCAGACAGAATCAGACGTCTGGTTAATATGCTTCAACTCTCTAGTTTACAACTCAGAAGGAAACAGGCGTCTGATAATAAACTCAGACGTCTGAATAGCAACCAAACGTCTGGTTAATAAACATAGACGTCTGAAATGTTACCAGATGCAAAAAAAAAATGAAGGCCAGACGTCTTAGGGTACTTTCGAGACGTTTGATTATAGACTCGGCTATGTAATTTCAAAGATCAACTGTCACATCCGAAAAGACACGTTCGCTCCTCTTCACTGCAACTCTTCATCACCAACAGGAGCAAATATACAACGATTGTTAATGGATGCAACTACACAAAGAATCTTTCTACCACTATAAATAGCATCGGGAATTCAAGAGAAGATCTCACCTTACTGACTCATGCTCTTAATTCCTATACTCTGACTTATACCTGTTCTCTAACAATCAACTACTTGTATTTAACACTTCCATATATTCAGAACTCATTATTCAATATCCTCCAGATAGATATATATATTGAAAGCACTTGTACTCAATAGTCAACATTCGTGTTATAAGAACACATTCTTGACAAAGAAAATCTGCTATTGTAAACCTGTTCCTCCGGGTCAAGTGAGGGTTAGTTGAAAGGAAATTCCGAAGAGGAGCTTCGGGACTGGACGTAGGACGGGAGGTCTGAACCAGTATAAAATCCTGGTGTGATTATTTTAATTTACGTTGCTATTATTATCTATCAAGTTATATTATATAGTTAATTGTTCATACTTGCATATATATCATATACGATCCACTCATATAGACTTTCACACCCCGCGGTTGGGATTAGCAACCGCCACACATCCGAAATAAAAAGGGACATCTAGACAAGGATGACCTTACCCTAATTGGTTGCTAGCCACTTAGCCTTGTGTGCACCTCCCTTATTTTAACCATTCCCGGTTGATGAGGCTCGAGGTTAAGCGTTACCTTTTTAGCACACAATCACTTAGAATGCTCATCGTCCTCGTGACGATGTTCTAAAAGCATTCATCCACACAAGTCTGTTCCGGGTTTGAACGGAACCGATGGCACTACTCCTACTACATCCATTTTGGAATCACCCTCAGGATTAGTAGCGATTAGCCCTTGCACTTCACTGCTCCATCTTCAACTTCCAGCTCTTGTCTTTCTCACGAAAACATTCAAACCGGATCAAAATAGTTTTCGGAAGATAAATTCTGGTCCCGGTCTCTTCGAAACGATCAGCACATTGGCCAATATTGATAGTCGGTTATTTAACTATCAAATAACATTCACAAACAACCATCAGACATAAATAATTTCCCAAATTATTCATTTCCAAAATATCTTCGCAAGATATTTTTCACCCTTCATCCTTTTGAAATTAGTTTTCAAATCACCTTCCTCTTGCAGAATACATTCCCAAATATCGTTTATTTCCACTGAAAATCACCAAGTCCAAATACTTTAGATTTTAAAATACTTTAAATCACTTTATTCTAAAATATACTTTAAAATATTTAAATTAAAACTACTTAATCACTTTATTCAAAAATATATACTTCAAAATAATTAAAATAAAACTACTTTATAAATTATAAAACTAATTTTAAAATAAAAGTTAAGCCAAACTAGATTTAAAATTAAGAGTTACGAAATTCTATACAAGTTTTTAAATAAAACTTATTCAAACTATCTTTAAATTTATAACATAAAAATATTAATAATTATCCTTTTTAAAACATAATACCAATTAACCTTAAAAATAATTACCACTATAACTAATTTAATAAATCTTTACCTTTAAAAATTTAACAACTCAATAATTATTTCTTAAAAACAACATTAAAACTTTTAATTTATACTTAAAATATCTGCTTTGAAAACATATTTGGCTTTTCAGGGAAATACACTTCTCTCCCACACCTTTTAAAAATAACCCACTATTTATTTTTAAAACAGATTACCCATTCCTTTATAAATTTCCATCGTGAAATTTATACTTCCAAATATCCACCGATATCTTATTTCACTTTATAAACCCAGTTTATAAATTTCATAATCTTATCTTCTTTCAAAAACACAGTTTCAAATACTAAATTGATTTCCAAATTGATTTCCAAAATTTATCCATTAAAATAAATTCCTTTACTTATCCAAATTTATTTCAAAACCCATTAATTTCATATTTACTCCTTATTAAAATCTTATTTAAACTGAAAATACCACTTTCATACTTTTTCAAATTCCTTCCTATCCTTTCCAATAAATTTAAACCCTGAATTTTAAAATAGATTCTTTATTCCTTTAAATAATATCACTTAAAATTTTAAACTTCATTATTTCTCTTTTTATTCAAAAACTCTTTTCCATACTCGGAATTTATTTATTATAATTTAAAAATCCACTTTTATCCTTTTTCAATTCATTCTTGAATTTATCCAAATTCTTTATAATAATTTTACTTAAAAATTTTCTCTTTTATTTTCTCATCAAAAATCCGATCCATATATTTTTGATAACACAGTATACCCAATTATATTCAATCAAACCAAAGCATCCAATATTTCAATTACCAGTATAGTCTACCTCAGATTATCAAATCATATCATAGAATAATACAACAAATCTAAATATTTTAAGGAATCAAATTGAATCCCTCCAACCTGTTTCCTGCATCCACGGATGTTAATACAATACAAAATACCAATTCCACTTTGAGGTGCAATATCGCGGTATATGGGGTTATATAATCTCATCCGCTATTATGAGGCGCATTGGGTCTTATCCGCTATATAATGTGGGAAATCAATCACTCCAATATATATATATACTACTATATATAATATCACCCAACAGATAAATTATCAAATTCATCCAAGCACATCCAATAATTTAGATTCAAACTATTTAAATTAATATAATCTAGATAAGTGAGATTAACTCACCTTTGATTTCTGTTTGCAATCCACTTCAATCTTATCTTGATTTCACCATGATTTTAGACCTTGTATAAACATTTGCGGTTTATTACTAATTGGAATAATCGAACAATTTATTTCCAATTAATAGTTTTATATATCTTACTGTAAGATCTCCTCTTTTATTTTTAATTTTTTCCCTGGAATTAAACTAATCATTCCTGAATTAAATTTTAATTAAAACAAATTAAATTCTTACCACCCCCTGCTCGAACACGAACACACCATTAGAGAACTGCCATCGAGATTGCAACCCTTCCCATTTCGCTTAATCTAGTATCTCCCTCTATCGCGTGCTAGCCAAGAGAATCGTGACCTCCATGCCTTGCGACCTAATTCGTGAGCTTCCCCGAGTATGCACACAGAAATCTCAAAACCTCCAAAAACAAACAACCCTAAATCAAAGCACGGATTTGCTCTTCCACCACGATATTGCGCCCAGGAGAGCCTTCCATCGTGATGCCCTTCAACCGTGCCGCCACCATGATATTCTATGGAGATTTCAGTTTGAAGTAAAGAGGTCGCGTTACATCTTCTGCCATTTCTTTTTTTATTTAAAAACTGTCGTTCGAGATGAAGTACTGGGAAGTGGAGAAAATGAAGACGAGTTTTAACGGAGGAAGCCTTTCTCGATTTCGGTTTCTTTTATTTGTTGGTTTTTAAAAAAAAGCACGTGTCAAAGAGAAGATGCCAAGTGTGCAATGGGAGGAAACGTGTATAACTTGTCCTGGGAAAACACTATTATATTAAATACATACATATTATATTAAAAAATTAAACTTAAATTTAAATCATAGAGAAAGGAAGCCTAATATCTCGTTCTCCTATTGAGGCATGCCGCTGGGCATTTAAAATGTTAAACCCCTATTTCGAACACAATGGAAAAGGTTTCGAGTCCTAGTTCGATCGTATGGAGAAGATAGCTTTTAAGACCCAGTTATAATGTTGAATTTCGATATAGTTTTCAACGCGTTTACCTACCGTACGGCCAAACGATCACTACAAACACTACGAAAATTGAAATTTAATAATAATACACTGTTACGTATTCAATGGAACTAGTTTCGTCGAATTTCAAGACTGTGCTTCAGTAGGCTATTTTTAAATTCAATTTAAACAATATATTTTTAAAACTGAACAAAACCCTTCCAAATTCAATTTTAACACTTTTTCTATTTTCAATATTGTCAATATAAATTTAACAAGCCTTTAAATTATTTTTAACAGACTTAAAACTGAAGATTCAATATTTTACCCAATTAAATTCAATAATTTAATAGCCAAATAATAATGATATTTTAAATTCAAGTTAAATCAACTTCCAAATATTAAAAATAAATTAAATATTCCAATTTCAAATATCTAAAAATTCTGGGTTGTCACAAAACCCCTTACTATTTATAAAAATCTTTTCTATTTATAAAACTCTTTTCCATTTATAGAACTCCTTTTATAAATCTCCAAATATAATTATAAAACTATTTATACAATTACTTTTATAAATCTTATATACTTAACAAAAATCTTCATTTTCATGATAGCACCAAATACTTTTCCATAAAATGATCATCTCATATAGTACTGTAAATTCACATATGTGATTTGTCATCAAATTCCACAAAATGATATCCTTTCACTTTTTGTAAAATATCATTTATAAATCTATTCTTTTTATCTATAAAATACCATTCATAAAACTATTTTTTTATTTATAAAATAACATATATAAATATATCTTTTCATACATCAACTTATTTAAAGTGTTTTACAAATATTTATTTCAAAATATTTTTATCTTCTTTTAAAAACAAAATCAGTTTAAAATAAAAGATAAGCCTCTTTATTTTCTTTTAAAATAAACATTCATTTTTATATTAATTTTACTATAAAAATAAATACTTTATGAAATGCTTTTAAAACATTTACATATAAATTAGAAGAGAATAACAAAAATATGAAGTAAATAAAGAAGTTCTAAAAACCATTTGTAAATAAAATTCCACAAAATTTCCAGAATCACATTAAAAATTATCATCTAAATCAAAACCATTTTTCAAACCGAAACAGTAAACCATAGTATTTCAAAATACTAAAATGAGGCACAGGATTGCCATAGCACTTAACTAATTCTATCACTACCTTTACTACTAAAAAAAGTTCTACTTTTAATATATATCAATGTCACATCCAATATGGTCAAACTATCAATATTTAGCATTCAAAAATTTATATAACAGATATATAAATGGAATTAAAATCAATAGGTATATAACTAAAATTAAAAATCACAACGATGAGAAATCTGAAATTCTCTACGAAGTCCCATGTATTTTATTTTAAAGCCATTCGCTTTTTAAAGCGGATAATTAACCAAACCAAACCAATAAATCATTCAAACATGTAAATAATAATTTTTATCCACTATATATCATTATAGTATTAATTTAGAGGTGAGATAACTCATTAAAACACTAGCGGACGCTTAAGCATTCCAGTTTGATTTAAAATTAAACGATGTTTGATTTTAGCTCAAAATTTCACTTGCTCCAAACCTGAAAAAACCAATTCTAGCATGTAAATATCATTCCAATGAGCACAAGACAAAAGACCGTGTCTCGATTGGAACTCGTATGAGAAAGTTATTCATTTTATGAGTTTTTGATTTAACTAAATAATTAAATAACACTAATCACTTCATTAACTATTAATTAATACCTTCCCTCACTAATACATCTTCTCCAAACCCATATGCATGTACACGAACACAGACAACCCTGTCCTCAAGCCGTGCACGCACACAAATCCCATCTTTCCAGTTAACGATTTGACGAACTAATTTCACTATCATGTCGCTTCTCATCTCCTCTCCGCGACCATCACCACCATGATCAACTCGATCCATCACCGTGAAACCTGACCTATAAGTCGAAATCCTGTCCAAAAGTTGTCGCGATCCCTATTACTCGACCGCACACTCCCAAACTCCGCAAGTCGATACTCCTTTGACCGAGAAACACTGTGTCACTCTTTGATTCGCGTAAAGTCCCCTATCTCCATTGGTGCAATCCTAGTTCATGCCTTCCCACTTCGACCACCACAAAACCCTACTACAACCAACCATAAGCACAATGATTCAAAGATCTGGTCTACGCGAGTCCAAAGATTCTTGTTTTATAATTTTACTTTAAGTGGACTGTTTTATTTTGAATTTTAAAGGAGGAAGTTTGCTTTTCTTTTTGTTTACAAGAACATGAAAATAAAAGGAAGAGAGGGAGAAAGAAAAGTCAAAGTTTATTGATTTTTCTAAGTGTTTAGCTTAGTTTATAGTATGATTTTCGGTACTTCGCTACATAGAATTTTTTTCGCGCATGAATTACGAACGATAAAACAAAAATATGATCGTGTACAAAAATACGACACAATTCCAAAACAATAATAAACTACGTTGGTCATCTTATTCTATAAAATTTCAAAAACACCAATGTTTGCCATTACATATGTCAAATGATGATTTAAATATTTTTAAATTAACAATTATGGAAAAATCCTATAAATTAAATTAAAAATACTACAATAAAAATCAAGTTGTTTTATTACAAATTTATTTTCTTATTGTTTATTAAATTTGAATCAAATCTGCAATTTAAATAAGTTAATTATTCTCATTCGAAACATTAAAAATTCTGGGTCGTTATAGTTTAAGTAGTAGGTTGTGTTAAAAACTTTCTAGACACGAAAGAATACTTTTTCATGGCATCCAATTAACCAGAATATCTAAACATGTTGATGTTGATTTTAATGGAGAAACTTCTATAAACTCTAAAAAATTTTATAAATATAATCTCTCCTTAATGCATATTCCATGAGAGTTTAAATAATGTGAAACTCTTTTTGGCAAAGAAGAAAGATTGGCTAGAGAAATGATGGATGAAATTGAAGAAAAAGAGTGGCAAGAAAAACCTTTTGATGAGGGAACGGAATAAGAGGGAGACGATGAAAATGGTATTTATCTTAAAATTTTACAAAGAAATGGAGTAATAACTAGCGAAATCGAAGAGAATTATTAAGTACTCCTTAAAAATCAAAGAACACTCAAGAGATCAACGAGCAAGAAGTATTAAAAAATTTCCAATGAAATCAAAAAATTCTTTGGAAAAGTTTTAGAGAAACTTGGATTAAGTCCATCGTCTTCCTCCTTAAGCCACAAAGAAACTAAGCTATTCAAATCTATTTCCATGTATTTTCATTGTATTTTAGATTAGCAAGTTTGAATTTCATTCTATTTGCATTAGTAATTTTCCTTTTGTATTCTGCATTTGAATATTAATGAAATAAACTTTTACTTTTACTACTTCTGATGAATATTATTCTCTGTGAAGTATGAAATGTTCAAATTTTAATCTACAGAAGAAAAAATTAAAAAAAATTAGAAAAAAAGGTCTTACTTATGACGTTGATACAAAATTGTCGGTATGGTGAAAAATATAGGAAATTAGATTACAAAATTTTTGAAATTCAAAATTAGTTAATAAAACAATCGACTAACAATTAAATTTCAAATATTATACTATAATAACTAATTTCTCATAGAGAACAAATTGATATTTTGAAAACACCTTTCTTTTTAATAAAATCAGACATTCTCACTGAAAATGAATTCAAATTAAGGAAAATATAAAGTGAAACTATACAAATTCTTATTGAAACTCTTAATCATATAATAGTGCACTCCGTCTAGTCGTGAGAAATCAGATTCATTTGAAGATGAGTCAAAGACACATACTCTATGAATAAGAAAAGCAGTTTGCCTCTTTTTGATGCTTTATCTCCTGTGAATTAAAGAAGAGAATGGAGAAGGGTATTCTTAAATCCTCTTATGTGAATAAAATATAAGAAGAAAAGATGGTCATATGAAGAAATTAAAAGATAAATGAATGGGGAATTTCCTTATTAGACAATATAGTTGATCCAAACAAAGGGAATGGGAAACTCTTATTAAAAAAGCATAAGAAATCTATGGCCATGCCTACTTTACTCTTGTAATTTGTAACTTTGTATATAAGACTGATTATTACTTCATTACCAATTGCATAATTTATAGGTGTTTATGTTCATATTGTAATACGTACACACATATACAAGTGTTGTGTGCTTGTTTGTGTGTAAAATAGTAATAATAAAATTGCTTAGCTTTCGTTAGGATTACTAAAAAGTGAAAAGGAGGCTAGGATTGATTTCTAGCAAAGACATCCTATGGTCCTACTTGGGGGAACTCATTATACAAATGGCGTTAAAATTATTTATGTTCCTCATGATTAATTTTCCCATGATTAGTCTGCTTTTTCTCCACCTATAATTTTTTTTAATATTGTTCATTAACGCCAACAAGTTCCAATTTCAAAGATTCAACTCATGACCTTTAATCTCATAGTCCGAACTATCAATCAACTGAGCCGATTTCGTTGGCTCCTGTGCATGATATTTCATGGTGAATTATTCCAATATGTCACATATTTTCTACTTCCATAAATTCTTAATCTACCTTACACCATCAACCTTTCCCTAAATTTTCCCTCCTTAACTGTGGTATTTCTCATGATAATTTTATATTCTTCCTCAATATTTTACTTTTGGATCTACCTTCCTCCATTAGTTATCCCTTAATTTGCTACATCTGTTGTCTCGACTATTTTCCCCTACGACTTTGTTGAACTTTATTTTCTTGAGTTTCACAATCCAATTCTTTTTTCTTCTATCCACGATAAATTAGCCATAGAATACAAAATTGGATATGTAACGTAGAGTAAGATTTCTAATCCCAAAATTATTGTGTATTTTCTAATCCTTAATTCATTGTGTTATCCTAATTTTAAGGTAAAATTATGTTTCATCTTTAAGTTGTGATAACTCATTTTCATTACCTTTGTGGTACTTTTAATATTTTTTCATAAAAAAATTCTTATTGTTGTAGATTATTTGATTAGTCAGTACGAGTAGTTCTTTATAATAGGACGAACTCATGCTACGCAGATGGATTTAGCAGTATTTGAGTTTTTTCTTCAACTATAAATAAAATATTTTTGTTGGGGGATTGCATTTATTATTTAATTCAATATAAATGTTTGCTTGTAAATTTTTGTTTTACTCTTTTTTTCTAAAAATACAATTTTATTGTCAAATATAATACTTTGGTAAATCATTGGATTCAAATGGATATGAAAGCTAGCAACGAAATATTTGTTATGACCAAAGTGCAACCATCAATGTCGAAGCATTTGGGCTTCGTAAAATGATAAGAAACCAAAAAGTGTCATTTCACTATAACTGCTTATCTCTCTATTAATCAAAAAACATATAATTTTGGTCCAACAGTAGATTTTTTTTTCAAAATGGTACTTAGATACAACATGTCACTAGGACAACATAACACAAATCACATGTCAATATATGTTCAAACCACGCTATGAAATTATTTGAACTTGTGACCTTTCGCATCAAAGTCGAATCACTTAAGCACTGGGACAATGATGCTTGTCTCCGATAGCAGATTTTGACTTAACTATTTACTATTGCTTGGATTATTCATAACATAGCACATTTACTAAGGTAAAATTGACAAACGGCTAAAAATTGGAATATAGTATCATTCGCATTTAGTTATTATTTTAGTACAAGCAGGAGAATATACAAAAATTATCTACACTATATTATTAAAGCCAAGTCTTTCTGTCCGCGGATGCAGCGTAGTGGAAAGGAGACTTGGGTTTTAGTAAAAAGACCCAAGTTCGATTCCTATCATGCGCTTTCCCATCCTATATAAATTTAACCGGGGTATGGGGGATTGGATCAGCAGACGGCTTAACTGTACCCTCCTCAACAGTTTATCGGCCTACCGGGTTCAGTTCCTCAAAGTTGGCCTTTCGTTTCCAACTACACGTCTTTTCTAATTTTACCCCAATTTTTTATTCCCTTGCATTGCCCTTGCATACATACCATTTATTCTATAAAAACGAAAAATTAAAATTTGTTTTTGCTAAGGACGGTGTCTCTTCCTCTCAAAGCTGTGTCACCATTCATTTCCAAATCTTTCAAAATTCTGCTATGATGCCACATGTATAAGACAATTTCATTCTATATTTTTTAGTATTGGCGCTTGTAGAACTAATACCTAACAGTATGAACTACGAGGATATTTTCCTTGAAAGACAATGGCGAAAAGGCATGTATAGCTTCTTGGGGAATACAAGAGATATCATTCAAACTATCAAGCTGTATGAAGATTGGTCAGACGATTATTGGATATGGAGCAGTAATAAGAAAGGTATATACACATTTAAAGACGTTTATAATGAAATTCGAAACAAATTTGACAGAGTAGAGTGGGCTCAAATTTTATGGAAAGACATTCACTGTCCTAAGATGGCCATGTGTTTATACAGAGCCTCTTCGAACTTACATTGACCAAAGATAGAATTATACAAAGAAGTCTATCATTGCATCCGACATGTGCTTTAGGCAACCAACTTCCTAAAATCAGATACAACTTATTCAATTCGGCGCTTACATTTGACGTGGTGCAGAATTAAGTTGAATTGGCTGGCAGGACATACAGAATTAATTGCATTACATCCCGAGTTACATAACATGCAAACAAATACAAAACTAAATGCAAAAGCTCGGATATAGCTGCCTCCAACATTAGTCCATGATTAGTCCATGCAACCAAATACAAAACTAAATACAGACGAAGATATTTTTAAAGAGTGGCTATAAAACCACTAGCTTCCTCCAACATTAGTCCAGTTTCACAATAATGTGGTTGCATTGCAGCAGACGAAATGTAAGTAAAGCAAATGGGCCATCAGGTAAGGGATGTCATCCAAGGCAATTCAATGATCTTTATTAATATATTAATAAAGGAGTACGCAGGCCCAAATGCAAAGCCCAAAATAAAAACAATACATATAACCCTACAACAAAATATTAAATTTAAGGACAAATTTTAGAAACCCAAAGCATTTTTGTCTTCAAATGAGGTCTAATTAAAGACAAAATAATTGTGTCATTAATAATTACTAAAAATAATTTATGGTCTTTAGTGGGTCTCAACATAACATACTTTTATTAATTACTAAAAAAATCAAATCATACTCATTAGTGGGTCTCAACATAAAACACGTTTAATTAATTAATTATGTAACCTGTTATTTTTCCTTCAATTCCTCCTCACCCACGCACGTAAAAAAAAAAAAGAACGAAACCCTCATAATATCCTTCCACTAGAAGAAATTTTCTCCCTCAAAAAGGACACAACTACCCAGCCACCTATAAAAGCATTCTCCCTCAAAAAATTAGAACACGATCCTCTTCGAACGAATCTCTATTGCTCTAATCACGAATCAACAAAAATTAAGTAGCACAAATGAGCTGTCGATTTATCTATTTGAAGAAAACATAGGTTCGCCTTTCAATTTACCTAATTCCGCTACTTGTTTTATGCAAATTTATTTGATATGACCGCAAATCGATAGTTACGATTAATTTTCTATTTTTTAATTTTCTTTTTCATCATTTTATGTTCAAGCATCATTCCAATATCATCTTAGGAGTAAATCTGTTTGTATTGTTGGACAAAGAAGTGCATGTTGCGTGCAAACATCCGAAGGTGGGTCTTTGATTTTATTATGTGCCAACAGAAAAATAAATGGATTTTTTGGTCGAATTTTAAGTTACTTTTTTAAAAAAAGAACTCACAGATAAACTTGATACGTATACTACTATTCCACCAGCACACGAAGGCAGCACTGCAAATTGCTAACTGTTTTGTATTTCTGTAGTTTCTTTTTTCCCTTTGTTATTTTATGGCTATCACCTTTCTGCAAAAACGGTTTTAGGCAGAGATCCCCATGTTGCCACCTAAGCAAGTTTGTTAGCAAGTAGTCTATATATGTATGCATCCACGGTAAGAAATGCAAGCAATATTTCCTAAACAATCTTCTTCCTCCTGAAATTACTTCTTCCTCTCTAAGTTTTCTTTCTTCAGTCTCTGATCTGCTCTGAACCGCATCAAAACTCCTTTCAAATATGAGGAAGATATAATAAATATATATATCTAGTATAAAACTACTAAACTAAGATACAATTACAGGTTAGTTTTTTTTCTCTTTGAACACCTTACAGTTTATAGGTTAGTGTTACGGGCAAAAATCAGATTATAAGGAAGTTACTTTTTTCTTCCGTGCAACATATGAAAAATAGTAATTGTTAACCAGAAAATAAATATACCTTTACTGTGCAAATTAATAAGCTAACTATTATTTACCAATAATTTTGAAGTTATAAGCTTCTCATTCAATATGTTATTTTAATTAAATAATGCTTAAAAAACAGGGAACGGTTTTAAGTTTTGATAAATTTCAAAGGACTGCTTAATAATTTGAAAATGGTAATCATGTTTTTATCTGTCACATAACCTTCGTTAACTTTTTAAGAATACATAAAAGTAGAGCATGTTACTTCATTGAACCGGGTGAGAATAATAGAATAATGATTTTAGCTCATGTACATATTTCTTTGGATTCATTGTAAATCTGAAAATAATGAATTGAAAGAAGAATACCTGAATTGGCTCTGCCTCCAGGGAACTAGACTCTCCTTTTTGGTGACCAAAGGACCTGGCTGCAATATAGGAGGGGATGGAATAGACTTATAGACGTAGCATACTCAAGAATAGTAAAAAAACTTAACAGCTTGTTGGGAAATATGTCAATTATTTGACTGTATTTTAAGAGTTTGAGTTTCAAACTGTTTCTGACTATATTTCTTGACGGGTAATATAATATATTACCACTAATGTCAACTTTACTGAGAACATGCTGTTAATGTAATTCATTGTGCTTTGATTCGTCCTGAACAGTTTACAAATGGGGGTTTGCCTTTTATTGCTTTGTTTCTCATTAGACCAGTGCTGCTCTAGGTTTCGTGTCCATGAATGTCCATCTCTACCAGTTCTTTGTTAGATATAAACTTATAATTCACTGCAGTCCATAATATACACTTATTTTGATAAAAATGGATATACCTTTAACGTGTAATTCGATGCCCGGCTGTACACGGATTATACAGTTGTAAATCTGTTCTCATCGTTGATTCTTAAAGTTTATGTCAAAAATCATGAGATGGTAACATGTCCTACTCTAGCATTATTAAATCATTCAGTTAGCAAAATAAAAAAAGACCATATTAACATAGGAAAACAAACTTTTAACATTGTTAAATAATGTTACAAATTGATTATTATGCAGCAGCTAATAGCTTATACGATGAAGTCCTTTGAATTACTTAATTTGAAGGAAAAAGAAATGGAAAAAAGTAAGTAAACCGATAATGGTATTGGCATGCACAAATTATTGGCAGTAAGTAACATACGGCAAATCTTGAATAGAAAGTCAGTTATCGTAATGTATAAACAATTGCGGGTGGAAAAAAGCGGATTAAAGTGAACAAGACAGTAGAAATGACCAAGCATAGAAATGGAGGACTATGTTTAAATAATAGAAAATCAATACTAAACTATATAATATTGAAATGTCAAATATTGAAATACTATTGCTCGCACAACAAAAAATAAGAATGTGCTTTACTTGAACAAATCTTAAACGGATCAAATCTTTTAAGATGAGAACATCTTTCATCTACCACCAATTAATCCTAAAACTCTCTCCACTGATTATTTGCTAGAAATTTAAGAAATGTAAATATATATATATATATATATATATATATATATATATATATATATATATATATATATGCTTGTATATGAAACGTAGTTATCCAATCTAATAAATAGTGGGCATTGAAGTAGGCATACACCTTAATGGAGTCATAAAATAAAATAAAAATCTTGGTTAACCGGTACATTTTTAAATGCAATTAGATCCATGATAATACTGAAGTATTCGTTCTGGATATTTTTAGCTTTATCGTAAGTATAACATACGATTAACATATTTAATCGATGCTTCAAAGGTCGATAATTATCATATTTTAGTAAATTTCATATGTTACCAAGCTGAATTCATATGAACGTGCACAACTATAGTATACTTTTGGTAATAGTATAATTCTTGAATTCAAAATGGTAAACAAAAAATATACATGGTAACAACCATTCAAGCAAGAACATGATAACAAAATTCCCAAATCATATTCTGTAAAATCACTGTCTAATGCAATGAAATTGAAATCTTTAATAATAGTTGTAATAGCTTTGGTGTCGCACTTTTTTGGTATCAACGTGAACTATCAAAAATACCCTTTAAGTAGTTCAAAAATATCTCTTCAATTCAAAAAAGTTAGCATCCACAAAAAAGTAGCATCCGCATAATAGGTCAATTCAAAAAAATTAGCATCAGCAAAAAAGTAGCATCGGCATAATTGAATTAATTCAAAAAAATCTTACCAAATCAAAAAATATCTTATCCGCATAATACGTGAAAAGAAGAAATTGAAATCTTACCAAATCAAAAAATATCTTATCCGCATAATACGTGAAAAAAAGAAATTGGAGCTCCGTGAAAAAAAAGAATACAATAAATAGACCAAGTCATATGCCTATCTCCGTGCTAAGATAAGGTGAAGCTGTATTTTCTCTCTCTATATATATGGTTCCATACATCCTCCTCAGATATCATCTGCAAACTCAAACTACAAACATCAGCCGCATCCTATTTATTCTTCCATAACTCAAATAGCAAACAGCATGCAAATCCTATTTGCTTAGTGGTGTCGTATAGAGAGCCTGCCAGAATATTACTTTATATATTGTAAGTGGCATCTTTATCATAATAGCTCTGTCCTGTACAATATCTATTCAATCTTCTATTTAGTTCTAGCAGCATCCCACGCAGTCTTGGCTGTAAATTTTTTTATCCACGGTTGAATTTTAAGCGTACATGTCATCATCAGCTGGTAGAGCTTAATGAATTTCTAATGTGGTCATACCAAACTTTTCGGTGCTGCCATTCACACGTCTGCAAACGAATGTTATGATAAGAAAGGTTGAAGCAACATCCATGTGATACCATATAAAAGTATTACCACTTTTATTGTGTTTACTTTTACCGTATTTTCAATGTAAAATGACGATAGTATTTTCAGCGTAAGGTAGCAACAATATTTTCATTATAATATTGATTGATTGATGCACATACTGTAACCTTATGCATGTAGAACTCTGCAATATGAATACCACAAGAATAGGTACTGGTTATTTCATAGGCCAAATGTTTATAGTTTTATTTCTCTTTTATTTTATCGGTTTGTTCGAGCCGAATTTAAATTATTTCTGATAGGGAACAAACGCTTTCTATAATGGTGGCGACCAAACAATGAGAAGCTCTGATAGATATACTAATTTTGATAGCTTTGGTCGTGTTAATGTTTCGGATCTTCAGGTAACAAATGTGAAAACTATGGTTGTATATTTCAATATACCTTAATTTATAGATAAAAAGTGCAGTTTGAAAATTCACATAAAAATATAAAAACGAGGATGTCGTTGGTTCTCTGGTTTTTAAGGTAAAATATATCAAACTAAACTAGAATCGAAAATTTTAAAACCAAATTGACTCGCAATATAAATTCAGTTGATTTAGCTAATTTTGGATCTAATTAAGTTATATAAATATATAAGAAAATTATCATACCTTTTGAATTAATGTTCAATATATTCATACTGAACTACAACATTATGATTGAATTAATTTTATGCACAAATTAGAATTTTGTTGTTTAGGATTTTTTGCAAGTTAAAATATAGCGTCCTTTTACCCATGTGATAGCCGTGTACTGTTGCGAATGGTGGATGGAATTTGCATTGATCATAATCTGCAGTATTATGCTGGGTCACCAATATGACATGTTTTGAAAGATTTACTATTGTAGACTATGTGATGTACATGTACTCCTGTTGAAGAAATTGTGTAATATTTTGTCTCTTTATATGCTTCGCCTGGTATAGAAACTTAAATAAATACATATTATTGGTTATCAGCACTTCTGTACGTCGTAGAGGCGAGCGTGAAAAATTACACGCTATTTTGTTATTTATCTATAAATTAAGGTATATAGAAAGATTTTTTATGTACGCTAACACTATTTACGAACTGTTTAGGAACATTAAAAGTCTGACTGAATGGTTTTGTTGATTTTTTTTTTTTTTTTGTAGTTTGCGTGTGATAATTTTAATACCGTGAGGCTACGTTTTTAGCGTATTAAAATTATAAACCAAATAATGGACGTCAAACAATCGATAAATGAAAATCGACACACGATGGGGCATCACCTACCAAAGCTACAGCAGAGGAAAATAAAAAACAAGTGCAAGAACAACCACGCAACGATCAACACACCCTCTTGATAGACGACTATGGCTGGGATCCAAATTTTACTTCTGAGCTGGTAAGTTATATACTAAGATGAAATATATATATATATATATATATATATACATACATAAACATATATTCATTTTCTAATCTTATTTTTCTTCGTTTATTTTTGCAGATAAATTATTTGGAGAAAAATGGATGGTGACAATGAAGACAACTAAGATGAAATTATTTATCGTCGTATCTTTAATGATAGTTAATTAGGAAAAATGTATATCGTTTAGTATTATCGTATTAAATGCTTCATTATTAGATTTTTGTTTAACATTTATGTTCGTTAGTTATATGATCTTGCCATTTTTTTAATACTATAGAAATTATTGTGCATGATTAACAAATTTAAAGCCATATTACTCATACATGAATATTTATATTTTAATACAGTTGCGTACCAAAAATGAATAATCAAAGAAGGCGAAATAGAAGAACAAATCTTTCAACCGATGAACAAAGAGAAATTAACCGAGTAAGAGCAAGAGAACGAAGACAAGCCATGACTCCGGAGGAAAGAGAAGCATATCTTGCTCGACGTCGTCAGGCTTATAGACTACGCCGAGAAAGGCTTCAAAATACGTCTTTAAGTAGAAATTTAGATGGGATAACCAATGAGAATTTGGATGGGATAATCAATGAAAATTTGGATAACATGCATCAACCAAATGAAGAATTATTTACAATATCGCAACTAAACAACCACCAAACAAATTTAAACCAATCTGAAGAAACTGAAATGATGGTTATAGATACAATTAACTCAAATGCGACAAATGAGCATTTCAATGAAGAGTATCATCATTACCGTCAAGAAAGAAATCATCAAAGACAAAGAGAACAAAGAGAAAGTATGTCTACAGAAGAAAGAGAACACTATCTAGCTCACCGTCGAAATTCTTATCATCAAAGACGACAAATTATGGAAAATGATAATGACATGCAAAGACATCAAGGAGCGCGCATACATATACGAACTCATAATGTTGCAAAAAATTTCAAAGACCGCAATGATTTTCGAAGGCATTCATTACAACGACCAAAATTTTGTCCGCATTGCTCAGCAAAATTATTTGAACATGAAACATATTCTCTATGTTGTGAGAAGGGACGAACTATACTACCCTCATTACAGTCACCAACTGAGCTCTTCAACCTTTACATTAACACAAGTAATGATGGTGTACACTTCAAAAGAAATATTCGATCATATAATCATGCATTTTCTTTCACTTCAATAGGAGTTCATATTGATGAAAATTTGGCAAATGGAAGAGCTGGAGTCTACACTTTTCGTGCTCAAGGATGTATATATCACAATATTGGCGGCTTACTACCCCAAGAAGGATATAGACCAAGATTTTTGCAATTGTATGTATATGACACTGACCATGAAATTGAAAATCGTATGGCGGAACATGAAGAGTTGGATAGAAGAATACTAGAAAAGATACAACATATATTAGATGAAAATAATAATTTTGCACAAAATTTTCGTCGAGTTTCACAGCTTCCTAATATTCATGACTGTAGATTTATAATCAAGGAACAACCATTACAACGACAATATGCACTTCCGTCAGCTTCACAAGTTGCTGGAATAGTGGTAGGTGATGAGAAAAGTATCATAAATGGTAGGGATATCGTTGTACAAACTGTATCAGGACAACTTATGAGAGTACCGGAGACGCATGGTTGTTATGATCCTTTACAATATCCTCTTCTACTGCCATATGGAAATAATGGTTGGGACCTAAATAGTCGTAATGAGAATGGTACCCCCATTACATGCCGAGAGTATTATGCATATCTCTTATAGGTACGAACATAGATCATTGATTACTTTATATATCTTCTTTATAATCTTAGTATTAACCAAATATATTACTCAACTTTTATTTATCTTAGTAAAATACTTATATAATTAATGAATCTTATAATTACAGATCCGACAAGAAAGCACATCTCTTTTACTGCTCGGTGGACGTTTGTTACAACAATATATTGTGGATAATTACGTAAAAATTGAAAGTAGTAGAATGAGATGGTTTCGCGAAAAACAACATCACATATGATCAGAATTGTATGTGGGTCTACAAGATGCATTGAATGCTGGAGAGAACAATGCAGGTATATGAATTTATTTATATTGCTTAACAACATTAATATGCACACTATGTTATATACATACATACATACATACATACATATATATAATATCATCAACATGCTAAAAATTATTTGAAAATTAAATATAGGAAACATCGGAAGAAGAACAGTATTACCCGCTTCATTTAATGGAAGCCCACGCAACATGTACCAACGTTACCAAGATGCTATGGCTTTGGTGCAAAAGTTTGGAAAACCTGACCTTTTCATTACAATGACATGTAATCCTTCATGGGATGAAATCACTTCTGAACTACTATATGGACAATCAGCTCAAGATCGTCTAGATCTTACGACAAGAATATTTCGTGCAAAATATGAGCAGCTGAAGGACGATATTTATAGCAAACAAGTTCTCGGTTAGTTGCAGCACATGTGCACGGTATAGAATTTCAGAAAAGAGGACTTCCTCATGCTCATATTCTTATCATATTAGATGAGCAAGATAAACTTCATAGCCCGGATGACTATGATGCTATTGTAAGAGCAGAAATCCCAGACCGTGATGAAGAACCAGAATTATATACTACTGTTATTAAATGGATGCTTCATGGACCGTGCGGAAGACATCGACCAAGTTCACCATGTATGAAAGATGGAAAATGCAAAAAGAATTATCCAAAACAATTTTCTCCAACTACTCTTCAAGGCAATGATTCATATCCAATCTATCGGAGGCGAGATAATGGTAGAAGCATTGCATTAGACAATGGGCATGATTTTGTTATCGATAATCGTTGGGTTGTCCCATATAATCCACGGTTGTTAAAAAAATATGATTGTCATATTAATGTCGAAGTTTGTAGTAGTATCAAATCTGTCAAATACCTGTACAAGTACGTCTACAAAGGTCCAGATTGTGTGGCCGTTGAAGTTCGTCCAGGAAGTGAGTACGATGAAATTCAAAAGTTTATTGATGCAAGATGGATATGCCCTCAAGAGGCCCTTTGGAGAATTTTTGAATTTTCACTGCATACAATTTATCCTTCCATTCAACGATTACAAATACACTTACCAAGTAGGCAACAAGTCACGTATCATTCTAATCAAATAGTGTCTGATATTTTGTTGGATGAAAGCCTCTCTACATCGATGCTAATTGAGTTCTTCAACACAAACTCGCAAGATTCCGAAGCAAGACAACTTTTATATCGTGAATTTCCAGAGAAATACAGGTGGGTAACAGATATAAAAAAATGGAGACGTAGGACATCATCAAAAAAAGTCATAGGGCGATTTTATAGCGTTTCACCATCAGAAGGAGATACTACTTGAGAATTCTTTTAAATCATGTAAAAGGACCAACCTCATTTGACTATCTTCTCACAGTTGATGGTATTAAATATCCAACTTTTCAGAAAACAGCAGAGAAGATAGGACTGTTGGAGGAAGATCAAAGCATTAGAGCATGTTTACAGGAAGCATCAGCCACACGAATGCCATCATCTTTGAGAAGATTATTCGCTACAATCTTGATTTATTGTACACCAACCGGTATTAGAAAATTATGGGATGAATTTTTCTACTATATGATAGAAGATTATTCGAGTTCAAGTGTAACATGTCGAGTTATACTTGAAAATCGTCTTTTAAAAGATCTTAATGTTTTATTAATGAATCATTATAAAAAAGTTTCTGATTACGACCTTCCAACAATTAGAGATGACATAGATGATCGTTCATTAACCTCAAGATTAATAAATGAGCAGTATTCTATTATAACACCAAAAGAGGATTTAACTTTTGCCAGCAAGTTGAATGAATCCCAATCGCATGCATATACTGCAATTATGAATGCTGTTAATAATAAAGAGAGCAAGATTTATTTTATTGATGGTCCTGGTGGAACAGGAAAGACATTTCTCTATAGAGCAATACTTGCAACACTTCGACAAGAAGGTTTGATTGCACTTGCAACAGCCACATCCGGGATTGCTGCGACTATTCTACCAGGCGGTCGAACGGCGCATTCGAGATTCAAAATTCCAATTAATACAACATCTGAATCAATGTGTAAGATATCTAAACAATCAGAATTAGCAGATCTTTTGCGTCAAGCATCCATTCTTATTTGGGATGAAGCAACTATGACTCATAGATATGCTTTCGAAGCATTGGATAGATCCCTTAAGGATATTATAGGGAATAACTTGCCATTTGGAGGTAAAATTCTTATTATTGGAGGGGATTTTCGACAAGTCTTACCCGTTGTACAACATGGTACAATAGCAGAAACAATTGATGCATGCATTGTTAAATCACCACTATGGAATCATGTAGAAGTCATCCAACTTACTCAAAATATGAGAGCAAAAAAAGATTCTTTCTATTCGAATTTTCTATTACGTGCTGGTGATGGGAATGAACCGCACATAGGTGACGACTTGATTCGAATTCCAAATGAAATGGTAGTACCATGGGAAGATGAATGTTCAACAACTACTCTTATAAATACAATTTTTCCCACATTACATGAAAATGCATTCCAAAAGGAATACATTGTGGCAAGAGCTTTAATTACTCCTCTCAATGAATGCGTCGATAAGTTGAATAACCAAGTTATTAATCTATTTCCTGGAGAATTACATACGTACTACTCATTTGATTTTGTTGAAGATGATACAAGAAATCTATACCAACTTGAATACCTTAATTCAATAGCTCCAGGTGGTTTGCCTCCACATAAGTTGGTCTTAAAGAAAGGAGCACCGATCATGCTACTCCGGAATCTTGATCCAATGAATGGATTATGCAATGGTACCAGATTAATATGTCATGAATTTTACAGAAACCTTATAGATGCAGAAATTGCCACTGGACAATTTGCAGGAGATCGAGTTTTCTTACCAAGAATACCTATGAAGCCTTCCGAAGATATCCGCTTGCCATTCACATTATTGCGCAAACAATTTCCAATAAGGTTGAATTTTGCACTCACTATCAACAAAGCACAAGGACAAACAATTCCACATATAGGAATTTACTTGCCTCAACACGTGTTCGGTCATGGTCAGCTTTATGTCGCGTTATCAAGAGGAGTTTCAATGAGTAACACGAAAGTTTTGATAAAAGATGGCAAAGTTCATGGAAAATCGGGAACTTATACTAAAAATGTTGTTTATAGAGATGTACTTATATTGACTAAAAGACAAAATAGTTGAATAAATTTCATAAGCATTACTTTCGAATATGTTTTGTACATTTTAGTCTTTCTACTTCTTTTTTTTGAAGTGATAGTTTTATAAATCAAGCAACATTTGTGCACATCATTTTTCCTTGCGTATGTCAAATACACAATATTTGTATAACAACAATTCACGCGCGAAGCGCGTGCCGTTATACTCGTATAAAAGAATAATTTTTGGGCTCCAAACCAACGTGCACGTGGTAATTGAAAAATAGATAATCCAAGAAGATATGTTGATACCGACATAATGTTTATTTCATCTTCTACGAACTCCATTGTAAATTTCACAACTTGTAAATTGGATCTAAAATTTCAAAAAACAAAGCCTTCATTTGGAGAAGAAAAGGAGAGACTTCAATTAGAAAGTCAAAATTGAGCATTTGATTTATATCTTCATTTGTCCTATTATTGCTTGGATATTGAAAACTAAAATAGAACTTGATTTCATCATAAACAAGGATGGGTATTTTGAAACGTACGAATAAGAGGATAAGTTGAAACCTGTGAATGTAGTGGATGAGAAAGAACAAACACATGGGCGAGGATAATGAATAATAATCCATAATATGCCATTGATTGTACTACTTATAAAATTTAAATGTGATGGGCAGTTTGGTAATCTCAAAGGCTTAATTGAGGGGTGTGTGTGTGTGTGTGTGTGAAAGATACACATTTCTATCACCTTATTAGTACTCTGGTTGACATGAAAATAATTTTCTTCATTTTATTTTATCATTATTTATTTTTCTGCATGTTCGCATAAGCTTCTTTTAAAATTTCATTCCACAAATAACTATTCGCATAATATTTAGAATCTACTGCTTTAATCGTTAAACTATAAATACATTGAACTCGTGATTCATGATTTATATCCTGGTTTGATTCAATTATTAAATTCATAGTTTAAGATTTGAAACCCATTTTGTAATTAAACCTTATAGCATATTCATAAAGTCATATATTGGTTGATACTGATATTGATCTATTCATGGTAACAGTAAGCTGCGTGTGTTTTTATCTTTAATATATTTTATGGATTATATGTTTTGAATCATTATTTATTTTTTTTAAATATTTTACTACTAATTAAATATTAAGTAAGTTTTATTTCATTGTACGATTAATCTCAAAATGAGTGACCGTTCTAGGCTTAAAGATGGACATATAAATCTAGAATTTGTTAATGGTGTCCACAAATTTATTGATAATGCATTTTTACAAGTAAATTATGGAGGAACTGTTAGGTGTCCATGCTTCATATGCAAAAATAAAAAAATTCAGTTAAAGGAAGAAATTTATAAGCATTTATTACTAAATGGTTTTGTTCCTCATTATTCTAAATGGATCTACCATGGAGAGGAAGAAGTTTATGAACCAACAATGTCTGAGTCAGATACAAATAATTCAACTGATGATAACCCATATAGAGATATGGTATTAAATGCGATGGGTGTTGGTTATGATGTCGAAGAGCAACCACCAAATGTTGAAGCTCAAAAGTTCTTACATATGTTAAAAGCGGCTGATGAACCACTTTGGGATGGATGCAAAAAGAGACAAAGTTATCTGCATGTGCGAAAATGATGGCTCTTAAATCTCGAGGATATATGACAAAGGCATGTTTTTAAGGACATGAGTGCACTAATTGACAACATGTTACCCAAAGGGCACAGGCCGATTCAAAAATTTTATGAAGCTAAAGCAATGTTGAAACCACTTGGGCTTGGCTATGACAAAATTGATGTTTGTCGTAATTTTTCCTTATTGTATTACAAAGAAAATGATATGAAGGTTGTTTGTGATATTTGTAAAGGCCCTCATTACAAGATCGAAGATGTAGCAAATAATTGCAACAACATCACTGTAAAACAACTTCGATACTTCCCAATCATTCTGAGATTGAAAAGGTTATTCATATCATCAAATCATGTTAAAGACATGACATGGCATTACTATAATAAATCAACTGATGGTTCAATGGCTCATCCAGCTGACGATGAAGCATTGAAAGAATCTGATCGTCAACATCCAGATTTTTCATCATCTGATCGAAATGTCCGATTGGGTTTATGTATTGACGGTTTTAGTACATTTGAAACTTCCGCAAAAGCTTATTCATGTTGGCCGGTGATTTTGACGGTTTACAGTTTACCACCATGGAAGTGCATGAAACAATAATTTTTGTTCCTAAACATGATCATACCAAGGCCTAAAAGTCCTAGAAGGAATTTAAATATTTTCTTACGACCTTTGATTGATGAACTTTTAGAGCTGTGGGAAGGTGTTCTTGTTTATGATGTGCACAAAAAAGATAATTTTTTCTTGAGAGCAGCTTTGGTATGGACAATTAGTGATTTTTCTGCATATAGTATGTTGTTCAGTTGGAGTACGCATGGAAGATTATCATGTCCTTATTGTATAGCGAAAACAAATTCTTTTACCCTTGAACATGGAGGAAATGCTTGTTTTTTTATTGTTGCCGACAATTCATGCCATTAAATCATCCATTTAGAAGGCAAAGGACAAGTTCAAAAGGAATACCATTGAACGTGATATACCACCTTCTCGATGTTCTGGTGTTGAGATGAGAGATATAGTGTCCATATTTCCTAATGTTGCATTTGGATTTAAAATAGGTAATCAAAAAATACCAGGATTTGGTGAATCACATAATTGGGTGCGTAGGAATATATTTAGGGATCTTCCTTATTGGGAATCAAATTTGATTCGTCATAATTTAGATGTGATGCATATTGAAAAAAAACTTTTTTGACAACATATTCAACACGTTGATGGACAACGACAAAACAAAAGACAATTTAAAGACCAAACTTGATCTTGAAAAAATTTGTAGCAAACAACTATGGATGAGCTTAATTCAACATTCTAATGGTAATTATTGCAAGCCAAAGGCTGCCTTTTGCCTTTCAAAAAAAGATTAGAAAACTATTTGTCAGTGGGTTAAACACATAAGTTTTCCAGATGGATAGCATCTAACATTCAAAGATGTGTCATTGAGTCTGAAACTAAAATTATTGGATTTAAAAGTCATAATTGTCATGTATTTACGCAAAGACTTCTTCCTACTGCTTTTCGGTCATATTTACCAAAAAATATATGGGAAACTTTAGTGGAAATTAGTAATTTCTTCCGCGATATTTGTGCGAAAAATATAAATGTTGAATACATGAGTTTGATGGAAAAAAATATCGTTGAAATAATTTGTAAGCTTGAGAAAATATTTCCTCCTTCCCTTTTTGATTCCACGGAGCATCTGCTCATTCATATTCCATATGAAGCAAAAGTAGGTGGTCCCGTTCAATATCGCTGGATGTATCCTTTTGAGAGGTACGTTTGTTATTTTCTCAATAATCTTATGGATTATTTTCTAATTTTCATGTATGGTTTAGGTATTTATATTATCTGAAAAAGAAAGTGGGGAACAAGGCACATGTTGAAGGGTTCATAGCCAAAGCATATATCTTATAGATGAGATATCAAACATTACATCATGTTATTTTGGTCCAAATGTAGAAACTATATGGAATCAAGCTCCGAGAAATGATGATGGAGGAGAGATTACAGCTAACGAAAGACTATATATTTTTTGTCATTCGGGCAGGATGCTATCCAATGCATTCGTTAAGAGGAGACTGACCGCAATAGAGCATCATGTTGTGCATAAATATGTAGTTTTCAATTGGCCTGAATTGAAAGATTTAATAAGGTAAGTAATATTGAATATCATTATAATTAGATATATATAATATAACTTACCAACACGAATATAATTTTGTGCTTAGAAAATGCAAAGATGAATTAAGAGGCGTTGGAATCTATATTTCATTAATATGGCTTTGGAATCTATATTTCCTGATTAGTTAAAATAAAATGTAAGGTTTTTAAATGGTTGGAAAATTAATCATTTTAGATATAGTATATGATATATAAATTGTTCACTTATCATGTGTATTTTCTTAATAGATTTCATTCCATCCAAATGGCATTATGCATCAACTATATTTACTCGCACAAGGACAAAGTTATTTAGTGGAGTGTTACAATGGTTACTTTGTAACTGGTTATAAGTTCCATACAATGCAATATGGAATGTACAAAAAAACGATGAATAATGGCGTATGTGAGAAAGGAAGTTGTTATGATGATCTAAAAAGTGATTATTATGGGAAGATTAAAAAAGTTATTAAGCTGACATACCATGGAGAGAAGAATGAAATTTTTATGTTCAATTGTGATTGGTTTGACACGATGTCAAGAGATGGGATAAGAGTGCATCATACAAATGGATCGATTGAAGTAAAAAACAATTCTCGACTTCAAATAAAAGATGTGCTTTTGTTTGCACATTAATGTCAGCAATTTTATTTCACATGCCAACCTGGAAATACATCAAATGAATGGTTAACTATGATTAAAACCACCGCAAGAAATTGATTTTCACTTAATGTATTCAACTTAGGGGAGAATACAGATGTGGATCAAGCAGACGAGATATCTCGACCCCCTACCGTTATTTCAGATGATAGTCTTGATCATCCATTAATAATTGAACATTATGACATCATTGATAATGAAGAACTGGTTCATGAAATGGAAACGCCTGAGAACAATAGTGATGATTCAGAAGAGGATATAGAAGCTGATAGCGACGAAGATGATGTTGATGAAAGTGAAGATGAAGAGAGCGATGGTGAAGTAGCTATTGAGGATGAATACTCTCCCTAGTAGCATTAAACTACTATTAGATGTTATGATTATTGTTTTATAATTTCTTATTGTCCACGAATAATTTTGTTATCTTCTTTTGTTGTTTGAAACATGGTACATTGCAAATCGGAAAATGTTTTTGATTACTTACTATTGTTTCTTCCAACCTAGATTGCATGCATAAGTGAGCAATATATTTTACATTTATGATGATTTTTTAATGAGATATGAAAGTATATTTGATTCAGCCGAATGCTCTATGGGCTATATCAGTTGTTGATTTCTAGGTGTCATCGTAAACCTAATTGGTTCCTTCCAGTTACGTAAATCAATAGTTCAAACCGCACTCAAAGGTAAATTCGACAAGTAAAATAGTAATAGTACCCTACACAAATATATTGCATGTATCTAGAAACTTTTGACAGTATCATATGCTAGTGAAGATTAACTCATTTACTTTATCATATATTCCGCCACCTTTTATCTCTATTCAGGCTAATATAGATTTTCGTTTGGATTTAGCGTATTTTATTTTTAGTATGCACATGACATAAAAATTAGAGCTAAATATATTGGGTATTGTTTTATCTTCTAATATACAATGTAGATTTTTGGCATACAGGTATACACCATAATGTTGCTGACAACACCAATGATAAAGCTTAAAACTTCATTATAGTGCATACTTCGTCGATGTGCTTCGGCAAGAGTTTTTATCCATTGCTTTGTAATTATAACATAATATAAAAGATCTACTTATGCTACAATAATGATTCTTTATCTAAGCATTATCCAATATTCGACATTTTGTTTTAACTTGAGCTACATGCAGCTAATAAGAAAACAATTTCTCTATTGCCGAATTTGTACACAGTCGTAAGTTGCTTGCATAGCATCGCTATTTAAAAGTAAAGAATGTTTGGTTTCCAAATATTAAACCGATAATATATACTACTGTTATAAAATTCAACATAATTCTCAAAATGAAGATGGGTCACAATGCAACTAACCACAAGCTACTTCTATCATTCATTTCAATATTATAAATGGAAATAAAATAAACATGCAATGTTCACATTAGCATACACACCATATTTTTTTAAGTGCAATAAGATAGTATGTATTTCTTTGTATACTCATACTCCCCATCAAATTTTCTACAATTTTATAAAATAAACGTATGAAATTTTAGATAAATTTGCAAATCTATAAAATCACATTAATAAATATGCTTATATACATAAAAGGCTGCTACGATCCACTCCAGCACCAAAAAATGGACTATTCGTAGACTATATTTATATATATATATATATATATATATATATATAATCAGTAACATAATCACTAAAGGAAACAAAGGAATATTATTTTAAACTTTAGTATATATTCTCCCACTTACACCTACTGGAATAACTTACCTATTTCATGTTTCAATGTTGAAAAAAAAATGTCAAATATATGTTAAAGATATCACTCATGTTATAGAAAAAAGTTATCCAATATTCCTGTACATGTTAAAGATTTCTATTTTTTAATCTTCTTTTATAAAAAATTGATAACTTGTATGAAATTTAACATATTAATGTTCATGAATGTATTCTTTCAATTTATAAATACATGAATATGAGTAATTGTAATACGAATAAGTAGCACTGAACCAGTCAACCAATAACTACTGAAATTACTATGATTAATGCTTGACCCATTCAAAA
Source organism: Allium cepa (assembly GCA_030765085.1). Lineage (NCBI taxonomy): Eukaryota > Viridiplantae > Streptophyta > Magnoliopsida > Asparagales > Amaryllidaceae > Allium > Allium cepa. Next base: position 459,150,356 of record CM060943.1, read on the forward strand.
TTGCAATTTTCTAATGTTAGGATCACATTCAATTTCTTATCTATAAAAATAGCCTACTATTATACTGAAACACTTACAAAGTCAAGAACTGAAAACTTTGGCCTATTTAAAGAGTAAATGGTTGATGTGCATCCGTTCTTATAAACAAGTCTACAAAAGTGTAATATCATGCAAGATTAGATCATCTACTGCACTTTGGCTTCACAATCACCCCACTTTTCTATTATCTGATTGTATATGCCAATTAAAGTAATTACTTTGCATACCAATTTCAAAAAATGGTTTGTGGTTTAATATGTTTTCAACAATGATATATAATATTATAAAGTGAGAAATAGACAAGAACTATTTGTTGCATCTTTGTAAACTGGTATCATTTTTTAAAAACAACACTAACAATAGTGATGAGATTTTGTACAAATTAGATTTTGTAAAGGCATAATGGTAGGTACAAAGTTTTAAGGCCTCATGAGAAATGTAGCTAGTGTAGGATGTAGACAAATATCTAGAAAATCTGGACGAAATGATAGTTTATCTAACATAGATGAAAATCATCAAAAATATATGAGGATGGAATGGAAACTGGTGGGAATTGGAGGAGAGTAATGCATTGAAAGAGAAGAAGCAGCATATTCATCTACTTATGAGGACAGAGTAGCAAATATTGTTGAAGCGGGAGGAGATCAACCTTTTGAAGCAAAAGTAGGTGTCCAAGAGGGAAACGATGCGTTAGAAATTGGAGAACATGAGGCGGATGGAGCAGAGACAGAAAATATAATTGATGAAAAGGAGCATATTCCGGTCAGAGGATATGATACTCCAATAGGTCCTCTTATGCAAAAAAGGCCACTTGAATGGAAAGGAATTCAGTAAGTTTTACATAGTTTTACATTTACATTAAAAAATAATGTATATTGAATAGTTTATATTTCTTTTTATTATCACAGATTTAAGAGTAAATCTGTTGCATGTCTTATTGGATCTATATGGGATATGCGATTTACTGAACCATGGTATGCATTTTCGAAAGTTCCCTAGGAGAAAAGACTGCTGTTTTTAATGAGTTTAAGGTGTCTCAGTATTCTAGCTCTTTATTAAATAAATACTCAATTTGTAACATTTCCCTAGATTCATTTTAAAAACTGTAATCCTCATTTTGCAAACTACTTACCCGTTTATGCAACTCATGACATTCAAGTTGTGCATGACTTCCTACATTATTGTTTTGTTTCTCAAATGCACTTATAATTTCACTTTTCACACTATCGTTAAATTATACATAATGCATTATGCGATTAATCAATGACTGGGCTGAAAGCAAATTTTTTTTTTAGCAACGGATTGTCCATCGATGATTCATGATTAGATTACCTTCTGCGTAGCCACTTCAAGCTATTTATCAGAACCTCCGTAATTACCTTCTATTTTAATAATTTATTGACCTTAATAGTGATAGGTTTTATTTAATCTCAACTTAGCTTCAATGTTTGTGCGTGTATGAACATACAGTTACCATATTGCAGCTAGATCACCAGTGAAGCAATATAATTTTAATTATCTTGCTTTTTTGCAGAGGGCATACACTTATGACATTATTTATGAGCATAAAGTTTATGAGAGGTGGCAAAAGAAAGTAGTTTATGAACTGATTTGGTTAACTGCAGTTTGAAGTGCTGTAAGTTCGGGGGAAGTGATACGGTTTTTGAAGCAGATGAGAGGATAAGGTAGAAATCTGATCGCCGGGTGGTTTGGGGAGGAAATGTATGTAGATGACATATGTATGTAAGACAGGAATGTATGACAGAGAGTTATGAAGTTTTGGTTTTTGGATAATCAATGGAGTGGGGAAGTTTGCTTGAAGGCGATTCAGTGTGGTGATGGAGTTGTGCGTATGGGGTTTGTTGAAGGATTGGAGATGGATGGTGTTGCTGCGATGTCTACAATAAAGATTGTGGGAAGTTTGAAGTGTGATGACCAATTTGTAGGTGATGTTTGCTCTAAAAGGCGGTGGGATGTTGTAGGAACTGAAATGAATAGTGGAGTGACAGTTTGGAAAGGAGGTGTGAGAACTGCTGAAGCTTGAAGATGTTCAGGCTGTTGTTGAGTGAATGGTTGCAACGTATTGGGGAGGTATAATGTTTGGTTACTGTTGTGGGTGGGGAGGGGGCAGAGGTGAGATGATGAGAAGGTCAGAGAGGAGGAAATGTAAGTTGTGTATTGTTTGTGAGAAGTTGTTCGGGTATGTATGGTTTCAGACTACAGCAGTACGAAGTGGGAAGAGCAATGGATGAACTGTGGTGAAGTGCTGCAGCGATTGAAATGAAGTAGTTGATCAGGGTATGATAGTGGTGGATAACTGTGGCGGGTAGTGAATTATGTTGTTGACAAGGGAAAGGTGCTGTGGTCAGTGAAGAAGATGTGGCAAGAAGAGTGTTGCAGGCAGAAGCAAGTAGACAGAAGCACTGTATGGATGATTTATGTACAGTGAAATGTAAACAGATTAAAGGAAAGAAGCAAAAGAAGCAAAAAATATAAATATAAAAATATGTAAATGCAAATGTGGAATGGAATAAAAAAAATTTCCAAATGAATTTGTGTATGTTTTTTTTCTTTTTTTTAAATAAATGAAAATGCAAATGGAAAAGGAAACTAGAAAATAAGCATAAACAAATGCATACAAAAATCAAACACACACGATTTTTTTTAAATATCAACACATAAAACGCACACAATAAAAATCAAACAAAAATAATTCAAAGAATAGAAATTTTAAATCAAAACAACTTTCCGGCAACGGCGCCAAAAACTTGTTAATCGACGGAATTTCTACTGAATTAGAAAACAGAAAAAATTTGAAATAAATTTAACCGCAAGCGACGGTGTATGAATGTAGCACGTATGCGAGTACGGGTCGATCCACAGGGAATTGATGATTTTAAAAAATCTATTCAATCAAATTATACCGAAATCAGTAAAAGTTAAGCTAGAGAATTAAAAATTAGCTAACTAACTAAAAAAAGACATGCAAATATAAGAGTTAAATGACAATTTGGAGAATAAATCCACTCTTTAGATCACATAGTTCAACATATATGAAATCATGATTTCTCTTTTATGGTCGATAGTACTTTAATTGATGTGCTTATCATAAGCGTGGCATATTTGTGCTATTGATTAGCTAACATAAGTCATCAAACTATAACACATCCCTTAAAGTACTTACTAACTTTCATAAAATTTGACAAAGAAAATGAAAATGAAATCTATTTTAAGTATGACCTATTAACTATTGATTAGAAATATAGACCATCAAACTTTAATTTCAAATCACTTTCTTGTGCCATAATCATATTTTGATGAAGAGACTTTTGTGTTAGTGATTGTTTAAGCATAACCTATTTGGTATCAACAATATAGGCTATCAAATTCAAAGCAAGAACAACAAATAAAACACTTCAATGATCATCAAGCATAAAACGAGAGCATGAATTAACAAATAGTTGAAGCTACATAATTAGAGAACTTCATTACCCCCTAAATTGAAGGGGTTTAGCCTCTCATATTTGTCATTTGATTAACAAATGTAGCTTGCAACATGAAAAAAAAAAGAAAAGGAAAAGAGACCAAAGTTAAATGAAAAACTATTCTACTTGCATAAAATTAAAGAGATCTACACTACAACATGAAAGAAATCAACAAGTAAAGAAAATGAACATGTATTAAATTGCATAAAAAAAGAATTACATAAGAGAAGAAATGGCTAAGTAGCCATGGAAAGAAAGAGAACTTTCTTTTATTTTGAGCCTAAACTAATCTAAAGAGAGAAGTATTTGATCAGGGTTGGTGACAGTGGTGGATAACTGTGGCAGGTAGTGAATTATGTTGTTGACAAGGGAAAGGTGTTGTGGTCAGTGAAGAAGATGTGGCAAGAAGAGTGCTACAGGCAGAAGCAAGTAGACAGAAGCACTGTATGGATGATCTATGTACAGTGAAATGTAAACAGAAAAAAGGAAAGAAGCAAAAGAAGAAGAAAAATGTAAATATAAAAATATGTAAATGCAAATGTGGAATGGAATAAAAAAATTTCCAAATGAACTTGTGTATGTTTTTTCCTTTTTTTTAAAATAAATGAAAATGCAAATGGAAAAGGAAACTAGAAAACAAGCACACAAACAAATGCAGACAAAAATAAAACACACGCAATATTTTTTTTTTAAATATCAACACACAAACCCACCATTCGTAGCTCGGTTGGTTAGGGAGCTGGGAGATGGGGACTAAAGGACTGTGTCCGGGCAGGTTCGAATCACAGCGCCAAACCATCAGTGGGAGTTTCAACGTTAAGCATCCGTATGCGACGACTAAATAAAAGTGGGGTAGCCACACAGCGTGGGTTTACTTAAGTGAGTATCAATGAATACCATGATCTTAAGGTTCCCAATGATATCCAAAAAAAAAATCAACACACAAAACACACACAATAAAAATCAAACAAAAATAATTTGAAGAATAGAAATTTAAAATGAAAACAACTCCTCGGCAACGGCGCCAAAAACTTGTTAGTCGACGGAATTTCTATTGGATTAGAAAACCGTCGAAAAAATTGGAAATAGAAATAACCGCAAGCGCACGGTGTACGAATGTAGCACATATGCGAGTACGGGTCGATCCGTAGGGAATTGTGATTTTAAAAATCTATTCAATCAAATTAAACCAAAGTTGAAGAGTGTGATTAGCTAGAAAATGAGAAAAATGTCAAAAAAGGGTAAAAATGTGAGAGTTAATTGACAATTTAGAGATAACTCCACTATCTAGATCATATAGTTCAACAAATTATGAAATTATGATCTCTCTTTTTGGTCATAAGTGAATTTAAATGATGTGTTTATCATAAGTATGGCTCATTTGTGCTATTAATTAGCTCGACATAAGCCATCAAACTATAACACAACCTTTAAACCACTTACTAACTTTAATGAAAATGACAACAAAGTTGAAAATGAAATCTATTTTAAGTATGGTTTATTAACTATTAATTAGAAATATAGACCATCAATTTCAAATCACTTTCTTATGCCATAATCATATTTTGATGAAGAGGCATTTGTGTTGGTGATTGTTTAAGCATAGCGTATTCGGTGTCAACAATATATGCTATCAAATTCAAAACACAAAAACAACAAATTAAACAGCTTCAAGCATTGTCATTAAGCACAAAATGAGAGCTATAATTATCAAAATATTGAAGCTATATGATTAGAGGCTTCATTACCCCTAAATTGAAGGGATTAGCCTATCATATTTGTTATCAAAACAACAAATATAGCTTCAACATAAAAGAAAAAGAAAAGGAAAAAGAGAGCAAAGTAAAGAAACAAAACTATTCTACTTGCATGACAAATAAATCTACACTACTAACATGAAAGTAAATAAACAAAAAAAGCATGTAAAAGAAAGAGAGCACTAATTAACATTGCATAAAAAAAGGAAAAATACATGAAGTAAAAATGGCTAAGTAGCCATGGAAAAGAAAAAGAGAACTTGTCTTTTATTTTGAGCCTAAACGAATGAAGAGGAAAAGATTACATGAAACATATGGGTATTTATACATGTATGAAACCATAATTCATATTTTTGGGTAATGTCCAAAATGCCCTTGAGGTAATATGACCACCAAGTAATCATTAGCATGTCATAATCCTCATTTAAGTGTACATGAAGCCATTAATTCTATAAGCATGTGCATTAGCCTCTAATTTGTATATTAAGGTGGTGGGTAGGTGGGGTCCTCCATGATCTTCACTTTGAATTATTTCCATCTTCATTCCTTTGTGTTCTTTTTGTGCATGCATATCTTCTTCATGAAACAACTTGTAATTGAAATCAAATTCCTACAAAATAGTATGGAAATTTCTAATTAATTTTTCTCAAAGAAATATATGCACAAAAATGACCGTTTTCTCCCTATATGAAGATGGATATGTGACAATTTGAAATTAATATGGATTTTGGTTAAAACAAGTTAAAATACCCAATATGATCATCTATTTAATTTAAATAGAATAAATATGGTGGTAAAAATATGCACATTTACGTGCACATCACATACATTTGTGTTCAAATTAACAAAAACTCAAAAAGATTTAGTAATTTATTTAAACATTATTCACACCCCTCTAGTGTTAATCCTAGCCTTAAGATCCATATTCCGCATTTCTCACATCCCTGACTACCGACGTTCTACTCGTGATGTCAAATGCAAACTGTACGACAATGCTTAAAAACTCGTTAAGGGGGATTAATGTAAAGCCTTAACGCTAAAAAAATATTTATTTTATTGGTTAGACATTACACATGTAGTGTATTCTACTATATACAAATATTTTGATGGATCCTTAGGAGATGGAAAATCCTATAACATCTCTTGAGTTATTGCACGCATGTTATACACTGGATAGGAGATGCGAAATCCCGTAAACATCTCTGACGCCGTTACACTCATATTTTATGCGATATTGATTTGACTTACATAAAGATATTTTAGTATCGACTTGAGTGTTTTGTCTTTTCATTATACTTGGCTCAGCCCTGAGTTTTTCGGCTTATTGAAGATTTATTCTGGAGGACGAAGATGAAGATTTGGTATATTGTTACTGTTATTAGTCCTGCATCACGCTGTTTGCTCCATTATTTATTTATCTCTAATGTGTGTGTGTGTGTGTGTAAAACTCTGGTGAATGTTGTATATATTATAATCAGATATAAAATGTAAACAGCTTCATGAGCTGTTTACTTGATTATTATATTTTGTCGTTCCGCTTTGAGATTTTGTGTTTGTTTCTTCTTCTTTTCTTATTTATCTTAATTAACCCGAATGATTATATATGTTTCGAATTGTTTGGATCGTACATGTGTGGATTATTGTCAATTTAAACCTTCCGAAATATGGGTTGTCACATTCGTCGAGTTTTAGACATGTCCCTACGTGATCCGTTTTATGTGGATTTCATGGTTTTTCAAGCCTATCTGGTGTTACTTGTTTACAAATGAGTTATTGCTTGCGATGTGCTTGTAATTGTGTTAATATGCGAAGTGGTTGTCTATTAGGCTAGCTACTGATGACGACGAGCGAAGTGCTCATATCTGGTGTTGACTTGCGATGTGCTGGTCTTATAGTCGATTGGCGAAGTGCTTATTTAATAATGTGTGAAGTGCACGATGATAATTATTGACTTATGAAATGCTTGTCGTTTATACTTGTGAATTTCCATGCTCTTATTGTGATGGTTGTTATGGCTTTGATGATTGTTGTGAATGAGCATAGTTTAACTTTAAGTTATGAAGTTTTAAATGATGTTTTAGTGCATTAGTGAAGTACAATATATGGACATTTTATCCTTGATGTTTATGCAAGTCTATTATTATTATTATTATTATTATGGACTAACCATTTATGATAATTAGAGAAAGTTTGACCTTTTTATTTTATAATACCCGGGTCAGACCAAGACTCGACAAGTTCAAGGACTCTTGGCTTTGGATGTGGACTAACTTCGGTAGAAGTTATGCTAGTTACCTATATTCGTCATTAGCCCGTTTGAGATGTTGTCTTTTGTGTGTATATATCTTGTTTGAGATGTAGACTCATGTTGTATTTTTTGGCTTCGCTTTAGCTTATGTATATGTGTATTTGTGCATCTAAATTTCTTCTTTGTTGACTCACTTTATGTTATATGATAGGTCCTCTATTATATTTATCGATGCGATCTGTGATTCTATGTCTATGATGTTTTATATTGTTCTGAATCATAATAAGCTAGTGTATCATTGTTTTGTGCTTGGATCATATGCGTTGAATTCCTCTCCATCAAGAAGAATAAATTTTTTATTCATCGTATTCGATACTCGTCCAAAGCAATATTACGGATGATTGCTTCTAAAAAAGCTTATTCTCCACATTAGCAAAAGATATTACTTGTTAATATCCTTTGTTAATGGGAAAATAAAGGCGAGGCGTTACAGTATCTGCAAAGCATTTACTAAGTCTTCACTTGTCTCTTAATGAAAAATTGGTATGGTAGATGGAAAACACATTTTGATACAACTGTCAATGAAGAGGGCTTTCTTAGAATTTGGTTTAGAAAGAAGTTTTTAATGAACCTATGAAAAATAGATCAAAGATAGATATTTTTTTATAATTGTAATTAGTTTCCTTCTTTCCTTATCTTACGTTCAGCTATTTATTTTAGTTATTCACCAGACCAATTATGATTTTGAAGTGGATTTGGGGCAATTGTTTGGAGAATTTTACGATTCTCTATGTGCAAACGAAAGTATTTGAATCATTTATGCGGTTTCATCCCTGATCCCATACTCAAGAGCTCGTTTTACAAGGTCTGGATATATTTTCCTTATTTACTAGACTAGATCATCTTTGCAACGAAGAATCACTTGAAGAATTGGCTGAACAAATTGAAAGGTTGCTTATGGAGGATGAGGCCCCTATCAATGGCCTAGCATAGCCTGCGCGCGCATTGAACTAGATTTAACAACGGCTCTTTCATCCCATGTGTTTGTGTTGCAAGAGGAAGAATCTCCCATCTTATTATAGAAAATTTCGAACACAAGGAAACAAACAACTAACATCATGCAAGGTAGTGACAGTAAATCATAATTTCCAAGCATCACCTTCGTACAACTCACAAGCTTCAAAGAGTCATGGGATTAGAAATTTGAATATCGATAAAAATGTGAATGGCAAATCAAATGCCTAACCCACTACTTCGGCAAAAGTAGATAAGCAGGCTAATGTTCATATGGATCAAACAGTTGGGAAAATGGACCATCGTACCATTGGACAATGCCACAACTCCAGCCTCCTCAAACTATGTAGGAACCATTTTCGTCGAGCCCACCATCAGCACACCACCAATGGCAGTCTCTCTCCCTTCCGCAACAGAAGGCTGTGTTGGAATTCCTATAGAACAAAATGAATGAAAAATACATAAAGTCCCACATCGTCTAATATACTAAGAAAGCCAAGTATATTAATAGATTTCTCAAGTGGAGGTTTGGGGTCTGGGACTCCCAAATGTATGCTTCGTTGTGAGGAGGGAGATCATGTATCTCCACCACACACGCGCGCGCGCCGCCGCTGTCCGACCGAACCGAATATGATACTCGTATTTTTACTGCAACTGGGGTTTTTTTTAACAGTTGCAGGATATACGAACGGACGCGACTGTTCATAAGCGGACGCGGGCGAACAGATGCGACCCGACTGAAGAGGCGCGGACGAAACAGTACCAGGTGGTACGAGCGGGTGAACAGATGTGACTGTATGAAGAGGTACAGACGCGACTGTTTGAGCGAACGGGTGCAGACACGGCTGTTCGGAAGAGATACGGACCAACTATAAATAAGAAGGAAAACTGATCACTTTCCTAACTCATTTTCAGAATCCGAATCTTCTTCTTCTCTTCTGCTACCATACTCTAAATCACAGAGTGATATACTCATTACAATCTCGAGCAGAATACGTCTGTTGTATCTTGGGGGAATTTTGAAATAAAATTCTTAAGGAAATTGTTACGACAAGCCTCAGACAGAATTTTCTTTATAATCCGATTAGAATTCTAGTTTGTTTGTATATTTATATACATTATTCTATATTCTATCAGTTGTTCTGGTTATACTGTTTATTCAAAATAGTATAACGTTGTTGTTGTAACTTATTTACAACATACATATTATTTTAATAATTAACACAGAATTCCAGTGTAGTTGAAATCTGAGTTATAAACTTGTGCAACGAGTTTATAATTGATTATTCTCTGTTTTGTTATACTAGACATACAATAGGCTGGCTAGCTAACGCGGAGGCAACAACCAGTTTGCAACAGCTGCTCCTTCATTCCCTATTTCCCAATTCGTGGTGTAGCCTAGCCCAATACCCACTCAGAAACTCCTAGCCAATATTCCCTCATCCCCACTGTAATCAGGCCAAGCTACAAAATTTGGTCCATAATTGTCTTGTAAACTCTACTCCTTATTCCACTTCCCCAAATTTACAAAATCCCACACCCACTCTATGTAAAGCCTAGCAAATAATATCAGATGCACATAAATATATTTTCCAGGGCCGACGGTTTGCAATTCTCAGCCCATCCCACAGCTTAAAGGATTACTATAGCCTCACAACCCCCATTCTTCTCCGCCCGCCCCCAGGTACTGAACCCACCCATAGCTCCGTCAACGGATCTGTTTTGGGTCCAATCCTTCCTATCCTATCGACCCACACAAAATATGACCCAACCACAGCCATAATTGCGTCAGCTTCCCATCCTCGTTCCAAGTGCCGATCCCCCACTGCCAAATATTTGCAACCGCATGTAGACCTTATTCCCATCGACTCAACCCATGAAACCAACCACAGAAACCTACATGCCAAATCACCCAAAGTCAGAGCTCGAAATGACACCGACTCGACTCTTTTATTGCTTTCCCAAAACTAGGCACCGAATACCGGATGTGCGCATTTATCTAAGCTTAAGTCTCCATTATGAACAACTCGATAGGCTTGGTGGATTACTGTGATGATGAAGATGATCTTGCTGACTAAAGCATTTTATTCCACGATGAGCGAGCAAAACCCAGACCATTTCCAGAGCTTTCAAGTCATGTGGTTCGCCTTACGAATTTGGTTCACCACTCCCCAAGACAGTATTGCAAAAGCTTTCTCAGGTTGCTTTGGACTTTTGACGTAGTGGACTGTCTGATTGGTGACTGCTTGAACAGGAAAGGAATGTAGGTTTGGAGGTGAGTCACTGAGTCGTTAGCGCTTGATATATCATATATGCTAATTGGTCAATACACGAAATAAACTACATACATTGTATATTTTACCATGTTAATTAAATTACTAGTTGGAATTCAATTAAATATATACAACAATTATAAATATTTAACTCAATTAGTTTTGGTGATTTAAAAAGTCATATCATCCACATATATATACATAACGATTATGTGTGTGTATAATCATTTCAATAATAAATCATAACAGTTAAATACATAACAATTATGTGTGTGTAATCATTTCAATAATAAATTATAACAGTTACAAATGGTTATACTATTACGTTTAGGTCCAATACTACAATTCTCTGTTGTGTGACTTCGGTCCTCAGTTAATATTTAAACTATTTAAATATCAAATCCAATGCATACTTTGCTAAAGCATAGTAATGGTCACAACTTCATATGCTTATCGGTCATCTAGGTGAGGTCCTTCATAATCGTTTTAAAGTTGCACTCTTATACAGCAATATTTGTGCACATTTGTCTCATCATCAAGACTATGCCACGTAGACATCTAGGATTAGATCATCAGTCAAAACCCTGATAATATTCTTATTTAACTACTAAGTTGTGCTATGAAGTTACTTATTTCAACTAATAAAAATTACTGATTCAAATTTACTCAAGCTAAAGATTTCTAACTTTGAGTCAAAACCGAAGGAGACAAATTCTCTCTTAAGTACTGTTTCACTTCATTTATACAATCCCATAACCAATTGTGGTCTTGACATGAACTCATATCATGTGATTAACAATCATAAAGAAGGGCCTTGATAAACAAGATCCCCAGTCAAAAGATGGAGTACGTTGTCACTTGAGATCCTGTATTACTGACTTTGATATAAATAACTCATAGAAGACACTTAATGAGTCATTCTATAGTCATTCCACCACAAAATACATAACCTCTTTGTATCCCAGTTAGTGATGGCAACGAGGCGGGTTAGAGGGGGTCTGTGCCCTAGACTTGCCCTGTGTTTCTAAAACCATGCCACAGACTCGTCCCATAGACCTGATGCAGGTTTGGACTTTTGCCCCGTACCCGGAACATATACAAGTCAGGGTTGATTCATCCTGCCTCAAAACCCGATGAGACTCTACATGTTCATTCAAAATTATATATTAATGTACATTTATTTATTTATTTATTTTATTTATAAGAGGGATTGTTACCAAATGATACAATAATTATATATATCAATGCATTTGCAATGATAAGCAAGGTAATAGATATAAGGTGTATGATAAAAGTTCAAGAAACATCCATATCTCTACTACTAATAAAGAAAATTGATTGAACTAATTTACTCGGTGTCTTTTTGAAATTCCAAAAATGCCTTTGCTTTCCGTTTACATGTTCGCACTCAAATAAAATATTAATATATACAATAATACAAACAGCCCATGTGCGAAACACGGATCCATGCTAGTATTATTATATAATTATTAGTGATTCAACTTAATATCATAAAAATCATATAACTTGTTGAATAGAACATTAGAATATCCATGTTATAACTGTTTATTCACAAAGGATTAACAAATAATCGTTATATTAATAAAGGTATTTTATGAGTTCTCAATACTGCGGGTCGGGTTAGGGCGGATCAACCAAGCCCGACCCAACCTGACACTCGGATCTCTTAAGAATGGGTCATGGTTCTACCCGCCCCGATGACCCCTTGAGACGGATCTTGGCAGGTCAAAATAAAGGGGGGTCTACTAGGTTTAGACCCCAGACACGTCTCATTATTATCCCTATCTCCAATGATTATAAGTAGATCACCCTTAATCATATAGAGAGTAGTAGGTGCACCAGTCTTGCGATGAAGCGATATTGCTTTCTCGAATCACCTAAACAAGGAGCATTTAAGGATAACTGTTTATTTATATATCATAATTCATTACTCATGATTATAAACATATTCATAATTTAAATACTCATAGGAATTTATTATTTTATGTATAAAATATATTCATGAATATTTAATTATAAATGTATGCACATACAATTGAAACGTTAAACGGAAAAACATACTTTCATTTCAAACGGGATTCATACAAAGAGTTAAGTGTTTGATTACATAATTAAAACTACATAATTAACCCTTGGGATTATTCTTAATTCTATCATCGAAGGACCGCATCTTGGTCATAATATGCTTGTACATTAAATAACTTAAGATATAATTGTCTTGTTCTATCATCGATTTCTCATATACAACAACCAACATCGATACTCCATTATATCTTAACCCTCAGGACAATTCGTTCCTTAATTGCTTCATGTCTTGGTCAATGACATGAACCAAGCAGACCAAGCTATAGTCATGTAGATTCAACATCTAAGTCCATCAAAGCTCTTGCCTCAACATATCTCTGAGGGTCTTGAACATATTTCCTCAAGGGCGAAATATGGAATAGTTATGTATAATGACTCATAAATTTGCAGCTAGCAATTAAGGTTATTAATTTAATAATTAAACCTTTAATTAAATTACAAGGGATAATAAGAGAATTTTCCCAAAGTAATTAATTATGGCATGAAAATATTACCAATGCGCAGAGGAGATTTTTCCAAGTTAAAATAAACTACATACTTGCTACGTTTGGAGTTACGAAGAGAGAATTATCACCAAAATAAGAATTTAATAAAATGGGATAGATTTTCAGCAGTTAACTAATCTAGCCCAACCCACTTAAGCTAATTTCAGACAATCCCTAATTTTCTATAAAAATCACCTTTCAAATCGCTAATTACATTTCCAAACTCCTCATCTCATTATTCTAAATTCTTCGCAAAAAAATCCACCTATAGATCAAGATAAAATTTCTAAAATCAAGATGGAATCATATTAATCAAAATTCTATCAAGAGCAACATATCTATATAAGAAAATCACATTTTTAGAGAGGTTCAATTTGATATGATCATTAATCAAATTTGGACTTGTTTGTGTAATCTTATTGCTTGCAAGGAGGGTCTTGAGTGGGAAATTATCTCTAATGGTATTATGTTCTATATTTGTGTATAGTCATATCCATATGAATTTTCCTTCGGGAGACTAAGTAGATTTACACCCTAAATCAATTATATGTTAGTTTTGTGATTAGGCAATGATTAGATATCGTATAAAACAAAAATATGTTTATATCCAATAAATATGCAATTTAGTGAAAATTGATATGTTAAGGCTTAGGGAACGCATGTATGAGCACTTAGGCTTAACTCAAATGTTAGGTAAGATGTGTATGCATGAATATTTGTATTGTTCCTTGTATTACATGCTTGTTTATTTGACTTTGACGCTTATTTTGTGATATTTCATTTTAGGAGAATTATGTACATTGAATATGGAAGGAAGTAAAGGTGTCGTAGTAAGAATAAGCCTAGCTCCTAGAAAACAATATAAAGCTAAAAATGCCAATTGCATGGATTAGCACCGATCCATCATGGATCAGTACTGAAGAAAAGCTAGAGCAAGCTTGGAATAGACCCAGAACTTAGTTCATGAAAGCCTAACGTCAATCAAAGGAAATGGAGGGATCTACGGAACAGTGGTGAAAATATGATGGAGTTAGTGAAAATTTGTTTAAGTCGATCCATGATGGATCTGTACCAATCCATGTAACTTTAAGGAAATCTCAGCCAGACTTGAGGATGTTTCAAGGGAACCCCTAAGAAATACCGATCGGTATCAAGGAAATCTTGGGGGTTGACTCGGGGATATTCCAAGGAAATCTTGAAGGAGGCTCAGGAGTAGTATTAATCGATCTGTGAAGAGGCATATCTTCCTCATATGAAATTCGATTTCAAAGAAAATTTTAACGTTGTTCTCATAACAACGTGATCTCCATCATGTGATGTTTTGGAACGAACCCATATACTTTTGTCCTTATGGGCCATGGTTGGAAGATTCAACCGTACACAATGAATCTCGAAGTGATGGGCATTCGAGTGGTATAATAATAGGTTGGCATGTATTTGTGGTATTAGAGCATAAGTTTAACACTAGGCATAAGTTGAGATGAATCTGACTCAAGTATGCACAAGGACGCAACCCATAGAAAAGTTTTTTCAAGTAAAAGCCACCATGGATACTTTAAAGAACAAAGTACATGTAGAACCGAGGCACTTGAGTAAGGCTAAGGACTTATTGTGGCCAAACGTATGAGAGAACATATTTGTATGTTTGATACCGTATAATATATGCACACACATTACACCACGTTATATCACTTCTCGTTTCTCTTAAGGTTGTTGGTCGACTCTATTTGCAGATTAGCAACATGAGTATGGTAAGAGGATGATGAAAATGGTGTTATCTTTAAGGCAGCTATGACACAGAAGTTCATGGTTGGTTTTGGCAGTTTTTGTGGACCATGCCCCAAGCAACCTCTCAAATGACCAAAATTGGAAATCCTAAAGTTTAAGCTTGTGCGATCAGGCGGAGGTTGTAGTTATCCTAGCTCCAAGGACGACTTTGGTAAAATCTACAAGAGTTGTGCCAATCTGGGCAGTAAGACAAATATGGATATTAAGTCGAACATTGAGACCCAAACTTAACTATGAATATGCAATCAAATCATCGACGAAATTAATCTTGATGATACTACAAGGAGACTTAAGTCTTGTCAAATTTATGGTGAATCCATTAATTGGTGAGATTTGGTAGCAGATGAGGTTGATAAATTGTTATGCCTTGGAAAGAGTTCAAAGATCTGAGATTCATATCATCTTTTCCACTGAAAGAGATATGCAGCTGGTTAAGTTTATCAAATTGTAGCGGTGAGATATGGCCATGAAAGCATATGTTTCCCAGTTTAACTCTTTAGCAAGGTTAGGTGTGAGACCAATAGATACTCCCTCAATGAAGGTTGGAAATTTTGCTAATGATTTGCATCCTTTTATACGCAACCATGTTCTTATTCATATCTCTTTGGATGTTCCTTTTTAGAAGATTGTAGATATAACAATTAGGCATGAAAGTTCTTAGACTATATCAATGGAGGTTAAGGTACTAACCTAAGCTGAAGGCAAACAAAAATGGCCCAAAAAGCGAAAGGGCCATGGTAAAAGAACTTTATTAAGAAAAAAAGGAGGGCAAAATTTGTCTACAAATCTTAAGGCTTGAAGGAACACTTCATTAGAAAATAATGGGCTCCAAAGGATAAGGTGAAGTGTTCCATCTTCCATCAACATGGTCACATGAAGGAAGATTGACCAGCATTGGAATGGAGTGGAAAATTGGTAAAGGCTTACTCGTTGGATGTGGTTCTATCTTGTCTTAAATGGCAGGAAACATAAAGGGCAAGAACATCTTTAATAATAGTTGTAATAGCTTTGGTGTCACACTTTTTTGGTATCAACGTGAACTACCAAAAATGCCCCTCTATATGTTAGCAAATCTTAATAACTTAAAATAAAATCTAATTTTAAACTTCTTTGACAAATCCAAACGCCCTTAAAAATAGGATCTAACAATGAATATGAATTCAAAACACTTCTGGAAATAGTATCTAAAATTAAACTTCCTTCATAAATTTAGAATACTTCTTTACAGATACACAATTCTTAATATCACTTCAAAATAAAAAATCATTTTTTTACCGATTTACACCTATATAATTTATAAGGAAAATAATTCACGCGCGAAGCGCATGCCGTGATACTCGTTACTATAAATGATGTTATAGTATTTAATTTACCTATGCATGTTCTTTTTAATATTGCAGCTGCACAATCAAATATTCCCAGTAGATTGGTAGATAGATTTAATTTGAAAACTAATATTATAGAAAATCCGTTAGTGGTTACCGACCCTGTAGGTGGGTCGACTTGCCTTAGTTTGGTTTGCTAAAATATAAAAGGTGGTATGGACTTAATAGTTAATGTATTTGTTTTTGGCTTTTTCGGGTATGGTTTGGCACTAGGTATGGATTGGATGGGAGAAAAATGATACAGTTAGGGGTATGCCCTTGGGGTAAACCTATAATTTATTGTAAATTATTAACTCTGTAATAAAACCTCGTTTGAAATAAACCTCATATTGAACTATAAGGCGAACTACAATATGACCAGTTGAGCATAAACCTCATCGAACTGCTCAATATGTTTAGGTAAGTTGAGGGATCATTCGTGGATTAGAACAAGGTGTTTCCTATAAAAAGAAAAACGTCATCTTCGAAAAGTTCGAAGAAACGTAAGCAGTCACCATTGTCATAAAAAGTGGCATTGGAAGCGCAATAATATATTTGAAGATAGTCGGAGAAAGGAAGGAAACCGTTTCTTCCACTCCTTGAGGACATGCAATTCAAAATTGTTTTTGCAATCAATAAATTGTCTAGAGTTTTGGATACTGGATCTAGAACTTATATGTAATTCGTTATAGGGACTTAGGGGCAGACAACATATGGTGAAGGGTGAAATAAGACTTCAAGTCGTTGATGGATCCATTGTAGATGCAACAGTTGGAGGCATTCACTTGATTTTCATAGTGGATTTAATTTAGTTATAAATAATCTCTATTATATTAACACTTTATTCGTAGTATTATATCTATTTCTAGATTGTCTGAGACATGGTATGGTTTTTGTTTTAAAAACAATATTACGAATTATGTTCGATGGAAATAATATTTGCAATGGTGTTTTAGACAATGACATTTATGAACTTAATTTCAATCATATTTGTGTTGTGAACGAATCTTCTGTTTACTTTAATAATAGCTACTTATGGCATTATAAGCTAAGTCATATTAGTGACCAAAGACTACACAAACTGAAAACCAAATGTTTTCTACCATTATTTGATTATGGATCATTTGACACATGTGAGTCATGTCTCAAGGGAAAGATGACCAAGCACTCTTGAGAGCAATGAAAAAGTAAATGAACACTTGGGCCTTGTACATATTGACGTATATGGCCCAATATCTTTAGTGAAAAATGATAATTCAACTTACTTTGTAAATTTTACAGTTGATTTCTCAAGACTAAGATATGTATATCTTATAAAGAAATCTAAGAAATTTAAAGAGTATAAAAACAAGATAGAAAATCAGACGAATCGTAAAACTAAAAATACTTCGATTAGATCGAGGAGGCGAGTAAGTATGTTGGACTAGGAATCTAACAGTACTTAAAAGATAATGGAATTATCTCTTAGCTTATTTCATCCTATACTCTACTACACAATGATTGGAAAAGAAGGAACCTAACCCTATTAGATATGGTTCATTCCAAGATGAGTAAGGCTAAGTTACCTCTTTCCTATTAGGGATGTGGACTAGAAACCACAGTGCAAATATTGAATTTGATACCAACTAAACCTGTGCCTAAGATGTCATATGAAATGTGGCATGGGAAGAAAACACCACCTTAATTACTTGAAGATTTGGGGTCGTCTAGCCTAAGTTAAGATTTAGGCAAGATCAACCTACAGGATACCAAGAATTATAAGGGATATGTAGACTGTAACTTCGAGGAACAAAATGTTCCTGTTTCTCTACTATCTATTTTTTATAAATGAAATTTTATCAAAAGAAATTAACAGTGAAGTTGTAGACTTGGATAAGAATTGAGAAGTAAACACAGAAGCCAAACTAGTAGAATAATCAAATCACCATTGTACAGTAATAGACAACTTATTAGAAGGTCTAACAGAGAATCTCGTGTTAGAAGGTACTGTAGTTTTCTTGTGGATAGCAAGAAAGAGGACTATGTCATAGAAGAGGACACTCCTCTCACATTCTAACAAGCACCGCAGAGTAAAGACTCTGCACTTTGGCTTCAAGCTATGAAATCTGAAATGGATTCCATGTATAACGAAAAAGTATGGACTTTGGTTGGCACATCCAAAGGAATAAAACCCATAGGCAACAAATATAATTTTAAGAAAAAGCTAAGTGCAAAAGGAGAGGAAAAGACCTATAAAGCAAAGGTGGCTATGAAAATGTTTCATCAAGTTGTTGATTATGATGAAATGTTTTTTCGTGTAGCCATACTCAAATCTATTCCTATAATGCTTGCCATTTCCATGTTCTATAACTATAAAAATATGACAAATGGATATGAAAATGACATTTATAAATGGTGATTTAGAATAGATCGTTTACATGCCGTAGCCCAAGGATTTCAAAGGAAGTGGAAGCGAGGAAAAGACATGCAAATTGTTAAAATCATTTTATGGTCTTATGCAAGCTTCAAATAGTTGGAATAGGTGTTTTGATAAAATAGTCAAACATTTTGGTTTTTATCAAAGTATAGAGGAAGTGTGCATACGTTAGAAAGAAAAAAGGAAGTGCTATAGTATTCTTAGTTCTATATGTTGACGGTTTGCTACTGATTGGCATCAACATAGCACTGTTGCAATAAATGAAAACGTGGTTATCCATGAATTTCTCCATGAAGGATGAGGAAGAGGCAACCTATATACTTGTTATAAGGGTCTGAGATAAATCCAAGTGGTTGTTGGGATTGTCCCAATCCATAGCATAGATAAAATATCGAAAAAGCTTGGTATAGAGAATTCCAAGTGCAGAATTGTTTCGACGCGATGTGGAATCATCCTTTCTAAGATGGATGCTCGTCGTATTATTGAAAGTAAGGATCATATGAAGAGGATAACGTATGCATCCACAATCTGTTCCATTATGTACACTACACTATGTACTAGACCAAATGTGGCTTATGCATTAGGATGCGTAAGCTGATATTAGTATAATCTTAGAGAGAAGATTGGATAGCAATGAAGTGTATTCTTAAGTATTAAATATTAAATATTAAAGATCGATTCTTATATATGGTAATGGAGACCTCATTACGAAGGGGTGTACAAATTCTAGCTTTTAGAATGACACCAATGGTAGCAAGTTGGTGTTTAGTTATGTATTCACGTTGAACGATGGAGTAGTCAGTTACAAAATAAGAAAGAGACAATGGTAGATTCAGCGATAGGCCGAATGCACTGCCCTCAACGAAGCAGCTAAAAAGAGGTTTGGATGCGCAAGTTTATGGCTGAGCCAGGAGTGTTTCCAAATGCCGAGAAACCTATGACATTTGTGATAATCCGAATTTTTAGGCATAAGATAATTGGATAATTATCTAATTTAACTATTGAAAAATACCGATTTATAGATAGAACAAATAAATCTGATAATAAATATTTATATCTGGATGAATATTTATATAATTACTTAAAATTGACAAAATTGTTATTTCCAAACAATAATAATGTGTTGTTTTAAATATAAGATAAATAGATTTTAAAATAGAATTATTATTTACAAATTTAATAACGTGTTTTTTCAAATATATATATATATATATATATATATATATATATGTATTTGAGTTGATTTTAAATTGGATTTTTAAATTGAATTTGAATTTGAATTTGGATTTGGATTTGAAATTTAAAAGATATATGTCTTAAATATATTTGGAATTAAATATATTATATATGATTTAATTTAGGATATAATTGTTTTTTATTTTATTTTCTTTAAAGGATTTTATTTATATAAATTAAGAAATGTATTTATTATATAGGAAAATAAATATAAAAGCTTTATAAAAACATTTAAAAAGAAAAATGCTTAATGACAAGTGTTAGATTATTAATCTTTTTATTTACATGTGTAAGGAGATAAATATTGGTAAATGACAAATGTTAGTTAAATTAACAAGTGTCATCTTTGTAGTTTCATTTTCTTTAAATTTTTAATAAAATCGCAATTTAATCTATATAAACATCTATCTTCGTTCTTCACTTCTTTTTACTATCTTCTCATTTCAAAAGTAAGAAAACTCAAAAATCAAAGCCTGTAAACATTTTATCTTCAACCTTTAAACATTTTCAAACAAATCAAAACAAAGCAAGAAAACCTGAAGCAAATCAAAGTTCAAGCAAGTTAATCAAGCAATTTTCTCAAAGCGACAACTAAGCATTTCAGTTTCTAAGAAGATCACAACAATTCAGTTATCCAGACTTCAAATTTGTTGTCCTATTCTCTGTTTCAAATAGGTGAGTGAATAGTTTTTTGAAAGAAAAAAAGATTAAATCAGTTTAAATTTTGATGCATGTAAATAATGTCTGAAGTAATGTTGTTTTCATGAATGTAAACAATGCTTGCATGCATATAAATATGCATTTGTTTAAGTGTGCAAGTCTGTGTATATATATATCTCTGTTTTGTGTGTGTTCACAGACTAAGAACAGGTTTAAAAAATCGAAATCTCCTTCCTCATACTCTTTTGAGATAAAATGTATAAAGGAAATATGTTTGTAATTGCTAGATCTTAATTTTAAAAATATTTTTAAGTAAAATTAGAAGATAAATTTTTATAGGAAGAAGAAATACAGTAAAGTCAAAAGCATGTCAAAATTTTGAATGTTATATTTTCAGTTTTCACATATATACTCAAATTCCTTTTCGGAAACTGTGACAACCCCCAATTTCGTGCCATTCAAATCGACAATAATCCACACATGTCAGACTTGAATGATGCGAAATAACAGATTGTAAATAAATTTGGAGCAAATGAAATCAAATATACAGAATCACAGACACAGAATAAACAGAATAACTCGCAGCGGAATATAAAATAATATAGTAGTTCATGAAGCTACTATAACAGAGTCTCAAACCAAATACATAATATAGTCTGAAAAACAACAGAATAGAAATCCCAAATACATAGAAGTTCACTAATACATGAGATAAACTAATACAGCTGAAACAGAAGTAGATAAATATGTAGATAAGTAGAAACTCCAGTGAAAGACCAGCTCCAGGAAGAGAATCCAAAGCTGTGAATACTCAGGCTGACCCGAGCGTAAAGCAAAACACAAAACGCTCGAGTCAGGACAATATATACTTATATAATGTAAACCAACTCAAGTGAACTATAATAAAGATACAACTAACTTAAAGGATGCCTGGGACCGCCCATCCTCTAAGGATCTGTTAAACTATTTACTATATAGTAATATTTCGCTATTATACTAATGTCTACAGTAAAATAAACATACTTTTAAATAGCGTTCCGGGCTACCCATATCACCCTTCACACATAATAGTCCCAGTAGTCCATCCAATATCATGCCATCTCCACTCCGGGTGACTGTCAGAGGATACCACACGGGCTACGGGAGAAAGACAAACTCGTAGTAAAGACTCGGTATGGTAGGTGACACGGCACACAAGGCAATGCCAGGGTAGATATACCAATTACGCACACGGGCTGGTGGTAACGCAGCAGCCACATACGCCCACCCCGAACAACACTCCAAAATCAAGGGGTGAACCCAATCGATCACAACAGTAACATAATGGTATCGAAGAAGTGTGTTCAGCCAGAGGTGCTACCTCCTTTGGCCCGAGATCGCTCCTGTTTTAGCCACCTTATGCTAACTCACGGGAGTTAGGTTCACGAAATGTACCTTAGGAACGTCGTCACCATCCTACTTCATTCTGGAATCTCCACCGCGCACACAGTTGTTAAAGTGGTTTTCGGTATCGACAGAGAGTATGTCCATATCTGATCCCGGTCTCTTTAACAACCAATCGTTATTATAACCCGTAGTTATAATTTCAAAAATGGTATTTATTTCTCAAAATCCAATATCATTTCAAATCCATTTCAAAATATCAACTTATCATTTCATTTGAAAAACATATTCATTTTTATTCAATTTAAAAATACCATTCACATTTCAAAATACCATTCACATTTCAAAATAGTTCAATTCCAACAAATTACTTCAATTAAATCCTTTAAAAGTGAAGTTATTACATTTAATAATTAAATTATTAAACTTCCAAAATTTTCAACTTTCGAAGTTCATTCATTCACTTAATTTTATCAAAACAGTGAAAATTCAACTTTCGCAGCATTTGGAAATTGCTACAGAAAGTTATATTCAAAACAGTTAAATTTAACAAAGACAGCGTTTAAAATGCTGTAATAGTGTTACATTAGTTTCAAAGGAAAAAAAACTTAGTATAATCCAACAATTATATTTTCTATAATTCACTTTTAACTTATAAAATCACATAATTTTACTTTTATAACCATCATTTAATTTTCTTTAATTTCATGATTTCATAAGGTTAAATTTCCATTTAAAAATTCATATTTAACACTAATTCACTTATTAAATTGCAGTGTCCAATTTTAAATTTATTACATTTAAATTTCGACCTAACACTTAAGTTAAAATTCTCAAATATAACTTAGTTTATATTTTTATTTACTTAATTAAAAATTCACTTTTAAGTCAATTCCAAAAGTTCCAATTTTAGTTACAATTTAAAATTTCAACTTAAATATTCATTCATTTCACATTTCAACTTTATTAAAATCATTAATATGATATAAAAATCACTTTAAATTCCTTTAAATTCAAATTATCATAAATTTATCATGCTTTCATATTCTATTTAATTTCAAATTATAATTAAATCAAATTTCCCAAAATAGCTTACATTCAAAATTTTCTAACCTTTTCGTTAATTTATTTCACTTGTAATTATTCAGAAAATCAATAATATTTTACCAAAAATCATTTTTAATTAGGTTTAAATCAAAATATTTTAATATTTACATTTCTAAAATAATTTTAAAAATTTTAGAAAAATATATTAACTACGGGTCTGTATATAATTTTCTACACTAGGAAAAGTGATACGGGTAATATATCATTTCAACCCGTAATTTACAAAAAAAAATCCGGGTTTTATCATTTCAAACCCGCAGTCCCAAGTAAATGAAATAAATTTGAAAATCATTCAAGCCTATCATTTCAGCCCATAATGATTTTTCCTTATTCTAAAGTCCGTTCGGGTATGTATCATTTCAACCCATAGTGATTCTAATCTAAAGGGAACTTGCAGTGTGATAAGCGGATAAAATAACAGAACAACATAATATAACAGTAACAAATGTCATAATAGGTGTTTAAGCATGGATGAACATCATATAATAGTGACATAGCAAATAATAATATAGTGATGCAGTTTATATATTCACAAGTGATCAATTTACTATTCATATAAGTATAAAACTGTCTGGTGAGAATAACTCACTGTTTTGAGCTGATGACACAACGACGAATTGCACAAACGGGATCTACACAAGCACAAAAGCACGACACAGATACGAATGGAGGAGCCAAGGATTAATTCCCTTGAATACCAATCAAACAAAGTAATATAACAATTATAAGGTGTCAGACCAAAAATTCGATAAACTATGCTAGAAATAACTTCATAAAACAAAGCTGAAATGCTTTGCACTTGCTTCCAACATCCCATAGGCTCGGCCGGAGGTGGAGTACAGGTCTAAGGCAATGGTTTTGGGTCAGGTCTGGGTTCCTACGGTCGGCCTAACATAAGTTTGTTGATGGCAAAATTTATGGAGATGGAACAACAACACAACAAGGCATAACTACTAACAACATCACAAGTTTCAAGCAAACAAAGCTCGGCCAAGGTTGCTGTGGTCACGGCCAGAGGAGTGGGGTCCACTGTGGTGACGTGGCAGAGGGTGCTGGAGGTGCTGGAGGTGGTGGTGGTCATGTAGGTGGCGGCCATGGGTGGTGGAAGTGGTGGATGTGAAGGCTTGTGCTCGGCTAGGTCCAGATGTTGGAGTTTGGTGAACTTGGTGAAGGAACTACCACCTAGGGTGGTACGGATGGGGATGGTCAGTGAGGAGGAGGTGCTGGTGGCATGCTCAGGTGGTGGTGGTGGCGGCAGGGGCTGGAGAGGGGCATGGCCGATCCTATGATAAAGAAAATCAAGTGCAAATCAAACGAAAAATCAACATAAGTGAACAAAAGGAGATAAAAGAAATAGAATTTTACCAACTTCTAAAACAAGTGATGGCCGAATTTTTTTCCAGAAATTAGGTGAGAAATGATGTACGTGAATAAAGAATGAAGTGGTTGGCTGAAGATGTGGAGAGTTATGGCTAATTGATGGCAAGAGTTTAGGAAAATGAAGAGGTGGGAAAATCAAAAGCCATTGGAAATAAAAGGTCACAAACCCTTTCAATTTACCTTTAATTATTTATAAAAGTTTATATATTCTGAAATAACAATATTATCAGATAAAATTTCGAAACTTTAACAGAATATACAAATATATATACCATTTATTAATTATATAGAGAAAAATTAAGAAAAAATAGTTAAAACAGTGAACTAGACAAGAAAATTAGAAAGTAAATGAAATAAAAAAAAAAAATTCATATGAGCTTGTAAAGTATTTTTAAACATAAATAATAACATAAAACAAAATTTTATTCACAAAATAAATATTTAAAATTTAATTTAAATATAATTTTTAATGCAGAAAATAGCAAAAAAAGGGGAAAACAGCCCTTAAAAATAGGAAATCAATACAGTAAATTTTGAAAAAATTCTATTATTATTTTTAAAATATTTAGAGATGAAATTTCACAAATAAAACAAATTTAAAATAAAATAAAGAAATTTGAAAATGGCAGAAAATTAGAAAACAACCTTCAAAAATAGGAAATAAATATAGTAAATTTTTGGAAAAATTACATTATCATTTTAAAAATGTTTAGAAATGATATCACACAAATAAACAAATTTAAATTAATTTCAAAATGAAATAAAGTCAAATTTAAATATATAGTCAAAATCTAGGGTTGTTACACTCTCTCCCACTCAAATCTTTTCATCCTCGAAAAGAACGGAAAGGAAAAATAAAGAGAAACAAGATAGAGAAACAAAATAGTACCTGAAACGAATAGTTCCGGATTCGAAGCACGAATGCTTTCCTCTGTTTCCCAAGTACAATCTCGATCATCAGTACTCCACTGTACTTTGACCAGATTAACAGATTTTCTTCTGAGCTGCTTCGTATCTCTATCGACAATACGAAGTGGCTTCCTCTCAACAGTCAGGTTAGGCTCAATATCCAAACTATCAAGAGCAGAAGGCTGGACAATAAGAGATGGATCATGGAGATGACGACGAAGATGTGAGACATGAAATACATCATGCACTCCAGAAAGCTTCTCGGGCAAATCCAGACGATAAGCCAAAGAACCAACTCTTTCCATGATGCGGAAAGGACCAATGAACCTGGGAGAAAGCTTCCCTCTACGACCAAAGCGAATGACATTCCTCAAGGGAGAAACCTTAAGGAACACCTGATCACCAACAGCAAATTCCAAATTTCGCCTACGCCTATCAGCATATTTCTTCTGTCTATCCTGAGCGACTCTCAGCCTCTTCTTAATCTCCTCAACTTTCTCAGAAGCTTCCAAAATCACTTCAGGACCAAGAACCAAACGATTACCGGATTCAATCCAGCAAGAAGGAGATCTACAAGGTCGCCCGTATAAAGCAGCAAACGGAGACATTTTGAGACTGGCCTGAATGCAAAGATGGAATGAGATAGATAAAAAGATCAAGAATTGACTGAAAACATAAGATAAGATAATACCTGATAGCTATTATTGTAGGTAAATTCGGCAAGATGGAGATAATCTTCCCAAGATCCTCCAAAATCAAGCACACAAGCACGAAGAAGATCCTCGAGAATCTGATTTACTCTTTCTGTCTGACCGTCGGTCTGACGATGATAAGCAGTGCTCAGATTCAAACGAGTACCCAAAGATTCCTGAAAAGCCTTCCAGAACTGACTAGTAAAGATAGGGTCACGATCACAAACAATACTGAGAGGAACACCATGGAGACGAACGATCTCTCTCATGTAAATCTCAGATAAACTAGAAGCAGAACGAGTAGACTTGACCAGAATAAAATGAGCAGACTTGGTCAGTCTATCAACAATAACCCAGATACTCTCATTGCCTTTCCGAGTCCTCGGTAAACCATCGATGAAATCCATGGAAACCTGTTCCCACTTCCAATTAGGAATCTCGAGGGGCTGCAACAAACCAGGGGTCTTCTGGTGATCGGCTTTGACTTGTTGACAAGTCGCACACCGACTAACAAAGATAGAGATATCCCTCTTCATCCCCTTCCACCAATAAAGCCTCTTCATATCCTGATACATCTTCGACACACCAGGATGAATAGAAAGTCTGGATCTATGATTTTCCTGAAGCAACTCCTGTCTCAAACTATCAACCTTCGGAACACAAATCCTGCCGTTAATCCGCAAAATCCCTTTGTCATCAATCTGAGCTCCACTACTACCTCTACTACCACCAACTCTGCTACGAACACTCTCCTTCATCAATCTAAGCATCTCATCCTCATCCTGCTTAGCCCTAATCTGATCCAGAAGAGGAGAAGAAAAAACAACAAGCTGACACAACAAAGCCTTCTTCCGACTCAGAGCATCGGCCACAACATTAGCTTTACCGGGAGTATAGTTAATGTCGAGGTCGTAAGAAGCCAGAAACTCAAGCCAACGAACTTGCCTCTGATTCAGATCCTTCTGGATGAAGATATATCTCAGATACCAATGATCTGTGAAAAGCTCAAACTTGGTTCCAAGAAGATGATGCCTCCAAAGTTTCAAAGCAAAGACAACAGCAAGTAACTCTAAATCATGAGCAGCATAATTTGCTTCGTGGGTCTTCAATTGACGGCTGGCATAGGCAATAACCCTACCATCCTGCATGAGAACATCACCCAAACCGTCGCGACTAGCATCAGTATAAACTGTAAATCCCTCACTCCCATTCGAAACAGTAAGAACTGGTGCGGAAGTTAGCTTGCTCTTCAACTCACTGAATGCAGCCTTACACTTATCACTCCAGACAAATCTGGCATTCTTCCGAGTTAAAGCTGTGAGAGGTGCAGCAATCCGAGCAAAATTCTCAATGAATCTCCGGTAGTAACCGGCAAGGCCCAGAAAACTACGAATATCAGATGGAGTCTTTGGAGTTTCCCAATCCTGGAAAAATCGGGGAAAAATAAAGCAATAGGAAAAAATAGAATTATTAAAATGATAGAGAAAGAGAAAAAAGAAAGACTTACATTGATCGCAGCAATCTTAACTGGATCAACAAAGACTCCATTACTAGAAACAATATGCCCGAGATAACGGACTTCATCCTTCCAGAAATGGCATTTAGAAAATTTAGCCTTTAACTGATGATTTCTGAGAGTCTCAAGAACATATTTCAAATGCGACTTATGCTCATCCTTAGTCTTAGAGAAGACAAGGATATCATCAACAAAGACTAGCACAAATTTATTAAGCACATCACGAAAAACACGATTCATCAAATCAACAAAGAAAGCAGGAGCATTAGTCAAACCAAAAGGCATGACTAACCATTCATAAAATCCATTCTCAGTGCGGAAAGCGGTCTTGGGAATGCTATCATCAGCAACCCTGAGCTGATGAAAACCTGTGGCAAGGTCAAGCTGAGAGAAAATAGTGGCACCATGAAGCTAATCAAACATATCATTGATACGAGGCATAGGATATCTGTTTTTCATAGTCAGCTTGTTCAGCTCCCTATAATCAACACACATCCGAAGTGAACCATCAGATTTGGTGACAAAAACTACCGCAGCTCCCCATTCAGAAAAACTGGGCCTAATCAGACCTTTGGAAGATAAGTCTTCAATTTGCTTTCCCATCTCAACCTTCTCGCGGGGTGCCATTCTTCAAGGAGGAAGAACAATAGGTCGAGCACCAGGAATAAGATCAATCCGAAAATCAATTTCTCGCTTCGGAGGTAAAGAAATGACTTCTCCAAATACATCGGGATATAATCTAACCACAGGGATTGAATCAAGGTCACTGGAAGAAGAATCCAAAGAATAAATAAAGTTGCCAGCAAAATCCTGAGGCATGCGGCATTGAATAATCAAGGAATTCCCTTGATCATCAACAAGCTGAACAGACCGGGCTTTACAAGAGATATGAGCATTATGATTCACTAACCAATCTTGACCAAGTAATAAATCAAAAGCATCGAAGCCCAGAATATAAAAATCACCACTAAAGCGATGATCAGAATGGAGAAGTTTCACCTCTCGGCGAATCCGATTAAGGTTAGCAGGACCCCCAATAGGATTTGAAACACATAATGGAACAGAAGTATACTCAGGAGAAAGGAGATGTTCAAACTTATCACACAAATCAACAGAAATAAAACTGTGTGAAGCACCAGTATCAAACAACACGCGAACAGGATGATGAAATAAAGTAAATGAACCCTGGAGTGTACCTTGGTCATCACTAGGAGCAGGGGCAGGTGGAGGAACTGGAGATGAGGCAGAAGTGACAGCAAATATACCAGAAGGAGTACCCCTCTGCTGGGTAGGGCAATCCTTCTTAAAATGACCGGGCTGGAGACAGATATGGCAGAGATCACGTCTAACCGACTGAGCAGGTGGAGGAACTGCAGCACCAGATAGTGTGGGACTGCTATTGGCATAGTGCCCTCTCTGATCACACCTAAAGCAAGTGATGGAGGAGAGATCAACTGGTTGCCTCTGAGCAGGGGCAGATGATGAAGATCCCAAACCAGGACGCTTCTGCCAATTCTTCTTCTGCTGCTGAAAATTAGGCTTACGCTTCTTGGAAACTGCAGAGGAAGACTGAGCACCAGAAACAGCAGGACCTTTGGATGTGGGATTCTCATAGCGAATAGCCATATCCATAAGCTGGGTGAAAGAACCATGAACATAAGAAATAAGGCGACTATAATACTCTGGCCGAGCACCAGCAATAAATTTCTCATTCTTCTTAAGAGGAGTATCAATAAGGCCAGGACAGAACTTGGAAAGTTCATTGAATTTCCTCTCATACTCAGAAAAAGACATGGTACCCTGCTTCAGATCCATAAACTCACGATAAAGCTGAGATTTCCCGGCTTCTGGCATCCATTTTGCCACAAAAGCCTCCCTAGAAAAGAGATACAGAAAACAAGCTTAAGATAGATTCAAAGAAAGGAAAAATAGGAACAAAATTAAGATAACCCAAAGGATACCTAAACTGCTCCCAAGTGAGATCAGCCTCGACGGTGTTAGCCGTAACGGACTCCCACCAATCTAAAGCAGAATCATGCAACTGCCAGGCTGCAAGCTGACGCTTCTGAGCATCAGTAATGTCAAGACCAGTAAATATCCTCTCAAGACTCCGCAACCACTGCTGAGCCTCAATGATAGTCTCTGAACCGGTGAATGGGGTTCCACCAAGTTGAGAGAATTCCTTACAAAGAACAGTGAACCTGACTGGAGCAACAGGTTGAGGAGCTGGGGCAATACCGCGACCCCTAACTCTGGCATTTCCCCGATTCATCCTGAAAAATATCAAGAATGAATTTAGGATAAGAATAAAGACAAGCCGAAGACAAATTAAGGTAAGGCAAGATAATACACTTGGATGAATATCTTAAAGAAAGAAAAGATCCTAACAAGATAGATACGAAAGAAAGGAAAGTTAGAAAACATTTGAAAATCCTTTAAAAGCAAGAAAAATTTATATATCAAAATAATCTTTGAAAATCCTTTGAAAACATTTTGAAAAATCATTTTATACTTTGAAAATACGTCTCTCACAAAGATATGATTCTGAGATTGATTTCACTCATTCTAGGGTGGAAATACCCTATCTCTAATGAGTTTTTGCTCCGCAGAGGCAATGGTTGCCAAAACCAAAGCTCTGATACCAACTGTGACAACCCCCAATTTCGTGCCATTCAAATCGACAATAATCCACACATGTCAGACTTGAATGATGCGAAATAACAGATTGTAAATAAATTTGGAGCAAATGAAATCAAATATACAGAATCATAGACACAGAATAACTCGCAGCGGAATATAAAATAATATAGTAGTTCATGAAGCTACTATAACAGAGACTCAAACCAAATACATAATATAGTCTGAAAAACAACAGAATAGAAATCCCAAATACATAGAAGTTCACTAATACATGAGATAAACTAATACAGCTGAAACAGAAGTAGATAAATATGTAGATAAGTAGAAACTCCAATGAAAGACCAGCTCCAGAAAGAGAATCCAAAACTGTGAATACTCAGGCTGACCCGAGCGTAAAGCAAAACACAAAACACTCGAGTCAGGACAATATATACTTATATAATGTAAACCAACTCAAGTGAACTGTAATAAAGATACAACTAACTTAAAGGATGCCTGGGACCGCCCATCCTCTAAGGATCTGTTAAACTATTTACTATATAGTAATATTTCGCTATTATACTAATGTCTACAGTAAAATAAACATACTTTTAAATAGCGTTCCGGGCTACCCATATCACCCTTCACACATAATAGTCCCAGTAGTCCATCCAATATCATGTCGTCTCCACTCCGGGTGGCTGTCAGAGGATACCACACGGGCTACGGGAGAAAGACAAACTCATAGTAAAGGCTCGGTATGGTAGGTGACACGGCACACAAGGCAATGCCAGGGTAGATATACCAATTACGCACACGGGCTGGTGGTAACGCAGCAGCCACATATACCCACCCCGAACAACACTCCAAAATCAAGGGGTGCACCAAATCGATCACAACAGTAATAGAATGGTATCGAAGAAGTGTGTTCAGCCAGAGGTGCTACCTCCTTTGGCCCGAGATCGCTCCTGTTTTAGCCACCTTATGCTAACTCACGGGAGTTAGGTTCACGAAATGTACCTTAGGAACGTCGTCACCATCCTACTTCATTCTGGAATCTCCACCGCACACACAGTTGTTAAAGTGGTTTTCGGTATCGACAGAGAGTATGTCCATATCCGATCCCGGTCTCTTTAACAACCAATCGTTATTATAACCCGTAGTTATAATTTCAAAAAGGGTATTTATTTCTCAAAATCCAATATCATTTCAAATCCATTTCAAAATATCAACTTATCATTTCATTTGAAAAACATATTCATTTTTATTCAATTTAAAAATACCATTCACGTTTCAAAATACCATTCACATTTCAAAATAGTTCAATTCCAACAAATTACTTCAATTAAATCCTTTAAAAGTGAAGTTATTACATTTAATAATTAAATTATTAAACTTCCAAAATTTTCAACTTTCGAAGTTCATTCATTCACTTAATTTTATCAAAACAGTGAAAATTCAACTTTCGCAGCATTTGAAAATTGCTACAGAAAGTTATATTCAAAACAGTTAAATTTAACAAAGACAGCATTTAAAATGCTGTAATAGTGTTAGATTAGTTTCAAAGAAAAAAAACTTAGTTTAATCCAACAATTATATTTTCTATAATTAACTTTTAACTTATAAAATCACATAATTTTACTTTTATAACCATCATTTAATTTTCTTTAATTCCATGATTTCATAAGGTTAAATTTCCATTTAAAAATTCATATTTAACACTAATTCACTTATTAAATTGCAGTGTCCAATTTTAAATTCATTACATTTAAATTTCAACCTAACACTTAAGTTAAAATTCTCAAATATAACCTAGTTTATATTTTTATTTAATTAATTAAAAATTCACTTTTAAGTCAATTCCAAAAGTTCCAATTTTAGTTACAATTTAAAATTTCAACTTAAATATTCATTCATTTCACATTTCAACTTTATTAAAATCATTAATATGATATAAAATCACTTTAAATTCCTTTAAATTCAAATTATCATAAATTTATCATGCTTTCATATTCTATTTAATTTCAAATTATAATTAAATCAAATTTCCCAAAATAGCTTACATTCAAAATTTTCTAACCTTTTCGTTAATTTATTTCACTTGTAATTATTCAGAAAATCAATAATATTTTACCAAAAATCATTTTTAATTAGGTTTAAATCAAAATATTTTAATATTTACATTTCTAAAATAATTTTAAAAATTTTAGAAAAATATATTAACTACGAGTCTGTATATAATTTTCTACACTAGGAAAAGTGATACGGGTAATATATCATTTCAACCCGTAATTTACAAAGAAAAATCCGGGTTTTATCATTTCAAACTCGTAGTCCCAAGTAAATGAAATAAATTTGAAAATCATTCAAGCCTATCATTTCAGCCCATAATGATTTTTCCTTATTCTAAAGTCCGTTCGGGTATGTATCATTTCAAGCCATAGTGATTCTAATCTAAAGGGAACTTGCAGTGTGATAAGCGGATAAAATAACAGAACAGCATAATATAACAGTAACAAATGTCATAATAGGTGTTTAAGCATGGGTGAACATCATATAATAGTGACATAGCAAATAATAATATAGTGATGCAGTTTACATATTCACAAGTGATCAATTTACTATTCATATAAGTATAAAACTGTCTGGTGAGAATAACTCACTGTTTTGAGCTGATGACACAACGACGAATTGCACAAACGGGTTCTACACAAGCACAAAAGCACGACACAGATACGAATGGAGGAGCCAAGGATTAATTCCCTTGAATACCAATCAAACAAAGTAATATAACAATTATAAGGTGTCAGACCAAAAATTCGATAAACTATGCTAGAAATAACTTCATAAAACAAAGCTGAAATGCTTTGCACTTGCTTCCAACATCCCATAGGCTCGGCCGGAGGTGGAGTACAGGTCTAAGGAAATGGTTTTGGGTCACGTCTGGGTTGCTACGGTCGGCCTAACATAAGTTTGTTGATGGCAAAATTTATGGAGATGGAACGACAACACAACAAGGCATAACTACTAACAACATCACAAGTTTCAAGCAAACAAAGCTCGACCAAGGTTGCTGTGGTCACGGCCAAAGGAGTGGGGTCAACTGTGGTGACGTGGAAGAGGGTGCTGGAGGTGCTGGAGGTGGTGGTGGTCATGTAGGTGGCGGCCATGGGTGGTGGAAGTGGTGGATGTGAAGGCTTGTGCTCGGCTAGGTCAAGATGTTGGAGTTTGGTGAACTTGGTGAAGGAACTACCACCTATGGTGGTACGGATGGGGATGGTCAGTGAGGAGGAGGTGCTGGTGGCATGCTCAGGTGGTGGTGGTGGCGGCAGGGGCTGGAGAGGGGCATGGCCGATCCTATGATAAAGAAAATCAAGTGCAAATCAAACGAAAAATCAACATAAGTGAACAAAAGGAGATAAAAGAAAATAGAATTTTACCAACTTCTCAAACAAGTGATGATCGAATTTTTTTTCAGAAATTAGGTGAGAAATGATGTACGTGAATGAAGAATGAAGTGGTTGGCTGAAGATGTGGAGAGTTATGGCTAATTGATGGCAAGAGTTTAGGAAAATGAAGAGGTGGGAAAATCAAAAGCCATTGGAAATAAAAGGTCACAAACCCTTTCAATTTACCTTTAATTATTTATAAAAGTTTATATATTCTGAAATAACAATATTATCAGATAAAATTTTGAAACTTTAACAGAATATAAAAATATATATACCATTTATTAATTATATAGAGAAAAATTAAGAAAAAAATAGTTAAAACAGTGAACTAGACAAGAAAATTAGAAAGTAAATGAAATAAATAAAAAAAATTCATATGAGCTTGTAAAGTATTTTTAAACATAAATAATAACATAAAAAAAAATTGTTAACGCTTAAATTTGAACGCTAACACCTCGGTGTGTGAAGTGTAGTTGTGAAAGCACCACCCGATAGATCGGGAAAGAATTACAAGCAAGTAATAGCGGAAAAGCAGTGAACAACAGCAATTTTATAGTGGTTCGGCTTATGGGTATAGCCTACGTCCACTTTAAGTACTTTTATTGATGATCACGTTACAAGTTGATACAAATCTTCTCAAGTACAATACACTTTGAATTACAAAAGACTTAGAACAAGTAGCTTAAACTTCAATGGAAATGAGAGTCTTCGAATCCATGTTGGATGTTTACGATCTCTTTTTGAAGTTGTATGTAGTGTTCCTAGTGTCTCAAGAGCTTCAAGTGTTGAATTGGTTTGGAATGCAGCAGAGTATCAGCGCTTGAAGAGAATGTGCCAAAAGTCCCTTCCTAGTTGGAGTTAGTGCTGTATTTATAGGCGTGATTTTCTGGGCAGAATTTATTTCCAAGTTCTAAGTCGCGGCCGACTTAGTATAAGCCGTGGCCGACTTACCATATGTCGTGGCCGATTCACCGAGCCAAGTCCATGGCTTAATGGAAGCAAGCTTGCCTGAACTCATACCATCTGTCTTAAGTCGTCGCCGAGATAAGCTAGGTTGTGGCCGGCTTAAGGCAAGTCGCGGCCGAGTCACCTGGCCCTTCTACGGTTTCACCTAGGTCGCCCCCGTGTCAATATAGCATTATCTCCATAACACGGCATCGGACTTGCATTTTAGTAGCCTTTAGGTCGTGGACGGCTTAGCATACGTTGTTAAGTCAGTTGCCGACTTAAGCATAGGTCGTGCACCTTTCCAAGTCCTGATCAATTAGGTCGGCAGCATCCTTAGGTAATTAGATCAACACTCAATTTAGGTCGGTAGACTTCCTAAGTCGGTACTCCTTAAGGCATTAGGTCGTTATTCATTTAAAGCCTTAGGTCGGAAACTTTTGTAAAGGTATTTTGAGTCGCAAAGTACCTTGAGTCGCTGTCCCTTCTGAGTTATTAAATCGGCAACCATTGAGTCGTCATTCGTTTTAAGTCGGCAATGAGTTAAGGTTGTTGGGTCAGTTCACCTTTTAAGTCGTAGGTCTCTTGAGTCGTGGAGGCCTTAAGTCTTATGTTGGCACATTCATCAGATCACTGGATCGGCATCTCTCTTAAGTCGGTAGCCCTTTTTGAGTCTTATCTTGCTAGGTCGTTAGCTCCTTAACTCGTGGGCTTCTTAACTCATGGGCGAAACGGGGTTAACATTTGCCCCTCGAAGCACACGCTTAAGTCGTAAGTCGTGTGCTTCGACTTATCATAACCCGGTTGCGCTGATTTAAGTTCCAGTGCCTCCTGATATAAAAGCTTAAGTCGTTCCTCCTATCTCACTCTTCTCATTGCTTATCTCCCGAACCGTTCCTGCCATTGTCTCATCTTTAAGCTTTCAAAGGCGATCTCGATCAATTAACTACCGACAACCTCTGTTATCCATTGTGTAAGTAAACATTCCTCTTCCCTGATCATAGATTATCGTTGATTCATGAATTCCGTCTCCCAAAATCAAACCGCCTCTTCGTACGATGCTTCATCATGAATTCCGTTACAATTATGGTTGGTGAACCTTAGGTTGCTCGATTTGGCTTTAAATGATTAGTGACATGATGAAGATGGTTTACTACTTTAGGCTAGACGATTTTAATTTGTGCTAGGTTTGCCAGGCGCTGACTTAGCAGAGGTTTCGAATTGGTGTCTTGGATGATCTGAATGCATGAAATAGTATAATTGAAGTGGGAATTTTTTGGTTGAGAGAGTGGCTAATGGGTTAACGGGTTGAGCGTGGCGAGGTATTGATTTAGATGTGACCTGGTGACCTTGGGAGGCTTGGCTTTTGGTTGACCCAATCCTTAAATCGCGGCCGTGCTATCACTTGAGGGAGATTTACCGACTTTACCTTCTGCCGATCCAAGCCTTGAAACTGTGGCCGAGTTAATCCTTTAAACCGCGGCCGAGTTAAGCCTTTAAACCGCGGCCGAGTTAATACTTGGAGAATTTCACACCACTTCTTGAACCAGAGCCTTCCTCTCTTTTACTCCTTTACGACCTAGAGGACTACCGACTTAAAGACCCAGGAACTTAGCCTTAACGTGTGAAAGACTCCTAGATCGTAGCCGACTTAATACTTGAGCTTCAGACGTGTTATCATTTAGGAGCATAGGCCAACTTTATGCATTTTGACTTTGACTACCGGACTAAGTTGAATAAACTTTAAATTGTGGTCAAACTTTGAACAGGGATTAAAATTTGAACTGCCCCAACCTTAAATTTGTTTGAATGTCATTGTGTTACTTCACAGATCATTTTCACTTTTAAGCTGTAAACCTGTTGAGAATAACAGACAAACAAAGAAAACCAAGGCGCACATACTGCCATTGACTGCCCATATCAAATGGTAGATTAGTCAAGACAAGATAAGAGACATGAATATATTGCATGAAATGTTGTGAATTAATCGACTAAAGTAAAATATTAATGCAAAGTATCAACAATTTGAACTGATTTGTTTGCATCAACATCTTACTTGCATATTTAGGCTTAAAACAATAATCCCTGAATTTCATAACTAACAAATGTTTGCTAGTTTTTATTCCAGTTACATTTGTTTACTGCTTGATTGATTCTACACAACACTTCACACACTTTAGGAAACGTGCACCTTCATGTTTGAATACCCAGTTGTTTATGTAGAATGACTTCCCACCGAGAAGAAGAAGTGGTAACTCAAGAAGAAGAAACTTTCCCGACAACAGTTCCGATAGAGAATCCTCCGGAAAGAACTTCGACTATTCTATCTTTGAGAACATTTATTCAGCTGCGCACTCAATTTGGCTTTGCTGAAAACGATGTCCTATTCCCTGGGTCAAATGATACTGCTGATAATCCTCCCTATGGTTTCGTTGCAGTCAACCGCCACATGTGCTTAAGTGGGGCGATTCCTCCTTTTAATGACTTCCTTCGAACTCTTCTTCTCCGGTTGACGATCTCTCCATTTCAACTTCATCCTAATGGTTATGCCATCTTGATGGGGTTGTGTGTTTTGTTTAGAAGAACTCTTGATCGCCTACCGAGTTTTGAAGAAATTCGTTATCTGTGCTCGTTTACAAAGAGTAAAGATCATCCTTCACTCATTATTGTGAGAAGTGCTAGAAACCGCAAGCTCCTTTCCGATCTCACTGAAAGTGTTCATGGATTTTTGAACCAGTTTTTCTTTGCTCGCTGCCCTCCAGGGTTTTATGCCATCTGGAGAATAGGAAGTAAGACTAGTGTTTCCATTTTTTCGTTTTTGAAACTTTTTCCGAGATCCGAACTTTCAGTTGCTAACTTCATTTTTTTTTTGCTCTTTTCAGCACTTCCTCTCCCTTCTAGAGATCCGATTCATAAACAAGTTTTCGAGAGGTTGAGTGCCGTGGCTGCGGAAGAAAGGAGCATAAAATTTCTGCTGAAGGATGAATTTTTACACCAATACGGGCTTCTACACGCTTCTCGTTCTACGCATGCTCATGAAGTTCCAACAGAAGTTCCCGATTCTCCGACGAAAACTCCTGACGCCCCGGTTACTGTCGAACAACTCACATCAAAAGAGTCTAATATTGAAGCTTCATTGGTGAAGTGTTCCACTCCTACCGACATTATGGGGTCATCCAGTAAGACGGTGCTTGCCCCGATCGAGGAAGAAGAAGAACCTTCACGGCCTCTCGGGGGATTAGCTGATGTAGGAGTTGAGAAAACAAGTCCCACCAAGCATGATGGTGACGATGTTTACGAGGGGTTGAGCGACATAATAGTGACTTCGCAGGAGCTTTTTAGAGATGACGTATCTAAAACTATCTCTCCTGTAATTGAGGCGACGTCTCTTCTTCGACAAACACCAACACAAACATCAACTCCTCATACCCAAGCTATCATCACCTTTGCACCAAAGAGTGGTTTGTAGCTTAATGCGTGTAGCTTGCACATCACACAACACTTAGGATTTTCCAGCACATTTATGCACTTATCTTCTTATACTTTAAAGATTTCTAAAGCTTATCTTTTCTTATTTCAGATTCTTCAATGACACGCGGCGGGTCATATTATCAGGATTTCCAACGCTACGGGGGGCGTGGCCAATATGATTATCGGCGTTACTTTCCTTCCTATAGAGAGTCTGACGAAGAGAGGGCTGCTCGAAAGGCTCGTGAAAGGAGGGATGCAGAAGAGCGTTATGACAGAAGGGATAGGGATGAGCACCA
Organism: Allium cepa; assembly: GCA_030765085.1. NCBI lineage: Eukaryota > Viridiplantae > Streptophyta > Magnoliopsida > Asparagales > Amaryllidaceae > Allium > Allium cepa. The sequence continues at coordinate 459,188,997 of CM060943.1, forward strand.
TGATTCTTTGCAGAGAAGTGATGACTCTCACAAAAGGAAATCTCACGACGACCGGGGAAAAGGTCATGTAGCTGAAGGTTCAGGCAAACGAGCCCGATATGGTGAGAGACATGCTTCCACTATTCCCGAAAAGCCTACTGCCCCTGCCCCTCTTGACATTACTTCCGACTCTCCTGCTCTTGGGAAGGAGGACATCCAGACAATAATAAGCAGGCCTAAATTTCAAGTGGGACCGGGCCCAGCCACTTTACAAAGTCGTTTTCCGCAGTGGTGTTTAAAGGGTGTGAGGTTCGATCTCGACCTAGTCCCTATTGACAAGCCTGCTATGCTACGAAATCTTGACGCCGTTAAACTTGATATCGAGAGGATGTCAAACTGGCAGAAGCTTGTTGATGAGCTTCAACGAGTTAACCGCGCCAACTTAGAGGCTATGCTCACCATGGAAAACGATAAGGCTGAGTGGCAAAAGGTCCTTGAGCAGCATGATACTGAGATGAGAAGCATTACTTCCTATAACGAGGAGCTCGAAGCAAAGGTTGAGAAGTTGAAAGATGAGCTTGATGCTTCCTCTACTTCATACTCTCAAAAAGAAGAAGTGCTTCTCAGACAAGTTAGAGATGCTCATGCCAGTCAGAGGGACGCTGAGGACAGGCTTGAAGCACAAAAAAGAATCAGTGACGGCTATGTCTCTGATATTGCTGAGCTTCAAAAGAAAAACAACTCCCAGGAGGCGGAGATACAAATGCTTAAGCTTCAGCTTGCCAAAACTGAAAGGGAGCGCGATGAGGCTGTCGCCGGCAAAATCGCAGCCGAAGAATCTCATGAGGCGACCAAAAACAGCTTCGGCTCAACATTATTCGACTTCTACTTGCATAGCGTCTTGGGGCGTGGAAGCCTCGCCTTTCTTGGTCCCAAGTATGAGATCACTTTAGCTGAAGTGTGGGAGGCCGCTCTTGAGATGCTCGGTGCTGAAGGTGCCGGTTACGACGAATCAGCCCTGGAAAGGCATTATTTTGATGAAGACGCTCGCGCTGCTCTTGCCAGGGGAAAGGAACAACTTGCCAAACTAAGAACCGAAGTGACGGAAGGGGACCAGCTGGGGAAAACCACTTCAACTACTCTAGTCCAGCCACCTTCTTCGTCTGAAGTCGACATTATTGGTTCCAGTTTCCATCTCGCATCTCCCACCAAAGTTACCGCTGATATTACAAGCACACAAGGCGGAGACGAGGGTGAAGAGAGTGCTGATGCGCAAGCTTATGAAGTCGATATCAGGAAACCAGCTTCTCCAGGTAACTTCACTGTTAATCTCGCTACTGTCAATTCTGCTCAAGCGGGTTACTCGTTTATTTCACATGAGTTTCACGAGCTCCTTGGCTATTTTCTCAACCTTGACGAGCCTTCATCTCCTCTCTTTACTGACTTCATTGGTGAACCTTCATCTCCTCTTTTTACTGACTTTAACCTTTTTTCTTCTGTAGAGAAAGTACCAAGCACTGCTCAAACTTCTACTCCTCCGGTCATCCTTCCTTCATCTCTTCAGGCGGTGCCTCCTTCTGCCTCGCAACCTGGATCACAGGAGGAACAAATAGAGGCTCTTCACGGCTTGGATGATCCCATCACTTCGCAAGAGCAGAAAGATGAGAGACCTGAGGGAGGTGACATATCCCCGGAACGGACTCCTTCTGACGACATTGTTCTATCAAAACTTGTCACTCCGGGGAGTGAGTCTTCCTCACAAAGGAGAGAGAAGCGTGGGATATCAAAGAGGAGGGGGAAGAAAATCACCGCCACTGAAGAGGAGCCGGAAGTTGAACCGGTTACACCTACCTCTCCTACTTCCCTTATACCCACAGGCCGACCTGGAAAGCTGGTCATTCGACCGGGTAAAGGGTCCAAAGGAGGGAAGAAGAAGTGAAGATTTTAGCTTTTTGTCTTTCATATGAACTGGCCGAGAGTTGTGCGGGCATCGGCCCCCGCTTTTATTTTGAAAACCTGTATCTGCATTATAGTTGAATAAAATGATTCTTCGTTTGTACAAACTTCTACTTGAATTTGAGAATGCATTTACTATTTATTTTTGCACAAGTTTGTTTATATAACATTGCAGCGGGCTTATGGTATGTTGTTTGAGTATTACTTTACTGATGCAGCTATACTACTATACCATGTTGCCCCCATACCTTAAGCTTGTTGCAATATTTTATACTTCGAGGGGACTTGCACTCTTATTTGTTAAAGAATAATTATTTTATTCTTTAAAGAAAATTTTATAGAGTACAACTCCTTTCGTATAAGTTTTTACGCTTTGTCGTTCGAAGAAATCACTTTTTTCTTTTGCTTATGTGCATATTTTACCAAGTGAATTCCTCTATGTGGTAAAGCGGACCTCTGAAGGGTACTTTAACTTCTTTTCTTTTTACGATCATTTTCCATTTGAAAGTTAAAGTACGCTTTTGATGAGGATTTTTTTTTTTTATGCAAAATTGTACCTCTGAGGAGGGATTTTTCACGTTTCAACACTTGGAAGTTTTATTTCAATCTCGGTGAAACGTGTACCCCCAAAGAGTTGTGCCTTCGAAGAAAGCCTTTTCACGTTTCAACACTTGGAAGTTTTATTTCAATCTCGGTGAAACGTGTGCTTCCAAAGAGGTCTTTTTTCTTGATTGTGTCCCCGGGAGGGGGTCGTACCTCTAAGGAGGGATTTTTTACGTTTCAACACTTGGAAGTTTTATTTCAATCTCGGTGAAACGTGTACCCCCAAAGAGTTGTGCCTTCGAAGAAAGCCTTTTCACGTTTCAACACTTGGAAGTTTTATTTCAATCTTGGTGAAACGTGGGCTTTCAAGAAGGTCTTTGTTTTTGCATTTCAACTTTGGTGAAGTGAAATTCCGAAGAGCGGTTGCTACACTTCAACTCCTGGCGAAATGTGCCTCCGAAGAGGGCTTTTGTTTTGTTTACATTTCAACTCTGGTGAAGTGAAATCCCGAAGAGCGGTCATAACACTTCAACTCCTGGTGAAATGGGCCTCCGAAGAGGGCTTTTATTTTGTTTACATTTCAACTCTGGTGAAGTGAAATCCCGAAGAGCGGTCATAACACTTCAACTCCTGGTGAAATGTGCCTCAGAGAGGGTTTTCATCGCCTGGAAGTTACTCTCTCATGGTTGGAGGGTCATGACTCCTCCAATCTTTTTTGTTGAGTAGAGAACTTTCTTTTTTGTGGCGTATGACCCATTAGAGGTCTTTTATCCTCCGAAGAGTTGCGCCTCCGAAGAGGACTTGTGCCGCTGATGGTAGCTTTGGTTGTTCCTCTGTTCACTTGCTTATGCCTTTTCAGCGATCCTCTTTTTTTTTTTTTTTCTTTTCAAGTTTTCATTCCCCTTTCTCTCACAAGTGGCTTGTTTAATCCAAGGAAGTGTACTTCATTGCCAGGCAAGTTCGTGAGAACGGGCACTAGCTTCCTAATTGGATGTTTGTTTGTTCAAACGATCTCAATTTATCAGCAAGGGCTCGTTTCTATCGAAATCATTAGCCGTTCAATTGAAGTATTTCCTATCTAGGATTTGAATTCGGGGTCTTTGTGACTTGAAATTTGCTTGTTGAATGATGGTGAGAATCGCTCGGTCTTATTATGCGCAAGTTTTATCTCCATTGTCTGCAAAAATTTAAATCGATATTTCAGCAATACATTTTATGTATTTTTATACCGAAAACAAAGCAAACATATAATGATAATAAGGAACACAAGATTTATAGTGGTTCGGCCATGAAATTGGGCCTACATCCACTTTATATTCTTTCATTATTTTCTTGTATCAGTTTCACAATTGCTTTTAATTACAAGAATCATTCATTCATAATTCTTTTTACAATGTTTCAACAAAATTTTCAAGTAAAGTATGGACGCAAATGGTTGCTGTTCCATGCCCTTGGAATTTGATCTCCATCGACAGTGGTGAGCTTGAATGTGCCGTCAAGAAGCTTCTGACCTATTACATATGGTCCTTCCCAATTTGGCCCAAACACACCTGTCGCGGTCATAATTCTTTTCAGGACTAGATCTCCAATTTCAAAGCTGCGTTGACGAACTTTGGAATTGAAATGTCTGGCTATCCTTTGCTGATGAGCTGCAACTCTGAGGTTAGCTTCATCTCTTTTTTCATCAAGGAGATCCAGCGCTTCAAGTTGCAGCTTTTCATTTTCTGCTTGATTGAAATGGATTCTTCTGTGTGAAGGGACCTCTGCTTCAACCGGGATCATTGCTTCCGATCCGTATGCTAACGCAAAAGGAGTATGCCCAGTTGCAGTTTTGTGAGTAGTTCTGTATGCCCATAGTGCAAGTGGTAGTTTATCGACCCAACCACCTTTTGCTCTTTCGAGTTGCTTTTTGATGGTTGATTTGATGATCTTGTTCACTGCTTCCACTTGCCCGTTTGCCTGCGGATGAGCTACTGCCGAAAAGCTTTTCTGGATTTTGAATCGCTTGCAAAAATCCTGGAATTCCTCGCTTTCAAACTGAGTACCATTGTCTGTGATTATTTTCTGAGGCACACCGTATCTGCAAATGATATTCTTGGTCATAAAACTTATCATTTTCTTTGAAGTGATCGTAGCTAATGGTTCAGCTTCAGCCCACTTAGTAAAATAATCAACTGCAACAATAGCATATTTAATCCTTGATTTAGCAGTTGGTAGCGGCCCAATGAGATCCATTCCCCAAATTGCAAACGGCCATGGACTGACCATCTGCGTGAGTTCGGTAGAGGGTGCTCTAGGAATTTTGGCAAATCTTTGGCATCTGTCACATTTTCGGGAGTAATCTGCAGCATCTCGATTAATTTCTGGCCAAAAATATCCGTATCGGAGAATTTTCTTTGCTAATGTTTGGCCACCTGAATGATCACCACATTCTCCTCCATGAACCTCAGCTAGGATCGTTTTGGACTCTTCCCTGGATACACATCGAAGTAAAGGCATTGAGAATCCCCGTCTGTACAATCGGCCATCCTGGATTACATAACGGGAAGCTTTCCTTAGTAGCTTCTGTCTCTCTCTCGAGTTTTCTGGCACAGAACCTCTGAGTAGGTAATCTAATATTGGAGTCATCCACGACTCTTGTTCTTGAGATACATCCATGATCCAGTCTATATCCATCTCGTCTATACTTGGTGCTGAGAGGACTTCTACGGGAACCAACCCCAATAGTTGAGCTTCACCAGAACTTGAATACTTTGCGAGGGAATCTGCCTTCGTATTCTCTTCCCGGGGAATATGGCTTATTGAATAATGATCGAGTTCACATAGGAGTTCCCAAGCCTTTGACAGGTAGGAGGGCAAGTTTCCACCTTTTGTTTGAAATTAAAAAAAAAAAAAAATTAAGGTTTTGTAAACTCAAAATCTGAAGTTATAGGTATGAATAAGATTTAGGTTTAAACTTAATTCAAGACTGAATTACTTTGAATTTAAATTCCAGGTTTTAAACCTGTTTTCTGTTTTTTTTTCAAAATCTGGATTTTTAATTTTTTTTTAAATCTGTAGTTTGGTTGAAGTAAAGTTTCAGTTTGAATTCCAATGTAAGTATGAATTTCTAACTTGAATTCAAATTCCAGTTTTGAGAATAAAATATAAGTTTCAGAAATTTTAAACTTATTTAATTCTTGGTTTAATGAAATAGTTTTAATATTTTTAGAAATGAGATTTTAAAAAAATATGAGTGGATTTAAGTTTTTTTTTTTTTTCTGGAAATTCAAAGGTTTGGTTTGAATTTCAGATTTAAATTTTAAAGTAGGTTTAAATTTGAAGTTTTAAATTAGAATGGAAACTTAAGTTATTAAAGGCTTGGAGATGGAGTTACTGATACTGGAGTTCTTTCTTGAAGACCACATTGGAGATTTTGTCCCGCTGCTAGTGTTATTATTATATTTCCGCTGCTATTCTTTGTATCTCTGATAATGTTGATATCTATTGTACCATTCCATTGTATCATTCTGTTGTATCAAATGTTGTATATTGATATATGCTATTCTTTTTCTTCCGCTGTGTTGTACTTAATGTGTTATAAGCTCCGGCGACTCGAATTTGAACGGTCAAATCTGCGGCATTTGAGTACAATGTAAAGTATGGATGTCGATTTTCGAACGCGAAAAATTCGAATCGTTACATTTGGTATGCATACAATAAGCTGAGAATCACTGAAGATCTGTAATGCTCGAATGTTTAGCTCTTTAGCGATTTTCAGACCTGCAATAAGAGCTTCATATTCTGCTTCATTGTTTGTTGAAGGAAATTCCAGTCTTAGTGCATAACATAATGATCGACCTTCAGGAGTTTCAAGTATCACTCCGGCTCCTGAACAGTAGTCATTTCTTGCGCCATCCACATACATCTTCCACTGGATTGGGGAATCATTGACCGCTTTTTCCTCACCATTATCTTTCTCTGTGAATTCTGCAATGAAATCAGCTAAAGCTTGTCCGTTGATTGCTTTTCGGGGATGATAAGTAATGTCATATTGACTGAGTTCAATGTTCCATTTTAGAAGGCGACCCGAAGTTTCTGGGCGAAATAGGACTTGCTTTAGAGGTTGATCAGTGAGTACTTTGATAGGATGAGCTTGGAAATATTGCCTCAGTTTCCTCGATGCAACTAGTAGGCAATAGGCGAGTTTTTCCAACTTGGAGTAATTCAGCTCTGCCCCAGTGAGTCTTTTGCTGATATAGTAAACTGGATGTTGAATCCTTTTGTCTTCCCGTATCAACGCTGCACTTAGAGCATGAGATGATACTGCCAAGTATATAAGAAGATCCTCACCATTGCCTGGCCTAGAAAGTATCGGAGGCGTTTCCATATGACGGATCAACTCTTCAAAGGCTTTTTGGCATTCGGGAGTCCATTCAAAGTTCTTCTTTCCTTTTTTCAGGGCATCGAAGAATGGGATGCATTTATCAGTAGCTTTGGAAATGAACCGACTCAAAGCGGCGACCTTTCCGTTGAGACTTTGCAATTCCTTCTTCGTTCTAGGAGCTTTAACTTCTTTTAAGGCGGTAATTTGAGCTGGACTGGCCTCAATGCCCCTAGCACTGACGATAAAACCTAAGAACTTTCCGGATTCGACCCCAAATGTACATTTCAGAGGGTTAAGCTTCATTATGTATTTCCGGAGGACTGCGAACATTTCTGCTAAGTGTTCAATGTGATCCACTGCTTTCCTGGACTTCACTAACATGTCGTCGACGTAGACTTCCATAGTTTTGCCCAATTGCGGTTTGAACATAGCATTAACAAGTCTTTGGTAGGTTGCCCCTGCGTTTTTCAATCCGAAGGGCATAACTCTGTAGCAATAAAGTCCAACATCTGTGATAAAGCTTGTATCCTCCTGATCCGGCTCATGCATCATGATTTGGTTATAACCGGAGTAGGCATCCATGAAAGATAACAATTCATGTCCCGCAGTTCCGTCTACCAGTTGATCAATCCTGGGTAATGGGAAGCAATCTTTGGGGCAAGCCTTGTTTAGATCAAAAAAATCGATGCACACTCTCCATTTTCCATTAGCTTTCTTGACCAACACAGGATTCGAAACCCAATTCGGATATGTAGATTCTCTGATGAAGTTATTTTCCATGAGTCGATCAACTTCTTCTTTTAATGCTGCTGACCTTTCTGGACCTTGGGTTCTCCTTTTCTGTTTAACTGGTGTAAATTTTGGGTCAATATTCAGAGCGTGTACTGCAACTTCTGGAGATATCCCACACATATCGGCATGAGTCCAAGCAAAGACATCCAGATTTGCCTTCAGGAAAGATATCAAGATGTTCTGAATTGACACATTAAGCTGTGAACCCACATTCAACACCTTATTTGGATCCTTCGGGTCAACAGGTACCGGAACTGTCGTTTCCACCGGTACTACTCTATTTTCCCCTGTACTGGCTTTTCTGGGATCCATTTCTTTTCGTGCCCCGCTGTGCTCGCCAGTGCAGGGTCCGCCCTGTAATTGCTACAAGGCTGGTTCCTTGATGCGGACTGGGGTTGCCGCACCCTTTCCCATTTCTCTTTTTCTTGACTCTCGCAGCTCTGTCAAATAGCACTCTCGCGCAGCATTCTGATCCCCTTTTATAACTCCTACTCCATTGTCAGTAGGGAATTTAATAGTGAGGCACCACGGGGCTAGGATAGCTTTGAATGCTGCGAGTGTTGGACGGCCAAGAAAAGCATTATAGGCAGAAAACTCATCGACAATCACAAATGTTTGCTTTCGGACCACTTTCCTTTCTCCTTCCCCAAGTTCTACAAACAAATCGATGGTTCCTACTGGTTGCTTTGGCTCCCCAGTGAAGCCCACGATTTTCTGTGATGAGGCTTGCACATCGATCATAGGGATTTTCATCTGGTCAAATGTCTTTTTGAAGAGGATATTACATGATGCTCCGCAGTCAATGAGGACTCTTCTGACAATGGCTGGTCCTATACCAGCCGAGATGACCAAGGGATCTAAAGTAGGAGCTTCAATACCTGTAGAATCTCTGGCTCTGAAAATAATATCATCACTGAAAGTTTTCTGTTGTTTAAGGGGCGTAGTGTCTTCTAGAACAAAGACGTCTTCTTCGGCTGGAGCATATTTCAAAGCCCTGGAATATCTCTCCATCTCACCCCAACTCTTGCCAGCTGGGTGAGGTCCTCCGGAAATGACATTGATAACGGGCCTTCCAGATTCATGCCCCGTAGCTTTCTCTCCTGCCCCAGGCTGATGAACAGGAGCCCGCTGCCCCTGACTCGACGATGCAGGATTGTTGCTATTCTTTTTCACAAATTGCTGCAACTTGTTTTCTCTTAGCAACTCTTCAATCAGATTTTTCAGCTGGCGGCATTCATCAGTTTCATGACCTGGTTGATTGTGGAAGCGGCAGAATTTCCCACTTTGTATGGCTTTTCTCCCAGTTCTCAAAGGGATAGGTTTAGGGAAATCGACGGAATCTTTAGTGGCCAGGTAGATGTGCTCCGCTGTATGTGATAATGGAGTATATTCTGATGGCTTGAAGGATCGGGGCTTCTTCAGATTACCCTGTTTCTTCCCATTACTATTCTCCCTTTTTTGCCCCACCGATTCATTCTTGCGTGGAGCGACAGTGTTGTCTTCTGCTTTTTCCAACACTGTCTTTACTGGTAAAGGACGGCTTTCCAAGCGAATGAATTCGTCTGCTTTTTTGTAGAACTTTTCGAGAGAGGTTGGCTCCTTCATATTTAACCATTTCCCAAATTCGCTTGACTTATCGATAGCCCTCATCAGATAAGTCAATATCATTCGTGGTTCAGCATTGTCCACCTCAGCCAGTGCTATGTTGAAGCGGTTCAAGAAGGATCTGATAGACTCACCAGGATTCTGCTCTAAACTCGATAGTGACATAATATCCTTGGCCTTCGAAGCATATAGTCTAAACTGCTCCTTGAATTTTCTGGTCAAGTCTGAAAACTGATCGATAGATCGAACTGGCAACTTGGTGAACCACAGTAAAGCCACGCCTTCCAGGTATACGGGGAAATATCGGCACTTTATTTCGTCGGAGGCCCTGGCACCTGTCATGTGCCAATCATACTTATACAAGAACTCATTCGAATCACTTGTCCCTTTGTAAGCTGGAATAGTCGGAGGGACAAACTTCCTTGGAAATTCCGCCTTCAAGATTTTTTCAGTAAACGAAGTTTTACTTGGGGCGAAACCCCATTCCTTCTCATCTTCAACTCTTTGCATACTTTCTTTCATGATCTGCCGGACCATTCCAGAAAGATATTCCTCATCATGCCGAGTTCTAGATCCACCGGCGTCAGGTACTGCCTGCTCAAAGGGACTAGTAGGCCTTTCAGGAGCATTCCTTTCATCAACATCATGAACGTTGCCAGCATAGTTCCTTTCATTACCAGCCGGTTGATTGTTTGCCCCAAGCAAGTCGTTCAACTTATTCAGAATCAGAGCATTCTGGGCACTTTGAGCCTCTAGTTGTGCATTTTGGGCGTTTATCTGCTGGTTTAGCCCTAGAATCACAGCATCCAATTCCGCTTTTGTAACTCCAACAGACGGAGTGGGTAGATTAGGCACAGGGGAAGCGGAGGTTCCCTCTTGAATGTTCCCAGATCTGATAGATCTACTTTTCCTTCCAGGAGCCATAATCTCAGATATACTTCTGGTTTTTAAGGAAATTCTTTCTTCAAATCTCTGCGAAGCAATGATGACAGCTGTCCTGAGTTCATTTCTCAGTGAAAGCACCAAAAATGTTAACGCTTAAATTTGAACGCTAACACCTCGGTGTGTGAAGTGTAGTTGTGAAAGCACCACCCGATAGATCGGGAAAGAATTACAAGCAAGTAATAGCGGAAAAGCAGTGAACAACAGCAATTTTATAGTGGTTCGGCTTATGGGTATAGCCTACGTCCACTTTAAGTACTTTTATTGATGATCACGTTACAAGTTGATACAAATCTTCTCAAGTACAATACACTTTGAATTACAAAAGACTTAGAACAAGTAGCTTAAACTTCAATGGAAATGAGAGTCTTCGAATCCATGTTGGATGTTTACGATCTCTTTTTGAATTTGTATGTAGTGTTCCTAGTGTCTCAAGAGCTTCAAGTGTTGAATTGGTTTGGAATGCAGCAGAGTATCAGCGCTTGAAGAGAATGTGCCAAAAGTCCCTTCCTAGTTGGAGTTAGTGCTGTATTTATAGGCGTGATTTTCTGGGCAGAATTTATTTCCAAGTTCTAAGTCGCGGCCGACTTAGTATAAGCCGTGGCCGACTTACCATATGTCGTGGCCGATTCACCGAGCCAAGTCCATGGCTTAATGGAAGCAAGCTTGCCTGAACTCATACCATCTGTCTTAAGTCGTCGCCGAGATAAGCTAGGTTGTGGCCGGCTTAAGGCAAGTCGCGGCCGAGTCACCTGGCCCTTCTACGGTTTCACCTAGGTCGCCCCCGTGTCAATATAGCATTATCTCCATAACACGGCATCGGACTTGCATTTTAGTAGCCTTTAGGTCGTGGACGGCTTAGCATACGTTGTTAAGTCAGTTGCCGACTTAAGCATAGGTCGTGCACCTTTCCAAGTCCTGATCAATTAGGTCGGCAGCATCCTTAGGTAATTAGATCAACACTCAATTTAGGTCGGTAGACTTCCTAAGTCGGTACTCCTTAAGGCATTAGGTCGTTATTCATTTAAAGCCTTAGGTCGGAAACTTTTGTAAAGGTATTTTGAGTCGCAAAGTACCTTGAGTCGCTGTCCCTTCTGAGTTATTAAATCGGCAACCATTGAGTCGTCATTCGTTTTAAGTCGGCAATGAGTTAAGGTTGTTGGGTCAGTTCACCTTTTAAGTCGTAGGTCTCTTGAGTCGTGGAGGCCTTAAGTCTTATGTTGGCACATTCATCAGATCACTGGATCGACATCTCTCTTAAGTCGGTAGCCCTTTTTGAGTCTTATCTTGCTAGGTCGTTAGCTCCTTAACTCGTGGGCTTCTTAACTCGTGGGCGAAACGGGGTTAACAAAAATTTTATTCACAAAATAAATATTTAAAATTTAATTTAAATATAATTTTTAATGCAGAAAATAGCAAAAAAAGGGGAAAACAGCGCTTAAAAATAGGAAATCAATACAGTAAATTTTGAAAAAATTCTATTATTATTTTAAAAATATTTAGAGATGAAATTTCACAAATAAAACAAATTTAAAATAAAATAAAGAAATTTAAAAATGAAGAAAATGGCAGAAAATTAGAAAACAACCTTTAAAAATAGGAAATAAATATAGTAAATTTTTGGAAAAATTACATTATCATTTTAAAAATGTTTAGAAATGATATCACACAAATAAAAAAATTTAAATTAATTTCAAAATGAAATAAAGTCAAATTTAAATATATAGTCAAAATCTAGGGTTGTTACAGAAACAATAATTTTTAAAAATAAAATAAGGACTTTTAAGGTGGTATTTTGGGGGAAATTGAATGATGAATGGATTTGGGGTTTTTGGTGATTTCTGGCAATCTAAAGGATGTTGGCCGACGTGAGCGAGGCTAAGGGAAGCTTGTATGGCGGGGGTCCTTGGAAAAATAGCCCGAAAATTTTATCCATCACCAGAGTGATTTGGCGATGACATTTTAGGGTTTTGAGCCATGTCTGGGTTGATGTCGAATTCGAGGTTAATATGGCCTCTCCATCATGTCGAACTCAAATCGAAGATAGAGGAATGGCGACGTAGGTCTTCGATGAGGATCGAGACAAGGTGGCAGGGAAGCAGATGGTTGGAGATTGGCGGAGCGTGATGTTTTAGAGGCGGCGCTGTTTGTTCCTGGTTTAGTGGGGATGTCGATTTCGTTTTTTAGGTGATATTGGGTTTCTGGGCGATCAAATCAAGGGAGTGTATCGTAGGCGATGTGTCGGTCGCAGGATGCTCTTTCGAAGGAATTGTCGGGGAAAGTGTGGGTGTTGCTCGAGTTGTTTTCGAGTTTTAGTGGAGGTGTTAGCAGAGTTGAATTTTAGTAAGCCTGTTTAAAATTTAACATGTAAAAAAAAGGATTCGGGTTGGGTGTGGGATTGCACCAGTTTTTCTCGGGTAAAAATGTTAAAGATTTTCAAATATTAAGTTAAAAGCAAAATCAACTTTGAATTAATTTCTTAAAAACTAATCCTTTTAAATAATGATGTTATTTAAATATTTGATTAAGTTAAAGTTGTATATTTTATTTTAACTTAAGTAGATTAATTCTTAAGTTTAATTTAAACTTAATTAATGATGTAATTAAGTAATAATTAAGAGCATGAAGTGATTTTAAATCCTTAATGTAACTTAAAGGTTTAAGTTAATAGAATGGTGATAAATTATTTTCAAAGTTTATTTAATAAGGATTTAAAAGATAATTAAAATAATAATAGAAAAAGATAAAACGGTTTATCTTTTAAATCAATTAAGATCTTAAGTAATTAATGACTTATTAATTAATGTAAGTAATTAAGGGATAGTTAATTACTGAATGATATTAATTAAGATTAATTAATGAATGTGATTTATTTAAAGGTTACTTGTTAAATGTAATTAATTAAAAGAATAATTTGTTACTGGAAATGATTAAAGGATCATTAATGAATGTAATTAATAAATTAAGGAGATTAATTAAAAGTTAACTAGTGTGAATGGATAAGGCTAATTAATTTGTGTGGTAATTAAAGGTCAATTATTTAATGTAATTAAAGAATAAGTAATCAAGGATGATTAATTAGTATGGATGATTAAAGAATAATTAATTAATTGGGTTGTAATTAATTAATGTTAAGTTTGCAGGATTAAGGTAATCCAAGTGATTAAGTTGGTAATTAATTTAATTAGAGATTTATTAAATTAATTAGAAATGGTGTGACTAATTAAACTTGCTTATGAATGATTGAGTGATATTCTATGCCTTATATTAGTTGATATCTCTAATATGAGATTTGTAATGCTTTATGATATGAGATTCTTGGTTGAACTGCGATATTGGGGTTATCTATCTGAGATGAATTGTTGTGTGGATATAAAATCCTGAATATAAATTATATTGTTCAAATTTAAACAATTTGGCTTAAAGAATATTATTGGATTCGAAGAGACCGGGGTCGGGTGTCGGCAATACCCGAAACCACTTTGATTAGTAATCTAAATTCCTTATAATTTGGATATGTGAGATTAATCAGGCTAGAATGGAATAAGTTAAGTAACCTGGACATCTAACCTAAGAACTATTGTGTGTGAAAAATGATTGACTATAATAAGTAAGAACTCGTAGGAAGGGCACGAGTTACCTTGGTTTGCAAATAAATTTATAACTTAGTATTTCATACTATATGGGCTTACTCACACTGGTTTCCAGCCTGACCTGGGTGTTACTTTGATGTAATGCTCGAGTCAGACCGAGTATTACAGATTTTTAGGTAAGGACGTTCTGAAGCTTAGGAGACGAGCTGGATGGCAGGAACGTATGGAGTTTACCGCTAAATATTTGAGAGTTGTTATGATATTAGTCTGGGACATGCTGATTTTAACTATCCAGTGTTTTGTGTAAATGTTGTAACTCTAATGTATGGATGTTAATTAACCGATACAGTTTTCCTTTTTATAATTGTTATTTTATTTGATATTATATTTTGATCCGCTGCGAATGTGAGAATCTGTGTTTTGGTGGCGTTTCTTTCTAAATGCAACCAAAAAGTATTTTCCTAAAAAATATAAATGCGGCTAAAAAGATTTCACGTTCCCGCTTTGCACCCGCGTAAAGTAAAAAATATTTCACGATTATTTATTTATTTATTGTCACGTTTCCCTTCCTCTTCATTATTTAGAAACTTTTCTCCTCACGCTTTCCTTTTCGTTCCAGCAAAATCTACTTCATCCTCCAACAAAATCCACCTTGCTTCGTTATCATTGTTGTGGTAGACGTCCTTCATTCTACTCCTCTCCACATCTTCGTGGTAGCCCTTCACAGATCTCTCCTTGCGGATTAGGTATGAAATTTTATAAACCGATTTTATGAGTCTACTGGATTTTATATGATTATGTATGGATACTGTGTCCGAATTTTTACGTAAACCCTAATTGGAATAGTCGATTTAACCCTAATTGGAATAAATCCTAACTGAAATAATTGATTTTATATGATTATGTTCGAGCTATTTTTTTTTGTAAATTTTACTTATATTGTTCCTATTATGTTAGTGCGATGTGCTTGCTTTAATTGTATCCAATTTATGTTATTTTTTTATTTGCATTTACATGGTTTGCCTCTGAAAAAACTATCATTCCTCTTTAAGTTTCTTAACGAAGAGCTTACTAAAATCCTTTAGAGCTTTTCTTCTTTATAATTCTGGATGAATTCATCATACTCCAACTATTATTTTTCAATGCTTTGATCTTCTTATTTGATGGCTTTTCAGTTTTGATTAGATCCTCCAAACTCTTCACGCTCTATAGTGACGTTAACGACTGTGATTTTCCTTCGTAGTGTTTTGATAAACCTCTCCTGAAATTCAAATGATTTGTTAGACAACTTGTATATGAAAAATTATGTATACATGTTATGGATGTTATGATACCATAAATTATTTACGTGTGATTAATGTTTTAGACATAAAAAATAAAAAACAAAAGAAAGAAAGAAATTAAGAAAAATAAATCTGAACAAAAAAAATGTTCTATATATGAAAAGAAGCAAAATCAGAACACAACTGAACAAAAACTTACTTCAAAGGAAGATGTGAAATGAGAGATGACATATCATAAAGTGATGAATTCGATAATGATAAGGAAGAATTCAAAGAAATGAAGATGAATTCAAATCGTCTATAAAATCTTCATCTTCAGATGAATTTTCGCCAATTGAATTGTAGCTATCATCATCATCTTCTTCTTCTTCTGATAAAGAGCTCAAATATCCATCATAACCATTGTTTTCTTGATATTCTTCTTCATCACCAATATGAGGATTAATCATATTCGCATGCTTTACTTGTGCCATTGCGAAAGAAACTGTAAGTAAAACTGAAATATAATCTCTATACTTGATTATAATTTTAGAAGCATATCACTGAATGTTGAAATGAAGCATGTATATTTATATGTATAAAATATACAAATGATAGATAAGAATGAGTTTAAATAAGAAAAACGTATGTGTTATTTTTCTAAAAATAATTTTCCGGCAGATGCATTTACATGGTCACATGGAGTTATCTCACTGATACATATCTATATGCGTTATATTTTCAGCAAATGCATCATAATTTCAGTCACCAAACGAAGTAAAACAAATCTATGTAACCTTGTGAACGAGGTTTGATTCATGTGTGCAGTATCCTAAAAATAAAAACCATCTTTATTATTTCATTCACTACGGCACATGCTATCACTGTTATTATTCATTTTATGTGGTTTATTGTAGTTTATTATCCTTACTATAGGCGGTTACCAATGTTCCAGATAGTGCATTATTTATAAGATGCTTGGATGTTTTTTTTTGGGTAATAACTTCAACATCTAGTTATTTTTTTGATTATAACAGATAACTAATTTATACGTCAAAGATTGGAAACTTATTTGCCTTCATATGTCGAAAATGGAAAAAGACTGGGTTTTTTTAAGCAGGTGATAAAACCATGATTAACTTAATATGTATTTTGAGAATTATAACATATAATCTCATATTAAAGCTCAATTTTTTTTATTTTTTTTACTTTTTTCATAGAACTAGTATAGAGTACCGACAAGGAGCAATGAATTTTGTGAATGCTGCAAAGAGGAATGCAAGAAGCGTTGACAATTTTTTTATGCCCTTGCAAGGATTGTCAGAATCTTAGTCGTCATGATGAACAAATCATCATTGAACATTTAATTATAAAAGAAATGGATCCTAAATACATGGTTGGTGTATGGTTTAACCATGGTGAAGAGATAAATGTAGAGAAGAAAACAAACATGTTTGATGTATATGATCTATTCAAGATGATTCACTATGAAGGTGAAGATTTTTTGAATCAAGATTATTCTGATGATGATAAAGATAATGTTAATTATCAAAAAGAGAATGAGTTACTCAAGAACTTGGGAGATGCAGAAACTCCATTATGTCCTGGTTGCATAAATCACACAAAATTATCTGTTATCACCGTCTTGTATAATCTTAAATGTGAGACTGGCTTGTCTGATAGTGGGTTTGATAAGCTTTTAACTGTGCAACATTTATTTCTGCTGAAGGATAACGTGCTTCCTAAAAACTTGTATGAAGTAAAGAAATTTCTTAGAGCATTCGACATGGGTTTTGAAAAGATACATGCTTGTGAGAATGACTGTTGCCTTTATAGAAAAGAATACAAAGATTTAGAAAGTTGTCCAAAATGTGGTTCTTCAAGATGGAAGAAAAATCAAGATACTGAAGAGGTTATACAAGGTATTCCAGTTATAGTATTGAGATACTTTCCAATAATTTCGAGATTTAGAAGAATGTATAGATCTCAAAAGATGGCAGAAGATTTAAGATGGCATTTTAGTAATACAAGCAACGATGGAAAAATGCGTCATCTCATGGATTCTACGACATGGAAAATGGTGGATGAAAAGTATAAATCTTTTTCATCTGATCCACGCAATCTTAGGCTTGGTCTTGCTACAGATGGATTCAATCCATTTTTCATGTTGAGTTCGAAATATAGTTGCTGGCCGTGATGCTTGTGACATACAATCTCTCGCCTATGTTGTGTATGAAGAAGGAAAATATTATGTGAACTTTACTTATTCTAGGCCCAATGCAACCCGGGAATGATATTGATGTATATTTGGTGCCTTTGGTGGAAGATTTGCATCATTTGTGGTGTAATGGAGTTGATGCTTATGATGCATTTAGTAAAATTTTGTTTAAACTGAATGCAATTTTGCTATGGACGATTAACGATTTTCCGGCTTATGTAAATCTTGTTGGATGTCGTGTGAAGGGTGGAAAAACTTGCCCATTATGTGGTGTCAATACCCATTCTCGTTGGTTGAATCATAGTCGAAAGAGCGTGTACATGGGTTATAGAAGATTTCTGTCTGCTTCAGATTCACGGAGGAAACAAAAGGCATTGTTTGATAACACCATAGAGAAAGGTAGTGCTCCTAGAATACTAACTGGGAGAAACATTCATGCATTGTTGAAGGATTATCCAAATGATTTTGGAAAAGAAAAAGAAGAGAAAGTGTGTTTATGATACAGAAGATGAAGAAGATAATACTAACGATTCTACAAAAATGAGTTATCGAGGTGGAAAAAAAATCAATTTTCTTTGATTTGCCTTATTGGAATGTTAGTGGTTAGTTTATTTATTTTTCATTGTTTTAATAGAAGCAAAACCCAATAATGCGTTATAGTTTTGGTTTTCGCAGGAACTTCCGTTACGCCACAATATAGATGTGATGCATGTGGAGAAAAACATTGGTGAAAGCCTATTGGGCATGATGTTGCATGATAATAAATCAAAAGATGGAACCTAGTGTAGAAAGGATTTAGAGGATTGGGGAATTCGAAGTGAGCTTCATGCACAACCTCGTGGGAATAAAACATATCTTCCACCGGCTCCATACATGTTGTCAAAATCCGAGAAGAAATATTTTGTAAAATATTGTACGATTTCAAAGGACCAGATGGCTACTGTTCAAATTTGAAAAATCGAATCTCGTTGCAGGATTGCAAAATTAGCGGATTGAAGTCACATGATTACCATGTATTAGTGCAACAGTTATTGCCAGTAGCATCGAGAGGATTAATGGCAAAGAAGGCAAGAAAAACAATAATTCGCTTATGTTCTTTTTTCAACAAATTATGTCAACGTGTTCTTGATAGAGAGAAGGTAGAACAAATCAATGTTGAGATTATTGAAGTTTTATGTGAGCTTGACAAATATTTCCCACCATCTATTTTTGATATAATGGTACATTTATCCATTCATCTTGGAAAAGAAGCACTAATGTGTGGACCGGTTCATTTTCGTTGGATGTACCCATTCGAAAGATACATGAAGACACTTAAAGACTATGTCAGAAACTATGCACGACCAGAGAGATGTATTGTAGAATCTTATCTTGCAAAAGAATCCATGATGTTTTTCGATGAATTTTTGAAAAAATCAGGACATATAGAGGAGAAAGAAGCTCGAAATGAAGGTTATAAAAGCAGTATAATACTCGAGGGACGTCCGATTTCAATATCCAAGACAGTTAAACTGTCAGTTAATAACAAAGAAAGTGCTTATTTAGCCATGTTAATGAATATGGCTGTGGTGGAACCATTTAAGAGTAAGTGTATGTTATATTGTTTTAATTATTTTGATGTGTTCGTAATGCTATATATAACTTATAATCAATTATTCAATACTAGTTTGCATTTGGAGGAATTAGAAAAGTCAGACCCACGCATGACAAAAAATGTGACCTTACTTTGGGAAACACATACAAAAATTTTTGCCGATTGGATTAAAAGAAAGGTTAGTCAGATTTCAAATATATTCTCTTTTGACTATTAATCTTACTATAAAATATACATGCTAAATAAAATTTGTTGTAGATACCTATTACCTCCAAGGATCATGTTGACATGTTAAGATGGATTGCTTTTGGTCCGAAGGATGATGCCATGTCTTACAACAGATATATCATCAATGAGCAACGTTTTCATATACAAGATGTAGGGAGAGAAACTCAGAATTGTGGGGTGACTTTTGATGCGACTACTATGTGTAGAGCAAGTGCAAAAGATATGTCCCAAGTGGTTGATGTGGTCACTTACTATGGAATATTGACAGATATATTTTTATTAGATTATCATACGTTTTATATTCCAGTTTTTAAGTGTCGTTGGGCGTATAAAGGAAATGGAGTAAAAGTTGATGATGATGGGTTCACTCTTGTTAATTTACGGCAAGCATCTTTTTCACGAGATCCATACATACTTGCATCTCAAGCGAGACAAGTATTTTATTCAAGAGAGAAAGATGTTTCTAATTGGTATGTTGTAATGAAAGCACAATCAAGAAGTTTTAATGATTTAGAGGATCACGATTGCATCGAGGAAGATATCCAAGTCGTGGAAGGTAACGAAATAACCGAAATGGATGATGAAGATGTTAGTTATGTTAGAGAGGATTGCGAAGCCATACTTGAGTAGATTATATGTTCTACTTGATTAGATTATAAAATTTGTTGTACTATCATTTGAAAAATGTATTACAATCAAGTAGTTTCTTTTCCTTGTTTCATGGCAGCTTTGACATTTACCACCTTTGTTCTGTCTACTACTCAAGAATCAAAACCTAGCATCGAACCTTACATATATGTCATTTGAAGATGTATGGTCAGCTTCTGATTGAGGATCTTCATTTCTACTCTAGCATGCATCATTTCTACATATAACTCATTTTTTTTTCTATTTTAATTTTGTAATATATTTCTTTTTTGTCTGACTCTATTTGGATTTTATATGTCAAATCAAATTTAATATTATTTTTATGTTGAATTTAATTCCATTCCTATGCCAAGTTTGTTCCCTGTTGCATAATTGTCAAAAGATACCTTTTTCCCTTGTAATAACATCTTAATTACACCTTACTTAATTTTGATGAAAAATATTTTGTTTTCTCAAAAGGAAAGAAGTAATTTTATGTTTATCTTAACTTCCAAAGGATTTCTACTTTAGCTTAGGAAGATGTGCCAAATGGTTTCATGGATGTCAATAGGGTTAGATAGCTTGGGAAGATGTGTCTAAAGGATTTGTACTTTAAATTGGAAATAATCTATAGTTATCTTTTTGCTGATATAAGAACAAATTAAATTATGAAGTGGACACATTTATTTTCTAGCATTCGGTGATATTTTTCGGTTATAAGTATTGCATGTTTCTCTTAGTTTAAATAAATATTTCCTCCCCTTTTTCTTTTTCTTTACATAATCATTAGCATATTTTTTCTAGTCTAATAGCGATTCAAGCAAATGTTTGTTTGATAATCTTCCCTTGACATATGTGGTCCATAATTAGAAGTCGGGCATATTTTGTTGTTTTTTGATAGATTTAGTATGTAACTACAACAGTGTATTCATATTGCTTTATGAGTTATATGATATCAAATTATGATTTGGGCATGTCCTCTCCCAGACTCAGATCACAAGGCACTGTAAAACTGTTTATGTAATACAATTTTTCAACTTTGGAATATTTTCATTTACATAAGGTGCATATTAATACTATCTTTTTTTTACACAACATTTATCTACTATATAAAACTAATACTTGAGCATGGCATTGCTTAAAGTACCAAGTATTTTCTCCATATTAACAGATAAATAATATTAAAGAATCGGAACTCAGAAGACGGTGAGTGATAACCAGAGGATAGTGACTGATAAGGTAAGTGGGTAGTTAGTCTACATATGTGTTTGTGTGTACTGTGTTTGTGAGGGTTGTCTGACTGTCTGTAGGGTGATTTGGGTTTGTGAATATGTTGTGTACTGTGTGCTTGTGTGAGTTAGCATTGCTGTGTTTTGTGTTTGTGAGACGTTGCAAATTTTGTTGAGTGTGTTGTGCTTTTTTTATTAGATGTTAGGCGCCTTCATTTGTAAATGCAAGCATAGAAAACATATTAATATACATTTACAAAAATTATATGTTTTGATTATTCCATTATTAAGTATTAATGTGATTATTTACAGAGTTTACGTTACAACGTTCATATACATGTATTAATAACTATTGTATTCAAGGTTACATGATAGATACTGTTAACTGTCCTTTATATGAAGTATTCTCATAATAAGTTATTGTTTTTTGTTTCATTTGCAGAAAAAAGATGCATTCAAGCTTTGTACGTACTCGCAACCAGAGAAAGGCTGATGAGGAATCTCAGAAGTATAAGTCAAAGTGGAAGTATAATCCAAAGAAAAGGGTTAAGATTCCAGCTGGTGCTTGCACCGACAGTGAAGAACCAATAGTCAACGCTAAGAAGCAAACCATTGTTTGCAGTGAAGACAAAGAAAAAGAGCCACCTGTTACCCCCTCCGACCCAAATAAAGAATGACTTCACTCAGAAAATGAAATCCTTCCTGAACAAACTGATGATGCCGAGGGAGAAATTGGGAGAGCAAGTGAAGCTGAATCCAAAAGTACATCTCGGAAAAGAGGCGGTAGAGGTCCAGCAAAAGCTAAAAGACTCCCGTTAAGCAGTCTGGATCGAGTAGAAGTTGAGTTCAATGATATAGGTATACCAATTGGGAAAGGGTCAGTACATTTATCCTCTTTTCTTGGACCGCTTGTGCGGGAGCTGGTTCCATACACACTTGATGATTGAGGGAATCTAAGTGATGAGTTAAAAGTTGTTTTGTGGCAATCGATTCAGGTATGAGTTAAAAATTGTTTTTGTTGTTTATACATCTGTTTGCAAGTTGCTACATTGCTACATTGTTACATCACGTATTATAGTTATGGCTGAAAAAAGTTGTTTGATGCATACATATGGCTATTGTTTGATTTTAATATCATGTTTTCATGTATTGTTGCAGATTAGATTTAAACTGGAAGAGGATTGGCAAAGAAAAGCTGTATTTCAACAAATGGGAGTAATTTGGAGATCTTCAAAAAGTAAATTGGTTCGAAAATTAAATAAAGCGGAGAACGAAGAGGAAAGACTAAAACTGAAACCTACCAACATCAAAAGCATGAATGAATGGAGAAGTTTTGTGAAGGCGAAAACAACTCCGGAGTTTAAGGTAGCACTATTCACTATTTTATTTGCTAGAACACTTTAAAGTTAATGATTGGAATCCAATAACACATATGGTTATTTTCACAGCAGAGTTGATTATCATTTTCAAAAGAACAATTTTATTATCCATTAACACATATGGTTTTGTTTTAGTCTCAAAAAAAAAGAAAACATTTTGCGTTTCATTTGTTTTGCATTTATGTTCACTGTGCATTTTTGTTCTTTGTTCTTGTGTGCATGTCAACTCAACACTTTCCATTTTAACGTTGTTTATTCTGTACACATTTCTTGTTCACTTGAATTTAGTTCAGTTTAGTGCCGTGTGTTTGGTTTTGTATTGTGTTATCTTGCATTAAAAAAATTATTGGATTTGTTTTCATCTTGCTTTGGAATTTTCAACTAGTTTGCTATTACATTTCATTTCCTGGCTTTTGCGTTTCGTTTTCTATTTTACATTGCTATTGCATTTCATACTTCAACAAGCTTACATTGCATATACAAAAACAAAAATAAAACAAAAACATTGCATTACATCTTAGATTTTAGTTTTCATTTTTACATATCTGTTTCTTGTGCTCACTGTTTTCACTTGATATTATGTTCACTGTTTTATTTCATTTGTCTTTTATTTTCTGATACACTGAATTTTTCTCTACTACAAGCAACTGTTTTCAAGTTTTTGTTCTCTATTTACAAAACAAAATATCCATATTTCTTCTTTACATTGCCTTCATCAAACACTTCTCAAACAACTTCTCTCTGTCACTCTTCACTTCCTCAACCAAGCTGTCATTATCCTATAACAATATATCAACTTCTCTCTGTCACTCTTCACTTTCTCAAACGACGAAGCTGCCATTATCCTATAACAATATATCAATATCAATAATATATCTTCTATTTTACAGAAACGAAGTGAGAAATATTCGGCCCTTAGGGATAAACAACTTCCACACACAACTGGTCGTAAGGGAATGGCTAAATTGACCGAAGACATGGTTAGTTAATTAAGTATAACTTTATTTAATATTATTTTATACCTGTCCGGTTTTTTATTTAATGTTATCCTAAATTTAGGAAAATGAAAGTCTAAGTCCATCGTTCATAACTAGAGCTGATGTTTGGACTAAATCTCACATAAAAAAATGGTGAACCGGTGACCGCGAAAGTTGGAAATGCTATTGTAAGTTTTTTTATTTTATCTGTATATAAAAAGTTGTCCGAAAGTATGATAATTTTACCGTTGTACATTATCTATTTGTAATTATTTATGTAGGAGGAGATAAAAAAATTGGTGGCCTATCACATTCCGGTTCTTCATAGAATGTCCGTGGAGATGCTCTTGTACTTGTACTCGGACAAGATAAACCAGGAGGTTAAGGGCCTTGGGAAGGGGTTGCACTTTAACCAAGCTAGCTGTGGCCCAGTCCAAAGATAAACAAGTATCGCAATGTCGAGAGGAAATAGCAGAAATGAAGAGTATGCTGCAGGTTCTGATGAACCAGAAGGTAAACTATTAAAAGTAATTTATATATGTAAAATAAAAAATTCAAAGTGCCATATAATTTAAAATACTAAAAAGAACAAATTTATTCTCTCTCACAAACTTATTATATGTTCACTGCCATTTTAAGTATGGTCATTTTAATTTTAGCAACTCAATTTTATTCTTTTCACTTGCTGGTTTCAGTAGCCATATTAATTTCATCCCATCATTTATAGCTGTAAAATACATTAACTGATCAAAGTCCATTTAGTAGTTTTATATAGTTAATTAAACGCCTACATTACATTTAATTGAGTGCTTTTAAGATTAAAATATCTTGATATTAGAGCTTTGCTGCAGATTGTAGAAAGTTCGAAAAGAAGCACATCTGAATTGGTAAAAATAATAATTATATCACTCAAGAAATAACTTTTGGATTTTAAATTTTGTTCCAGTGACTGCTATAATTTTTGGTTGAATAATTGCAGAGCAATGACGATGTATGTTCGATGTTGAATTGGGATGGAAACTGTGAAGTTGTTGCCAATGGGAGGGTGTTGTCCAGGGACCCAACTGCGGTTGTTAATGGCATTCATCTTGGACCAAATGCTGTGAGCGTTATTGTAGATATCGTGGACAAACCAGATACTTATTTATGGAGGCCTACACCTAAAATGACAGTATTAGCAGACGCTGTGAATAAGGTACTAGCTTGGCCATCAACTTGCATTAAGATGGCGCTGCGAGTAAATTTGAACGACGTCGGTACGGTAAATTTTACACTTCTCATACTAAACTGTTGAATTACACTTCTCCTTGAAACATACTAAAATTGATATAAGTGAAGGTAAATTAAACTTGCATTAAGATGGCGCTGCGAGTAAAAATTTTTATATTAACAGCACTGTCCACAATATTATGGTTGGAATTACACTTCTCATTTTATAACCTGTGAATGAATTGCTAAGTAATTTGCTAAGTAGAAATTTATTTGTTTGTTAAAATAAACCATCTTTATATTTATTTGTTTGTTAAAATTACACTTCTTATTTTATAACCTGTGAATGATTTGCTAAGTAGAAATTTATTTGTTTGTTAAAATAAACCATCTTTACATTTATTTGTTTGTTAAAATTACACTTCTCATTTTTAGAGCAACAACACTGTCCAAGACGACAAATGCAAGATTTATGGTTGGAATGAGGGTGAAGGGGTAGTTGCCAAAGGAAGAGTCTACTCCAGAGAGCCACAATATGTTGTTAATGGTATTCCTCTCGGTCCGTCTGCAGTTGTGATTTTCGTCAACAGAGTAATAAATAACGATGCTTATTTGTGGCGACCCACATGTGATATGTCGTGCATTGGACATGCAGTTGGTAGGAAAGTAGCATGGCCAAAATCAAAAGTTGAAGTTGATAAAGAAAATGTAAATGACAGTGTAAATTATGCGACTTCTCCCATGAAATCTACACCAGTGGTCATGAAGAAATCAGAGCATGTAAGTATTAATTTTCAAAATTGAAGAAATTACCTGTGTATGAAAGTTTATTTATTATGTGTATGTATATATTTTGCATAATAATCTCTTTTTTTCCAGCCAATTGCAAAGTGGACAAAAGATAGCAAATGCCAGTTGATCGATTTGGGTGGAACAAACGTAGTGGCCGAAGGAACTGTTGCATCAACTGATCCGATAACGTTGGTTCGTTGTCGTCCATTGGGACTTAATGCTGTAAAAGTTTGTGTTGATATTGTGAGAGATGCAAATGCAGAGCTATGGAGACCAACTTCGGCGTTGACGTGCATGGAAGATGCACTTGGCGTTGCCATATCTTGGCCAACGGAAAAAGTCATTCTGAAAACAACTGAAAGGTATATAACTTGTTCATCATAAATTTTTTCAAACTTTGATTCTAATACCCTGACAATATCCTAGATGATTGACTATAAAAATTAGTTATATTACTCAATAAATATTGGTGTAGAGCTAGAAAGTGATTGAATTGGTGATTGAATGTTGTCAGTTTGGCTGAGGTTGTTGATGGAGTTAGGCTAAAATTCAGTGGGGGGGTTACGGTTTAGGTCAAACAGTGGCAGGACTGTCAACTTGTCTTTAATTTTAACTTGGCATATTGTGGATTTTTTTCTATAGTATGAACGGGGAGGGGTTGTTGCAAGGCAGTCGATGGAAACTGTGTTGAAGTAGGGAAGTGATACTTGTAGTAGACAGAACTATAATGACCGACGTTGTTTGAACTGAAGCAGTTTGAAGGTGGAACAGTTCAAGTGAAGGTGAAGTTTTTAGAAGTAAGGGTGATATTGGTGATAGGTTGTTCAAGGGATAGGGAGGATTGTATTGTTTGTGATTGAGGAAGGAATGATTTTGACTTGGTGTTGGAGTGGCAGTTTGAGGAAGTTGTGATGATGGTTGTTATCAGGTTTGGGTGAGGTTATAGGGAGGAGGAAGTGTTGGTAGTGATGACCCAGAATTCGGGGAACTATCGGGGATGTTAGCAGTTTTGTGGTGGAGTTTTGGTGAAGTTGAGATGGTGGACAGTTTGGCTATTGTCGGATTTGGATATGTTGTGGAGTTAGAGTTTGTATTCAAGGGTTTGGTGTTGATATGTTGGCGGTGTGTTGTTTGGATGTAGGGTGGTATATGAAGCAAGTGTTAAAGAGGAGTGACTGGAAGATTGAAGGGGAGATTGCTGAGTGGTCGAAGTGTGGAGATGATTGAAGTGTGGTCGAAGTGCATTTGTACTGAACTATAGAGATATGCAATGCACGAAAGGTTAGGTTGCAGTAGGTCTGTTGAGTGATCAAAGAAGTTGTGGTTGGGTTTCAGAAGCACGGTGGTTCGATTGTACCAGTGATGAAGAACAGGGAAGATGGACGAGTTGTTTGGCGGGTTCAAATTTATTTTTGGTTGTGTTGTGGGACGAGTTGTGGGTATCGTCGGAAGTTTGTATCAAATATGATTGTGAGGAAGTTTTGGTGGAGAAGTTGACTGTGTTGTGTTAGAAGTTGGTGTGAACAAGTAGTGTACAGGCAGAGAGAATGAATGAAGGAAATGGGGATGTTATCAGGTGAACTTGCTATTTTGAATGGAGTGCATGGTTGAAGAGGATGGTTGTCCTATGGCAAGTCTAGTGCACTGACTTCACAAATATGATGTAAAAGTTGTTAGACAATTACAATGTGCTCACATCAGTGGTTAATACGTAGATGCATATTTGTTTGAAGTATTATAGTCTAAGGACTTCTATATTTGTCCATTTTTGATCTTTGATACCTTCACCTCACAAATATTTAGTAACATGATCATTATTGTTTACAGGTAGATAAACGTTTATGAAGAATTCAAGCAGCAGCAGTGGTTTTTGGTATGGTAGCAGCACATGTATGTAGTTATGTTGATTAAAACTGTTACGAAACTATTATGAAACTAGTATGTATGGTAACAACACTACTTTAGCTGCATGTACTATTATGAAACTGTTTATGGTAGTTTGGTTGTGTAAACGTACGTATGGTTAACCTTTTGTCTTGACACTGATGTTATGATATAGTGGTGATTATGTAATTGCTTTTGTTTGTGTTATTGTGGTTCATTGAATGTGTTCTTTTTGAATGTATATGTGTTTATATATTACGTTATTGTATAAGTTTTGAAGTAATTGAATTGGAGGCGAAATTAGATGTAGTCGTGGAACAGCATGCAACAAAATCGAAACATAAGGTGGTGGAGAAAAAACGCCACCAAAAATATTTTTTGTAGCGTTTAAAAAGCGCTACAGAATCAGCAATTATAGTAACTCAGATAATCTCCGTGGCGTTCAAAAAACGCTACAAAAAATAATAATAAGTGCAACAACAAAAATAAGATAGTAAACGGCACCTTTCGGTGGCGTTTCACAAACGCCGTAAAAAAGATCTTTAGTAACGTTTAAAAAACGCTGCCAAAAATTCATTTATAGTGGCGTTAAAATAAATGCAACAAAAAATCATGAATTTTTAGTCGCATGTTTTTTCTAGCGGCGTTTATCAAAACGCCACCAAAAATTTTTGTAGCGTTTTTTGAGCGCTACAAAAAATCAAATTTCTTGTCGTCTATTTCTTTCTTCTTTTCCCTAACTATCTGGAATTTTCGGGATCGAAATTTCGGCTTGTTACAAAATTTATATGTGATAATAATGCAGCGATGAAGATCTCAAAGGAACCTAGATCTTATAAGAAGTCAAGACACATTCGTCGAAGTTTCACCTTATTAGAGATGTTTCACTGATAATGAAGTTGTGATTGAAAGAGTAGATACTAAGGACAATATAGCAGATCCATTCAAGAATAATTAATCGATAGGATAGGATTGAGATGCCATAATTGATCTTAGGTGCAAGTGGGAGATTATAGAGTTAGGGGTATACCCTAGGGTCAATTATGTTATTTGTTACATACACATAATTTGATAACCAAACATTTTCAAAATAAAAGTGTTTTCTTTATATTATATGCTTGATATAATGTGTTATATTTATTATTTATTTAACTAAAAGTATATTTAATATAGAAAATTCATAAATGGTATGTTTTATGACAATATTTACGATGGGTTGTAATATTGACTTATTTATCACAATAAAATAAGCATATCGTTTTAAATATTCGTAGTCAAGATGTATCAAGGCTAGATATGGATACATCCATTGAAACTAGAGTATGTAACATTCTCTAAACATTGTGTAGTGTACTGCTCGTGGCTGTTGGGGAAGAGGTTACATACTAATAATTTTTTAATGAAAGGCTGCTCCTTTTATAAGGAGAGCACTCGAATTTTATAAAATGAAATAAACCAAACTACATACAACAATTTGTTGGAATCTAGAAATAATAAATATGCAAGATCACCACTATGATGATCAATAAAAAAGCATAAAGTTCCAAATGAATAAAAGAATGCTAATACAGTTATTTATGGTGGCATCAACAGCCAACCAATTTACTTGCAAACTTATAGTTATTGGATAAATATGGAATGACTTATTCGATAGTTTTTTGTTGGTTTGTATAACCAAGGTCAAACAGAAAATATCGATGTGATAATTTTTCACAATTCAATCGTAGTAAGAATAATGTTAATCTTCAATGTGGAAACTCCACTTTAATTATAGTTAAATCATGGCACAGCGTCCATCAAACAACTATAATTCGATTGAGTAGAAGAATTGAAAGTGAAACACTGTTCAAAGGAGAATTCATCTTCTCGATTATATGGGGCTATTATCACGGGGTTAACTTAAGTCAACTTAAAGTCAAAGTCTCTGGCTAGAGCAATATGATAAATAATAATCATTTGATCATTGAACCAAGGATCTTGTGTTTGTGCTTACAAAGTTGAATGTGGACAATGTTGAAATTTTTACCAAAACCAAATTCCATAAGTCCGTGTGACGTAGTTTTGACAAAGAGAATTCGTGTAAATAATCATCACTACTAGGTACCGTTGTGAAATAAAATTAAATTTTATCAAAAAGACATGTAAACGGTAAATTCAGCCAAAATGTCACATCACTAGCTAAGGTGGTATGTAAATGTTAATATTCAAATCATTCGATATTAATCGTCGATTGAATGTGTACCTTTGGATCGCACAATCGTAATGATGAATACTCCGAATGAACATCGATTTAATTAATTTATAATAAGTGTAAATTAATTAAATTAATTAATATTTATGAAATATTAATTATTAAATTTTATTTGAAATTGAATACCATTTGTATTTGATGAAATGCCTACTGTAAAAACTTATGCATACACATATCGACATAGGATATCGCTAGAACATTTAAATTATATTTAAATGGAATGAATACTTAATAGATTTTGAAATTTTTTGAAATCCATTTGCACCATGCTATGGCTGGGAAAAGAAAGATGAGTGGAAGGTTTCAAACTGGATTTTAGAAGACAAGTAACTAATAAAAGAAAGAGGAAAAATCTCTAGCATTGATTCTCTCCTTTATTACTTTTTTAAAACGAACATTTCATTCATTTAGTCAGAAGGCAACTCTCTCTCCCCCCATCAATGAATGAAATCTTAATAGCCTCTAAGGTAAATGATTCCATAGTAAAAAATCAAACAAAACTAAAACAAAAAATCATGGTTTTGCCTTTTGAACTTTGCAAAATTGAAAGGTTGAGTTTTGAATTTAAGAGCTTTTGATACATCATTCAAGGTGTGATTTATAGGCAATATCCTAGATGATGCTCTAATTTATTTATTTATATGTTTTATCATTCATATGTTTGGATTTGATTGATTCATTATGTGTATAATTGATTATTTTTAAACATGTGAATTAAAACACCTTTATCTTAATTAAAAGCATGTCTATTATATTGATTCAACACAGAGCTGCACATGTTCTTCATTCCCTAATAGTGTATGTTCATTTATGTTAATGTTAATAGATTCATCACCCATTTTATTATTTTGTTCATATTGTATGTTTAGTTTATATTTGAATCCTATTACCATGAATTTACATGTACCTTAGTTGTCAGATAATTTTCTATTTTAGAAATTATTGTTTGAACAATATTTTGTATTAAAAATTGTTTTGCTTAATTTACTTAAATTTTACGTTACAAGTTTGAGAATTGAATACACATGCTATAAGTTATTTTGAAATAACTTCGTTCATTATTTGTATACTAATAAAAGTTAATTTTATGATAAGCCAAATTTTTGGACATCTGTTGATTGGTAATTAACTGATTTGTACTATTGAGATACTGATTTTATTTAGCTGAACAAAGAAAATGCTGAATTATAAATATCTCGAAATGATAAATCTTATAGTAAATTAATAAATATATTACTAGATATGTGCAAAACTTTATAGTGTTGAAAATTTTGAGTGTACAAGTATATAAATGTGTGTGTGTGTATATACATATATTGTATATAAAAGTATTGATTTAAATTCAATGCAATAATTCTCCAAAGACATTTAAAGTTAAATTCTATGTTTTAAAATACTAAAGATAAATCTTTATTAATTAAAGTATAATAGTTTAAGTTTTAAATAGGATTTAATAAAAGGTTAATATACCTTTTTTTAAATTTATACATGAATATAGTTTGTAAGTATAAATATAATAACATAAAAACAAATTTTATAAAACATAGTTAGTATAAAAATAAATATATAAACATAGGAAAATATAAAATATTGTATTTGGACATTTGTAAGTTAGAGTGTCATGCAAAATAACAAGTGGCTTATTTCTTTTTCTTTTTCTTTTTCTTTTTCTTTCAAATTGAAATAGAAATAAAAGAAACCCAAACAACAACCTCACCAAGATTTCAAACTAAAGCAGGGCTGTACAGATCCTAATTTACGACAGATCTATTTCTCAATCCTTCCTTCTTTCATTTTTCAAAAGAAAAACTAAAACCTAAAATCAAAAACTAAGAAACTACTTCAAGTTTTCAAATAAGCAAGCTAGATTCAACCTCAAGCTTAACAAGGCAGATCAAACTCAAGTTGTTGTTTCCATATCAAAAGCATTTACGGATGTTAATGCATCTCTGTTCAATATTTTCGGTGAGTAAATCAATTTTCATTTTGTTACTGTATATTGTATATAGATAAGTAAATATGATTTTGAGTGAATCATTGGATCTGATGTCAAGTATAATTGTATTTGGTAGGTGTATATGTGTAAGTAAAGGAGTGTTAACATAGCTAGTTGTACATGCACTCAAAATATTCTATTCTTCTTCTTAAAGTCTTCTAACAGTTTTGCAACTTTAAAATATGAATATATATCTCTTGATCCATATAGTTTTAGATTTTTATACCAAAAGCAAAATTGTTTAATTTTCAATGTAGTTTATTTTAAAAATCATCTCATTAGCTATCATGAAGTATAGAAGGGTAAAGATGCATTTTTACAGTAAGCGAACTTGGAATGGATAGATATCGAGTATCTCAATTTAGTCAATTGTTGTTTATATAAATCATGATTTTTACGATTGGTCTGATGATTTTCAGTCAGGCATCTCACGAGATAAAGGAATTGAATGGAGGAGGGTTTTGTGGTCGTTTTGGGTGATCGAGGATGTGACGAATTGGATTTTTCGCGTTCGAAAATCGACATCCATACTTTACATCGTACTCGAATGCCACAGATTCGACCGTTCAAATCCGATTCGCCGGAGCTTATAACACAATTAAGTAAACAACACAGCGGAAGAAATAATGAATATCAATATACAACATCTGATACAACATCCTGATACAAAAGATGATACAATAGATATCGATATACATCAGAGATATGATACAATAAAATAGCAGCGGAAAGAAAATAGATAACACTAGCAGCGGAACAAATAACTCAAGATAGTCTTCAAGAAAGAACTCCAAAACTGCAACTCCATCTCCAAGAACCAATCCAGAAATAGCTCGAACTCCCAATAACGATGCACCAAGCTAAGCAAGGTCAGTCATGTCCAAAGACTGAACTAGCTCCAGATAATCTACAGAACCTAACTATCTGAAAACCCAACTCTAGATTGCTCGTGTGGAAAATAGTGAGCACCCAGAGTTTAGGAAAGGAACAACAAACTCTAGGTCAGTCATGGGACTGGTGTGAGTAACAAAAACAGTTGTTTTTAAATAAAACAATATTTATAAAAGAAAATCCGATATGCTTTTTAGAAAATGAGACTACCATAAGACCTCCCTCCACACACACAATGCAAACGCAGAATTGGAGGAGATTTCTTCTTATGATAGTCAAACATGCTTAATACGAAGAAAATTTCTTGGATATTATTATTATAAGTGCACAGTGCAGAAAACATTTCAAAAGTATAATATAAATCTTAGCCAACATACGACCATTATCGTATGCCTACTATAGCTACCATCCAAACAGTGGTGACCACCATAAGTGAATGACAGGTTCTACAACTAAAACCGTACAGGGTTTCGTATTGGATGAATGGATTTCCAACAAATGGTCAGGCTAAGGAACTTCCTACTGCCACATGGGATCGCCTCTGGCGGGACGTCCCGAGAACCTAACCGAATCTCTGCCAAGACAAGGCCGGGTTACCTCTGTAACTAGGTAACTACTACTCGAGCATGCCACTCCCCGGTCCTTTGGGACCTTTATCCGAGGCGCCTCTAAGCAACAACCACACAGTAAATGATATTGGAGCAACCACATAGGTTAAATATCAAGGATCCATATCTAATACCACCCTTTACCAGAAGGGAATGACACACCCCAAAGGGTGCGACCCTCATGACCTTGCCGCATCTTTCCTGTTTTGACCATTTCCGGGGTGTGAGGTCCTGATGCAGTCTCGTCCACAAAGCTACGCTTTATACAAAAGCCATGCTTTGATCAACAAATGATCATCAACACACGGCAGCACTCAGCATGCCACACTAGCAAATTGGGAGTATATCGCTGACAACCTTCAACTGCATAACCTCTGAGCTCGTACGTCTCAAAGAAGGGTGTTAAGCTAAGAGAATAAATTCTCTGCCACCAACAGAAATGTATTTGAAAGAAATCTGCTTTATGTCTCAAAGTGTAGTGTCAGACATACAACCATACAAGTCTGTTCCGGGTTTGAACAGAACCGAAGGCACTTCCAAAGAAGCCCTTGCAATCCGGGTATTTACAATCCCGATCGGACTTTCCATCACTTAGGGAATCTCTATACCGTAGCTACTCGGTGCAGAGACAATCGATAGGTCATCCTATCGTTCTCGCAAATACCTGGTCTTCAACACTGGTCTTCAAATGCTATCCATAACGTCGAATCACATATTCGGAATGGGTTATACGACACAAAGTCCCGGCTAAATCGAATAGTGAGCGCAACATTTAAAACATATGGATATAGGATTTCAATTAAGTCACAACTTAATGATTCAAAACTTTCTTTCAAATGGTTTAAACCAATTACCATTTCAAATCTTTTAAACAAAAAGATTTATTTCACTAAGTTCGCCCAGCTTCACAAAAATCATTTACGGATTTCAAAACAATTTCCATTTCACTTGGATTAACTCGTTTAAATTCTCTAATTAAAGATTTAACTCATAGCTTTCAAACCGTTTCCATAACTTGGAAAAAAATCATTTTTCATTTTTAACTTGAAATCCCTTTTAACACAATTTTTGAAGTTCACTTCTTATATGAACGCTTTTATTATTTGAAACGAATAGTTTCCATGTCAGAAAGATCCAATTATATTTATATGAGTTAAAGCCTTTGAATTTAAATTCAAATTTCCAAATCAATACCTTTAAAATAGTTTAACCCATATAAACTCATTTATAAGTTGAATGCCCTTTTTAAACGCTAGTTTCCAAATCATAGAATTCAATTTCAAATATTGAATTCGAATCAAAATATTTAAATTCCAAAATTCAATCAAGTTATTCAAAATAAATTTCATCTTTGAAATTCCATTTCAAAAGATTTTCGCTTTAAACCCAATCCATTTCCAAAACATTTGAATTTAAATATTCAACTTTGAAAAATAATTTCAAAAATCTATGATTTAATCGATTTCCTCATGAATCCATATTTGTGTGTGTATAAGTGTGGTCCAAGGGTTTAACACACAATAGTGCAACATCATTCAATCATCATAGATCAAACACAAAACTACAATTGATAAGCGATATCAACTATAACGCTTATCGTCCATTCACAGATTCATAGATAATATACAAATGTATCACAAATAAATGAATAAATCATACACGACACGAATCATAGAATAAAATATCACAGATCAGACATGACAATCAATTCAAGGTATCTCATACAATACAATCATTCATAAGTAAGGTCAAGCATTTAAAAATCATATATAAACAGGATTAACTAATTGCTTAATCCTAAGTAATTCAATCTATTTCAAATTAAATAAACTACTTATGAATTAATTATTAAATTCTGATTTATTTATCACAAATTGTTTGATATAAATTAATTTGTCAAACCCTTTCAATAAATTATTCTTAATTAAAAATTTAATTAGATTAACCTTAAGTTAATTACATAATCATTTAATCTTAATTAATTCCATTAAATAATTATCTTTAAGTAATTAATTACCCTTTTAAACAAATCAACATTTAATTATATTAAATGTAATTATAACTTAATCTCCTGATTAATTAACTTAAACCTTAATTAATAATGTTAAATTTACAATTACTAATTAAATTGATACAAAACATTAATTATCCATTCTAATTAACTTAATGGTAAATGTATTGCAAATCATTTAATCTTTATTAAATTTAAGGCGAACTCATTCTTAATGGTAATTTAAATATCATTTACCAATATGTATGAAAACCTTTTAAATTTCAACTTATCTTTCAATTTTTTTTTAACCCAAGATTTAAAAATGAACCCTCCTTTGTCTTTAGTAAAGTTTAAAACAAATTTTAAAAATCCTTTAAATTACTTGTTGAAGTAATATTTTATTATAAAGAAATTTTAAAGAGTTGGAATCAAATCCTAAAACATTTAACTTATTTAAAATATTTAAAATACTTGCATTTATCACTTTTCTTTCATTTCAAAATCTGAAATTCAATTATATGTTCTAGTCCAGGCTTCAGATTTGTTTTCAACTTTGCTTAAACTTTCTTTACAACTCAATTTCTAATCTTATATTCAATTCTTTTAAATAAAATATTTCTTAATTGTTATTAAAACAATTTTAAACTTAAAAACTTAGTTATACCCAAACCATGTTGTAAACTAGCTTAAGTTTATATTTAAACTTCTGTTTTTAAACTGGCTTAAGCTTTGTTTCAAAATTAAATTTTAAAACTTTGTAAACAAAACAAGTTCTGTTTATTAAATCTGAACAACACTGACCCGAGCCCCACAACGCTTGCTTCAAGTCAAAACGAAAATTTCCCTAGCCAAACGCTCAAGCTACTCGACATGTTCTTGAGCTACCCCTAGTTTACCTCGAGAAAACGCGAGTCTCCCCCCCCTGAGAAAACCACGATCTGCTTCGAGTCTCCCCTACGCAAATTCAAACCCACCCAAAAACACAGCCTCACCATAAATTCCTCACCGTGCACGTGCACATCATCGTTCGCCACTACCGGTCGCTACCCATGCTTCGAGTAAGTCAAAGGTCACCCTCAGATCCGCTTCCAAACTCCCAACTCCGGCCATTTCAACTCGAACGCAAATTCGAGTAAAGATCAAAACCTGGAAACGCACGCGCAAATACCCCTTCGAACCTGTCAACGCCAACTGCTCGATGCTCCGACCACCGTTCGCCACCAAACTCTGGTCGCAGCTTCACCTATGACCCATCCACCATCCCTCCAAACCGCGTCGAACTCGATGCATCCAATAGGGTGGACGAATCAAAAATACTCGACCCTCCGAAACTAGGTCACCGGAGTTCAAACACCACCCGCCGCCACCACAAGGCTTTGTTCAACCTTCGGGTATTTTTCCCAGACCCCTCGATCACCTCCGCACCTCCAGATCCAGCCCTAACCTCTCACATCATCGCGATTGCCCACGGCGACTCGAAATGCAAAAATCAAACGAACCCAAACTGCTCTCATACCACACCATTAAAAATCATCAAATTAGGTTTAAAAATCTTGTTATTGTATGGGGATTCAGTTTAGATACTTGAATTCGTAAATTAAGAGATTCGAATTTTTGATAAATTTGAGTTGTGCTCAAACATATTTCTTTCCAGAGGTGATACCAAGTTACTTTAAGTTGAATTTATTTTTAAAATTCAGTTCAGGGTTAAACAGACAATATCTATTTTGACTCTAAGTCAAAATATCGAATAGATTGGGAAGAAATGATTTTTGAAATCAAATTTTTTTGGTGTTCAGAGTCATAACAGTGAGCCTATACAACACTTTCAAATTCTCAATTTCACTCAGAGGATCCATACATGTGTATAAACAAACTTATTCACAGATATATTTATATATAAACAACAGTTTTATACTTTGAACATTTTAAGAAAATAAGTTACTCACCGTGTTGTCTAGATGAACAGAGCACTTCCTCATGTTGACACAACATTGAAATTTGCAAACTGGAATCTCTTGATCTTTAATCCTCTGGTTATAGCTGAGCTGGGTAGAAGCTTGTTTAAGTTGAGACTTGTTTGTTGTCTAAGTGAAGTTTGGATTTATTTAAGTTTTAATGAAGCTTCTCACTACAGACCTTAACTTGGATGGACGAACACAATGTGGGAAGACAGGAATATAAAGCAAAGAAGGGTACAGGGTGCTATAATTTGGTTTGTACATCAGGGAGACATATATTTGTTTTATACAAGTATTAATCAGAGATATTTTCTAAGTTTGGAGGCTGAAATAACATTTCGGCTGATATGAAATGTTGTGGCCAAAGATTTTTCTTTGTTTTGTACCTAGATTTTTTTTTTCTTCTTTTGCAAGCCATTAAATATATACTTTTCTTTATTTTTACTTTGTTTAGGCTGAGATGCTTATACTTCATTTGTTTCTAGCCTACATACTTTTGTTTCTTATTTTATTTACATTGTATTTATTTGTTTAAATACTTGTATTTTGTCTTATGTATTCACTTTGTGTTTTACTTTGGTTTTGTTTTATGACTAATACATATCTTTGCATATATTTTGTTTGTTTATGCATATCAGTGTCTTCTTTTGCAAGATATTCACATACAATATTTTTCTTTGTTGGCTGAAAGCAATTTTGAATAGTTGGCATTTAATGCCAAGATACAGGGCCGACCCCAGGGCAAGGCGACCAAGACGGTCGCCTAGGGCAACACGGCGGAGGAGGGCAACATTTTCAGTATCCGTGTTTACAAATTGTCTGGTTGATATAAGTAAAAGGGCATATGTTTCAATAAGATTATTTGGTCCAGTGCTTTGTTTGCTTCCTTCCTAATTGAACGACCTGAGTTTGAGTATGTCTTCCTGCAATTTTAATTTTTTACTCCTCTTCCATTCTATGTTTGCCTAGGGCAACCGAAGGTGTAGGGCCAGCTCTGCCAAGATACTTATGTCTTCATTCTTATATTTTGTATTTGTTTGTTGTCTTGTTTTGTAGGCTTCCATATACATTTGTTTTCTTCATTTGTAAGTCATTCATGTGTTTTGTTTACAGACTACATACAAGATTCCTTTACTTAGTTTGTTTATGTACTTCATGAATACAGATATAAAGTAGTTTTATGTTATAAAATCTTAACTTATGAATTTAATATATGCTTATTTCTATTTCTCTTTCATGATTTTAACCTAAATTATCACATACTAAATTTACTTTTGTATTTATTTTTATATTTTTGTAAATCCCAATTCATATGTAATATATTTTTTCCAGAAATCCAAAATTTAATTAACATTTTATATTAATTACCAATTATTTCACAAATTTTTTTTATTCAAAATTCGTATTTAAATATCAATTTGAACTTAATAAAATTCGAGATCATTACAGACTTCCCCCCTTAAAAAGAATTTCGTCCCCGAAATTTACAGGCACGAAAACAACACAGAGATAGGTAAAAGATAGAGAAGTATCTTTTCAGATCAAACTGGATATATTTATTCTGCATTTGGCTTACCAAATCAGAATATCAACAATATGAGAACAAACTCATGCAATACTACACAGGATACTCGGGTCATAAATTCTACGAAATATGCAAAGCACTGGTTAGTTCGAAGGGATAACTAACCGTCCGTAAAATATATCGAGACCCAAACAATAGATATGTGGATTTTTTTTTCCACAACTTCCAAATACTAGATATGGATAGTCGGAATATCCAAAGTATATATATAATTTGTCCCTCTTCGGACTTCGATCGACCCAAGAAATTACAATAGAATTTCGAATTTGGTTTTAAACGAACTCGTTTTATCGACTCAATTCAAATTTAGCTTCATATTCGATTAATCAAGTTAACTCAATTTAAAATTCCCAATTTATTTAAATTTAATTTCCAATTTCCAATTCATATTCATTAAGGTTAAATCAAATCTGATAAGAAACTGATGAAGATACGAAGTAAAGATTTCCTACAACGATTCGTAGGGCCATCATCACACTGAAACTTCTTCTGAAGCTGTCATGAAGAAATTAAAAGAATTTGGAAAGAAAAATTAAAGGAAGTTGATAGAGAAAGATCGTTTCCACTGTTGCAGGGTATTGACCATTTATAGTCATACTTCCCTGTCTCCTATCTCGTTCTCTTCTTGCACTCATACCGACTATCGGTGGATAGCAAGAGAATTTACTGAGGCATACAAACAGATATCTTAGGGATTACTCATTCTAGGGATACTTCACCCTATCTCTAATGAGTAACTTAATGTGTTATACTCCTGAGCTAAAGTTCAACCTTAGCTCTGATACCAAATGTTACGAATTGGATTTTCGCGTTCGAAAATCGACATCCATACTTTACATCGTACTCGAATGCCGTACATTCGACCGTTCAAATCCGATTCGCCGGAGCTTATAACACAATTAAGTAAACAACACAGCGGAAGAAATAATGAATATCAATATACAACATCTGATACAACATCCTGATACAACAGATGATACAATAGATATCGATATACATCAGAGATATGATACAATAAAATAGCAGCGGAAAGAAAATAGATAACACTAGCAGCGGAACAAATAACTCAAGATAGTCTTCAAGAAAGAACTCCAAAACTGCAACTCCATCTCCAAGAACCAATCCAAAAATAACTCGAACTCCCAATAACGATGCACCAAGCTAAGCAAGGTCAGTCATGTCCAAAGACTGAACTAGCTCTAGATAATCTACAGAACCTAACTATCTGAAAACCCAACTCTAGACTGCTCGTGTGGAAAATAGTGAGCATCCAGAGTTTAGGAAAGGAACAATAAACTCTAGGTCAGTCATGGGACTGGTGTGAGTAACAAAAACAGTTGTTTTTAAATAAAACAATATTTATAAAAGAAAATCCGATATGCTTTTTAGAAAATGAGACTACCATAAGACCCCCCGCCACACACACAATGCAAACGCAGAATTGGAGGAGATTTCTTCTTATGATAGTCAAACATGCTTAATACGCAATAAATTTCTTGGATATTATTATTATAAGTGCACAGTGAAGAAAACACTTCGAAAGTATAATATAAATCTTAGCCAGCATACGACCATTATCGTATGCCTACTATAGCTACCATCCAAATAGTGGTGACCACCATAAGTGAATGGCAAGTTCTACAACTAAAACCGTACAGGGTTTTGTATTGGATGAATGGACTTCCAACAAATGGTCAGGCTAAGGAACTTCCTACTGCCACATGGGATCGCCTCTGGCGGGACGTCCCGAGAACCTAACCGGATCTCTGCCAACACAAGGCCGGGTTAGCTCTGTAACTAGGTAACTACTACTCGAGCATGCCACTCCCCGGTCCTTTGGGACCTTTATCCGAGGCGCCTCTAAGCAACAACCACACAGTAAATGAGATTGGAGCAACCACATAGGTTAAATATCAGGGCTCCATACCTAATACCACCCTTTACCAGAAGGGAATGACACACCCCAAAGGGCGCGAACCTCATGACCTTGCCGCATCTTTCCTGTTTTGACCATTTCCGGGGTGTGAGGTCCTGATGCAGTATCGTCCACAAAGCTACGCTTTATACAAAAGCCATGCTTTGATCAATAAATGATCATCAACACACAGCAGCACTCAGCATGCCACACTACCAAATTGGGAGTATATCGCTGACAACCTTCAACTACATAACCTCTGAGCTCGTACGTCTCAAAGAAGGGTGTTAAGCTAAGAGAATAAATTCTACACCACCAACAGAAATGTATTTGAAAGAAATCTCCTTTATGTCTCAAAGTGTAGTGTCAGACATACAACCATACAAGTCTGTTCCGGGTTTGAACAGAACCGAAGGCACTTCCAAAGAAGCCCTTGCAATCCGGGTATTTACAATCCCGATCGGACTTCCCATCACTTAGGGAATCTCCATACCGTAGGTACTCGGTGCAGAGACAATCGATATGTCATCCTATCGTTCTCGTAAATACCCGGTCTTCAACACCGGTCTTCAAATGCTATCCATAACGTCGAATCACATATTCGGAATGGGTTATACGACACAAAGGTCCTCTCCCGGCTAAACCGAATAGTGAGCACAACATTTAAAACATATGGATATAGGATTTCAATTAAATCACAACTTAATGATTCAAAACTTTCTTTCAAATGGTTTAAACCAATTACCATTTCAAATCTTTTAAACAAAAACATTTATTTCACTAAGTTCACCCTGCTTCACAAAAATCATTTACGGATTTCAAAACAATTTCCATTTCACTTGGATTAACTCGTTTAAAATCTCTAATTAAAGATTTAACTCATAGCTTTCAAACTGTTTCCATAACTTGGAAAAAAATCATTTTTCATTTTTAACTTGAAATCCCTTTTAACACAATTTTTGAAGTTCACTTCTTATATGAACGCTTTTATTATTTGAAACGAATAGTTTCCATGTCAGAAAGATCCAATTATATTTATATGAGTTAAAGCCTTTGAATTTAAATTCAAATTTCCAAATCAATACCTTTAAAATAGTTTAACCCATATAAACTCATTTATAAGTTGAATGCCCTTTTTAAACGCTAGTTTCCAAATCATAGAATTCAATTTCAAATATTGAATTCGAATCAAAGTATTTAAATTCCAAAATTCAATCAAGTTATTCAAAATAAATTTCATCTTTGAAATTCCATTTCAAAAGATTTTCGCTTTAAACCCAATCCATTTCCAAAACATTTGAATTTAAATATTCAACTTTGAAAAATAATTTCAAAAATCTATGATTTAATCGATTTCCTCATGAATCCATATTTGTGTGTGTATAAGTGTGGTCCAAGGGTTTAACACACAATAGTGCAACATCATTCAATCATCATAGATCAAAAACAAAACTACAATTGATAAGCGATATCAACTATAATGCTTATCGTCCATTCACAGATTCATAGATAATATACAAATGTATCACAAATAAATGAATAAATCATACACGGCACGAATCATAGAATAAAATATCACAGATCAGACATGACAATCAATTCAAGGTATCTCATACAATACAATCATTCATAAGTAAGGTCAAGCATTTAAAAATCATATATAAACAGGATTAACTAATTGCTTAATCCTAAGTAATTCAATCTATTTCAAATTAAATAAACTACTTATGAATTAATTATTAAATTCTGATTTATTTATCACAAATTGTTTGATATAAATTAATTTATCAAACCCTTTCAATAAATTATTCTTAATTAAAAATTTAATTAGATTAACCTTAAGTTAATTACATAATCATTTAATCTTAATTAATTCCATTAAATAATTATCTTTAAGTAATTAATTACCCTTTTAAACAAATCAACATTTAATTATATTAAATGTAATTATAACTTAATCTCCTGATTAATTAACTTAAACCTTAATTAATAATGTTAAATTTACAATTACTAATTAAATTGATACAAAACATTAATTATCCATTCTAATTAACTTAATGGTAAATGTATTGCAAATCATTTAATCTTTATTAAATTTAAGGCGAACTCATTCTTAATGGTAATTTAAATATCATTTACCAATATGTATGAAAACCTTTTAAATTTCAACTTATCTTTCAATTTTTTTTAACCCAAGATTTAAAAATGAACCCTCCTTTGTCTTTAGTAAAGTTTAAAACAAATTTTAAAAATCCTTTAAATTACTTGTTGAAGTAATATTTTATTATAAAGAAATTTTAAAGAGTTGAAATCAAATCCTAAAACATTTAACTTATTTAAAATATTTAAAATACTTGCATTTATCACTTTTCTTTCATTTCAAAGTCTGAAATTCAATTATATGTTCTAGTCCAGGCTTCAGATTTGTTTTCAACTTTGCTTAAACTTTCTTTACAACTCAATTTCTAATCTTATATTCAATTCTTTTAAATAAAATATTTCTTAATTGTTATTAAAACAATTTTAAACTTAAAAACTTAGTTATACCCAAACCATGTTGTAAACTAGCTTAAGTTTATATTTAAACTTCTGTTTTTAAACTGGCTTAAGCTTTGTTTCAAAATTAAATTTTAAAACTTTGTAAACAAAACAAGTTATGTTTATTAAATCTGAACAACACTGACCCGAGCCCCACAACGCTTGCTTCAAGTCAAAACGAAAATTTCCCTAGCCAAACGCTCAAGCTACTCGACATGTTCTTGAGCTTCCCCTAGTTTACCTCGAGTAAACGCGAGTCTCCCCCCTGAGAAAACCACGATCTGCTTCGAGTCTTCCCTACGCAAATTCAAACCCACCCAAAAACACAGCCTCACCATAAATTCCTCACCGTGCACGTGCAAATCATCGTTCGCCACTTCCGGTCGCTACCCATGCTTCGAGCAAGTCAAAGGTCACCCTCAGATCCGCTTCCAAACTCCCAACTCCGGCCATTTCAACTCGAACGCAAATTCGAGTAAAGATCAAAACCTGGAAACGCACGCGCAAATACCCCTTCGAACCTGTCAACGCCAACTGCTCGATGCTCCGACCACCGTTCGCCACCAAACTATGGTCGCAGCTTCACCTACGACCCATCCACCATCCCTCCAAACCGCGTCGAACTCGATGCATCCAATAGGGTGGACGAATCAAAAATACTCGACCCTCCAAAACTAGGTCACCGGAGTTCAAACACCACCCGCCGCCACCACAAGGCTTTGTTCAACCTTCGGGTATTTTTCCCAGACCCCTCGATCACCTCCGCACCTCCAGATCCAGCCCTAACCTCTCACATCATCGCGATCGCCCACGGCGACTCGAAACGCAAAAATCAAACGAACCCAAACTGCTCTCATACCACACCATTAAAAATCATCAAATTAGGTTTAAAAATCTTGTTATTGTATGGGGATTCAGTTTAGATACTTGAATTCGTAAATTAAGAGATACGAATTTTTGATAAATTTGAGTTGTGCTCAAACATATTTCTTTCCAGAGGTGATACCAAGTTACTTTAAGTTGAATTTATTTTTAAAATTCAGTTCAGGGTTAAACAGACAATATCTATTTTGACTCTAAGTCAAAATATCGAATAGATTGGGAAGAAATGATTTTT
Organism: Allium cepa; assembly: GCA_030765085.1. NCBI lineage: Eukaryota > Viridiplantae > Streptophyta > Magnoliopsida > Asparagales > Amaryllidaceae > Allium > Allium cepa. The sequence goes on from CM060943.1 coordinate 459,233,027, forward strand.
GAAATCAAATTTTTTTGGTGTTCAGAGTCATAACAGTGAGCCTATACAACACTTTCAAATTCTCAATTTCACTCAGAGGATCCATACATGTATATAAACAAACTTATTCACAGATATATTTATATATAAACAACAGTTTTATACTTTGAACATTTTAAGAAAATAAGTTACTCACCGTGTTGTCTAGATAAACAGAGCACTTCCTCATGTTGACACAACTTTGAAATTTGCAAACTGGAATCTCTTGATCTTTAATCCTCTGGTTATAGCTGAGCTGGGTTGAAGCTTGTTTAAGTTGAGACTTGTTTGTTGTTTAAGTGAAGTTTGGATTTATTTAAGTTTTAATGAAGCTTCTCACTACAGACCTTAACTTGGATGGACGAACACAATGTGGGAAGACAGGAATATAAAGCAAAGAAGGGTACAGGGTGCTATAATTTGGTTTGTACATCAGGGAGACATATATTTGTTTTATACAAGTATTAATCAGAGATATTTTCTAAGTTTGGAGGCTGAAATAACATTTCGGCTGATATGAAATGTTGTGGCCAAAGATTTTTCTTTGTTTTGTACCTAGATTTTTTTTTTCTTCTTTTGCAAGCCATTAAATATATACTTTTCTTTATTTTTACTTTGTTTAGGCTGAGATGCTTATACTTCATTTGTTTCTAGCCTACATACTTTTGTTTCTTATTTTATTTACATTGTATTTATTTGTTTAAATACTTGTATTTTGTCTTATGTATTCACTTTGTGTTTTACTTTGGTTTTGTTTTATGACTAATACATATCTTTGCATATATTTTGTTTGTTTATGCATATCAGTGTCTTCTTTTGCAAGATATTCACATACAATATTTTTCTTTGTTGGCTGAAAGCAATTTTGAATAGTTGGCATTTAATGCCAAGATACAGGGCCGGCCCCAGGGCAAGGCGACCAAGACAGTCGCCTAAGGCAACACGGCGGAGGAGGGCAACATTTTCAGTATCCGTGTTTACAAATTGTCTGGTTGATATAAGTAAAAGGGCATATGTTTCAATAAGATTATTTGGTCCAGTGCTTTGTTTGCTTCCTTCCTAATTGAACGACCTGAGTTTGAGTATGTCTTCCTGCAATTTTAAATTTTTACTCCTCTTCCATTCTATGTTTGCCTAGGGCAACCGAAGGTGTAGGGCCGGCTCTGCCAAGATACTTATGTCTTCATTCTTATATTTTGTATTTGTTTGTTGTCTTGTTTTGTAGGCTTCCATATACATTTGTTTTCTTCATTTGTAAGTCATTCATGTGTTTTGTTTACAGACTACATACAAGATTCCTTTACTTAGTTTGTTTATGTACTTCATGAATACAGATATAAAGTAGTTTTATGTTATAAAATCTTAACTTATGAATTTAATATATGCTTATTTCTATTTCTCTTTCATGATTTTAACCTAAATTATCACATACTAAATTTACTTTTGTATTTATTTTTATATTTTTGTAAATCCCAATTCATATGTAATATATTTTTTCCAGAAATCCAAAATTTAATTAACATTTTATATTAATTACCAATTATTTCACAAATTTTTTTTATTCAAAATTCGTATTTAAATATCAATTTAAACTTAATAAAATTCGAGATCATTACAGACTTCCCCCCTTAAAAAGAATTTCGTCCCCGAAATTTACAGGCACAAAAACAACACAGAGATAGATAAAAGATAGAGAAGTATCTTTTCAGATCAAACTGGATATATTTATTCTGCATTTGACTTACCAAATCAGAATATCAACAATATGAGAACAAACTCATGAATACTACACAGGATACTCGGGTCATAAATTCTACGAAATATGCAAAGCACTGGTTAGTTCGAAGGGATAACTAACCGTCCGTAAAATATATCGAGACCCAAACAATAGATATGTGGATTTTTTTTCCATAACTTCCAAATACTAGATATGGATAGTCGGAATATCCAAAGTATATATATAATTTGTCCCTCTTCGGACTTCGATCGACCCAAGAAATTACAATAGAATTTCGAATTTGGTTTTAAACGAAATCGTTTTATCGATTCAATTCAAATTTAGCTTCATATTCTATTAATCAAGTTAACTCAATTTAAAATTCCCAATTTATTTAAATTTAATTTCCAATTTCCAATTCATATTCATTAAGGTTAAATCAAATCTGATAAGAAACTGATGAAGATACGAAGTAAAGATTTCCTACAACGATTCGTAGGGCCATCATCACACTGAAACTTCTTCTGAAGCTGTCATGAAGAAATTAAAAGAATTTGGAAAGAAAAATTAAAGGAAATTGATAGAGAAAGATCGTTTCCACTGTTGCAGGGTATCGACCATTTATAGTCGTACTTCCCTGTCTCCTATCTCGTTCTCTTCTTGCACTCATACCGACTATCGGTGGATAGCAAAAGAATTTACTGAGGCATACAAACAGATATCTTAGGGATTACTCATTCTAGGGATACTTCACCCTACTCTAATGAGCAACTTAATGTGTTATACTCCTGAGCTAAAGTTTAACCTTAGCTCTGATACCAAATGTTACGAATTGGATTTTTCGCGTTCGAAAATCGACATCCATACTTTACATCGTACTCGAATGCCGTAGATTCGACCGTTCAAATCCGATTCGCCGGAGCTTATAACACAATTAATTAAACAATACAGCGGAAGAAATAATGAATATCAATATACAACATCTGATACAACATCCTGATACAACAGATGATACAATAGATATCGATATACATCAGAGATATGATACAATAAAATAGTAGTGGAAAGAAAATAGATAACACTAGCAGCGGAACAAATAACTCAAGATAGTCTTCAAGAAAGAACTCCAAAACTGCAACTCCATCTCCAAGAACCAATCCAAAAATAACTCGAACTCCCAATAACGATGCACCAAGCTAAGCAAGATCAGTCATGTCCAAAGACTGAACTAGCTCTAGATAATCTACAGAACCTAACTATCTGAAAACCCAACTCTAGACTGCTCGTGTGGAAAATAGTGAGCACCCAGAGTTTAGGAAAGGAACAATAAACTCTAGGTAAGTCATGGGACTGGTGTGAGTAACAAAAACAGTTGTTTTTAAATAAAACAATATTTATAAAAGAAAATCCGATATGCTTTTTAGAAAATGAGACTACCATAAGACCCCCCGCCACACACACAATGCAAACACAGAATTGGAGGAGATTTCTTCTTATGATAGTCAAACATGCTTAATACGTAGTAAATTTCTTGGATATTATTATTATAAGTGCACAGTGAAGAAAACACTTCGAAAGTATAATATAAATCTTAGCCAACATACGACCATTATCGTATGCCTACTATAGCTACCATCCAAACAGTGGTGACCACCATAAGTGAATGGCAGGTTCTACAACTAAAACCGTACAGGGTTTCAAATTGGATGAATGGATTTCCAACAAATGGTCAGGCTAAGGAACTTCCTACTGCCACATGGGATCGCCTCTGGCGGGACGTCTCGAGAACCTAACCTGATCTCTGCCAACACAAGGTCGGGTTAGCTCTGTAACTAGGTAACTACTACTCGAGCATGCCACTCCCCGGTCCTTTGGGACCTTTATCCGAGGCGCCTCTATGCAACAACCACACAGTAAATGAGATTGGAGCAACCACATAGGTTAAATATCAGGGCTCCATACCTAATACCACCCTTTACCAAAAGGGAATGACACACCCCAAAGGGCGCGACCCTCATGACCTTGCCGCATCTTTCCTCTTTTGACCATTTCCGGGGTGTGAGGTCCTGATGCAGTCTCGTCCACAAAGCTACGCTTTATACAAAAGCCATGCTTTGATCAACAAATGATCATCAACACACAGCAGCACTCAGCATGCCACACTACCAAATTGGGAGTATATCGCTGACAACCTTCAACTACATAACCTCTGAGCTCGTACGTCTCAAAGAAGGGTGTTAAGCTAAGAGAATAAATTCTCCACCACCATCAGAAATGTATTTGAAAGAAATCTACTTTATGTCTCAAAGTGTAGTGTCAGACATACAACCATACAAGTCTGTTCCGGGTTTGAACAGAACCGAAGGCACTTCTAAAGAAGCCCTTGCAATCCGGGTATTTACAATCCCGATCGGACTTCCCATCACTTAGGGAATCTCTATACCGTAGCTACTCGATGCAGAGACAATCGATATGTCATCCTATCGTTCTCGTAAATACCCGGTCTTCAACACCGGTCTTCAAATGTTATCCATAACGTCGAATCACATATTCGGAATGGGTTATACGACACAAAGGTCCTCTCCCGGCTAAACCGAATAGTGAGCACAACATTTAAAACATATGGATATAGGATTTCAATTAAATCACAACTTAATGATTCAAAACTTTCTTTCAAATGGTTTAAACCAATTACCATTTCAAATCTTTTAAACAAAAACATTTATTTCACTAAGTTCACCCAGCTTCACAAAAATCATTTACGGATTTCAAAACAATTTCCATTTCACTTGGATTAACTCGTTTAAAATCTCTAATTAAAGATTTAACTCATAGCTTTCAAACCGTTTCCATAACTTGGAAAAAAATCATTTTTTATTTTTAACTTGAAATCCCTTTTAACACAATTTTTGAAGTTCACTTCTTATATGAACGCTTTTATTATTTGAAACGAATAGTTTCCATGTCAGAAAGATCCAATTATATTTATATGAGTTAAAGCCTTTGAATTTAAATTCAAATTTCCAAATCAATACCTTTAAAATAGTTTAACCCATATAAACTCATTTATAAGTTGAATGCCCTTTTTAAACGCTAGTTTCCAAATCATAGAATTCAATTTCAAATATTGAATTTGAATCAAAGTATTTAAATTCCAAAATTCAATCAAGTTATTCAAAATAAATTTCTTCTTTGAAATTCCATTTCAAAAGATTTTCGCTTTAAACCCAATCCATTTCCAAAACATTTGAATTTAAATATTCAACTTTGAAAAATAATTTCAAAAATCTATGATTTAATCGATTTCCTCATGAATCCATATTTGTGTGTATAAGTATGGTCCAAGGGTTTAACACACAATAGTGCAACATCATTCAATCATCACAGATCAAACACAAAACTACAATTGATAAGCGATATCAACTATAACGCTTATCGTCCATTCACAGATTCATAGATAATATACAAATGTATCACAAATAAATGAATAAATCATACACGGCACGAATCATAGAATAAAATATCACAGATCAGACATAACAATCAATTCAAGGTATCTCATACAATACAATCATTCATAAGTAAGGTCAAGCATTTAAAAATCATATATAAACAGGATTAACAAATTGCTTAATCCTAAGTAATTCAATCTATTTCAAATTAAATAAACTACTTATGAATTAATTATTAAATTCTGATTTATTTATCACAAATTGTTTGATATAAATTGATTTATCAAACCCTTTCAATAAATTATTCTTAATTAAAAATTTAATTAGATTAACCTTAAGTTAATTACATAATCATTTAATCTTAATTAATTCCATTAAATAATTATCTTTAAGTAATTAATTACCCTTATAAACAAATCAACATTTAATTATATTAAATGTAATTATAACTTAATCTCCTGATTAATTAACTTAAACCTTAATTAATAATGTTAAATTTACAATTACTAATTAAATTGATACAAAACATTAATTATCCATTCTAATTAACTTAATGATAAATGTATTGCAAATCATTTAATCATTATTAAATTTAAGGCGAACTCATTCTTAGTGGTTATTTAAATATCATTTACCAATATGTCTGAAAACCTTTTAAATTTCAACTTATCTTTCAATTTTTTTTAACCCAAGATTTAAAAATGAACCCTCCTTTGTCTTTAGTAAAGTTTAAAACAAATTTTAAAAATCCTTTAGATTACTTGTTGAAGTAATATTTTATTACAAAGAAATTTTAAAGAGTCGAAATCAAATCCTAAAACATTTAACTTATTTAAAATATTTAAAATACTTGCATTTATCACTTTTCTTTCATTTCAAAATATGAAATTCAATTATATGTTCAAGTCCAGGCTTCAGATTTGTTTTCAACTTTGCTTAAACTTTCTTTTACAACTCAATTTCTAATCTTATATTCAATTCTTTTAAATAAAATATTTCTTAATTGTTATTAAAACAATTTTAAACTTAAAAACTTAGTTATACCCAAACCATGTTGTAAACTAGCTTAAGTTTATATTTAAACTTATGTTTTTAAACTGGCTTAAGCTTTGTTTCAAAATTAAATTTTAAAACTTTGTAAACAAAACAAGTTCTGTTTATTAAATCTGAACAACACTGACCCGAGCCCCACAACGCTTGCTTCGAGTCAAAACGAAAATTTCCCTAGCCAAACGCTCAAGCTACTCGACATGTTCTTGAGCTTCCCCTAGTTTACCTCGAGTAAACGCGAGTCTTCCCCCCCCCCCCCCCCCCCCCCCGAGAAAACCACGATTTGCTTCGAGTCTCCCCTACGCAAATTCGAACCCACCCAAAAACACAGCCTCACCATAAATTCCTCACCGTGCACGTGCACATCATCGTTCGCCACTTCCGGTCGCTACCCATGCTTCGAGCAAGTCAAAGGTCACCCTCAGATATGCTTCCAAACTCCCAACTCCGGCCATTTCAACTCGAACGCAAATTCGAGTGAAGATCACAACCTGGAAACGCACGCGCAAATACCCCTTCGAACCTGTCAACGCCAACTGCTTGACGCTCCGACCACCGTTCACCACCAAACTCTAGTTGCAGCTTCACCTACGACCCATCCACCATCCCCCCAAACCGCGTCGAACTCGATGCATCCAATAGGGTGGACGAATCAAAAATACTCGACCCTCCAAAACTAGGTCACCGGAGTTCAAACGCCACCCGCCGCCACCACAAGGCTTTGTTCAACCTCCGGGTATTTTTCCCAGACCCCTCGATCACCTCCGCACCTCCAGATCCAGCCCTAACCTCTCACATCATCGTGATCGCCCACGGTGACTCGAAACGCAAAAATCAAACGAACCCAAACTGCTCTCATACCACACCATTAAAAATCATCAAATTAGGTTTAAAAATCTTGTTATTGTATGGGGATTCAGTTTAGATACTTGAATTCGTAAATTAAGAGACTCGAATTTTTGATAAATTTGAGTTGTGCTCAAACATATTTCTTTCCAGAGGTGATACCAAGTTACTTTAAATTGAATTTATTTTTAAAATTCAGTTCAGGGTTAAACAGACAATATCTATTTTGACTCTAAGTCCAAATATCGAATAGATTGGGAAGAAATGATTTTTGAAATCAAATTTTTTTGGTGTTCAGAGTCATAACAGTGAGCCTATACAACACTTTCAAATTCTCAATTTCACTCAGAGGATCCATACATGTGTATAAACAAACTTATTCACATATATATTTATATATAAACAACAGTTTTATACTTTGAACATTTTAAGAAAATAAGTTACTCACCGTGTTGTCTAGATGAACAGAGCACTTCCTCATGTTGACACAACTTTGAAATTTGCAAACCGGAATCTCTTGATCTTTAATCCTCTGGTTATAGCTGAGCTGGGTTGAAGCTTGTTTAAGTTGAGACTTGTTTGTTGTTTAAGTGAAGTTTGGATTTTTTTGAGTTTTAATGAAGCTTCTCACTATAGACCTTAACTTGGATGGACGAACACAATGTGGGAAGACATGAATATAAAGCAAAGAAGGGTACAGGGTGCTATAATTTGGTTTGTACATCAGGGAGACATATATTTGTTTTATACAAATATTAATCAGAGATATTTTCTAAGTTTGGAGGCTGAAATAACATTTCGGCTGATATGAAATGTTGTGGCCAGAGATTTTTCTTTGTTTTGTACCTAGATTTTTTTCTTCTTTTGTAAGCTATTAAATATATACTTTTCTTTATTTTTACTTTGTTTAGGCTGAGATGCTTATACTTCATTTGTTTCTAGCCTACATACTTTTGTTTCTTATTTTATTTACATTGTATTTATTTGTTTGAATACTTGTATTTTGTCTTATGTATTCACTTTGTGTTTTACTTTGGTTTTGTTTTATAACTAATACATATCTTTGATTTTGTTTGTTTATGCATATTAGTGTCTTCTTTTGCAAGCTATTCACATATAATATTTTTCTTTGTTGGCTGAAAGCAATTTTGAATAGATGGCATTTAATGCCGAGATACTTATGTCTTCATTCTTATATTTTGTATTTGTTTGTTGTCTTGTTTTGTAGGCTTCCATATACATTTGTTTTCTTTATTTGTAAGTCATTCATGTGTTTTGTTTACAGACTACATACAAGATTCCTTTACTTAGTTTGTTTATGTACTTCATGAATACAGATATAAAGTAGTTTTATGTTATAAAATCTTAACTTATGAATTTAATATATGCTTATTTATATTTCTCTTTCATGATTTTAACCTAAATTATCACATACTAAATTTTACTTTTGTATTTATTTTTATATTTTTTTAAATCCCAATTCATATGTAATATATTTTTTCCAGAAATCCAAAATTTAATTAACATTTTATATTAATTACCAATTATTTCACAATTTTTTTTATTCAAAATTCGTATTTAAATATCAATTTAAACTTAATAAAATTCGAGATCGTTACAGAGGAGGTGGAACGTCTCGCGGTTGGTGAAGAAGGTGGAGCTAGTGGAAGGGAAGCAAAGAAAAATGCAACATCATTTTTTAGGGATGCGTGGCATCGAAGGGAAGGCATTGTAGGGTTTAGGGGTTTTGACTTTGGTGATTCAATTTCGAGTTGACTACGGCGGCGATGAGCATCGGGAAACGTTCGGTATGGGGGGAAATGAATGAGGTGACGATGTTGCTAGTGGATTTTGGCATTGCCGAGAGGTCTGAGGTGACGCAATGAGGCGGAGGAAGGGGTAGCGGTCTCGTGCCTGGTCGTGGTTTGAGTTGAATTTTGAACCAAGTGTCAGATCACGATTTTAGGTAGCGATTCACGTAGAGATGGTCGATGCCAGTTTGCGTGAGTAACCGACGACCAAAATCGATGGTCGGAGCCGGCGCACACGTACACGCGTGTGCGCGCGTTGTCTTCGTATCTGGAATTAAGCAATAGTGTAGAAGAAGGAAGAAGGGTAGGAGTTGGGTTTGGGAATGAATAGAAACAAAGGAAAGCAGAAAGAAGCGGTATAGAAAGAAAAGTAATAAAATAAGAAAGAGGAATAAAAGAAAAGAAAATGGGAAAAATAAGAAGAAAAGAAAAGTAAGGTAAAAGAAAATGTGCAAGTTTCAAAGTAAATTTGTTAAACGAGTTTTCAAAAGTAAATATTGACCATGTTTTCTAAGTAAAGTATTTGTCATGTTTGTCAAGTAAGTTCATAGATTAAAAATTTAAATCTAAACGTTTTTAAGATAAATTGTTTTGGTATTGAATAATTAAATATTAAGTTGATTATTTAATTAAATCTCTAATTATTTTCAAATGTAATTTAGTGATATAATTAAGTAGGTTATTGAGATAAGTGTGTTAAACTTTAATTAATAGAAATATCTCAAGTGGTTTTGAATAAATTAATTTCAATCCTTTAATTTAAATAAGTTTCAAATGATTTAATTTATTAATTGATTAAGATAATGGTTTATGTTAGATTAATTAAGGACTTAAGTAATTAAGGTTTAATTAATTAACTTAAGAAATTATAGGATGATTAATTAATGAAATTAATTAAAGGATAATTAATTAATTAATGTAATTAAAGGATCATTAATTAGTGTGATTAACTAAAGGATAATTAATTAATGTAAGTAATTAAAGGTCAATTAATTAATGTAAGTAATTAAAGGTCAATTAATTAATGTGATTGATTAAATGATTTAAAGAATAATTAATTAATTTCAATGATTAATTAAATGGTTGGATTAATTAATTAGGTAGGATTTAAAAGTAATTAATTCATTTTGTGTTAATTAATTAGATTGGATGACAAATTAATCTTCTTATGGATGATTAAATTGTATTGAATGTTTGGATAAATATCTCTAGTCTGATCATTTGTGATGTACTATGACATGATATGTTTTCGTTAAACGGTGATAATACGGGTTATATATCAATGATGAATTGCTGTGTAAATTGACATTTTGTATTTAAAATTGAATTGTTTTCACATAAACAACTTGGATTAAAAATTACATTAGATTCGAAGAGACCGGGGTCAGGTATCAGCAAATACCCGAAACCACTTCGATTGCAATCTATGATAATTCTTTATAGATTTGATTTTAGAACCAAATAGCCTAGAATGAAATAAATTAAGTAACTTGGCCATTTATACTGAGTAACAATGCTTAAATATTGTTTGTAATTAGTGATTGACAATAACAAGTTAAGAACTCGTAGCGAGGTATGAGTTACCTTGGTTTTCAAATATGTTTTATAACTTAGTATTTCAAATTATATGGATTTACTCATGCTGGTTTCCATCCTGAGTCGGGTGTTACTTTAATATAATGCTCGGGCCAGATCGAGTATTACAAATTTTCAGGCTAGGACGTTCTGGAGCTCAGGAGGCGAGCTGGATGGCAGGAACGTATAGAGTATATTCCGCTGTATAATAGAGTTTGTATTGATAGTAGTAAGGGAAAAGTTGTTACAACTGTCCAGTTTATTTGTGAATGATTGTACTCTGATATATTGAATGACTGACAATTACAGCTTTTCATTGCATAAATGCTATTATTTGATATTATATTTTGATCCGCTGCGAATATAAGATTCTGTGTTTTGTTTTTTGTTTCTTCTTCTACCTCTTTTCTTCTTAACCTTAACAATCTGGAATTTCCGGCATTCAATTGTTCGGCACTTCTACAGTGGATGTATTAGTGTCGAATTTCGAGGTCAAAAATTTCGGGTCGTTACATTTTGGTATCAGAGCAAGGTTAAGCGAGAACCTTGGCTCTGGTAAGTTTACTCATTAAGGATAGGGTCAGTAGTACCCTAAAATGAGTTGGGTATACTATATATGAGGGCATATTTGTTATTTTCTTATATAATGATTTTATAAACGGTTTTAAAAGTAGTTTTTATACAATATTATATTTTGATATATAAAGCAACAGTTTTTCTAATTATTATATACATATTAAGGTAATTAGTTGTTGATTATTGAAATTAAATATAATAATAAGAATTAAGTGATAATGGAATTATAACCAAATAGGAATTGGATGATATGAACTATACAATAAGATAAGCTAGAAATAAATTCAAATTAGAAAATAAAATCTTGAAATTTATAGAAATGTTTTCAGAAGGCTGAATTAAGTTACCTGATTTTATTTTTCCAGCAAATTATGAGATAATATGTAGTGAATTGGTCTCTAGATATGATAATCTTGGTTATTATCATAAAATGGTTATTGTGTCTAATAATGGGATGTTTGTTTCTAATAAATTTAATGATTAAGCAGAATGTTTTAAGGAAGTGAACATTTAGGTGAGTATGACTTAAAAATTGAAAAGGATTTAAATTGTGAAGTTTTAAATCTAAGCCCAGAAAATTTAAATTGTTTCAAGTATTAAAAGATATAATAAATAATATTTTTAAATGTAGGAATCTTATTATAAATCAAGTGTTATTTTAAAAAAAATCTTAAAGGAAATAGTTTTGAATTAAAAACCAAGAATGGTTTAAATTTAAAGTATGATTTGAAGTGCAATGGAAATAAATGTGTATATATATGGGATATACACAATATCAATGTTGAAGTAAACACTAAGTGTTGAGTTTTGAATTTTCCCCTGAAATATGATGTAAAAACCCAAGGTGAAATAAGTTTTTGAACTTATAAGTGGGAAGGGATAATGAAAAGAAGTTTGAAGTTTGAAATGGAGAATTCAAATTGAGTAAAGTTGACTGGATTGAATAAATTGAGATTTAACTTAAGGTAATTTATATAAGTATGAAGTAATCTGAAGCTTTTGTCAGGATTATATATATATATAAATGATTTTATGAGAATGATTTTGGGAAAAAAGTTTTTGGAACCCATGGATTTTGAAAGGCTTTTGATTTTTAGGAAAAATCAATTTTGGAAATTTGGAAAGCCAAGTTTGAGAATTATCGATTTTGTGTAAAGGAGATTTATATGTGATTCATATAAAGAGTATGATTTGAAAGATACTATATGTGTATAGTATGAAGTATTTTGAGATTGGTCTGGGGAAAAGGTGCTCCCATTTAAATAAACTTCTAGTAGGAGATCAATGGGGTGGTTTTTCCCTGAGCCCCAAGGAGGGTTCTAAATTTGATCCTGGGAGGAAGTCCGGATTAACCGAATTTCCCAAGAATTGTGGTTGGGGTAGAGAAAGTCGAAGGCACCGATGCCTACAGAGACATTTGGGTTATGATATGATGACGGTGTAACTTGATGTCACTGCAATCTACTGCGCACCATAGTGGAAGTCGAAGGGCAACGATTGCCTACGGTCGACGTTTGATTTTGTCGGGAGGGCGACGTAACATCGGTAGACGGTGATCTATGAAGACATAGCGAAAGTCATGTGGCAGTGAGTGTCTACAGGCTATATTGGGACTCGACTGATGTAGTCTGCGACCTATGTGGTCTGTGTGGTGAAGTTTCATTTGGCAACGAAATTCAAGGGCGTTGATGCCCACTGTTATGTGGGGTTTTGCCGTGGTGGCGATGTAAAACCTGGGTGTAGCTACGATCAGTAGCGGGTTCCATGGTGTAATCGAGGGGCGCGGAGTTCCTACAGTTTTCTATGGATTTTGTCAGGAGGGCAACGTAACCATCAGACTAACTGCGATCATGGAGGGTCTGATGATTTCCAGAGCATTCTCACCAAAAATGTTTTCTATATTTTTAAAAAAATTCTATATTTTCACCAAAATATTTTCCAAGTATTTTCACTGGGTGTTGATAACGGGTTTACCAAGTACTTATAGATTTTCAGTCCTATGATCAACGTATGACCGAATTTATGTGAGAACAAGGATGGACTTGTTGAGGCATCGAATTATAAAAATTATTTTGATAAAACTATTTTTGTAATATTATGTAGATTTTAAAGCCTTTTAATTTTTTTAAATAAATAGAGTTTATAGTTAAAATTGTTCAAAGAGTAATTTTATTGATAATAAGCATTTTAATAAATTCTGGGTTCGTTCCTTTTCGGGGACAAAAAGATTTAAAAGGGCGAGGAATGTGATCACCCAATTTTTGGAGATCTGTTAATTGGTAATTAAATGATTTTTACTATTGAGATACTGATTTTATTTAGCTGAACAAATAAAATGCTAAATTATAAATATTTGGAAATATAAATCTTACAGTAAATTATTAAATATATTAATAGATATGTGCAAAACTTTATAATGTTGAAAATTTTAAGTGTGTTCCTATACAAGTATGTAAATGTGCGTATAGAAAGCATCGATTTAAATTCAATGCAATAATTCTCAAAAGACATTTAAAGTTAAATTCTATATTTTAAAATACTAAAGATAAATCTTTATTAATTATAATAGTTCAAGTTTTAAATAAGATTTAATAAAAGGTCAATATACTTTCTTTTAAAATTTACTTGAATATAGTTTGTAAGTATAAATTTAAGAACATAAAAAAAAAAAATTATAAAACTTAGTTAGCATAAAAATAAATATAAAAACAACGGAAAATATAAAATATTGTGTTTGGACATTTGTAAGTTAGAGTTTCATGCAAAATAACAAGTGGCTTGTTTCTTTTTCTTTTTCTTTCAAATTGAAATATAAATAAAATAAACCCAAACAACAACCTCACCAAGATTTCAAACTAAAGCAAGGCTGTACAGATCATAATTTACTACAGATCCATTTCTCAATCCTTTCTTCTTTTCATTTTTCGAAAGAAAAACTAAAACCACTAATCAAAAACTAAGCAATTGCTTCAAGTTTTCAAATAAGCAAGCTAGATTTAACCTCAAGCTTAACAAGGAAGATCAAATTCAAGTTGCTGTTTCCAGATTTTTAGAGCATCTCTGTTCAATATTTTCAGTGAGTAAATCAAACCTCATTTTGTTACTGTATATTGTATACAGATAAGTAAATATGATTTTGAGTGAATCATTGGATCTGATGTCAAGTATAATTGTATTTGTTAGGCGTATATGCATAAGTAGAGGAGAGTTAACATAGCTAGTTGTACATGCATTCAAAATATTCTGTTCTTCTTCTTAAAGTCTTCTAACAGTTTTGCAATTTTAGCATATAAATACATATATCTTGATCAAGACAATTTTAGATTTTAATACCTAAAGCAAAATTGTTTGATTTTCAATGTAGTTTATTTTAAAAGTCATCCCATTAGCTATCGTGAAGTATAGAGGGGTAAAGATGCATTTTTACAATAAGCGAACCTGGAATGGACAGATATCAAGTATCTCAATTTAGCCAATTGCTTTGATGAGTGAAATTGTTTATATAAATCATGATATTTTCGATTGGTATGATGATTTTTTGTCAGCATCTTACGAGATAAAGGAATTGAACAAAGGAGGGCTTTGTGGTTGTTTTGGGTGATCGAGGCGGTGGAACGTCTCGGGGTTGGTGAAGAAGGTGGAGGCTGTGGAAGGGAAGCCAAGAAAAATGCAATGGAATTTTTTAGGGATGCATGGCATAGAAGGGAAGGCATTGTAGGGTTTAGGGGTTTCGACTCTGGTGATTTAGTTTCGAGTTGACTGCGACGGCGATGAGCATTGAGAAACGTTCGGTATGGGGGGAAATGTATGAGGTTACGATGGCAAGGGTGCTGATGGATTTTGGCGTTGCCTAGAGGTTTGAGGTGACGGAATGAGGCGAAGGAAAGGGGAGCGGTCTCGTCCCTGGACGTGGTTTAAGTTGAATTTCGAACCAGGTGTCAAATCGCGATTCACGTAGAGATGATCGATGCAGGTCTGCATGAGTAACCGGCGACCAGAATCGATGGTTGGAGCCGGCGTACACGTACACGCGTGTGTGCACGTTGTCCCAGTATCTGGAATTAAGGAATAGCATAGAAGAAGGAAGAAGGGTAGGAGTTGGGTCTAGGAATAAATAGAAACAAAGGAAAGTAGAAAGAAGCGGTATAGAAAGAAAAGTAAGAAAAATAAGAAAGAGGAATAAAAGAAAGAAAATGGGAAAAATAAGAAGAAAAGAAAAGTAATGTAAAATAAAATGAGCAAGTTTCAAAGTAAATTTCTTTAACAAGTTTTCAAAAGTAAATATTGACCAGGTTTTCTAAGTAAAGTATTTATCAAGTTTGTCAAGTAAGTTCATAGACTAAAATTTAAAACTAAACATTTTTAAGATAAATTGTTTTGTTATTGAATAATTAAATATTAAGTTAATTATTCAATTAAATCTCTATTTGTTTTCAAATGTAATTCAGTGGTATAATTAAGTAGGTTATTGAGATAAGTATGTTAAACTTTAATTAATAAAAAGATCTCAAGTGGTTTTGAATAAATTAATTTCAATCCTTTAATTTAAATAAGTTTCAAATAATTTAATTTAGTAATTGATTAAAGTAATAGTTTACCTTAGATTAATTAAAGACTTAAATAGTTAAGGGTTAATTAATTAATTTAATAAATTATGGGATAATTACTTAATGAAATTAATTAATTAATGTAATTAAAGGATCATTAATTAGAGTGATTAATTAAAGGATAATTAATTAATGTAAGTAATTAAAGGTCAATTAATTAATGTGATTGATTAAATGATTTAAAGAATAATTAATTAATTTCAATGATTAATTAAATGGTTGGATTAATTAATTGAGCAGGATTTAAAAGTAATTAATTCATTTTGTGTTAATTAATTAGATTGGATGACAAATTAATCTTGCTTATGGATGACTAAATTGTATTGAATGTTTGGATCAATGTCTCTAGTCTGATCATTTGTGATGTACTGTGATATGATATGTTTGGGTTAAAATGTGATAATATGGGTTATATATCGGTGATGAATTACTATGTAAATTGACATCATGTATTTAAAATTGAATTGTTTTTACTTGAACAACTTGGATCAAAAATGACATTTGATTCGAAGAGACCTGGGTCAGGTATCAGCAAATACCCGAAACCACTTCGATTGTAATCTGCAAATATTCTTTATAGATTTGATTTTAGAATCAAATAGGGTGGAATGAAATAAATTAAGTGACATGGCCATTTATACTGAGTAACAGTTCTTAGATATTGTTTGTAATTAGTGATTGACAATAACAAGTTAAGAACTCGTAGTGAGGTATGAGTTACCCTAGTATTCGAATATGTTTTAAAATTAGTATTTCAAATTATATGGGTTTACTCACGCTGGTTTCCAACCTGGCTCGGGTTTTACTTTAATGTAATGCTCTGGTCAGACCGAGTATTACAGATTTTCAGTTTAGGACGTTCTGGAGCTCTGGAGGCGAGCTGGATAGCAGAAACGTATGGAGTATATTCCGCTGTATAATAGAGTTTATGTTGATAGTATTAAGGGACAAGTTGTTATAACTGTCCAGTTTATTTATGAATGATTGTACTCTGATATATTGAATGTAAACTGACAATTACAGCTTTTCATTGTATAAATGCTATTATTTGATATTATATTTTGATCCGCTACTAATGTGAGATCCTGTGTTTTGTTTTCTGTTTCTTCTTCTACCTCTTTTCTTCTTAACCCTAACAATCTAGAATTTCTGGCGTTGGATTGTTCTGCACTTCTACAGTGGACGTATTAGTGTCGAATTTCGAGGTCGAAAATTTTGGGTCGTTACAAATTTGTTGTAAGATTTACACAAGGACTTTTCTGTTAAATCTTTTATTTTAAGTTAACAATTAGATCTAAGATTGTTATTCTGATCGAATGTAAATATATTTTTAACTATAAATTAATTGAATACATATGTTACACTTTGTTTTGAATTTAAAACATTGATTCAATTATTGTATACATATATGTGAATATATATCAATATATGTATGTATTTATTAATATACATATATGTATATGTTCTTAATTCAAGTTTTACAAAATGGACTTTTATGAAAATTATAAATTTGATTTTAAATTATCTGTTAATTAAAGCTGGTTTTAAATTATTTGTTTTACTTTAAAACATGTTAAACAACCAAAATCAACTTTAGTGTAAATATATATATACACACACACACACGCGCGCATATAGAAAAACATATATATGTATATATATGTATATATATATATAATAAATGTTGTTTTCTTTATGTAAAATTTTTTATGGATAACAAAGGCATATATAAATGGAATCGTTAACTATGCACATTTTTTATATACTGCACTTGCATAATATACTATCATTATATTTGGATATATTCATATTTAATGAATTATTAATCTAATCAGAAAGAGAAATGAAAGTCTCTCCCCAACTAACACTATTTATTTCCTTAATTGATTAAGTTTTAGAGAAGAAAATGAAAGCTCTCCTTCTCAAATTAACTTTAATGAGTAACTGTTAAACATATGAGTGTATTTACTACACTCAAACATTTAAATTTATGTCAAATTCAAACTTTTGAAATTAATTATTTAAAATTAAGGAATTTATTTAAAATATTTTTTAAATTAGATTTAAATCTCTTTAGACTTCATAGGCCCAATAGATCCAAATAGGATTTTTTTTTGAAATCTACCTATTTCACCCACTTTCAACTAGCCTGGTTCTAATAGGAGATTACAAAGTTAAAGGTAAGCCCTTGAGACAATTTTATGGTTTATTTTAAATTATTAACTCTGTAATGAAATGTCATTCGAAATAAAAAATGTTTGTCTTTCTATTATATACTTGTCAAATTATGATACGAAAATAATTATTTAATTTAACGATATTAAATGAAAACCCCTTAAGTGATGTATTATATGATTGTAATTACAATGCATTTTAATTATAAGAAATTTATCATATTAAAATAACATATTATTTTAAATATTCCTAGTCAAGATGTTTTAAGACAAGATATCGATAAATCTATTGAAACTATAGTACGTGACGCTCTCTAAATATTAGACAACATATTATTCATGACTATTAGGAGATCCAGACAACTATGGAATGACTCACTCAAGAGTTTTCAGTTTCTTAATATAATTAAGGTCAAACAGAGAATCTCAACGTCATGATGTTACACGATTCTCTTGAGTTGAAAATATTGTTAAACTTTAATATGGACACTCCACTTTGGTTATAACTAAATCATGGCGTGACGTCTGTCGAATGGCTACCGTTGAGTTTGAGTTAAAGCATTGAAAGTGAAACGCTATTCAATAGAGAATTGATTTCCTTAGTCATATAAGGTTAGTATCATGGTCAGCTATAAGCAAATCAAAGTCAAAGTTTCTGCCCAGAGCAATACGTTTAATAATTATTGTTATTATCGAATGAAGAATTTGTGTTTGCACCAATCTAGCTGAATGTGGATGATGGTGGAATTTTGACCAAAATCAAATTGCAGAAGTCTCAATGTAATGTAGTTTTGACAGAAAAATTTAGTGAAAATAATCATTGCTTATTGGTATTGCTTATAATAATAAAATTGGATTTTTTACCAAAAAGATGCGTATGTGGTAATTGCAGGCAAAATGTTATATTACTAGCTAAGATGACATGTGAACATTAATATTTGAATTGTTCGATATTACTCGTTGATTGAATTTACACCATTAAGCCACGCATCCGTATGATGAATACTCCAAAAAAGCACACGCTTTAATTAGTTTACAATCATAGTAATTAACTAAATTAATTTATATTTATAAAATTTTAAGTATTATATTTTATTTGATTTTCTTTTTGAATGTCACTATTATTTTTAAAATATATATATATATATATATATGTTATTTGTGCATATCGATATACGATATTGTTAGAATATTTAATTTGAGTTTAAATATATTAATTGCTAATGGATTGGGAAGCTTTTGAGGCCCATCTAGCCTCTTCTATTGTGCCGGGGGGAGGGGGTTGTTGAGGGCAAGAGATTCAAAAGGAAATTGAATAGGCAAAAGAGTAATTAAGGGAAGAAAATGTTCTTTAGTCTTTAATTGTCTTTTATTACATTCTTAAAAGATTTCATTAGTTAGTTTTTTGCCCTCTCTCTCATACTCAAGAAAATCCATGTCCTTCATAGAGTGAAATTCCTAAAAATAGAATACAAATAGAATCTAAATGTTCAAGGTTGTGTTTGTCTCTAGATCCTTGCGAAATCCGAAGACTGATTTAATCAAACTTAGGAGTTTTATTCTTCACTCATGATGTGATTTTTGGCTACATCAATAAGGTGATTTTATACTTTTACTTGATTATGAATACATCTTGTTAATAAATTTTTGATCCTATATATGTTATTTCTCTTTTGATTATTTATTCATATTTTATATATAGTTTAGATCTCACCCCATCCAACGAATTTATATGCGCCTAAGTTGTTTGATTAAATTTTGTTATTATTTTGAAAATTGATGTTTACAGAAAAATCAAACCTTTTGATTTGAAATTGATTTTAGTAATTTTTATAATTTTGTAATTTATCACATACACAAACATAAGTAAACTATGTATGTTGGTCACTTGAAATCATCTTGAAAGTTGGTTCAATGTTTTGTATGTATGTAAGTTTTGAATGTAAATTAATTTTTTTAATGTTTACACATTTTTAAAGGTTGTTCTAATTTAAAATTCATAAGTGGAATTTTATGCATAATCACAATACTATATTGAATCCTCCCTATTTTAATGTTAGATTTCAATTTGTTAAATCTATGTTTAAAACATATAAAATTACAAACTTTACACGTACACCCATATATTATTTTAAATTTTAAAATATAATTTGCATGCTCAATAAAATATTTAAAGGCACATAAACTAAATAATACATTCTATTTATTCTATCTTCAAATGATTAATTCATCTTCTTTATCTTCCACTTTTGACTTTAGTCTTTTCTTTACTCTTTTTTTTATGTTTATCGTTGTCATTTTCAACTATTAATATTATATACTTACACTCACAAACACATATATTATGGCAGAGTTCAGGAGATGTCATTTGACTTTCCTTGTCTCGATTGTTTCAATGTAAATCCGCCTTTTCATAAGATGATTATCAATGCATTTTCCAGTTTCAATTCGAAAAAGAAAGATAAATAAATAAACAAAATAGTTATCATATCTAATTTTATTTTAATAGTTAGATAACTGAAATAGTTTCATTAAACCATATCAACTTTGGTTAGAACTGGAAATTAATTTACAAAAAAATCTTATTTTCAATACCCACAACGATTTTAAATTTGTAGTTTTTCATTTATAATTCATGAATGCAATTTTTTAATTAAAAACATAATACAAGGAAAAGGAGAAAATAAAACTTATTGAGCAGCTCTTTTGAAGTACTAAAGAATCTCGAAAAGCCTTGAAATTTGGATAAGGGAAATTCAAATATCATGTGTTCAGAGAAGTGGATTCTACTTTGTATTTTATTAAGTATATATGACATCGACACAATTGGGAAATGTACTAAATAACTTGAAGGTGTGATCCATAGGATACACGACTAGAACAACAGTAGATAGGGGCAGAAGATTCTGACGGTTGCCGACGGATATTTTCGACAACTAACGATTTCTAAGGCTGTTACATAAATAAAATATAGTGTCTATATTAAACCATCGAAAAACGATGTAAATATGCCATTGGCAGCTGTCAAAAGCCGTCAGAAATAAGTGTGGATACAGCCAGCAAGCCGAGACCTGATTCATTATCTCCTTCCTCCCAAATTCACCAAATACCTAACTCCATAACCTCCTCCCGTCGTCAGCCAGTCCCTAAACCTCCCCGATCATCTCCAGCTTCATCATTCTCCACTCTGGACAAGCCTAGGCCCTTCATCAATCTTCAGTCAGGTTTTATTCCTAAGCCCTAGTTAATTTTGGTTTGTTAAATTAGGATTAATTTATTATTCTATTTGTTTATAATACCCCATTGATTGTTTGCTATACCTCATTGAATGCTAATTGCAGCTATTATCATCTAAATATCGAAAACATTAATTTTTTTAGTATATGTCAGTATATATACGTTGATTAATTAGTGCATATGTGCATTAGAGCTAGCTTGGGTTAATAGGGTAGATATGCATGATTTAGTGTTTGTGTTCTCTAAAATGTCGAACATGATAATTAGTGCTTTATTTTTTATAAATACCTAAGAGAGTTTTGGCCTCGTCTGACAAGTATTGTATATAATCAATATATGGATATTCATTTTTATCACAGAACGGACATCTATATTTATTTGATACAATATTTATCGGATTTGTCCCTGTATTGGACAAGTTACAAACATAATAAAGTAATTACATTTTGTAAATTATTTCATTTTAAACGGTTCAAAATTTTTGTAAACACTTCTTTTTGTTCCCTATGCACACATATTTGTGTACGATACATGGAACACGCAGGAAGTGGTGCCAAAATTTTAATGACTCGTTTAAAATAAAATGATTTACGAAATGTAATTACTATTGTGTTTGTAATGGTTAGTAGGATGATCGACCATCAAAGTAGAAAACAATAACCTAAAAATTTAATATTATATTCATAATGCCAATCTGTAAAATATATAAAAGATAATTAAAATGAATTACGGTTAAACAAACAATAAAATTTATAAATGAATTGAAAATAAAAAATAATAATATAATATAATATATGAAACATTAAACTGTACGGTTGAATTGAAAAATAAATGTCAATCCATAAAATGATTAACAGTTTTTTTAATTTCTATTATATGTTCTAAAGTAGGAAAAATTGTCAATTATTTTATTGATCAGAGCTGGATGTATCAACAATGAGGGGAAATGGGTTGCTCAATAAGTGAACATTTTCATAATGGTGTATGCGTATTTATTGAATCCCATTTAATTAATAATGGAAACAATAAAGAAATTAGTTGTCCATGTATTAGGTGCAAATTGTTGAAGCATTTGATACCAGATATGGTTAGATTTCATTTGCGCCAATACGGTTTCGTGCCGAATTATTTGGTATAGGATCGTCATGGAGAAGTTATAGCACTTAATCATATACAATCAGAGGAGGAAGTTGGTAATGAAATTATTATGACGAATCTCATAGAAGATACGGTTGAAGATGCAGCATGGTCAATGTTCCCTACTGTTGAAGTTGATAATGAAGATGCTAATGTCGAAAAAGAACCAAATGTAGAAGCATTTGAGATGGTAGAGGAAAACAATATAGAATACGAGACCAAGTTTGAATTAGAAAACGACAAGGACTGATTAATAATGTACATTTTAATAGAGATGATTTATGTGATTATTTATGTTACATTTTTCTCATTAACAATGGTAGGCTTTCTCATAATTAAATGATATATTCTGGCATAATAAACTGATATGTTTGTGATAGGTATTATGTCTTTTTACCTATGGCATGGTTCTTACCATTCAGGCTCCTTCTCTTCTTCTTAGAGAGGGACCGCCACTGGAGGTGATGGCAGCGACCCATCAGAGTAGGCACCATGTACCGTAGTGACTTTGCAGCTTAGAGCAGATGGGTCATAAGTATTAAAAAAATTAGCATTAAAAATAATTTGTGTATGATATATTAATCATAATTTATTAAAGGTCTGTTTCATATTTAACATAGGGATTTGAGCTAGAGCCATCAGGGATTGTTCTTAATACTTCAAAGCAGGCTTACATGAGTAGGATGACTGCATGTTGGCCTAGATGGAGTAAGATTCTAGACCACATCAGGCTGAGTATCTGGCAAGACTTCCTTATGAGTGTAAATTTATATATCATTGTATACTACCACTTTGTAGTTTGTTAACTAAGTATAATTGTATAACTTATATTTGCTTAATGTGGGGGAGGGGGCAGTAGACATGCAGGAAGTTGACATTCCACATTGCCAGCGTCATTGGAGTTCAAAAATTGCTAAGAATTATCGGGACACTACGTCTGACCTTAGGAAAGCGAGGAAGAAGCCTAACTAGATGGGCGCTAATGTGTGGGACGCTTGGGTTGCTTAGTGGAACAACAATGAATTTAATGCAAGTCAATTATATATCACTTAAAAAAATTTACAGCTGTAAAATATAATGTCCAATTTAAATTTTCAGGCAGAGTCAAAGAGGAAATCCGTGAATAGAAACAAGAACTCGGTCACACATCGTGGGGATTCTAAGTCATTTCAGCATCATCCTACGGATATAGTAAATTTATTAATTGTAATTATAAATAGTTATTGCATTTGTATATCTTAAGTTATAAGTTATTAGTAAATAGTTGTTACGATAGTCATACATATATACTAATTATTTCAAGAAAGAGCGCGTGGATATCCCGTCTCGTATATGGATGTGTTTGCTCATACTCATGTCATCAAGTAGACAGACGAAGTTGGCAACCTCACGTACACATGGGAGGACGAGGATAAAGCAACCGCTTCCTATGTAAGCATATTTTAAGTTATTAATATTGATCAATTTAAGTAATTAGTTATAAAGAATTAATACAATGTTGTGTAAATTTCAATTGTATTTTATTTTGCAATGTAAGAAAATTTTCAAAAAGCACGAGTACAGATGTTGGAGGAAACAGGACGGGATGAGTTGATGCATGATGAGAAGGATGTTATTTTCGACATTATCATGGAACTGACATCGCGATGTAGGTGTTTTGGCGTTGAGAACCAAGCAATTATTTATAAAAGTAAACTACCTTATAAAAGTTGCATAATTTTTATAAAGTTACGTAAGTTCTATAACAACTTATTTCTATTCATAGGCTAGGACCTTCCACAAAGCGTACCAAAAAACTCATGACACATCAAAGATTGCAGAGCTGAGAGCCATGGTTGAACAGCTACAGGAGCAAGACCGCCTTAGTGCTGTGGACAAGACACAGTTGAGCCAGTGCTTGACAGAGTATGTGCAGCTGTATAGGACATTCCTTCATCGTCGGGTGCTCCCGGAGGCGAGGATGTGTCTTGATAGATACACTATTTTGTGCTTATGTTTAGTGGTTGTAGATATGCACTTGGAGATGGTGAATATAATGTATTTTGTTATGTTTGATATACATTGATGAGAGGTTGGTTGTTTTATGTTGGTTTTTGTATGTTTGATACATTTTTTAGAGATGTTGAATATTTGATGTTGATTGGACATGCTTGGTACATTTTTTGGAGATGTTGGATGTTTGATTTTATATTTGTTGGATTATTTGAGCTTGATTTGTTGTAAATATTGTCATTGGTATAATATGTGATTTTAGCTTATATATATATAAATATGATATATATGTGTGAAATGGAGTTGCGATATATATTGAAGTATATGGATTGTATGTGAATCGAATGACTACTAGGAAGAAGAAAAACACCCAGATTATCGACGACTTCTGACGGATAACAACGCTATCTTGTTATAATATTCTGACGGATAGCGATGGCTATCGGCAGAATATTAGTAAGGTTCGTGGCTACGTATACTTCGTCAGCCGTCGAAAAACTGTCTCTAAGAGCCGTAGGAATCCGTCGAAAAGCCATGGTCCATTCCGTCGAAAAGAGTCAGGAAGCGCTTACACTATTCCGTCGAAAAGCCATGGTCCATTCCGTCGAAAAGAGTCAGGAAGCGCTTACGCTATTCCGTCGGTTATCAACGGCCGCCTGTTGGAAATGAATGAGTAATTTACTGAAAAAAGCGAGGCATTAAATGCCTACATTGGAAAGTGTGGGGCGCTGAATTCTTTGGAAAATGAATATTCCTACATCATAGAATAAAATAAACATTATGCGTTTATATACTAAAGTGTGGACACTATTATATGAGACAAAGGGAGGCATGAAAGCATAGTCATCTTAGTGAGTGGTGCAACGAACCACCCCGCACACGTGCAACCGTGTTCGAAGCCGAATCTGTGTCCGCGCCCGCATCTGCGGCATGGGCGAATGGGCATTTGAGGTGTATTAGAGGCACTTAGCACTTTATAGTTGGCAGTTGGCTTGGCTTGGCTTAGCTGTTCAGACTAGATAGTTGTTTTAATTTTCGTCTATTCAAACTCAAACGGTAATAAAATGGTCGCACCGCTTGGTAAAGGGTCGCAACCATTCCAAACGTCACAACCATTCAAAAGAGGCACCTTCCCATACCTATATATAGGACGTGGTAGAATTAACTTTTTATTCTGTTCTTCTCCTTCTCCCTCAAAACTCTGTTCTTAAATATTTCTCTTGAATTCGTCGATTCCCCACAATTTGCAATGCAGCATTGTAGAGTTTGATCCATTTTATCTTGAAGAACAGTTGCTCTTCATCCTTCTACACCATAGAGGGGAAATATTGTTTCAAGAAAACAGTTTTCACTAGACTCGGACAATCTAATTGGTATTATAACTATTGTATAATCTGTTTGCTGCACAGTTCTGTTTGTACTATTTTGCAACATAGTTGTGACAGTTCTATAGTTGTAACATTTTTGCAACGTTATCATAACAATTTCGTAACACTTTTGTAATATGATGTTGACGCTGTGTTTCTGACGATGACGCTGTCTCATGGAGAAATGCCGGAAACGTTCACAGGGATGGACTTAAAACATTGGCGGCAAAAGATGCTATTCTATTTGATGATTTTGGGACTTGCAAAGTTTCTTACAAAGATGCCTCCATAGTCGAAGAACTAGAACCAGATGCAACAAAAGTTGAAGCCTTGAATGTCTGGAAGAGTTCAAATTTCATATGCAAGAACTACATCTTAAATGGACTCGACAACAGCCTAAACAATGTATATTGTACTGCTCGAACTTTCAAAGAACTCTGGAAGGCATTGGATAAAATGTAAAAAACCGAAGATGCCGGCATGATGAAATTAAGGAAATTTCTTAACTTCAAAATGATTGATGCAAAGACTGTTATCAATCTGAGAATGGAGGAACTTATAGTTCGGTTAGGAATTGTGAAAGATAATAGAAAATATAAGAAGAATACTTCGCATACCATGGTTTCCAAGGCAAACATAGACGAGTCCGACAAAACTAACAAAAGTAAATGTGTGCATGTATCTTAGACGTCGAAGAAATTCTAGGGTTCATGTCATAATTATGGAAAGAAAGGGCACAAGCCGCTGAATGTCGCACACCTAAAAAGAAGAAATCGGAAGCAAATATGGTTGAAGCTTCAAATGGTGTTTCTGATATGTAGTTATGTGCAGGAGTGTCTGAATGCAACCTTGTTGGTAATTCAAAGGAATGGTTTGTAGACACATGAGAAATCCGACACATATATGCAAATAAGTGGATATTTACAACCTAAAAAACTACAATTGAGGATGAATGACTATCCATGGGAAATTTGTCTGCATCAAAGATTAAAGGAGAGGGAAAGATTGTACTAAAATTGACCTCTGGAAAGGAACAAACCTTGAGTGATGTTCTTCATGTTCCAAAAATCCATAAGAATATGATTTTAGGGTCGTTACCGAGCAAGCATGGCTTTAAACTCACCTTTGTGGCTGATAAATTTGTGCTGTCAAAGAATGAAGTTGTATTTAGGAGGATGATTGTGTGAGGGTTTATTTAAAGCAAATGTCACCACTATTGTACCAAACAATGATATGAATAAAACTGAATCTTCTGCTTATATTGTTAACTCTTCTAACATATGACATTCTAGCTTAAGCCATGTAAATTTTGATATCTTGCGAAAATTGATTAATCTAGACTTTATACCAAAATGCAAAATAGATTCCAACTATAAACGTCATGTTTGTGAAAAAGAAAAAAGATAAGCACCTCATTTCACCTTGTTGAACGAGAAACTAAACCTCTAGACTTAATATACCGATTTATGTGACTTAAAATGTGTCAAACTAGAGGTGGAAAAAGGTATTTCATTATCTTCATTGATGATTGTACGAGGTACTGTTATGTGTATTTCCTTAGAAGTAAGGGCGAGGCATTTGACATGTTTAAACAGTATAAAACAGAGGTGGAAAATCAACTAAACAAGAAAACAAAATCTTTAAGAAGGAATAGAGGAGGAGAATATGAATTTCCCTATGAGGAATTCTGCATTGAGCATGGTATTATACACAAAACTGCAGCCCCGAATTCACCTCAAACCAATGGTATAGCTAAACGAAAAAATAGAACTCCTAAAGAAATGATGAATGCCTTACTAATTAGTTCTGACTTACCAGATAACTTATGGGGAGAAGATATTCTTTCAGCAAATCATATGTTAAATAAGGTACCATGAAAGAAAACATCTAAATCTCCCCACGAACTTTGAAAATATAAAACACCATCTTACAAATACTTAAAAGTGTGGAGGTGTCTTGCAAAAGTAGAGGTACATACACCAAATAAAGTCAAAATTGGACCAGAAACAATGGACTTTGTATTAATGGATATGCACAAAATAGTGCTTCTTCATGATGACCCGCAAATCCGTAGCATTTGAATCGACAATAAACCACACATGTCCGACCCAAAAACACAGACTGACGGAAAGTCAAGAGAAAGAAAAGAAGAGAGAAGAAGAGAAGAGAAGAAAGACAGAAGAAAGAACCAAACAAAACAATACATAATATCACATCGCAGAGGAAAACATACAATATCATATCAATGATCTTTACAAAATAGAAACTGTATATACATACATCAATCAGAGTTCAACAATCAATCATTAGATATCAGCCTTGGCGGTTATAGTAACTTGTCCTTACAATTGTGATAATATACAGCAACAACTAAGCAGTGGATAATCAAAACAGATACGTGTATACAAAAATGAAGATCTCCAACTCTCCTGCTAAAGCTCCAAAAGCACCAATCTGAACCTGTAATATACTCGGTCTGACCAAGCATTGAAAGGGAAGAACGCTCAGATCAGTCTGGTAAATCAGCATGAGAAGCACACTCAACCGAATTTATTAAATTACCAAACTTTTCCTTTATCACAAAAAAGTATTTCGTAAGACATGCCCACACATAAACACGGACATGTTTTTACCCTACAATAAATAAAACATTTCATATCAAATCCTCTTATATTATAATAGTGTCTATTGCACAAATAATATTAATTATAGCCGAAATGGTTACATTGATTAAATTCAAGCATATAGCCTAAAATGGGTAGCACAATCAAAATGGCAGGCACATAGTGGTATTTGGATTTTCGTACAAATGACCAAGTGAAGGGAGTACCTTCCGATGGGTACACCTCTAGATGGATGTCCCAAGAAATGATCACAAAGTTCCTCTACCAACACAAGAACGACCTACCTCTATCATTAGATAGTACCGAATGTGTCATCCTCTGGACATTACCGACCTCTTCTGAGGGCCCTCGAAGCATACAAACCTCAATAATCAAATAAACTATGTCATATCATGTAAAGATATATCTAGAAGAGGATGATCATATCTGACATAGGAGCGACCCACTTAGCCTTGCTGCATCTAACCCTGTTTCGGTCATTTCCGGTTGATGAGGCCTGACGTAACGATTACCTTTCACAAATCACAATCACATCACTTTGAATGCCATATGGCTATTTCCGTTGACTACTAATTTCCTTCCTCAAAAATGCAACTCTTAAGCTTATACGTCTCAAGAAGGATGTTAAGCTAAGAGAAGTTGCCTTCTCCGCCACTAATGATGTATGTTTGTAAAAATCAGTGCATGTAATCTTCAGAAATGCAATGCCAGACAAACATCCATACAAGTTTTCCAGAAACAGGGAAACCGAAGATACTTTCCTACCACATCCTGTCGGAAAATCCCTAGGATTAGTAGCGAATAGTCCTTGTATTGGATATTTCATAACGAAGAGACTATTGCTATCGGATGTATTTTGGAATTTTAACCCCAAACGATCAACAGGCAGTCCTCCACTATGAAAATCTTGAATATCAATATTATCATAACCAACCTACACAATCGTCGCATATACGTTGGTCCGAAGTGGTTTTCGGATAAACCGATCCCTGTATCTTCACACCAACAATGCAAAAGTGTTTCTCAACCTCATACAGAAACTAAATCTCATAGACTTATCACGTCTCCATCTTTCAACTTGCTATCCTTCGAGCTAAGAAGGAAGCTTGATAGATTGGAGTAATACTCCGCACAAACGAATCAACATCCTCAACACAAACGATAATCAAGCCTACACAGAAGGCTACGTACTACGTGTACGACTAAATAGTTCTCACATCAAGTCGAGGAACTAAAATGGCTAAATTTGATAGTTGGTTATTTAACTATCAAAGCAAACAAACAAAAATTTAACACCATAGGAAATCAATAAGCCTTTTAATTAATCTTTTATTAATTGAATCACCTGCCAAATATTCACTTCAAATTATCTTTAAAAGGATATATTATCAAACTATTACAACATTACGTTGGAAAACATTTCCATATACTTATTTAATAATAAGTAATTCACAAACCAATTTACTTTCAACACTTAGAAATATTCCATATACTTAAATCAGGATTAAGCATATATTTTATTCTCTAAGGAAAACGTTCTCTTAAACATATTTATTTGGGTCAAAATGAATGTTGCGTAAAACATCGTTACGACAACCCAAAATCACTGGCATAGGAATTCGAAAATAAGATAGATATTTAAATCCCATATACGATACAGAGACATTTCTTTTCGAAAATCATTTACTATAACAATAGAGTTATAGTCCATCATTTCTTATTTCTCGAAAACGTCTATTTCAACAATGAATATTGAAATCTATGGTTTCGGTATGTACCACATGTTAAAATATCTTCAAATCATTTAACTTCATTTAAAAATACCACATTCCAAATCATTTTATTTAATTTAAAAGATTATTCACTGTCAAAAATCATAAATATAAATCGTTTATTCAATGTTTCTACACATTTATTAAAGGATTATCCACTGTCCAAAATCGTGAATATATCTCCTTTACAAAATTCATTACTATTGCACTTTTAATTAAGGATTATCCACTGCCCAAAATTGTTGATGAAATTCCTTTAATAAACTTCTATACCTAGTTTATCAATTTTAATTGATTTCACATTTATAAAACAATGTTTATAAACCACATTTATATTTCATAAAACTTTCATATATAAAATCCCTTTATTAGCAAATTCCATTTATACCTCATTTACATTCCAAAGTCCAATTATAAATTAAATACTTATAATTCACTTATTTACAAATTCATTCTTCTTATAACTTCATGAATTCATAAATCTTATTTACTTATAAAATTCAATTATAACTTCATTTTTAAACACTTATAAAACTCCTTAATAATCCCATTATTTTTATTTATAAAATATCAACTTTATAAATCTTATATACATATCATCTATAATAATTCAAAAATCTTAATTTAAACTATTTACAAAATAGTTAACTTCGTATTTCAAAAATCACGTTCAAATTATATTTCCCAAAAATCATAATTTTTATAACATAAAAATTATTAACATTTATTTATTTAAAATAAATTCATTCCTTACCAATTCAAATTAAAAAAAAAATCTATTTTCAGAATTACTTGAAATCCTTTTTAATTTAGAAATCAACATTTTGATATATTTTTAAAAAAACCAAAATAGGCCCAATGCGGCAACAACATTAAATACATCAGTCACGACATCCAAAACATCATACATCACATGATAATAGCATATATATCAATATCTGTAAATAAATCAATACCGTTGAGGAATCCAATTGAATCCTTCCAACCTGTCACCCACAACAAATATACGTATTAGAATATGTGCATAACGCATATTTCGAGGCAGAAGCGCGTACAAAGGGTCATCCACTCATACATGGAAACATATAGGGTCTCATCCGCTCCAATAGGCAGGAATTATCAAAATACCAATCAATATACATATAATATGTCATATATCATTCAAATAATCATCAACAAATATAAAATAAATTTATTTTCACTTATATAAAAATATCAGTGAGCTGGAAAGAATGAGTTTTACTCACATTGATTCCAATAGTAGTTGTAGTGCTTTATACCGAATAAAATTAAACGAGCGTTTTAATTTTACCGTAAATTTACAGTAGCTCCAATCAACTCTAAACTAGCTCTAAAATGTAGTGCTCGTCATTACGGATCCAACATAATTTGTTTCGTCAATAACGGACGTCGTATGAAGAAGTTATAACATTTCAAAATCTATACGAGTTAAATATATAATTATTTTCTACTTTCTTTTTAATTTTAAACCCTACGTTAATTCGGCCGTGCGATTTCTCTACTTCAGATCTGAGCTGCTGCTCCATTTCTTCTCCCCCTTCATTCAACTCACGTACGGAAGAACCCATCTAGCCACCACCTTGCCATCAATTAACGTGCCACCTACGATCACCTCGACGATGATCGACCCACCCTCCTCATTCAAATGCACGCAAGCCCTCCTTCCATCGGCTAGCAACCGTACGCACTCGACCCCATCTTGGCCATGAAAAACATGCCCAAACCCAATACGAATGCTACCCCCAGCAACCACAACGATGCTCCATATCCGATCATAACCGTTTGATTCGAAGATCTCGTTGTGCTCTTCGATGTTGTAGTTGAACATTTCCGTAATTATTTACGGATTTAAAGATTTTGAGGAGAGAAGAATCGAATGTTCATGGCTATTAAAATAGGAAGTGGCGGCCGAAACAAAACCCTAGGGTTTCTGTAAATTAGAAAAAAAGTTGGCCTTTATAGAAAAATTTCGCGCACTATTCACCCAAAAATTTTCCGAACTCCAAACGAAGCATGCCGCTTGACGTTTATAATGTTTTACCACTATTTCGAACACAATCGAGAGCCAAATCGATCGTATTTGGAAGATAGGTTTTCGAATCAACTATTTAAATTTAAAATTTTCTTAAATAAATTTCTACGCATTTTAGTTTATCCAGACAAACCGTAAATCCGATTGACATGAAATTTGAAATCCTATAATAATATAACATTACGGATCCAATAAAACTAGTTTCATCGAAATCCAAGTCTGTGTCAAAAATGACTATTTTTACTCATCAATTAAATATTAAAATATTCAATTTCTACAAATTCACTTTTAATTCAATTTTAAAAGTCCTCTACCATCATTCTAATTCAAATAGAATTTAATTCAACTTTACAATTCATTTTAATTCACATTAAATTCAAATTCCAACTATTTCAGCAATTTCAAATATTAAATTAATAATTTAATTATCTAATTAAATCTAGATATTCGAAATATAAGTTATTCAGCTTATAGAATTAACTAGTGAATATTTAAAATCAATTAAATATATGAATTTCAAATGACTGAAATTCTAAGTCTCTACATTCTCCCCTACTTAAAAGAATTTCGTCTTCGAAATTACCAAGTAAGAAAATTCACAAAATCCATTAACTTTTCAAAACAAATCGTTCAATTTATATTGCCAAATTCATTTAACCTTTTAACTTTTCCAAAATCATTTAATTACACTTCTTATAAAAACTTTCCTTAGTTTTCAAATCAAACTTAGTTATCTTTTCAAAACCAACTAATACCATTTTTGACTTTTAACTCGAAAACCAAAATTTTATTATCGCATTTTTTCCCCAACTTTTCCAAAAAAATTCAAACGCCTCAAATTTTCAAAAAAATTCACCTTAGACTCCTTTGCGCTTTTCGATCATAGTAGGATCACAACATGTATATCGCAAATATACATCTCTTCTTCCAAGATGAGGCATCCCATAGGAAAAAAAATTAAAAGTACAGTATGTATTCCGAGATATGTACTTTATATATTATTAGCGAGCATATACGACTAATATAGCACGACAATGAGCTCCAAATGCGAAGCATACACCATTCGCACCTACTAAATACTCGACAAACAAATGAGAAATATGTATATATGAAGTAACATCAATATACAATATATACCAATACAACAACTATATATGCCAATATAGCAAATGCAGTCAATATGCAACAAATCCAACCATCATACAACTATCATCCAACTAACATCCAACAAACCAATACTTATTCAATCAACCATAACCAAATCAATCTAAATTCACTTCTCATTAATATTCATCGAATTGATTTTCAGTTTATTCACTTTTGATTCGTTATCATTAGATTTTACTATCATTCATTTATTCGTATTCAATTAGTTTACATTCATTAATTTACATTCAAGTTGGTTTGCTTCCAAATCAAATCAAATTCAATTCTATTTATATTCACTTGCTTCCAATTTGAATTCAGTTAATTAACTTCCAGTTTCATTAATTCAACTTCATTAACACTTAATGAATTTCTATTTAATCCACTAACATCCATCTAACAACCAAAGCATATCCAACATAACCAAATTAATTTAATTTGCTTCGTTTATATTCAATTTGGTTTAACACATTTATTTTTAGTTGATTTAATAACTTATTGACTTTCATTCAATTATTCAATTCCCTATTTCATTAGCTTTTAATGAATTAACATTTACATCCATTATTCCATATTAATTCACTTCATTCGATTGATTAATATTCAATTCACATTATATAATCACTTAAAAGTTTAATTTCCATTGCAATAATCTATCTAATCCAGTTTAAATTATTTAACAACCCTTTAGTCAAATTTCAAATCATATATTTTACTATGCCAACTCAAATTTATTTCAACTGTACCAAGTTACATTTTTATTTCATATTATAAGTCCAAAACTCATTTTACTTATAATCATCAATTTCAACTTGGATTTTAAATTATTTGTTTATCACATCAAAACTTAAATTTTCAACTTACTATTGGTAGTAAATCCATCACATAGAGACTCGAAAATGATATTGGTGATGCTGCAGTCATCACCCTTATTGTTTCTCAGCAACAGTAGTGAATTCAGTGCTTTATATTCTTTTAAAAAGTTTCCCTTTATTATTTGTAAATCAAGTTTATAAACTTTTTTCTTATATAATTTCACTATTTCACTTCACTCACATAAGATTTATTTCAAATTTATTTATCTTATCTAGATTTATAAAAATATAATATCTTTAAATTTTGAAAAACAACTTTC
Source organism: Allium cepa (assembly GCA_030765085.1). Classification (NCBI taxonomy): domain Eukaryota; kingdom Viridiplantae; phylum Streptophyta; class Magnoliopsida; order Asparagales; family Amaryllidaceae; genus Allium; species Allium cepa. Next base: position 459,267,316 of record CM060943.1, read on the forward strand.
AAAATAAACGGGATTCATATTTTCAAATAATTGGTTTAAATCCTTTTTTTACAACTCATATTTATAAATATTCATATAGTTTCATTTATTATATATAAGATTATTTCACAATTGTAAATCATATTAATTATAATTCCATACTTTATAATTCATTTTCTTATATAATTTATTCTTCTTTTACAATTGTTGTTTTTATTAAGATTATTCTAACATCTTTTATTAACTGATATATAATTACATTTTCAAACAAATAACAATTCATTTATATACATTATAATAATTTCTAAAAAATTATCCTTTATATAAAAAATAGAATCGAGGTAAAATTATTTCATTTACTAATTTAAAATAATACTATGTCGACTTGCCTCGTATAAGTGTTTAGAAATCCCTATCGATAACATGGCGTTCCACATACCGGCCAGAATTCACAAACATCTCAATGGATAAGTAAACACAACATAAAACATTTTTATGTCACTAAAAAATACGTGCTCATATATACAATACACTCAAATTCAATCTAGGGTGCTACTGTCCCTATCTATACTGAGTACACATCAAAGCTTAGGAATATACAAAATCTAAGCTTTAATACCATGTGTGACGACCCGAAAATCCATACCATTTGAATCGATAATAAACCACACATGTCCGACCGAAAAAGCACAGACTGACGAAAAGTCTAGAGAAAGAAAAGAAGAGAAGAGAAGAAAGAGAGAAGAAAGAACCAAATAGAACAATACATAATCTCACATCGCAACGGAAAATATATAATATCATATCAATGATCTTTACAAAATAGAAAGTGTACATACATACATCAATCATATTTCAACAATCAATCACTAGTTATCAGCTTGGGCAGTTATAATAACCTGTCCTTACAATTGCTGATAATATACAACAACTAAGCAGCGGATAATCAAAACAGATACGTGTATACGTAAATGAAGATCTCCAACTCTCCGGGTGAAGCTCCAAAAGCACCAATCTGAACCTGTAATATACTCGGTCTGTCCCAAGCATTGAAAGGGAAGAACGCCCGGGTCAGTTTGGTAAACCAACGTGAGAAACACACTCAACTGAATTTATTAAATTACCAAACTTTTCCTTTATCAAAACAAAAGTATCTCGTAAGACACGCCCACACATAAACAGGGACATGTTTTTACCTTACGGTAACTAAAACATTTCATATCAAATCCTCTTATTTTAATAGTGTCTATTGCACATATAATATTAATCATAGCTGAAATTGTTACATTGATTAAATTCCAACATATAGCCCAAAATGGGTAATACAATCAAAATGGCAGGCACACAGTGGAGTTTGTATTTTCATACAAATGACCAGGTGAATAGACTATGTTCTGATGGGTACACCTCTAGATGGATGTCCTGAGAAACAATCACAAAGTGCCTCTACAAACACAAGACCGGCCTACTTCTATAACTAGATAGTACAGAATAAGCCATCCTCCGGTCGTTACCGAACTTTTCCGACGGCCCTCAAAGCATAGAAACCACAGTAATCAGATACATGATGTCATAGCGTGTAAAGATATATCTAAAAGAGGACAATCATATCCTACTTGGGAGCGACCCACTTAGCCTTGCTGCATCTAACCCTATTTTTCATTTTCTATTGATGAGGCTTGAGGTAATGATTACCTTTCACAAATAAAAATCACATCACTTTGAATGACATACGGCTATTTCCGTTGAATACTAATTGCCTTCCACAAAAATACAACCCTTAAACTCATACGTCTCAAGGAGGGTGTTAAGCTAAGAGAAGTTGCCTTCTCCGCCACCATTGATGTACGTTTGTAAAAACCAATGTACATAATCTTTAAAAATGCGATGTCAGACAAACATCCATACAGTTGTCTAGGAATAGGATGAACCAAAGATACTTTTCTATCACATCCTGTCGGGATCCCTAGGATTAGTAGCGAATAGTCCTTGCGTTGGATATTACATAACGAAGAGACTACAGCTACCGGATGTATATTGGGATTTTAACCCCAAACGACCAACAAGCAGCCCTCTACTATGAAAATCCTAGATATTAATATCATCATAACCAACCTGCACAATCGTCGCATACACGTTGGTCCGAAGTGGTTTTCGGATAATACCAATCCCGATCTCTTCACAGCAATAACGCAAAAGCGTTTCTCAACTTCACACAGAAACTAAATCTCATAAACTTATCACGTCTCCAACTTTCAACTTGCTATCCGTCGGTACAAGAAGGAAGCTCGATAGATTGGAGTAATACTCCGCACTACACAAATCAACATCCTTAACACAAACGATAATCAACCCTATACAGAAGGCTACGTACTGAGTGTAGGACTAAATAGTTCACATATCAAGTCGAGGAACTAAAACGGTCAAATTTGAGAGTCGTTTATTTAACTATCAAAGCAAACAAACAAATATTTAGCACCATAATCAATCACTCGGTCCTTTTAATTAATCTTTTATTAACTAAATCACTTGCCAAATATTCACTTTAAATTATCTTTAAAAAGATATATTCTCAAACTATTTCAATATTCTATATTAGAAAACATTTCCATATACTTATTTAATAATAAGTAATTCACAGATCAATTTACTTTCAACACATAGGAATATTCCATATACTTAAATTAGGGTTAATCATATATTTTATTCTTTAAGGTAAACATTCTCTTAAACATATTTATTTGGATAAAAACGAATGTTGCGTAAAGTATCGTTACGACAACCCAAAATCATTAGTATAAGGATTCCAAAATAAGATAGATATATAAATCTCATATACTAGTACAAAGACGTTTCCTTCAAAAATCATTTACTATAACAACATTGTTATAGTCCATCATTTCCTTATTTCTTGAAAACGTCATTTCAACAATGAATGTTGAAATATATGGTTTCGATACTTACCACATTTTAAAACATCTTCAAATCATTTTACTTCATTTAAAAATATCACTTTCCAAATCATTCATTTAATTTAAAAGATTATTCACTGTCCAAAATTTTGAATATAAATCGTTTACCAAATTTAATGTTTCCACATATTTATTAAAGGATTATCCACTTCCAAAATCGTGAATATATCTCCTTTACCAAATTCATTACTATTGCACTTTTAATTAAAGGGTTATCCACTGTCCAAAATTGTGGATTAAATTCCTTTAATAAACTTCTATATCTAGTTTATCAATTTAAATTGATTTCACATTTACGAAACTATGTTTATAAATTACATTTATATTTTATAAAACTTTCATATATAAAATCCCTTTATTAACAAATTTCATTTATACCTCATTTATATTCCAAAGTCCAATAATAAGTTAATTGCTTATATTCTCTTATTTACAAATTCATTCTTTTTATAACTTCACGAATTCATAAATCTTATTTACTTATAAAATTTAATTATAACTTCATTTTTAAACACTTATAAAACTCCTTAATAATTCCATTATTTTTACTTATAAAATATCAACTTTATAAATTTTATATACATACCATCTATAATAATTCAAAAATATCAATTTAAACTATTTACAAAATAGTTAACTTCATATTTCAAAAATCACGTTCTGATTATATTTTCCAAAAATCATAATTTTTAAAACATAAAAATTGTAACATTTATTTATTTCCAATAAATTCATTCCTTACCAATTCAAATTTAATAAAACACCTATTTTCAGAGTTACTTGAAAACCCTTTTTAGTTTGGAAATAAACACTTTAATTTTTTTAAATAAAGTAGGCCTAATGTTGCAACAGCACTAAATAAATCAATCGCGGTAACCAAAACATCATACATTACGTGACAACGACATATATGTCAATATCTATAAATAAACTAATATGGTGAGGAATCTAATTGGATCCGTCCAACCTGTCACCTACAACAAATATACATATTAGAATATGTGTACAATATCTGCTTCGAGGCAGACGCGCGTACAAAGGGTCATCCACTCATACACGGGAATATATAGGATCTCAACTGCTCCAACAGGCAGGAATATATCCAAATACCAATAAATATATAGATAATGTATCATATATCATCCAAACAATCATCATTCAACATAAAGTAAATTTATTCTCACTTATATAAAAATATTAGTGAGTCGGAAAGATTGAGTTGTACTCACTCTGATTCCAATAGCAGTTGTAGCGTTTAGTTCCGAATAAAATTAAACGGGCGTAAAATTTTACCCAAAATTTACACTAGATCCAATTAACTCCAAACCAGCTCTAAAATGTAGTGCTCGTCAATATGGAACCAACGCAGTTCGTTTCATCAAAAACGGACCTCGTATGAAGAAGCTATAGCATTTCAAAGTTTATACGAGTTAAATATATAATTATTTTCTATTTTCTTTTTAATTTTAAACCCTAAGTTAATCTCGGCCGTGCGATTTCTCTACTTCAGATCTAAGCCACCACTCCATTTCTTCTCCCCTTTTTCTCAACTCATGTACCCATCTAGCCGCCACCTTGCCATCAATTAGCACGCCACCTACGATCACCTCGACAACGATCGACCCCCCTCATTGGAACGCACGCAAGCCCCCTACCATTGGCCAGCAACCGTACGCACTCGGCCCCATCTTGCTCATTAAAATATGCCCAAACGCAATTTGAACACGAGCCCTAGCGGCGACAATGATGCTTCATATCTGATCATGACCATTGGATTCGAAGATCTCGTTGTGCTCTACGATGTTGTAGTTGAACATTTTTTGTAATTGTTTACGGATTTAGAGATTTTGAGGAGAGAAGAATAGAATGATTATGGCCATTAAAATAGGAAGTGGCGAATGAAACAAAAACCCTAGGGTTTGCGTAAATTAGAAAAAAAAAGTTGGCATTCCATAGAAAATTTTCACGCACTATTCACCTGAAATTTTTCCGAATTCCAAATGAAGCGTGCTGCCTGGCATTTACAATATTTTATTCCTATTTCGAACACAATGGAATATATATCGAGAGTCAGTTTGATCATATTTGGAAGATAGGTTTTAGATTCAACTGTCTAAATTTAATATTTACTTAAACAAATTTCTACGCGTTTTAGCTTGCCCCGGACAAACCATAAATCCGATTGACATAAAATTTAAATCCTATAATAGCATAACATTACGGATCCAATGAAAATGATTTCATTGAAATCCGAGACCGTGTCAAAAATGACTACTTTGTATCGTCAATTAAATATTAAAATATTCAATTTCTACAAATTAACTTTTAATTCAATTTTAAAAGTCCTCCACCATCATTCTAATTCAAATAGAATTTAATTCAACCTTACAATTCATTTTAATTCACATTAAATTCAAATTCCTATTATTTCGCCAATTTCAAATATTAAATTAACGATTTAATTATCTAACTAAATCTAGATATTTGAAATATAAGTTATTCAGCTTATAGAATTAACTTGTGAATATTTAAAAACAATTAAATATACGAATTTCAAATGACTGAAATTCTAGGTTGTTGCATGCTTATCGATTTTTGGTACACAAATTTGAAATTGATGGTATTCGCGTAAATAGCATCATTGAGTCGAGAAATGCTAGGTTTTTCAAAAATGTATACCCTTTAACACAGGGTACTGAAAATTATACTCAAATGAGACCAAGGAAAACTAAAATCTCCAAATCTCTTGAGGATACTAGACAAAGTTTTGATAATATTCAGCAAAACATTGCTAATCAACAAGTGGAGGAACCAAGGAGAAGCAAAAGATCAAGGACCTCAAAAACCTTTGGACTAGGCATCCACACATTTATGTTAGAAGATGAACCATTAACATACAAATAAGCTATGTCCTCTGCCCATGCCCCTTACTGGAAGAAGGCCATTAATAAGGAGATCGAATCCATTATGGAAACCGTACCTGGGAGTTAGTTGATTTACCTCAAGGTTGCAAGATCTTAGGTAATAAATGGATATTTAAGAAGAAATTGAAACCTGATGGCTCAATAGACAAGTATAAAGCTCGACTTCTGGTTCAAGGATTCAGACAAAAAGAAGACCTAGACTATTTTGACACATACTCTCCAGTAACTCAAATAACATCATAAGAATGCTAATAGCAATTGCATCCACACTTGATTTAGAAATATATCAAATGAATCTAAAGACAACATTTTTAAATGGGAAATAGAAGAAGAAATATACATGAAATGGCCCGAAGGTTTTCTAAAAACTAGAAATGAAAGTAAGCTTTGTAGATTAAGAAAATCACTTTATAGGCTTAAATAAGCACCTGAATAGTGGCATGAAAAATTTGATGAAAATATGATACTAAATGAATTTCATATAAATCAATGTGACAAATGTGTCTATTCTAAACCTACAAATATGGGATATGTCATTGTATGTCTATATGCAGATGATTTACTAAATTTGGAAGCAACAAGGAAATAATAAAATCTACAAAAGATATACTCTCCGCCAGATTTGACATGAAAGATCTGGAAATCGTTGATGCGATACTTGGTGTAAAAATACATAAAACCAACTAAGGATGCGTGTTGTCCCAATCACACTATATTGGGAAAATACTTGAAAAGTTTAAACAACACAATATATATCAACAAAATCACTCGTAGATTTGAACCAAAACTGGGTTAAAAATTGGGGTGATAGTATTTACCAACTTGAGTGCTCTCATATACCAGGCATCATTATATATGTAATGAACTACACTAGACCTAATATAGCATATACTGTAAGTAAACTTAGTAGTTATACTAGCAACTCAGGAAATAATTATTAGAAAACTATAATTCGAGTACTAGAATACCTAAGGTATACACAAAGTCATGGACTACATTATGAAAGGTACCCATCTGTAGTAGAAGGGTATTGTGATGCAAACTGGATAACTGGTTCATCGAATATAAAATCCATTAGTGGATATGTGTTCACCTTAGCTAGTGGGGCAATATCTTGGAGATCCTCTAAACAAAGTTGGGTAGAAAGATCAATCATGGAATTAGAGTTTATTGAATTAGATAAAGCAGTAGAAGAAGCGGATTGGCTTCAAGAATTTTTTAGAACGTATTCCAAATTGGGAAAAACCTGTACCTCCAATAAGCTTACATTGCGATAGCTAATCAGCTATTGGAAGGGCCAATAGGAAACTTTACAATAGCAAGTCTACACATATTCATCATGGACATAAAACTGTTAGATAACTTCTCTCCAATGGGATTATCATAATTGACTATATAAGATCAAATAGTAATATTGCAGATCCACTAACAAATGGTTTACATAGAGAGAAGATTAATATCTTGTCGATGGGAATTGGGTTAAGGTCCATAAACTAAAAGTTTTTTAAACGGAAATCCCACCTAGCTGTTTGAAGATCAAATGATCTAGGCTCAAGAGGACAACTAAGTTTAGATAAACTTGATAGCATTGTAAATATTCAAACCATTCCTATTATAAGTCAATGCACTACTCGTCGAAGAATATGATAGGTTTTGAAACTTTTAATGATGTCTATACTTGGTAAGATATAAAACCAAGTGGTAAGAATCACCTTTGTGAGTACGAAGGCGCCGCTTCAAGGAGAACTGAAAGACCAAATTCTCCAAGAACTCATGAGTCTAAGCTGGTGTTTATGGAAAAAACAAACACAAATAGAGAACCAAGGAAAATAAGATACATTTATCATGTGTTATCTTTTTTGCTTACACAAAAAGGCTTACAGTTCAACGACAATCTAAGTCCACTAATTTGCCAATAAGTAAAAGGATAAAACGGTAGGGAAGTTCAAGGCTAAAAGGTTTCATAAAATTAATAACAAGTGAGCAACTACTCATTCATGTGGAGGACTGTTGGAACTGAATGAGTAATCTATTGGAAAATGTGAGGCATTAAATGCCTACATTGGGAAACGTGAGGTATTGAACGCCTTGGAAAATGAATAGTCCCACATCTTAGAATAAAATATACATTATGTGTTTATATATTAAGATGTGGAAACTATTATAATTATTATGCGACAGAAAAAGACATGAAAGCATAGTCATCTTAGTAGGTGGTGCAATGCACCACATCGCACGTGTGCACCCGCTCCCGAACCCACACCATCATCCGTAACGTGGGCGAATGTACATTTGAGGCATATGAGAGGTAGTTGGCAGTTGTCTTGGCTTTGGTTGTTTAGACCGGACAATTGTTTTTATTTTTTTCCATTCAAACTCAAACGATAATAAAACGGTTAAACCGCTTGGTAAAGGATCGCAACCTTTCTAAACATCACAACCTTTCAAAGCAAATAAGCACCTTCACTTCCCTATGTATAGAACGCGACAAAACAAAATTCATTAACTTTTTATTCTGTTCTTCTACTTCTCCCTCGAAACTCTATTCTTAATTATCTCTTTAGTTTTTCGATTCTCTGCAATTTGCAGCGCAACATTGCAGAGTTTGGTCCGTTTTATCTTGGGGAAGAGTTGCTCTTCATCCTTCTGTGCCATAGACGGAGTAATATTGTTTCAAGAAAATAATTTTTACTAGATTTGAATAATCTAATTGGTATTATATCTATTGTATAATCTGTTTGCTGCGTAGTACTATTTGTAACAGTTTTGCAGCATAGTTGTGATAGTTCTGTTAACAGTTTTTTAACACTTTTGTAACATTCTGTTAACACTGCCTATGGCTATCTACTGTCGGAAATTGATGTTTATTCTTGTAGTGATAAAGTAGCTATACTTCACTTGTTTAGATTGACCTTTACCTTTAGGGGGTTCACCTTGAACTGCCTTGAACTTTCTATTTTTTATTGACTTAACAACTACAAGCTTTTAAGTTTTAATTATTAAACTATATCTTACATGGGTTTTCATGTTCGAACATTTAAAATTGATTTTAGTCATCATATTATCCGTCGTGGAATAATTATGTGCCACTTCAAGAAGCAATTTAAATCTTCTTAAGAAAGAAACCGAGGAATAAAAATGAAAAGCCTTCTATAATTATATCAAAGTAAAGAGCCACCATCTTGGTATTTTTGTCATTACTGGAATTTGGATAGGTATGCTAGTTTTGCAAAGGTTAGTGTACCTATGATACTGATAGTTTATAGGCAGTGAGAAATCATATTGTATTGTAATATATGTATGAAATTTACACTAGAGAAATAACTTTTAAAGATTTCGGAATAAGCAGTGTTATGACAGTATTTTTATTTTCATGTTAATTTTTATTTGTCATGCGCTTAAATTAACATTATGTTTGTATAGATTATCTTTTTTGGTTAATAAGATGCTTATTTTCATTTAAAATCAGATTGATGCTAGTGTTAATAGAAAAACCGACAGCTAGTTATAATCTCATGATGGTTAGTGCCTCCTTGCTTATTCCTTTCATGCCAATTCCAAATTTCTATGTATATCTTTATCTTTACTACTAATTAAGAGAATTTATTGAATAGATATAATCGGTGTCTTTTTGAAATTCCACATATAAACTTTTTGTGACGACCCACCTTTCTAACCACCGAAAGACGTATCATCAATAAGAAAAGAAAGAGATAGAAATAGAAAAGATAGATAGAAAGAATAACAACATAAGAATCTCACAGCGGAATGGAACAAAATATAATACATCACATAACTATTACATAATTTTTACATATATCAGAGTTACACAATATCATACAACAAGACAATCATATATATATCTGCCATTACATACATCCTAAAATACAACATACATCAACTTACACAACGAAACTAGATAGATATATACGTCTGGACTTCTGCTCCAACCTCCTCCATACCTGAACAATTCAAAACCAATCACTTGGCTACTCATAAAAACTCGAGTACCTCAAGAGTTTATGAAAAACAGAAATAAACTCCAGGTCAAACATGGGTCTGGTGTGAGTAAACAGGTTAAAGTTGTTTAACTTTTAAAATCATTTGAAAATAAAGGTATCACGTAAGACTTCCCGCACATAAACATGGGTAAGTTTTTACCTTACGCTAACCAAAACATTTTATAGGAAATCCAATCATATTATAATAGTGTCTAGTGTTTTCAAGTAAATAGAAAATAGCCGAAATCTTTACATCATTAAATTCCACCTACTGGCCATAAAAGTGGGTAATACAAATCAAAACCATAGGATCTCGTAGGGAAAATAGGTTTCCATCAATGGCAGGGCTACTGGGATACCGTCCGTCACAGTACGGGGCCAAGATCACCGTACCGAGGATCACTCCCGACTCCCTACAACACAAGGCCAGAACCATTCCTTACTGAACAGTTCCGAACAAAATAACCCCGCAGTTATGGCCAATAACTTCCCACACAGCCGAAATAAAGGGACATCTAGACAGGGGTATATCTCGTCCTGCTTGGGTGCTACCCATCTAACCTTGCTCCATCTCCCCTGTTTTAGCCATTCCCGGTTGATGAGGCTTGAGGCCACGATTACCTTTATAGATCATATCTCTTAGAATGCTCATTGTCCACCTGATGAGGTTCTTAAAGCATTCAATCCATACAAGTTCGTTCCAAGTTCGAACGAAACCGAAGGCATTATCTTTAACCCTTGCACTTCGAGACACCATCTCGATCTTCACTTGATATGCCACGACATATTGTTTAATTTGGATCGATGTGGTTTTCAGATAATCACAACTGATACCCGATCCCGGTCTCATCGGAATCCAAATGCCATTTTAGAGGTCAAGTTGTTTAATAGTTTAAACAATTTGATTCAATACTTCGAATTCACGTAGCATTTATCACAGATAAATCATACACAATCATCATAGATATATCAAGGCATATCACAGAATATCACCAAATAGATATCACAAAATCAGATATTCTACTTATACAATCATCTATAAGCAAGCATCTTTAATCCGACTCGATAATTTATTAATTAATTATTTCATTTCAAACCATTTATTTAATTAATCACTTCTTAATGAATTTATTAAACCTTAATTACTTAATTCATCTCCTTAATTATTAATTAATAACCTTAATTATTAATAAAACTTAATTTCAAATCAATTAACCCTTAATTATTTATTTAATTAACTACTAGTTATAAATTAATTAACTCTAATTATCTAATTAACAATTCTTAATTACAAATTAATTAGACACTTAATTATTAATTAACAATCTTTAATTACAATTATAAATTAATCATTCTTAATTGCCTTTTCAAATAATTAATTATTAATAATTCATCTCAATTAACATTTTAAAAATCTTCTTTAATAACTTTGAAATCAAATTATTACTAACTTAAAAGATTTAATTTTAATTAAATTTAAAACTTACCTTATATTAACTATTAATTAAAGTATTAACCGTATTTAAAACATTGTTAAGTATTTACTTAACTCATTAAAACTTGAAATAAATTCTTAACTTAATTTGTCGAACATAAATTAAATCATTAATATTCAAAATTGTTTAAGGTGATATAACTTCAATTCTATTAAGCTGAAGGTTTCGAAACTACACCCGAGAAAATCCGTACGTTTACTCGAGTTAAAGCTCGAGCTTCTCTTCCTATTTCCCGAGCCGTTTTTCCTTCCTCTCATACGTTCTTCCTCTTCTTCTTTTTTTAAATTAAGTTATAAACTACTGCAACACGCAAGCACACTCATGCACCCAAGTTTCACCCGAAGCATTCCCCCATCTTTCTCGAGTAACAACTCGAGTCGCTCACCATCAACCTCCTGACACCATCACAAGGCCGTGCATGTGCACAGCACTTTGCCGGCGCTCCGGCGAAGTTCGTTACCTCCGGTAAGTCGCGAAACTCTCCTACACTCAAAAACAAAACTCAATTCGACGCCAAAAATTCCAAATCGAAATTTTGCCTTTCGTTCGAAACTGTAACTCGAACACACCAAACAAAAATGCCTCGTCCCACTCACGCCGACCATCAGAGGCGACACAAGTCCGGCCTCATCTCGCCGATACCCTATTCTACTCTCCGCCTCAATTTCGTGCAGCTCGATCATTCCGAGGAGACGCAATCACCTAGCTACTGACCATGTCCAAAACTCGAGCATAAACCCTAAATTCGCCTCGTTCCCTCAATTATTGCAATAGAAATATTTTTTAACAATTTTCCTGAAATTATTGATCAACAAGCTAGCTTCAAACAAAAATTCAATATCCAAAATTCGTTCGATCGCTGTAAATTGGTAATAAGGCATTTTTAGTTCAACTAAGAACTGCTCTTTGCACACTTAACTAAAAATCATCATTTTTGATTTAAAAATCTTATTTTTGTATGTAGATTCAAACTATATAATTGAGTTAGCAATTTACAATACTCGAATTCAACATAAAATTATTTGTTGCTCTGTAGATCAAATTTCCAATTGATATACTTCACTAACAGGTTGAAAACAAATTTTAAAAGCTTGATTTATGTTTAAACAACCTATTTTGTTTTAAACTCAAAGCCTAATAATAGCTAGATGAAAATATTTTAGATTTTGAATAACTTATTAACTCAGTAACAAATCAAAACAGAGAAGAATCAGAACAACACATATATAAACACAGAGCTATATAAACAACATACATATGCAAGCATATTATTATCAATGAATCATACATACAAATTTAATTAAACTTAAGTCTTTAAAAAATTTGTTTACTCACCTGAAAAGTGTTTGTACAGAGATCAATTTTTGTTTTGAAGGCTGCAGTTTGATTTCCTGTAAATCCTTTTTGTTTTGATCTTGAATGATGTTTAAGTTTGTAAGATAATGATGTTTATTTTTCTTTTCTTTCAGGCTTGCTAAGTTATGTTTGAATGAACAAGAATAAAAAGATGTATATATAAAGAAAATAGGTTTTACAGTAGGTGTCTTCTGGTACAAGTTGTTTCCTTTTGGTCAGATTTTTTTGTGTTTTCTGAAAATTGAAATGATATTTGTTTGTGCTGAGATAATGTTATTTAATGCATATGTTACCCTCTATGTTTACATCTTATCCTATTTCTTGTATGTACATAGATTTTGTTTGTAGATATTTGTTTTGTCTTGCATACACATATGAATTTCCATATGTTTTTATTTATGGTTTATCTTATCTTATATATTTATTTTTATTCCTAACATAAATGCTTATTTTTGTTTCTATTTAAGTTTAACTATCCAACACTTAATTCATATCCATATATTTCTATACTTATATATTGTATTGATAAGATTGATTTTATTTTAAACATTTTTTTAAAGACTTTATTAATATTCATGTATTTTTATTATTATATTTCATACTTATATTGAATACTGATAGGACTAATTTCATTTTAAACATTATTATCTATATTACGTTCATTTCATATATTATATCAAATTTTAATAAGATGGAGCCTTTTATTTAACTAAAGAAGATAGATATTATTGTAAATATTTTTGAAAGATTTTATTTTAAATTTTCAAATCAAAGCTTCTTTCATAATACATACATATATATATGTATACATACATATATATATAACTGGAAAATGTTCAAAGTCTTATTCGTTTTTAAAATGATAGGCTTGTATTTTATTTAAATTAGATTAAATGCTTATTAAAATAATATTTCCAAAATCCCGGGTCGTTACATTCCTCCCCCCTTAAAAGAATTTTGTTCCCCGAAATTTAAAACAAAAGTTAATTCAAAAGCTTTTAGATCAACAATCCAAACATACGTATCATCCATACATTAGCAAACGATCAAATAGTCTATGCTAACAAAATCACTAATTATCCGAACAAAAATCTGGATAAGCTTTCCTAAAGCTATCTAGAGTTTCCTAGGTACAATATTTGGAATCCTCGCTCCACTGCACTTTGACGAGCTTCACTACTTTGCTTCTGAGTTGCCTCTCGTCTTGGTCAACGATCTGAACAGGGTTCCTGACCAAAGTCAAGTTTGGCTCGACCTCCAAATCTTCCTGAACTACTGGTTCTACAACTAATGATGGGTCATGGACAAATTTCCTTAGATGGGATACATGAAGTACATTATGAATTCCAGACATCCGTTCTGGCAATTCAATTCGGCAAGCTACAACACCAATTCTTTCCAACACCCGGAATGGTCCTATATATCTCGGGGCAAGTTTTCCCGTCTTTTTGAATCTAATAGCTCCTTTAATCGGGGAAACTTTGACAAAAACTAAATCTCAAATTCCAATGGTCTTCGCCTTTCATCTGCATATTTCTTCTGACGGTCTTGAGCAGCTTTCCTTATCTTCTTGATAAGCTCAACTTTCGCAGAAGCTTCTCGAATCAAATCTGGTCCAAGCACAAGACGATCTTTTGACTCTATCCAACAGGATGGGGATCTACACGGTCTTCCATACAGAGCTTCATAAGAAGCCATCTTAATACTTGCTTGGTAACTGTTATTGTAAGAGAATTGTACTAGATGAAGATGGTCTTCCCATGATCCACCAAAATCCAAAACACAAGCTCGCATCATATCCTCTAGAATTCGGTTAAGCCTCTCCGTTTGTCCGTCTGTTTGTAGATGATATGATGTACTCATTCTCAAACTCGTTCCCGTAGCTGACTGCAGAGCCTCCCAGAACTTGCCGGTGAAGATAGGATCTCGATCACTTACTATACTGACAGGAACACCATGCAATCTGACTATCTCTCTCAAGAAAATCTCTGCTAGAGAAGCTACAGTACGAGTTGCCTTAACCGGTATAAAATGGGCGCTCTTAGTTAAACGATCCACTCATCCATATTCCTTCGTTTCCTTTCTTGGTTCTAGGCAATCCGTCGATGAAATCCACCGAAATCATCTCCCACTTCCATTTTGGGACTTCCAAAGGCTGCAATAATCCGGCTGACTTCTCCTGATCTCCTTTAACTTGCTAGCAGATAGCACAACTATTTATGAATCTAGCAATATCTTTCTTCATACCCGGCCACTAGAAAACCCTTCTTATATCCTTATACATCTTTGAGATTCCCGGATGAATATTTAATCTGGAGTGATGATTCTCAGATAAAACCTCCTGCTTCAATTCCTTGAAATTTGGGACACAAATCCTTCCATTGATCCTCAGTGCCCCTTGGTCATCAATCTTGAAACTGGAACACTAAACCTTCCTAACACTCCTGATGATTCCTCTTAATCTATTATCTACTTCTTGCTTACCCGTTATCCTCTCCAGAAGAGATGGAACCACTTCCAAAAGAGACAGAACTGTATTCCTACTAAGAGCATCTGCTACAACATTTGCCTTCACTAGGGTATACAGGATATCCAAATCATATGATGCCAGAAACTCGACCCATTGCTGCTGCCTCAGATTAAGATCCTTTTGAGAGAAAAGATATTCAATAGTTTGTGATCCGTGAATAACTCAAACTTCTCTCTCAAAAGATAATGTCTCCAGATCTTCAAAGCAAAAACAATGGCTAACAACTCTAAATCGTCCGTAGCGTAGTTCCTCTCATGTGGCTTTAACTGTTGACTCGCATACGCAATAACTCTACCATTCTGCATCAGAACTGCTCCCAGTCCAAATATACAAGCATCTATATAAACCTTAAATTTGCTCTTCCCATCCGGAATAGCTAGCACTGGTGCACTGGTTAGCCTCGTCTTTAATTCCTGAAAATCTTCTTCACATTGGGGTGTCCATTTAAATTTAGCTCCTTTCCTTGTCAGCTTGGTCAGATGCGAAGAAATCTTAGAATAATCCTTAATAAACTTTCTATAGTAGCCAACCAAACCCAGAAAACTACAAACTTCAGTCGGTGTCTACGGTTGCTTCCACTCCAGAATAGTCTCAACCTTTGCTGGATCTATAGAGATACCTTCTCCAGAAACAATGTGCCCTAAAAATTTGACCTTTGATTTCCAAAAATGGCACTTAGAGAGCTTCTCCTTCAAAAATGCCTCCTTAGTGTCTCCAACACAATTCTCAAATGTTGTTTGTGCTCTTCTTCAGACTTAGATTAGACCAGAATATCATCGACGAATATCAGAACGAACTTATTCAATACATCTCGAAAGACTCAATTCATCAAGTCAACAAAGTAGGCGGGAGCGTTGGTTAACCCGAAAGGCATAACCAACCACTCATAGAAAAAATTTGGTCCCATAAATGCAGTCAAGGGAATACTGTCCTCAGCTACCCTTAACTGATGGAAACCTGAAGCTAAATCCAGTTGAGAAAAGACAGAAGCTCCATGTAACTGGTCAAAAAGATCATCAATACGAGGAAGAGAAAATTTGTTTCGAATGGTCACTTTGTTCAATTCTCTATAATCTACACAGAACCTTAGCGATCCATTCGACTTAGTGACAAACACCGCAGTAGAGCCCCAACAAGAAAAAATGGGCCTAATCAAACCCTTCTCCAAAAGATCTTGAGTTTGCTTAACTAACTCCTCCCTTTCTCTAGGAGCCATCCTCCTACTAGGCTGAATCACTAGTTGTAACGTCCCGCCTTTTCGCACGATTTAAACAGACACACATGTCGATTCAAACCATACGGAAGGGCGGATTGTTATGGGATAAATAAGAAACAAGAAAGAAATAAAACAAGACAGAATCTCACAGCGGAAGGATAAAATATAATAATCAAATATACAGTTTAGAAAGCTGTTTACAAAAACATTTATTATATTTATATAATACATATCAGAGTTACACTTACCAATAACAATGCAGCGGAATTAAATAGTGTAGTGAAACCATATTATCTATAGTAATAATAATAAAATCTTTGTCTTCTTCCTCCAGAAATAAAATCTTCAATCCTGAAACGCTCGGAATGACCCGAGCGAATTGAAAAGACAAAACACCCGAGTCAGAACTAAAAGATCTTATGTGAGTTAAATTAACAGAAATAAATATGAGTACGGTAACTCAAGAGATGCTCGGGATTTACATCTCCTAAGGATCCGTTAAACTATTTACTATGTAGTATATTGCGCTATTATAATAGTGTCTAATTGTAAAATAAACTTACTTTTAAATAGCGTTAAGGGGTTACCCATATAGCCCTTAACACAGAATATATTCCCATAGTTTATACAGTACCGTAATATCCCCCGTACTGGGCGTCGTCAGAGGACACTCCATAGGTATGGTACAAAGCTAAAATCGTATAAGGCGCGCTAGGGTAGGTCACACGGCACAACTAGGCAATGACAGGGTAGATATACCAATTACGCTTCCGGGTCGATGGTAACGCGTAGCCGCAGCTACCGCCCACCTCGAACAAACTCCCCCAAAATCAAAATAGAAGTGGCCACTGAATCAATCCAAAGTCAAAGTATAATATCGAAGAGGAGTGTCCGATCAGAGGAATGACCTCATTAACCCGTCGATCGCTCCTGTTTTAGCCACCTTATGCCAACTCACGGGAGTTGGGTCCTCGTATTTACCTTACAGGAAACGTCGCCACCGTCCTACTTCATTCTGGAAACTCCACCGCGTACACGGTTAGTCAAAGTGGTTTTCGGTATCGACAGAGAGTATGTCCAAATCCGATCCCGGTCTCTTTGCCAACCCATCGTTATTATAACACCGCGGTTATTTAAAAATAGTTTATACTTTAAAACCAGAATATAATCCATTTCAAACCATAATATTACGATATCATTTCTTTTTTAAAACCCAAAAAGATTCATTTTGATATTATTTTTATAAAACCCAAATCAATGATATCATTTCCCAAATATAAATCTTTTCCAAAATTTATGCCACTTTTAAAATTTATAATTCCTTGTAACCAAATATTTGAATATTAACTTTCAACATAATACTTCGAAATCCATAGTTTTTAAAACCATTACTTTCAAAACTAAATTTTTTGGATATTCAACAATATATAAAATAAGTGATTTAACTTTATGGTTACTTTGTACGGAAAATAATTTACATGGCTTTGTGAATATTTCTTTACTCAATGTTAAAACCATAATCCAAAATATTATTTCAAGTCCCAACCATTTCAATTTTATATATATTTATATCCATCTTGAGTGTTAATATTTCAACTAAAGTTGGATTTTTATTCTTTCAACAAATCAAATGTTCTATTAATTAGTTTTGAACATTCACATAAAATCCATAAATAATAAGACTTCAATTTCTAGTAATAAATTATATATATTTTCCAATTCAAATTATACTAGAATATTCATTTCAATTTATTTTGGGAAAAATCCAATTGTAAATATACTATCTTAAAATTTCCAACTTAACATTTAAACATAGGATATAAATTATCAAACTCCCTTTTCTAAATTTTCTTCCATTTTAATAAAGAGATTTATACACCTTTTTATTTCAAATTTTTCAACTTCATATGTATATAAATATGGAAGAAAACATTTATTCAGTATAAAAATTAAGATTTTTATAAACCGTATTCCATCCAAACCATAGAAATCACATTAAAAATGGTTATATATAGACCGCGGTGCCTGTATATAGTTTTCTATCCTATGGTCAAGTGATACGGATATTTATCATTTCAATCCGCAATTTAAAAGATATAAAATTTGCGGTTATATATCATTTCAAACCACAATCCCGAATGAATAAATATGCATGATAATTGGCAATATAATGATATATAAATAACATCCATCAATATCATCCATCATCCAATCAAAATCCACAAGCAATATCAATCAATAACAATATGTGTTTGATAATATGCAACAGGTAATAACTGGCAGTTTTATTCAAATTAAATTTATCAACTGTTAATCTAACAATTTTATATTCAGTAAAAATTTATATAACTGTTAACTAGCAGTTCATATGCAAACAAAAATTTCTAACAGTAAATTAATACGCAATAAATCAATTAAATTAACAGTTAAATTTAATAAAATGCAATTCAACAGATATGAATGAAATAAACATGCCAAATGCTCATAAATAAATTTCTATTCATTTCTAAAATTTATTTAACAAACATAAAAGCTTCTACTAATTGTGAGTGGGTCAAAACACTCACCTTTTGAATTTAAATCGAATTTAAATTCAATTTAAACTCAAAAATTCGCCCATCTCAGAATTCGTCCAAACCAGCGTCATCAAGTCCGGAATTAAATTACGATCCTAACAAAAAAAAATTCGTGTGAATCCGACTTCGTATGACAAAGTTATGGCGAAAAATGATGATTGAATTCAAAATTGAAAATAAACAAAATGACACACATTACTTGCCACGTCACCCAAATGAGAAACGCACAGCAACAGTGCTTCTTCCTGAACCCTACTCACGCAACATCTCCACTGGACACGCACGCAACCACCTCCGTTGAACAACGACCGTCGCCTCCCTCTGCCTCCATCCACCTCGTCGCTACTACCATAGCACTCCTCTTCCTCGGCCGCCCCTGATGACCTACGTCCGGTCGCCTCCAGGCTACCACCGGCCGCCGCCTATACATAAGGTTTCGAAACCTTAATCGAAGATCTACGACGATCTAACCGTTGAACTGCCAAACAAATTACATAGATGCGCTCCCCTCGGTTCCCTCTCCAAAACCCAGAAACAGAATCTCGATCCGATAAAGTTTTGTGCGACGATGATGAACGGTTTTGGGGTTGTTTGAATTTATTCTGGATGAACGACAGCTCCAATTGAAAAACGAATTTCACCAGTAGATTACGCGTATCGAATATTTCAACATATATTTTTTCTGGAATTTTCTGAAATTTTTGAGTTTTGACTTTTGATTTTGAACTGTGGATAGATCTGGAATTGGATCTGAGATGTATCCATTGAGGAAGAAAGAAGGTTGAAGAAAATGAACGTACAGCAAAAGAATAGAGACTAGGGTTTATGATCGCATATATATAGACAAATAGAAGAAGGCTAGGTGGGTACGGATAACGAACGCGCTAGACGGTAGTTGGCCCAAAAAGCCCGTTCTGACCCCGGAACGAAATTTATCAAACCCATATATCCAGATAGGTATTTTAAAATATTCTGAACGCGATGGAAAAAGTTTCACGACCAAATTCAATCGTATGAAGAAGTTATGCTGAAAACAAGATTTCCAAATTGATTTCAAATTGATTTTTAATAAAATCGATTTCAAGGCGTTTCGCGTCCGTACGATCAAACGACAAGTCCGATCGATACGAAACTTGAAACCCTATAATAATTCACCGATACGGATCCGATGAAACTGGTTTCGTCGAAATCCGAGTCCGTGACAAAAATGGCTATTTTTAATCTTTATTAAATAAATTAAAATAAATTATAAATCCAATTTTTATATTTCAACTTCTAATATTGGCCAAATTTCATTCCTTATATAATTCAATCTATTCCAAATGATTTAAAAAGCTTGGATGTGGATTAAAATCTATAAGTATATCAATTTTGCAGTGTTAATTTCTGCACTTCTTATTATTTGGAATTATAATTTTTATTCTCAAAACCCAATTATTAAATCATATACTCTTATACTCTCACTTAAATCCAATTAGATAAATAGATTTGATTTCCATTCCAACTCATTTGATTGCAAATAAACTTTTTACCATACATTAAATTCCAAATTATTAATAAACTTTTATTCTCATTTCCTTTACACACAATCATCGTATTATAAAGGTACCTTCCATTGATTTGCCTTAACTTATTTAAGGTAA
The DNA here is from genome assembly GCA_030765085.1 of Allium cepa. Classification (NCBI taxonomy): domain Eukaryota; kingdom Viridiplantae; phylum Streptophyta; class Magnoliopsida; order Asparagales; family Amaryllidaceae; genus Allium; species Allium cepa. Next base: position 459,288,009 of record CM060943.1, read on the forward strand.
CCTTACATTAATATCTATTGCTATGATTTCAAATTATTATCCCCTCATTTTCTTAACTATTATTAATTCCAATCTTAATGAATTCAACATTATAAGTTTGATAAATTTATTAAATTCACTCAATTGTTTACAAATTCCATTTTAAATTCAATAACGTAATATTTTACGTTTAATTCTATTTTATTTGTAGTAAATACCCTTTGTTGGATTTAATATTCAAATTATAAATAAAATCTTGCTTTCTAAAGTTATATCAACAATGGTCCAACTAAATTTGAATTAGCTTTAACTTTATTTTATGGAATTAACTATTTCCATAAATCCAAATTAATAAATAAGGCTTAATTCCTATATTAACTACTTTGGTTCCAATTAACCTTTTATGGTGAATATGAATTTCAAGGTATAATTGAAATCTTATATCCATTTGATTTCACTGTTTCATTTTTATTATTAAATCCATTATAGCCAAATGCATGAAATTAATATACACAAATATTTTAAATCCCAACTTAAGTTTTACTTAACGTATTAATAAACGTTTAAATTTTCTTAATTGCAATAACTCAATTACCTTCATTCTTTTTATTCACGTAGCTAAATCTTGATTTAAAAATCTTTACTATAACCCATAGTCTTATTAAAATAGGAATTTACACTACCTGTAACGTTAATTTCCATCATTAAAGATCTTACACCCTTTGTTCCATAGATTTAGATTTCACAAATTTAGCTACTGCATTAATTCTTATTTATATAACATAAATGTTCATATACTTTGAATTCATTCCCAATTCACCAACTCAATTAATTATGCTTTACAAATGTGTTTCCAATATATAGGTATTTTATACTAATTGTTATCATACCCATAATTACACGCTTATAACTAATTCCCACATTTGCATAAATTTATTTAGTTAGAATGTTTATTAAGGTTTATGCATTTCCAACTTGTGCTGATTTTACACAATTATTATGATTTCTCACAGAACGTTGAATTTATTAAATGACCATTTATTATAATTTAACTCCCTTAATTGAATCAAATGCTTATTATTATATTTTCATTCTTACCATTCCTTCCCATTATAACTCATTTACGTATTTACACATCTCTATCTCAAATATTAATAACCAAACTGATTACAAACACTGTCCTTATCAATCTTCATCCATTTGCTCAGATCTATACTCTTTCATATAATTAAAGTTTATGTTTCTATTAGATTTTTCTCTTTCTACAGACATTAAATTTTTCTATCTACACTTATTGCATTTTTGTATACATGAATACTATTAAAGTTAATATTTATACTAAATTTTATAAATTTCAACTTCCATTCGTTTCTTATCACTAACTTTCAACAAAATGTGACCATCTACATTTACCAAACCTATTGTCATAATGTTTTATTGTTACACTAAGTTACGCAACTACTATACCAAATTTCTACATTTATTCCCAAACAAATTAGAAATTATACTAATCTAATTTATTAAATATTATTAATTTAACGGGTCGTTACAATCTCCCCCACTCAAAACTTTTCGTCCCCGAAAAGGAAAAGAATGGAGAAGGAAGAACAAACAGTACATCTTATTTCAAATATTAACTTATAAACAATATTTTACTGGATTAATTTCCTTTAATGAAATATACTTGTTTTATAATCAATCATATCCATTAATACTTGAATTATTAAAGTTGGAAAAATATTTTTAACAAAATTCTAAGTCCAAAATTTACGAAAAAATTTTGGCAGAGTCTCCTTTGTACGGAGGGACTCTGGAGAAAATATAATATCCAAATATACAAATATATTACATATATTATCCAAAATAAAATATCCCAACACGGGAAAATATATAAAATAGCGCTTTATACGTAATCCGGAAACGTACCTATTTGTCGGACACTATACCTTTTTTTTATTTTGGAACCAAAAGCAGTAGCAGTTGCTTCCATCACCTGTATTCACTTATATAGTCTAAAAGTTAAATATTTATATTACAGTGAAATGTTTGGGTAGATTCAATCATTCATATTCAATCAAATGCAACAACCATACATTTTAGCAACAACACACATCACAAACAAACAATCATTCAATCAAACACAATTAGTTGTTCGGTTCAAATTCTGAAATTGTACGGAATGAAGAATAACTATCAAGTGCATCCGTTACTCAACAGTCTTAGATGGAACTAAGATAGATTATTTGTTCATCCAACAACTCCACAATTCCCTACCCAACAAACATACATCAACCAAACAATTCAAATCAACTCCAAAATAGCTTATTATACATTTATTTCAAAATTCAGTGGTTTGATTTTCTTCCCTTCCTTTATGGAGGAATTTCTTTGTTTCTTACAAGTTTTATTTTTCCAATTATCCCAAAATTCATTATATTTGTATTTCCTTTTATTACTTAAGTTTCCTTTTATTACCTAAGTTTATAAAATAAATTCTCATTAATAACAACAAATATTTTGAATATCTTCATTTCCTTACTTCTTCACTTGTAAGATTTCCCTTAAATTCTTAATCTGCTAACATTCATTCTTATAAGTGGAAGTTTTTATTTATCCATTGACTATGAATTGCAGTCATTTAATTTTTCCTACTTTCCATTATATTAGAATAGGGAAGATTAAAACATACTTAAGTCAATAATCATACAATCAATTCTTATTTTGAATTTCATTTTATATACTTAGGTTCATATCATCTATTAATAATTCTTAACCCTTTTTCAGTAAAATTTCAATTATAACCTAAGTTTATACCATTAAATTCTTATTATAACAGTAATTTATTGAATACTTCATTATTTCCAAAAATTTACTTGTATAATATTCAATTTCAATCCCTTATTTAACATTTCAACTTTTTATATTTGGTAAGTTATTTATGTTAAAGAAAAATGCAATTGAACTTATACAAGTTTTATCTCAACCCTTTTAATTCATTGATTACTTAACCTTTATTTCACCAAAATAATTTAAACCATTAATAAATGGAAATTTAAGAATTAAGTACCGGGTCAAATTTCAAATATTTTTAAAATGATGGATAAATAATTTCTTACAACTTTATATCTCTAATTATATTTAAAATAATTAAAATTTTAGATAATTTCAAATAAATCTGCAGTAGAATTTTACTACAGTGGCCTTTCCCTTCGAAACTCGAAAATGAAAGTCGATGATGCGGCCGTCATCACCGAAATTATTTTCCAGCGACAGAGGGGAAAGTACAAACTTATTTTCTTCAAAATCCTCTTTAAACCAATTCTTTCGAATTATACTAAATATTTATATAAGAAAATATTTATAAACCAAATCATTATATTTCATAAATCCTTTGAAAGCAGAAATTTTTCAAAATCCCGGACTTAGGTTCTAAAAATCTCCAATTTGATTCATTATAATTTCAACTTAGCTTCAGTTAATATTTTTTATTACCTAACACCCAATCTATAGCAACCAAAATATATATCTTTATAAAAAAAATATTTTTATATATAGAAAATATAATAGGCAAAATTATTTCATTCACCTATATTAAAAACAAATATTATGTCGGTCTGTCCTATTAAGTGTTTAGAAATCCCTATTGATGACATAGCGTCCCATGCATCAACCAGAATTTATAAATACAAAATGAAACAGAGTAACATAATATTAAAATCTTTTTATAAAACTAACAAATACGCTCTCTCATATATATACACTCAGCGACTCCCATAGGGTATTACTACCCTATTAACAAAGAGTCAAACCCCACAAAACCAAGGTTTATCGCTAAACCAAAGCTTTGATACCAGATGTAACGTCCCGCCTTTTCGCACGATTTAAACAGACACACATGTCGATTCAAACCATACGGAAGAGCGGATTGTTATGGGGTAAATAAGAAACAAGAAAGAAATAAAACAAGACAGAATCTCACAGCGGAAGGATAAAATATAATAATCAAATATACAGTTTAGAAAGTTGTTTACAAAAACATTTATTATATTTATATAATACATATCAGAGTTACACTTACCAATAACAATGCAGCGGAATTAAATAGTGTAGTGAAACCATATTATCTATAGTAATAATAATAAAATCTTCGTCTTCTTCCTCCAGAAATAAAATCTTCAATCCTGAAACGCTCGGACTGACCCGAGCGAATTGAAAAGACAAAACACCCGAGTCAGAACTAAAAGATCTTATGTGAGTTAAACTAACAGAAATAAATATGAGTACAGTAACTCAAGAGATGCTCGGGATTTACATCTCCTAAGGATCCGTTAAACTATTTACTATGTAGTATATTGCGCTATTATAATAGTGTCTAATTGTAAAATAAACTTACTTTTAAATAGCGTTAAGGGGTTACCCATATAGCCCTTAACACAGAATATATTCCCATAGTCTATACAGTACCGTAATCTCCCCCGTACTGGGCGTCGTCAGAGGGCACTCCATAGGTATGGTACAAAGCTAAAATCGTATAAGGCGCGCTAGGGTAGGTGACACGGCACAACTAGGCAATGCCAGGGTAGATATACCAATTACGCTTCCGGGTCGATGGTAACGCGTAGCCGCAGCTACCGCCCACCTCGAACAAACTCCCCCAAAATCAAAATAGAAGTGGCCACTGAATCAATCCAAAGTCAAAGTATAATATCGAAGAGGAGTGTCCGATCAGAGGAATGACCTCATTAACCCGTCGATCGCTCCTGTTTTAGCCACCTTATGCCAACTCACGGGAGTTGGGTCCTCGTATTTACCTTACAGGAAACGTCGCCACCGTCCTACTTCATTCTGGAAACTCCACCGCGTACACGGTTAGTCAAAGTGGTTTTCGGTATCGACAGAGAGTATGTCCAAATCCGATCCCGGTCTCTTTGCCAACCCATCGTTATTATAACACCGCGGTTATTTAAAAATAGTTCATACTTTAAAACCAGAATATAATCCATTTCAAACCATAATATTACGATATCATTTCTTTTTTAAAACCCAAAAAGATTCATTTTGATATTATTTTTATAAAACCCAAATCAATGATATCATTTCCCAAATATAAATCTTTTCCAAAATTTATGCCACTTTTAAAATTTATAATTCCTTGTAACCAAATATTTGAATATTAACTTTCAACATAATACTTCGAAATCCATAGTTTTTAAAACCATTACTTTCAAAACTAAATGGTTTGGATATTCAACAATATATAAAATAAGTGATTTAACTTTATGGTTACTTTGTACGGAAAATAATTTACATGGCTTTGTGAATATTTCTTTACTCAATGTTAAAACCATAATCCAAAATATTATTTCAAGTCCCAACCATTTCAATTTTATATATATTTATATCCATCTTGAGTGTTAATATTTCAACTAAAGTTGGATTTTTATTCTTTCAACAAATCAAATGTTCTATTAATTAGTTTTGAACATTCACATAAAATCCATAAATAATAAGACTTCAATTTCTAGTAATAAATTATATATATTTTCCAATTCAAATTATACTAGAATATTCATTTCAATTTATTTTGGGAAAAATCCAATTGTAAATATACTATCTTAAAATTTCCAACTTAACATTTAAACATAGGATATAAATTATCAAACTCCCTTTTCTAAATTTTCTTCCATTTTAATAAAGAGATTTATACACCTTTTTATTTCAAAATTTTCAACTTCATATGTATATAAATATGGAAGAAAACATTTATTCAGTATAAAAATTAAGATTTTTATAAACCGTATTCCATCCAAACCATAGAAATCACATTAAAAATGGTTATATATAGACCGCGGTGCCTGTATATAGTTTTCTATCCTATGGTCAAGTGATACGGATATTTATCATTTCAATCCGCAATTTAAAAGATATAAAATTTGCGGTTATATATCATTTCAAACCACAATCCCGAATGAATAAATATGCATGATAATTGGCAATATAATGATATATAAATAACATCCATCAATATCATCCATCATCCAATCAAAATCCACAAGCAATATCAATCAATAACAATATGTGTTTGATAATATGCAACAGGTAATAACTGGCAGTTTTATTCAAATTAAATTTATCAACTGTTAATCTAACAATTTTATATTCAGTAAAAATTTATATAACTGTTAACTAGCAGTTCATATGCAAACAAAAATTTCTAACAGTAAATTAATACGCAATAAATCAATTAAATTAACAGTTAAATTTAATAAAATGCAATTCAACAGATATGAATGAAATAAACATGCCAAATGCTCATAAATAAATTTCTATTCATTTCTAAAATTTATTTAACAAACATAAAAGCTTCTAGTAATTGTGAGTGGGTCAAAACACTCACCTTTTGAATTTAAATCGAATTTAAATTCAATTTAAACTCAAAAATTCGCCCGTCTCAGAATTCGTCCAAACCAGCGTCATCAAGTCTGGAATTAAATTACGATCCTAACAAAAAAAAATTCGTGTGAATCCGACTTCGTATGACAAAGTTATGGCGAAAAATGATGATTGAATTCAAAATTGAAAATAAACAAAATGACACACATTACTTGCCACGTCACCCAAATGAGAAACGCACAGCAACAGTGCTTCTTCCTGAACCCTACTCACGCAACATCTCCACTGGACACGCACGCAACCACCTCCGTTGACCAACGACCGTCGCCTCCCTCTGCCTCCATCCACCTCGTCGCTAGATGTATCCATTGAGGAAGAAAGAAGGTTGAAGAAAATGAACGTACAGCAAAAGAATAGAGACTAGGGTTTATGATCGTATATATATAGACAAATAGAAGAAGGCTAGGTGGGTACGGATAACGAACGCGCTAGACGGTAGTTGGCCCAAAAAGCCCGTTCTGACCCCGGAACGAAATTTATCAAACCCATATATCCAGATAGGTATTTTAAAATATTCTGAACGCGATGGAAAAAGTTTCACGACCAAATTCGATCGTATGAAGAAGTTATGCTGAAAACAAGATTTCCAAATTGATTTCAAATTGATTTTTAATAAAATCGATTTCAAGGCGTTTCGCGTCCGTACGATCAAACGACAAGTCCGATCGATACGAAACTTGAAACCCTATAATAATTCACCGATACGGATCCGATGAAACTGGTTTCGTCGAAATTCGAGTCCGTGACAAAAATGGCTATTTTTAATCTTTATTAAATAAATTAAAATAAATTATAAATCCAATTTTTATATTTCAACTTCTAATATTGGCCAAATTTCATTCCTTATATAATTCAATCTATTCCAAATGATTTAACAAGCTTGGATGTGGATTAAAATCTATAAGTATATCAATTTTGCAGTGTTAATTTCTGCACTTCTCATTATTTGGAATTGTAATTTTTATTCTCAAAACCCAATTATTAAATCATATACTCTTATACTCTCACTTAAATCCAATTAGATAAATAGATTTGATTTCCATTCCAACTCATTTGATTGCAAATAAACTTTTTACCATACATTAAATTCCAAATTATTAATAAACTTTTATTCCCATTTCCTTTACACACAGTCATCGTATTATAAAGGTACCTTCCATTGATTTGCCTTAACTTATTTAAGGTAACCTTACATTAATATCTATTGCTATGATTTCAAATTATTATCCCCTCATTTTCTTAACTATTATTAATTCCAATCTTAATGAATTCAACATTATAAGTTTGATAAATTTATTAAATTCACTCAGTTGTTTACAAATTCCATTTTAAATTCAATAACGTAATATTTTACGTTTAATTCTATTTTATTTGTAGTAAATACCCTTTGTTGGATTTAATATTCAAATTATAAATAAAATCTTGCTTTTTAAAGTTATATCAACAATGGTCCAACTAAATTTGAATTAGCTTTAACTTTATTTTATGGAATTAACTATTTCCATAAATCCAAATTAATAAATAAGGCTTAATTCCTATATTAACTACTTTGGTTCCAATTAACCTTTTATGGTGAATATGAATTTCAAGGTATAATTGAAATCTTATATCCATTTGATTTCACTGTTTCATTTTTATTATTAAATCCATTATAGCCAAATGCATGAAATTAATATACACAAATATTTTAAATCCCAACTTAAGTTTTACTTAACGTATTAATAAACGTTTAAATTTTATTAATTGCAATTACTCAATTACCTTCATTCTTTTTATTCACGTAGCTAAATCTTGATTTAAAAATCTTTACTATAACCCATAGTCTTATTAAAATAGGAATTTACACTACCTGTAACGTTAATTTCCATCATTAAAGATCTTACACCCTTTGTTCCATAGATTTAGATTTCACAAATTTAGCTACTGCATTAATTCTTATTTATATAACATAAATGTTCATATACTTTGAATTCATTCCCAATTCACCAACTCAATTAATTATGCTTTACAAATGTGTTTCCAATATATAGGTATTTTATACTAATTGTTATCATACCCATAATTACACGCTTATAACTAATTCCCACATTTGCATAAATTTATTTAGTTAGAATGTTTATTAAGGTTTATGCATTTCCAACTTGTGCTGATTTTACACAATTATTATGATTTCTCACAGAACGTTGAATTTATTAAATGACCATTTATTATAATTTAACTCCCTTAATTGAATCAAATGCTTATTATTATATTTTCATTCTTACCATTCCTTCCCATTATAACTCATTTACGTATTTACACATCTCTATCTCAAATATTAATAACCAAACTGATTACAAACACTGTCCTTATCAATCTTCATCCATTTGCTCAGATCTATACTCTTTCATATAATTAAAGTTTATGTTTCTATTAGATTTTTCTCTTTCTACAGACATTAAATTTTTCTATCTACACTTATTGCATTTTTGTATACATGAATACTATTAAAGTTAATATTTATATTAACTTTTATAAATTTCAACTTCCATTCGTTTCTTATCACTAACTTTCAACAAAATGTGACCATCTGCATTTACCAAACCTATTGTCATAATGTTTTATTGTTACACTAAGTTACGCAACTACTATACCAAATTTCTACATTTATTCCCAAACAAATTAGAAATTATACTAATCTAATTTATTAAATATTATTAATTTAACGGGTCGTTACAATCTCCCCCACTCAAAACTTTTCGTCCCCGAAAAGGAAAAGAATGGAGAAGGAAGAACAAACAGTACATCTTATTTCAAATATTAACTTATAAACAATATTTTACTGGATTAATTTCCTTTAATGAAATATACTTGTTTTATAATCAATCATATCCATTAATACTTGAATTATTAAAGTTGGAAAAATATTTTTAACAAAATTCTAAGTCCAAAATTTACGGAAAATTTTTGGCAGAGTCTCCTTTGTACGGAGGGACTCTGGAGAAAATATAATATCCAAATATACAAATATATTACATATATTATCCAAAATAAAATATCCCAACACGGGAAAATATATAAAATAGCGCTTTATACGTAATCCGGAAACGTACCTATTTGTCGGACACTATACCTTTTTTTTATTTTGGAACCAAAAGCAGTAGCAGTTGCTTCCATCACCTGTATTCACTTATATAGTCTAAAAGTTAAATATTTATATTACAGTGAAATGTTTGGGTAGATTCAATCATTCATATTCAATCAAATGCAACAACCGTACATTTTAGCAACAACACACATCACAAACAAACAATCATTCAATCAAACAACAATTAGTTGTTCGGTTCAAATTCTGAAATTGTACGGAATGAAGAATAACTATCAAGTGCATCCGTTACTCAACAGTCTTAGATGGAACTAAGATAGATTATTTGTTCATCCAACAACTCCACAATTCCCTACCCAACAAACATACATCAACCAAACAATTCAAATCAACTCCAAAATAGCTTATTATACATTTATTTCAAAATTCAGTGGTTTGATTTTCTTCCCTTCCTTTATGGAGGAATTTCTTTGTTTCTTACAAGTTTTATTTTTCCAATTATCCCAAAATTCATTATATTTGTATTTCCTTTTATTACTTAAGTTTCCTTTTATTACCTAAGTTTATAAAATAAATTCTCATTAATAACAACAAATATTTTGAATATCTTCATTTCCTTACTTCTTCACTTGTAAGATTTCCCTTAAATTCTTAATCTGCTAACATTCATTCTTATAAGTGGAAGTTTTTATTTATCCATTGACTATGAATTGCAGTCATTTAATTTTTCCTACTTTCCATTATATTAGAATAGGGAAGATTAAAACATACTTAAGTCAATAATAATACAATCAATTCTTATTTTGAATTTCATTTTATATACTTAGGTTCACATCATCTATTAATAATTCTTAACCCTTTTTCTGTAAAATTTCAATTATAACCTAAGTTTATACCATTAAATTCTTATTATAACAGTAATTTATTGAATACTTCATTATTTCCAAAAATTTACTTGTATAATATTCAATTTCAATCCCTTATTTAACATTTCAACTTTTTATATTTGGTAAGTTATTTATGTTAAAGAAAAATGCAATTGAACTTATACAAGTTTTATCTCAACCCTTTTAATTCATTGATTACTTAACCTTTATTTCACCAAAATAATTTAAACCATTAATAAATGGAAATTTAAGAATTAAGTACCGGGTCAAATTTCAAATATTTTTAAAATGATGGATAAATAATTTCTTACAACTTATATATCTCTAATTATATTTAAAATAATTAAAATTTTAGATAATTTCAAATAAATCTACAGTAGAATTTTACTACAGTGGCTTTTCCCTTCGAAACTCGTGAAAGTCGATGATGCGGCCGTCATCACCGAAATTATTTTCCAGCGACAGAGGGGAAAGTACAAACTTATTTTCTTCAAAATCCTCTTTAAACCAATTCTTTCGAATTATACTAAATATTTATATAAGAAAATATTTATAAACCAAATCATTATATTTCATAAATCCTTTGAAAGCAGAAATTTTTCAAAATCCCGGACTTAGGTTCTAAAAATCTCCAATTTGATTCATTATAATTTCAACTTAGCTTCAGTTAATATTTTTTATTACCTAACACCCAATCTATAGCAACCAAAATATATATCTTTATAAAAAAAATATTTTTATATATAGAAAATATAATAGGCAAAATTATTTCATTCACCTATATTAAAAACAAATATTATGTCGGTCTGTCCTATTAAGTGTTTAGAAATCCCTATTGATGACATAGCGTCCCATGCATCAACCAGAATTTATAAATATAAAATGAAACAGAGTAACATAATATTAAAATCTTTTTATAAAACTAACAAACACGCTCTCTCATATATATACACTCAGCGACTCCCATAGGGTATTACTACCCTATTAACAAAGAGTCAAACCCCACAAAACCAAGGTTTATCGCTAAACCAAAGCTTTGATACCAGATGTAACGTCCCGCCTTTTCGCACGATTTAAACAGACACACATGTCGATTCAAACCATACGGAAGGGCGGATTGTTATGGGGTAAATAAGAAACAAGAAAGAAATAAAACAAGACAGAATCTCACAGCGGAAGGATAAAATATAATAATCAAATATACAGTTTAGAAAGCTGTTTACAAAAACATTTATTATATTTATATAATACATATCAGAGTTACACTTACCAATAACAATGCAGCGGAATTAAATAGTGTAGTGAAACCATATTATCTATAGTAATAATAATAAAATCTTCGTCTTCTTCCTCCAGAAATAAAATCTTCAATCCTGAAACGCTCGGACTGACCCGAGCGAATTGAAAAGACAAAACACCCGAGTCAGAACTAAAAGATCTTATGTGAGTTAAATTAACAGAAATAAATATGAGTACAGTAACTCAAGAGATGCTCGGGATTTACATCTCCTAAGGATCCGTTAAACTATTTACTATGTAGTATATTGCGCTATTATAATAGTGTCTAATTGTAAAATAAACTTACTTTTAAATAGCGTTAAGGGGTTACCCATATAGCCCTTAACACAGAATATATTCCCATAGTCTATACAGTACCGTAATCTCCCCCGTACTGGGCGTCGTCAGAGGGCACTCCATAGGTATGGTACAAAGCTAAAATCGTATAAGGCGCGCTAGGGTAGGTGACACGGCACAACTAGGCAATGCCAGGGTAGATATACCAATTACGCTTCCGGGTCGATGGTAACGCGTAGCCGCAGCTACCTCCCACCTCGAACAAACTCCCCCAAAATCAAAATAGAAGTGGCCACTGAATCAATCCAAAGTCAAAGTATAATATCGAAGAGGAGTGTCCGATCAGAGGAATGACCTCATTAACCCGTCGATCGCTCCTGTTTTAGCCACCTTATGCCAACTCACGGGAGTTGGGTCCTCGTATTTACCTTACAGGAAACGTCGCCACCATCCTACTTCATTCTGGAAACTCCACCGCGTACACGGTTAGTCAAAGTGGTTTTCGGTATCGACGGAGAGTATGTCCAAATCCGATCCCGGTCTCTTTGCCAACCCATCGTTATTATAACACCGCGGTTATTTAAAAATAGTTTATACTTTAAAACCAGAATATAATCCATTTCAAACCATAATATTATGATATCATTTCTTTTTTAAAACCCAAAAAGATTCATTTTGATATTATTTTTATAAAACCCAAATCAATGATATCATTTCCCAAATATAAATCTTTTCCAAAATTTATGCCACTTTTAAAATTTATAATTCCTTGTAACCAAATATTTGAATATTAACTTTCAACATAATACTTCGAAATCCATAGTTTTTAAAACCATTACTTTCAAAACTAAATGGTTTGGATATTCAACAATATATAAAATAAGTGATTTAACTTTATGGTTACTTTGTACGGAAAATAATTTACATGGCTTTGTGAATATTTCTTTACTCAATGTTAAAACCATAATCCAAAATATTATTTCAAGTCCCAACCATTTCAATTTTATATATATTTATATCCATCTTGAGTGTTAATATTTCAACTAAAGTTGGATTTTTATTCTTTCAACAAATCAAATGTTCTATTAATTAGTTTTGAACATTCACATAAAATCCATAAATAATAAGACTTTAATTTCTAGTAATAAATTATATATATTTTCCAATTCAAATTATACTAGAATATTCATTTCAATTTATTTTGGGAAAAATCCAATTATAAATATACTATCTTAAAATTTCCAACTTAACATTTAAACATAGGATATAAATTATCAAACTCCCTTTTCTAAATTTTCTTCCATTTTAATAAAGAGATTTATACACCTTTTTACTTCAAATTTTTCAACTTCATATGTATATAAATATGGAAGAAAACATTTATTCAGTATAAAAATTAAGATTTTTATAAACCGTATTCCATCCAAACCATAGAAATCACATTAAAAATGGTTATATATAGACCGCGGTGCCTGTATATAGTTTTCTATCCTATGGTCAAGTGATACGGATATTTATCATTTCAATCCGCAATTTAAAAGATATAAAATTTGCGGTTATATATCATTTCAAACCACAATCCCGAATGAATAAATATGCATGATAATTGGCAATATAATGATATATAAATAACACCCATCAATATCATCCATCATCCAATCAAAATCCACAAGCAATATCAATCAATAACAATATGTGTTTGATAATATGCAACAGGTAATAACTGGCAGTTTTATTCAAATTAAATTTATCAACTGTTAATCTAACAATTTTATATTCAGTAAAAATTTATATAACTGTTAACTAGCAGTTCATATGCAAACAAAAATTTCTAACAGTAAATTAATACGCAATAAATCAATTAAATTAACAGTTAAATTTAATAAAATGCAATTCAACAGATATGAATGAAATAAACATGCCAAATGCTCATAAATAAATTTCTATTCATTTCTAAAATTTATTTAACAAACATAAAAGCTTCTAGTAATTGTGAGTGGGTCAAAACACTCACCTTTTGAATTTAAATCGAATTTAAATTCAATTTAAACTCAAAAATTCGCCCGTCTCAGAATTCGTCCAAACCAGCGTCATCAAGTCCGGAATTAAATTACGATCCTAACAAAAAAAAATTCGTGTGAATCCGACTTCGTATGACAAAGTTATGGCGAAAAATGATGATTGAATTCAAAATTGAAAATAAACAAAATGACACACATTACTTGCCACGTCACCCAAATGAGAAACGCACAGCAACAGTGCTTCTTCCTGAACCCTACTCACGCAACATCTCCACTGGACACGCACGCAACCACCTCCGTTGACCAACGACCGTCGCCTCCCTCTGCCTCCATCCACCTCGTCGCTACTACCATAGCACTCCTCTTCCTCGGCCGCCCCTGATGACCTACGTCCGGTCGCCTCCAGGCTACCACCGGCCGCCGCCTATACATAAGTTTTCGAAACCTTAATCGAAAATCTACGACGATCTAACCGTTGAACTGCCAAACAAATTACATAGATGCGCTCCCCTCGGTTCCCTCTCCAAAACCCAGAAACAGAATCTCGATCCGATAAAGTTTTGTGCGACGATGATGAACGGTTTTGGGGTTGTTTGAATTTATTTTGGATGAACGACAGCTCCAATTGAAAAACGAATTTCACCAATAGATTACGCGTATCGAATATTTCAACATATATTTTTTCTGGAATTTTCTGAAATTTTTGAGTTTTGACTTTTGATTTTGAACTGTGGATAGATCTGAAATTGGATCTGAGATGTATCCATTGAGGAAGAAAGAAGGTTGAAGAAAATGAACGTACAGCAAAAGAATAGAGACTAGGGTTTATGATCGCATATATATAGACAAATAGAAGAAGGCTAGGTGGGTACGGATAACGAACGCGCTAGACGGTAGTTGGCCCAAAAAGCCCGTTCTGACCCCGGAACGAAATTTATCAAACCCATATATCCAGATAGGTATTTTAAAATATTCTGAACGCGATGGAAAAAGTTTCACGACCAAATTCGATCGTATGAAGAAGTTATGCTGAAAACAAGATTTCCAAATTGATTTCAAATTGATTTTTTATAAAATCGATTTCAAGGCGTTTCGCGTCCGTACGATCAAACGACAAGTCCGATCGATACGAAACTTGAAACCCTATAATAATTCACCGATACAGATCCGATGAAACTGGTTTCGTCGAAATCCGAGTCCGTGACAAAAATGGCTATTTTTAATCTTTATTAAATAAATTAAAATAAATTATAAATCCAATTTTTATATTTCAACTTCTAATATTGGCCAAATTTCATTCCTTATATAATTCAATCTATTCCAAATGATTTAACAAGCTTGGATGTGGATTAAAATCTATAAGTATATCAATTTTGCAGTGTTAATTTCTGCACTTCTTATTATTTGGAATTATAATTTTTATTCTCAAAACCCAATTATTAAATCATATACTCTTATACTCTCACTTAAATCCAATTAGATAAATAGATTTGATTTCCATTCCAACTCATTTGATTGCAAATAAACTTTTTACCATACATTAAATTCCAAATTATTAATAAACTTTTATTCCCATTTCCTTTACACACAATCATCGTATTATAAAGGTACCTTCCATTGATTTGCCTTAACTTATTTAAGGTAACCTTACATTAATATCTATTGCTATGATTTCAAATTATTATCCCCTCATTTTCTTAACTATTATTAATTCCAATCTTAATGAATTCAACATTATAAGTTTGATAAATTTATTAAATTCACTCAATTGTTTACAAATTCCATTTTAAATTCAATAACGTAATATTTTACGTTTAATTCTATTTTATTTGTAGTAAATACCCTTTGTTGGATTTAATATTCAAATTATAAATAAAATCTTGCTTTCTAAAGTTATATCAACAATGGTCCAACTAAATTTGAATTAGCTTTAACTTTATTTTATGGAATTAACTATTTCCATAAATCCAAATTAATAAATAAGGCTTAATTCCTATATTAACTACTTTGGTTCCAATTAACCTTTTATGGTGAATATGAATTTCAAGGTATAATTGAAATCTTATATCCATTTGATTTCACTGTTTCATTTTTATTATTAAATCCATTATAGCCAAATGCATGAAATTAATATACACAAATATTTTAAATCCCAACTTAAGTTTTACTTAACGTATTAATAAACGTTTAAATTTTATTAATTGCAATAACTCAATTACCTTCATTCTTTTTATTCACGTAGCTAAATCTTGATTTAAAAATCTTTACTATAACCCATAGTCTTATTAAAATAGGAATTTACACTACCTGTAACGTTAATTTCCATCATTAAAGATCTTACACCCTTTGTTCCATAGATTTAGATTTCACAAATTTAGCTACTGCATTAATTCTTATTTATATAACATAAATGTTCATATACTTTGAATTCATTCCCAATTCACCAACTCAATTAATTATGCTTTACAAATGTGTTTCCAATATATAGGTATTTTATACTAATTGTTATCATACCCATAATTACACGCTTATAACTAATTCCCACATTTGCATAAATTTATTTAGTTAGAATGTTTATTAAGGTTTATGCATTTCCAACTTGTGCTGATTTTACACAATTATTATGATTTCTCACAGAACGTTGAATTTATTAAATGACCATTTATTATAATTTAACTCCCTTAATTGAATCAAATGCTTATTATTATATTTTCATTCTTACCATTCCTTCCCATTATAACTCATTTACGTATTTACACATCTCTATCTCAAATATTAATAACCAAACTGATTACAAACACTGTCCTTATCAATCTTCATCCATTTGCTCAGATCTATACTCTTTCATATAATTAAAGTTTATGTTTCTATTAGATTTTTCTCTTTCTACAGACATTAAATTTTTCTATCTACACTTATTGCATTTTTGTATACATGAATACTATTAAAGTTAATATTTATATTAACTTTTATAAATTTCAACTTCCATTCGTTTCTTATCACTAACTTTCAACAAAATGTGACCATCTACATTTACCAAACCTATTGTCATAATGTTTTATTGTTACACTAAGTTACGCAACTACTATACCAAATTTCTACATTTATTCCCAAACAAATTAGAAATTATACTAATCTAATTTATTAAATATTATTAATTTAACGGGTCGTTACACTGGTACTGCTCCTGGAATCAAAATCAATGCGAAACTCTATCTTCCGATGTGGAGGTAAACTTTTGACTTCCTCGAATACATCAAGAAAATCTTGGACCACATCGATATCTTCAACCTTCTCTTGAGAATTCTCAACTCCATGTAAAAGACTACTCAAATGAATTCCAGAATTATCGCACTCACTCTAGAAATTCTACCCAGATCGGTTTCCAGCGAAACTGTTCTCTCTTCACAATTCAGGACAGCTTTATATTTATCGAGCCAATCCATCCCCAATATAAGGTCAAATCCCTTAAAAATCAATACATAAGGGTCACAAGTAAAAGTATGGGACAGATAGGAAACCTTCAAATCCTTACAGATCATTTCTAATTTGGTTACCCCTCCTATAGGATTAGATATGAAGATGGGACAGTCTACAGTACTAGGGGTAAGAAAGAACTTCTCTACGGATTCTAGAGAAATAAAACTCAAAGAAGCACCCGAATCAAACAAAACTTTAATATACTTGCCATTTAAAAGTAATGTACCTTCCAATACTCCCTTGCCTTTAGATGAAGTAGATGGTGCACCTTCCAAAGCAAATACTCTATTCTGCTGAGCTTTATGAAGTAGCGGGCAATTCTTGATCATATGACCTGATTGGTGGCAATTGAAGCATAAAGATTTCTGAACTAAAGTCGAACCTGGTCCACTATAATGCTGCTGCGCTGTTGCTGAAATCCTTTCCTGGAACACTTATTCGCTAAGTGACCTTCTTGTTGACACATATAACATTTGTGAGGTCTGTTGTTACTTCCAGTCTTCTTCTTGTTCTGCTTCCTCCAATTGGAATTGAACTTCCTCTTATTTGGATTAGCAAAATTCCCTCCCGATGCTGCTACTGGGCCACTGGTTTCTTGTTCATCAAATCCTCATATCTGAGTTCTATATCAATTAACTCAACAAAAGATCCTTTCAAGTGCGTCGTCATCTTTTCCTGAAATTCTGGCCTCAATCCTTGCACAAGCATTTCGTTCTTTTTGAGGGGAGTATCAATGAGCCCTGGTCCATTGCAAGAAAGTTCATTGAATTTAGTCTCATACTCAGATATAGACATGCTACCCTGCTTCAAATTCTGAAAATCCTGGAACAGACGAGTTTTCCCTGTTGTTGGCATGAATTCCTCCTCAAATAACTCTTTAAATCTTTCCCAAGAAATGTCGTCCTCAGAGATATTTGTTGTCATTGCATCCCACCAGGCTGCAGCGCCTTCCTGCAATTGCCATGAAACCATTTACCTTTTCTGCTCATCAGACAACTTCATACTCTTAAAGATGCGCTCACAAGAGCGTAGCCAAGCTTGGACCTCAATTATCGTCTCTGACCCTTTTAATGGTTTACCTCCAAGGTTGATGAAGTCCTTGCATAAAGCGGCAAAAATAACCTGAGGCGGTACTGGATCTACAGCCTCATGAGCAGTTTGACTTTGTCCATTATCAATCGAGGTACCGCCCCTACCTCTGCCTCTCCTTCCAGAACTCATGTTGGCAACTTGGACAGGTAACTCAACAAATTTAGATAGGTATATAATTATATGAAAATACAAATACGCGCTCTCAAGATAGATATTAATACTCCAGAGCCTAGGTATTATCTCAACTTATGCTCTGATACCAACTGTGACAACCCGCCTTTCCAACCACCGAAATACGTATCATCAATAAGAAAAGAAAGAGATAGAAATAGAAAAGATAGATAGAAAAAAATAACAACATCAGAATCTCACAGCGGAACGGAACAAAATATAATACATCACATAACTATTACATAGTTTTTACATATATCAATGTTACACAATATTATACAACAAGACAGTCATATATATATCTTCCATTACATACATCCCAAAATACAACATACATCAACTAACACAGTGGAATTAGATAGATATATACATCTGGACTTCTGCTCCAAGCTCCTCTAGATCTTAACAATTTAAAATCTATCACTTGGCTACTCTAAAATTTTGAGAACCCAAGAGTTTATGAAAAACAGAAATAAATTCCGGGTCAGACATGGATCTGGTGTGAGTAAATGGGTTAAAGTTGTTTAACTTTTAAAATCATTTGAAAATAAAGGTATCACGTAAGACTTCCCACACATAAACACGGGTAAGGTAAACCATACGCTAACCAAAACATTTTATAGGAAATCCAGTGATATTATAATAGGGTTTTTAAGTAAATAGAAAATAGCCAAAATTGTTACATGATTAAATTCTAGCTACTAGCCACAAAAGTGGGTAATACAAATCAAAACAGTAGGGTCTCGTAGGGAAAATGGGTTTCCATCAATGGCAGGGCTATTGGGGTACTGCCCGTCACAGTACGGGGCCTAGATCACCGTACCGAGACCCCCTGCAACACAAGGCCTGAACCATTCCTTACTGAAAAGTTCCAAACAAGATAACCCCGCAATTGTGGCCAACAACTGCCCACACAGCCGAAATAAAGGGACATCTAGGCAGGGGTATATCTCGTCCTACTTGGGTGCTACCCACATAACCTTGCTGCATCTCCCCTGTTTTAGCCATTCCCGGTTTATGAGGCTTGAGGCTATGATAATGCTCATCGTCCACCTGATGATGTTCTGAAAGCATTTAATCCATACAAGTTCGTTCCGCGTTCGAACGAAACCGAAGGCATTATTTCGTTACACTCATTTTGGAATCACCCTCAGAGTTAATGACAATAACCCTTACACACCATCTCGATCTTCACTTGAAATGCCATGACCTATCGTTTAATTTGGATCGATGTGGTTTTCGGATAATCATAACAGAAACCCGATCCCGGTCTCATCGAAATCCAATCGCCATTTTAGAGGTTAAGTTGATTAATAGTTTAAACAATCCAATTCAACACTTTTAATTCACATAGCATTTATCACAGATAAATCATACACAATCATGATAGATATATCAAGGCATATCACAGAATATCATAGAATATCACCAAATAGATATCACAAAATCAGATATTCTATTTATACAATCATCTATAAGCAAGCATCTTTAATCCGGATCGATAATTTATTAATTAATTAATTATTCCATTTCAAACCATTTATTTAATTAATCACTTCTTAACTAATTTATTAAACCTTAATTACTTAATTCATTTCTCCTTCATTATTAATTAATAACCTTAATTATTAATAAAACTTAATTTCAAATTGATTAATCCTTAATTATTTATTTAATTAACTACTAATTATAAATTAATTAACTTTAACTATCTAATCAACAATTTTTAACTACAAATTAATTAGACACTTAATTATTAATTAACAATCTTTAATTACAATTATAAATTAATCATTCTTAATTACCTTTTCAAACAATTAATTAATAATAATTCATCTCAAGTAACATTTTAGAATCTTCTTTAATAACTTTGAAATCAAATTATTACTAACTTAAAAGCTTTAATTTTAATTAAATTTAAAACTTGCCTTGTATTAACTACTTAATTAAAGAATTAATTGGATTTTAAAACATTGTTAATTATTTACTTAACTCATTAAAACTTGAAATAAATTATTAACTTAATTTGTCAAACATAAATTAAGCCATTAATATTCAAAATTGTTTAAGGTGATATAACTTCAATTTCTATTAAGCTGAAGGTTTCGAAACTACACCTGAGAAAATCCCTACGTTTACTCGAGTTAAAGCTCAAGCTTCTCTTCCTGTTTCCCGAGTTGTTCTTCCTTCCTCTCATACGTTCTTCCTCCTCTCTTTTTTTAGTTAAGTTATAAACTGTTGTAACAAGTCAGCACACTCACGCACCCAGGTTTCACCCGAAGCATTCCCCCATCTTTCTCAAGTGACAACTCGAGTCGCTCACCATCAACCCCTGACACCATTACAAGGCCGTGCACGTGCACAGCACTTTGCCGGCGCTTCGGCGAAGTTTGTTACCTCTGGCAAGTCGCGAAACTCTCCTACACTCAAAAACAAAACTCGATTCGACGCCAAAAATTCCAAATCGAAATTTTGCCTTTCGTTCGAAACTGTAATTCGAACACACCAAACAAAATGCCTCGTCCCACTCGCGCCGACCATCAGAGGCGACACAACTCCGGCCTCATCTCGCCGATACCCTATTCTGCTTTCCCCCTCAATTTCGTGCAGCTCGATCACTCCGAGGAGACGCAATCACCTTGCTACTGACCATGTCCAAAACTCAAGCATAAACCCTAAATTCGCCTCGTTCCCTCAATTCTTGCAGTAGAAATATTTTTAACAATTTTCCTGAAATCATTGATCAACAAGTTAGCTTCAAACAAAAATTCAATATCCAAAATTCGTTCGATCGCTGTAAATTGGTAATAAGGCATTTTTAGTTCAACTAAGAACTGCACTTTGCACACTCAACTAAAATCACCATTTTGTTTTAAAAATCTTATTTTTGTATGTAGATTCAAGCTATATAATTAAATTAGCAATTTACAATACTCGAATTCAACATAAAATTATTTTTTTCCCTGTAAGTCAAATTTCCAGTTGATATACTTCACTAACAGGTTGAAAACAAAATTTAAAAGCTTGATTTATGTTTAAACAACCTATTTTGTTTTAAACTCAAAGCCTAATAATAGCTAGATGAAAATATTTTGGGTTTTGAATAACTTCTTAACTCAGTAACAAAACAAAACAGAGAGAATCAAAACAACACATATATAAACACAAAGCTATATCAACAACATACATATGCAAGCATATTATTATCAATGAATCATACATATAGATTTAATTAAACTTAAGTCTTTAAAAAATTTGTTTACTTACCTAAAAAGTGTTTGTACAGAGAGCACTTTTGTTTTGAAGGCTGCAATTTGATTTTCCTATAAATCCTTTTTGTTTTGATCTTGAATGATGTTTAAGTTTGTAAGATAATGATGTTTATTTTTCTATTCTTTCAAGCTTGCTAAGTTATGTTTGAACGAACAAGAATAAAAAGATGAATATATAAAGAAAATAGGTTTTACAGTAGGTGTCTTCTGGTACATGCTGTTTCCTTTTGGTCGGTTTTTTGTGTTTTTTGAAAATTGAAATGATATTTGTTTATGCTGAGATGATGTTATTTAATGCATATGTTTCCCTCTATGTTTACATCTTATCCTATTTCTTGTATGTACATAGATTTTGTTCGTAGATATTTGTTTTGTCTTGCATACACAAATGAATTTCCATATGTTTTTATTTATGGTTTATCTTACCTTACATATTTATTTTAATTCCTAACATAAATTCTTATTTTTGTTTCTATTTAAGTTTAACTATCCAACACTTAATTCATATCTATATATTTCTATACTTATATTTGATAAGATTGATTTTATTTTAAACATTTTTTAAAGACTTTATTTATATTCATGTATTTTTATTATTATATTTTATACTTATCTTCAATATTGATAGGATTAATTTCATTTTAAACATTATTATCTATATTACATTCATTTGCATATATTATATCAAATGTTAATAATGTTAATAAGATAGAGCCTTTTATTTAATTAAATAAGATAGATTTTATTGTAAATATTTTTGAAAGATTTTATTTTAAATTTTCAAATCACAGCTTCCTTCACATACATATATATATAAAAAAAATAACTGGAAAATGTTCAAAGTCTTATTCGTTTTTAAAATGATAGGCTTGTATTTTATTTAAATTAGATTAAATGCTTATTAAAATAATATTGCTAAAATCCCGAGTCGTTATGCTTTTACATCTAATTTCATAGAGAAATTGTATTCAAATATGGGGATATAGTCTATTATTTTCTATGTACAACTGTTAGTCACTAAAGTGAACTACAGTCTGCATTCATAAGATGAAGTATTCGAGTGTGCCATATTGTCCGTAATTTAGGTAGGAATTCTTCTATCTAAGTTTCGTCCAATTTCGAGTTAGTATGAAGAAGTTATTGCATTATGAACAAAAAAATAGCTGCTTCTGCCTAGGCGAAGTTCAAGCACGGGGATGTAGCCGTTATTTTCTAAGTACAACTATTATTCACCACGGAGAGCTACAGTCTGCGTTCACAAGATAAAGTATCTGAGTGTAACATATTGTCCGTAATTTAAGTGGGAGTTCATTGGTCGAATTTTCATCCGATTTCGAGTTAGTATGAAGAAGTTATTGTAGTATGAACGAAAAAAATAGCAGCTTCTGCCTAGGCGGAGTTTAAATACGGGGATATAGTCCATTATTTTCTAAATACAACCGTTAGTCACCATAAAAAACTACAATCTACATTCACAAAATAAAGTATTCAAATGTGCCATATTGTCCGTAATTTAGGTGGAGGTTCATTGGTCGAAGATTCATCCGATTCCAAGTTAATATAAAGAAGTTATTGTAGTATGAACGAAAAAATAATGGCTTCTACCTATGCGGAATTCAAATACGGGGACGTAGCATTGTGATGACTTGGAAAATTTAACATTTAAAATTGAAATATTTGAATGAATTTTTAATAATTAGAGATTGATTTAACTTGAATTTAAAATATCAGAATGAGTTTGGCAATTTAATTATTGAATTTAATTCATTAAAGTTGGATAAAAATTTGAATCTTCAGTTTTAAGCTGATTGAAAATGTTTTAAAGGCTTAGAAAATTAATATTGATAATACTAAAAATAATAAAAGCATCAGAGTTGAATTTGAAACCATTTTGTTTAGTATTGAAATTATATCGTTTAAATCGATATTTAAAAATTTGCCTTTCGGGACACAGTCTCAGAATTCAACGAAACCAGTTTCATTCAATCCTTAATATTGTTTTGTTATCGAATTTCAATTTTCATAGTGTTTGGAGTTGTCGTGTGGTCGTGCAATAAGCAAACGCGCTTAAAATTATGTTGAAACTAATTTAATAGCTGAGTCCAAAAGGCTATCTTCTCCATACGATCGAATTTGGTGTCGAAACCTTTTCCATTGCATTCGGAATGGGCTTATAACATTATAAACGCCTGGCGGCACACTTCGATTGGAGATCAAAATTTTTAGTCACGGAAATCGAAACGATTTGAATTTAAATTTAAATTTAAATAATAATAATTGTTTTACAAGACAGAGTTTACATGTTTTCTTTCTTCTAACATCTGGCATTTATTTACAAACACTTGACAAAAATGTTTACATGCGTCTTAAAAAAAGGGATTGATTATATCGTAAGGAAAAAAATTAAATAAACAAAACCAGGATTTGGATCTCGTCCTCTTCCTAATTCAAACGACCTCCCTCTTTAAAAAAAAAAACCTAAACAAAAATCGATTGCGCAAGCACGGCAGCGATAGTCAGGCAATTCCAGTTTCTCGTGAGGGCTCGCCAGCACGAATTCAGGCATTGGTCAACGGCGCCGCCTTGGGTGTCATGAAATTCATTGTCGCGATTCGTTCGAAATCAAAGTAGAGGGGTCATGTGCGCAAGAGATGGCAGCCTCGAAGGGATGCCAAGTACCATCGCGAGCGAGCATGAGATTTGGGGTTTTCGATTGCGCGTCGGGTTGTTGGGTTTGTCGAGACAGTGGGATTCGTGACCGATGGTGGTGGCATCGCTGGTCGCGATTTTGGCTGTAGGTTCGAAGTCGAGTGTCGATGGTGGCTTAGGGCTATGATGGCAGTGAGGTATTTTATAGTTTTAATTAATTAATCTAGGCTGAAAAAAAAAATACACTTGCAGATTGAAAATAAAATAAAATAAAGGAACTGATGTAGATAATTTACAATAAGATATTTCCAGTTTATCTTATTTAAATTTTATATGTATGAATATATTATAGAAATAAAACACATAATTATTTTAGTTCAACGGTATATATTTAGAAGACCTTTACCAATAAATACGGATATTAAAATATTTAGAATAAATAAAATTAGATTTCTGAAATCTATCATTTATTTTTAAGTGTATATATATGTAGCTTAAAAAGAGAATTATTTAAAAGAAAATTAGTTTAAAACTAAATTATTAGTTTAAAATTTATTTCTTTGATTGAATTAAATCATTGGTTAAAAAAATAAAATAATTGATTAATTAAATTTATCCAATAGGAATTTAACTGTTCAACTAATTCGAATAATACTAAAAACCGTATGATGTTTATTACAAGGTTTAAATATCGAGAAAAATAAACTGGAATGGAAAATGCATTGCATGCAAAGCAAATGTGAGATCGCCTCACTCAATCGGATTTTCTGATTTAAATTTTAAATAGTTAAATTCAAAATTGTTGATTGTGTGCTTGGATGATAAATTATTATTAGTTATATTGATTTAGACTCTATGCACCGTGTCATAGCGGATAATATTATATTAAACTCATTTACCGCGGTATTCCACCTTGAAGTGGAATTGGTATTATATATGTATTTGAAGTTATTGATTTCCCTCATTATGTCGCAGATGAGACCCTATGCGCCGCGTAATAGCGATGATATTTTATAAATCCCATATACCGCGATATTTCACCTTAAAGTGAATTGGTATTATATTGTTGTGTTAACATCTGTGGATGCAGGGAAACAGGTTGGAGGGATCCAACTGGATTCCTCAAATATTTGAATTTGTTTAAAGGCTGTGTGTTGTTTTATTTATAATCTCCGTGTGATTATATTTGTGATTGAAACCATTGAAGGCTATAGTTTAGCCGAATATATTTTTGGTTTCGTAGGATACCAGAAATATTAAATTTATTTTAGGGAATTGAATAAATTTAAAAAAAGAAATTTTAAAAGGATAAAGTTTTATTTTTGAATCCTACTGAATTAATTTCAAAATATGGGAGAGGATTTTAATAAATGAGTTTTGAGTAATATTGTTTAATAGCTGAAGAATTTATTTTAAAATATGGATTTTAAATAGTTTGAAAGAGAAAGGAATTTATTTTAAAAATAAATTCGAAAATTGATTCAGTGTTTAAAAAAATAAATCTTTGGGAAACTAATATGAAAATTGATTCAGTGTTCAAATAAATTTAGGAAATCAATTTGAAAATTGACTTGGTGTTTAAAATAAATCTTTGGGGAATCGATTTGAAAATTAATTTGGTGTTTGGAAATAAATTTAGAAATCAATTGCGGAAATTGATTTGGTGTTTGAAAATAAATATGGAAATTAATTTAGTGCTGAAAACGAATATTTGAAAGTCGATTTGAAAATCGTATATCAATGGATATTTGGAAATTTAAATTCATTATGGGGATTTATAAAGGAAAGGGGAATTCGTTTTAAAACTAAGCATTTGGTTATTTTTTAAAAATGTGAAAGGAATTTATTAATTTGGAACGTAAATTTAAAAATAAATCAAGAAAGATTTGTCGATTGATTTGGATGAACCATTTTGAAATGGAAAATGTATTTTCCCTAGAAATCCAAGCATGATTTCAAAGTAGCCTATAAATATAAATTAAAAAATTTTGAGGATGGTTTTAGAAAGGATACTTTGGATAAATTATTTTCTTAAGCTACTTTTGAAACTTTAAAGTATAAATTTATTTAATTAATTTTAGAAGGTATTATTTTAAAAATAAATTAAATTGATATTTTTTTTGAGAAATAGTTATTTAAATAGTTATACCTTATCTACTTATTTTATTTTAAAATTAGTTTGGACTTTAGTTTTTATATGAAATGTTAGTATAATATTTTCATAACTAATATTCAAGTAAATGTTTTAAAAATAGTTTTATTTTAAAACATTTCCAAGTATATTTTGGATAATTACTTTAAATTATTTTAAAGTATTTGAACTCGACATATTTTCATTGGAAATGAATAAATATTTGAAAATATATTTCGCGTAAGGAAAAATGATTTGAAATTTGTTTTCAAGGAATTGAAAATGTGGGAAGTGATTTGAAATTCGTTTTCAAATGGTTGAAGTGTTAAGATTATATCTTGCGAAGATATTTTGAAAATAAATAATTGAGGAGGGAATTATTAAAATCTTGGTGATTGTTGTGAATGTTGATTGATAGTTAAATAACCGACTACCAATATTGGCCTTTTAATGGCATTTGAATTTCGACGCGACTGGGGGTCGGATTCCAAATGAATATTCGAAAACCACATCGAATCTTTGTGATTGTGTTGGATCTTTTATTTAAAAGATCAAAGTGGAAATTTGTTGTGATTTGTTTGAAATATGAATGTTACACTTATTTTTAAAATAAGCGCTCATAATTCAAATTAGCCGGGAGAGGACTTTATGTCATAAAACCCATTTCGAATAATGATACGGCAAAATGGGATTGCAATTGAAGATGGTGTTGAAGATCGGGTATTTTCAAAAGCGAAAGGATTACCTGTCGAATGTCTCCACACCGGGTTGCTTCGGTATAGAGAATTTATCACCCTTTGTGATCAGGATTCCAGACGTGATTAGTGAATATCCGGATTACAAGGGCTTCTTTTGAAGTGCCTTCGGTTCCATTCGATCCCGGAACAGACTTGTATGGATGTGTGTTTGACGTTACACTTTGAGATGTAAAGCTGGTTTCTATCAAATACATTTCTGTTGGTGGCGGAGAATTTATTCTCTTAGCTTAACATCCTTCTCTGAGACGTACGAGCTCAGAGGTTACGTAGTTGATGGTTACCAGTGATACATTCCCAATTTGGTAATGTGGCATATGAAGTGCTGTTGATCATTTGTTGTTCGAAGCATGACTTTGTGAAAAGTGTAGCTTTGTGGACG
Organism: Allium cepa; assembly: GCA_030765085.1. Taxonomy (NCBI): domain Eukaryota; kingdom Viridiplantae; phylum Streptophyta; class Magnoliopsida; order Asparagales; family Amaryllidaceae; genus Allium; species Allium cepa. The sequence continues at coordinate 459,315,941 of CM060943.1, forward strand.
AGATCTCGTCGGACCTCACAACCCAAGGTCGAAAAAGGAAGGATGCGGCAAGGTTATTTGGGGGTAGCGTCCCCTGAGGGTATGTCATTTCCTTCTGGAAAAGGGTTATATCATGATATGGAGCCCAGATATTTAACCTATGTGGTTGTTGCAAATTTATTATACTTTTTTGTTGCTCTGTGGTTGAGGATCCTCGGATAAAGGTCGCAAACGACCGGGGAATGTCATACTCATGTAGTAATTACCTAGTTACCGAGGTATCCCCGCCTTGTGTTGGCAGAGAGCTGGTTAAGTTCTCGGGGCATCCCTACAGAGGCGTACCCATGTGGCATAGGAAGTTCCTTAACCTGACCATTTGTTGGAAATCCAAAGAAACAATATGAGCCTTTTACGATTGCGATTGTATAATCTACCTCCTAAGGAGGTAGCTATAGCAGGCATAATATAATGGTACCTATGCTGGCTAAGATTAATATTATACTTTCTAAAGGTTTTCTGCACTATGCACTAATAATAATATTATCAAAAAGGATTTTGCGTATCAAGCATGTTTGAGTATCATAAGGAGAAATCTCCTCCAATTGTGTGCTTGTATTGTGTGTGTGCGGGGAGGCCTTATGGTAGTTTCATTTTCCAAAAGCATAGCGGATTTATTTTCATTTCTTTGTGAAAATAACTATTTTTACGATCTCACACCAGTCCCATGACTGACCTGGAGTTTATTATTTCCTTTCTAAACTCTAGGTGCCCACCAATTTCCACACGGACAGCCTAGGCTCAGGTTATCATTATTCTGGAGCGAAGTCAGAAAAGATATTCTGTGGAGATTTGGAGTTCAAGCTGGATGGCGAAACGTATCATTATACTATGTATTATCCGCTACGTTGGGATTGCTGTAATTTCACTTTTGATATGGATTAGTTGTCGTAAATGCCTAGTGTTGTATTGTGTCGTTGTAAACTCTGATAATGTGATGTATAAACTAATATAGTGCTTTTGTTTTAAAGATCATTCATTTATCTATTATATATATTGTTCCGCTGCGAAATGTGAGATTCTGTTATTTTTTTCTTTTATCTTCTTCTCCTTTAACCCTAACGGTTCGGTTTTCCTGCATTCGATTGTGCGGCATTTTGATACAGTGGACGTATTGATGTCGATTTTCGGACGTCGAAAAATTAGGTCATTACAAGCATGTTATTTTTCAAGTACAACTGTTAGTAACCACGGAGGACTACAGTGTGCGTTCACAAGATGAAGTATTTGAGTATACCATATTATCCGTAATTTAGGTAGGAGTTCATCGGTCGAAGTTTTGCCTGATTGCGAGTTAGTATGAAGAAGTTATTACAGCCTGAATAAAAAAATAGCGGCTTCTGCCTAGGCAGAGTTTAAATATAAGGATGTAGCATTTTATTTTCTAAGTATAACGATTAGTTACCTTAGAGAACTATAGTGAGCGTTGAAGTGGAGATATGGCCTGTTATTTTCTAACTACAACTGTTAATCACCATGGAGAACTATGGTATACACTCATAAGCTGAAGTATCCGAGCGTTCTATATTGTCCATAATTTAGTTGGGAATTTATCGGTCGTAGTTTTGCCCGATTCCGAGTTAGTATGAAGAAGTTATTGTATTATGAACAAAAAATATAACGGCTTTTACCTAGGCGGAGTTAAAATACGGGGATGTAGCCTATCATTTTCTAAGTATAACTATTAGTCACCATGGAGAACTAGGTATATGTTCACTAGATGAAATATCCGAGTATACCATATTTTCCGTAATTTAAGTGGAAGTTCATTGGTCGAAGTTTTTCATGATTCCGAGTTAGTATGAAGAAGTTATTACAGTCTGAAGAAATAAATAGTGGTTTTTTCTTAGGCGGAGTTCAAATATGAGGATGTAGCCTGATATTTTCTAAGTATAACTATTAATCACCATCGACAACTGCAGTGAACGTTGAAGTGTAAGTACAACTGTTAATCACCATGGAGGACTACGATATACGTTCATAAGCTGAAGTATCCGTTTGTTTTATATTGTCCACAATTTAGGTGGAAGTTCATCGGTCATAGCATTCCGAGTTAGTATGAAGAAATTATTACGGTTTGAACAAAAAAATAGCGGCTTATGCCTAGGCGGAGTTCATATACGGAGATGTAGCCTGTTATTTTTTATGTACAACTGTTAGTCACCATGGAGAACTACGGTATACGTTCACCGGATGAAGTATCTGAGTGTTCCTTATTGTCTATAATTTAGATGGAAGTTCATCGGTCGAATTCTCACTTGATTCTAAGTTAGTATGAAGAAGTTATTCCAATCTGAACAAAAAAGAGCGGCTACTGCCTAGGAGGAGTTCAAATATGAGGATGTGGCCTGTTATTTTCGAAGTAAAACTGTTAATCACCATGGAGAACCATGTTATACGTTCAGAAGATGAAGTATCCGAGTGTTCCATACTGTCAGTAATTTACAGAGGAATTCATCGGTCGAAGTCTCGCTTGATTCCGAGTTAGTTTGAAGAATGTACTATAGTATGAACGAAAAATAGTGGCTTCTGCCTAGGAGGAGTTCAAATAAGGGGATGTAGCATGTTATTTTCTAAGTACAACTGTTAGTTACCATGGAGAACTACGGTATACGTTCACTAGATGAAGTATCCGAGTGTTCCTTATTGTGTGTAATTTAGATGGGAGTTCATCGTTCGAAGTCTCGTCTGATTTCGAGCTAGTATGAGGAAGTAATAGGAGTCTGAACAAAAAAAGAGCGGCTTCTACTGGGGGAGTTTAAATATGGGGATGTAGCCAATTATTTTCTAAGTACAACTGTTAGTCACCCAAAGAACTTCGGTATACGTTCACTAAATGAAGTATCCGAGTGTTCCTTATTGTCTGTAATTTAGATGAGAGTTCATCGTTCGAAGTCTCGTCTGATTTCGAGCTAGTATGAAGAATTATTGCAGTATGAACAAAAACAATAGCAACTTCTACCTATAGGAGTTCAAATGTGGGAATAGAGCATGTTATTTTTTAAGTGAAATTATTAATCGCAACGGAGAACTATGGTATACATTCATAAGCTAAAGTATCTAAGCGTTCCATATTATCTGTAATTGAGGTGGGAGTTCATCGGTCGAAGTTTTGCTTGATTTCGAGTTAATATGAAGAAGTTATTGTAGTACGAACAAAAAAAATAGCAGCTTCTACCTAGGCGGAGTTTAAATATGGGGATGTAGGACATTATTTTCTATGTACAACTGTTAGTTATCATAGACAACTACAGTGTGCGTTCACTAGATGAAGTATTCGAGTGTTCCTTATTGTCCATAATTAGGTAGGAGTTCATCGGTCGAAGTCTCACCTGATTCCGAGTTAATATAAAGAAGTTATTGGAGTCTGAACAAAACAAAAAAGCGGTTTCCGCATAGGCTGAGCTCAAATATGGGGATGTAGCATGTTATTTACTAAGTATAATTGTTAATCACCATGGAGAACTACGGTATACGTTCATAAGCTGAAGTATTCGAGTGTTCTATACTGTCCTTAATTTAGGGGGAGTTCATCGGTCATAGTTTCAACTAATTCCGAGTTAGTATGAAGAAGTTATTGCAGTATGAACAAAAAATAGCGGCTTGTGCCTAGGCGGAGTTCAAATATGGGGATGTATCATATTATTTTCTAAGTACAACTGCAAGTCACCAAGGAGAACTATGGTATACGTTCACTAAATGAAGTATCCGAGTGTTCCTTATTGTCTGTAATTTAGATGGAAGTTCATTGGTTGAAGTCTCGTCTGATTTTGAGTTAGTATGAAGAAGTTATTGTAGTCAAAATAAAAAAGAGTGGCTTCTTCCTAGAGGAGTTCAAATATGTGGATGTAGTCTGTTATTTTCGAAGTAAAATTGTTAATCATCATGGAGAACTGTGGTATACGTTCATAAGTTGAAGTATCCGAGTGTTCCATACTGTCCATAATTTACGTAGGAATTCATCGATGGAAGTCTCACTGATTCTAAGTTAGTATGAAGAAATTATTAAAGTATGAACAATAAAATAGCGGCTTCTGCCTAGGCAAAGGTCAAATACAGGGATGTAGCCTGTTATTTTCTAAATAAAACTGTTATACATTATGGTGAACTACGATATACGTTCATAAGTTGAAGTATTCGAGTGTTCCATATTGTAATTTAGGTGGAAGTTCATTGGTCAAAGTCTCGCTTTATTTCAAGTTAGTATGAAGCACTACAAGAAAACTCGTTATTAGATGCATTAATTGGTAGCGTTTAAAGCCAATTGCAACCACTACTTACTTAGAAGAACAAAAATAAATAAATCAACGCTACTAATTGTATGGCGCCAATAATTTGGTAAAATTTTGATGAAAATTTTATTTGGCCGCTAGTCTTTCTTTCTTTCGCTTACATGCGTGTATTAAATAACCTAAATAAAAATGGAGTCAGATTGTCAGCCATCACCCCTCATCTCTTCCTCATCTCCTCGTTTACTAACTCCTTCACTCTAACCTTGTCCCCAAACTTTCTCTCTTGTTCAACCCACATCTATCTCATTCGCTCCTTTAATCACTAGCTTCCTTTTCAAATTTGCAAAGCCTCGATCGGCCTTGCTGCATCAACCGTCGCATCACGATCTTCTACTAACGTCGTTGCTTTCAGGTCGGCCTCTCTCAATCTATCTCATTTACTCACATTATTTGTTCCTGGTTTATCTACAATAGTAGATTTGTTAATTTGCATAGAAGATTGCTATTGAGTTAGTTTGTTAAGTTTATGTCGAAGTGTTTTTTCTATGATTCTTATCGGTTGAGAAATTGTCAGATCTTACTTGGATGAACAAAGATCCAAGTTTTGGGAAGTTTCTAAGTGCTGCAAATTATTGCAAATAAGTGACTTATTTATTGGTTGACCCTTTCCATTTCTAATATCTTTTCCTTTTGCCTTCTGCCTAGATCCAATTTTTGTTGGGCCGGACCTAATGAATATGCAAAGAATGTAGAAAAGTTCATTGAGATTGAAAATTAAAAAAAATCCGAAGCAGATATAAGATACTGTGATGTGAAATCCAAAGCACACGCTCTGTCAAAGTATTTAAATAAAAGAAATTGTATTATACTAGATCGAAATTTAGTGTAGCGTCAACTCAGCTGTGTAGATTTCGGTGCATCAATCAAGCCGTGGTTAACATCTTCAACTGTTTGTTCAGAAATTTATTTCTCACATGCTCAGCTTCATGTTCCATTTTATATATGCAACAATTCACAAACACAAACACGTTGTCCTTGTCAGAAATTACTTCTTCTTTTTTCCCCTTATACCGCAATGTATATAAATGTATTTTAAAACTTCTGACTCTGATTAATCAGGATGTTTGTGCCAGTGAAATATCACTGTAAAATCACTAAAGAACACTGACTACTTAATTTTATGCTATATATTTATATGGATGATGATCAACATTAGTTCTTTTTCTTACATTTTTGCTTACACATTTGATATTTATGAATCTCATGAGAACCTTGTATTATCTATTTCTGTAAATCTTAATTTGCGTCTGTGTTTTAAGTCATTATCATTAACAAGCTTGTGTTATAACACAGGAAAGTATTTATATATAACACGTAGGGAGCTTTTTACTGTATTCTATTCTATTCTATCATTGATTAAATGCAGAGAAAATGTACTTTGTTTATCAGAAATGAAGAAAGAATTCTGAATCCACATTACTTTTCCATGCGAGCCTTGGAGCCTAGCTCTTAAAAAAACATATTGAAAAGTGTGATATATCTGAAAGAGAGCGTCCAAAGCAAGGAATTAATTTTCTGTAATTTTTTGGTGGAAATCAAAGTATCATTTATTGAAGAGATAGGTACAAAGTTTGCAAAATATCGTGGCCATTCTCAGATGTTGCTATAACCGTGTAACAGTGTTTGAATCTACTACTCTTTCCTCTGAAAATTATTTTTTGTGTGTGTGTGTGTCTATATATATATATATATATATATATATATATATATATATATATATATATATGGTTGAGATTGACACAGATTATATACATGAATTGAATCGTGATTCATATGCCTTTTTTTCATTAACCAAATGTTTCAAACTGTTACAACTCACTTTATCAGCATCAACTTTATACCATTTATAATAGGCTTATTTCTTAGTTCTAAGTAAACTTTCTGGTGATTGCAATTGTTTTTTCTCTTATGTTAAACAATTCAGGCAATCACTTTGACATTACTTCAAAAGCAAAGCAAACAACTATCTATTGGTATTGGAAAATCATCTGGTAAACCTGCAGGTTCAAACATTATGAGAAGTTTCTCATCTTCAGAATGTGCCATTAAGGTTCATATTTTCATAAGCTTTTAACCATAGCTCACTGCATGGAGACCTTTTTGTTTCTGAACTTGATTTAATCTGTATTCCTATGTGTAGGTAAGGAAATCTTACACAATATCAAGACAAAGAGAAAGGTGGACTGATGGAGAACATGATAAATTTCTAGAAGCTTTAAGACTCTATGGCCGATCCTGGTGCAAAATAGAGGTACCATAGGAAATGAAGTAATATATGATGGAATCATCTTCGAACATTGCCTTATATTGCATGTTTATTTTGCTTGCAGAACACATTGGCTCAAAGACAGCTGTTCAAATTCATAGTCATGCTCAAAAGTTCTTTGCGAAGGTATGAAAATTCCCTATTATTATAAACGGTATTTGTGTCTGGTCTTTGCTTAAAGTAAGTAAAATATTATTGGAACCAGACAATATAGCCTCCAAGAAAGGGATATTGTATTTGTATCTAGTACTTTGGGAAAATTATTGTTTATTTATCTTTATTTTGCATAATATTTGCATATTAGTTAGTAATTTCTATACATTTTCTCTTTCTTCACTATCAGTTCACATGGATAAACTAGTAACTAGTGAGGAGTTTGACATTATAGAAAAGCTTGGTGAATGTCAATATACATTATGAGCAGAATTGAAATAATAGTAATAATTTTTTGCTATGAGAGCTTGGTGAAAACCAATGAAATATGTATTACGTTCCTAATAATAAAGGTTAATGTGTTAGTATACTGATGTTATGTACTGTATTCAATTAGAAGACCTATTTTATCAAGGTTGTATCTATTTCTGATTTGCTATACTTGTTACAGATTTCGAAGACTGCACATTTGAATAGTTGTACTGGCCTTAAGCATATCACGTGGTAATACACCAACGGTGAGTTATCTCAATTGTCTTTTAAATTCCTTTGTTTGATAGCTATCTATACATTCACTTTCTTACATGTAAGTGGGAATTTGGCAACTGAAAAAGAATTAGATGGGTTAGGGACACGATGACACATAAGTGGGAATAGGAAATCACTGCAATTTGAGCTTTACACATAAGTGGGAATAGGAAATCACTGTTAATTTGCACAAATGAATGTTTGAGAAATTCATTCAATTTGTACCTAGTTGATATTGCTTGTTGTTGTATGTAGAGGAAAATTATGAGTTTCAGGGGGATGTATGTGAGTGACAATATTGATATGAGTTGAGAAGAGGTGCTGGTGAGTGATGAAGTGTCGAAAGGTGGTGGCGAAGAGCAGGGGATGCTTACTGCTGTAGTAAGATGGCTGGGGTGTTTTGTGAAGGATGATGATGTTGTGAAGTTGTGTTATGTACTTTGATCAGTGTGGAAAACTGTAGGATGAAAGGCAGTAGTTTGATGTTGTGGATTGTTGTAATTTTGTGATATGCAGAATTTAGAGGATTAGAAGTGTTTGATGAATGTGGCAAGGGGGAGGATCGTTTAAGTGTTTGTGCACCTGATATGCACGGAAGTGGCAAAGGGGGAGTCTCTTGTTGCTGCACAGAAGTGTGCAGGTTAGATGGCAGTGCAACGATGTTCTGGAGTTTGCTATAATGGGTTGTGAACAGGTAGATAAACGTTTATGAAGAATTCAAGCAGCAACACTGGTTTTTGGTATAGTAGCAGCAAATGTATGTAGTTAGGTTGATTAAAACTGTTACGAAACTATTATGAAACTAGTATGTATGGTAGCAACACTACTTTAGCTGCATGTACTATTATGAAACTGTTTATGGTAGTTTGGTTTTGTAAACGTATGGTTAATCTTTTGTCTTGACACTAATGTTATGATATAGTGGTGATTATGTAATTGCTTTTGTTTGTGTTATTGTGGTTCATTGAATGTATTATTTTGAATGTGTATGTGTTTATATACTAGTTATTGTATAAGTTTTGAAGTACTTGAATTGGAGGCGAAATCAGATGTAGTCATGGAACAGCAGACAATAAAATCGAAACATAAGGTGGCGGAAAAAAACGCTGCAGAAAATAATAATAAGTGCAACAACAAAAATAAGATAGTAAACGACACCTTTTCGGTAGCGTTTCTTAAACGCTGTAAAAAAGATCTTTAGTAACGTTTAAAAAACGCTGCCAAAAATTCATTTATAGTGGCATTAAAATAGATGCAACAAAAAATCATGGATTTTTAATCGCATGTTTTCTAGCGGCGTTTATCAAAACGCCACCAAAACTTTTTGTAGCGTTTTTTGAGCGCCACTAAAAATCAAATTTCTTGTAGTGAAGAAGTTATTGCAGTCTGAACAAAAAAAATGTGGCTTCTACCTAGGCGGAGTTCAAATATGGGGATGTAGCATATTATTTTCCAAGTACAACTATTAGTCACCATGGAGACTACAGTATGCGTTTAAGAGATGAAGCATCCAAGAGTACCATTTTGTCCGTAATTTAGGTGGGAGTTAATCGGTTGAAGTCTCGTCCGATTCCGAGTTAGTATGAAGAAATTATTGTAGTATGAACAAAAAAATAGCAGCTTCTGCCTACGCGGAATTCAAATATGGAGATGTAAGCTGTTATTTTTCAAGTAAAACTTTTAATCACCACGGAGAACTATGCTATACGTTCATAAGTTAAAGTGTTCGAGTGTTCCATATTGTCCGTAATTTAGATGGATGTTTATCTATCGAAGTTTCGCCTAATTCCTAGTTAGCGTGAAAAAGTTATCGCCGTCCGAAAAAAAATTAGCGGCTTCTGCCTAGGCGGAGTTCAAATATGGAGATGCCAATTAAAAGTGCATACACGTTGTGATTAAATGCAGATCCACTTGTGCATGCATATGCACTCGTTTTAATTATTTATGACCCTAAAACGATGTTAATATGACTAACATTGGGATCTTGAATTTTTATTTTTAAAAGATATTTGAATAAATAACGATTCCGAGTATAGTTGTCAGTGGGGCAAACAAAAATGATTTGTTCGGTTTGAAACCAATAAAAAGTATTAAAACCAAGTAACCATTTTAAAAACAAAAAATTGAAACAAATGGAACCAATATTATTCAAAACCGAAATCAACCAAATCGAAAGTAATTGTTTTAGTTTGGTTGATTTAATTTGTTTGTCATTAAATGATGTGGATTAAATTGTTAACATAATACGTGTTTGACTCTATACAGATGCGATGATGCTATCGCTTTAGAATCAAGTTCCTCTATGGACATTAACATGAATTGAAGGAAAAATAATATCATTAGCATAATAGTAAATAATAAGTTTGAGAGCTGTAAACATGTTTCTTAAATAATTTAAGTTCAATATTCAATTTTATTGACGGTGTGGTTTTCAAACATCCAAAACCAAAAACCAACTAAGAACCAAATAAATATAAGAACAAAAACTAAATCCAATCAATTTTCTAATAAAACCAAACCAAACCAACCCTACTTATTTGGTTTGGTTGGTTTATTTGGTTTGAACCAATAAATGTTCATCTCTAGTTGCCTCTCTATGTGTCTAATAGTGTTTGGAGTAATTTATTGTAAAAGTGCAGGCCACAGGGTGTCGACATTTTAATGAAAAAACATGCTAATAAGTAATATTCGCTTACAAGAGAGAAATGAGCAAATGGATCCCACAATACATGTGGATTCCGCATTTGTTAAGTAAATCTTACCTGCAAGTTTGTAGGTAAGAGCTGAAAGGTCCCATGTAAATTTCTCAAATAGAAATCAAGCAATGCTATTTGCACCAACCAGTTAATAGAATTAAATGTGCATTTCCTTTGTTGCGCTTTTGTAGTATGTTATGATTGTTAGGTTATGTTCTATGGCATCTAAGTTAGATTTATATGAACATTTCTTAATCGATCAACATTATTCCATCGAGCATGCATGGTCCTTTCACCTTTTAAGTTCCTGGAACATTACAACATAAATTATTCGGGTAATCGACTTCCCAAACACGTGTACACATATATGTACATGTACATATACACATACGTATACATATGTATCATTCATGTTATGTGACTTGCTCATACATCTTCATTCGCATATCACTTTAACCAATGTCTAGCATCTTGAAAATGTTTGTTTTGCTAGTTCAAAACATAAGATTTAAAATCAATCTGCGCCATACGTCTTAGTCTTAGTTTGCAACTGCAATATAACCAATAACATAGAAAAGTACGGCAAATAGAACTGAGATGAACGAAATCTTTCTTGGCATGCTCCCTCCATCTTTTCTTATGAACATAGCTTCAATAATCGGCCAACAGTTAATCACCCCGAAACCAGATATGAACAATTGGATAAACATTTCACTAAATCTCCCTTCCTTTCTTGAAACATGTACCATCCCAATTGCAAAGGAACATAAATTTAGTATTGCAGCCACGCCTAATGGTATGAAAAATGGTGATTCGACGCCTACATCAAACTTACCATCATCGTATCTTTTGTTTTGTCCATCCTCACTGACCTTGTTTGTCAGAGAAAACCCCGGTGCTGAAAGTCCAGTTTGATTCAGTACAAATTGAATAGTTCCAAATGAATAAGATGTCAAGCTCCTAATCATCCACATTCTTTGATCGCTCCACCACGTAAAAAATGTACCATTGGTTGTGATAAACTCAATGATTTCTTGAGTATACGTGGTTAGGAAGAGGTAGGCATATAAGTAAAACCATGGGTCTGATGCCTGAAACAATTTTCACCATGAACTAGTTTAGAAAATTTTACTGTTGAAGTTTGGTAAACGTTAATAACTAGGGATGTGTGCGTTATGTATTATAGTCACATACATTTGTGAATGTGTCACAGTATAAACCTAAAAGTAGATACCTTAGGAAATATGGGTTGATCGTAGGCAAGCATTATCTGGGGAAGGATTGCATAAATTGTGACTGGTATGCACCAAAATCCCCAATAGGAATAATGGGCATATCCCAAGCCCATTAACAACGAAGCCTTTCTTGTGCCAAAGGTTATAGGATTGTACTTTGAGAACGTCACTTCTAGTAATCCCACAATCCATCTTTTGCATTGCCCTAAACAGTCATTCAAGTTTTTTGGGGCTTCTCCCAAGAATGCTGGCCTGTCCGGGTTGCAAAATACGGATTTCCATCCATTACAGTGCAACCAATAACCGGTATAGTAGTCTTCTACAAGGGATCCATATTGGAAGCCAATCTGACAAAAAAGATGAATATTATTCATCGTATTTTTAGCCTTTTTAGATGAGAAAAGACTACTTATATACTTACTGTGTCGCCCCACTTAGTACCATGCTCAAAGTTGCACCCTGTAACTTCATGAGCTTTCCTCAGAGTAGATTCCGAACTTAATGAATCCTTTGTATTATTTGTTATGTTGTGTTTTGAATTCAAAGAGGGAGGTCCATAGAAAGAACACCGCCTAAAAAAGCAGCCTGTGCCAACATAATTTGGACCTGATAGCCCATCTAAGCCACGTGAATTCAACGTGAATAGACGTTTAATCTCTCCACCGTAGATATCGTGCTTGTTTAGACCCTGGTAACATTGTGGGAATTGAACAAAAGAAAGTTTGTTCTCTATTTTTGGGTCTAAAATGTAGCATAGTGCACGTAGGGGAGTCTGGGGATCATTTGAGTACATATCACAGTCTAATGTTAGAATGACTGGTGCATTTGTCATCGTATTTGATATCCGAAGCTTAATAGAAGAACAAACAAAAAATTAGCTTGTTACAAGTTATAAGTGTATATTGTTATGTCAAAAATTGCATGTACTAACCAGAGCATTGAGGGCTCCAGCTTTGAAATGATGATGATGCGTTGGTCTTTTTTCTCGTGATATATATACAAGGTTTGGTACTGCATTATCTGAATCTTTGCTGCTTTCTACCAAAACCTGTTACATTTTATTCGCTTACTACTGAAAATGAACAGTATAGTGTGGTTCGGTAAGAACGTAGATCTTCACTAACTACGGAAACTGAGTATGTAGTGTGGTTCAGTAGATAATTTGATGCTTTCAAAATTGTTACAAGCACATGCACACATGTACCTGTACAATGGAGGGGTGGTCAAGCTTTGTATAATCCTTCCATTTCTTGAAGATCTTGTACTCTTCAGCGTCCGTAGCTAAAAAATCATCGCTGACATAGCCTTTTATCATATTACTTTCAATCCTCTCTTTCATTCTGTTGTACATCATCTGGAATGTATCAAACAAGAATATGTTTCTGAAAATCTTTATATATGATTATGCTAAATTAACGTGTTATACTATGGTGAGTAAATCTTCCAAGCCTAATATGCATTACTTTGCATCACATCGAATGCCAGATTGCTTAATTATTCATGTTAAAACGCATATTTTGTCTTAAATCCTTTTCTACGGAATTGGAACAATATATGTGTGCAATGTCAAAATTATACTTTAGTGTTCTTAGTTAATTTTGATCGTGTCTTAGGATAGTTATGTTGTTTTTGTTTTCCTCTTGATATTGTCTACCGAATGTATACGCACTTTCGGAGAAAAAATGTTTAGAAAAAATACTGTGTTCGACTTTTATAGTTCAATTTTTTTGAAGTTCATGCTTGTCAGTGAAAACTATATGCTGCTGGACAAACTGGACGAAATAATAGTGGTTTGAAAATGAGGAACCACAGACAAATTATAGTGTGCTTCAAGGAAATACAGACAAACTGGGCTATTCAATGTCTATCAGAACATCGATGGATTGGCTTCCAATTTGTTGCCTGCATCCTCAATTATAACTAAAGACAAATACTTTGATCTGATGCTTATGGTTCAACGAAAATTGACAATTCAGTCCATACCTCACCGTGCCTTTCACTTTTAATTATTATTTTCCGTAAACTGCAAGTTGCTGAATTGCCCTTGCAATAATTGTAAGAGCATCTTCAAAAATTTCATGATTAGTCCGTGACTTATTATTGTTTATGCAACTCGTTGAATGACGCCTCTTACTTAAAAGTAGAATTTGCAACATATTTTGAATTAGAGTATCTGAAATGCTGCAAAAACAAAAAAAAAAGGATTTTATGCTATATTTAATATTATGTTTCCAAAAAATGAGATTGTTTTAGAAATATTTACCTCTTCAAAATTATAACTATTCCGTTTAGTGTATTTAAATGAATTTGAGTTTTAAGGCTATGTTTGGGAGTTTTGAAGTACAGGTTGTTAAAGATGTTAAGAGTACTGGTTTTGACCGCAACGAACAAGCGATTTTGATTGGCTTACATAGAGTATTATTATAACCCATCAATACATGCTTGAAAATTTAACTTACATCGGTTTTAAAAGGTTTTCACTAAAATAATGTTATATATATAAATCCTTGTATTTTTTTCCTTTTTTATAAATGTTTGTTTCCTTATACTTATTATTCAGTTTAGTGAAGACTAATTTTCCAACAGCATCAGTATGGTATAACTTAAAAACAAAAGTTATAATTCCTCAAAATATTCCAATTTAACATGTTGAAATTTACATTTAAAATTAAACTACACGATTTTTATAATCAACACAATAACCACTGTGAACAAACAAGGGTTATGGCCAGTGCCGGTGTTATCACAGTTGATGCCCCAAGCAGGGCGGTAGAGGAAAAAGGGATTAAGAAGAGAAAGGGGAAAAAAATTGTGAAGGCCAACATTTAAACCCCGGTTGTAAGTGTAACAGGCACACGTTAAAGCAATGCACCATTTGCAATTTCTAAAAAATGTGGCCCCACTATTTTATCCGATCAATATTTTTGAAAGCAAATCGGATATTTTGTTGCCCCATCGACCATTTACGTCCAATGTTGCTCCAGGCGAAGGTCTTGCTTGCCTTGTCTCTGAGTCCGGCCTGATTATAACAACATCTAAAATACAAAGCTGTTCAAAACCAATCAAAAAAGGGAGAAAAAACTCCTCAAGCGAAAGAGATGATCTTATTCGGTATCATTATGAATATATTCATAAATTTTTGCAGTTGCTTACAGTGTGTTGGTGAAAAATGATAATGAAGCTAGATGACTGTTACGTTGATACAATATGTATATTAAAACTATTCAGTTTTTCTTGTGGTATCTTTTGAACAATGCAAATTAATTAGCATTTTGAAAGTACAATTTTGTTCGTGTTTTGTGTATTTCAAAAAATAAGACAAAATTTACATATTCTTATCCCAAAAATGGAAAATAGGATTTTTGCGCTTTTCCTATATAGAAAATCAATAAAAACAAGTACTTTGCCAAGGCAAAAAATTCTGGTTGAGTTTTGCCACATGAGAGAATATTACAGATTGTTCTTCACAATATGTTTCGTACTTTAAGACCTTACCATATCTTTCACATGAACAAATTTTTTTCATGTGTTTTCGTGAAAAAGCAGAAAAAAAAAAACGTGTCATTTTGTTTTCTGTAGAGGTTGTGCCAATAGTCAGCTGCCTCATGAACTGTACCGCTATAACTTATAACTTCTTTTAATGAGTGGATGTACATATTTTCAGAATTTATGATTACGCTATTATTGTGTGTGATTGTGATATATGTGATCGTGAAACACGTTGAATAGTTTAATATTATTGGTCCTGTACGCAGAACGGCAGAAGTATTATTGGTGGTCCTGATGAGATTTACAATCCAGAGTCCTGGAAACTTATGTTTACTCGGAGTCTGCTTTTGAAGACTGAAGATGCTGAGCTCAATTTTTACCTGTTTATGTTAATAAATTGAGAAACTTACGTACGTTTACATACTGTAGCCTTTACTTTCATGATAATGCATTTTTTAATGTAAAAACATGCACAAGTACCTTCATCGTAGCACTACAATCATCTTCGTTGCTACCAAAATAAGCTTCTGGGGCTCTTTGCAAGATGTTCCTCTCCTTACAGAAAGGCAGCCAATGTCTGGCAAACTTGGCCCCTTCCATCAGAGCAAAGAGAGTCAAATCCGACCCTCCATCGTCAGAGACATAGATCGACACTTTGGTGGAAGGGTAGTCGTAAGCCATCACTGACAGAGCAGTGTTCACCACAGTCATTGGAGGCTCCTTCCATGGGTCGGCTGTGCAAATGAATATGTCGAGGGCGGGAAGGTCATTTTCGTTTGTGATGGCTTCTAGAAGTCGGTCGGGGAACTCCTTGCGGTGGATTGGGGACCATCGGGCCGCTTGTGTGGTGGTCCACATGAAGGCAAGAATGACATCGGCGATGATAAGGAAGTAGGAGGGGGACTGTGAGGTGAAGTGATGGTAGAAAAGAGCTAGCAGGGAGTGAGAGTACAAGAAGAAGTGTAGGCGGTTGACAAGGGTAAATGGGTCTTTTGTTACGGTGTTGAGAGGCTTATCGGCAGACATCTTCATTTTTGAACTTTTCTTTTTCAAGGGTTTCTTTTTTGTGGTCGAGTGTAGCCTGATTTTATAAGGGAAACTGTCGGGATAAATACAAAGCTGGCGTTGTCATTCAAGTTGTCATGATATCGTACCCTTGTATACTACTTAGCCCACCCTTGCCAAGGGCATAAGCTGTACAAGTCCAAAGTTATGACCACAATTTTAAATAAATTTTTGTTGGGAGTAGTTTCTACTGTAGAAAAGAAATCAATCCAAAACTACAACCACCCACCACCTTGCCTATATAGGCTAACCATCCATTTATGCCAGTTAATTGGATTTGGCACTTTTATTGTTCTTTTATGGTGTATGAAAATATTTAAGATGAAACTAACTTTCATGGGCCATACAGCAAATCATGTACGTCACCCAATACTTTTCAACCTTCCTTGTTGTTTTATTTACTAAATACTAATTTGGGGTCCCTGTATATTGTTTTAAATATAAAGCGGATTCATGTTTATAACTCTTTGTATGCTAGGTCCCTACTAGTTTAACATCACATCCGACTAATACCAATATCCGCTAATTCATTTAATTCCGATCTTTAGAATGTGATAATTTTTCGTAGATTGATTGGATTTAGAAATTATTTTTACCATTAAATCATAAATTTAACAAATTTTACAATAATATCCATTGTTAATACACCTAAAATAAAATTTTAAAATCATTATTTTACATAGCAGATCTAAATGCATCTATGTGATTGCATTTATTTTAGACGATCGTAATATTTTATATAGTTGTTTTAACTGCATTAAGATAATGTGGTTAATATTTTTTATCTTAGTCGAAAGAAATCTGTCTTCTAGTTATGCAATAATTATTAAATTTTGGTGATACAAAATCAAAAATAGAGGAAAATAAATATGCAAAAAAAAGAAAGAGAAGATTTTGTTTCCCTTGATTAATAGTCGTATTTGAGTATGTTTATTTTTCTTCCTAATTGGCTAATCAAATTATTTTTTTCCATCTAATGTTAACTTGGGTATTAAGTAATTGATTATATAAATAGAGACTAGAAGAGAGCGTAAAAGTGTGGTGGAAAATCTATTTGCTAATTTTCTCTTCTCCATCTTTGTTTTTCTTCTCCAACAATGTTAACCATATGTATATTTGCTGCCTTTCTCAATTTGATTATTGATTCAATGTTATTTTGTTTATTTTAGTTTTGTTCTATTAATTGTAAACAAAATATTGGTGAATCAATAAAGTGGGTGGTTGATTGGAATATCTTGTGTTATTGCGTTTTGATTTTATTTTCGTCTTGTTTTCAATCCAAGTTATCTTCTTGTGATTTGGATGACAAAGATCCGTTGATAAAAGCTTCCGCAAAATGCTTCTATTTACATAACAGTAATATTGCATTTGAATATTTTAACTGCATTTTTGTGATGGATTAATAATTTTGACTACATTAAATAATTTTATTCTATATCAATGCACTTTATAATTTAACTACACTAAGAAATTGCAATTATAATCTAGTACCATTTTTCGAATCAATTTAACTTCATTTATTTGGTTCGGTAATGATTGTGTTCTACTGTTGGCATCCAGAAATATACTTCTGGCTTTCAAAACTAAAGGCCACCATATAAAGTTTGATTCACTCCTTTCTGGCACCAACCGTTGTTATTTTTTAAGTAAACATGCACCCAAATAGTTTAAAACAGAATATTATCCTTTATATTCCCTAAAGCAAATCCAACTTTTTTTAAAATACGACAAAAATGATATAACATAAATAAAAAGCCAAAAATAAATACTAAAATTTATTTTTCAACGTCTTTAGAATGTTGAAATTTTAAATAAATACTTCGTTGATCGGACAAAAAATGGTTTGTCAACTCAACTTTCATACCTTTCGAAACATTTGATCATTCTTCTTCTTCTTCATATTTTCACTATCAAAACACTTTTTTATTCGAAACAATAAGTGTGTTCTTAATTTTTATTATGAGAAAACATAACAATTCAATAACTTGCATTGAGATTTTTATTTACTGTATCATTAAACTTTATGTCCTTCATATTTGTGTTATCTATGAGATAATTAAGCTCATTCTATAATAACAATTGAAAACTGTAAACAACATGTTAACCATGAAACTCACTTAAAAACAAAGGTATGAAAAAGGCTCACTAAAGTGTTGAAGAGGCTTCGCAGAACTGAAAAGAAAGGTTACGCCATGATTCAAAAAGCAGCGTTTCGAAGACATGGAAGTAGCTTTCAAAGAGGTTGGATCGATGCAGCAAGCACCTAATGCTCCTACAAGTATTAAGTGAAATAAGGGTTTTTGAAGGAGTCGAAAAGGGGGGCAAAGCTACTCTTTCGACTCGGTTAATCTTTTCAAAGCAGTTGAGTTCTAATGCATAAAGGAGTTTTGAATGTGTTATGTATGCCTTTCGAAGGTGTCAAATAACAAGCTTCCGCATATACAATGGATCCTTCGAAACGGTTGGAGAAGATTCCGCCAAAACAACCCTTTCGAAAGCAAAGACTAGCCTTTTGAAACGGTTGAATCCTTCCATAAGTAATAGGGAAGTCACCCACGTAACCAATATTGCCTTCACAGATATCAAATGATGAGCTTTCACACTAACCAAGGAGATGCTTACGAAAGCCATGTTTCACAACTATCATTTGACTACCAAGAAGCTTCCTCCATCACAAATAAACTTTCAAACATGTCTTTTCATCACCATTAAACCCATTCGAAACCTCTAAATACCCCGCTTCACTCATTTAAGCGGCAACTTATCATGATAGTACCAGATCTTAACAACAATAGAGAGGTTTCGAAGAAGATGAAGAAGTTAAAAGTGCTTTCGCTTACATTCAAAGAACACAAAGATGTACCAAGACTCATTCTCCACAAATGAAAGTGTACCTTTCGATGATGTCGAAAGGCTCTGGAAGTACCCGAAAGCAATATTGGTAAATAACGGATCAATATATTCCACTAGCATGCTTTGAACGAAGACAGGAGACGAAGGCGAAAGGATGGTTTGAAAGGTGGTAAGGAGCCCTTCCGACAACTTCGAAAGGATGGTGGCGGAAAGAACCAACCCGCATCTATAAATATGACCTCAGGGGTCCAAGTTCGAGGACGGTTTTTGGATTCTTGAATTTCCTTCTCGCCTCTTAGCAAAACCAAATTCTTGTAACCTAGGATCAATTTGGGGAAAATTTCTCTTACTTATAATCCAATTTTGAGAAATAAAATGAGAGGGTGGATGGATCCAATATCGATTTCGAATATGAGAAAGATCATTTCGGCTATTAGCTTGACTAATAACCAATTGCATATGATACTTACTAATCTTACTAACCCTTATTTAGCATATGCAAGCTATGGAGTTTACTTGGATATCTTGATCGAAGCTATTATCATCACATCTAGTGCCTATATAATACTAAATTGATGTAATGATGATAATCTAACATTGTCTAGTCAATGGAACTTTAATCATTTATCTAAGATAAGATTCTATAGAAAATCAAACCTACTTTTGAGTTGTTATGTATGTGTGTTCCGAGTCCCTTCGAAAGCATAAAGACCCTCTCGATTCCTTTGAAGGGGGTTTCGAAGGGATCCATTATGTTATCATTAAAGTCATATCTTTAGAGAGGATCCGTTCGAAAGATGCTAGAGTACTTTGAAACAAATAAATCCTTTTGAAGAAACCATCTCCATGACAGTAGATTCTATTCCTTCGAAAGGGTTCCCCTTTAAAGGTACAAAGACCCTTTCGACTCACTCGAAAGGAGTTCCGAAGGGATTGTTTCCTTCTTAAACTTTACTTTGAGGTGTTGACTATATTTCTTGTCAACATTTTTAGCGCTAGAAGGAGGGCTCGAACCTCCGACCTTGTGGTTTTCTTATAGACCGATTATAGAGCGTTTGACTTATTATAGGAAAATGAAATCGAAAAGACTTAGTTGACTGGATGAGGAGGCAATACACACAATACTTTTGGAAGAAAATATTACTCCGACTTTCAACTTGGAAAGGGTGGGGCCAAGGCAACTATCAACTCCAGCACAATCATATGATAATGCAGTCAAGATAAGGCATTTAGAGCCTAGAAATGTAAGAGCTCCTGAAATCATCTCTATCTCAGAAATCTTCCACAATTGCTAAACCAATAACGGGAGAGGAGGTGGTCTCCCCAAAGAGAAACTTGAAACCTCATATGTAGAAGGTAAAAGCAAGGTTGACCTAACATCGTCAAAGAAGAAAGAACGTCATGCAACTAAAGTTGATCATCAAGGTAGAATGCAAGATAAATCTCTAGAGCAATTTGGAAGCTCAAATTCAAAGGAATACAACCCAAATTAAAATGGCTATCATCACGCTGAAGTTTATTTGATAAATGTGACAGAAAAGTATTGAATATGCGATTATATGATTTTTGTTTGATGATAATAAACATATATATATATATATATATTCATTTAAATGTATTTGTTAATGTACTATTTTATTTTTCATAGATTAAATAAATATTTGCTTAATAAAAATAAATAACACAGAATTTGAATTCAAACAGAAATTTTATTCAAACAAATATTTATTACAATCTTTGAATATTACAAAGTTCAAGCTCTCACTATACAATTTCAATTACAGTACAATTTTGATTACATCACGATTCACATTTACATTTGACCTCACCACATATCACTCATTCACTCAACTCGTATTTTATCCTCAACTTCACTTCAATTGAATCCAGCATCTAAGCAATCTGCAAAAATAAATATTGACGCAGTGAAATTGAAAAGGAAATATTTTTGCAGTATAAAATAATATGTGGATGTGGAAAAAAATATTTGCCTCAGTTATTTGGGTTGTTCGTCATCATTTAACTTTGAATTCATCATACACGAACAGCTTGTGATATACACAGTGTATCACTGTATATGCCACAAGGCCATGCACACCGATATATCACTTGATGAAATTACAGGGACAGGTGAGCACATGTCAAACCCAAAATACCGGATTCAACTCAAGTGCAATAAAATAATGTCACAACTTTCAGCACAAGGTCAAATCCGAGCTACAAGCTGGATTTAACTCAAGTGTAATTCGAAAAACAAATCTAAATGCATATCAGACGATGTCAACGAGATTCAGCATGTACATGAAGGAAGCAAAGACCCAAACTAGCAAAAATAAATGCACAAAGGCTACAGGTCTGAAACTCTAAGACAGCTAGTCAACTACAAATGCACAGCATACATATGAACCAAGTTCAAGTTATACAAGCAACTCAAACTCAACTGCAACAGAGACAAATAGAGTTCAACATGACTCGAAGTACAAGTCGATGCAAACATACATGAACACATATATAGGCAGTGCACATGTGAAACAGGCTACAAAAACCAAGGCACGGTGCAGAAGCAAATGGCACCAAATCAAGTTAAACAAGTAACAAAGAACTGGACAAGCTATCATGAATGAACAAAAACAAAAATGAAATAGAGATATGCTACAGGATGATCAGCCACCAAATGTACATGAAACCCAAAGCTATCGCATATCTATATACATGTGTGCATACACATTGCAACTGACTCGAAGCAATGCTCAGTGCACGACAACTACAAACTGCAGATACGAACCAATACAGTGAACTACATAATGAACATGTATGCAGTGACGATACAGAACAATCATGCTAAAGTTTAGCATTAAATCAAAGCCGTAATTAACAAGTAAAAAACTGCAGTTCAAAGTAATGCTGAAGTCACCCGTAGTTCAAATTAAAATGACCAAAAACAATATTCAGTGCAATGGTGATAGCCAAAGATGATACAGAGTCATGGAATCGCATACACAATATCAAGTCGAATCAACTCAATTCACAACCAAAGACAGAGAAGCCGAAGTCAACAAGCACAAAGAATAGAACCAGGTCGAGTTCAAAATCAAAAAAAACTCAAAGTCATGATATTCATGAAATCAGATAACGAAATCAACATCATCATGTCAAAGCTGAAGTCAACGAGAATGAGATCGAACAGTTTAAAGTCAAAGCCGTAATGACCAAGGAGTTCGAATAGTTCAAACATCATTAAAGACGTATAAATGAACAAGTCAAAAAAAATCGAACAGTTCAGAATTGGAGCCGTGAGAAGCAAGTATCAATTTATACGAATTTGATTAAGTCAGAGGAATCATCGACGCCCAACAATAATATAATGGCTGAAGCACAATATTGAAAAAATCAGACGAACGCAAATAAAGGAGATCAAATCCATATATAAACCTACAAATCATCGTCGGCATTTTGCAATTGAGTTCAAGCATTAAATCAGAAAAGAAAAAGAGCAAAAATAACATACCGAAGCCTTCTCGAACTCAATCAATTCGAAGCAGTCGAAGTAATTAACAGAGACCATCGATTGACAGAAAAGGAACGCCAAATCATCTATTCAATCGAGCAATTAACATCAGCTTCTTCGAATTACACGAAAACTCTAATTTTTGAAGAAAGAGGAACGAACGAAAAACAGAGCCGCCATTATCTCAAACAAAAGGAACGGGCCAAATAATATAAAAAGGGAAAAAGGGGCCAACCTTTTGTTTTAAGTTTATAAGGGTTTTAGTTTAAAAATTACGGGTGTTTTGTTTTTTAATTGTTTTAAATTTTTATTTCAATTTTAAACCGTTGTAATTTCTAGTCGTGTGACTAGGGGACAAACTACGTGGCATAGTTTGAGAATTCGCAACTCAGTGGCTGAGTTGTGGCTGGGTTTTGAGCGTAGAGCTAGGTTAGTCAGTAGCGGGTGTCGCGAGTTTACGTGTGTAAGCGTGTGACTACTTAATTTCTAGTAGAAACCTTGGGGGCAGCACGTAGGCAGAGTTTTGCCGAAGCTGGGTAAATTCTGTGTTGTTCTATTTCTGCATTTATTATTCTGATATTATCTGTGCTGTTATAATTCTGATTTATCTGTGGTGAAATAATTTTATAAGCTTCCGCAATTAATTTTTATAATTATCAGCATCACCCTATTCACCCCCCTCAAGGGTGAAATCGATTCTACAAGTGGTATCAAAGCTATGTGCAAAAGCCGTTTTTGTTTTTTTTTTTAAATGATTTTAAAAAAACCAATTTTTGTTTTAAAAATTTGAATTTTTTAAAAATGGCTACTTTTGTTGAGGGTCATTCCAATATTATTCCTCATGTTTTCAATGGAACAGATTTTTTGAATTGGAAATTAAAAATGGAATTTTATTTGAAATCTGTTAATATTAAATGTTGGAATATTATTGAAAATGGGTGTGATATAATCGAGAAAATTATGTCGATTAATGCTCTTGTTATGCATATATTATATTCTCATATTAATCAAGATAATTTTAACTTTATCTCTCATTGTGAAAATGCACAGGAAATCTGGAATGCTTTTGATGCAATAGATGGTGCAAAAGTCAACGACAATGAGAAATCGATCCTCAATCGACTCACTTAAAGAAACGAGCTTAACAGGATTGGTAGAAAACAGTAGTGATGAGGATGATGATGATGAAGCAGTTGAGCTGGCGCTACTAATAAAGATATTCAAAAAGTGGAACCACAAATACGGAAATCCAGCTCCAAATCAACAATTGAAAAGCAGAATAATCAAAGCGCTACACAACTCAGAAGAACACGGGATCATTTGTCACAAGTGCAACCAACCCGGACACGTCAATCCCAATTGTCCTCAAAACCGACACGACCTTGAAAAGAAATCAAAAAGGAGAAATTTTGCAGCCACATGGAATACAAGTGATGAAGATAATCAAAGTTTTAGTAGTGAGAGTGAGAAAGCAGATATGTGCCTTCAGGGAAATATAACTGATAGCGACGATGACAAGCCAAGCGAGGTATCAAAACTCACTCACTCGGAATTACTTATATATTTCCATAAAGTAAATGGCTGTTTTGAACGACTTAGGGAGAAGTATGCCAAACTTGAATCACAAAAAGATACTTTGATAGAATTAAATGAACAACTTGACCAATTAGTTAAAAATTATCAAAATAAGTGCCCTAAGTGTGACAAGTGTCCATTGTTTGAAGAAAAAAATTAAAAAATCAGAAATTAATACAAAATCACTTGAAAATGAAATTCTGATTTTGAAAGAGAATGAAAATACTAGGAGAGAGAATTCTATTAAAAGGTGCACACAATTATTAAACGAAAATGAATCTCTCAAAACACAAGTCCGATAATTGTCAACGACTTTAGATAAATTTTCCAAAAGTGAAAAATCATTGAATATACTCTTAGGGAAACTGTTAATACAGTTAGACAAGGACTTGGATATAATCAATCTGAAAAGGTTAAAAACAAAATTAATCAAGTCAATTCTATATGCACAATTTACAGAAAATTTGGACACAATCAAAATAGTTGTTGGTTTAGACCCAAACACGTAAAAACCATTCCAATTTAGGTTTCAAAAGACATAAATACAAAATCTCTCAAAGTTAAACAAATCTGGGTGCCAAAAGGAACATATATAAATAGTTATGGGTCTTCCCAAAATTATTTTTCAAAATATTCTGCCATTAACAATCATGGACCTATAAAAACAAATAGGTCACAAAAATCTTTCAACGTGTAGGTGTGGTGGCAGGCTAAGGAACAACAATAGTGTTATCTGGATTTTGGCTGTTTCAGAAACACAACGGGCGACAAAACAAAGTTCCTTAGCCTAGTATAAAGGTGACAGAATCACAATGGACAACAACGAAAAATATCGTAAAGGCAAAACAGGTAATGGTATATTTATTTGAACGATATATTAAATGTGATAATCTGCACCGTAATCTAAGTTAAATCAGCCAATAATGAGATGATGAAATAATGATGATTTTGATTCTGACTTATTCAAAATTGTTGGTCAATTATATTCTTATGCCAAAGACGCTATAAAAATCTCTAGAGTATTTGGATTACTTCATATATCAGTTTGGATTAATAATAGTGTCCTATTGGATGATAATACATTTGATTATTTCACGGCTGATTCTATATTCACGGGTTTTGATTATTTACACGACATCAATTCAAATTTAAGAATGTCATTTTAAAAAGCTGTTAAAATTGATTAAAAAAAAATTTTGCACACTCCATGGTCTTGTCTATCAAATTCAATTAGTGATAATTTTGAGTGAATGAGATATTCAGATGTAGATTACACTGGTAATCTAGTTGATAGAAAACTTACTAGTTGAACGTGATTTTTGTTGAGACATTTAGTAACTGCATCATTTTTAAAGAAAATATCTGCATATTTTTCATTTCAAATAATTTTCAAATAGCAGAAAATTTTCTCATATAACCCCTTCAAGAAAATCATTTTTGACCACGTTTTCATATCAGTCATTTTGAAAAATTGATTTCATAATTATTTTTGAATTTGATTTTAAATGACTATTTTGACTAATCTGACTCCCTGATAATTGTCAAAAAGATAATTAGTGATTGAAAAAGTGATGAGTGTTGATATTTATCATATATTATGACTCGAGACGGTATAATTAGTAAATTTCTTTAGAAATTTAAACAAGAGTTGTAAAACTTTTTGTTGGTAAAAATTCCATAATCATCTCTATTTCTATCATATTTCTAACAACCATTACTCATCAAAATTCTATATAGTTTGTCAATATGCGGTACTTTAAACAGGAATCATTCATTTTTCGTTTTACATTTTTTAATAAAATAAAAAGAAAACGAAGAGAGAGATAAAATAATAATAAAATAAAATTAAAATTAAATCCAAAGTATTCACTCTCATTTAAAAGTCCTCACGGTTATGTATGTGTGAGTTACTCGGAATTTGTTATGTGCTTCCATGCTCATTTAAAAGTCCTCACGGTTATGCATGGTTAGAAGATAATTGAATTCATTTAAAAAAAAAAATTGGAATACCACTAATCTCATTTAAAAGTCCTAACGGTTATGCATGGTTAGTAGATATTCAAATTCCTGATATAAATATACCACAAATTGACACAACTGTATAGTTTTATCTGATGACACCATTCCCATCATTCTAAAAGTGGAATATACGCCTAACAAAGTATTTATGATTTTTGTTTGATTTTTGTTGAAATTTGATATTTATATTCAATTGAGTTTTAATGTTGGATTAATATCGATCACTTTATCTCTTTTTTCTCTAACACTATTACTCTTTTGCTGATAACAAAAGTGGGAGAGAAAAGTTAAGATTTTGTCAAATAAAATTAAGTAACGGTCAAATATTTTCTATTTGCATGTAGGCTCATTTGCATATTTTTAATTGTATGCATATATGTAGGGGGATCTTTGTGTAGAGAGTAAGCATTTAAATAGGGGGAGTAATTAGAGTATATCAATGATCAAATACATTTAACATGTTCAAAATCTTAAATATATGTTTGCTATCATCAAGAAGGGGAGATTGTTGAATATGTGATTATATGATTTTTGTTATATATATATTCATTTAAATGTATTTGTTAATGTGCTATTTTATTTTTCATAGATTAAATGAATATTTGCTGAATAAAAATAAATAACACAGAATTTGAATTCAAACGGAAATTTTATTCAAACAAATATTTATTACAATCTTTGAATAGTACAAAGTTCAAGCTCTCACTATAAAATTTCAATTATAGTACAATTTTGATTTCATCACGATTCACATTTACATTTGACCTCACCACATATCACTCATTCACTCAACTCATATTTTATCTTCAACTTCACTTCAAATTGAATCCAGCATCTGAGCAATCTGCAAAAATAAATATTGACGCAGTAAAATTAAAAAGGAAATATTTTTGCAGTATAAAATAAAATGTGGATGTTGAAACTAATATTTGCCTCGGTTATTTGGGTTGTTCGTCATTATTTAACTTTGAATTCATCATACACGAACAGCTTGCGACATACACAGTGTATCACTGTATATGCCACAAGGTCGTGCACACCGATATATACACTTGATAAAATTACAGGGACAAGTGAGCACAGGTCAAACCCAAAATACCAGATTCAACTCAAGTGCAATAAAATAATGTCACAACTTTCAGCACAAGGTCAAATCCGAGCTACAAGCTGGATTCAACTCTAGTGTAATTCGAAAAACAAATCCAAATGCATATCAAACGATGTCAACGAGATTCAGCATGTACATGAAGGCAGCAAAGACCCAAACCAGCAAAAATAAATGCACAAAGGCTACAGGTCTGAAACTCCAAGACAGCTAGTCAACTACAAATGCACAACATACATATGAACCAAGTTCAAGTTATACAAGCAACTCAAACTCAACTGCAACAGAGACAAACAGAGTTCAACATGACTCGAAGTACAAGTCGATGCAAACATACATGAACACATATAAAAGCAGTGCACATGTGAAACAGACTACAAAGACCAAGGCACAGTGTAGAAGCAAATGGCACCAAATCAAGTTAAACAAGTAATAAAGAACTGGACAAGCTATCATGAATGAACAAAAACAAAAATGAAACAGAGATATGCTACAGGATGATCAACCACCAAATGTACATGAAACCCAAAGCTATCGCATATCTATATACATGTGTGCATACACATTGCAACTGACTCGAAGCAATGCTCAGTGCATGGCAACTACAAACTGCAGATACGAACCAATACAACGAACTACATAATGAACATGTATGCCGTGACGATACAGAACAATCATGCCAAAGTTTAGCATCAAATCAAAGTCGTAATTAACAAGTAAACAAACTGCAGTTCAAAGTAATGCCGAAGTCACCTGCAGTTCAAATTAAAATGACCAGAAACAATATTCAGTGCAATGGTGATGGCCGAAGATGATAAAGGGTTATGGAATCGCATACACAATATCAAGTCGAATCAACTCAATTCACAACCAAAGACAGAGAAGCCGAAGTCAACAAGCACAAAGAATAGAACCAGGTCGAGTTCAATTGCAAAAAAACTCAAAGTCATGATATTCATGAAATCAGAGAACGAAATCAACATCATCAAGTCAAAGCTGAAGTCAACGAGAACAAGATCGAACAGTTTAAATTCAAAGTCGTAATGACCAAGGAGTTCGAACAGTTCAAAAATCATCAAAGCCGTATAAATGAACAAGTCAAAAAAAATCGAACAGTTCAGAATTGGAGCCGTGAGAAGCAAGTATCAATTTATACGAATTTGATTAAGTCAGAGAAATCATTAACGTCCACCAATAATCTAATGGCCGAAGCACAATATTGAAAAAAAATCAGACGAACGCAAATAAAGGAGATCGAATCCATATATAAACCCACAAATCATCATCGGCATTTTGCAATTGAGTTCAAGCATTAAATCAGAAAAGAAAAAGAGCAAAAATAACATACCGAAGCCTTCTCGAACTCAATCAATTCGAAGCAGTCGAAGTAATTAACAGAGACCATCGATTGACAGAAGTGAACGCCAAATCATCTATTCAATCGAGCAATTAAAATCGGCTTCTTCGAATTACACGAAAATCCTAATTTTTGAAGAAAGAGGAACGAACGAAAAACAGAGCCACCATTATCTCAAACAAAAGGAACGGGCTAAATAATACAAAAAGGGAAAAAGGGGCCGGCCTTTTGTTTTAAGTTTATAAGGGTTTTAGTTTTAAAAATTAGGGGTGTTTTGTTTTTTAATTGTTTTAAATTTGTATTTCAATTTTAAACCGTTGTAATTTCTAGTCGTGTGACTAGGGGACAAACTACGTGGCATAATTTGAAAATTCGCAACTCAGTGGCTGAGTTGTGGCAGGGTTTTGAGCGTAGAGTTAGGTTAGTCGGTAGCGGGTGTCGCGAGTTTACGTGTGTAAACGTGTGACTACTTAATTTCTAGTAGAAACCTTGGGGGCAGCACGTAGGCAAGGTTTTGCCGAAGCTGGATAAATTCTGTGTTGTTTTATTTCTGCATTTATTATTCTGCTATTATCTGTGCTGCTATAATTCTGATTTATTTGTGGTGAAATAATTTTATAAGCTTCCGCAATTAATTTTTATAATTATCAGCATCACCCTATTCACCCTCCCTCTAGGGTGAAATCAATCGTACAAAAAGGCTGTCAAAGGCATGCTAAACACAAAAGGGAAAAGAACTCTAGATGAGCGAGTAAATGACAATGAGCGAGTAGCTCCGTTTACTGATGAAATCATGTCGATGGTGATTCCATCTCATGTCAACATTCCAACCACGAGATCTCAAAGCACTACTGATCCCGATGATCACTTGATGGCTTCCGACAACCAAATGGATTTATATAATGCTTCTAGAGCACTACGGTGTAGGCTATTCCCAGTAACCCTTCAAGGAGCTGCCGAAAAATGGTACCTTGAATATTGAGAGAAGATATTTACTTGTGGATATAATTTTTCTATGAATTCCCCTCTCAATTCTACATATGCAATGACCCATGGTTGATTATACTACTTTAGCAAGTGTCAAACAAAGGCAGCGAGAATAGCTGGGTGACTGCCTAAGAAGGCTCAATACAGAGGCAGTGAAAGCCAAAGACATGAATGATATGTGTAAGCTAATTACAGTGCATTTGAGACTGATAGAAAATACACCATTTTGGAAAGAACTCTTTGTTCATGGATGTAAAGATTTATAAGACTTTCACTTCCAAGCTGATAAATTCATTCAAATGGGTGAATTGTAGTATGCCAAGAAGAAAGGAAACCCTAAGAAGGTAAGTAGAAGATTTGGGTTTGACCGAGGACATAAAGGGCCAAGGTGGGAGGATTCCAATACTAATTCAATCCCTTTGAACAAGCCATTGTCTTATATCTATGCCATAACAAAAGAAAAGGTTAACTTCCCAACTTTATTCAATGTCAGAAACTACCTCAAGCAAAGAAAGAGGGATGATTATTGTGTTTTTCGTAAAGCGAATGTCCATAAAATTGATGAGTGCTGAGTGCAGAGTGCTGACTGGAATTATTCAAAAGCTAATTCGTGAAGGACACTTGAAAGAATTCATCCAAGACCGACAGAAGGCACCCTAGACCAGGGATGGACCATGAAAGTTCCCTAATAATGTTGTGAATAAGTTAGAAGATGAAGGTCCATTAAACCTAAGTTCACCCTTGAATAGAATGATGTGATTCATGAGGGACCGCATCCAATAGGAACTGGTAAAAGAACCCGAAGCAAATATATCAAGTAATATAAGGAAGGAGTATTTTCTATCATGGAATAGTCCCCACTTAAAAATCATCGGCCTAATGTACAGATGTTGAATATTGTCATTGCTCCACAAGAGCTCAAAAAGGGAATTATCACCCCCATAATGACTCTCTTATGATCACTGCTCCAGTCGGACTTTCTATAGTGTCCATGATTCTGGTTGACACTGGAAACACAGTCAACGTCATCATTAAACTTGCATTTAATTAAATGGGCATACCTGAAGACAAGCTAGAATCTAGTTTCGAACCTATTTTTGGGTTCAATAACAAAGGATCAACTCCGATGGGGGCAAGTAAAGTTGCTAGTACAAATGAGAGTACCGCCATGCTGCAGAATTTTTGAAACTTTTTTGTGATTATCAGTTAACCATCATATTATAATGCATTCTTTGGCCGCCCTGCATTGGATGAGGTGGATGCATTTGTCCCACTAAAGTATCTGATGGTGAAATTCTTAACTAAAAGAGGTTGGGTACCATTCAGGGAGAACAATTTAGCTCCTGCGAAATGTATTTCGCCACTCTTGATCAATACAAATGGGAGTACTCTTTCTAGATTCCTCTACTATTTTTTAGCCTTTAGATGTGGATTTTTACATCCACCATTTGAATAAAAAAATAAGATCTAATAAAATAAAAAACGTGTGTTTGGAAGGTACATCTCACCTGGAAGCAAAAGGAGGATGGCATGCTAGTAAAGTCCTTAAGTTCCTCTGTATTTTTAGGCTGAAGAATGTGGGAGCTACTTATCAGAGATTGGTCAACAGAATGTTCAAGGAACAGATTGGACGAAATATGGAACTTTATGTGGATGACATGCTAGTAAAGTCTCACAAGGCCGAGAATCACCTTAAAGATCTTGAAGAAATGTTTGAAGTATTACAAAGGTATCCAATGAGACCAAATCCCCAAAAATGTTCTTTGGGAGTTCATTCTGGAAATTTCTTAGGTTACATCGTTAGTGCACAAGGAATCCAAGCCAGTCCTGACTAGATCCAAGCTATCAAAGATATGACAGAGCCCATAACTGGCAAAGATGTAACGAGCTTGAATGGTAGAATTGCAGCCCTAAGCAGATTCATCTCCGAGGTAACCAATAAATGCATCCTCTTCTTTAATGTGATTAAGAAAAGAAAGAATATCGAGTGCGGAAAAGATTATAAGAAAGCCTTTTAGGAGCTAAAAAATCATTTAGAAAGTCCACCAATATTATCCAGCCATGAGGATGGAGAAAGCCTATATTTGTATATCGCGGTTTCAGCAAACACAGTTAGTTTGGTGCTGATTAGAGAGGAGAATAAAACTCAACTTCCCATTAGACGATTAAAGGATGTTGATGTTCAATATCCAGTCATAGAAACGTTAGCTTACTGTTTGATACTTACAGCACGAAAACTCAGAGCGTACTTTCAAGCGCATCCAATCGGAGTATTGACTAACTTTCAACTCAAACAAGTTTTCAGTAAGCCTGAGATTTCAAGGAGGCTAGTAAAATGGGAGATTGGACTTAGCTAATATGACATTGAATTTCAGCCATGAACAGCAATTAAGCAAACTTTATCAATGAATATACAAGCTTCGTTAAGGAACAGCCATAGAAAGAGAAAGATCGAAAACCCATATGGAAACTATTTGTGGATGAGGCATCAAATGAGGAGGGAGCCGAAGTAAGGTACGTCATAATCACACCCGATGGGCATCGCTTACACTATACAATGAAGGTAGAGTTTGCGGCAACAAATAACGTAGCAGAATATGAATGATGGTGGTAGGATTAACTCTAGCCTTGCAAAATCCAACAGATCCAAATCTTTTGTGACTCTCAACTAATGGTGAATCGGTTAAATCAAACTAAAGATTCCAAACTAGCCTATATGTTAAGAAGGTGCTAAATATGCTTGCCTTATTTGAAGATTTTTTTATACACCAAGTCCTAAGGGAAGATAACTCTCAAGCGGATTCATTAACAAAATTGGCTAGCTCAAGAGGTGCTCCAAAAACCCGTATCGTACCAGTACAGCTTCAAGAAAATCCCAACATCGAAGTGGAAATGCTCGAACTAGGGAAGGAACTACTGAAAGATGCTATGCGGTAGGATCGTGTAATATGGAATATTGAAATAGTCTAGGTAGATAAAGTAGGTAAATGCAAGGAGACACCAGGATTTTGTACTGGTTCGGACCTCTCGTCCTACATCCAGTCCCTAAGCTTCACATAGGAATTTCACTAACTAACACCCTCACTTCACCCGGAGGAATAAGTTTACAACTTACCCGAACAACCGAACGGGATTTCTTGCCTCAACTACCGAAGAGGACTTCAACTCAATTACTAAAATACAATATTTGACTTGTTGTGTTCTTGTCAACACTAATGAGGCTTATGTAGTACAATATTCCTATAATCTTATCCTCGAGAATATGCAATGTGTTTGTGAAGATTTAGGAAATGTGAATTGCTATGAATCAAAAGAATGTTATAAACAAAAATAGTGATTCAAGCAATAGATTGGTGATTGCATTGAGAATATCTAGAGAATATGAACAAGAGAATAGTAAGATTAAAGCAAGAGAATTCGGTAAATTAAATGATGTTAGAATCATGTATATATACTTGTAGAAGAGGTGCATATGTTGTCAAAGGTTGTAAATAAGAGATGCTTCCATTTCCATTGATGAATGGTTGCAACTCTTGGGAAGAAGAAGGTGTCTTTTCAGAGAAAATTCACAGGTTTAAATTCAGTCGACTGAGCAGGAGATTCAGTCGACTGAAAAGAAAAAATTTCAGGAACAATTTCAGTCGACTGCACAGGTAATTTAGTCGACTGAAACTATGCAATTTTGTATATGTGTACAGTTTCAGTCGACTGGCCATGTCTGTTCAGTCGACTGAAGTATAAAAGTATGCACAGTGAACATGTGAATGAAGTTTTTATGAATGTGTTCTAATGTTCGTGCAAATCTCTTGAGGATAGATTTTAACAAATACTCTAGACTAAGACCCTTAGAAAATCATACTAACGTTTATACTTTGGTCTTCATCGATCTTCTTCTAGCTTTTGCATTCTCTTCCTATTTGTTGAAGCTCATTGTCATTGATCAAAATCTTCGTGTATCAACATTCTCCCCCTTTTTGATTGATGACAATACTATTCTAGAGATGTATATACTTACTTTCTCCCCCTGAATGTATGCACTATCTTTCCTATAAAACAAAGTTAGTACCATAGATTTTCTCCCCCTTTGTCATCGACAAAAAGGAAAAACTAACAGTAGTAAAACAATCACTAATTCATAGAGAATATTTGCATAAGCACGAATTAAGAGAGATAAAAATGTTATGACAGACAAGCATAAAATGGCTATTTATACAAGCCATTAGAAAGTTAAAAATACTCATCAAAACAACAAAATTACTCATCCTTATCCCAGTCATATGAACCTTCTCTTCCTGTTGGTTCACGTATGACGGGTTCTCCTGTTGGTGGTCTATGTGCTCTTCCTCCTTAGCCACAACTAGCTCCACTAGCGCTACTACTTGTATGCTCTTCGGATGTCGTCCATGTAAATGTAGGTGCCGGACGTTTGCCTCGTGATGTTGAAGCAGTAGTGGTGCTTGAGCATGAGATTGCATCCCAAAGCTTGTTGAAGAATCCTTTTATTTTGTCAAGCTTATGATCTACCTTTTTAAGACGTGTGTCAAGAATTTGTTGATTTCTTGACAATATCCCCAAGGATTGGTTGGTAGTGAAGCTTGGGTCAACAAGACGAATTTCATCATCTTGCTCGAGATGCTGTTCGTAGCAAGGTTGAGGAGGTTGATGTTGCTGTTGTTGTTGTTCTTGATTCCTTTCTTCCCATTCGGCAAGTGATATTATGCGAGGAGGTCGAGATGGGAGTTGCATTAGGCTTATGGTCCGATGGTTAATCTGATGGACCATTGTATTCTCTGATTCAGGTAATGGCGTATCGACATTTAGGAGAAGTCGCATGATGTACTCTCCAAAGTAAATAGTGCGCATTTTACCATTGTTGAAAGTGAGAAACTCATCAAGAATAAGCTGTGCCCAACTAACTTGTATATTGCCAAAAATAGCATATAAAGCTCGATAGTTATTTAGGTAGACAATTTCGTATGAGCCCGTGCGAGGAGTAATCGTTCTCATTAGGGCTTTATGGAGGATGCTTGCCATAGGTCGAAGGGAGGTGGACTTAAAATCCGTAAAGTTGATGTTATCATCCATAAATCGATGGTTGATGTTGTCACGAATGTTTGGATTGAATTCTATCTCCTCGAGTTTTCTCCCAACATTTGGGGACTCTAAAATGTGTGCTATTCTATCCAAGGTGAACCAAACTTTCTTTCCACACATCATACTCCAAACACTATTGTTTGGATTTCTTGGAGTTTGGTGTCCAAGATTAAGATTAGCATAAAATAATTTTACCATTACATGATTAATGGCATGATCATTTCTTTTCAAATCTAGAAGTGGAGTCAAACCTGCCGGATCTGTTAACGCTTGAAGGTTGTAGGTTTGAAAGCTTTGAAAATCAACGAAAGAATGCTCAAAAATTCGAGAATTCTTCATCTTGTTCCATCGAGTGACAGCGGTTCCATCATAAAGCCATTGTGCTATTTGAGCATCAATTGGCTCGGAGGATGAAGAAGAAGAGGCTCTTGCTCTTTTTGGTGCCATTTGGATGAGAATTGATTTGATTTTGAGGAATTTGGGGGCTAGGGTTTCGAAATTTATTTGGGAAGAAGGTTTGTAGGAGGTAAAAGTGAGTTGGTAGGGTAAAATCTGATGGTAAAAAGGGGAAATTTTGCCTGGAAAGTAACGTTCAGTCGACTGAATATGCTGTTCAGTCGATTGAATCAAAGGCTGAAGTATTCTGTTATAGATTCAGTCGACTGAGCAGTATATTTAGTCGACTGAATTTTTGTTGCTGAAATTATTTGTTTGAAAGTTTAGTCGACTGTGCAAATCATTTCAGTGGACTGAACTTCGTAAATATTGTTTTCTGTCATATTTTCAGTCGACTAAGCAGGAGCTTTCAGTCGATTGAAACATGCATTTTTGTTGTTTCAGTTAATTTTTTGAAATTTAAATAATTTATTTAAAGGAATAGTTACGAAAATATTGATATAAATATTTCAAAATTCAACTATTTCTTTGGGGATGGACTTGGAGTCTTCTTTCCTTCATTCTTCATGTAATTTATATCCCATGAATTCGGACTATATTGAGGAGTCTTAGGAGACATCCAAGGATACACAGGATCAACTGGTGTACGATAAGATGAAGACGGATCAAGTAAGCTAACAGGGCGAGGTAGAGGTTCAGCCACTTCGTTCTTCTTTGATCCACAGAAGCGTAAACCAATTTGCTCTAGAAAGCTTAACCTTCTAGCCGTAACTTTTTCTCGAAGTATAGATCTCGTTGAAGATCTATCTATTGTTGTTGAAAGTGATGAATTTCATCAATCTTTCTTTTTGTGTCAGGTGAAATAAAGAGTCCACTTTTTGCCTTTTTCGATTCTGGTGTGAAACCAGTACGATAATTTTCCCATTTGTAAACCGGCTCATGTGCTGGTGTTGGTGTGGGAAGTTTTGGCGATGTTGGAGTGTTATCAACTGACAAGGTGATATTGATCCGAGAGAAGGAGTTGTTTGACGACATTTTATATTGAAATTTTTTAAGCTTTTAATTCGTAAAATCGAGATGTGAAAATATAAAAAAATTAGAATTTATTTATAGTAGAATTTTACTAAACAACTAATGGTTATAATTTATTTAGATTTTTAACCGCATAATGATTTAATGGTTAGGAGAATTTTGTTAGAAAAGTATGGTTCTTATTAAAAATTCAGTTTTTAAAATGTGTGGTCTATAAATTATATAATGTAACATATAACATCTCCGAAAAATATTTGATATGTTCATTCAGTCGACTGAACAGATTGTTTTAGTCGACTGAAATGAGTGAATATTTCAAATGCATCTCTAATTGATATCTTTAAAGGATATTATACCTAATTCTCGTCGAAGTTTGATAAAGGAGTTTTCTAATAGAGGTTTAGTAAATATATTGGCAATTTTATTTTCGGTAGAAATATGTTCTAAATTAATTATTCCTTTTTCGATATTGTCACGTAAAAAATGGTGACGAATATCTATATGTTTTGTACGAGAGTGATTAACCAGATTTTTAGATAAGTTTATTGTACTTGTATTATCACAATATATTGTAGAATTTGTTAAATTTATATTAAAATCTTTAAGTGTTTGTTGCATGTATATAACTTGAGTGCAAGCTAAAGCAGCTGATATATACTCTGCTTCGCATGTGGAAAGCGAGACACAATTTTGTTTCTTACTAAACCAAGATACAAGTGATTTTCCAATGAAATGGCAAGTACCACTTGTACTTTTTCTATCCGTTCGAGGTCCACCAAAATCAGCATCACTGAATGACACTAACTCAAACGAACATTCCTTTGGATAGAAAAGACCGAAATCTTTAGTTTGGTTAAGATATCGCATTATTCGTTTTACTACTCTTAAGTGTGAATCTTTAGGATCGGATTGAAAGCGTGCACATAAACAAACACTCATCATTATGTCAGGTCTACTAGCGGTTAAGTAGAGGAAAGAACCTATCATACTTCTAAACAATTTTTGATCTACACTTTTGTCATTTTCATCTCGATCGAGATGTGTAGTGGTACCCATAGGAGTAGGTTTAGCAGAAGTGTTTTCCATGCCAAATCATTTTATTAAATTATCACAATATTTTTCTTGGTTTATAAAAATTCCATTTGTTAATTGTTTGATTTGAAGTCCGAGAAAATATGATAGTTCTCTCATATGAGACATTTCGAACTCATTAGTCATTATATTTGAAAATTCTTTACACAAATTTTCATTTGTTGAACCAAAAATAATATCATCTACATATATTTGAATTATTAAAATATCTTTGGCAGTATTTTTAATAAAAAGTGTTTGATCTACTTTTCCAATTTTAAATCCTGAGTTTAATAAATAACTTTTAAGTCTTTCATACCAAGCACGAGGAGCTTGTTTAAGACCATATAGAGCTTTCTTTAATTTAAATACATGATCCGGATATTTTTCATGTATAAATAACGGAGGTTGTTCTACATATACATTTTCTTTAATGAAACCATTTAAAAATGCATTTTTAACATCCATTTGATAAAGTTTAAAATTGGGAAAACAAGCAAAGGCTAATAGTATACGTATTGCTTCCAATCTTGCAAAGGGAGCAAATGTTTCTTCAAAATCAATACCTTCTTCTTGATTATACCCTTGTGCTACTAGTCTTGCTTTATTCCTTGTTATATTACATTGTTCATCTACTTTATTTTTGTAAATCCATTTTGTTCTAATTACTGATTGATTATTAGGACGGGGAACTAATTCCCAAACATTGTTACGTTCAAATTGATTTAATTCTTCTTGCATTGCAATAATCCAATAATCATGTGTTGATGCTTCTTTTGGATTTTTAGGTTCTATAGATGAAATGAAAGCTACATGACCCATTTGATTTAGTTGATTTCTTGTTCTAATTTGAGAATTTATTTCTCCTATTATATTTTGAGTTGGATGATCTCGTAATATTCTAGGAGGAGATCTTAGTTCATTATTATTTTCAAGGTTTATTTCTTCTATATTTATCAATTCTTCATCATCTTTTATATTTACATTTTTATTAAAATTTTCATCAAAAGATATATGCAAAGTTTCTTCAATTAAGTTTGTCCGTTTATTAAATACTCGATATGCTTTACTTCGTTCAGAATATCCTACGAAAATTCCTTCATCAGCTTTTGAATCGAATTTTCCTAGTTGATCTTTTGTATTTAACATAAAACATTTTGATCCAAATATTTTAAAATAAGATATATTTGGTTTTTTATTATTGAATAGTTCATAAGAAGTATTTTTAGTTAAAGGTCTAATTGAAATTCTATTTAATACATAACATGCAGTAGCAACGGCTTCTGCCCAAAAATGTTTTGGTAGAGAACACCCATTTAACAATGTTCTTGCGCATTCTTGTAATGTTCTATTCTTTCTTTCTACAAGTCCATTTTGTTGAGGATTTCTAGGAAAAGAAAAATTATGATTAATTCCTTTCTTTTTACAAAACGTTTCAAAAACTTCATTTTCGAATTCGCCTCCATGATCGCTTCGAATATTTTTAATTTTCAAATCTTTAATGTTTTGAATTCTTTTGACGAATGTTTTAAAATGCTCAAAAGAGTCGCTTTTATTTTTCATAAAAATAGCCCATGTATATCTTGAAAAATCATCAACAATTACAAATACGTATCGACTATGATTAATGGATTAAACTTGTGTTGATCCGAACAAATCCATATGTAGTAATTCTAATGGTTGTAAAATTGAAATATTTTTCTTAGATTTAAAAGATGATTTCGTTAATTTTTCTTTTTGACAATCATCACAAAAATTATTTATTTTAAAATTTATTTTGGGTAATCCTCTTACTAATTCATTTTTAGAAAGTTTTCTAATAGTTTTAAAATTTATATGACAAAATCTTTTGTGCCATAACCAAGGATCATTATCTTTGGCAAGTAAACACATACTTGAATTATGATTAATATTCATATTTAAAACATAAATATTTCTATCTCTATTTCCTTAAAAAATAAGATTTTGGTTTTGATCAAAAATACTACATTTATTATTCGAGAAAGTTATTTTAAAACCTTTGTCACACAGTTGACTTATGCTAAGTAGATTATGTTTTAAATTTTCAACTAATGAAACATTTGTTTTAAAAGGTAAATTTGATGTACCGTAATTGTTCACATCTCCTTTGCCAATGATATAGCCTTTTGAATTGTCTCCGAAGGTAACCGAGCCACCATCAAACTATGTGATGTTTGTAAGCATATCTTTGTCTCCGGTCATGTGTTTTGAACAACCACTGTCTAATATCCATTTCTTCTTTTTAAGTGGGATCTGAAAAATAGATATGAAATTATTGGTACCCACTTTTTAATAGGGTCCTAAGAAGTTAGAGTTTTAGGAAACCAAACCCAATTTGGTTTAGTGTCCTTTTTATAAATATTTTTTTTATTATGATGAACATTATCCATAAATGTTTTAATATATTTATTTCTTATTAATACATTGTTAGTTTTTGGTACCCAAATTGTAACTACCTTGTTTTCTACTTTTGTTTTAATAGGTTTCTCTATTAATATTTGTTGTTTTGAATCCATATTCCACTTAAAATGTGTATTTTTCTTTTTAGAAATTTTTGACTCCTTTTTATATCCTAATCCGTGCTTACTTGAAGAGGATTGAGAATTTTCTAAAATCTTAGATAAATTTTCTCTTCCTTTGTTGAAGTTAGAAACATTTTTTGTGATGTTATCTAATCTAGCTTGAAGACTATTATTTTCTAACTCAACTTGTCTAATCTTAGTTTTTAACTCATGATTTTCAGAAACAATCATATCATTCTTTATCTTTTGAGTTTCAATTTCTTGACTTAAAAGTGATAATTGAGTTTCTGAATTCGAATAAGATTCTTGAACTTTTTCAAGTTCTTCTTCAAGAATTTCCTTTTCATCATTTAACATATCTCTTTCAAATTCAGCTTTGTTTTTGATTTTCACGAGTTTCTTTGAGTTTCTTTTTAAGAGTTTTTATTGTGTTCAAAAGTTCAGTGTTTACTTCAATTAAATCGTCGAAAGTTGAATTATTTACCTCAGATTCTTGAGCCATGAAGCATACATTTATCTGTTCATTGTCGCTATCACTATCATTTTCGGATGATGATGAATCTGAATCGTCCCATGTTACAGAAAATGCCTTGTTTTTGAATTTATCCTTCTTGTTTTTGAAGTTTTTCTGATTTTCCTTCATTTGTTCTTGACAATCTTTTTGCATATGTCCTTTCTTATGACAATTGAAGCATTCTATATTTGAGGATGATGGTTTGTTCAAGAAATTCTTTTTGAATCCGTTTTTGTTTCCTTTTCTAT
This sequence comes from Allium cepa, assembly GCA_030765085.1. NCBI lineage: Eukaryota > Viridiplantae > Streptophyta > Magnoliopsida > Asparagales > Amaryllidaceae > Allium > Allium cepa. The sequence goes on from CM060943.1 coordinate 459,356,003, forward strand.
ACTTTAGGAGTTTCTTGAAATTTTTGGCTATAAATGCTAGATCCTCATCTTCAGACTCTGATTCTTCCTTTTTCGCATGAAAAGCAATATTCTTTCTTTCTTGAGCTTGATCCTTTTTAGCTTGCATATTTACTTCATACGACATAAGATTTCCAATCAATTCTTCTGGTTTCATTGTAGATAAATCATTTGCTTTCTCGATTGTTAGTACTTTTCTCTCCCATTCATCAGTGAGTGAATTTAGAACTTTAGACACAATGTCAAAGTCTGTGTATCTTTCTCCTAGTCCGATTAGAGCATGATGAATGTCTTAAAATCTTGAGTACATGTCATTGATGGATTCATTTTGTCGCATTCTAAAGTTTTGGAATTGATTCTTCAGCATGGATATCTTTGTTTGTTTAACCTTGTTTGTGCCTTCATGTATGACTTTAAGAGTTTCCCATATCTGATATGTAGTAGTACATATGCTAACACGGTTGAATTCATTTCTATCCAGGGCATAAAAAAGCATATTCATAGCTTTGGCATTTGCACTAGCTTCATTCTTTTGAATTTGTGTCCATGTAGGATAATCGGTTGTGGGTACAACGAACTCTGCTTGAGTAGCATTCCAGGCTTCGAAACTTGTTGCTTGCATATAAATCCTCATCCTTGTAGACCAATAGTTATAGTTTAATCCATTGAATAGAGGAGGTCTTTGGATAGATTGTCCTTCCGCAAATGTAGAACTGTAGGCAGATGTTGTGCTTGTACTTGCGTTATTTTCCATATTATCAATATGTCTAATAACAGTGTTATGGTTATAGGACGGCCAAGCTCTGATACCAATTGAAAGATGCTATGCGGTAGGATCGTGTAATATGGAATATTGAAATAGTCTAGGTAGATAAAGTAGGTAAATGCAAGGAGATACCAGGATTTTATACTGGTTCGGACCTCTCGTCCTACGTCCAGTCCCTAAGCTTCACTTAGAAATTTCACTAACTAACACCCTCACTTCACCCGGAGGAATAGGTTTACAACTTACCGGAACAACCGAACGGTATTTCTTGCCTCAACTACCGAAGAGGACTTCAACTCAATTACTAAAATACAATATTTGACTTGTTGTGTTCTTGTCAACACTAATGAGTCTTATGCAGTACAATATTCCTATAATCTTATCCTCGAGAATATGCAATGTGTTTGTGAAGATTTAGGAAATGTGAATTGCTATGAATCAAAAGAATGTTATAAACAAAAACAGTGATTCAAGCAATAGATTGGTGATTGCATTGAGAATATCTAGAGAATATGAACAAGAGAATAGTAAGATTAAAGCAAGAGAATTCGGTAAATTAAATGATGTTAGAATCATGTATATATACTTGTAGAAGAGGTGCATATGTTGTCAAAGGTTGTAAATAAGAGATGCTTCCATTTCCATTGATGAATGGTTGCAACTCTTGGGAAGAAGAAGGTGTCTTTTCAGAGAAAATTCGCAGGTTTAAATTCAGTCGACTGAGCAGGAGATTCAGTCCACTGAAAAGAAAAAATTTCAGGAACAATTTCAGTCGACTGCAAAGGTAATTCAGTCAACTGGAACTGTGCAATTTTGTATATGTGTACAGTTTCAGTCGACTGGCCATGTCTGTTCAATCGACTGAAGTATAAAAGTATGCACAGTGAACATGTGAATGAAGTTTTTATGAATGTGTTCTAATGTTCGTGCAAATCTCTTGAGGATAGATTTTAACAAATACTCTAGACTAAGACCCTTAGAAAATCATACTAATGTTTATACTTTGGTCTTCATCGATCTTCTTCTAGCTTTTGCATTCTCTTCCTATTTGTTGAAGCTCATTGTCATTGATCAAAATCTTCGTGTATCAACAACTACTAGTTTCAGCTAGATCCCAGGCCATGATGCAAGAAAGAAAAGAAAAAGAAATTAATGAAATTTTTTCATGTGAGGAGCCCAATCATTCAAAGGCAGATAATTGTTATGGTAACACTTGGTTGGCACCTATTATAGAATATCTTACTAATGGGATATTACCATATGACAAACTGGAAGCTAGGAGAATCGGACGATATGCTCCGACCTTCACAATGATGGATGGAATTCTTTATAATAAAGGATATGCCATTCCTTACTTAAGATGTGTGAGTTCGTAGGATGGTTTGAAATTATTAGGGAAAGCACATGAGGGATTTTGCGATGACCATTGTAATGGGATAAAATTGGCTAAGAAAATAATGAGATGAGGATTCTATTGGCCTCAAATGGTAGGCCAAGCTATAAAGTATGTAAAGAAGACTATTACGTGGCACATTGAAAGGCTAATGGAGCCATTGAGGCAGCAAACAAGACTATTAAGAATATCTTGAAAAAACGTTTGAATAAAGCCAAAGGAAATTCGGTAGAAGAATTTCCACATGTACTCTAGGCATATCGTACATCCATTGGAACTGCAACAGGTCATACCGCTTACTCTCTAACATATTGGTGTGTAGCACTACACCAAAAAAGGCCTTTCGTTGTAAAAACGCTACCAAAACTCTTAGTAACATTTCGGTAAACTCTAAGATACGACATGCAACTACAAGTCTGAAACCTTTTGAGCATTGTAGAAAGCACAACCCAAACTTGACCTATTGTAGGGTTTTAGAACCGCTACAAAAAGTTTCGGACTTTTAGTAGTGTGCCGTATCGTAGTGTTTACCAAAACGCTACGAAAGTCGTATCACGGCTATTTACTTTTATTTTCGAGCATTTTTAAAATGCTGCTAGAGGTTATTAATTATTTTGTAGCATATTGTACATGCTACATTCCTGTTAATGACTTGTACCATTCTCAGCCATCGCTCACATAAAGGTTTTATTAAAACCAGCAACCAATCACATAATCGTCATATTCATACAAACAATCAATCAATCAATCACATAATCATCATATTTAAACCATTAAAAAAATATGTTAATCACATATTCAGATAAAATAACCATAACCATTTCGATAATAGTTTTTCGACAAAATGAGAAAATTCACATAAAATCCATAACCATTCATATACACAAGTACTAACAAAATGTTATAGTATATATAACAATTAAAGCCATGTTCATTACTTAATTACCCACAGTTCTTTACCGCAGTTGGCCTTTACTCCTAAAATGCTAATTACCTATAGACAAGTTTAATAATCAACTGATGATTATGAAACCATTTTGCGTATTTAAAGTAACATTCTTAGTTAAAATTTTATTAAATTTAAATAATTTTTATAAAATTTAGTTAACTTAGTTAAATTTTTATAAAACTTGGTTAATTTTTATAATAAACTTATTTAATTCTAAATAAAAACTTATTAACTTAATTAATTTGTATAAATTTATTTAGTTTTTACGAAACGTAGTTAAATTATATAAACTTGGTTAATTTTTATAGAAAATAGTTAAATTTTTATAAAGCTCGGTTAAATTACTTATTTATAACTTTATTTTTATTAATTCAAACTTATTAATTATTTCAATTGCTAAAACTTAAAATGTCATAACTTATAACTTATATTTTAATTAACTTAAACTTATAAATTATCTCAAACTTAAACTTCATCGACTTAGGTAATTTTTATAAATTATCTAAAACTTATAAATTTTTCATAAACTTAGTTAATTTATTGTTACTATTATTATAAACTTAATTAATTTTTATAAACTTACTTTTTTTATAAAATTTAGTTAACTTAGTTAATTTTTATAAACTTAGTTTTAGTTATTGTTGTTATTATTAGTTAGTTAGTTAGTTATAAAACTTAGTTGACTTAATTTATTATTATTATAAACTTAGTTCATTTTTATCAAACAATATTTTATTATTATTATTATTATTATTATAAACTTAGTTCATTTTTTATGAAACTTAGTTTATTGTTATTATCATTATAAACTTATTAATTTTTGTAATACTTAGTTAATTTTATAAACGTATTTAATTTTTATAGAACTTAGTTAATTTATTTTAACTATTGTTTATCATCATTATTATTAAATTTATAAATTATCTCAATTGCTAAAACTTAAAATATTTTTCATAAGCTTAGTTATTTTGCTGTTGTTGTTGTCATTGTTGTTGTTGTAAACTTAGTTATTTTATTATTATTATAAATTTAGTTAATTTTTATAAACTTATTTAGTTTTTATAAAACTTAGTTACTTAGTTGATTTTTATAAACTTAGTTTTTGTTATTATTGCTGTTAATTATAAAACTTAGTTGACTTAGTTAATTTATTATTATTATTATTATTATTATTATTATTATTATTATTATTATTATTATTATTACAAACTTAGTTAATTTTTATCAAAATATAGTTTATTATTATTGTTGCTATTGTTGTTGTTGTTATTATTATTATTATTATTATATACTCGGTTTTTTATCAAACTTAGTTGATTATTACTATTACTACTTATTATAAACTTGTTAATTTTTATAAAGCTTAGTTAGTTTATTCAAACTATTATTTATTATCATCATTAACATAGCTAAATTTTATAAACTTTGTTAATGCTTATCAAACTTAGTTAATTTTTTTTTTACTTGAAATAATTATAGTGACATGTTGTGTATATTTCATACTTATTTATTTTATAGGCTATGGGTGTGGCATGACAACATAATATTGGTAAAACAGTATTATATGATTTATCATCCTTGAATCTTTGCTTCACCGTTCCAGTCTTGGTTTTCAAAATAGCTTGATTTATCATCTATGAAATATAACACAATTCAAAAGATAAAAGTTAAAGGACTTGTATAGATACAAGTGTAATTTATATTTATTCAACAAACGACATATAAAGGAGAAAAAATTCGACACTCGGGCTCCAAAAGATAGTACTTTAATTTCTAACTCCAAAATTTGATGATACAAGGTGATTCGAATAATTTGATTCGGTGAAAATATCTAACCTAAACTGAAATTATACTAGGAAAAAGATACAAGGTGATTCGAATAACTCGATTTTAGGTAAGCCCCTAAACAGTTGCTCTGCCATCGTTTAGTGCGTTTTCGCTTCCGAGTTGTTTTCCAAGTGTGTTTTCTACGCCTGCCATTTCAAGTACGATTCTCACCATTTCATGTACTTATAATTTGATGCTCCATGAAAACTGTCGAGATGACAGAAACAACATTTAGATTTGTACTGTATATTTAAATAAGTTACCAGCGCTATAGACATTTAAATTCAACATCTAAGTTGCGAGCAAATATAAGCGATCTTGGAATGAAGCATTCATGAGGTTTATAGCTGAATCCATGAACTGCACAAAAAATACAGATAAACTATGTCATCAACTATCACGTGGAAGTTATCAGAGCGTAAACATCTTTAATTCACACATTATGAACGATTTCATTACAACCAAAGTTTAAAAATAATACATTAAAGTAGGAGTGAAAGGATGAACGGTAAGGGTCTTTAACCACCAGTGAGAAGTAATATATCAATCAAAATGATTTTTTTTCTTTTTCAATGAATCGAATAACGTGTATATCTTGCATGGGAAGGAAGGCAATTATTTACAACACATCGACTTTTGAAGCAATGGAAGACTGGCATATTGATCGTGAATTAGAAAAGTCAACTAGTACTACCTATGTATGAAGCCCAACTACAACCAAGTAATTGGTACTCTTCTGGTTTACCATGGATAATAATAAGGGAGCAATATACAATTTTTCTTGTAAATTATATATGTGAATCTAGCTTTGTCACTGCAAGAAGTTCCTATCATTTCATACCCTTATGTGTACACCAAAGTCCTACAATTATGGAAAATCATTGGGCAAAACCCTGTTACAGCATCCTTATTTGCAATCACATCACTAAGATCAAATGAATTTTTTGATCTGGATAAAACAAAAATTTGATCTTATCTTCTGCAGTTCTCTTAAAAATTCATAATGTCCATGTTTGGTTTAGTATTTTTGTCAATCAATTCATAGATCGAATTGATGAAATATTCAGCATGAAACTTTTAACTTGTGGAAAACTATTTGTGAACATTTTTTATAACTATGAGTCATGGAAAACTACATGTGGAAAACTTTTTTAAAAAAATGTGACTTGGTGTGCACTTATGAGTTAATCATGATAATTAAATATAGAGCAATCCGAAATATTACCAATTCCAATTATTCGTTATTTAGTTCAAGTAGGTAGGGTCAATTTTTTTTAAACGGTTGGAGTTGTTTACAAATATTAACTACAATTGAAGCATAGCAAGTAAAACCTGGCAAACCTTTTTGCCTGTATCTACAACAAAGGATCCAGAGCAGAACTATGTACTTTCAATCTTGCAATGAACAATACTTCACATCTGTATTCATGTTTTTCTATGACTACATATGTCTAATCATTGGCATATAAAAGTTTATGAATATATTTTCTTTATGATTCAGTGAAATGAGGCATTACCACTATACCATTGCTTTTGCAAACTTTTTGAAGAGTGTATGTTTGTGAAGGACTATTCAAATGTCTTTCTGTCTACTCAGGTCGATCCATCATCATAGAAGTAATCTTCGATAGATATTACAAAATCCATGTCCAATTCTTCACCCAACCTTCCGTCACTGTTGGGATTAGATTGTTTTGCTACCAAAATACTCATGGGTATGTTGGAGACTGAACTACAAAGAACTCGACTAGTTAATCCTATATCCAACAGCATAATTATTGTTTCTTTTATACCTTAATACGGCTATCATGTGCAATTAATAACTTGTCCGGTTTTAAATCTTGATGCACCACTCACAAGGAATGTAGATAATCCAAAGAAAGAACCTGAAAAAGAGTTTGTAGAGTGATTACAATGCATTTTATACATTTTTCTCTCCAAAGAATTTAACTTGCAAGTTCTACTATATACACACGAGTAACATCTTCGTCTAGGCAGCCTAAATTCCTCAGCAATGAATACAGATCTCCACCATTTAAGTATTCCATCACAAGATAAAGATTTTATCGATAAATAAACGAATAAAAAAGCATACCTTATCAAATTTATGTACCCTATAAAAGAAAGATCAGTTGAAAGCATTCATGCAAAAAGCACAAATAAATAGTATCCATGACCAATTCTTATCATAAAAGGGTTTCAGACTGATGTTAAGATATCTCATTCCGCCAATATGCTTTTTCACATATAAATGATGAGTGCATCATCTACCTCATGCTTAGGCCAGTCACTCATCTGCTCATCAACTAGCACCGGCTAGTATCTTTTGGCCATCTCATCCAAGCTTAGTTGCTCTCCAATGCCTGCACATCTATACTTGCGCATCGCTACTGGAGCTTTTGCTCGTAGCTACTTGTGGTTGAAGGATCTCAACCAAGTTTATCTTCTCACGCTTTAGCACAATAGTTATGCAATGTTAATCCAATCCAAACTTGGAGCATCTCAGTTGGATGTTGAAGCACATTAATCATACACTTCAACCAAACCTAGCGCCGCTGCTAACCAAACTAAGACTCTTCAAAAAAATCAAGTTAGGCTTCACACAGTAAAGACAGAGCACATTAACCAAGCTCAAACACTTCTACACTGGAGACATACTTAGAACTATATGTCATTACTTAGAACTCTTACATTTCTTATATTTTGGATGATCTATTCTATAATCAAAGGTCCACAAATTCAAACTATAGATCGTCATATCTGTTCTATTCATCAATACCTTTGATCATTTTTTCTTACTATAATAATTTTGAATATAACTTGTTTTAGACAAATATTCAATATAACTCGAAATGCTAACAAAAAGGATCATAAACTACCCTTTACATTATGAATCTCAAGACGTACAAAATTAATTATCAAAAATATCTAGGGAATAAATATATTGAATATTAGTATGCTAACAGTTATTCAACCGTTCAATGATGTGAATAATTCAATAAGCATCAAATGCATATGATTAGACAATGTAGTCATACTTTATTTAGATCTGGGTTTTAATAGTGTCATTAACTACTGTGAACTTTTATAGATGTGCGTGAAAAGCAAATGGAGAAGGAATCAATAAAGGACAAAATCACATACTAAAATGTTCTATAAGTATCTTATGAACTTCACTAGCTTTGGGTTTGGGGTATCATGAGACATGCTCTGTTCCATTAATATTTTCACTTGCATAGAAGTTTCATTCTTGTGTGGATACCTTTGCGTGTAACCAAAATGGTAAACTATCTTGACTCAACCAAAAATACATAGATGTTACATTTTGGTCAACATCATTATGCATAATCAATGGCTTGTTTTTCTCTAAATTATCAGGACAAAATATACAGATGATACTTTTTCGTAGTGACAACTTGGTTTTGGTCATGACACAAATCCCAACTCTAATTGAAATCCCCTTTGACTCAAAACTTTGAAACGTTACATTGTAGAAACCATATTTGCCCAAAATCTACATAACCAAAATAATCGAATAACAAAATAGTTGAACCATATAATTTACAATAAGAGACAGAGCATATAACAAGAGAAAGTAAATAAACTCCTATTATTCACCTTGAATCTCGCTTATACCCCTTCAAGTCATTTATAAGTACACCTACCATTTCTATTTCCAAAATATAGCCAAATTTTATGAGTTCAAACAAGTAAAGGTTATAAATTACTAGATGGGGGGAAGCGTAAACCAAAAGAAAGAAGAGCGCACATAAGCAGTTAATGAATAAGATATAAGTGCTCACCTTCAGCTTCATAAGCTTTAGCTCTTTATTTTGCTTTTTTTGATGATATTATTTCTCCACGGCATACAAAAATAAGTTATCCAACATGAGTATTACAAATTTAATTTAAAAAATAAAATAATAATCTTCTAAGAGTTTTAATAATACTTCTAAATGTTTTAATAAATGGCATCAACACCACCATTTAGATTCACGCGCAAGCATCTCTTCGCAACAATACAGAATCTAAAGCGACATTACAACTATGGCACATACTTTGATTATTCAGCTGCAGCAACCAACTTAACGACAATGCGAGATGACAAACTTCGACATGATGCAAGCAATGTTATTTAAATCTCGATTGCAATCTTTTGACTATGATAACATCTCCGACGAAGCAATTTCTAATCAACAAGAACCTCGAGGTTCACGCGACTTTAGGTCCAACGATTGAAGATGAAAAGCAATGACATGCGACTTCTCGGACATTCTATACTCGAACCAATGGCAGCATGGAGAAGCACACGGCATGAGGTTTTCATGCTGAGACCATTTAGGCGACGCGATTTCGAGATTTTTGGAGATTGTGAATTTTTTTCGATTGAGGGAGAGAAAAATTAAAATGGAATAAAGCGTGAAAAAGGATCTGTGAAGATTGTGAATTTCTTTTGGCTTCCTTTTCAAGTAAATAGAATACCATAAAGAGGAAAACGAAGAAAAGTAATGAAGTTTTTTGTGCAATGCACATTTTTTGACCCAAATTATTGCGGACGGATGGTCAGCAAACATTTTAGCAGCGTCAAAGGAATTTTTTTATTAATTTAATCGATATTAGTTGCACCTAGAAGGAAATGCTACCAATATTTTCTACTGAAATTAGATTTTCTTGTATTGTTTTCGATGACGACAAAAGGCTCTGAAAGTACTCGAAAGCAATATTGGTAAATAACGGATCGACATTTTCTACTAGCATGCTTTCAGCGAAGAAGGAAGAACGAAGGCAAAAGGATGGGTCCGAAAGGTGGAAAGGAGGCCCTCCAATAGCTTCGAAAGGATAGGGGCGAAAGGGACCAACCTGCATCTATAAATATGACCCTAGGGATCCAAATTCGAGATCGGATTTTGGATTCTTGAATTTCCTTCTCATTTCTTAGCAAAACCAAATTCTTGTAACCCTAGATCAATCTGGGGAAAACTTCACTTATTTGTAATCCAATCTGAGAAATAAAATGAGAGGAGCATGGATCCAATATCTATTTCTAATATGAGAAAGATCATTTCGACTATTAGCTTGACTAATAACCAATAGCACATGATACTCACTTATCTTCCTAACACTTATTTGACATATGCAAGCTATGAAGTTTACTTGGATATTTTGATTAGAAGCTATTATCATCACATCTAATGCCTATATAATACTAAATTGATGTAATGATGTTAATCCAATATTTTTAAGCCAATGGGACTTTAATCATTTATCCAAGATAAGATTCTATAGCAAATTGAAACTACTTTTGATTTGTTAGTAGGTTGTGTTCCGAGTCCCTACGAAAGCATGATGACCCTCTCAATTCCTTTAAAGGGGGTTTCGAAGGGATCCATTATGTGATTAGTAAAGTCATATCCTTTGAGAGAACTCCTTCGAAAGGTGCTCGAATATTTCGAAACAAATAAATGCTTTTGAAGAAACCATCTCCATGATAGTAAATTCTATGCCTTCGAAAGGGTTTCCCTTTAAAGGTATAAAGACCCTTTCGACTCACTCGAAAGGAGTTCCGAAGGGATTATTTCCTCCTTAAACTTTTCTTTAAGGTGTTGACTATATTTGTTGTCAACATTTTTGGCCCCAGAAGGAGGTCTTAAATCTCTGGCCTTGTAGTTTTCTTACAGACCAATTATAGAGCATTTGATATGTTGAAGGAAAATGAGATCTAAAAGACTTAGTTGAATGGATGGGTAGGCAATACACACAACAGTAATGGAATAAAATATTAGTCCGACTTTCAACTTGGAAAGGGTGGTGCTAGGGCAACCATCAACTCTAGCACAACCAGATGATAATGCGGTCAAGGTTAGGCATTTAGAGCAACAACTACTTGAAATGCAAAAGATTTTGAATGTAGCTCTATCTCAAAAATCTTCCAAAACTTCTAAATCAATAACGGGAGAGGAGGTGATATTCCCAAAGAGAAACTTGAAAACTCAGACGTACGAAGGTAAAAGCAAAGTCGACTTAACATCATCCAAGAAGAAAGAACGTCATGCAACTAAAGCCGATCATCAAGATAGAATACAAGATAAATCTTTGGAGAAATCTGGAAGCTCAACTTCAAAGGAATACAACCTAAATCGAAAAGGCTATCATGACATTGAAGATTATTTGAAAGATGTGGCAAAAAAGACTGTCAAAGACATGCTAAACACAAAAGGGAAAAGAACTCTAGATGAGCAAGTAAGTGACAATGAGCGAGTAGCTCCGTTTACTGATGAAATCATGTCGGCGGTGATTCCATCTCATGTCAAGATTCCAACCATAAAATATCATGGCACTATTGATCTCGATGATCACTTGATGGCTTTCGACAACCAAATGTATCTATATAATTCTTTTGGGGCACTATGGTGCAGGCTATTCCCAGTAACCTTTAAGGAGCCGCCATAAAATGGTACGATCAGTATCGAGAGAAGACTGTTTACTCATGGAAGTAATTTTCGTATGAATTCTCTACTCAGTTCTACACATGCAAAGACCCATATTGGTTATACTTTTTTAGCAAACATCAAAAAAGGCAGGGAGAATCGCTGGGTGACTACCTTAGAAGGTTTAATGCAGAAGCACTGAAAGCCAAAGACATGAATGATATGGATAAGCTAATTACAGTGCATTCAAGGCTGATAGAAAATACACCATTTTTAAAAGAGCTAATTGTTCATGGATGTAAAGATTTATAAGAATTTCACTTCCAAGTTGATAAATTCATTCGAATGGGTGAATTGTTCTATGCCAAGAAGAAAGCTAACCCTAAGAAGGTAAGTAGAAGATTTGGGTTTGACCGAGGACATAAAGGGTCGAGGTGGGAGGATTCCAATACTAATTCAATAGCTTTGAACAAGTCATTGTCTTATATCTATGCCATAACAAAAGAAAAAGTTAACTTCTCAACTTTATTCAAGGTCAGAAACTACCCCGAGCAAAGAAAGGTGGATGATTATTGTGCTTTTCATAAACCGAATGACCATAAAATTGATGAGTGCTGAGTGCTGGCTGGAATTATTCAAAATCTAATTCATGAAGGACTCTTGAAAGAATTCATCTAGGATAGATAGAAGGCACCTCGAACCAGTGATGTACCATGAAAGTTCCCTAATAATGTTGTGAATAACTTAGAAGATGAAGGTTCATTAAACCTACGTCTATCCTTGAATAGAATTGATGTGATTCATATGGGACCGCATCCAGGGGGAACTAATAAAAGTGCCAGAAACAAATATATCAAGGAAGCTAAGTAAGGAGTATTTTCTATCTAGAAAGAGTCCCAGCTTAAAAATCTCGGCCTAACATGCAGATGTTAAATCTTGTCATCACTCCACAAGAGCTTAAAATGGGAATTCATTACCCCCATAATGTCCCTCTTATGATCAGTGCTCCAATCGGGCTTTCTGTGGTGACCAAGATTCTGATTGGCATAGGAAACGCAGTCAACTCCATTTTCAAACTTGCACTTAATCAAATTAGCATTCCTAAAGATAAGCTAGAGCCCAACTTGAACATATTTTTTGGTTCAATAACAAAGGATCAGCTCTGGTGGAGCAAGTAAAGTTGCTAGTACAAATGGGAGTACCGCCATGCTGTAGAATTTTTGAAATTTTTTGTGATCGTCAATCAACCATCATATTGTAATGCATTCTTTGGCCGCCCAGTGTTGGATGAGGTGGATGCAAAGTCTCATAGAAGTATCTAATAGTGAAATTCTTAACTAAAAAAGGTTGGGTACCATTCGAGGAGAACAATTTAGCTCCTATGAAATGTATTTCGCCACTCTTGATCAATATAAAAGGAACGCTCTTCTAATTATGATTCCTCTACTATTTTTTGGCCTTTAGATGATGGATTTTTACATCCATCTTTTGATGCAAAAATATGATCTAATAAAATAAATAAACATGTGTTTGGAAGGTACATTCACATGGGAGCTTGAGGAGGTTGACGTGTTTGTAAAGTCCTTAAGGTCCTCTGTAATTTTAGGTTGAAGAATGCAGGAGCTACTTATCATAGATTAGTCAACAGAATGTTCAAGGAACAGATTGGACGAAATATGGAAGTTTATGTGGATGACATGCTAGTAAAGTCTCATGAAGCTGAGAATCACCTTAAGGATCTTGAAGAAATGTTTGAAGTATTGCGATGGTATCCAATGAAACTGAATCCTCAGAAATGTTCATTTAGAGTTTATTCTGGAAATTTCTTAGGTTACAATGTTGGTGCATAAGGAATCACAGCCGGTCCAGATCCAGGCAATCAAAGATATGGTAGAGCCCATAACCGGCAAAGATGTAATGAGATTGAATGGTAGAATTGTAGCTCTAAGCAGATTCATCTCCAAGGCAACCAATAAGTGCATCCCCTACTTTAATGTAATTAAGAAACGAAAGAATTTTGAATGGGGAAAAGATGGTAAGAAAGCCTTCCAGGAATTAAAAAATCATTTAGAAAGTCCATTAATAATATCCAACCATGAGGATGGAGAAAGCCTATATTTGTATATGGCAGTTTCAGAACACGCGATTAGTTTGGTGCTAATTAGAGAGGAAAATGAAACTCAACTTCCTATTAGACGATTGAAGGATGTCGTGGTTCAATATCCCATGATATAAAAGTTAGCTTATTGTTTGATACTGACAGCACGGAAATACGGAGCGTACTTTCAAGCCCGTCCAATCGAAGTATTAATTAACTTTCCACTCAAACAAGTTTTCAGTAAACCCGAGACTTCAAGGAGGCTAGTAAAATGGGAGATTGCACTTAGCTAATATGACATTGAATTTCAGCCATGAACAACAATTAAAGGGAAGGCGTTAGCAGATTTTATCAATGAACGTACAAGCTTCGTTAAGGAACAGTCGGAGAAGGAGAAAGAGAAAGATCGAAAATCTGTATAGCAACTATTTGTGGATGGGGTATCAAATAGGCAGGAAGCCGAAGAAGGGTACGTGATAATCACACTCGATGGGCATCGCTACACTATACAATGAAGCCAGGGTTTACTGTAACAATTAATGTAGGAGAATATGAATCGATGGTGGTAGGATATACTCTGGCCTTGCAACTTAAAATCCCACATATTCAAATCTTTAGCGATTCTCAACTAATGGTGAAATGGATAAAACAGATAAAGACTAAAGATGCGAAACTGACCTATATATTAAGAAGGTGCTAAAAATGCTTGTCTTATTTGAAGATTTTTCTATACACAAAGTCCCAATGGAAGATAACTCTTAAGGAGATTCATTGAAAAAATTGGCTAGTTCAAGAGGAGCTCTAGAAACCTGTATCATACCATTAGGGTATCAAGCAAATTCTAACATCGAAGTGGAAATGCTCGAACCAGGGAAGGAACTACTAGTTTTAACTAGATCCTAAGCCATGATGCAAGAAAGAAAAGAAAAAGAACTTAATGAAGAAATTTCGTATAAGGAGCCCAATCATCCAAAGGCAGATAATTGTTATGGTAACACTTGGATGACACCTACTATAGAATATCTTATTAATGGGATATTACCATCTGACGAAATGGAAGCTAGGAGAATCGGAGATTGGCTCTGACCTTTATAATGATGGATAGAATTCTTTATAATAAAGGATATGCCCTTCTTTACTTAAGATGTGCGAGTTCATAGGATGGGTTGAAATTATTGGGGGAAGCGCATGAAGGATTTTGCGGTGACCATTCCAATGGGACAAAATTGGCTAAGAAAATAATGAGATGAGGTTTCTATTGGCCTTTATATGGCAAGTCAAGCTATAAAGTATGTAAAGAAGACTATTACGTGGCACATCCAAAGGTTAGTGGAGCCGTTTATGCAGCAAACAAGACTATTTAGACTATCCCAAAAAACGATTGAATAAAGCCAAAGGAAATTGGGTAGAAGAATTGCCACTTGTACTCTGGGCCTATCGTACATCCTCTAGAACTGCAACGGGTCATACCCCTTACTCTCTAACATATGGGCATGAAGCAATGTTACCAGTTGAAATTGAGGTACCATCACATCGAAGAATCGCATATGCATTCGATCCAAATCAAGATTTCAAGAAAGAATCATTGAATTTAATACATGAGCTAAGAGATGAAGCAGCTATTCGGACTATAGAGTATCAAAGGAGAATCTTAGGATACTACAATTTGAAATTAAAGATTGGGTCATTTCAAGAGGGAGATTTAGTACTCCGAAGGGTGATGAAAAACACAAGAAATCCTATGGATGGACCGCTAAGACCAAACTGGGAGGGTCTCCTAATCGTGTGCAAAGTAGTTCCTTATGGTGCATACAAATTATGTCGACCAGATGGCAATATGGTTCCTAGAACATGAAATACGTAACATACGACCATATTTTCGCACAATGAACGAATAAAGCACCTCAGTGTTGAGAAAAGTCTACTTGGTCAGAAGTAGAATTCTCCTTAAACTTGGAAACTACCTTAAACGGTTAAAATCCATTGTTCGCATGAAGATGGTCAAGTTAAAGAACCTCCTGGAGGGAAGAAAAAGTAATCATTTATCTATTCCATGCTATGGCCAGGGTAAAGTATCTATGAGCCCTTGATCGCTCCACGCAATGGCCAGGTCAACATGCCCCCCGGAAGGGGATGGAGTGAGCCCTTGAACGCACCATGCTATGGCCAAGTCAAGACACTGACCAACCTTCAGTCCCGCCTATAAGGCCTGGCTGGAGCACTTCTTAGAGGGAGGACGGAGTATGCCCTTTATCCTGCCATGCTATGGCCTGGTAAAGGCACCGAACAAGCCTTCACTCCCACCTATAAGGTTTGGTTGGAGTGCCTGTTGAAGGAAAGTCGGGTAAGTCTTGGGTCTTACCATGGATAAGCTAATCAAGCGCACTAGACAATAGCAGACTAAGACATCTAAGCCCGAAAAGTGGCACACTAAGCAATAATTACATACAAAGCCTAAAAGGTAGCACATGTTAAGAACCAAAAGTGGCAAATCAAATCAAAACATTCGAACAATTGAAGTGCAAAAAAAGCGGTGCAGGACAAGAAGCTCGAATAAGCATTTACAATTGTTGGATAATTTCGAAAGGATAATTTCTGACCTTCACTAATTAATACCAAATCTGGTTTTCAGGTCTTACACTATTAATTTCTAGACTTCACTTATCAATACCTGAATTTGGGTATTAGATCTTTTGCTATTTATTTTTGGACTACACTTATTAATGCATGAATCTAGGTTCTGAGACTATTGTTATTGAGACCTCTATTATAGACTTTTAGTCTTCTATTAACTTCTTGTTCAATCTTACTAATACTCGAATCAGGGTCACCGGTCTTCTACAACTAACTTTCGGACAACACTTTTCTACATTTGAATCTGGGTTTCAAGACTACTATTATTTCTGGACAGGGATCTCTAAACTTCTATTATTTATCCTCAAATGAGGATTTCTAGTTTTCTATGACTTAATTGCAGATGATAATTTCTGAACTTTTATTACCAGACAATTTTTATTATTAGAAGAAGGCCTCTGAACTTCGATTACTAATGCCAGATCTAAACTAGATGCATGGTCTTCTATTAATATAACAAAGGGTTTAATTTTTGGAATTCTTTCGTTATTTCTAAAGTTGGATGTTGGGACTTCTTGCCAGATGATAATTTTTGATCTTCGATCATTCCCAACCGTGCATTTCTTATTACTTATTAACTCCAGATGATGGTCAATTTCGAACAAACCACTGAACATATCCTTACATAAATTTTGAACTAACTATAAAGAATGTACCTTCTTTGTACTTTGCAAGGAAATAAGGTTGCTAAGGATGGAATAGTGCAAAAGGAAAGTTATTAGATTTTTGTTCTAAAGAACAAAAGCTTCTTTCATATGGGGAAAAGGGGTAAAATGCTAATCATAAAACTCATTTAAGAACAAAGGTCTGAAAAAAGGCTTATGAAAGTGTTGAAGAGGATTGACATGAATTAAAAAGAAGGGTTTCGCCATGATTTAAAAAGCAGCGGTTCAAAGGCATGGAAATAGCTTTCGAAGAGGTTGGATTGACGCTGCAAGCACCTGATGCTCCTATAAGTATTAAGTGAAATAAAGGCTGTCAAAGGAGTCGAAAAGGGGGCAAAGCTACCCTTTTGACTCAGTTGATCCTTTTGAAGCAGTTGGATTCCCATGCGTAAAGGAGTTTTGAATGTGTTAAGAATGTCTTTCGAAGATGTCAAATAAAAAGCTTCCACACATACAATGGATCCTTCGAAACGGTTAGAGAATATTCCACTAAAACAACCCTTTCAAAGGCAAAGACTTGCCTTTTCGAATGGTTGAATTCTTCCACAAGTATTAGGGAGGTCTCACATGTAACCAATATTGCCTCTATAAACATCAAATATTGAGCTTTCACATCAACCATGAAGATTCTTTCGAAAGTCACCTTCTACAACCATCGTTTGACTACCAAGAAGCTTCCTCCATCACAAATAACCTTTCAAACAGGTCCTTTCATCACCATTAAACCCATTTGAAACCATCTAAATACCCTGCTTTACTCATTTAAGCGGCAACGTATCATGATAGTACCAGATCTTAACAACAATGGAGAGGTTTTGAAGGAGATGAAGAAGTTAAAAGTGCTTCTGCTTACATTCAAGCAGCATAAAGATGTACCAAGACTCATTTGCCATTAATGAAAGTGTACCTTTCGATGATGTCGAAAGGTTTTGGAAGTACCCGAAAGCAATTTCATATAAGTGAACAAATCATTCATTTGTAGTATGTATGCTACGCCAACCATTAATTGTATTGTTTTCTTGAATAAAACCAATGATACTTCTTCTTCAACACTCACATTAACATTGTTTTATCATCAAGAATATGAAATAGAAACAATGTCAGAGTGTTAGAACACTAAAAATGAACCTTCAACTTATTCCATTTTAATACAATTATAGTTTAATTGCATTAAGAAAATACAGTTAAATTTAAATGCTTTAAGAAAATTAAATTACACTTTAACAACGTTATTTAAATTAATACAACTGAATTTATGTGATGCAGTAACAATTTTGGCTACATTTGATAATTTAATTCAATATTAATGCACTTTAAAATTTAATCACATTTAAAAAATGTAGTTAAATTCAATCTTAATGCGAAATTTAATTGTAACAATAAAATGCAGTTATAATTGCATATCAAAAGTGAATTAGACTTTTAATTGAATTTTTTAAGTTAGTGATTCTGAACCTAGTGATTTGAATGATGTAATTATAGTTAGATTTGAATGATGTAGTTTTCAATACGTTTATATGGAAAAGTTACAATTTTTCGAAAAATAAACGAATGATTAGATATTTAAATATGTATATCGCAGATAATTTAGATCATAAAATTTGTGATTTAATGATGAAAATGGTTCGTTGGTATGATTTTCCTATAAAAACTTATTTCATTTTAAGTATTTAAATGAAAACAATGTGAAATATTAATATGAGTGTGAAAATAGCAGCTGATTGCAAGTAGTGATCAGTGACCTAATTTACATAAGATTACGAGAAAGGACATTTTATGTGTTAAAATTATTTGTAGGGACATGACATCAAAATCCCCTTATTTACTTGTAGCAGCATGTACTTGAGCATAAACCGACTTCTATTCTTGAGACATGGATTTGCTGTAGATTAAAATATGGGATATTTTGTCAAACAATTTAAAAACTGACTTCTACTCCTCAAAACAAGAATTTGTGAAACGCCTCTGTAATTATTTTCAATGAAAACGCATAATCGTTACTATACGTTTTTGCTGAAAATAATATATTCGTAAAACATTATTTTAAGAAGGATTTTTGGGTATTAAGTTTTAAAACAAGGGGCATGTCCTAATTTTCTCTTGGAATATTTTATAATATTAGCTATATAATGCTTTACATAAAAATGTAGGTTTCAAACGTTGCTTAGTAAAATATCGCTATTAGGTAACTTCGATCTTGCTACATATGATTGAATGTAGAGTCACTTTCAACGAGCATTTCAAACATTTTTGTTCTGATAATCTTCATGTAGCACGGTGAATTTATGTTATACCATATAAGTAATAACTAATAGATTCACATAATATTGAAAATCGACCATTCTGTTGCATTATTACTTTACAAAAAAGGTGTTTTAATTTATTTTACTCATATCAGTTATAAAACGCATAATGCTAACATGTTGAATAGAATTTGTTTTTCCATTGTTAGAAACATAAATAAAAATATTTAAACAACAAAGTATGTAAGCGATAATTAAGTACTGGAAACAATATGTATGTATGTGCATATTTATATGTACATGCATATTTACATGTATATGTATAAACATATGGATGTATTTAAATAAGAGAAAGAATTGATAAATTAAAGGGATGACGAGGAAAAATAAAAAGACGGTAGCAAATCTATTTGCACCTCAATATTCTTCTTTGACATTTCGCTAAAATTTCTAGAATCTTACACTCCTTAATCCTCGTTCTGTACCCAACTGTTTTACCATTTCCCCTTTTTTAATTAATTTCATTTTAATCTCTTTTTCATCCTACTTGACGGGAGTATGGACATAATAGTATCAATGCCTTAGCCAGGCGTAGATATCGAAGAACAACACGATGACTATGGATGTGTGTTTCATTAGCTTCTTTGTTTGGTCTTATAGCAAGTTTAGCATTTTCCAATCCATCCTCGAGAGAGGGTGCCTATTATGATGTTTTTTTAAAAGAAAAGAGATGATGTAGATTAAGATATATACATTTTTATAAACTTTAATTATCTTTCATACCAAGCTCATAAACCTCAAATCTTCAATCTTATTGATAGTAATTCGAGTTTAATTCATGGGTTTAGTTAATGTTGGCTGTTTTTGGAAAAGAAAGCACCCTCTTCGAAGATGGACATAGTGTTGTCACTCATAATCGTGATATGCAGGGTTGTTATTACCACCAACGTTTGTTACGGGAGGGGTGACGTTATCACCCACGCCAACGATGGATAAGACATTTTTATTTTATTTTCGGGTGGGTTAATTCACCATCAACCCAAAGGCAAAATGGATATAAAAACATGGTGTAATTTTTAAAAAAACTGGCATGTATAAGGATGTTTCAACATTCTTTGTTGCTTATGAGGTCTGTTTTTGATAAAGATTTGTGATGGATTTGATACAAATTAATATATATGACGTTTTGTCAAATACCCTTATAAGTATTAAAATTCACTTTTGCCCCTTCTAAAAATAGATTTCACAAAAATTCATGCACTTATTTTCTGCGAAAAGTACAGTCCATACTTCAAATATTTGTTGTATAAACTACACATTTTCGTTGAAAATAATTATATGGGTGTTTCATAAAATATGTTTTTTTGAAGGCTTTTTAGGTATTAATTTTGAAAATAAGGAACAAATCCTAATTTCCACTTAAAATATTTTATAATGTTTAGCTAAATATTATTTTATATAAAGAATGTGGATTTCAAACATTGCTACGTAAAATATCGCAATTACGTGACTTCAATCCTGCTACATATAAACAACAATAGACTCACTTCCAAACTGCATTCAAACCTTTTCTTTTTTCCCTAATGTTTCATGTAGCATAGTGAATCAACGTTTTAACCATATAAGTTATAATTAGTAGAATCACGCAATATCGAAAATCGATTGTTCAATTGTATTATTACTTTACAAAATGTGGAAATTATATAAACATCCTTCTTTCTAAAATTTATTTGTTTTACATCCCTCCTTTTTGGAAACTGTTTTATACATTCCTCTTTTTTGTAATTCTCTCTTCATACATCTCTCATTTCCAAACTTAAAAGCAGTCGTCAAAGCGTGTATTGAATGCGATAATGGGTTAGAAAACGATAACTTGGTCATAGTTAGGATTAATAAAATTATTCAATACCACTTTAGTTACATCTATTTTTCTAAAAAATATGGACGTATTTTATAAAAGTAACTTGAAGGGGACCTAGAAATTAGTGTCTATAATTATAAGGATTAAACTTCCATTACAAAATACTATTTTAAGTTATTTATTAACATTAGTTATAAACATAGAATACTAATGTGCTGAATAATTTTTTTTCCATTATTAGGAACATAAATAAAAATATTACAATAATAATGTATGTAAAGAATAATTAAGTTTGTAACTAATATATACATGTACGTGTATAAATATATGGACATGTTTAGAAAAAGAGAAAGAATTGATAAACTATAGAGATAATGAAAAGAAATAAAAAGAAATATGATATTCCAATTCTATTTGAATCTAGATATTCTCCTTTTTCACCGCAGTAAAACTTCTAAAATCCTATACGCCTTAATCTCCATTTCTCAACCCACCATTTACCATTTTACCCTTATAATTTTTTATTTCTTTTTATTACTTTTCCACCATGCTCGATAGAAACATGGACACTGTAACAACCTGCGTTTTAATGACTGGAATTTACATATTTATTCAAATATTAAATCGTTAATTAATGTAAGGTCTAAAAATCTGATTTTTTTATGTATGTTTGAGTTAGGACTCAAGCCACTTCCGTTGAGTCAAGATCGACGTTGCGAATTAAAATAAGTATAAATATCGCTATATTTGAAGTTGTGTTACTTTTACGATTTACATATTGTTTTATGTATTTTGTAAAAATATATGCATAGTCGGGTCCTATGGGATCTCGATTGACGGCGTGATATTCTGGGATGAAGATTTCATTGTGAGATGTACGTTGAAGAATTTTTGAAATCGAACGATTTGATGGCCAAAACAACTTCGAAATGCAAGAAATTATCATGCCAGAGTGCTGTCTCGAATGGTAATAAAAATTTTACCACTAGGACCAGAAAAATGAGGTACGTTGCGTAGTTGAGATTTTTGGCGATTCGATATGATGTGTGATTGTATGAGCCCAAAACGTGTGGCTATTTATTTGAGAAATCGAATATAAAATTTGTGTGTTTATATATATATATATATATATATATATAATAATAATAATTATTATTATTATATACATACACCAAACTAGGTATTCTTTTTCCTTGCTTTTTATCAAATGCTTCTTACCTAACCATAGGGGCTATCTTCCAGGAATTAAATTGAGCGACTCGGTCCATGAAAATCAACGAGATCATATCCTTTGAGATCATGGTAAGGAGGGATTCAAACCTATATAAGATTTGGCAGGTGCATCATGACCTGACCAAGCTTGACCTTCTTGATGTCGAACTAGGGTTACATATTGCTGGAATTTGGGAAGGAGATAGGAAAAACGAAGAGTGGCATGTGTTTCTAGTGAGGAGACAAGTTGATGGTGACTTGTTGGGGAGGTGCTGCTTCATCTTGGAATACGTAACATCAGGATGGCCGAAGTTGATGATCTTGGGTTCATAACGAAGAGAAAGTGACGTGAAGCATGTAGGAATCGACGGTTCGTTGAATTGTGGTGTGTAGGTAGAGAAGTTGGAGGAAATAGTATGCATGTTAATGGGTAGTTTATGCAAAATGTAACTGTGCATTTTGGGAAGATGGATTATGGATTTAATTAAGTTAATTAGTGAATTGATTATTTAATTTCATTCCATATCTAATTCGCATATTTTTCATATGAGGTTCAATCAGGATGTGTTCTTCATCGTTGCATTCGTAGTGAGATTATCTATGAGATAACATAGGCTTGGACTAGATCTGGATAATTACGAATTTATGGTTTAGATGAGAAAAATTATAACTTTGAATTTATATTCCAGTTTAAATCCCCATAATTATATATATATTGAAATAATATTACCTAGTAGAAGTAGGATAATATATATATGTAAGTAATTATTCCCTATTTTATTGGATTGATTTAAGTTGATATCCGAAATAATTAATTAAGATCCGGTATATGCATATGTGTGTGTGTATGTGTTGTATTCTATTCATATTGAATAAAGTTGTATGAAGCTGATATTAATTTATAAAATTGTTATAAATTAATTAAACTCCAATCTGCAATCATATTAGCTATTATTATATATTTTATTACAGATATTCGAGACAATTGATTAAGTTTCCGTACATATGAATATTATGTTCTATTCGTATTAAATAGATTTAAATGGAGTTGATATTAATATGTAACATAGTTGTAAAGTAAATTAACTCAAATTTGTTGTTATATTAGTGATAGAAATTGTTCAATATTTTACTACAAAACAGGGATTATATGAACTTTAAAATAAGCCGTAAGGCTAAAATAACTACTTATGAATGTTAGACTTATATTAATAAGGATTTGAAGTTTATCTGGGCTTGGTGTTAGTTTATTATGGTGTAATTGGATAGTTAACTAATTGCTGAATTTCTAGTTGATTTGAAAAGTTAGAAATTTCAAAAGAAGTATTGTATTATTTAGTAGGATTTGGTTAAGGTAATAAAATGATTTGTTTAGATTTAGACCCTAAGAAATGGTTTGTGATATATCTATGTGTGTGTGTGTGTGTGTGTGTGTATTGTATAATTTGCTAGTATATGATTTTGTTTGATGATAATAAACATATATATATATATATATTCATTTAAATGTATTTGTTGTTGTACTATTTTATTTTTCATATAATTAAATAATTTTTTTTTGAATAAAATAAATAACACAGAATTCAAATTCAAACAAATATTTTATTACAAATTCAAATAGTACAAATTTGAGCTCTCACTACATTTACACATTTTTCATTTCCAATACAATTTCAATCACAACACAATTTTCACTTTATATGTTCATCTCACTACATATATTCACTCAACACTCGTATTTGATCTTCAACTTTGCTCCAGCTTGAATTCAGCATCAGAAATGTCTACAAAATGAACATTGATGCAGCAAAATTCAAAAAGAAAATATTTTGCAGTACAAATTAAAATGTGTGTTTTGAAAATAGTATTTGCCTCGGTTATTTGGGTTGTTCATCATTATTTTCTTTTAGTTCATCATACACGAACAACTTGTGACATGCACAGTGTATCACTATACATGCCACAAAGTCTTGCATACCGATATATGCTTGCTCGTTAAAACTGTAGGGATTGGTGAGCACAAAGTCAAACCCTAGCAAATACTGAATTCAACATAGGTGCAATACAAAAAAATCACAAAATGGTCAGTACAAGTTCTCATACAACAAGACTTCAAAAAGAACCACACTAGACTACAAGACCAAAATACAACTTAGGTAAAATCAAAACTAACCAAGTCCAGCTACAACATGAACTAGCACAGTGGAGTATGCAAACAATTTAACCTTAAGTGGAACTCAAAGAAAACCATGGACCAAAGTGCAAAGCAGGTCAACAAGAATGAACCCAGAGTGGTCTGAGCACATAACAATAGCAATATCAGTTTCAACAATGCAACATGAAGACACAAATGCATGCATTCAGACATAAGCAGCATGTATATTCATATGCAACAACAATGAGCAAAACAAGGCATCTCCATACATAAACACACACATACATATGTATGTATGTATTTATGTATGTATGTATGTACATGGTGACACACATGAACCATTTCAGACATTAATAAGAGCAAGACTTCTCAAATCAAAACTAAGGCAGTGCACATGTAACTAGAACCAAGGCCAACCATAGAACGGTTTCGAAGACATGAAATCACACATTCAACACAAAAGTTTACAACCAAGTACACATACAAATGAACACATGATGAACACAAAAGCAAGAACAAGTATGAGCATCAAACAGTGAAGAACTAGACTACAATAACCAGAGGAAAGCAGGTCAACCAAACTTCAATGGAGTCAAGGCTTGAAGCCACAACATAGTGCTCACAACTCCACATGAACTCAACAGAGACCAATGTCATATACACATGTATACATATATGCATATAAATGTATACATGTATATATTTTTCAGAAACTCACATGTAAAAAAGCCTTAACAAACAAACCAGTCATCACCAATATGAAAAAAGATTGTACTTTGAAGTGCAGTCCACGACACATAACACGATGCAAAGAGTGCAACCAGACTAGGTAAATGAGATGGCTCGAAATAGCAATGAGCATAGTGAAGACAATACAAGGCGAACATCTCCAGTTAAATAAAATGATAAATATACAAAGCTTAAATGGTTCAGTTTACAAAATAGTGAAGCAGCAATGTACACAAAGCAAGGAGCAGGTTTGAAAAAGAAATTATCAAGCCGAAAAAGAATGGAAAAATTCAAATCATTTTAGATTCATGTGTATACCAAAGCAATTCACGAAATTTGAATTCATGAATAGTATAATGAACAAGTCATGGTTCAAAAAGAAAATGGAATAGTAATTCTAATATTGTCAGCAAAAAATGGAACATATAATTAACTCAGATTTTATCTCAAAATTAAAATTCCGAAGTCATAGGAAAAAGAACAAAACTGACTTAGGAATTTCGAATCCACTAATTATTGAACAAGTCAGTGTGATCACCATAGCTCAAGCAATTATCTAATGGCCAAGCAAAATCATGAAATATTCAAATATATTTATACGAACGAAAACATAGGATGTTCGATCCCTATAAAATCCCAATCATCATCATGGGCAGTGAATCATTCGAGTTCGAGACAAAAGTCCAGAGCATACTTTTCAATAGAATACAAATTTGTAACTCGAATCAAAGTCGAGAATTAAAAGGGGAAAAAGACTTATTGAAGCGATCACATTAAAGAAGCATCGAAGTGACTTGATGATCGATAGCATACCAGAAAGCAATTTTAATGTCTAAATCCAAGGTGACAACTTCAATCCAGAAACCGTAAATTGTTGAAGAGAAATAAAAGGGAACAGACGAACATTCTACTCAAAAGAAAAGGAGAAAATAGCACATCGGGCTTTAGTTAAAACTCTACTCAAATGAGAACAGTCGGTCATTCTTACTTTCAATTAGTATTTGGGCCGAATTTATTTTTGGGCTTTAATTTTATAATTAGTGTTTTAATCTTGTTTTAGTTTTATTTAATTTGTAATTTCCTTTTAAACTTTTTAAATATTCTAGTCGTGTGACTAGGTTATGAACTATGGTGGTGTAGTTCGAGAATTTGCAACTCAAATATTGAGTTGTGGTAAGGTTTTAGAGTTAGGTTAGTCATGAGCAGGTGTCGCAAGTTTACGTGTGTAAGCGTCTCACAACTTAATTTCTAGTAGAAACCTTGGGGGCAGCACATAGGCATGGTTTTGCCGAAGCTGGGTAAATTTGTTTGTGACCTTCTCTTTATTATTTTCTACTATTGATTTTTATTTCCGCATTAATTTTTATAATTATTAGTATCACCCTATTCACCCCTCTCCAAGGTGAAAACGATCCTACAAGTTGTACCAAAATAGGTTACTAGCAAGGATGTCTAACCCTAGTTGCAAATCTAGCGAGAATTAGTCCAGTATTATTCCCTCTATTTTGATGGAACAAAAAATTTTAATTGAAAATTAAAAATGGAATTTTATTTAAAGTCTGTTAATTCTAAATGTTGGGATATTATTAAAAATGGGTATGATATGGTAAACAAGAAAAATATTTCGATTAATGCTCTTGTTATGCATATACTATATTTTCATATTAATCAAGTTAATTTTAACCATATCTCTCATTATGAAAGTGCATAGGAAATCTGAAATGCTTTTGATGTAATATATCATGCAAAAGTCAACAACGGTGAGAAATCTTCCACAATCGACTCAGTTGAAGAAACATGCTTGACTGGATTCGCGAAAGACAGCAGTGATGAAGATTCAGTAGCTGATGAGATAGGTGATCTTTTATTCAATGATATAGTTCTCCTGTGCCAAAAATTAATTGAAAATAATGAAGCTCTTGAGATGAAAAATAATAAGTTGAACAAGGAACAATTTAAATTGCGTCAGAAAAATAATGATTTGGAAAATGAGCTTAAAAATATTAAGAAAAATGAAAATTCTAATTGCAAAAGGTGTTTGACTATAAAAAAGAATTTGATTGTGTTCATGAAAACTTTTAAAAGTTATAAAACGATATTTTAATTCAGGAGAAAAACAAAACTAAGTTGATTTATAAAAATAATATTTTGCAAAAAGAGTTGGATCGTTTTAAGAAGTTGGAAAGTTCTAAAAGTATGATTTTTGAAAAGAAACTAAATGAGATCAAAGAAAATTTCAAAACCCTTGAAAAAGAAAACGTGATTTTGAGAAAATCTGAAATTATTTGATTAAATCAAGAGTTTGAAAAGGAGATTGAAAAAAAATCAAGGATTTTATAAAAAATTGAATTTAAAAAACTCCAACTCCTTGATTCCGAGATGCTAGAAATTGAGACTAAAATTAGTGAGCTTCAAAATGAAAATATAGGATTGAAATTGAATAATTTTGAAAAGAGAGATAATACCATTAGTTGTTGTTCGAAGATAATGAATGAAAATAGACTTTAAAAATCCAAAGTTAATGAACTTGAGTTAATCACTGGGAAATTTTTCACTAGAGAAAAATTGTTTAATATGCTCTTAGAAAATCAACTCTTCGAGATTAAAATGAAAGGATTTGGATTTGCAAAAGTGTCAAATATGGAAAAACGATTAATAACACTGTTAAGGGAACAAGTGTGATACCCAAGTGCGTAAAGCGTGGAAATATTGTACATGGAAAGAAAAATTGCCGAAATATATACAAATAAAAAACCGTTAAACAAATATGGATTCCAAAAGGTATGAATATAAATGGTTTTGAAATTTAAAAAAATTTGGATTCCCAAGGGTACAATTCTAGGTGCTAGCGGTTTATTATATAGACAAATTTGGGTACCAAAGAATTCAATAGACAATAATAGTGGTTCTGCATCCTTAATTAGACCACTTGCATTCTCCAATATTTAGACACATAAGTAGGCTAAGGAACAAATTTCGATGGAGATAGATTTTGAGTTGTTCTAGGTAAATAATAAACTAAAATTTAAATGTTCCTTAGCCTATAATGATTAGATGGAGATCATCGCATTTCGGATATCACGGAATCGAAGGAAAGTGAGGTATGATCTCTTAACTCAATTTTGTTCGCATATTGTTAGTTATATTTTCATCTACATTGTTGAAATATTTCTACCATATCTTGAACATCTCACTTTGTTTTTTTTTAATTCTTGAAGTTTTGGAAATCTAACCGATAATGCTTCAACTTTTCTATTTTTAGTTTTTATTGATTAAATTTGAAATGTCATGAAAAAATGCTTTGCTGAATTTTTTTGAATGTATGTTTTGTCTTAATATAGATTACTTTACTTGTGCTTGATATAAATGGCTGAAAAATTTCAAAATAACAATTCAAGTGCTGAGGATTATACTTTTTTCTTATATACCACTATATATCACCATGAATATCTCAAATACAAATGGTATCTG
This sequence comes from Allium cepa, assembly GCA_030765085.1. Lineage (NCBI taxonomy): Eukaryota > Viridiplantae > Streptophyta > Magnoliopsida > Asparagales > Amaryllidaceae > Allium > Allium cepa. Next base: position 459,384,452 of record CM060943.1, read on the forward strand.
ATATCATCCCATGTTGAAATCATTTTTGCAATTATTTAATTATTTATATTGATATTCAACTCGAAGTCATTTTCACAAAACCCCTTACAGAAAATTGATTTTCACTTATTTAATTTTTGAAACATAGGTTTTCATCATGTTAAAAATAGTCTAGTTTATTTCGGTAAGAGATGTACTCTAGAAAAGATAATAATTGACTATGATTCTTTTGGAACTCATCAAAATTATTATAGTGCTTGAAAAGTGATGGATAGTGTTGAATGTCCGAATATATGATATTTATTTGATGATAATAAACACATATACATACATACATACATACATATATATATATTTATATGTATTTGTTAATGTACTATGTTATTTTTCATATAATTAAATAAATATTTCCTGAATAAAATAAATAACACAGAATTTAAATTCAAATAGATATTTTATTCAAATAAATATTTATTACGATTTTGAATAGTACAAATTTGAGCTCTCACTATATATATACAAATTCAATGACAAAACAAATTCGATTACATCACAATTTGTACAACCGTCCTCACTACATATCGCTCATTCACTCGTATTATTCTTCAACTCTTCCAGATTGAATCTAGCATCTGAGCAATCTACCAAGTAAACACTAACGCGGTAAAATTAAAAATGAAATATTTTGCAGTATAAAATAAAATGTATTTTGAAAATATTATTTCCCTTGGTTATTTGGGTTGTTCATCATCATTTAAATTTGAATTCATCATACACGAACAACTTGTGACATACACCGTGTGTCAATGTACATGCCACAAGGCCGTGCACACCGATATACACTTGATAAAATTACAGGGACAGGTGAGCACAAGGTCAAACCCAAATCAAAAGCAGGGTTCAACTCAAGTGAAATAAATAAAGCCACGATACGAGCACAAGGTCAAACCCGAGCTTTAAGTTGGATTCAACATAGGTGCAAGTTCAATAAAATGGTCAAGAATCCAAAACTAACATAAATCTAGCCTCGACCAAAGTTCAAATGAAACTGGTTCAAAGTGAAGCAACAATGAAACTGCAATAATCACCAGCATTTTATACACATGAATCAAAGGATCAGAGCACCTAAAGATGGTCGCATACGCGACCAGACTTTAACATGAAATGATAAACAACATAGATATATACATGAACCAACTCAATATGCTATGCACTTGAACCCAAACTATCAGAGAAACTTCAATACAACATGATACAAATACAACATGAAGACTGTACATTCAAGTGCAAGCCTCGAGTAAACATGAACTGGTCAAAGACCAACTGCAAGTGTCGACCAGACTGACATAAATCAGTGCAACTTAAAATCACAAAACAACTAGACTTGTATATCGAACAAATACCAAAGGTCGCACTGCACCAGGAATAAATTAAGTTGATATGCAGACAACACAAGTACAGGATTGAATACAATGAACAAGATCAGACAACAATGATGAACCAACAAAATATTCAATCAAGCTACATATTAGAAGCAAGTAGCATGATCAGAAGTACAAAAGTCCATACTTGTATCAAAATAGTTCACCAAGCTACAACATGAACACAATGCATCAGTCAATGGTGAAGCAACTCTAGCTTCAAATGGTACACAAGAAAATAAAATGGCACATGTATATGCAGGTGCATAGCATCATCAATGGAACCAAACTAATGTACACACGAATAAGATTTTTCAAAGTTCAGTGAAACTAAAGAGCAATATACCAACAAGCACTCGAGTTGACAATTATAACAAAGTCAAGTTTAAAATGCCTGAAAATCAAAACCAGTGTACAGTTCGAACAAAATAAGGTACAAGTCAAATACGCTATACGCTACAGGCATGAACAAATATGACCGAAGTCTGCAGCAGTTTCTACAATTCAAGTCAAATGCCGAAGTCATTTTTTTTCATAGTATATGATATGAGGAACATGAATCAATATCAAGTTTAAAAGTCAAGGCCGATGTCAATAGTGAAATGCATAAAGCCAAGTTCAAATCAAAATCGACGCCGTGATGACCAAGGCAACAGGTTCGAACCAAGTAAGAAATCATCAAGCTGTGGTAATCATGAATGAACAAGTCAAAGAAAAAATCGAACAGTTTAGAATCGAAGTCATAGTAATCAAGAAATCAAACTAGTTCAAAATCAAAACCGTGTTAATCAAGTAATCAAAAAATATACACATATGGACAAGTCAGAAAAAATCACAGTCGTTCAAAAATAATCAAATGGCTGAGCAAATCATCAGACAAACTAAAATCAAGGGGTTCGAACCCTATATAAATAAGTAACATCATCAGCAGTTTGATCATAGAGTTCAAGCAAGAAAAACAGTAAAGAAAAAGTACAAATTACATACTGTATTCATAGTTGAACTCAAACTAAATCGAAGGAGCTGTATTCGAAGCAAGGAGACGATCGATTGCCAAAACAAATTAGAAGTACAATTGTTATCGATCAACAATCAATCGGGTTCTTCGATAGCCGAAGCCCTAATTTCACAAGGCCGAAACCCTATCCAATCTCATAGGAGCAAAGATAACGATGAAGCCCTATCTCACAGGAGCGAACGCGAGGTCAAAGCCCTAATTTCAAAGCAAAAGAGTAACGAGATCGAAGCAGCCATACTTTGTTCAAACAAAGAAGAAAGCAGATTGGCATATTAAAATAAAGAGGGAGACATTATTTAACCACTTATTTATTTGGGCCATCTTTACTTAGGTGTAACGACCCGGAATTTTGGGCAATATCGATTTAATAATCTGTAATAATAATTAAATTGGTTTGATAAATTTTCTTTATAATTTTAATTTAAATTGGTAAAACTAATCTTATTAAGAATAACAAATATTTAATCTGGTAAGTGTGATCAATATCTTTTAACAATTTAAAATTTTGTTAGAATTGTTTTTTAAAAGCTAATAAATTTTATTCTATTTATAATATATATGTTTGATATATATTGTGAATGGGAATATCTTTTGTTTTAAATTAAAAATTGAATTTTCAAATTTGTAATATATGTAAGCATATGTTATAATTTGATATTGTTTTGAAAATTTAATTTAATCTATTAATAAATTATATATGAATGAATATTGAAATTGAAGCTTTGTTTTAAAACATAATGTTTTTCAAAAGGAAATTTAGTTTAATTCAATGGTTTCAAATATAAGATTGTTATTTATTTTTAAATAGGATAGTTTAAAAAGGTTTTAAACAAAATTTTGTTTTGTCTTTCTCTTAAAATATTTAAAATGTGATAGTTTAAAAATGATTTAAACAAGCTTTGTTTTGTTTTCTTTTATAATGCTTAAATTTTAAATGATTATAAATGTTTATGTATAAGTTTTAGATTTTTTTTAAATACATGTATAAGATTATATTTATATAATAACTAGTTTAGGATATTTTCTTTTAAAAGTAAACTTATTTACATACATGTAAGTATTTATTAATAAAGTAAGTAAATATGTAAGTTTATATTTACATTTAAAATTAAATAAAATTCAATTTAAAAATACTTAATGATATGTGTAACTATATAAACATATCTTAAAACACATGTAAACCCATTAAGCAAATTAATATGACAAGTGTAAGTTTATAAACAAGTGTCTTCACCTTAAAAAAAAATTACTTTCTTTTTATTAGATCATAACTCATTTTTCATCTTTTCTTTCTTTTCTTCAATCTATTTGATATTCTTAGCTGGGAAAAAAAAAAGAATCTTCTCCTGAATTATTCTTTCAAAACCAAATCAGTAAAACTCTCTCAAAACTAAAATCAAACACTCCTCAAATCAAAACCAAACCCTGTTTTGTCTCAAGCCTGAAATCCACCTCTGTTTTTCTTCTTTTCAAATCAATGTAAACTCAAAGTTTAGAATCTAAAACCTGTATGTCAAACCTGTAGCCTTTTGCAAAAATTCAAATGCCTGTATCAGGTTTAAGCAAAATTTATCAAATTACAACCTGTAAAGAATCAATTCAGAAAGATTAACTTCAGCTTCAACACTTAAAAACATCAATTAGCAGCATGCAAAGGATTTTCTTCAGCAAATTCATTTTCTAAATTAAAGTTCAAGCCTGGAAGTTAAAAGCTTGCTCTGTGCCGTGCTCTGCAATTTATCAGGTGAGTAAATGTTTTTTTTTAAAAACAATTGATTTAAAATTTACTGCTATGCATGTGTTGATTGTCTTGAATCAAAATACTATAGTTTTAAATTTATATGAATTGTTATGTTTAAGATGGATGAGTTTGCCTGTCCATATACATGCTTGAATTTACTCTGCTAAATTACTGCGAAGGTTCTGTTAAAAGAAATATTCAATACCAATAAAACAAATTAATATTTGATTTCAAAATTTAAATAGAAAGTTGTTTGTTAGTAGATGATGATGGTTTTAAAAATAATTCTAGGATTTTAACTTTAGCAAATAAGTTAAAAATAGGAAAACATAGTAGGATACTGTTATTCATGATAAATCAAAAATCTTGATTTATAATTTGGATTACATGAATAAATTAGGGGGTAATAATCATGATTTTTAATACATGTTTCATGATTTTTAGTTTGACAAATTATGAGAAATTTGGGTTTGTGTGTTTTTGGCGGTTTTGATGATTGCCATTGATCGGCACATTGATTGAAACTAAATTTTTGGTGGAAGCTCGCTTAGATGTGGAGGATGTTGGGAAAAATGCTTTTGGATTTTTCCAGTGACCAATTTGCATGGAATCCAATGAACTAGGGTTTAAGTTTGTATTATAGTTCGGTCTGAATGTTGTGACATTGTGACTTGGGTGGTGGACCGAGTTCGTTCGCGTTTGGGAGTGATGAGATTCATGGATGTGGCGTCTCGATGGTGGGGTCGGAGTGATTTATTGGCGCCGTAATGATCGGCCGTGGGTGATTTTGGGATTGAGGCAGCTGCAGTTGTTCGAGCTTGATGCTCGAATTCGACTCGAGTGATTGCTTGATCGAACTGGGTTTGTTTTTGAGTTCGCACGTGAACGTGGAGATGTTGGAGATGGTCGTGCCGATCAACGTTGGCCGGAGTTGTTGGTGAATGTGCACCGTGATTGTTGTGTGCACTGGGAAGAAAGGAGTTGGGGAAGACGAGAGTTTACTCGGGTGGGATATCGCGTATGATCGTGTACGACTCGAAGCTTTTTGAGTAGGGGGTTGCTCCTGTGTGTCTTCAGGGAAGTCGCGTGGGGTTGGAGTGTTTTACTCGAGTATTTAGGTAGGTGGAATCTGGATAAGTTCAGTAAAAAAAAAAGAATGGTACAGGTTTACATGTTAAACTTGTTATTTTGAATCAAGTTTCAAATTATAAAATAAGTTTTATAAAAAGGGAAACAAATTTATTAAAGTTAAACTTGTTCTTTGATGTAAAAGTTAATGCTAATCAAACTTATAAAAGTGTTATAAGAATACCAGTAAATTAAATCAAGTATTTTATTATAAACAAGTTTTATAAAGGAATTAAAAATGAAATTTTTTAAAAACTTGTTGTTTAAAAATTTAATGTTAATCAAATTTTAAAGTATAAGTTGAAAATTATTTATTTTATTTTACTTTAGATTTATTTAGAGTGATTTCATTTGAAAGTAATTTAAATACATTTTGGAGTTCGTTTTAAAAAGGATATTTTAAATTTAAATATTAATCAAAGTTTAAGTTAAAATGTTAAGTAATGATTCAAACGTAAGATTTCAAATTTTTAATTGAAATAAATAAGACTGACATTGGATGTTTTAAAGTATTCTAAATTTTGAAATTTGTTTCTAAATTTCCTATTTTCAAATAAGATTATCATTATGATTTTGAAAACCAAATAGGATAATTTGTTTAAGATGTAAAATTTGATTTATTCAAGATGAATAAGGTTAATTTATCTTTGATTTGAATATAAAAATGTTAAATTTGATTTGTAAATAAATGAAGATTAATTAAGATTTAATGTTTTCTTAATTAATTAAGGATTTTTAAATATAAGTAATTAATTAATTAATTGTTTAATTAATTTTAAATAATTAGTTAATTGTTTATTTAATTTTAAAATAATCACTTAATTAGGGATTAATTAAGTGTGATTACTTAATGAAGTAATTAATGGTTTATTTTTGAATGTAATTAGAATAGTAATTACTTATGGAAGTAATTAGAGAAGTTACTCATGTGAGTAATTAATTGGAAGTGATTAATGGATGATCACTTAATGTTATTAATTAAGAATTAATCAATATAATTGTTTTAAAGTTAATTAGTTATGGAGTAATTAATTAATTAATTAATTAAGAATTACTTAATGATGGAACTAAATATTTGTTAAGTAATTTCTTAAGAGATTGATTAAGAGTTATTAATGAAGTAATTAGGAGGTAATTACTTAATTTATTTAAGTTAATTAATTAATGTGATTAATTAATTAATGAATGAGATTAAATAAGGGTTAATTACTAAGTGTAATTAATTAAAATTGTAATTAATTATTAAAGTAATTAATTAAGGATTTGTTAATTAATTTAATTGAATAATAATTACTTAATGAAGTAATTAGAGATTAATTAAATGGACTAATTAATCAAGGATTAATATAATTAATTTAGAAGTTAATTAATTAAGAAGTTAATTAATTTAGATAGGTAATTACAAGTTGTTAATTACTAATTAAAGGAATGATTAATTATAAGTTAATTATTTAATTAATTAAAGGGTTAATTAATAAGGATTATTTAATTAATGATATTAATCAAGGTTGATTAATAATAATAATTGAATATAAGTAGGATTAATTAATTTTAATTAATCAAGTATTAATGTAATTAATTATAGTTAATTAATTTATAAAGGATCATTAATTATTGTAATTAATGATAGTAATTAAAGTTAATTACTGAATATGGTTAAGGATAATTACTTGAATGTAATTAAAGGATAATTAATCGGGGAAGATTAATTAAGGAAGATCATTAAGAGATGATAATGAATTTGATTTGTAATAAATCAATAATCCAAGTGATTAAAGGATAGTATTTAATTTAATTAGTGGTTAATTAAATTTATTAAGAGTTAATCAATTCTTCTATGGGTGATTGATTAATATTGAATGGTTGATATTGAGTGATTGATATTGGATGTTGAATGATATTGGATGATTGATATTGGGTGTTTGGTTGATACTGGATGATTTGGATGACTATGATATTCGTGATATGCTGCTTTGTGAAGATGAATATTGATATGAATTATCTATTGTGGTAATATGATTTATCTATCTGTTTATTTCATCCTGAATATAAGTTAAATTGTTTAAAACCCTTAAGTACAACTTGGACATTAAAATGGCGTTTGGTTTCGATGAGACCGGGATCGGGTTTCCATATTTGGATATCCGAAAACCACATCGATTCCAATTAAACGTTAGGTCGTGAATCCAAGTGGAGCAAGTGAAGACTCGAGGTGTAAGGGCTATACGTCAGTATAACTCTGTGGGTGATTACGTAATGAGTTCGACGGAATAGTACTTATATATTCGAGATGGAGATTTAGAGTATAAGGGCTATGGTCATTGACTCTGAGGGTGATTCCAAAATGAGTGCAACGAGATAGTGCCTTCGGTTTCGTTCGAACCCGGAACGAACTTGTATGGATTGAATGCTTTCAGCACATCATCAGGTGGACGATGAGCATTCTAAGATAGATATGTTCTCTAAAGGTAATCGCAGCCTCAAGCCTCATCAACCGGGATTGGCTAAAACAGGGGAGGTGCAGCAAGGCTTCGTGGGTAGCTCCCACTAGAGAGCAAGATTTACCCCTGTCTAGAAGTCCCTTTTTATTCGGCTATGTGGGGCGGTTGAATTCCGGACAATCGCCGAGGTTGTCTTGTTCGGGACTGTTCAGTAAGGAATGATCCCGGCCTTGTGTTGCAGAGGAGTGGGAGTACTCCTCGGTACGGTGATCTAGGCCACGTACTGTGACGGGCGGTACCCTAGTAGCCCTGCCATTGATGGAAACCCATTATTCCTACGAGACCCTACGGTTTTGTTTGTATTACCCACTTTTGTGGCTAGTAGTTGGAATTTAATGAATGTAACAATTTCAGCTATTTCATATTTACTTGAAAACCCTAGACACTATTATAATATTACTGGATTTCCTATCAAATGTTTTGGTTAGCGTAAGGTAAAAACTTTTCCATGTTTATGTGTGGGAAGTCTTACGTGATACCTTTTCTTTTCAAAGAATTTTCTAAAGTTAAGCAATCTTTAAACCGTTTACTCACACCAGACCCCTGTCTGACCCGAGTGTTTATTTTCTGTTTTATTAAACTCTTGGTTACTCGTATTATGTATGAGTAGTCAAGTGATTCAGGTTAGCTTGACGAATTTTGGAGGAGATATGGAGCAGGAGGCTTCGACGTGTAGATATATATTGATTCCGCTGTGTATGTTTAGTATCTGTTTCTGTTGTACTTGAGTTGTATAGATAGACAGAAGTTTATAACTGTCTAATATGTGTTGTATAGTTGTGTACTCTGATGTATTATGATACTATGTAATATTTAATGTGATATATTATATTTTATTCGTTCCGCTGTGAGTTCTCTGATGTTGTTTGTGTTCTTCTTTCTCTTTCTTTTCTTCTTCTATCTCTTTCTTTCTTCAAGATGATGCGATTTTCTGGGTGTAGAAAGTCGGGTCGTCACATTTGGTATCAGAGCATTAGGCTGAGCGAATACCTAAGCTCTGAAGTGTGTCTTTCTTTAGGGAGCGTTAGGTTGAGTGAATACCTAGGCTCTGTAGTGGTGTCTTTCTTGAGAGAGCGTACTTGTAATTTTTGTATATAACTATATATATAACTATATATATATATCTACCTAATCTGTTGGGTTATCTGTTTAGATTTTCCAACATAAGTTTTAGAGGTAGATGGAGTAGTGGTTTGTGTGTGTAACACGATTACCACTGATGGAAGAGGTCCATATGTTGAGGTTGGATATTTTTGTCGAGACTGTAGACCTAATACCATCTCGAGTGAGTTTTGTTGTTTGGAGTAAGGATTTCTCTTATATCCAAAGGAAATCTTTTAAAGATTCGGAGTCTATCTTTGAAGTGTAAGTTTGGATCTGTCGGAAGTGCAGAAGTAAGTGATGATATCTTGATAACTGCGTGATGAGATGCAGTATCCGTTGATATTTTCTGAAGATGTTTTTTTTCTTGAAGCAGTTTTAGAGGTGATTGAGGAGCAGTCTTTACCCGCCTCAGGGAAGACTCGTCTGTGTAGACGTTATCTGCTTTTTAGCTAGAAGTTTGGCTGTTTTGAAATATGAGACTAAGGTCTGTAAGTTGTTTCACTTCGGCATGGTCTCATTGTCATTCCTTAAGGTGAGCGAGATGTTGATGCTTGGTTTGGAGACCGAGTTTCTTTGAGTTGTCTGCCATCTCGAAGGTTCTGTTGTGTGGTTTGTTGATGGTTTTGGGGTTCGAGGAGCCTTTGGATTAGAAGTCTTTGGATAGCTGTGGTAGCAGTTTCAGCTCGAAGAGTTTGGTGTGCTGACGAGAAGGTCTTTTAGCCTTCGCAGTATCATCGAGTAGAGTTGGAAACAGCAGTGTGGTTGTTTCTCGGATGGTTCAGGAATCTTTGTGGTTCTTCTTTTAGCAGTTCGAGCAGATGGTGAAGTTTTGTTGAAAAGTTAACCTTGTTGGAAAAGCTTAGAGCTGTTCTAATTGGTAAAAGAGGACAGTTTCTTTGAAATTCGAATTAGGTTGAATCGCAAAAGTGACTTGCGATTGATTTGGAATTTTCTTGAGCATTCTTTTGTTTGAGATGGAGGGTTCTCATGTGGCAGTAGGAACTACTAAGATAATCAGAAGTTCGTCTGCATCTGGGGTTGAGTTCCATATTGTTTTGGTTCCAGAAGTGATTATGGTAGCTAGCCTGGTTGTAGAATGGTTCTTGGAGAAGTAGAGATTGGTGTAGCAGCTCAGGAATTTATTTTTGGAATTTGTATTTCGTTAGATCTAGCTTTTGAATTGGATTCTGTGTAAGGTTGTGTGACCGAGTCGGATGTGTCACCAAGGTTATATGGATTTGATGAACAAGGTTTCTCATATATTGGATAAGTTTGTACTTGTGTTCATCAACTGTATTTTCATCTATTTCAGAATCAGAGTTGTGCAGCGGAAGCGAGGTAGCAGCTGTGCAAGGAAGGAAGCAAGTTCTGTTTGCTATTGCTTGAGTAATAGAGCTTGAGTTCTGGATTTCGACGGATTATAAAGATTTTTCTATTGAATAGAATCCAGGAACTGTTTGTTTTGGTCTAGTTGTTTCTGGAAGTATCAGCATAGGTTGAGCTGATCAGGAACAGATTGGCAGCCCTGGATTGTCTGTCGAGTTATACAGATATGAGATAAGGAGTTGGAATTCGAAGTTGGAGACTTCATTGTTGTTAGGATTTCTCTGGTTAAAAGAGCAGAAATTGAGTAAGATTGGATGGTTGGTGCTTTGGCATTTGAAATTTCTTATCTGTGTTCTGATAAGATAAGATCTGTTGTCTATGAGATTGAATTGCCAGTTTGGATAGCTGGAGTTCATTTTATTTCACGAACCTCTGAGGGAGTATGTGTATGATTCATTGTTGCTTGTTGAATCTGCAGTTCAGTTGGATTTGGGAGTTGTGCTAGACTTGAGTATAGTCTGAAGTTTTGTTCAGATTGGTGGATCTGAAGAAGGGAGGAGCTCTGGATTTTGGTAGTGTAGTTAGTTTGTTAGCTCCTGTAGAGCGAGTCTCCCGGTGATTTATACTTGGGAAACTCGAAATAGTATTAGAGTTTTATTCTAACGTATGTCAGGATAATTAGTTAACTTTGTTTGTGTGATTGATTGCTTTGATTGTTAGTTACTGGTTGTTAAGTATGCTTTGCTGATTGAATTAAAATCTTTGCCGGGTTATTAAATTACCTTTGCTTTTTAAATTTCGGGGACGAAATTCTTTTAAGGGGGAAGATTGTAACGACCCGGAATTTTGGGCAATATCGATTTAATAATCTGTAATAATAATTAAATTGGTTTGATAAATTTTCTTTATAATTTTAATTTAAATTGGTAAAATTAATCTTATTAAGAATAACAAATATTTAATCTGGTAAGTGTGATCAATATCTTTTAACAATTTAAAAATTGGTTAGAATTGTTTTTCAAAAGCTAATAAATTTTATTCTATTTATAATATATATGTTTGATATATATTATGAATGGGAATATCTTTTGTTTTAAATTAAAAATTGAATTTTCAAATTTGTAATATATGTAAGCATATGTTATAATTTGATATTATTTTGAAAATTTAATTTAATCTATTAATAAATTATATATGAATGAATATTGAAATTGAAGCTTTATTTTAAAACATAATGATTTTCAAAAGGAAATTTAGTTTAATTCAATGGTTTCAAATATAAGATTGTTATTTATTTTTAAATAGGATAGTTTAAAAAGGTTTTAAACAAAATTTTGTTTTGTCTTTCTCTTAAAATATTTAAAATGTGATAGTTTAAAAATGATTTAAACAAGCTTTGTTTTGTTTTCTTTTATAATGCTTAAATTTTAAATGATTTTAAATGTTTATGTATAAGTTTTAGATTTTTTTAAATACATGTATAAGATTATATTTATATTATAATTAGTTTAGGATATTTTCTTTTAAAAGTAAACTTATTTACATACATGTAAGTATTTATTAATAAAGTAAGTAAATATGTAAGTTTATATTTACATTTAAAATTAAATAAAATTCAATTTAAAAATACTTAATGACATGTGTAACTATATAAACATATATTAAAACACATGTAAACCCGTTAAGCAAATTAATATGACAAGTGTAAGTTTATAAACAAGTGTCTTCACCTTAAAAAAAAATTATTACTTTCTTTTTATTAGATCATAATTCATTTTTCATCTTTTCTTTCTTTGCTTCAATCTATTTGATATTCTCAGCTGGGAAAAAAAAAGAATCTTCTCCTGAATTATTCTTTCAAAACCAAATCAGTAAAATTCTCTCAAAACTAAAATCAAACACTCCTCAAATCAAAATCAAACCCTGTTTTGTCTCAAGCCTGAAATCCACCTCTGTTTTTCTTCTTTTCAAATCAATGTAAACTCAAAGTTTAGAATCTAAAAACTGGTATGTCAAACCTGTAGCCTTCTGCAAAAATTCAAATGCCTGTATCAGGTTTAAGCAAAATTTATCAAATTACAACCTGTAAAGAATCAATTCAGAAAGATTAACTTCAGCTTCAACACTTAGAAACATCAATTAGCAGCATGCAAAGGATTTTCTTCAGCAAATGCATTTTCTAAATTAAAGTTCAAGCCTGGAAGTTAAAAGCTTGCTCTGTGCCGTGCTCTGCAATTTATCGGGTGAGTAAATGTTTTTTTTAAAAACAGTTGATTTAAAATTTACTGCTATGCATGTGTTGATTGTCTTGAATCAAAATACTATAGTTTTAAATTTATATGAATTGTTATGTTTAAGATGGATGAGTTTGCCTGTCCATATACATGCTTGAATTTACTCTGATAAATTACTGCGAAGGTTCTGTTAAAAGAAATATTCAATACCAATAAAACAAATTAATATTTGATTTCAAAATTTAAATAGAAAGTTGTTTGTTAGTAGATGATGATGGTTTTAAAAATAATTCTAGGATTTTAACTTTAGCAAATAAGTTAAAAATAAGAAAACACAGTAGGATACTGTTATTCATGATAAATCAAAAATCTTGATTTATAATTTGGATTACATGAATAAATTAGGGGGTAAGAATCATGATTTTGAATACATGTTTCATGATTTTTAGTTTGACAAATTATGAGAAATTTGGGTTTGTGTGTTTTTGGGGGTTTTGATGATTGCCATTGATCGGCACATTGATTGAAACTAAATTTTTGGTGGAAGCTCGCTTAGATGTGGAGGATGTTGGGAAAAATGCTTTCGGATTTTTCCAGTGACCAATTTGCTTGGAATCCAATGAACTAGGGTTCAAGTTTGTATTATAGTTCGGTCTGAATGTTGTGACATTGTGACTTGGGTGGTGGACCGAGTTCGTCCGCGTTTGGGAGTGATGATATTCATGGGTGTGACGTCTCGATAGTGGGGTCGGAGTGATTTATTGGCGCCGTAATGATCGGCCGTGGGTGATTTTGGGATTGAGGCAGCTGCAGTTATTCGAGCTTGATGCTCGAATTCGACTCGAGTGATTGTTTGATCGAGCTGGGTTTGTTTTTGAGTTCGCACGTGAACGTGGAGATGTTGGAGATGGTTGCGCCGATCAACGTTGGCCGGAGTTGTTGGTGCATGTGCACCGTGATTGTTGTGTGCACTGGGAAGAAGGAGTTGGGGAAGACGAGAGTTTACTCGGGTGGGATATCGCGTATGATCGTGTACGACTCGAAGCTTTTTGAGTAGGGGGTTGCTCGTGTGTGTCTTCAGGGAAGTCGCGTGGGGTTGGAGTGTTTTACTCGAGTATTTTGGTTGGTGGAATCTGGATAAGTTCAGTAAAAAAAAACAATGGTACAGGTTTACATGTTAAACTTGTTATTTTGAATCAAGTTTCAAATTATAAAACAAGTTTTATAAAAAGGGAAACAAATTTATTAAAGTTAAACTTGTTCTTTGATGTAAAAGTTAATGCTAATCAAACTTATAAAAGTGTTATAAGAATACCAGTAAATTAAATCAAGTATTTTATTATAAACAAGTTTTATAAAGGAATTAAAAATGAAAATTTTTAAAAACTTGTTGTTTAAAAATTTAATGTTAATCAAATTTTAAAGTATAAGTTGAAAATTATTTATTTTATTTTACTTTAGATTTATTTAGAGTTATTTCATTTGAAAGTAATTTAAATACATTTTGGAGTTCGTTTTAACAAGGATATTTTAAATTTAAATATTAATCAAAGTTTAAGTTAAAATGTTAAGTAATGATTCAAACCTAAGATTTCAAATTTTTAATTGAAATAAATAAGACTGATATTGGATGTTTTAAAGTATTCTAAATTTTGAAATTTGTTTCTAAATTTCCTATTTTCAAATAAGATTATCATTATGATTTTGAAAACCAAATAGGATAATTTGTTTAAGATGTAAAATTTGATTTATTCAAGATGAATAAGGTTAATTTATCTTTGATTTGAATATAAAAATGTTAAATTTGATTTGTAAATAAATAAAGATTAATTAAGATTTAATGTTTTCTTAATTAATTAAGGATTTTTAAATATAAGTAATTAATTAATTAATTGTTTAATTAATTTTAAATAATTAGTTAATTGTTTATTTAATTTTAAAATAATCACTTAATTAGGGATTAATTAAGTGTGATTACTTAATGAAGTAATTAATGGTTAATTTTTTAATGTAATTAGAATAGTAATTACTTATGGAAGTAATTAGAGAAGTTACTCATGTGAGTAATTAATTGGAAGTGATAATGGATGATCACTTAATGTTATTAATTAAGAATTAATCAATATAATTGTTTTAAAGTTAATTAGTTATGGAGTAATTAATTAATTAATTAATTAAGAATTATTTAATGATGGAACTAAATATTTGTTAAGTAATTTATTAAGAGATTGATTAAGAGTTATTAATGAAGTAATTAGGAGGTAATTACTTAATTTATTTAAGTTAATTAATTAATGTGATTAATTAATGAATGAGATTAAATAAGGGTTAATTACTAAGTGTAATTAGTTAAAATTGTAATTAATTATTAAAGTAATTAATTAAGGATTTGTTAATTAATTTAATTGAATAATAATTACTTAATGAAGTAATTGGAGATTAATTAAATGGATTAATTAATCAAGGATTAATATAATTAATTTAGAAGTTAATTAATTAAGAAGTTAATTAATTTAGATAGGTAATTACAAGTTGTTAATTACTAATTAAAGGAATGATTAATTATAAGTTAATTATTTAATTAATTAAAGGGTTAATTAATAAGGATTATTTAATTAATGATAAATCAAGGTTGATTAATAATAATAATTGAATATAAGTATGATTAATTAATTGTAATTAATTAAGGATTAATGTAATTAATTATAGTTAATTAATTTATAAAGGATCATTAATTATTGTAATTAATGATAGTAATTAAAGGTTAATTACTGAATATGGTTAAGGATAATTACTTGAATGTAATTAAAGGATAATTAATCGAGGAAGATTAATTAAGGAAGATCATTAAGAGATGATAATGAATTTGATTTGTAATAAATCAATAATCCAAGTGATTAGAGGATAGTATTTAATTTAATTAGTGGTTAATTAAATTTATTAAGAGTTAATCAATTCTGCTATGGGTGATTGATTGATATTGAATGGTTGATATTGAGTGATTGATATTGGATGTTGAATGATATTGGATGATTGATATTGGGTGTTTGGTTGATACTGGATGATTTGGATGACTATGATATTTGTGATATGCTGCTTTGTGAAGATGAATATTGATATGAATTATCTATTGTGGTAATATGATTTATCTATCTGTTTATTTCATCCTAAATATAAGTTAAATTATTTAAAACCCTTAAGTACAACTTGGACATTTAAAATGGCGTTTGGTTTCGATGAGACCGGGATCGGGTTTCCATATTTGGATATCCGAAAACCACATCGATTCCAATTAAACGTTAGGTCGTGAATGCAAGTGAAGAAAGTGAAGACTCGAGGTGTAAGGGCTATATGTCAGTATAACTCCGTAGGTGATTCCGTAATGAGTTTGACGGAATAGTACTTATATATTCGAGATGGAGATTTAGAGTACAAGGGCCATGGTCGTTGACTCTGAGGGTGATTCCAAAATGAGTGCAACGAGATAGTGCCTTCGGTTTCGTTCGAACCCGGAACGAACTTGTATGGATTGAATGCTTTCAGCACATCATCAGGTGGACGATGAGCATTCTAAGATAGATATGTTCTCTAAAGGTAATCGCAGCCTCAAGCTTCATCAACCGGGAATGGCTAAAACAGGGGAGGTGCAGCAAGGCTTCGTGGGTAGCTCCCACTGGAGAGCAAGATTTACCCCTGTCTAGAAGTCCTTTTTTATTCGGCTATGTGGGGCGGTTGAATTCCGGACAACCGCCGGGGTTGTCTTGTTCGGGACTGTTCAGTAAGGAACGGTCCCGGCCTTGTGTTGCAGGGGAGTGGGAGTACTCCTCGGTACGGTGATCTAGGCCACGTACTGTGACGGGCGGTACCCCAGTAGCCCTGTCATTGATGGAAACCCATTCTTACTACGAGACCCTAGGGTTTTGTTTATATTACCCACTTTTGTGGCTAGTAGCTGGAATTTAATGAATGTAACAATTTCGGCTATTTCATATTTACTTGAAAACCCTAGGCACTATTATAATATTACTGGTTTTCCTATCAAATGTTTTGGTTAGCGTAAGGTAAAAACTTTTCCATGTTTATGTATGGGAAGTCTTACGTGATACCTTTTCTTTTCAAAGGATTTTCTAAGTTAAGCAATCTTTAAACCGTTTACTCACACCAGACCCCTGTCCGACCCGAGTGTTTATTTTCTGTTTTATTAAACTCTTGGGTACTCATATTATGTATGAGTAGTCAAGTGATTCAGGTTAGCTTGACGAATTCTGGAGGAGATATGGAGCAGGAGGCTTCGACGTGTAGATATATATTGATTCCGCTGTGTATGTTTTGTACCTGTTTTTGTTGTACTTGAGTTGTATAGTTAGACAGATGTTTATAACTGTCTAATATGTGTTGTATAGTTATGTACTCTGATGTATTATGATACTATGTAATATTTTATGTGATATATTATATTTTATTCGTTCCGCTGTGAGTTCTCTGATGTTGTTTGTGTTCTTCTTTCTCTTTCTTTTCTTCTTCTATCTCTTTCTTTCTTCAAGATGATGCGATTTTCTGGGTGTAGAAAGTCGGGTCGTCACATTAGGGCTTATAATTAGGGTTTTATTGTTTAATTTGTTTTTAAATTTAAATTCTTCTTTTAAACAATTGTAATTTCTATTCGTGCGACTAGGGGACAAATTATGTGGCGTAGTTTGAGAATTCACAACTCGGTGGCTGAGTTATGGTAGGGTTTTGAGCGTAGAGTTAGGTTAGTCGATAGTGGGTGTCGCAAGTTTACATGTGTAAGCGTTTGACGATCTAATTTCTAGTAGAAACCTTAGGGCAGCACGTAGGCAGTTTTTTTTGTCGAAGTTGGGTAAATCTATGTGTTCTATTTTCTGCATTTACTATTCTACTATTATCTGTGTTGCTATTATTCTACTGAGATCTATGTCGAAAATATTTCATAAACTTCCACATTAAATTTTTATAATTAGTAGTATCACCCTATTCACCGCCTCTAGGGTCAAATCGATCCTATAAGTGGTATCAAAGCCAGGTTTAGAAGTCAGCTTTTGTTTTAAAATTTTGATTTTTTCCAAAAATCAATTTTTGTTTTAAAAAGTTGAATTTTTTAAAATGGCTTCTTTTAATAATGCTTTTGCTGAGGGTCAATCCATAGTTAGACCACCAATGTTTAATGGTGAATACGTCGACTGGAAAAATAGAATGAAAATTTTTCTAAAAACCATTGACGTTTGGAATATTGTTGAGATGGGTTATAGAGCACCAACTATAACTGTAGATAATCGGGAAATAAATAAACCGATGGATCAATGGGCAGAGCTAGAAAATAAATTACAAAATTCTAGAATGCTAAAGCTATGAATTCTATTATTTTTTCATTGGATCACTTTGAATTTAATCATGTCTCACATTGTCTAACTGTGCAGGAAATATGGAACACACTCGAAGTGACTCATGAAGGAACATCTCAAGTCATCGCCTTGCCATGCTAAGCAACGGATATGATAATTTCACAATGGCCAAGGAAGAAAATGTCAAAGAGATGTACGGACGACTTTCCAATATTGTATACAAATCAAAAGCTCTTGGAAAATAATACACGAAGTTGGAAATAGTTTGAAAAATCCACAGAGTCCTTCCATGGAGTTTCGAAGCAAAAGTCACAGCTATTCAAGAATCAAAGGATTTGAAACAAATCAAGGTTGAAGAGCTCATCGGAAATCTCACCACTTATGAGCTAGAAATGAAATTCAAGGAAGAGCGTGAAGGAGGCGACACTTGAAAGAAATCAATAGCTCTCAAAGGAACAACTGAAAATGAAGATGATGATGATGGTGAGGCAGAATTAGCACTATTAATAAGAAGATTCAAAAAGTGGAATCGTAAATATGGCAATCCGGCCAAAAATCATCAAGTAAAGAGTAGAATGAACAAAGTTCTAGACAATTCAGAAAAAAAAGATCATCTGCCACAAGCGTAATAAACCAGGCCATATCAAGCCAAATTTTCCTTAAAATCGACTTAACTAAGGAAAAACTAAAAAGGAGAAGTTTTGCAGCTATTTGGGATGAAAGCGATGTAGATGAAAGTGATAACACTAACAGTGATAGTGAAAGAGCAAATTTGTGTCTTCATAGTGAAATAACTGACATTGATGATGACGAGCCAAGTGAGGTATCAAAATTTACTTATTCAGAATTACTTATATATTTTCATGAGGTAAATGGGTGCTTTGAACATCTTAGAGAGAAATATGCTAAAATTGAATCACAAAGAGATAGTTTGATAGAATTAAATAAACAACTTGATCAATTAGTTAGAAACTATCAAAACAAAAGCCCTAAGTGTGACAAGTGTCCATCATTTGAAGAAGAAATTAAATTAAAATCACTTGAAAATGAAATTCTAACTTTAAAAGAGGGTGAAAACACAAGGAGAGAAAATTCTACTAAAAAGTGCACTCAATGATTAAACGAAAAATAATTTCTCAAAACACGAGTCCAACAATTGTCTACAACTTTGGGGAAATTTTCCAAAAGCGAAAGATCATTAAATATGCTATTAGGAAAACAAACAATTAATATTGATAGACAAGGACTTGGGTATACTCAGCCTAAACCTATTAGAAGAAAAATTAATCAAGTAAATTCTAAGTGAACGATTTGTGGAAAAACTTGACACAATCACAATATTTGTTGGAATAGACCCAAACACGTAAAACCTATGCCAATTTGGGTTCCAAATGGCACAAATATAAAATACCTTAAAGTTAAACAAATCTGGGTGTCGAAAGGAACATATATAAACGGTTTTGGGTCTCTAGAAACTTATTTTTCATAATTTATTTCCACTAACAATCATGGACCTATAAAAACAAATAGGTCACTGAACTCTCTTCTTGTGTAGGTATGCTGGCAGGCTAAGGAACAACAGCAATGTACCTGGATTCTGGCTGTTCCAGGCACATGATAGACGACAAATCAATGTTCATAGGCTAGAAAAGTACAGAGGTGGCAGAGTCGCAATGGGTAATAATGATTAGTGTAGAATTGTCGGTAAAGGTAAAGTAGGTAACAACACATTTACCTTAAATGACGTACTATATGTTTAAAATCCGCACCACAATTTGATATCAATCGGCCAGCTATGTGATAAAAGTATGAATGCTATTTTTGACTCTGACTTGTGCAAAATTGTTTACCAATCATCAAAAGAAATCATACTTTCGGGTAAGAGGAAAGGTAATATATACTCTTTATCTTTTGATGATATCACCCTTTCAAAATGTTTGGTAGCTAAGGATGTAGAAGTAAATTTATAGCATAGACGATTAGGGCATGCTAGCATGAATATATTAAACAAATTGAAAGAAAAGATTTGGTAAGAGGGCTGCCATCACATGATTTCGAAATAGAAATTTTATGTAAAGCATGTACTGTGGAAAAACTTAAAAAATCATCGTTTCATGCCAGGAATAATGTAAAAATTTCTAGAGTTCTTGAACTAGTTCATATGGATCTATTTGGACCTAACAACATTGCTAGCTTAGGTGGGAAGAAATATTTTTTGGTGTTAGTTGATGATTACACAAGATATACATGGGTATATTTCTTAGATAAAAAGTTGGAAACTTTTTCATACTTCAAAAAATTCACAAAATTAGTTCAAAATGAAAAAGGAGTTTCTATTATTCATTAACAAGTGATCATGGTGGAGAATTTTGAAAATTATGAATTTGAAATTTTTTATGATGAAAATGGATTCAAACATGAATTCTCTACACCACGTACTCTATAACAAAATGGGATAGTTGAGAGAAAGAATAGAACATTGCAAGAGTTTGCTACGTCTATGATAAATGAGGATGAACTACCTTTGCATTTTTGGGCAGAAGTAGTAAATACAGCTTGCTATGTAATGAATAGAGTTATGATTAGACCGATTCTTAACAAAACACCCTATGAGCTGTGGTTCAAAAATAAACCAATACTTCAATGTATTTGGGTGTCATTTCTATATTCTCAATATAGGTGATCAATTAGGAAACTTTGAAGCAAAAGCTGATGTGGGCATGTTCATAGGATACTCTTCTAGAAGCAAAGCTTATAGAGTCTACAACAAAAAGACTAAAACAATTGTGGAGTCAATCAATGTGAAATTTAATGAAGGCGTGATGATCAGGAAACAATCAAAAGCAATGTTGAAGAGGAGAACGAAAAAGATGAAAATGAAAAACCAAAAGAAACTGCAACAACAAAAGAAGTCCAAAGGAATATGGACCCAGGGAGACTGAAATTCAAAGCAGATCATCCTTCATAATTGGTAATAGGAAATCCTATCACAGGTGTACAAACTCATTCCTCCTTTAGAAATCTGTGTGATCTGTATCTATATAATTGATTTATTTCAGAAATAGAACGCAAAGACATAGATACAGCTCTTACTGATGAAAACTGGTTTATGTCCATGCAAGAAGAGCTAAATCAATTTGAACGAAATGATGTTTGGAGTCTAGCACCTAGACCTAAGGATTATCCAGTCGTAGGAACAAAATGGATTTTTAAAAATAAATATGATGAATCTTGAAATGTGATCAGAAATAAAGCTAGATTAGTCGCTAAAGATATAATCAAATTGAAGTAGTTGACTTTGATGAAACTTTTGCACTAGTAGCTAGACTAGAATAAATTAGGATATTATTAGCTTTTGCTTGCTACAAAGGATTTAAACTAAGACAAATGGATATTAAAAGTGCTTTTCTTAACAGAATTTTAAAAGAAGATGTATTTGTTGAACAACCAGAAGGTTTTGAAAGTCATGAATATCGTAACCATGTATATAAACTTAAAAAGGCATTGCATGGATTAAAACAAGCTCCTAGAGCTTGGTATGAATGCCTTAGTACTTATCTCCTTGAAAATGGATTCAAAAAAGGCTGTGTAGACACCACACTATTTTTGTTGCATGAAAACGATGATCTTTTCGTTGTTCAAATATAAATTGATGACATTATTTATGGTGCTACCAACAAGTTATTGTATGAGAAATTTGAAAAAATTATGCAGGAAAAGTTTGAAATGAGCTTGGTTGGGGAGTTAAAATTCTTTTTAGGATTTCAAATCAAACAAAGCGATAAATGTACATCCATTTCTCAAACAAAATATATTGGCGAACTTGTCAACAAAATTGGATTGAAAGATGCAAAAGAGCAAGAACCCCCATGTGTACAACAATTAAACTTGACAAGGATGAAAAAGGTAAGGCAGTTGATAAAAAGCAATATAGAGGTATGATTGGATCACTCCTTTATCTTACCGCTTCTAGACCTGACATCATGTTTTCTGTCTGCTTGTGTGCACGATTTCAATCTAACCCAAAGGAATCTCATTTAAAAGTGGTTAAAAGAATTATAAGATATTTGTTGCACACCCCATGGCTTGGACTTTGGTATCCAACAAACGAGAACTTTGTATAAAAAGGATTTTCAGATGTAGATTATGCTGGAAGTCTAGTTTATAGAAAAAATACTAGTAGAGCATGCTTTATGTTAGGACATTCATTAGTAGCATGGTCAGGAAGAAAATAGAATTGTATTGCATTGTCCACCACAGAGGCATAGCATATTGCTCTAAATGGTTGCTCTGCTCAAATCTTATGGATGATACAAACTTTGCAAGACTATGGTCTAAATTTTAAACGTGTACCACTAATGTGTGATAGCAAAAGCGCAATTGATCTCACAAATAACCCTGTACATCACTCACGAACAAAACATATAGATGTTAGACATCATTTTATTAGAGATCATATCTCCAAAGAAAATATCTACATAAATTTCATTTCAACTGATTCTTAATTGAGAGATGTCTTTTACAAAACTCCTACCAGAAAATAGTTTCTGTAAACCACGTCTCAGTTTAGGTGTTTTAGAAATTTGGCTTTTTGCCTACTTAACAAATCTTTTCTCCCTACTAATTATCGAAAAGGTAAATAGTGATTAAAAAAGTGATCAATGTTTATATTAATCATATATTATAACTCAATATAGTATATTTAGTAAATTTCTCTAGAAATTTAAACAAGAGTTATAGAAACTTTCGTTTGGTAAAGATTCCATGACCATTTCTATTTCTATCGACCATCACTCATCGAAGTTCAATATAGTATGTCGATATGTGGTATTTTAAATGGGAAATCATTCGTTTTTCATTTCATAATTTTTTTAAAAAAAACATCCAAAGTATTCACTTTCATTTAAAAGTCTTAACGGTTATGCATGGGTGAATTACTTGGAATCTTTTTATATACTTCCATGCTCATTTAAAAGTCCTCACGGTTATGCTTGTATGGAACGCAAATCAAAATTAATTGATTAAATAGACAAGTTGATTCTAATCCCATTTAAAAGTCCTCATGATTGTATGTGTTTAGAAGATACTTGAATTCATTTAAAAAAAATTGGAATACTACTAATCTCATCTAAAAGTCCTAATGGTTATGCATGTCAGTAGATATTCAAATTACCGAAATAAAAATACCACAAATGGACACAACTATATGGTTTTATTTGACGACATCGTTCCTATCATTCTATAGTGGAGTATGCATCAAATAGAGTATTTATGATTTTTGTTTGATTTTTTACTGAAATTTAATATTTATATTTGATTGATTTTTAATGTTGTATTAATGTCTATCACTTTATCTCTATGTTTCTAACAGTATTACTCTTTTGCTGATAACAAAAGGAGCGAGAGAAAGTTAAGATTTTGGCAAATAAACGTCAAATATATTTTCTATTTGCATATAGGATCATTTGCATATTTCTTATACATGCATATATGAAGGGGGAGCTAGGTGTAGAGAGGGAGAATTCAAATAGAGGTAGCAAATTGAATAATCAAATACATTTAATAAATTCAAAATCTTAAATATATGTTTGTTATCATCAAAAAGGGGAGATTGTTTAATATGCGAATATATGATTTTTGTTTGATTGTAATAAACATATATATTCATTTAAATGCATTTGTTAATGTACTATTATATTTTTCACATAATTAAATAAATATTTGCCGAATAAAATAAATAACATGGAGTTTAAATTCAAATAGATATTTTACCCAAATAAATATTTATTACAATTTTGAATAGTACAAATTTGAGCTCTCACTATGTATATACAAATTCAATGACAATACAAATTAGATTACATCACAATTTATACAACTGTCCTCACTACATATCGCTCATTCTCTCGTATTATTCTTCAACTCTATTCCAGATTGAATTCTGCATCTAAACAATCTGCAAAATAAACACTAACGCGGTAAAATTGAAAATGAAATATTTTTGCAGTATAAAATAAAATGTATTTTGAAAATATTATTTGCCTCGGTTATTTGGGTTGTTCGTCGTCATTTAAATTTGAATTCATCATACACGAACAGCTTTTGACATACACAGTGTGTCACTGTACATGCCACAAGGCCATGCACACCGATATACACTTGATAAAATTACAGGGACAGGTGAGCACAAGGTCAAACCCAAATCAAAAGCAGGGTTCAACTCAAGTCAAATAAATAAATCCACTATACGAGCACAAGGTCAAACCCGAGCTTTAAGCTGGATTCAACACAGGTGAAAGTTCAATAAAATGGTCAAGAATCCAAAACTAACATAAATCTAGCCTCGACCAAAGTTCAAATGAAACTGGTTCAAAGTGAAGCCACAATGAAACTGCAATAATCACCAGCATTTTATACACATGAATCAAAGGACTAGAGCACCTAAAGAAGGCCACACAAGCGACCAGACTTCAAAATGAAGTGATAAACAACATAGATATATACATGAACCAGTTCAATATGCTATGCGCTTGAATCCAGACTATCAGAGAAACTTCAGTACAACATGATACAAATACAACATAAAGACTGCACATTCAAGTGCAAGCCTCGAGTAAACATGAACTGGCTCGAAAACCAACAACAAGTGTTGACCACACTGACATAAACCAGTGCAACTTAAAATCAAAAACAACCAGACTTGTATATCGAACAAATACCAAAGTTTGGACTGCACCAGGAATAACTCAAGTTGATATGCAGACAACACAAGTACAGGATTGAATACAATGAACAAGACCTGATAACAATGATGGACCAATAAAATATCCAATCAAGCTATAGATTAGAAGCAAGTAGCATGATCAGAAGTACAAAAGTCCATACTTGTATCAAAATAGTTCACCAAGCTACAACATGAACATAATGCATCAGTCAATGGTAAAGCAACTCTAGCTTCAGATGGTACACAAGAAAATAAAATGGCACATGTATATGCAGGTGCATAGCATCATCAATGGAACCAAACTAATGTACACATGAATAAGATTTTCAAAGTTCACTGAAACTAGA
This sequence comes from Allium cepa, assembly GCA_030765085.1. Classification (NCBI taxonomy): domain Eukaryota; kingdom Viridiplantae; phylum Streptophyta; class Magnoliopsida; order Asparagales; family Amaryllidaceae; genus Allium; species Allium cepa. The sequence goes on from CM060943.1 coordinate 459,409,338, forward strand.
GAGCAATATACCAACATGCACTCGAGTTGTCAATTATAACAAAGTCAAGTTTAAAATGCCAAAAAATCAAAACTTGTGTATAGTTCGAACAAAATAAAGTACAAGTCAAATACGCTATAGGCATGAACAAATATGACTGAAGTCAACAGCGGTTTTTACAATCCAAGTCAAATGCCAAAGTTATTCTTTTCACGGTATATGATATGAGGAACACGAATCAATATCAAGTTTAAAAGTCAAGGCTGATGTCAATAGTGAAATGCACAAAGTCAAGTTCAAATTAAAATTAACGCCGTGATGACCAAGGCGACAAGTTCGAACCAAGTCATAAATCAAGCCATGGTAATCATGAATGAACAAGTCAAAGAAAAAATCGAACGGTTCAGAATCGAAGCCATAACAATCAAGAAATCAAACTAGTTCAAAATCAAAACTGTGTTAATCAAGTAATCACAAAATATATGCATATGAACAAGTCAGAAAAAAATCATATTCATTCAAAAATAATCAAGTGGCTGAGTAAATTATCAGACGAACGAAAATCTAGGGGTTCGAACCCTATATAAACATGTAACATCATCGGCAGTTTGATCATAGAGTTCAAGCAAGAAAAATAGTAAAGCAATAGTACAAATTACATAACGAATTCACAGTTGAACTCAAACTAAATTGAAGGAGCTGTATTCGAAGCAAGGAGCCGACTGATTGCCAAAGAAAATCAGAAGAACAATTGTAATCGATCAACAATCAATCGGGTCCTTTTATAGCTGCAGCCCTAATTTCACAAGGCGAAGCCCTATCCAATCTCACAAGAGTGAAGACAAGGATGAAGCCCTATCTCACAGGAGCGAACGCGAGGCCAAAGCCCTAATTTCAGGGCACAAGAGGAACGAGATCGAAGCAGCCATTCTTTGTTCAAACAAGGAAGAAAGCAGGCCGGCATATTAAAATAAAGAGGGAGATATTTTTTAACCACTTATTTATTTGGGCCATCTTTACTTAAGGCTTATAATTAGGGTTTTATTATTTAATTTGTTTTTAAATTTAAATTCTTCTTTTAAATAGTTGTAATTTCTAGTCGTGTGACTAGGGGACAAACTACGTGGCGTAATTTGAGAATTCGCAACTCAGTGGCTGAGTTGTGGCAGGGTTTTGAGCGTAGAGTTAGGTTAGTCAATTGTGGGTGTCATAAGTTTACGTGTAAGCGTCTGACTATCTAATTTCTAGTAGAAACCTTAGGGATAGCACGTAGGCAGGTTTTTTTGCCGAAGTTGGATAAATCTGTGTGTTCTATTTTCTGCATTTACTATTATGCTATTATCTGTGCTACTATTATTCTGCTGAGATATGTGTTGAAACTATTTTATAAACTTCCACACTAAATTTTTATAATTAATAGTATCACCCTATTCACCCCCCTCTAGGGTGAAATCGATCCTACAGATAGTGATTGAATTATATTTTATAACAAGAGGAAGTATAATTTTATAATTTCATGCAAGTTAAACAAATTTTATAATATTTTTAGATTAATACTTATTCCATGATCATTTCTATCACTTTCACCTTTCTATCAATCCAAACATCATAATAGAGTGTGCAGAATTTGGTATTTCAAAATAAGGAAATATTATTTTTGTAAAATAATTATATCCTAAAGCATTCACTCTCATTTAAAAGTCCTCACGGTTGTGCATGGGTGAATTAATTGGATTTCTATATATGGGCTTCCATTCTCATTTAAAAGTCCTCGCGGTTATGCATGGATGGGATGCATTTAAGAAAGAGATAAATATCAAGATTTTAATCTCATTTAAAAGTCCTCATGGTTGTGCATGATTAGAAAATACTTGACAATTTTTTTCTAAAAAAGTGGTAACTACTAACCTAATTTAATAGTTCTAACGGTTACGCATGGTTAGTAAGTGCTTCACATTTTTTTTGTATAATATTTGAAAAGAGAAATGCTAAAATTATTCTTCTTTTGAAAATATCCTACCATTTCTCTAAAGTGGAGTTTGTCTCTAATTAATAAAATATTATGATTTTTGTTTGATTAATTGGAATTTGGGATTAATATTTCCCTCTTGATTTTATTTTATATTTTTAATCAAAATCGTAGCTATTTCAATTACTTTTATTTTTGATGATAACAGAAGGGTGGAGAGAGGTTAAGATTTTTATTTTTGAGTGGTATCCTTACTAATACTCGAGTGTATTTTTCTTCAAAGATAATTTTAATCAATTTTTCGATTTTAACTACACGCATCTATGTAGGGGAAGTCTTGTTGTAGGAGGAGCATTCAAATAAGGGGAGCTAATAGAACTCATCAAAACCAAATATTCAATACAGTCAAAATCTTAGTATATGTTTGTTATCATCAAAAGTGGGAGATTGTAGAATATGCTAGTATTTGATTTTTTAATGATAATAAACATATATATATCTATTCATTTAAATATATTTATTGTTGTACAATTTTATTTTTCACATAATTAAATAAATATTTGTTGAATAAAATAAATAACACAGAATTCTAATTCAAACAAATATTTTATTACAAATTCAAATAGTATAAATTTGAGCTCTCGCTACATTTACACATTTTCATTTATAATACAATTTCAGTCACAACACAATTTTCACTTTACATTGTTCACCTCACTACATATATTCACTTAACACTCGTATTTGACCTTCAACTTTGCTCTAGCTTGAACTCAGTATCTAAGCTATCTGCAAAATAAACATTGACGCAGCAAAATTGAAAAAGAAAATATTTTGCAGTACAAATTAAAATGTGTGTTTTGGAAGTATTATTTGCCTCAGTTATTTGGATTGTTCGTCGTTATTTTCTTTAATTCATCATACATGAACAACTTGTGACATGCACAGTGTATTATTGTACATGCCACATGGTCCTGCACATCGATATACGCTTGCTCGTTAAAACTGCAGGGATAGGTGAGCATAAAGTCAAACCCAAGCAAATGCTATATTCAACTCAGGTGCAATACAAAAACATCACAAAATGGTCAAGTACAGCTTCTCATGCAACAAAACTTCAAAAGTAACCACACCAGACTACAAGACCACAATACAACTTAGGTGAAAGAAAAAAACTAACCAACTCCAGTTACAACATGAACTAGCATAGCGGAGTATGCAAATAGTTTAACCTCAAGTGGAACACAAAGCAAACCATGGACCAAAGTGCAAAGTAGTCCAACATGAATGAACCCAGACTGGTCAGAGCACACTACAACAGCAAGCTCAGTTTCAATAATGCAACACGAAAAAAAAATGCATGCATTCAGACATAAGTTGCATGTATATTCATATGCAACAACAGTGAGCAAAACAAGGCATCTCAATACATATATACACACATACATATGTATGTATGTATTTATATACATAGTGACACACATGAATCATTTTAGGCATGAACAAGAGTAAGACTTCTCAAATCGAAACCGAGGCAGTGCACTGTAACCAGAACTAAGGCCAACCATAGAACAGTTTCGAAGACATGAAACCACACAAATGTACAATCTAGTACACACATAAATGAACACATGATGAACACAAATGCAAGAACAAGTAAAAGCATCAAACAATGATGAACCAAACTACAATTACCAGAGGAAAGCAATTCAACCAAACTTCAATGGAGTCAAGGCATAAAGCCACAACAATGTGCTCGTAACTCCAAATGAACTCAACAGAGAACAGTGTCATATACACATGTATACATATATGCATATATATCTATACATGTATATAGTTCAGAAAATCACACGTGAAAAGCCTTAACAAACAAACTATTCATCACTAATATGAAACAAGACTGTAGAATGAAGTGCAAACCACAACACACTATACAAAGCAATGAGTGCAACCAGACCAGTTAAATGAGATGGCTCGAAATAGTAATGAGCACAGTGAAGATAATACAAGGCGAACATCTTCGGTTAAATAAAATAACAAAAATATAAAGCTCGAATGGTTCAGTTTACAAAGCAGTGAAGCAGCAATGTACACAATGCAAGGAGTAGGTTTGAAAAAGAAATTATCAAGCTGAAAAAGAATGGAAAAATTCAAATTATTTCATATTCGTATGTATACCAAAGCAATTCACGAAATTCAAATTCACAAAAAGTACAATGAACAATTCATGGTTCAGAAGTAGTTCTAATATTGCCAGCAAAGAATGGAACATATGATTAAGTCATATTTTATCTCAAAAATTAAAATACCGAAGTCATAGGAAAACGAACGAAACCGACTTAAGAATTTCAAAACCACCAACTATCGAACAAGTCGGTGCAATCACCATAGTTCAACCAATTATCTAATGGCCAAGCGAAATCATGAAATATTCAAACATATTTATACGGATGAAAATATAGGGTGTTTGATCCATATAAAATCCTAATCATCATCATCGGCGGTAAATCATTCGACATCAAGACAAAAGTCCAGAGCATACTTTTAAATAGAAAACAAATTTGTAACTCGAATCAAAGTCGAGATTTATAAGGGGCAAAATTCACGTACCACTTTATCAACATCCCACTTGACTTATTGAAGTACCACATTGAAGAAGCATCGAAGTGAATTGATGATCCATAGCATACCAGCAAGCAATTACAGTGCCTAAATCCAAGGCGGTGACTTCAATCCAGAAACGCTAAATTATTGAAGAGAAATAAAAGGGAACGGCCGAACTTTCTACTTAAAAGAAAAGAAAGAGATAGTATATTAGGCTTTAGTTAAAACTCTACTCAAAAGGGAACGACCGATCATTCTTCCTTTTCAATTAGTATTTAAGTCGAATTTATTTTTGGGCTTTATTTTTATAATTAGGGTTTTTGTCTTGTTTTAGTTTTATTTAATTTGTAATTTCCTTTTAAATTTTCGTAAAATTTTAGTCGTGTGACTAAGTTTTGAACTACGGTTGTGTAGTTCCAGAATTCGCAACTCAGTGGCTAAGTTGTGGCTAAGTTGTGGCAGAGTTTTGAGTGTAGAGTTAAGTTAGTCATTAGTGGGTGTCGCAAATTTACGTGTGCAAGCGTCTGAATACTTCATTTGTAGTAGAAACCTTAGGGGCAGCACGTAGGCAGGGTTTTGTCGAAGCTGGGTAAATTTGTGTGTGATCTCTTTTTCATTATTTTCTGCAATTGATTTTTATTGTAACGCTTGCGGATTTTCGTTGCCGAAAAACCGAATAGTTATGGGTTTAAGAAAAGGAAAAGAAGAAAAAGAAGGTAGAAAATGGAGAGGACGGAAAATAGAAAATAGAAACGGAAAGAAAATTTTGAAATAGAAGAAAAAGGAGAATAGAAAACATAGAACATTTTAAAGAAAATAGAAGATAGAGAATTTTAAAATAGAACGGAACAGAAAGCAAAACAGAAGAACAACAAGAACAACATCAGAATCTCACAATTCGCAGCGGAACAACATATAATAGATAAATGAATAATCTTTAAACAAAGAACTATATCAGTTATTACATTACATTACATTTCATCATATCATCAGAGTATACAACAACAACAACAAACAGTGCAGCGGAAAAAGAAATACTATATAATTAGTAATACGCCATGCCATCCATCTTGCCTCCAGCAACTCCAGAATATCCAGAATATCCTGATAAACCTAACTCATAACTGCCCGTGTGGAAATTGGTGGGCACCCAGAGTTTAGGAAGGAAAACAATAAACTCCGAGTCAGTCATGTGACTGGTGTGAGAACTCAAAACAGTTTATTTACTTTAAAATCAAAATAGAAGAATATTTTAAATTCAATTCGCAATGCTTTTAAAAACGAGACTACCATAAGGCCTCCCGCACACACACACATGCAAACGCAGAATCGGAGGAGATTTCTCCTTATGATAGTCAAAGATGCTTGATACGCATTTAAAATAACATTTGATATTATTATTAGTGCATAGTGTAGGAAATTATTTCGAAAATAAAGATATAAATCTTAGCCAGCATAGACATTCCGCACTTATGCCTACTATAGCTACTATGTTCAATAGCAGGTTACCGCCACATTCCATAGCAGGTTATACAACTAAAACCGTACAAGTCACGTATTGTTTCTTTGGATTTCCAACGAATGATCAGGCCAAGGAACTTCCCATTGCCACATGGAAACGCCTCTGGCTGGACGTCCCGAGAACTTAACCAGCTCTCTGCCAACACAAGGCCGGGTTACCTTTATCACTAGGTAACTACTACACGAATATGGCATTCCCCGGTCCCATTGGACCTTTAACCGAGCGCTCGTCACCAACAACACCACACAGTAATAAATATAGTGTATCAACATGAGTAAGTATCTGGGCTCCATACCATGATACCACCCTTTCCAGAAGGAAATGCACATACCCTAAAGGGAGCTACCCCTCATAACCTTGCCGCATCTTTCCTGTTTTGACCATTCCGGGATGTGAGGCTCGACGAAGTCACGTCCACAAAAACATACTTTATACAAAAGCCATGCTTTGGGTCAACAAATGATCAACACAATGATCACAAGGATAGACGATCAAATAAACGATCCTATCACAAATAATCAACACAATGATCATTTCAGCATCACTCAGCATGCCACATTACCAAATTGGGAATATATCGCTGATAACTTCAACTATATAACCTCTGAGCTCATACGTCTCAGAGAAGGGTGTTAAGCTAAAAGAATAAATTCTCCGCCACCAACAGAAATATATTTGAAAGAAATCGGCTTTATATCTCAATTTGTAATGTCAGACATACAATCCATACAAGTCTGTTCCGGGCTCGAACAAAACCGAAGGCACTTACAAAGAAGTCCTTGCAATCCGGATATTCACAATCCTGATCGGATTCACCATCACATATGGAGAACTCTATACCGGAGCAACTCGGTGCAGAGTCAATCGACAGGTCATCCTATCGTTCTCGCAAATACCGGGTCTTCAACACCGATCTTCAATGCTATTCACAACGACGTATCACATATTCAGAATGGGTTATACGACCCCATGGTCCTTTCCCGGTTAACCCGAATAGTGAGCGCTTATTCAAAAATAAGTGTGGCATTCAAATTCAAACAAATCACATCAAATACCCATTCAAAGGGAAATATTGATAGTCGGTTATTGAACTATCACTTGATATGCACACATCACCAGATTCCAAATAATTTTCCAAATTATTTATTTTCCAAAATATCTTCACTAGATATTATATTTCAATACTTCAAAAATAAATCAATATTTATTTTTAAACGAATTCCACTTTCTTTTATAAATTCCTTAGTGAATTTATATTCAAAAATATTCATGCATATACGATTTCAACTATCCATTTTCAATTTATCTTCAAAAGATAAATTCTAAATATTCACTTCATATTGGAAAACATTTCCATACTTATTTATTCATAAGTAGTTCACAAATCTTTTTATTTCCAACCTTGGAAAATATTCAATATACTTAAATCGAATTAAGTATATATTTCATTCTTTAAGGAAATCATTCTCTTTAACATATTTATTTGGGCCAAAACGAATGTTACGTAAAACATCGTTACAACGTCCCAAAATCACTAGTATAGGGATTCGAAATTAAAATAGATATATAAATCCCAATACTATAACATTTCCTTTCGGAAATCATTTACTATAACAACAGTGTTATAGTCCACTATTTCCTTTTATTTCTCGAAAACGTCTATTTCAACAATGAATGTTGAAATCTATGGTTTCGAATCTCAACACCTTTTTAAAACATCGTTAGATCGTTTTAATTCTATTTAAAACATTCACATTCAAACCATTTTCTTTAACGTGTTATTCACTATTCAAAAATGTGAATAAACTTCATTAAGAAATCTCATCCTTTTATTCGTTTTAATTCAAAGGATTATTCACTATTCAAAAATGTGAATATAACTCCTTTAATAGGTTCCAACAATTTTCTTATCAAAATAAGTCATTTGCGAATTTATAAAACATCGTTTATAAATTCCATTTCTATTTATTTATAAACACTTCCTTTTTATAAATCCCTTATTAACCTATTCCAGTTTATAACTAAATTATAAACTAAACGTTCATATTATAAGTTAATTACTTATAAAACGATTATTTTACAAAATCGTTCCTTTAGAGACTTTCCAATTTATAAATCTTATAACTTATAAGATCCATTTATCTAACCAATCTATTCTTCAAATAATTTCACCAAATTTATAAATCTTACTATTTATAAATTTCTTTTATAACTTCACAGTTTATAATTCTATAAATTTCATTCATTTATGAATTTCATTTTCACTTCACTCAAACACTTATAAAAACTCGTTTTATAACGTCTATATTTCAATTTATAAATATCCATTTATAAATCACTTAATATAAATCAATTTATATTATTCTTTTAAAACATCTTTAATCTCCTTTATAATTTCACCATTCTCTTGATTTATAAAATAATTAAATTTTATAAATCCTATATTTAAACTTTTTATAATAAATTCAAAAATCCAATTTAAACTATTTTATAAATTCATTAGCATCATATTCTCAAAAAAATTAGTTTTTAACTATATTTCTCAAAAATCATAATTTTTATAACATTAAAAATTATACGTTTATTTATTTTAAAATGAATCAATTCCAAAAATATTTTATAACGTATACTTTCAAAAATCACTTTGAAATCATTTTAAAATCCCAAAATCTGGGTCCAATGATGCTACACACCAAATAGTCAACCACGACAAACAACGATATCATATATCGATATGATAATCCATCAAATATCAAAATATCTGAAATCAAATAAAAACTGTTGAGGAATCCAGTTGGATCCCTCCAACCTGTTTTCCTGCATCCACAAACATTAGCACAATACCAATTTCGCTCCAGTACGAAATTATCGCGGTATATGTTGTTATTAAATATTATCCGCTTAATAACGGCGCAATAGGGTCTCATCCGCTAAACAAATAAATGCGGGAAATCAATAACTCCAATATATACATATGCCAATATATATATATATTGCTACTATATATAATACCAATTTCACTGTTTATGAAATATTCGCGGTATATGTTTTTAATAAATAACATCCGCTTACTAACGGCGCATAATGTCTATTTTAACAATCAATAGATATCAATCAACATTCAAACATGCATTCAAATATTTTAAATCTAACTATTTAAAATAAAATCGAAACTGATTCGATTGAATGAGAAATTCTCACCTTGATTTTAATTTCCGTTTCAGCTTTTATTTCGAATAAAATTAAACGCGCGTTTAATTTTACCCGAAATTCTCACTGACTCTGATCGACTCCAAACCAACTCCATCGCGTAGTGCTCGTCCATACGATTCCAATGCAACTGAGTTTGCATTTTTTCGACCTCGTATGAAAAAGTTATGTATTTTACAAGTTTGTACACGATTTATATAAACTATTTACAACATAATTAAAAATTTTAAACCTCCACTGCATCTCAACCGTTAATCCCACAACCTTCAAATCTCGGCCACAACCCTTTTCTTCCCTCTTCACATTCACGTACAGGAACTCAACACGCGCAAGAACCCATAATCAAATACTAGGGTTTGATCTTGCTCCCTCTTCGTCGACCTATATGACGATCAAAGACCCCCAAATCGAAGCTACGTGAAGGCTCCACCCTCGGCCTCAAGGCCTTGAAGCTCGGCTGTCCTATGATGCTCGAATCTCGTGCGTGAATGGCTACGAACGCGGCCTCCTTGACGACGCTGTGGTGCTCCAAATTCGATCATAACCGTTGAACACGAAGATCTCATCGTCCTCTACAATACTCTAGTTGAAACTTTCACGAATCGTTGAGTGGATGAAGAGATAATTGAAGAAAAGTGAGGGTTATTTTCGGCCATTCATACCTAAAACTGGCGGCCACAAGATGATGAAACCCTAATATATTTTTTTTCTTTTAATTTGTGAAATTTGAGCTATTTATAGAGAATTTTCGAACACTATTCATCCGGAAATTCCAAACTCCGATTTAGACGCCGTAACCAGCGTTTCTAAGGTTTACCCTGCGTTCCGGACACAATGGAATAGGTTTCGAAAGCTAATTCGGACATCTGTGCGAGTTATGGCTACAAACGTTCAATTTAAATTAAACCGATTTAAATCGATTTCTAGGCATTTTAATTTGTACCGGACAAACGGTAAATCCAATTGACTTGAAATTTGAAACCTTACAATAATATCACATTAGGGATCCGATGAAACTGATTTCGTCGAAATCCGAGACTTTTTGAAAAATGGCTATTTTCACTCGCCAAATTAATATTAAAAGTAATTCGATGCGTTTCGAGCTGCCACGACCAAACGGTAACTCCGATTGACACGAAAATTGAAATCCAGTAATAACTAACTATTACGGATCCAATGGAATTGGTTTCGTTCAATTCTGAGACTGTTCAAAAATTGACTATTTTACAGTCGATTATTAAATATTAAAATATTCAATTTTTACAAATAAACTTTTAATTCGATTTAAAAAGTTCTAAAATATCATTCTAACTTCAACATGATAAAATAAAATTTTACAAATCATTTTCAATCATATTTAACCCTATTTTCAATTATTTCCATAATTTAACCTATTAAATTATCGATTTAATTATTCAATTAAATCCAATTATTCAAAATAAAATTTATTTGACTTATAAATTCACTTATTAATATTTAAAAATTAATTAAATACTCAAATATTAATTAATAAAATTTCTGGGTCGTTACAATCTTTCCCCCTTAAAAGAATTTCGTCCTCGAAATTAACAAGTAAGAAAATTACATAATCTATTAACTTTCCAAAATTCATAGTTAAACTTCTTACAAATCTTTACTAAGTTTTCAAATCATACTTAGTTATCTTTTCAAAAACAACTACTATCGTTTAACTTTCAATTCCAAAATCAAAGTTAAAGTTTTCAAAAATTTCCCAAATTTTCTCAAATTTTTCTAACGCCTTAAATTTCCGGAAAAATTCGCCAGTCTCCTTTGCGCGGCTCGATCCGAAAAAAAAATGACAGTATATATATCACAAATATACATCTCATCAAGTAATGAGGCATCCCGCAGGGAAAAAGTATAAAAGTACGGTATGTAATCCGAGATATGTACCTTATATTTTATTAGCAAGCGTATACGGCTAATATAGCGCGAAAGCGAGCTCCAAATGCGAAGCAAACGCGATCCGCACCTACTAAACACTCAACAAACAACATGAGAATCATGCATATAGACAATAATCTCAATATACAACATATATTAACATAACAACTACATAATATAGCAAATGCAATATATATTCAACCATCAACCAACTAAATACTCATTCATATTCTCATTTATATTCAATGAAATAGGTTTTCAATTTAAATCATATGTGATTCATTAACATTGGATTTTATCAACATTCATTCTTATTCAATTTCCAAAGTTGAATTTCATTTATATAACTCAAGTTCATATTCATTTAATCCACTTGATTACTTACAACTCATATTCATATAGTTTCACTTCTTATGTATATAAGTTTATTTCAAAATTGTAAATCACTTTAATTATAATTCAATTCTTATAATTCATTTGCTTATACAATTATTCTTTTATTTAGATTATTCAAACAACCAAACAATCAACTTATATACACTTTAATAATTCTGAAAAATTATTCCTTTATATATAAAATATAATCAAGGTAAAATTATTTCATTTACCCAATTTAAAACAATATCGTGTCGTTTATCTTGTTTAAGAGTTTAGAAACCCCTATCTACGATAGTTAGCTAGACTAGATCGACCGGAATCTATAAACAATCAACCGATAAGTCAACACAATATAAAACAATTTTATATTCACTAACAAATACGCTCTCATAGCTATTATTACACTCAAACTCATTCTAGAGTACTGCTGACTCTATCTCTAATGAATTATACCCAACAGAACTATGGTTGTCGCTTAACCATAAGCTCTGATACCAAATGTAACGCTTGCGGATTTTCGTTGCCGAAAAACCGAATAGTTATGGGTTTAAGAAAAGGAAAAGAAGAAAAAGAAGGTAGAAAATGGAGAGGACGGAAAACAGAAAATAGAAACGGAAAGAAAATTTTAAAATAGAAGAAACAAGAGAATATAAAACATAGAACATTTTAAAGAAAATAGAAGATAGAGAATTTTAAAATAGAACGGAACAGAAAGCAAAACAGAAGAACAACAAGAACAACATCAGAATCTCACAATTCGCAGCGGAACAACATATAATAGATAAATGAATAATCTTTAAACAAAGAACTATATCAGTTATTACATTACATTACATTTCATCATATCATCGAAGTATACAACAACAACAACAAACAGTGCAGCGGAAAAAGAAATACTATATAATTAGTAATACGCCATGCCATCCATCTTGCCTCCAGCAACTCCAGAATATCCAGAATATCCTGATAAACCTAACTCATAACTGCTCGTGTGGAAATTGGTGGGCACCCAGAGTTTAGGAAGGAAAACAATAAACTCCGAGTCAGTCATGTGACTGGTGTGAGAACTCAAAACAGTTTATTTACTTTAAAATCAAAATAGAAGAATATTTTAAATTCAATTCGCAATGCTTTTAAAAATGAGACTACCATAAGGCCTCCCGCACACACACACATGCAAACGCAGAATCGGATGAGATTTCTCCTTATGATAGTCAAAGATGCTTGATACGCATTTAAAATAACATTTGATATTATTATTAGTGCATAGTGTAGGAAATTATTTCGAAAATAAAGATATAAATCTTAGCCAGCATAGACATTCCGCACTTATGCCTACTATAGCTACTATGTTCAATAGCAGGTTACCGCCACATTCCATAGCAGGTTATACAACTAAAACCGTACAAGTCACGTATTGTTTCTTTGGATTTCCAACGAATGATCAGGCCAAGGAACTTCCCATTGCCACATGGAAACGCCTCTGGCTGGACGTCCCGAGAACTTAACCAGCTCTCTGCCAACACAAGGCCGGGTTACCTTTATCACTAGGTAACTACTACACGAATATGGCATCCCCCGGTCCCATTGGACCTTTAACCGAGCGCTCGTCACCAACAACACCACACAGTAATAAATATAGTGTATCAACATGAGTAAGTATCTGGGCTCCATACCATGATACCACCCTTTCCAGAAGGAAATGCACATACCCTAAAGGGAGCTACCCCTCATAACCTTGCCGCATCTTTCCTGTTTTGACCATTCCGGGATGTGAGGCTCGACGAAGTCACGTCCACAAAAACATACTTTATACAAAAGCCATGCTTTGGGTCAACAAATGATCAACACAATGATCACAAGGATAGACGATCAAATAAACGATCCTATCACAAATAATCAACACAATGATCATTTCAGCATCACTCAGCATGCCACATTACCAAATTGGGAATATATCGCTGATAACTTCAACTATATAACCTATGAGCTCATACGTCTCAGAGAAGAGTGTTAAGCTAAAAGAATAAATTCTCCGCCACCAACAGAAATATATTTGAAAGAAATCGGCTTTATATCTCAATTTGTAATGTCAGACATACAATCCATACAAGTCTGTTCCGGGCTCGAACAAAACCGAAGGCACTTACAAAGAAGTCCTTGCAATCCGGATATTCACAATCCTGATCAGATTCACCATCACATATGGAGAACTCTATACCGGAGCAACTCAGTGCAGAGTCAATCGACAGGTCATCCTATCGTTCTCGCAAATACCGGGTCTTCAACACCGATCTTCAATGCTATTCACAACGACGTATCACATATTCGGAATGGGTTATACGACCCCATGGTCCTTTCCCGGTTAACCCGAATAGTGAGCGCTTATTCAAAAATAAGTGTGGCATTCAAATTCAAACAAATCACATCAAATACCCATTCAAAGGGAAATATTGATAGTCGGTTATTGAACTATCACTGGATATGCACACATCACCAGATTCCAAATAATTTTCCAAATTATTTATTTTCCAAAATATCTTCACTAGATATTATATTTCAATACTTCAAAAATAAATCAATATTTATTTTTAAACGAATTCCACTTTCTTTTATAAATTCCTTAGTGAATTTATATTCAAAAATATTCATGCATATACGATTTCAACTATCCATTTTCAATTTATCTTCAAAAGATAAATTCTAAATATTCACTTCATATTGGAAAACATTTCCGTACTTATTTATTCATAAGTAGTTCACAAATCTTTTTATTTCCAACCTTGGAAAATATTCAATATACTTAAATCGAATTAAGTATATATTTCATTCTTTAAGGAAATCATTCTCTTTAACATATTTATTTGGGCCAAAACGAATGTTACGTAAAACATCGTTACAACGTCCCAAAATCACTAGTATAGGGATTCGAAATTAAAATAGATATATAAATCCCAATACTATAACATTTCCTTTCGGAAATCATTTACTATAACAACAGTGTTATAGTCCACTATTTCCTTTTATTTCTCGAAAACGTCTATTTCAACAATGAATGTTGAAATCTATGGTTTCGAATCTCAACACCTTTTCAAAACATCGTTAGATCGTTTTAATTCTATTTAAAACATTCACATTCAAACCATTTTCTTTAACGTGTTATTCACTATTCAAAAATGTGAATAAACTTCATTAAGAAATCTCATCCTTTTATTCGTTTTAATTCAAAGGATTATTCACTATTCAAAAATGTGAATATAACTCCTTTAATAGGTTCCAACAATTTTCTTATCAAAATAAGTCATTTGCGAATTTATAAAACATCGTTTATAAATTCCATTTCTATTTATTTATAAAAACTTCCTTTTTATAAATTCCTTTATTAATCTATTCCAGTTTATAACTAAATTATAAACTAAACGTTCATATTATAAGTTAATTACTTATAAAACGATTATTTTACAAAATCGTTCCTTCAGAGACTTTCCAATTTATAAATCTTATAACTTATAAGATCCATTTATCTAACCAATCTATTCTTCAAATAATTTCACCAAATTTATAAATCTTACTATTTATAAATTTCTTTTATAACTTCACAGTTTATAATTCTATAAATTTCATTCATTTATGAATTTCATTTTCACTTCACTCAAACACTTATAAAAACTCGTTTTATAATGTCTATATTTCAATTTATAAATATCCATTTATAAATCACTTAATATAAATCAATTTATATTATTCTTTTAAAACATCTTTAATCTCCTTTATAATTTCACCATTCTCTTGATTTATAAAATAATTAAATTTTATAAATCCTATATTTAAACTTTTTATAATAAATTCAAAAATCCAATTTAAACTATTTTATAAAATCATTAGCATCATATTCTCAAAAAAATTAGTTTTTAACTATATTTCTCAAAAATCATAATTTTTATAACATTAAAAATAATACGTTTATTTATTTTAAAATGAATCAATTCCAAAAATATTTTATAACGTATACTTTCAAAAATCACTTTGAAATCATTTTAAAATCCCAAAATCTGGGTCCAATGATGCTACACACCAAATAGTCAACCACGACAAACGACGATATCATATATCGATATGATAATCCATCAAATATCAAAATATCTGAAATCAAATAAAAACTGTTGAGGAATCCAGTTGGATCCCTCCAACCTATTTTCCTGCATCCACAAACATTAGCACAATACCAATTTCGCTCCAGTACGAAATTATCGCGGTATATGTTGTTATTAAATATTATCCGCTTAATAACGGCGCAATAGGGTCTCATCCGCTAAACAAATAAATGCGGGAAATCAATAACTCCAATATATACATATGCCAATATATATATATTGCTACTATATATAATACCAATTTCACTGTTTATGAAATATTCGCGGTATATGTTTTTAATAAATAACATCCGCTTACTAACGGCGCATAATGTCTATTTTAACAATCAATAGATATCAATCAACATTCAAACATGCATTCAAATATTTTAAATCTAACTATTTAAAATAAAATCGAAACTGATTCGATTGAGTGAGAAATTCTCACCTTGATTTTAATTTCCGTTTCAGCTTTTATTTCGAATAAAATTAAACGCGCGTTTAATTTTACCCGAAATTCTCACTGACTCCGATCGACTCCAAACAAACTCCATCGCGTAGTGCTCGTCCATACGATTCCAACGCAACTGAGTTTGCATTTTTTCGACCTCGTATGAAAAAGTTATGTATTTTACAAGTCTGTACACGATTTATATAAACTATTTACGACATAATTAAAAATTTTAAACCTCCACTGCATCTCAACCGTTGATCCCACAACCTTCAAATCTCAGCCACAACCCTTTTCTTCCCTCTTCACATTCACGTACAGGAACTCAACACGCGCAAGAACCCGTAATCAAATACTAGGGTTTGATCTTGCTCCCTCTTCGTCGACCTATATGACGATCAAAGACCCCCAAATCGAAGCTACGTGAAGGCTCCACCCTCGGCCTCAAGGCCTTGAAGCTCGGCTGTCCTATGATGCTCGAATCTCGTGCGTGAATGGCTACGAACGCGGCCTCCTTGACGACACTGTGGTGCTCCAAATTCGATCATAACCGTTGAACACGAAGATCTCATCGTCCTCTACAATACTCTAGCTGAAACTTTCATGAATCGTTGAGTGGATGAAGAGATAATTGAAGAAAAGTGAGGGTGATTTTCGGCCATTCATACCTAAAACTGGCGGCCACAAGATGGTGAAACCCTAATATATTTTTTTTCTTTTAATTTGTGAAATTTGAGCTATTTATAGAGAATTTTCGAACACTATTCATCCGAAAATTCCGAACTCCGATTTAGACGCCGTAACCAGCGTTTCTAAGGTTTACCCCACGTTCCGGACACAATGGAACAGGTTTCGAAAGCTAATTCGGACATCTGTGCGAGTTATGGCTACAAACGTTCAATTTAAATTAAACCGATTTAAATCGATTTCTAGGCGTTTTAATTTGTACCGGACAAACGGTAAATCCAATTGACTTGAAATTTGAAACCTTACAATAATATCACATTACGGATCCGATGAAACTGATTTCGTCGAAATCCGAGACTTTTTGAAAAATGGCTATTTTCACTCGCCAAATTAATATTAAAAGTAATTCGATGCGTTTCAAGCTGCCACGATCAAACGGTAACTCCGATTGACACGAAAATTGAAATCCGGTAATAACTAACTATTACGGATCCAATGGAACTGGTTTCATTCAATTCTGAGACTGTTCAAAAATTGACTATTTTACAGTCGATAATTAAATATTAAAATATTCAATTTTTACAAATAAACTTTTAATTCGATTTAAAAAGTTCTAAAATATCATTCTAACTTCAACACGATAAAATAAAATTTTACAAATCATTTTCAATCATATTTAACCCTATTTTCAATTATTTCCATAATTTAACCTATTAAATTATCGATTTAATTATTCAATTAAATCCAATTATTCAAAATAAAATTTATTTGACTTATAAATTCACTTATTAATATTTAAAAATTAATTAAATACTCAAATATTAATTAATAAAATTTCTGGGTCGTTACATTTATTTCCGCATTAATTTTAATTGTTATTAGTATCACCCTATTCACTCCCCTCTAGGGTGAAAACGATTCTACATGTGTATATTATATACATGAGCTTTGTAGTATTTTGAGACCTTATTAATAACTAAACTTGATTTTAATAAAGGAATTAAGTGATATTAAGCTATAATAGGATTGATTCATAAAATATTATCGAACAAAATAAGTTTGGAACTTCAATAGAATAATACGAAAAAGATATAATTGTTTGATTAGTTACTTAAGTAAGATACATATTTGTTAAATTGTTTATGTGATTGTATGTGTGAATTGTTATTGAGATTGAGATGATAGATTTATTACTTTGGCATGTATGTAAATGTGCATTATATGTGTTTATTGTTCTATAAAGTTGGACTGGTTACACACAGAAACATACATACATACATACATACACACACCTACAATTTACATGGTTTATATATATCTATATGTATAAATATGATTATGTTATGTCCAATTTGTGGCTACTAGGAGATGCATGGAATATTATATATATATATATATATTTGTGTGTGTGTACTGATATGTTATTTAACATATTTAGTTACGGTACGTCCGACTTTGGGCTACCAATTGGTTCAAGGAATCCATTGTACCATTGAGGCGCTCGACCTACAGACACGGTTCCGGAGTAGGGATGGAGAGGGATTGAGATGACAATCTAGATTAGGTAATATATTGCTACGCTGTACGGACGTGTGCTGTGACAGGACCGATATGCTAAATTCTTTTGAGTTAATTTTTTAGAGGAGTCCACAACTTAGTCTTGGCTCTCGATAGGTCTCTTTGGTAGCTAATGGTAATTCAATATGATTTATGGATACACCATTTAAGCATATGTATTGTTCATTATGCCCGACTTGGGGCTACCGAATAGTGGATGAAATGTTAAACAAAAGCATAAGTATGCGATTCAAATGATATATATATATATATATATATATATTTATAATTATATATATGTAGTTTGGTCGATTTATTTATATTGGTATGGTATGCTTGACTTGGGGGCAACCGTGTAGTGTAAGGTACTTTAAGAACGAATTACGATCCATACGTGGATGGCAATACTTCAGTGTTACGTATACTTATAGAAAGGGTGTACGTGAGGAAGCTTCAATCCAGATTGTAGATTCATAGACAATCGGCTGATATCGGTTTTGTAAAAGGAATCCATTGTACTGGTGAGATGCACGAACTATATACGCAGTTCCAATGAAGGAACTGGGTCAACCCGTAGCAGAAGATAGGTAAATTTCAATTTTTTTACAATATGGGTTCTTTATTGGGCCTATGAAATCTAATATATTTAGAAAATTTCTATCTATATTTCATTTTCAATAATTTACATACATATGTGTATGTTTGTATAACGAATTTATAACATATGTGTGTGTGTGTGAAAGTAAATAAATGCAAAAATCATTTTAAATAAAAGATTAAAAACGAATTTATTTATTTTATTATAAAATATGAAACAAAATCTATTTTTAAAAAAACATACATATAATATATATATATATATATATAAAGTTATAAATAATTTGCTAATATTTTTGCACACATACACATGTTAATATATAAATGAGATATGTGTGTATATATATAGCACGTACATATCCATTAATGCTTATGGCAAAAATAATAAAGTTTTAAATATTTAATTAAATTAAATATTGTTCAAAAAATTAATAAAAATGAAATGAAAAAATTTCGAACATAAAAATTTGTATATTAATGTTTTATAAAATTCTGAACAATATTTTCAACTTATAAAAAGATCCAAACATTTGTTATAATTTGAAATCAATCTTATACTTAATTGTTAATTTCAACAAATACATACATAAATATACATGTGTGTATGTATGTAATTTATAAATAAAATTAACTTTTTTATTTTTTGAAAGCTTATTAGGTATGAATTAATTTCATAAAATACATATATACATACATACATATCCCATACGAATTCTGCACTAGTAGAAAGTGAAATCCATCTGGGCATAACCCGAGTCTTTGCTACCAATGCTCAAGGCCGCTGGTGGTCATAGCCTATATGTCAGCCATACTACTAATTACCGGTTCACCAACAATACTAACATGACCCATCGACCTCCAACAACTGAAACGCCGTTTAGACTATCCTAACGTAAGTCAATGAAAATTCCCATTCTGGTTAATTAATACCTCTTAATAGACCTTATTTCCTTAAAAGTATTAGGTCATTTAATACTTCAAATCCAAGGCGAACCCTTGGTATATTTCCCCCACCTAGATGCAACCACATATCCCGTTCCCACAGGTCCTACGGTTAGAGATGTCCACATTAGTAGTAAGTATACAAAATGGTTGGTAACCTTTAAATAAAGGACAAACTCTTGTTGTGTAATTTTGCTGATCTTGCAGCAAAACCGATTAAACCAAACCAACCATCCTAAGCTTAAATGTAGCTAAGCCTACTAATTCACGCTCGTTCTAACGTATAATAAAGGCTACATAATTTCCTACTATAAAAAATATATTGCCTCCTCGAATTTTATTCTTATCTTACATGCTTATTTATTATATTCATAATTATCAACTGTTCATAATAAATGGTCAGTATTATCCTAATTGGACAATCTCTAATAATGTTTATTCATTTGTTCTAATTCAACCTATTATGCCTATTTCATTTCCTCATAAATATCATATTAAATCCTCCAACCAGTCCCATTAAATACATGTACGCCCCATTTAATTCCTATAAATCCTTATTAACTGCACATTTGTTGCTCTATTAATTGTAGAGTTATTATCTTTTTTCCATCTACACCTTCTAATCCTATAATTCATTATGCTACTTATAACTAGACATCCTAATTATACCTAATGCAAATATTAATGTATATTATGCTACATATATATCGATAGGCATGGTTCTACGTATGTATGTTTGTGCATGTGTATTTTTAACTATCAATTCATAAACCAGAACATTCATTTGCACATTTCAATTTATTTGAGCTGTTCAAAAAGGATTACTGTTATGACTTTCTATAAGTTAACCGAAAGTGAGGCCATGGATTTGTTTGAAATTACTCTTTTCTTTTATTGAAATAGATTGTGCAAACTATGAGGAAGAACATCCGTACTTTACATAGTTTTATTTGTGGTATATTCTTATTATTTCAAATGATGCACTTTTTATACATTTCTGGAAGTAGATAATTCATGAAAATTAAGTGGAAATAGATTCAATTTAATTTTACCCATGATGCTTCCAATAATTTAAAGCATAGAAATTCACATTCCAAGTCAAATTAGAGAAACCAAAACTAATACTAACAATACACCAATTATCCTATATCTGGGATAAATCTTACAATCTTACTAAAATAACAAATTTAGGACTGGACTAGAGACTTCCATATTAGGGTGTAAATACCATTCCTATTCCAATTACCTATCTTACGGAATATGTAGACGACACTCTTATGCGTTCGCTTTAAGCCTACAACTCATTAAATATGATATAAACATAATAATTAAATAAAATTCAATGATATAAAATTCAATGTTATAAAAAAAAAATATAATTTCCCACAAGTCTATCAAGTTTTTCAAATCTCCCAAATTTGAATCAATCCCTTTAATTGACTTTTTGCTTTCCAACCGAAAAGAATATGTATAACAAGGCATATATATACTATTAGAATTACATATTTGAAAATAAAATTAGGGTTAAGGGAAATATAGATTCATAACTATAGAAATTTACCTTTTCCCATAGTATCGATTCGCTCCTTCTCTTCTTCTTCTTTATTTTCTATTCATCTTCGATTATATATACACATATATAATAATATGTATTTATAAATGCTCGAATCAATCGTATCCGTTAGATTTAAATAATTAAATCCAGGTCATTTGACCAAAGTTCAACCCTTGCTGCTACCTTCTGGACTGGTCAACCAATCTTCAATAGGTAGTTAACTACTAGCGGTCGAACTTCTAAGAAGGGGGTCAACCGTTAGGGTTCCACATTAATTATTATTTATTTCCTATTTTCCTTTTCAATTATTTTCGTTCCGAAAAATTCAAATGCTAATAATGTAATACCCCATAAATTCAATTAATATTTTAATTAAATAATAATGATATGTTAATATGAAAAATGTTGGTACTAAGGGATTACTTAAATAAATTATTAGAAGGGTATTCCCGTCATTTTCGGGAAAAATGGTAATATAGTCATTTTTAAAAAATTTGGAATTTGGCAACCAAACCAGTGCCGCTATGATCGTTGTAACAGCCCACAAATCCGTACCCCTTGAGTAAACACTATTCTACAACCATTAACTCAAATTGCATAGAAATACGAACCATTAGGGTTAAAGATGAAGAGATAGAAGAAGAAGGAACTAAACAATATCATAATCTCACACTCGCAGCGGAATAAAATATAATAGATAATAAATAATCTTTACTCAATTCAAATATATCTGTTCATATATTACATCATCAGAGTACATCAATCACAGCCCAACATCAATGTCATACAAATGGATACACAACAACTCAACACAGCGGAAATATATATATACAAGTACGAGAGTACGTATCGTCATCCAGCTCGTCTTCTGAGCTCCACAGCATCTCCTGTATCCTATAATACTCGGTCTGACCCGAGCATTACAGTTAAATAACACCCAAGTCAGTCTGGAATACCAGTGTGAGAAAATCACACCCAATTGATTATTAAGTTTCAAAAATCCTTTGAAAACAAAAGCATCTCGTAAGACCACGCCACAAATAAACATGTCGGGTTTTTACCTTACGATAACTAAAACAATTTTTATAGAAATCCTTTGATATTATAATAGGGTCTATATACAAATACTTATAAAATAGCCGAAATTGTTACATCTATTAAATTCCAGCTACTAGCCACAAAGTGGGTAATACAAACAAAACTCGTACAAGGCTCGTAGGGAGAATGGATTTCCAACCAATGACTAGGCACTAGGGTACCACCTGTCACTGTACGGGGCCTAGATCACCGTACCGAGGAGCACGCCCGCTCCCTTGCAACATAAGGCCGGGACTACCCCTTACTGGATAATCCCGAGTGAGATCACCCCGCGGTTGGGATCAGCAGCCGCCCACTAAGACGAAGTAAAAAGGGACATCTAGACTGGAATGACCTCACCCTGCTTGGGTACTACCCACCTAGCCTTGCTGCATAACCCTTGATTTTCAGTCATTCCCATTTGATGAGGCTTGAGGCTAAGCGTTACCTTTATAGAACATATCCCTTAGAATGCTCATCGTCCACCTGACGATGTTTCGCAAGCATTCATCCGTACAAGTTTGTCCCGGGTTTGAACGGAACCGAAGGCACTATTCCTACTGCATCCATTTTCGAATTATCCTCAGGATTATTAGCGACTAGCCCTTGCACTTCACTGCTTCATCTTCGAATCCAAAATCATTTTTCACGAAACGTACAAATCGGATCGAAGTGGTTTTCGAGAAATTAATCTCGATCTCGGTCTCTTCGAAATGATCAACGCATTTGTCCAATATTGATAGTCGGTGATTTAACTATCAATTTATATTCACAAACATCCATCACACAATAAATAATCTTCCACATTATTTATTTATCTCAAAATATCTTCACAAGATATATTTCTATTTTCAATCCTTTGAAAACAGTTTCAAAACCATCTTTCTTTTCAGAATAAACTTTCCCAAATATGTTCTATCTCCCCTGAAATCACCAAGCACAAAACTAGATTATAAAATAATTTAAAACACTTTACTTTGAAATATACTTTAAAACATTCAAGTTAAATTACTTCAATATTTTGTAAAAAAAAATACATACTATATGAATATTTGAAAATAAAGTTACTTAATAAAATATAATACTAGATTTCCACTTTTGAAAACAAAATACTAGGTCACTTTTTAAGTAATTACTACTATAATAGATTTGAGAAAATACTTACTTTTGAATTTAAATATTAGAAATAATAAATTTTCTAAAACTTGCTTTTTTTTCAACAACTTTAAAACCTTTAAATTTATTTAAAAATTTACTTAAAAAATGTACTTGGTTATCCAGAGAAAAATCCCAACTTTAATCACTTAAATCAATTTCCCAAATTGATTTCCAATTTATTCCCTTTTAATTCAGAATCTATTAATTTCAGGTTTCATTTCTTGATTATGATTTAAAAATACTTTAACTAAAAATTCCAATTTTTTTAGTTTTCTCAATTACTTCTTTATTCTTTTAAATAAATTTAAACTTTGAATTTTAAAATAATTCTTTATTTCTTTAATTGATATAACTTAAGTTTACAATTCATCAATTTCATTTTATTCAAAATTCTATTTCTCTTCATACTCGAAGTTATTTATTATTATTTTCATATTACTTCTATTTCTTTTCAGTTCATTCTTAATTTATTCAAACTTTCTATAATTATTTCACTTACAAATTTACTTCCTCTTAATTTCTTTTCAACAATCAAATTCATATATTTTGGTAATTCATTATACCCGAATACCCAATCAAACCATAACATTCAATATTCCAATATAACTCATCATAGGATAATCACAACAGAGAATATTGAATAATTTAAATAAATGTGAGGGGTCCAGTTGGATCCCTCCAACCTGTTTTCCCTGCATCCACAAATGTTAGCACAATATAATATGCCAATTCCAAAATATCATACTATATCACATCAATCAATTCAACCATTCAAACAATTATTTAAATTTAATCATTTAAATTTAAATTTAAATTCACTGAGTGAGATTAACTCACCTTTGATTACTGATTGCAATCCGATTCAATCCAGCTTGTTCCCATGATTTTATACCTTGTATTAACTATTTACAGTTTATTAACATTTGACCTGATTGAATAATTACTATTTATTTATTTATTTTTATTTATTTATTATTATTATTTTTTGAAATTTTAAATTAAAGATTTGTTTTGAACTTGTTAAATTAAAAACAACTGTTTAAATCTAAATGTCAAAGTCGTTTATATTTTATTATTTTTAGACTGTAGGTATATTAAATAACCAGACTAAATGTTGCTCTACTGAAATTATCTTTCTTTATCTGCCTACTATTTATTTCCTAGCCTATGTAGATTAGAAATCTATTTATACAAATTCTATTTCCAGTTTACTAAAAACCCGTAAGTTTCCAAATATATACATGTATATGCCTTACTATGAAAATCAAATACAGGTTATATAAAATTTCAAGATTTTAAAACTAAATAAAATTATCTCACCGAACAACCCGTAGAAACTTCTACCTCCAATTCGCGATACTCCTCACTGCTACCAGGCGACCTAAAGACACGCGACCGCCTGAACAACATAACCTCGCTTTGCCATCCCAAGAGCTGCTCATCCACGGCGACACAAAATCGCGCGACCACCTCCCCTACGCGATGCCCTTCGGCGCAGTGCCGCTGCCATCGCCCTGCCACGAACCCAACCCCGGACATCAGCTCGAGACGTACCGATTTGGAATCGAGCTCCAGCTCACTGCAATCCACAAGACTCCTCCCCTACCGACGTCATGCTCGACGATGCCTCGAGTTGAACTCGAGATTTGCGGTTTGATTTGGGTTTCATCAATTTGATTTCCGGTCGCCTCGATTTGAAGGATTGCTTCAAAGTTTTTTGAACTGAACGGAAGAGGAAGCTTTTGTTTGAATTTTACTGAGAGGACGAGGGAGGTTACTCGGGTTTGAAAGGGAAATGGAATTTGGTTTTAGAGCAAGGCCATGAACTTTCTTTGATTTCGTTCTGAGGTTTTTGAAATAAAAAGTTGCGTGCTCTAAGAGAGAAAAGAGACGTGATTGATAGAGACAGAATTTCAGCTAATGAGATGTATTTGACTACTGGAATATTATATTTAAATTTCAAATTGGCTATTATCCATTAGATTTTCAATGTGTTCACCTACCGTACGATCACACTGCAACTCCAAACATTACGAAATTTGAAATCCAATAATAATACAATATTACGGATCCAATGGAACTGGTTTCGTCGAAATCCGAGACTGTGCCTCGGAAAATTATTTTTAAATTCAATTTAACCATAAAATTTTAAAACTGAACAAACCGCTGTTAATTTCAATTTTACAACTTCTATTATCTTTAGTGTTATCAATATAAATTTTATAAGCCTTCAAATTATTTTTAACAGGCTTAAAACTCCAGATTCAATAATTTACCCAACTTCAAATTATTCAATTCAATAAATTCAATCGCCAAATTCAAACTAATATTTGAAATCCAAGTTAAACTATCTTGGAAATATTTAAAATTAATTAAATATTTCAATTTCAAATGCCTAAAAATTTCCAGGTCGTCACATTCCTCCCCCCTTAAAAGAATTTCGTCCCCGAAATTATTAGTTAGGAAGAATGGTCCAATACCCGTTTACTTATTTCTAAAACCAAACAATTCAACATCTTAGCAACTATCTTTTAAAAGACCCATTACCATTCTTACTAACTTCCCAACCTTCTTTCATTAGGTTTCCACCAATATCTCATACCCAACCATTCAAATTTTGAATTTTAAATCAAATTTTAAAATTATCAGAATTTTCTCAAAATTTTCCAACTCCCTAAATTTTCGAAAAATTTCGCCAGCGTCTCCTCTGCACGGCTAGCTCGGTACAACTACAAAATGGCTCTACGGCCTCCCAAATCCAAAAGGAAAACAAAAAGGCCAAGTGGCTCGATCCAAAAACCCAATCAAATTCACAGAAATTTAAACACATACCTTTTTGTCGAGCATTTCAAATTTATCCTTTTGAAATCAAAATCAATTCTCTTTTCTCTTTATAATACCTGCATATCTTACTTAGCAATAATATCCAATCACAACATTCCAAAACATTTTATTGACTTCCTTACCAAATGTCAATATTTATTTATCCAAATATCAACTTAGAATATATATGTAATATCAATTTCCATTTAAGAATTCACCATTCCTTACTTAAATTAATATAAGCATTAAATATGTTCCTTATATTTATTTTCACCTTACCACTTTAGTTTATTTCTATTTCTATTCAAATCGATTCTTTCATTTCCATATGAATTTAATTAATCTTTAACTTTAAATATTGAATTTTATTTTCCATTTATAACTAATTCATGTCATTACTTTAATTAGTTTCATTTACTAACCTATTTCAATTTTCCAGTTTTAAACCGTTTTGTCGTTAACAAAATTTTCCAAAAAATTTCAAAAATTTTAACTCCCAAAATTTTCGAAATTTTTTGGCAGAGTCCCCTTTGTACGGAGGGACTTCTGCGATATCGTAGGATGCACAGATATATATATATATGCATCGGCCTCAGGCCGGAAATCACAATATATATCAATATATGCAGTTCATATCTCCTATTTTGAATTCTTTTGCGTAAGCGTACCTTTATTTAGCATTTTTAAGCAAGCGGCTTATTTAATTTGCATTTTGCGCGTCCAAATCCAGCCAAACGGCTTCCCTGAACCTGAACTTACTCAATTTAAATATGTAAGTACTAAATATATGCAATTTATTAACATTTCACTTATATTCAAATAGCTAACACATAAATTTCATAAGTAATGCATGTGATATACATTCATAAGTGCATATGCAAGGTTTCGACATTAGTTTAAATTGTTTACATCCAAATTACATACCATTCAATTCATTTTTGAACGAAATGAACTCATATTCGTTTCAATCGATGCCAAAATCAATTTATTTTACTCATGTCAATTCATAGCATTTATTTAATCTCGGTTCGTCCTTCGACAATTTTATTACTATGCAATTTGACAATATCCATGTGAATAAATAAACACTTGAGTTTTATAATCAATTTAAATTGACTCTGACTAAACTTATTTTTAATCCAAACAAGCTCATATTCATTTCAATTGATTCCAACATTTTTTTCGGGCTTATTTATTCCCTTTAATGTTTTTATAAGCTACTCACTTATTAATATTCATACTTCTCAGAGAAATAGATACAAATGGAATTTACTTATATTTGCTTAATTTACACTATCCATTTCATTTTAAAAAAAAACTTGTCATAAATCATAAAAGATTTGCCCATCAACCATGGTTAAATATGGCAGTTCAATCTATATTACAGTAATATATATGGAATAATATTACGACATATATCATATTCTATAAAACCAAAGAACTTAACTCACACATCTGGAATTATGATAAATAATATATAAAATATATGTGTTAGTATATGAGCCCACTTGCGATATGGATTGGTTTAGTAGTTTCAGAACATTGTCAGGCAATAGAAGGCAAATCTGGTTGAATCACATGCCTTGACCCTTTTCATACTGACAACCACAAATTTATATATGCACATAAGAAGGCAATACAACTCATGCTGTGTAGGGCTTACAATTATATTTTGTACATTAATAGTTCATACAACGTATGCAAGAGAGGGTTGAGAGTTTCACATATACATAGGAAAATCGAACATGTGAAACATGGCATAGTTCTGCAGCCAAACTTCTCACTATTAAAAGTTACGTGTATTGTTTTGGTTTGTAGTTTAGTTACAGCAGAAATTATTTTATAGCCATGCACTCCAACCCACTTTCATATGTTTCTATGAATATAAATGAAAAAGACCATTTTTGTTGCACAGATGATGTCACAGTACTTTCATGTTTAATGGAAACAGCAACCACATAAATTCCATTATGTTTATGTTACTGCAACAATAGCTATAGCTTGCTACAGAAGAAGATGCAAATGTGCTATTTCATAATTTATTTTTGTTACTCTAAATCCATTTCTATATTGCTGCATTGCTTTCCCTTCTAACTACCTCCACAGCACACTCCCTGCTGTCAAACCTTAGCAATTGCATACTTCCTTTACCTAGCCTTCCACTTGCAACCTCAATCTGTTACCTTCCATCTACCAATACATCTTCCACTACCATCACAACAACACAGCAACAAGAAGTTACAACATTCAACAGTGAACCACTCCTCCAAATCCAAATTAAATTTCCATTTTCTCATTCAATCACAATCCATTTAAGTTTCAACATTTCTTTTGTTTTTTTTATTTCTTCACTTTATTCCAAGTTGAATTTTATTTCCACTTCTATTTAAATTTCTATTCAACTAGATTTCATTTGGTTTAAGTTAATTTCAATTCAATTCCAACCTAATTTCTCTTCACTTAATTAAACCCCACCCAATATCATTAAACTTAGTTTAAGTTGACTTCAATTCAACCCACCTCCATCTATTTAGGTTAAGTTAATTCTAATTCAATTATATTTTATTTCTTTCAAATCACCATAAACTAAAATTTTCCCAATCCAACTTCTCCAAATTAAATTTATTTAACCTTTTCGCTTTAAATTTTTATTCCAACATACTCATCCTCTATTCCCTTCCTTATTTAAAATCATCCCAATTTATAAATTTATAACTTATCTCACCAGGATTTTAATTCAATTTAAGATTCAGGATTTTTAAACACCCGGCTTTTGGTTTCAAATCATTTGAAATTATCATTATCTCAAAACCACATTTCCCAAATTTTTAAACCAATCCTGGTTTTTATTCCCAACAAATTTCTCTTGAAATTTCCAAACAAAACTAGTTCTTCTGAACAAATCATTTGACAGCAATCCGTCACTTAGAAACTCGAAAATGAATACTGATGATGTAGCGCAGTCATCACCAGGATTATTTTCCAGCGACTGAAGTGAGCTCAATGCTATTATTTATCTTCAAAACACTTCGAAATCACTTCCAAAATTTCCGGGGTTTTAAATTTCCAAATCCTGTTTAAATCAATTTAACTATAATCCATTTGTATAGTTTATGCTTATACAAATTCTCATTTAATTATTTTTTTCAATTTGTGAATCACATTTATAATTCACATTATAAATTTCATTTTATAATTAAATTTATGCCCTTAACCTTTTGTTATATTTCAATTTCTAGTTAAATTTATACTCATTAATGATAATGATTTAATATTATTCTTCCTAACATCCAAGCAACCATATATTAGCTAAAATAGTTTACAAAAACTTTTCTTTATATCAAAATATATTTTTGGGTAACATTATTTCATTTACCCACATTTAAAACAATACCGTGTCGAACTGTTCTACTCAAGTGTTTAGAAACCCCTTCGATACAGTTGTTCAGACTGTGCCGACGAAGGTTCATATGCCACTCAATAAACCAATCAACACAATATTAAAAAATTTATATTCACTAACAAATACGCGCTCATATTTATTAATACGCTCAAACTCATTTTAGAGTACTACGGACTCTAATTGAGTAATTTCCCACCAGAGCCAAGGCTATCACCAACCTAAGCTCGGATACCAACTGTAACAGCCCGCAAATCCGTACCCCTTGAGTCAACACTATTCTACAACCATTAACTCAAATTGCACAGAAATACGAACCATTAGGGTTAAAGAAGAAGAGATAGAAGAAGAAGGAACTAAACAATATCAGAATCTCACAGTCGCAGCAGAATAAAATATAATAGATAATAAATAATCTTTACTCAATTCAAATATATCTGTTCATATATTACATCAGAGTACATCAATCACAGCTCAACATCAATGTCATACAAATGGATACACAACAACTCAACACAGCAGAAATATATATATACAAGTACAAGAGTACGTATCGTCATCCAGCTCGTCTCCTGAGCTCCACAACATCTCCTGCATCCTATAATACTCGGTCTGACCCGAGCATTATAGTTAAATAACACCCGAGTCAGTCTGGAATACCAGCGTGAGAAAATCACACCCAATTGATTATTAAGTTTCAAAAATCCTTTGAAAACAAAAGCATCTCTAAGACCACGCCACAAATAAACATGTCGGGTTTTTATCTTACGATAGCTAAAACAATTTTTATAGAAATCCTTTGATATTATAATAGGGTCTATATACAAATACTTATAAAATAGCCAAAATTGTTACATCTATTAAATTCCAGCTACTAGCCACAAAGTGGGTAATACAAACAAAACTCGTACAAGCCTCGTAAGGAGAATGGATTTCCAACCAATGACTAGGCACTGGGGTACCACCTGTCACAGTACGGGGCCTAGATCACCGTACCGAGGAGTACGCCCGCTCCCCTGCAACACAAGGCCGGGACTACCCCTTACTGGATGATCCCGAGTGAGATCACCCCGCGGTTGGGATCGGCAACCGCCCACTAAGACGAAATAAAAAGGGACATCTAGACTGGAATGACCTCACCCTGCTTGGGTGCTACCCACCTAGCCATGCTGCATAACCCCTGATTTTCAGTCATTCCCATTTGATAAGGCTTGAGGCTAAGCGTTACCTTTATAGAACATATCCCTTAGAATGCCCATCGTCCACCTGACGATGTTTCCCAAACATTCATCCATACAAGTCCATCCCGGGTTTGAACAGAACTGAAGGCACTATTCCTACTACATCCATTTTGGAAATATCATCAGGATTAGTAGCGACTAGCCCTTGCACTTCACTGCTTCATCTTCGAATCCAAAATCGTTTTTCACGAAACGTACAAATCGGATCGAAGTGGTTTTCGAGAAATTAATCTCGATCCCGGTCTCTTTGAAACGATCAACGCATTTGTCCAATATCTATAGTCGGTGATTTAACTATCAATTTATATTCACAAACATCCATCACACAATAAATAATCTTCCACATTATTTATTTATCTCAAAATATCTTCACAAGATATATTTCTATTTTCAATCCTTTGAAAACAGTTTCAAAACCATCTTTCTTTTCAGAATAAACTTTCCCAAATATTTTCTATCTCCTCTGAAATCACCAAGCACAAAACTAGATTTTAAAATAATTTAAAACACTTTACTTTGAAATATACTTTAAAACATTTAAGTTAAATTACTTCAATATTTTGTAAAAAAAATACATACTATATGAATATTTGAAAATAAAGTTATTTAATAAAATATAAAACTAGATTTTCACTTTTGAAAACAAAATACTAGGTCACTTTTTAAGTAATCACTACTAATAGATTTGAGAAAATACTTACTTTTGAATTTAAATATTAGAAATAATAAATTTTCTAAAACTTGCTTTTTTTCAACAACTTTAAAACCTTTAAATTTATTTAAAAATTTACCTTAAAAATGTACTTGGTTATGCAGAGAAAAATCCCAACTTCAATCACTTAAATCAATTTCCCAAATTGATTTCCAATTTATTCCCTTTTAATTCAAAATCTATTAATTTCAGGTTTCATTTCTTGATTATGATTTAAAAATACTTTAACTAAAAATTCCAATTTTTTTAGATTTCTCAATTACTTCTTTATTCTTTTAAATAAATTTAAACTTTGAATTTTAAAATAATTCTTTATTTCTTTAATTGATATAACTTAAGTTTACAATTCATCAATTTCATTTTATTCAAAATTCTATTTCTCTTCATACTCGAAGTTATTTATTATTATTTTCATATTACTTCTATTTCTTTTCAATTCATTCTTAATTTATTCAAACTTTCTATAATTATTCCGCTTACAAATTTACTTCCTCTTAATTTCTTTTCAACAATCCAATTCATATATTTTGGTAATTCATTATACCCGAATATCCAATCAAACCATAACATTCAGTATTCCAATATAACTCATCATAGGATATCAAATAATCACAACAGAGAATATTGAATAATTTAAATAAATGTGAGGGGTCCAGTTGGATCCCTCCAACCTGTTTTCCCTGCATCTGCAAATGTTAGCACAATATAATATGCCAATTCCAAAATATCATACTATATCACATCAATCAATTCACCATTCAAACAATTATTTAAATTTAATCATTTAAATTTAAATTTAAATTCACTGAGTGAGATTAACTCACCTTTTATTACTGATTGCAATCCGATTCAATCCAGCTTGTTCCCATGATTTTATACCTTGTATAAGCTATTTACAGTTTATTAACATTTGATCTGATTGAATAATTGATTACTATTTATTTATTTTTATTTTTTTATTTATTTTTATTTTTTTTGAAATTTTAAATTAAAGATTTGTTTTGAACTTGTTTAATTAAAAACATCTGTTTAAATCTAAATGTCAAAGTGGTTTATATTTTATTATTTTTAGACTGTAGGTATATTAAGTAACCAGACTAAATGTTGCTCTACTGAAATTATTTTTCTTTATCTGCCTACTATTTATTTCCTAGCCTATGTAGATTAGAAATCTATTTTATACAAATTCTATTTCCAGTTTACTAAAAACCCGTATGTTTCCAAATATATACATGTATATGCCTTACTATGAAAATCAAATACAGGTTACATAAAATTTCAAGATTTTAAAACTAAATAAAATTATCTCACCGAACAACCCGTAGAAACTTCTACCTCCAATTCGCGATACTCCTCACTGCTACCAGGCGACCTAAAGACACGCGACCGCTTGAACAACATAACCTCGCTTCGCCATCCCAAGAGCTGCTCATCCACGGCGACACAAAATCGCGCGACCACCTCCCCTACACGATGCCCTTCGGCGTAGTGCCGCCGCCATCGCCCTGCCACGAACACAACCCCGGACATCAGCTCGAGACGTACCGATTTGGACATCAGCTCGAGACGTACAGATTTGAACTCGAGATTTGCGATTCGATTAGGGTTTCATCAATTTGATTTCCGGTCGCCTCGAGTTGAAGGATTGCTTCGAAATTTTTTGAACTGAACGGAAGAGGAAGCTTTTGTTTGAATTTTACTGAGAGGATGAGGGAGGTTACTCGGGTTTGAAAGGGAAATGGAATTTGGTTTTAGAGCACGGCCATGAACTTTCTTTGATTTCGTTCTGAGGTTTTTGTAATAAAAAGTTGCGTGCTCCAAGAGAGAAAAGAGACGTGATTGATAGAGACAGAATTGCAGCTGATGAGATGTATTTGACTACTGGAATATTATATTTGAATTTCAAATCGGCTATTATCCATTAGATTTTCAATGCGTTCACCTACCGTACGATCACACTGCAACTCCAAACATTACGAAATTTGAAATCCAATAATAATAAAATTTTACGGATCCAATGGAACTGGTTTCATCGAAATCCGAGACTGTGCCTCGGAAGGTTATTTTTAAATTCAATTTAACCATAAAATTTTAAAACTGAACAAACCGCTATTAATTTCAATTTTACAACTTCTATTATCTTTAGTGTTATCAATATAAATTTTACAAGCCTTCAAATTATTTTTAACAGGCTTAAAACTCCAGATTCAATAATTTACCCAACTTCAAATTATTCAATTCAATAAATTCAATCGCCAAATTCAAACTGATATTTGAAATCCAAGTTAAACTATCTTGGAAATATTTAAAATTAATTAAATATTTCAATTTCAAATGCCTAAAAATTTCCGGGTCGTCACATTCGTCTCATCTTTTTGGTTTACGTAGTATATTTCTTTGTGTCATTTGGAGCTCGTATGAAGGAGATACGGTTGCAAACGTCATCAAGTCGAATGGGTGCTATGCGGTTTAAATTTAATTCAAAATTTTAAAATTAGGCCGTTGGATGGTTAGATCATTGGATAACTAACCTAACAGAAAAATTGAATCGCGCCCTTCTCATTTTAGAAAACCAATTCCCCATTTCATTCCTTTTCTTCCCCTATCTTCAAATAAAAACCTAATTCCCAAATTAATCCACTAAACTAGTAAATTAAAACATCAGATCAAAGAGAGGAATAAGAGAAAGCATATAGTAGACACAAATTATTCTATAACAATGGATTTGAGGGTATTCTATCTTTGGACAACGAAGGCAAGTGGGGTCAAAGGCTTGGAATTCGAACAAAACGACAAGGATGAGTGGGTTGGCCTAAATTCGATGTTTATTCGTTTGATTCCATAAATTAATGTGATTAAGTTTGATAATTAAGTATTTAATTTGAAATTGACCTCTATAATTTTTGAAACCTTTACCTAATTTTTTTTATGAATGATTTTGGGTAATAAAGAGAGTTAATTATATATGTATTTAATATATATGCAAAACTATGTAGAAATGAGGCATAAAATGGAGAAATGTATCGGAAAATGGTGTATTAAATTCATACCAGTACATTGATGAGATGAAGTGAAGCCCAAATATAGTTTTGTAGATTTTTTAATACAATTTATATAAATTAATATAAAGGATATTATCTTATGTGTATAAGAAGCCAAAAATTATAATATTAGCGTTTGGAGACATTCAAATATGTAGAATCAACACGGAATTATTTTATGAGATTAAGAATGATGATTTCAAGTTTATAAAGTATGTTTCTATATTTAATTTCATTTTATATGAATATATATATCACTATATATATCGCGGTATTTGAAAAGCATGCCTAAAATTATATAAAAATGATTTAGAATATTTAATCTCCTCAAATTGATACAAAGTTATTTGTAATGTTTGATATGATGATATCAGGTCTAAAAAGTAGTTTTATGGAATTTTATTTAATTTATCTGTATTTATGTAGATGTGATTTCATCATATATGAAAATTATTGTGGTTGTGTATAAGAATCATTTAGAGTATATAATCATATCAAAATGGTTTAGAAATGATTTTTGAAATCAAAATGTTTGTATATGTGAATTTAAAAATTAATTTTGGATTTGTAGTGATATATTTTAAGGCATATGATTTATTTAGCGAGGAATGGAGAAAGAAAGATGTTTTTGAACTATGAACAGAACTATATTAAAATAAATATATAAATATGTATAAAAATTATATAAGAATATTTATAAAGTGCCAAATGATATATCAGGTTGTAGTAAGAATTTATAATGATTTTTAAAGGTATTATAAAGATATATATTTCAAAAAGTTATATTTCTATAAGACTTCCATGTTTGATTTGATTTAACTGTAACATATAATTAATTAAAGGCTCATGCCGGATTCCCTTAGTAGGGTTGGCATGGTGAAGAGATAGAAGACGTAACATAGCCTAAGTGGCAATGCGTGTCAGTACATGGATATCGCATACCTTCATGGAGCAATATTTATGAAAAATAAGACTTCGTAGTTATTGAATATGAATAAAGCTGGAACAGAAAGGAGTCTATGACTCTGCATTTTGTCACCTACAACACGAAATGGGTATAATGAGGTTTACGGTTTGTTCGGTTTCCATGATACAATTATAGTGACGAATGTGAATTTAGTCACCTCATTTTAAATAGAATATAGTAATACAGCTATATAAAGCTTCATAAGAATGAATAATACAGCAAATTTGAGATAATTTAAATATGAACTAAAAAGCATAATGATAATATAAATTGATATCGAATTGATATAAGTTGAATATTTATTGAAATGTATATGATAGGATAGTTTAACATTTTGGATCATGTTATATTGTGAAACAAGCATGGTAAATGCTGAAGTTAGTTTTATCAACCACCAGACTTTGTATCAGACCCCGCTGTAACGACCCAGAATTTCTGTTGTTTGAAATTCGTATATTTAATTGATTTTAAATATGCAAAAGTTAAGTTTATAAGCTGAATAAATTTTATTTGAAATATGGTGATTTAATTTGATAATTAAATTGATAATTTAATATTTGAAATTACAGAAATAATTGGAAATTGGATTTAAAGTGAATAAAAATGGTTTATAAAGTTGAATTAGATTATATTTGAATCAGAATGACGTTAGAGAACTTTTAAAACTGAATTAAAAGTTAAATTGTAGAAATTGAATATTTTAATATTTAATTGACTTCTAAAAGTAGCCATTTTTCAAAGAGTCTCGGATTTCGACGAAACCAGTTTCATTGGATCTGTAATGTTATATTATTGTAATATTTGAAATTTCATGTCAATCAGATTTACCGTTTGTCCGGGGCAAGCTAAAACCCGCAGAAATCGGTTTAAGTGAATTTTCAGTTTAGTTAGTCGATTCGAAAACCTATCTTTAAAATACGACCGAATTGGCTCCCCATATATATTCCATTGCGGTCGGAATAGGGGTAAAACCTTATAAATGCCAGGCGGCACGCTTCGTTTCTAGTTAGAAAAAATTTCGGATGAATAGTATTTTGCAATTTTCTATAAAAGGACATGTTTTCTTCATTTTTGCAAAACCTAATTCAGCTAGGGTTTCTAGCCGCCACCATAATTTTAATGGTCATAAACCTTCGATTCTTCTTCCTCGATTTCTGACCGATCCTTCAATCAATTCGAAAAACTTTCAACACGAAAATTGTAGAGATCGTTGAGAACTACAAATCCAACGGTCGAGATTAAGTTTCAAGCTATGGATCGACGTGAAAAAGGCTGCGTTCCTCACCAATTCGTGCGTGTCTTTCGAAGCACATACACAACCGAGCTTCACTAGATGGTGGGTGAAGGTGGAGTCAAGTGCGGGCTTGGAGATGATGGTGGTCGATCGACGTATAGATGAACGATGGAGTCGCAAAAATTCAAGGACAAGTGGAGGCTCTATGGGTTTTTCACGTAAATGTAACGATGGGGGAAGAAGCATAAGCGCACGGCCAGATCTGGAGCAAGGGAGATCAACTGCCATGATTGAAAATAGGGTTTGAAATAAAAAACAATATATTGAAATTGATTTATATAAATTCATTCGAACTTTAAAATTGCGTTACTTTTTCATACGAGATCCGTTTCGCACAAAATTAATTGCGTTGGGTCCATTTTGATGAGCACTACGCGATGTAGCCAGTTTAGAGTTGATTGGAGGTAGTGTGAATTTTGGGTAAAATTAAACGCTTGTTTAATTTTATTTAGAACAAAACACTGCAACTGCTATTGGACACAATGTGAGTACAACTCACTCTTTCTGCCTCACTGATATTTTTATATAAGTGAGAATAAATGTTATTGTAACGATCCTGAATTTTAATTTATTTTAAATTGATAATTAAATGAATTTTTGAATAAAAATTTGTAGAATCAATTATAAATGAAAGCGAGTTTCCTCGATTCAAATAGAAAATATATATAAAGTCATATGGATTTGACAATTTGTATATATGTGAATATATATTTAAATTGGATTTGAAATAAAATCTTAAATAAATGGTTTTAATAATAATTGATAATAATAAGTATTACAATTGATGGTTAATAATAATTTGAATTTTATAAATTTCATATAAAACAAAGAAATTAAAGTAAGCATTTATAATAGATATAAATCTAAGAAAAAAAATGATGACAATAAACAAAGACAAAACAAAGTAAGAATATAATGTATAAAAAAAACATTAAATATACATTTAACAAACTTGTTAAGATTCAAAACAAATAAATAAGCAAAGTATGAATCAAAACAAAGTAGAACATAGAAACAAATTAATTAAATCTAATAACATGTTATTCATCAAAATTACAAAGCCCAAATACAAAGCCAGCTAAAAGAACACCAAATAAAAACAAGTAAGCAAGTGTAGGCTGAGAATCAAAGGGAAATAAATATGCATGTACACTTAAAAACAAAACTAAAGAATAAACAGGTAAATATGCAGGCAAGCATGGGAACAAGTGTACATAGTATAAACAAAGTACTTAAGAAAATAAGAAAAAGTACATATAAAATAAAAGTAGACATATGTGCTAAAAAGAATAGTATAAGATAAGTATGGACTGAAGCATGGCAAAAGATCAAAGGACCAAGGCAATCAATGCAATATTTTTAGCCACCGAAACATGGATCATCTCAGCCTATAAAACAAATATAAATATGATAAAATGAAAACTAAAGTACCAGGTAATTAATGCAACACAAGGAAAAGGATGCAGCCATGCCTATAACTTTATAATATGTACATAAAGTAAAAGGCAAACCAGGGTTATACAAATAGGAATAAAACCTGTAGATAAGCATGCAGGCAAGTGAAAATTTAAAACAAAGTAAAATTCAACTTTACATCTATATATACAAAGTACTTGTGCATATTTTCTCCAAACTGGAAATCAAACGCTAAGCAAATATGAAGACAATATAAACTCAGCACTTGATCAACAACAATCAACCTGGGACTTCAAAGCAAAGTTTCTGGAAAAAATAAAAAAATAAACAAATCAAGCAACCAGAGATCAAAGATGATGTGCTCTGTGCCCTGTTCATTTTTTTGAAAACCAAAGTGAGTAACTTCCTTTTTAAAACATTTGAGATGGTTGCAAGAGTTTATCTAGAAAGTGTGTTGTTGCAAATCTCCTGTATATATGTTGATGTATGTGTGCCTGTGATTGTTGTATTGCCTCTGCTTTATTTTTTATTTTATTTTCAAAACCCAGATTTATAAAATAAATCTCTATCTCCTTATCTACTCCCTGTTGGATCATGGAATATAAACGAAAGATGTTTGTTTGATCATGAACTAGGGTTTAAAAATTTATTTAAGTTAAAACCATTTGTGTATGACTCTGGAAATAAAATTAAAGCAGGAAACTCAAGTCCCTGTAAAAATTCAAACCTGTTAATTTTACAATTCAGGTATATGAGTGGAATCATCACACTTTAATATGATTTTTAATGCAAAATTTATAATTTTTAGAGGTGGGGTTTAGGGGTAATTCGAAAATGAACAAAAAGTATACTTCGACCAATTTCCGGCGACGTATTGATCTGGGGGTGTCGCGGTCGTTCGAGGTGGTGGAGGAGCCTACGGGGCATCGGAGAAGAATAGGAGAGGGTCGCCTAGAGGTTGGTGTTGGCGATGGGAGGTCGTTGAAGTTTGAAAACCTAGTTTTACTGGGTTGGAGAAAATTGGTCACTTCGGCATTTATAGATGATCGAGTTTGACGTGCTTGTGGGAATTGGAAGAGGGGTCAATGGCGAAGTGGTGGCTGATGGTGCTGGTGCTCCGGTGGTCAGAGGAGGGGGACGCGACGTGTTGATAGGTTCAGGGGTGATGGGTTCAAGCGGTTCCAAGTTTTGAATTTTTGCTCGAATTTTTATTTCGAGGTGGTGGGATGGTTCAAGTGGTTGGAATACAATCGGGAGTTGATCGGTGACGTGTTCGACAACGTGATGGGGCCGGAAGATCGCCAGCGGCGATGTGCACGTGCACGAGTCAGAAGTCTAGCCTGGTGATGTTGTTTGTGTAGAAGCAGCGTTCTAGTGGGTTTTTACCCGAAGTGGTACTCGAGTAAATCGAGTAAGTGACTCGAAGCAAATCGAGTCTGGGCTCGGTCCAAATTCATGTTCCAGGCTTCAAACCTGAAACTGTTTTGGTTTGCAAATTTTAAAACCAAATTTAAATTTTAAACCAAGATTTTTAAAGCTTAGTTCAAATTGAAATGTTAATATAAATTCAAGTTGAATGTAGAGTTTAGTTTAAACATAAATAAGTTTTAAATTTAAATTGTTTTAATAACTTAAAAGCAATTCAATATATATTAAAGAAATTTGAAATGGAGTTGAAATTTTAAATGAAAAATTTAAGCAAGTTGAAACTAAAAGTTTAAATCTAAATTTAAATCTGAATTAAAGATAATTTGAATCCTAGTTCTGAAATCAAAGAAGTTTTAATATTTAAATTGTTTAGATTTGCTATGTGATGATAATTAAAACATTAGTTAGAAAATGTTTTAAATTTGAATTAGTGAAGATAAAATGATATGCACTCATTAAATTAGTTCAAGTGAATAATTGATTAATTTATTAAATCAAGAAATTAAGATTCTAGTTAAATTAATTAAGGTAAATTAATTTGTAAATAAGATTCATTAAATTAATAAAGAGTTTTCTTTTAAACAAATGATTAAGGTTATTTAATCAAGTAATTAAGATTTATTAAGTTACAGTTTAGAACTTAATTAATTAAATAATTAGTGATTAAACATATGATTTTAAAGGTTAATTAAATGATAATTAACAATAGTTAAATTGAGTTTAATTACTTAAGAATAGTAATTAAATAATTATGAATAGTTAATGAGGATCATTTACTTGAAATTTATTTTGATAATAAATGTGGAAAGAATTATTCATAGAAATTTAATCCGATTTAAATTAATCAGATAATTAAATTAATCCTATCTATGGATGCTTGGATTATATTGGATGGTAAACTGTTTGATATCCCTGTTATATGATGCTTTATGATTATCCTGATTTGTGTTGTGATCTGTGATGTAATTTATTATCTGTGATATATAAATATATCTGTGATCTGTGAATGAAGATAAGCGTTATATTTTATATCGCTTATCAGATATGTTGTTGTATTTGATCTGTCATGATTGAATGATGTTGCACTACTGTGTATAACCCCTGGACTACACCATACACACACAAATATGGATTTCACGAGGAAATCGGTTAAGTCACAGATTTTTAAAATAGTTTAAAATTTGAATTTTTAAATTCAAATGTTTTGGAATTGGAATAGAAGTGAAAAGCTTTTGAAATGGAATTTCAAAGATGGAAATTTGTTTTGAATAACTGGATTAAGTGTTGGAATTTAAATACTTTAATTTAAATTGAATTCAATATTCAAATTAAATTCTGTAATTTGAAACTAGGGATTAATGATATTATACTAGTCATTATGAGTTAAATCATTTTTAAAGTATTATTTTTGGGAATTTGAATTTAACCCAAGGATTTCAACTCATATAAATGAATCAGATTTCCAAAATGAAAACTGTTGTTTTCAAATGATAAACACTTTTAGATAAGAACTGAGATTCCGGTTAATTAGGGGAATTTCAAGATTGAATAGAGAAATGATTTTCCTAAGTTGTGAATGAATTCTTTTTGAAAACTATGAATTAAATCTGTTTATTTTTAACAGATTTAAATTGATGATTTGTTTAAATCAAATTGAAATGAAATTGTTTTGAAGGCTATAAGTTAAATCTTTGATTTAAAGATTTAACGAGTTAATCAAATTGAAATGAAAATTGATTTGGAAAATCTGTGAATGAATCTTTTATTTAAAAGATTAAAATGTGAAAATTGTTTAAACCGTAAAGGTTGTGAAAATGAACCTTTTTGTTTAAAGATTGAAAATGGTAATTTGTTAAGCCATTTGAAGAAAGGTTTTGGGTAATAAGTTGTGACTTAATTGAAATCCCATTATCCATTTGTTTTTGAAATATCGTGCTCACTATTCGGTTTAGCCGGGAAAGGACCTTTGTGTCGTATAACCCATTCCGAATATGTGATACGTCGTTATGGATAGCATTTGAAGACCGGTGATGAAGACCGGGTATTTGCGAAAGCGACAGGATGACATATCGATTGTTTCTGCACCGAGTCGCGCTGGTATAGAAACTCCCTAAGTGATGGGAAATTCGATCGGGATTGTGAATATCCAGATTGCAAGGACTTCTTTGTAAGTGCCTTCGGTTTTGTTCGAACCCAGAACAGACTTGTATGGATAGTATGTCTGACATTACAAATTGAGATATAAAGCCGATTTCTTTCAAATATATTTCTGTTGGTGGCGGAGAATTTATTCTCTTAGCTTAACACCCTTCTCTGAGACGTACGAGCTCAGAGGTTATGTAGTTGAATGTTATCAGCGATATATTCCCAATTTGGTAATGTGATATACTGAGTGTTGCTGTGAAATGATCATTGTGTTGATTATTTGTGATAGGATCATTTATTTGATCGTCTATCTTTGTGATCATTTCTATGATCATTTGTTGACCCAAAGCATGGCTTTTGTATAAAGTATGTTTTTGTGGACGTGACTTCGTCGAGCTTCACACCCCGGAATGGTCAAAACAGGAAAGATGCGGCAAGGTTATGAGGGGTAGCGCCCTTTAGGGTATGTGCATTTCCTTCTGGAAAAGGGTGGTATCATGGTATGGAGCCCAGATACTTACTCATGTTGAAAACACTTTATGATTGTGTGAATTGATTACGAGCGCTCGGTTGAAAGGTCCCAAAGGACCGGGGGATGGCATATTCGGTCAGTTGTTACTCAGTTAGGGGTAACCCGGCCTTGTGTTGGTAGAGATCCGGTTTGGTTCTCGGGGATGTCCATCCAGAGGCATTCTCATGTGGCAATGGGAAGTTCCTTGGCCTGATCATTCGTTGGAAATCCAAAGAAACACTACGATCTTGTACGGTTTTAGTTGTAGAACCTGCTTCCTCAGGAGGTAGCTATAGTAGGCATAATATAATGGTACCTATGCTGGCTAAGATTTATATTCTACTTTCGAAATGATTTGTTCTACACTATGCACTAGTAATAATATCAAATGTTTCTTTTTAATGCGTATCAAGCATCTTTGACTAACATAAGAAGAAATCTCCTCCAAGTCTGCGTTTGTATTGTGTGTGTGGCGGGAGGTCTTATGGTAGTCTCATTTTTAAAAAGCATTGCGAATTGACTTTGAAAATCTTTTGTTGAATGTTTTAAAAGATAAACTGTTTTTGTTGCTCACACCAGTCCCACGACTGATCCGGAGTTTATTGTTTCTTTCCTAAACTCTGGGTGCTCATTATTTTCTACACGAGCAGTCTAGAGTTGGGTTTTTCAGATAGTCAGGTTTAGTAGATTATCTGGAGTTAGTTCAGTCTTTGGACCACACCAGTCTTGCTGAGCTTGGTGCATCGTTATTGGGGGTTCGAGCTATTGCTGGATTGATTCTTGGAAATGGAGTTGCAGTTCTCGGAGTTCTCTTTTGAAGACTATTTTAGAGTTATTTGTTCCGCTGCTAGATGTCATCTATTTTTGTTTTCCGCTGCTGTTTTATTGTATCATATCTCTGATGTATATTGATATCTATTGGATCATCTGTTGTATCAGATATTGTATCAAAGCTGTATATCAATGTATTATTCTTTTATTCCGCTGTGTTGTTTACTTAATGATTGTTATAAGCTCCGGCGAATCGGATTTGAACGGTCGAATCTATGGCATTCGAATACGATTTGAAGTATGGATGTCGATTTTCGAGCGGGCAAAATCCAAAACGTTACAGTTATTTATGATGATTGATGATTGTTTGGATGATATATGATATATTGATTGGTATTTGGATATATATACCTGCCTAGTGGAGCAGATGACCCTATACGTTCCCGTGTATGAGCGGATGACCCTTTGTACGCGCGTCTGCCTTGAAACAAACATTATACACATATTCTAATATGTATATTTGTTGCAGGTGACAGATTGGAGGGATCCAACTGGATTACTTACCAGTATTGATTTATTTATAGATATTGTTATATATTATGTTATCATATGATATATGATGTTTTGGATGCCGTGATTGTTGTATTTAGCGCTATTGCAGCATTGGGACTCTATTGTGGAAATAAAAAATGTTAAAGTGACGACTTCGAATTTAAAAGAATTTTAAAGTGATTTTGAAAATAAATTTTTTATTTAAATTTTGAATCGTTAAGAATTGATTTATTCTGAATAAATAAATGTGATAATTTTTA
Organism: Allium cepa; assembly: GCA_030765085.1. Taxonomy (NCBI): domain Eukaryota; kingdom Viridiplantae; phylum Streptophyta; class Magnoliopsida; order Asparagales; family Amaryllidaceae; genus Allium; species Allium cepa. Next base: position 459,453,626 of record CM060943.1, read on the forward strand.
TGTTATAAAAATTATGATATTTGAGAAATATAATTGAATTGTGATTTTTAAAATATAAAGTTGATTTTTTTTGTAAAATAGTTTTAAGTGAGATTTTGAATTATTATAAATGGTTTATTTATAAGATTTATAAAATTGAATTTTTATAAATTAAAAGTGTTAAAATAGAGTTATAAATGGATTATGTAAGTAAATAAGATTTGTGAAGTTATAAAAAGAAGGATATTGTAAAATAAAGAGATTATAAGTAATTTACTTATAATTGGATTTTTGGCATATAATTAAGTTGTTAAATGGAATTGATTTATAAAGGAATTTGTATATGAAAGTTTTTATAATACATAAATGGAATTTATAAACATTGATTTATAAATTCAAAATTGATTGAAATTAATAAGTTAAATATAGAGGTATATTAAAGGAATTATATCCACGATTTCGGGCAATGGATAATCCTTTAATTAAATATGTAGAAGTGTTGAATTTGGTTAGAGGTTTATATTCACGATTTTGGACAGTGAATAATATATTGAATAAAATGGATATGCTTTGGAAAGTGAATAACCTTTTGAATTAAATTAATGTTTTGGGCAGTGATACTTTAAATGAAGTTAAATGGTTTAAAGATGTTTGAAAATGTATTAAGGATCGAAACCATAGATTTCAACATTCATTGTTGAAATAAACGTTTTCGAGAAGTAAGGAAATGATGGACTTTAATACTGTTGTTATAGTAAATGATTTTCGAAAGGAATTTTTTTGTATATTATTGGGATTTATATATCTATCTTATTTTCGAATCCCTATACTGTTGATTTTGGGTTGTCGTAACAATGTTTTACGCAACATTCGTTTTGACCCAATAAATGTGTTTAAAAAAGAATCTTTTCTTTAAAGAATAAAATATATACTTAATCGTGATTTAAGTATATGGAATATTTTCTAAGTGTTGAAAGTAAATTGATTTGTGAATTACTTATTATTAAATAAGTATTTGGAAATGTTTTCCAAAATAGAAGTTGAAATGGTTTTGAAGTTATATCTTTTTAAAAATAATTTGAAGTGAATATTTGGCAATGATTTAAATTAATAAATGATTACTTAAAAGGGCCTAGTGATTGTTATGGTGCTGAATATTGGTTTGTTTGCATTCATAGTTAAATAACCAACTATCAAAGTTTGCCAAATTTTAGTTCCTCGACTTGATGTGGGAACTACTTAGTCTTACACTTAGTACGTAGCCTTCTGTGTAGGCTTGATTATCGTTTGTGTTGAGGATGTTGATTCGTATAGTGCGGAGTATTACTCTAATCTATCAAGCTTCCTTCTTGTCCTGAAGGATAGCAAGTTGAAAATTGGAGACGTGATAAGTCTATGAGACTTAGTTTCTGTGTGTGGTTGAGAAACGCTTTTGCGTTGTTGGTGCAAAGAGACCGGGATCAGATTCATTCGAAAACCACTTCGGACCAACGTATATGCGACGATTGTGCAGGTTGCTTATGATGATATTGATATTTCGGATTTTCATAGTTGGGGACTGCTTGTTGATCGTTTGGGGTTAAAATCCCAATATACATCCAGTAGCAGTGGTCTCTTCATTATGAAATATCCAATGCGAGGACTATTCGCTACTAATCTTAGGCATTTCACGACAGGATGGGGTAGGAAAGTACCTTCGGTTTGTCCTGTTCCTGAACAACTTGTGTGGATGTTTGTCTGACATTGCATTTCTATAGATTACGTACATTGGTTTTTACAAACGTACATCAGTGTGGCGGAGAAGACAACTTCTCTTAGCTTAACACCCTCCTTGAGACGTATGAGCTTAAGGGTTGTAATTTTGTGAAAGGAAATTATTAGTCAACGGATATGGTCATGTGGCATTCAAAGTGATGTGATTGTGATTTGTGAAAGGTAATTGTTATCTCTAGCCTCATCAACCGAAAATGACCAAAACACGATTAGATGTGGCAAGGCTTAGTGGGTCGCTCCCATTAGGGTATGATCATCCTCTTCTGGATATATCTTTACACGCTATGATGTCGTGTATCTGATTATTGTGGTTTTTATGCTAGAGGGCCCTTGGTAAAGGTCGGTAACGACCGGAGGATGACATATTCGGTACCATCTAGTTATAGAGGTGGGCCGGTCTTGTGTTGGTAGAGGGCAGATGTTCTGTGCCTCGGGACATCCATCTAGAGGTGTACCCTTTCGGAAGGTAGTCTCTTCATGTAACAACCAGAATATTTATCGATTGTGTATTTAAATATTTCATTTAAATATTTCATCGTTCGTCGGATTTTAGTCCGAAAACCTACTTTTTGCAAACAGTCGAATTTGGACTCGAGACCCCTCCCATTGAGTTCAAAATGCCGTTTGCGACCTTTTTGAGTATAAGCTTCGATATGTTTGGATTTAGTCAAGTTTTGCTACGTTTTCACTTTCGGTTTGGGTTTGGGTTCAGCCCTATGTTTAATTTATACTCAAATCTGAACCACTCCCCCCCCCCCCCAATTCACTCTCACTTCCTCCTCTTTTCAGTTCTAAAGCATCAATGGTGGGAGAGATGGGAAATTAGAACTCCAAAACCCTAGTATTCCTTAGCAAATCCAACTTCTAGCTCCAAATTCAAGAGAACCCATTGGTAAGTTTCTCTTCATCTTCTCCAACTCATTCTCTTAATCAATTTCAGAAATTCCTAAACCTAATTTTGGAAATGTTCTTCTTTTAAGCTTAGAATCAAGCTTCTTGAGTTGGATTTGAAGAGTGGTTGAATTCTCCTTTGCTTTCAAGCTTCTTCTTCAATCGTTTGGGTTCAAAGGTGAGATTTTTATCTCACATCTAAGTCTATAATTATCTTCGATTGTTAGATATGAATTCCTAACACTTATTCTTGTGCAATTGATTTTGGTTTGGATTGATTTGGTGTATATTCCAATTTTTGGTGTTTTGAAATCAAAATCTATGAAAATCCTACTATGGATATTTGGACATTGATATTTGAGGTGTATCGAAGAGCCGTTAAGGCTGGGTTGTCGCGTGGCGTAAATCCTTAGTCGTCATTTGCTCGTTCGATCGTTTTCGATATTCGTTTGGCCATTTTTGGCCTAGGTACAGGGAATGCCCTGAACCCATCATTCAGACGTCTGAAACGTAATATTCAGACGTCTGAATATTGTTCTGGGAAGATTTCTATTCCCAGATTCAGACGTCTGAATATATGATTTCAGACATCTGAATTGGTTCATTTGGAACCAGAGAGGAAATAGACTAAAAAGTGCCTATTTCAAACGTCTGAATTCAAGGATTCAGACGTCTGAATTCTGTTTTTGGAAAATATTTATTTTCAGATTCAGACGTCTGAATCCTTGATTTCAGACGTCTGAATCTGCACTCTTTTTGCCTTTTTGCCTATTTGCTTGAGAATTCCAATTTTAATCGATTCGTGTTGATTCCCTTTTGTTATTATCACTTATTATCGACTTTGATGACATTTTATTCGTGATTTTTGGGAACATCCATTTTGATGGATTCGGTATCGATTTCTTTGGATTTTATTCACGTCTTCGAATGTGAATTTTAGTGATTGATTGTTCCTACAATCTTCTTTGTGATTTGTCACTTTAAAAATATAAAGGTTTTCTATACTAGTAGTAAATATCAAAATTCTTTCATCGAAACGATTTCAACACTATTTTATTACAAACCTCGTTTCTTAAACCGTTTTCCAATCTATTAGTATATACAAGCCTTTACCTCACTCGTATGAGAAATCTAATTAAACGACCTAGTAAAACAAGTGGTATGAAACGCTTGCGTTTACTTCGTCGGTTAATTCTTGGACTTGTTCGATTGAATCTCTTGTGACAATTTTCTAGTGGAGATCTACAATTTGTTCGTAAATATTTAAGTTAAGCTAGTGGTTATGGGACATGAAGCTAAACTCATATATTTACTAGCTTAGTGTAATTGACACTTCTCGTTGATCATGACGATCATCTTTGTGATTTAGACTAGCAATGTGCGATGTCTCTTTGTCTGCGAGGGAGACTAAACCCCGTTTTGTGGAGTTTCGACTCTAATCGGTGGGGTAGCAACCCATGGTCTTCGGGCCATTTGTGGAGCTTCGGCTCAATTTGTGATGGTTAGCAACCATGGAATTAGCGTTTCGTTTGTGATACACGTGTTGGTGAGCTTTATGCTCCCGTTTGTGATAGGCCTTCCCCCTTTTTGTGATTTCTGGATTTCTTGAGATGATTTATAGAATTTGTGTTTCACCAATTTTCGTGATTTTCATTGATAAGTTTTATCAATATTTGTGCATTGGTGAATTTGTATGTCATTGACTTTTGTGATTGATATTGATATAATCGTCAATATTTATGGTTTGGTGAACGAAATAAAGAGTATGACATTTCTTTTGATCCTTGAGTAGATTTTTGTGATATTGATTAATCTCTTGTTGATTTTCAATTACTTATATATATCACAGCTTGGCATTGTGATTATTATGTGTTTAGTCATACCTCTTATTCTATATCGCTTCATCTGATATTTATAGCTAGACTGATCCGTTTATTATTTTCTTATTAAATAATACTCGGGTCAGGCCGAGATGTTATAGATTCTTCCGCTTAACTTCTCACTTGGGATTGACTTCTCTGACTTTTGGCTAACTACTTAGATTAGTAGTTTATTTTGTTGTATACACTTGAGATATGGACTCATAGTTGTATTCTTTTGTATAGCACGTGTTGCTATTCTTTTGTATTATTGTGGATCTTTTTGACCATTACTCTGATATACACTTCCATGTGTTAGTTATATATTCATATCTTCTTCCGCCTTTGTGATATGAATTATCTGTGCCTGATTTGTGTTATGCTTATTTCTATATTTGTTTCCGAAGATTATTATAGCCACTGCGTAGTATCTTTGAGTTTGTATCGGTGTGTCGGATTTCCTCTCGAAATCAAATGCATGTTATACTATCCGACATAGCGGTGCTCGCACAAAGCAATTGCACAGATGGTCGCTCCTCAATAGCCTTATTCTCCGTGCTAGTTGACGGCATTACCCCGTAGTGTCCTTGGCTAGCGTGGGTATAGAGGTGGGGCGTCATAGCTTGGTATCAGAGCCAAACTTCGGAACAATGTAGAATAATTTAACAAGGATCATCGTCCTAAGTCCATCTTAGGAGTCGTGCTTTAGGATTTTATTCGGGTCTTCGTACCGTCCTATCCTATTTTCATTTATGATTCCTTGTTTTATCTATCAAGATTGCTTGATATTTATTTTGAGAATAACTTTTCTCCTTCTTTCTTTTCTAAAGGAAGAGAAATGGTTAGTTCTAGCAGTCCTGGCGCTAGTCAATCCAGTAGCCCTTCTCTGGATGGCGCATTCATGTCTGCCCAACAACTTTTGGATCTTGTAAAGAATCAAGAGTTTATCTGTGCTTTGAGTAAGAACCCCGAAATGGTTCTACCTTTGAAACTTGAAGTTTCTTTCAATCAGCTTGTGGATGTTACTCTTCTTCATGGAGAGGTTGGTGAAGGAAGTTTTTGTGATATTGGGACTTCCAAGAAGAGGCATATTAAGTTCAAGAGCCTTAATCCCAATAAGAGAGTGAAGCAAACTACTTTTGTAGCAAAGACTCCAATCCCTAATCGTGGAGGATTCTACAATTGTAATTCTAAGGACCACTATGCAAAGGAGTGTCCGGAGCCGCTCTTTTGTCGCTATTGCAAAAATACAGGTCATCATATTTCTGTCTGCCCCATGCTTCGAAGCAAGCAGAGGGTGGAACAAGAAACTTCGGTAGCCAAGACTCCTACCCCAAGTCGTAAACAATGCTACAATTGTGGTTCCACGGACCATTATGTAATTAAGTGCCTAAAACCCCTCTATTGCCGCTATTGCAAAGGCTCGGGTCATTACTTATCTACATGTCCCAAACTCCCTAGCAAGAGGGAGGGAAAGTTGAAAGTCGTGCAAGCCCCTTGTGACACTTCTCTTGGTCAAGGTATTTTTCATTCTATCCTTGATGCTATTGTTTTATTTCGTGATCTTTCTATTTGATTTCTTTTTGATATGGGTTCATCTCATTATTTTTATATCAAAAGAACTTGTTGATTCTTTTCCTTTAAGTATTTCTGGGTTTGTTGACTTCTTTGAGGATTGCGAATCCGGATGGTGGATCTGCAACCCTTAATTTGTTTCTTTTTATTGATGTCGAAATTATTTTATATGATTTTTCTTTCCGAGCCGATATTTTTTTACTTAGGCTTCGGAATTGATTTGTGTTAAAGGATTGGCTTATTCATTATGAAGCCATATCCTTTGTCCCTAGTGGACTACTTGTCTTTGACATTCTTAATATGTTGAGCAGATTTCTATTTCTCCTTTGTGGTTTCGATTCCAACTTGATGACATCATTTTATTCTTTAAGCCCGCATGATGAAGAAAGTGTTGTCTCTCTCATTCATGTAGTTTGAGAATTTTCCGGTAATTCTGAGTTTGTCTTAGGATCATCATCTAAGAATATCTTGTGTGGCTTTAAGGTCTTTTCAGCTCGACCTTGCCACCGATTTCATTTGCTATGAGATGCGGGAGTTAGCATTTCATTTACCGCATTCCGCACTCGTTATGATACTTATGAATGACTTATTATGTCATTCAGTTTGTCCAGCTTATTTCATCCATTTTATGAATCGAGTATTCTACGATCTCGATGACTCCATTCTTGTATATATTGATTTTGGATGAAAATAGCAATTTAAAATTTTTGCAAATCTTTTTCATAATATTTATTTATAAGTATAAATAGGATTTCTGTTTTTAGAACGAACAAAGAGAATTTTCAAAAGTTTTTAGAAACATGTTTATCCTATAAAAGATGATTTTGTGATTGTATTGCTCATTTAGTGTTTTAAGAATTCTGGTCAATGCGCCTGATCAACGTTATCGATAAGAATTTTCTAAACGCTTTGATGAGACAGTCAGACACAATAAATTGACTTGTAAAAATGTAATTTTTTGTAGAAAGATTATTACATAAAGATAAATGTAATTTTGAAAGTCTTAACTTTTCAGGAAAGAAGATTATTTAAAAGAAATTCTTTCTTTTCAATACTCTTATTCTTGTGATTCCCGAAGGGAACCAAGACTTAATCTTTTGTACCAATGCTAATCGTATTGGTTTAGATGCCGCTCTCTTGCAAATGAGAACGTGCTATCACTTGTGCTTCTAAATCGTTATAGCTTATCGAGTCTAGCTATGCCGCTCATGATCCAGTGCTCGCGGCTGTTGATTTCACTTTTAGAATCTGGCATCATCATTTTGGATGAGAAATTTGTTCTCTACCCCGATCATAAATCGTTGGAATATTTATTTTCTCATAGGGTACTTCGTATTGGCTTGAGTTCCTTGCATCTTATGATCTTAATATTCTTTATACCCCCGGTAAGGGTAATCGTGTCACCGATGCTCTTAGCCGTAAGCAACAAGCAGTTATTTCTATGATGATATCTGAATGGAACGATCTCGAGATCTTATCCACTTGTGAGATTCGAGACCGCGTATCCGATTTATGCTCATCATTTGTTTTATGTAGCCTTGAGGCTCATCCTTCTCTTTTAGACCGCATTCTTGAAGCTCAAAGGCTAGATCCTGAATTGGCTCTTCTTGGCCAAAATATTAAGGATAAAATTTATATTGAAGGTTTGAAAGACTTTGATATCGATTCTCGTGACGACATTCGGAAATTTGGCAGACTTATTGTGCCAAACATTAGTGATCTTCGTAAAGATATTTTAGAAGATTCACATCGTTCTAAATTTACCATTCATCCCGGTAGTAGTAAAATGTACGCGGATATGAAACGGCTTTATTATTGGGAGGGAATGAAATCTGATATTGCTAACTTTGTTAAGCGTTGCATGACTTGCCAACTCATTAAGGCCGAACATCAAAGGCCGGTGGGTTATTGCAACCTTTAGAAATTCCAATTTGGAGGTGGGATCAAATTTCCATGGATTTTATTGACGACCTTCCTCGTTCTCATTCGGGTCATGATAGCTTATGGGTGATAGTTGATAGACTTACTAAAATCGCCTATTTTGTTCCCGTTCGGTCCAATCAGACCGTACCCCTTTTGGCCAAACTCTTTATTTAAGAAATTGTTAAATTGCATGGAGTTCATACTTCTATAGTTAGTGATCATGATCCATTGTTTACTAGTGGATTTTGGAAGAGTCTTCAAAAAGCTTTGGGAACGAAGCTTAATTTTAGCACCCCTTATCACCCCCAGTCCGATGGACAAACCGAGCGTGTGAATCAAACCCTTGAAGATCTTCTTCATGCTTGTGTGCTTGATTTCGGTGGAAGCTGGGAAGATCATATTCCTCTTGTTGAATTTTCCTATAATAATAGCTTCCAATCTAGTATTGGTATGGCACCTTTCGAGGCACTCTATGGAAGGCCATGCCGATCTCCTTCTTGTTGGCTTGAGGCCGGTGAGAAGCTGGTTTTAGGACCAGATTTTATTCGTGATTCCACAGAGAAGATTGATCTTATTCGTCATAGAATGAGGGAGGCTCAAAGTAGGCAAAGATCCTATGCCGATAACCGAAGAAGGAAATTAGAATTTTCTGTGAGAGATCTTGTTTTTATTCGTGTTTCACATATGAAAGGTGTTGTACGTTTCAGTCGATCGGAAAAATTAGCGCCTCGATATATTGGGTCATTTCCTATCACCGAACGTATTGGTGTAGGATCTAGATTAACCCTAGAGGGGGGTGAATAGGGTTATAGCAAATTTTCTCGATATAAACACAGAAACAAACTGCAGAAATAAATATGCTGAAATGTAAATCACACACAAAATTTACCCAGCTTCGGCAACCCCTGCCTACTGCTGCATTCCCATATTTCTATTAGAATTAAACAGTATCTCGCTTACAAACACTCTACTAGACTCGCAGACCCTTTTGCTCCCTCTCACAAACACTCTACTAGACTCGCAAACATTTGCTCCCGCTCACAAACACTCTACTAGACTCGCACACCCTGCTTCCGCCTATAGAGTTTCGCTTACTCGCAAACTCTGCTCCCGCCTATAGAGCTTTGCTTACTCGCAAACTCTGCTTCCGCCTATAGAGCTTTGCAAACTCGCACATCCTGCTCACTGAACTAATTCTAACTAGACAATCTGACACTACCTAAACCCTAGGTGGTGATTTACAAAGTTTTGATTCGTAAAGTAAAAACAAAAAACAATTAAACAACAGTTAAAAGACACAATAACCCTAATTAAAAAATTTAAACTAAAGCCTCTAAAAATAACAAGGCCGGCCCAAACATATCATCTCCTTTTTTTTTATTTCACCGGCCTGCTTTCCTTTGTCAGATAATGGTGGCTTTGTTTCGTTCGTCCCTTTTCTCGTCTGAATTAGGGCTTGTGCTATAATTGAAGTCGCCGACTCCAGTGGCTTCGATCGAGATCTCCAGTGTCCAGTTCCTTGCGTTCGTCGATCGTTTGTTTCTTTGAATTTCTATCGGCTACTTCAATTCGATCAAGTTCGAATTATAATTGGTATGTTAATTTTTGCTTTTTCTTTTACTGATTTTGGCTTGCTTGAACTTGATCGTGATTCGAGTTGGATGATTTTTTCTTTGTTAAGCTCAAACTCGAATACCAATTTAGCCGATGACGATTGGGTTTATATAGGATTCAAAATCCTATTTTTATGTTCGTATGAGTTCATTTGAATTTGTCTTTGGCCGTTCGATCTTGTATTGATGCTTGAGATTTCACTGACTTGTTCGTAATCGAATATTCTTCGTTACTTGATGGTCACGGCTTTGATTTTGAAATTGCGATATATTTGGTCAAAACGAAACTTTGATTTCTTTGTGATGACCACGGCTTTGACTTTATGTATGAACACGGCTTCTTGACTTGACTGCATCTCATGGCTTTGATTTGTTCAACTTGAAATTGTTTGCGTCTGCATTGTTATTCTTGGACTTGTTTACTGTCACTACTTCGAGCTCGATTGCTGTTTGTGGTCAATCGCTTCGAGTTGATCTTCTAGTTGGTGCCAGTTTGCGGTGACATTGTGCATTTGGTTTTCATTTGAGTTAGTGTCAAGTCTTTGTGATCTTTTCATTTTTGTGTGTCTGCTGCGAGTTCATTCATATTGTGTTGGTGGCAATCTTGTTCTCTGGTATCTTGGTTTGTAGTGAGCTCTGTTGTATTCTTCATTATTATATCTCACTGTGTTGCATTGAGTTCGAGTTTCACTGTTGCATGCACTTGTTGTATGTGTTGCTTCATGTTTTTGTTCACCTGCATGTAGTTGGTTGTTTGCATTCTTCTTATGGTCATTCTGGCCTTGAACCTGTTGCATACATGAGCTTGATACTGTTGGTCGACTATCTCCTTGAGTTGCAGTGCTTCATGTTGTATTCATCCCTGCAGTATAACCTATTGCACTCTTTGATGGTTCATTGGTGTACTGCATGTTCATGTGTGTTTGCATCGACTTGTTGCAGTACTTTAATCTATATTATCACTGGTTTTGCTTGGTGGTCTTGTACTTGTATACTGCTATTTGCATTTGGTCTTGATCATACTTGATGTCATGATTTTCCTAGTTTCACTTGTGTACATTCTCGAGTTGCACACTGCTGCTTGTACTTGGGTTCTTCGTTCATTGGACTGGCCAGTGGTGTTCATTTAAGTTTTGATAGTCAAGTTGCACTCCTGTAGTTGCAGTATTTATGTACACTACTGTTTTGTACTGAGCTCGACATTGCTTCATGTTGCCTTCATGCAGCTTGTTCTCTACATTCACTTGAATGTTGCAGTCCATGTTCTTCACTGTTTACATTGTTTGCATTTCAGTTGTATTTGCTTTGATGCTGGTTTAAGGCTGTGTCATGTTTGAACATAGCATTCATGTGTACTTTTGGTTCGCACCTGAGTTGAATCCAGTTTTAAAACTCGGGTTTGACCTTGTGCTGAGAGTTGTGACTTTTATGTTATTGCACGTGAGTTGAACCCGGCTTTTCATTTGGGTTTGACCTGTGCTCACCTGTCCCTGTAGCATTATCAAGTGTATATCGATATGCACGGCCTTGTGGCATGTACAGTGATACACTGTGCATGTCGCATTGTTCGTGTGTGATGAATTCAAATTTAAATGATGACGAACAACCCAAATAACTGAGGCAAATATTATTTTCAAAATTCACGTTTTATTTTATACTGCAAAAATATTTCCTTTTCAATTTTACCGCGTTAATGTATATTTTTGCAGATTGCGCAGATGCTGGATTTTAACTGGAATGCAGTTGAAGATAGAAATATGAGTGTGAATGATATGTAGTGAGGTTACCTATAAATGTAAAATTGTGATGTATTGTAATCAAAGTTGTATATTTATAGTGAGAGCTTGAAATTGTTCTATTCAAAATTGTAATAAATATTTGTTTGAATAAAATATCTGTTTGAGTTCAAATTCTGTGTAATTTATTTTATTCAACAAATATTTATTTAATCTATGAAAAACAAAATAGTACATTACCAAAAACATTTAAATGAATGTATATATGTTTATTATCATCAAACAAAAATCATATAAGCGCAAAGCGCATATTCAACAATCTCCCCCTTTTGATGATAACAAACATATATTTACGATTTTGAATGTATTAAATGTATTTGATCGTTCAATTTGCTCCCCCTATTTAAATGCTCCCTCTCTACACAATACTCCCCCTACATATATGCATACAAATAAACCCTCTCTACACAATACTCCCCCTACATATATGCATACAAATAAAAATATGTAAATGAGCCTATATGCAAATGGAAAATTATTTGACCTTTGCTTGATTCTATTTGACAAAATCTTAACTTTTCTCTCCCCCTTTTGTTATCAGCAAAAGAATAACAGTGTTATAAAAATAGGGATGAAGTGACAGACATGAATCAAACATTTAACTCAATTGAATACAAATATCAAATTTCAATAAAACTCAAACAAAAATCATAATTACCTTGTCAGACGCATATTCCACTTTCAGAAATGATGGGGATAAAATCATCAAAAAACGATACAGTTCTGTCAATTTGTGGTATATTTATTTCAGGAAATTTGAATATCTACTAACCATGCAGAACTGTTAGGACTTTTAAATGAGATTAGTAGTATTCACAATTTTTATTTAAAAATGAAATCAAGTATCTTCTAATCACGCATGACCGTGAGGACTTTTTAATGGGATTAGAATCAACTTGTCTATTTAATCAATTAATTTTGATATGCGTTCCATACATGCATAACCGTGAGGACTTTTAAATGAGCATGGAAGCACATAATCAAAAATCCAAGTAATTCACCCATGCATCACCGTGAGAACTTTTAAATGAGAGTGAATACTTTGGATATTTATTTTTATTGAAGAATATAATAAATTGAAGCACAGATAATTTCCTTTATAATAATAAATTGAAGAACGAATAATTTCTTTGTAAACTACCACAAATTTACATACTATATATGATTTTGATGAGTGATGGTCGATAGAAAGATGATAGAAATAGAAATGATCATGGAATTTTTACCCGAAAAAAAGTTTTTATAACTTTTGTTATGAAATTCTAAAGAAATTTTTCTAAATATATTGTCTTGAGTAATGTATGACAAATATCGACACTCATCACTTTTTCAATCACTATTGATCTTTTCGATAATCATTAGGGAGTTAGATTAGTCAAAATTTGTCAAATAAAAATGACTAATCTGAAAATATGGTCAAAAATGATTTTATCGAAGGGGTTATATGAAGAAAAAATTCTGCTATTTGAAAAATTATTTCAAGTGAAATATATGCAGATATTTTCTTTGAAAAAAAAACGATGCAGCAAATGAATGTTTCAAAAATTAATCACGTTACACTAATAATTTTTCTATCAACTATATTACCAGTGTAATCTGCATCTAAATTTAAATTTCACTCAATATTCACTCGTTGGATGTCAAAGACCAGATTTGTGAAATTTCAACAAACTATCTCAGAATGAAATTTGAAATGAAGCTATGTTAACACTCAAACAAATATCATAGTGTTAATTTCAGAAACCTTAGGATAAACAGTTATATTCATGAGTAATCAACATTCAATCAACATCATAATTATTTCAAAAACCAATTTCTTGAAGTTTCAACAATTTCTTAAAATCCTTTTTAACAGCTTTCACTTGAAATTTGAAATCGTGCAAATTTACAAGCAGTGACCAAAATGTCAAAACAAATATATCTACGTGTAGCATGAGTAATCAAAGATCAATAAAATACCATCATTTGACCGAATAATTTATATGGATTAGTTCAAAGTTGAAAATCTGATTGGTCATCATTTAAGCACAAATCGAGGTCATAAATAAGAACAAGTCATGTAGGATCATATCAAGTAAGTCCGAATCAGTCAACCATCATAATTACTCCAAGTAATTCTATTTAAAGATGATTGGTTAATATTTTGAAAAAAGTCATAGAATCAAAATCATCATCTTTTGTTTATCTCAATATTGGCTGATTTAATTCAGATTATGGTGCAGATTATCACATTTAATATATCGTTCAAAACAAATTTACCTGTTTTACCTTTACGATAATTTTTCGTCGTTGTCCATTGTGATTCTGTCACCTTTATACTAGGCTAAGGAACTTTGCTTTGTCGCCCGTTGTGTTTCTGGAACAGCCAAAATCCAAAGAACACTGTTGTTGTTCCTTAGCCTACCACCACACCTACACGGGAAAAGATTTATGTGACCTATTTGTTTTTATAGGTCCATGGTTGTTAGTGGCAGAATATTTATAAAAATAATTTTGTGGAGACCCAAAACTATTTATAATTGTTCCCTTCGGCACCCAAATTTGTTTAACTTTGAGAGATTCTATATTTGTGCCTTTTGGAACCCAAATTGGTATAGTTTTCACGTGTTTGGGTCTATACCAACAATTATTTTGATTGTGTCCAAATTTTCTACAAATTGTGCACATTAAATTGACTTGATTAAAATTGCTCTCAACATTTTCAGATTTATTATATCCAAGTCCTTGTCTAACCGTATTAACAGTTTGCTTTCCTAATAGCATATTCAACGATTTTTCGCTTTTTGAAAATTTACCTAAAGTCGTTGACAATTGTTGGACTTGTATTTTGAGAGATTCATTTTCGTTTAACAATTGTGCGCACTTTTTAATAGAATTCTCTCCTCTAGTATTTTCATTTTTTAAAATTAGAATTTCATTTTCAAGTGATTTCATTTTAATTTCTGATTTTTTTCATTTCTTCTTCAAATGTTGGACACTTATCACACTTAGGGATCCTACTTTGATAGGTTTTAACTAATTGGTCAAGTTGTTCATTTAATTCTATCAAAGTAACTTTTTGTGATTCAACATTAGCATATTTCTCCCTAAGTCGTTCAAAATAGCCATTTTCTTCGTGGAAATAAATAAGTAATTCAGAGTGAGTAAGTTTTGATACCTCGCTTGGCTCGTCGTCGTCGCTATCGGTTATATTCCCATGAAGGCACATATCTGCTTTCTTACTTTCACTGCTATCGCTTTTATTCCACGTGGCTGCAAATTTCCTTTTTGAATTCTTCATTAGTAATGCCAGCTCGGCTGCTCCATCATCATCCTCATCACAACTGCTATTTACCAATCCTGATAAGCATATTTCTTTAACTGAGTCGGTTGTGGAGGACTTCTCATTGCTGTTGACTTTTGCACCATATATTGCATCGAGAGTTTTCCAAATTTTCTGTGCATTTTCACAATGAGAGGCGAAATAAAAATTATCACGATTAATATGAGAATATAATATATGCATAGCAAGAGCATTAATCGAGATAATTTCCTTATTTGTAATATCACACCCATTTTCAATAATATCCTAACATTTAATATTAACAGATTTTAAATAAAATTCCATTTTTAATTTCCAGTTCAAAAAATCTGTTCCATTGAAAATAGAAGGAATAATATTGGTACGACCCTCAACAAAAATATTATTTGGTGGATTCATGACTCTAGAGTTAATGAAAAAATACCGGGCTCTGATACCACTTGTAGGATCTAGATTAACCCTAGAGGGGGGGGTGAATAGGGTTATAGCAAATTTTCTCGATATAAACACAGAAACAAACTGCAGAAATAAATATGCTGAAAAGTAAATCACACACAAAATTTACCCAGCTTCGGCAACCCCTGCCTACTGCTGCATTCCCAGATTTCTATTAGAATTAAACAGTATATCGCTTACAAACACTCTACTAGACTCGCAGACCCTTTTGCTCCCGCTCACAAACACTCTACTAGACTCGCAAACATTTGCTCCCGCTCACAAACACTCTACTGGACTAGCACACCCTGCTCCCGCCTATAGAGTTTCGCTTACTCGCAAACTCTGCTCCCGCCTATAGAGCTTTGCAAACTCGCACGCCCTGCTCACTGAACTAATTCTAACTAGACAATCTGACACTACCTAAACCCTAGGTGGTGATTTACAAAGTTTTGATTCGTAAAGTAAAAACAAAAAACAATTAAACAATAGTTAAAAGACACAATAACCCTAATTAAAAAATTTAAACTAAAGCCTCTAAAAATAACAAGGCCGGCCCAAACATATCATCTCCCTTTTTTTTATTTCACTAGCCTGCTTTCCTTTGTGAGATAATGGTGGCTTTGTTTCGTTCGTCCCTTTTCTCGTCTGAATTAGGGCTTGTGCTATAATTGAAGTCGCCGACTCCAGTGGCTTCGATCGAGATCCCCAGTGTCCAGTTCCTTGCGTTCGTCGATCATTTGTCTCTTTGAATTTCTATCGGCTACTTCAATTCGATCAAGTTCGAATTATAATTGGTATGTTAATTTTTTCTTTTTCTTTTACTGGTTTTGGCTTGCTTGAACTTGATCGTGATTCGAGTTGGATGATTTTTTCTTTGTTAAGCTCGAACTCGAATACCAATTTAGCCGATGACGATTGGGTTTATATAGGATTTGAAATCCTATTTTTGTGTTCGTATGAGTTCATTTGAATTTGTCTTTGGCCGTTCGATCTTGTATTGATGCTTGAGATTTCACCGACTTGTTCGTAATCGAATATTCTTCGTTACTTGATGGTCACGGCTTTGATTTTGAAATTACGATATATTTGGTCAAAATGAAACTTTGATTTCTTTGTGATGACCACGGCTTTGACTTTATGTATGAACATGGCTTCTTGACTTGACTGCATCTCACGGCTTTGATTTGTTCAACTTGAAATTGTTTGCGTCTGCATTGTTATCTTGGACTTGTTTACTGTCACTACTTCGAGCTCGATTGCTGTTTGTGGTCAATCGCTTCGAGTTGATCTTCTAGTTGGTGCCAGTTTGCTGTGACATTGTGCATTTGGTTTTCATTTGTGTTAGTGACAAGTCTTTGTGATCTTTTCATTTATGTGTGTCTGCTGCGAGTTCATTCATATTGTGTTGGTGGCAATCTTGTTCTCTGGTATCTTGGTTTGTAGTGAGCTCTGTTGTATTCTTCATTATTGTATCTCACTGTGTTGCATTGAGTTCGAGTTTCACTGTTGCATGCACTTGTTGTATGTGTTGCTTCATGTTTTTGTTCACCTGCATGTAGTTGGTTGTTTGCATTCTTCTTATGGTCATTCTGGCCTTGAACCTGTTGCATACATGAGCTTGATACTGTTGGTCGACTATCTCCTTGAGTTGCAGTGCTTCATGTTGTATTCATCCCTGCAGTATAACCTATTGCACTCTTTGATGGTTCATTGGTGTACTGCATGTTCATGTGTGTTTGCATCGACTTGTTGCAGTACTTGAATCTATATTATCACTGGTTTTGCTTGGTGGTCTTGTACTTGTATACTGCTGTTTGCATTTGGTCTTGATCATACTTGATGTCATGATTTTCCTAGTTTCACTTGTGTACATTCTCGAGTTGCACACTGCTGCTTGTACTTGGGTTCTTCGTTCATTGGACTGGCTAGTGGTGTTCATTTAAGTTTTGATAGTCAAGTTGCACTCCTGTAGTTGCAGTATTTATGTACACTACTGTTTTGTACTGAGCTCGACATTGCTTCATGTTGCCTTCATGCAGCTTGTTCTCTACATTCACTTGAATGTTGCAGTCCATGTTCTTCACTGTTTACATTGTTTGCATTTCAGTTGTATTTGCTTTGATGCTGGTTTGAAGCTGTGTCATGTTTGAACATAGCATTCATGTGTACTTTTGGTTCGCACCTGAGTTGAATCCAGTTTTAAAACTCGGGTTTGACCTTGTGCTGAGAGTTGTGACTTTTATGTTATTGCACGTGAGTTGAACCCAGCTTTTCATTTGGGTTTGACCTGTGCTCACCTGTCCCTGTAGCATTATCAAGTGTATATCGATGTGCACGGCCTTGTGGCATGTACAGTGATATACTATGCATGTCCCATTGTTCGTGTGTGATGAATTCAAATTTAAATGATGACGAACAACCCAAATAACTAAGGCAAATATTATTTTCAAAGTTCACGTTTTATTTTATACTGCAAAAATATTTCCTTTTCAATTTTACTGCGTTAGTGTATTTTTTGCAGATTGCTCAGATGCTGGATTTTAACTGGAATGCAGTTGAAGATAGAAATATGAGTGTGAATGATATGTAGTGAGGTTACCTGTAAATGTAAAATTGTGATGTATTGTAATCAAATTTGTATATTTATAGTGAGAGCTTGAAATTGTACTATTCAAAATTGTAATAAATATTTGCTTGAATAAAATATCTGTTTGAATTCAAATTCTGTGTAATTTATTTTATTCAACAAATATTTATTTAATCTATGAAAAACAAAATAGTACATTACCAAATACATTTAAATGAATGTATATATGTTTATTATCATCAAACAAAAATCATATGAGCGCAAAGCGCATTTTCAACAATTGGTTCCATGGCATATCTCCTATCATTACCGGCTCAGTTTTCTGCCATGCATGACGTGTTTCATGTTTCTCAATTACGGAAATGTCTTCGAGATTCCGATTCTATTCTTGAGCCCGGTGTTGTGGAAGAGATTAAAGTTTCGCCTAATCTAACTTTTGAGCAACATCCTGTTTGTACTATTGCTTCGGAAGTCAAACGGCTTCGAAATTAAGATGTTCTGTTTGTGAAAGTTCAATGGTCTTCAAATCCTAGGAATTGTTCTTGGGAATCTAGAGAGTTCATCGAGCGAACACATTCGGACTTACTTTCCCGTGCTCTTTAAGGTGAACCTTTTATTTCAAATTTCTTTTGTGTTGAATATGCTTTTATGGTTGTTACTTTATATTTTCTTCTTAAATATTGCGAGGACGCAATTTTTTTAAGGAGGGGAGTCTGTAACAACCCGCATATTTATCGATTGTGTATTTAAATATTTCATTTAAATATTTCATCGTTCGTCGGATTTTAGTCCGAAAACCTACTTTTTGCAAACAGTCGAATTTGGACTCGAGACCCCTCCCATTGAGTTCAAAATGCCGTTTGCGGCCTTTTTGAGTATAAGCTTCGATATGTTTGGCGTTAGTCAAGTTTTGCTACTTTTTCACTTTGGGTTTGGGTTTGGGTTCAGCCTATGTTTAACTTATACTCAAATCCGAACCACTCCCCCCCATTCACTCTCACTTCCTCCTCTTTTCAGTTCTAAAGCATCAATGGTGGGAGAGATGGGAAATTAAAACTCCAAAACCCTAGTCTTCCTTAGCAAATCCAACTTTTAGCTCCAAATTCAAGAGAACCCATTGGTAAGTTTCTCTTCATCTTCTCCAACTCATTCTCTTAATCAATTTCAGAAATTCCTAAACCTAATTTTGGGAATATTCTTTTAAGCTTAGAATCAAGCTTCTTGAGTTGGATTTGAAGAGTGGTTGAATTCTCCTTTGCTTTCAAGCTTCTTCTTCAATCGTTTGGGTTCAAAGGTGAGATTTTTATCTCACATCTTAGTCTATAATTATCTTCGATTGTCAGGTATGAATTTCTAACACTTATTCTTGTGCAATTGATTTTGGTTTGGATTGATTTGGTGTATATTCCAATTTTTGGTGTTTTGAAATCAAAATCTATGAAAATCCTATTATGGATATTTGGACATTGATATTTGAGGCGTATTGAAGAGCCGTTAAGGCTGGGTTGTCGCGTGGCGTAAATCCTTAGTCGTCATTTGCTCGTTCGATCGTTTCCGATATTCGTTTGGCCATTTTTGGCCTAGGTACAGGGAATGCCCTGAACCCTTCATTTAGACGTCTGAAACGTAATATTCAGACGTCTGAATATTGTTCTGGGAAGATTTCTATTCCCAGATTCAGACGTCTGAATATATGATTTCAGACGTCTGAATTGGTTCATTTGGAACCAGAAAGGAAATAGGCTAAAAAGTGCCTATTTCAGACGTCTGAATTCAAGGATTCAGACGTCTGAATTCTGTTTTTGGAAAACATTTATTTTCAAGGATTCAGACGTCTGAATCCTTGATTTCAGACGTCTGAATCTGCACTCTTTTTGCCTTTTGCCTATTTGCTTGAGAATTCCAACTTTAATCGATTCGTGTTGATTCCCTTTTGTTATTATCACTTATTATCGACTTTGATGACATTTTCTTCGTGATTTTTGGGAACATCCATTTTGATGGATTCAGTATCGATTTCTTTGGATTTTATTCACGTTTTCGAATGTGAATTTTAGTGATTGATTGTTCCTACAATCTTCTTTGTGATTTGTCACTTTAAAAATATAAAGGTTTTCTATACTAGTAGTAAATATCAAAATTCTTTCATCAAAACGATTTCAACACTATTTTATTACAAAGCTTGTTTCTTAAACCGTTTTCCAATCTATTAGTATATACAAGCCTTTACCTCACTCGTATGAGAAATCTAATTAAACGTTCTAGTAAAACGAGTGGTATGAAACGCTTGCGTTTACTTCGTCGGTTAATTCTTGGACTTGTTCGATTGAGTCTCTTGTGACAATTTTCTAGTGGAGATCTACAATTTGTTCGTAAATATTTAAGTTAAGTTAGTTGTTATGGGACATGAAGCTAAACTTATATATTTACTAGCTTAGTGTAATTGACACTTCTCGTTGATCATGATGATCATCTTTGTGATTTAGACTAGCAATGTGCGATGTCTCTTTGTCTGCGAGGGAGACTAAACCCCGTTTTATGGAGTTTCGACTCAAATTGGTGGGGTAGCAACCCATGGTCTTCGGGCCGTTTGTGGAACTTCGGCTCAATTTGTGATGGTTAGCAACCATGGAATTAGCGTTCCGTTTGTGATACACGTGTTGATGAGCTTTATGCTCCCGTTTGTGATAGGCCTTCCCCCTTTTTGTGATTTCTAGATTTCTTGAGATGATTTCTAGATTTTGTGTTTCACCAATTTTCGTGATTTTCATTGATAAGTTTTATCAATATTTGTGCATTGGTGAATTTGTGTGTCATTGACTTTTGTGATTGATATTGATATAATTGTCAATATTTATGGTTTGGTGAACGAAATAAAGTGTATGACATTTCTTTTGATCCTTGAGTAGATTTTTGTGATATTGATTAATCTCTTGTTGATTTTCAATTACTTATATATATCACAGCTTGGCATTGTGATTATTATGTGTTTAGTCATACCTCTTATTCTATATCGCTTCATCTGATTTTTATAGCTAGACTGATCTGCTTATTATTTTTTTATTAAATAATACTCGGGTCAGGCCGAGATGTTACAGGTGCTTCAGCTTAACTTCTCACTTGGGATTGACTTCTCTGACTTTTGGCTAACTACTTAGATTAGTAGTTTATTTTGTTGTATACACTTGAGATATGGACTCATAGTTGTATTCTTTTGTATAGCACGTGTTGCTATTCTTTTGTATTATTGTGGATCTTTTTGACCACTACTCTGATATACACTTCCATATGTTAGTTATATATTCATATCTTCTTCCGCCTTTGTGATATGAATTATCTGTGACAGATTTTTTTATGCTTATTTCTATATTTGTTTCCGAAGATTATTATAGCCACTGTGTAGTAGCTTTGAGTTTGTATCGGTGTGTCGGATTTCCTCTCGAAATCAAATGCATGTTATACTATCCGACATAGCGGTGCTCACACAAAGCAATTGCACGGATGGTCGCTCCTCAACAGCCTTATTCTCCGTGCTAGTTGATGGCATTACCCCGTAGTGTCCTTGGCTAGTGTGGGTATAGAGGTGGGGCGTCACACTTCACCTGGTCATTTGTTTGGAAATCCAAACTCCACTACATGTTTGCCATTTTGATTGTATTACCAAATTGGGGTATATGCTGGAATTTAATCAATGTAATAATTTTGGCTATGATTAATATTATTTGTATACAGTAACACTACTATAATATAAGAGGATTTGATATGATATGTTTTAGTTATCGTAAGGTAAAAATATGTCCGTGTTTATGTGTGGACTTTTCTTACGAGATACTTTTGTTTTGAAAACAAAGTAAAAGTTTGGTAATTTAATAAATTCAGTTGAGTGTGTTTCTCACGCTGGTTTACCCGACTGATCCGGGCGTTCTTCCCTTGCAATGCTCGGGTCAAACCGAGTATATTTACAGGTTCAGATTTGATGCTTTTGGAGCTTCACCAGGAGAGCTAGAGATCTTCATTTCGTTTATATGCGTATCTGTTTTGATTATTGATTATCCGCTGTGCTTAGTTTTTGTTTATTATCAGCTTTTGTAAGGACAGGTTATCATAAATGTTCAAGCTGATAACTATTGATTGATTGTTGAACTCTGATTGATGTGTGTGTATATATACAGTTTCTGTTTTGTAAAGATCATTGATATTATATTATATATTTTCCGCTGCGATGATAGATTGTGTATTGTTCTGTTTAGTTCTATCTTCTCTCTTTCTTCTCTTCTCTTCTTCCCTCTTCTTTTCTTTCTCTTGACTTTCCGTCAGTCTGTGCTTTTTGGGTCGGACATGTGTGGATTATTGTCGATTCAAAGAGTACGGATTTGCGGGTCGTCGCAGTTGGTATCAGAGCTTAGATTTTGTATATTCCTAAGCTTTATGTGTACTCAGTATAGATAGGGACAGTAGCACCCTAGATTAAGTTTGAGTGTATTATATATATGAGCGCGTATTTGTTAGTAATATAAAATGTTTTATATTGTGTTTGCTTATCCGTTGAGTTGTTTATAAATTCTGGTCAGTATGTGGGACGCCATATTATCGATAGGAATTTCCAAACACTTAAACGAGACAAGTCGACATAGTATCATTTTGAATTGGGTAAATGAAATAATTTTACCTCGATTATATTTTATATATAAAGGAAATAATTTGTCAAAAATTATTAAGGTGCAAATAAATGAATTTTTTGGTTGTTTGAAAATGTAAATATATATAAGCTAACAAAAGATGTTTGAATGATCTAAATAAAAGCAGCAATTGTAGAAGAATAAATTATATAAGCAAATGAATTATAAAGTATGAAATTATAATTAATATGATGTACAATTGTGAAATAATCTTATATATTAGAAATGAAACAAAATGAATATATTTATAAATATGATTGTAAATAAAAATGGATTTAACTAATAATTTGTGAAATTTGAATCTCGTTTATTTTGGAAGTTATTTTTCAAAGTTAAAGAGGTTATATTATAATAAATCTTAATAAGATGAAAGAATTTGAAATGATCTTATGTAAGTAAAGTGAAATAGTGAAATTATATAAGTGAAAGATTTATAAATTTTATTTATATATAAAAGGATTTTTTTAGAAAGAATATAAAGCACTGAATTCACTAATGTTGCTGGAAAATAATAAGGGTGGGTGATGACTGCAGCATCATCAGTATCATTTTCAAGTTTCTATGTGATGGATTTGCTACCAATAATAAATTGAAATTTGTAATAAGAAAATTTGATTTAAAATCCAAGTTAAAATTGATAGACATGAGTAAAATGAGTTTTGGACTTATAATATGAAGTAAGAATTTACTTTAGTAAAGTTGAAAGAAATTTGAGTTAGTAAGTGAATTATATGATTTGAAATTTAACTAAAGGAAGGTTGAATAATTTGAACCAGATTAGATAAGATATTGAAATAAAAGTTAAACTTAAGTGGTAAGTGATTATACTATGAATTTGAAAGTTTAAGTTGTATAACTTATAGAGTGAGAAAAAGTAAGTAAAACCAATTGTTAAAATGGTTAAACAATTTTGTAAAGCAAAACGAAAATCTGAGTTTGAATAGTGATATGAAATTTGACTTAAGTAAAAAGTTAAATAAAATAGAATTTGAAGTAAATTAGAGATGAACTTAAGTTGTATAGTGGAAGTAAATGCAAGTAAGAATGAAATGAAATATAACTTAATTGATGTTGAATAAAGTTGATTTTGGCATCGAAGTAAATTAATAAAGTGAATGTAAACGAAGTAAAGTGAATTAATTTGGTAATGTTGGTTATGCATTGGTTGTTAGTTGATTGTACCAAAAATTCATATAAAGTTGAATTAATAAAATTGAAAGCTAAATAATTGAATTCAAATGGGAAGTTAAGTGAATTTAAATAGAATTGATTTGATTTTAATTGGAGGTAAACAAACTTGAATATAAATTAGTGAATGTAAACTAATAGAATATGAATGAATGAATGTTAGTAAAATCCAATGTTAATGAATCAAATGTGATTTAAATTGAAAATCAATTCAATTAATATTAATAAGAAGTGGATGTATACTGATTTGGTTATGGATTTATTGGATAGATATTGGTTAGTTGGATGATAGTTGTTTGATGGTTGGATTTGTTGTTTAATGATGGCATTTGCTATACTGGCGTATATAGTTGTTGTATTGATATATATATATATATATATATATATATATATATTGTATATTGATATTACTTTTCATATACACATGTTTCTTATTTGTTTGTAGACTGTTTAGTAGGTGCGGATGACATTTGTTTTGCTTTTGGAGCTTGCTTTCGCGCTATATTAGCCGTATATGCTCGCTAATAATATATAAGGTACATATCTCGGATTACATATCATACTTTTACACTTTTTTCCCTTCGGGATGCCTCATCCTTGATGATGAGATGTATATTCATGATATATACATTGTTATTTTTTTCCGGATTGAACCGCGCAAAGGAGACTATGGTGAATATTTTTGAAAACTTAAGGCGTTAGAATTTTTTTGGGAAAATTGGAAAAATTTGTGAAAACTAAATTTTGATTTTGAGTTGAAAGTTAAACGATAAAGTGGGTTTTGAAGAGATAACTAAATAGATTTGAAACCTTAATAAAGTTTTTGTAAGAAGTTTAACTAGTGGATTTTGAGAAAAGTTAAACACTTAGTGATTTGGTAAATCTAGTTTTAAGGAATTGCTTTGAAAAGTTAATGGATTTTGTAACTTTTTCTTACTTGGTAATTTCGAGGACAAAATTCTTCTAAGTAGGGGAGAATGTAACGGCCCAAAATTTTTATCGTTTGAAATTCGTATATTTAATTGATTTTAAATATGCAAAAGTTAAGTTTATAAGCTGAATAAATTTTATTTGAAATATAGTGATTTAATTGGATAATTAAGTTGATAATTTAATATTTGAAATTACAGAAATATTTGGAAATTGGATTTAAAGTGAATAAAAATGGTTTATAAAGTTGAATTAGATTATATTTGAATCAGAATGATGTTAGAGAACTTTTAAAACTAATTAAAAGTTAAATTGTAGAAATTGAATATTTTAATATTTAATTGACTTTTAAAAATAGCCATTTTTCAAAGAGTCTCAGATTTCGACGAAATAAGTTCCATTGGATCCGTAATGTTATATTATTGTAAGATTTCAAATTTCATGTCAATCAGATTTACGGTTTGTCCGGGGCAAGCTAAAATGCGTAGAAATCGGTTTAAGTGAATTTTAAGTTTAATTAGTCGATTCGAAAACCTATCTTTCAAATACGATCGAATTGGCTCTCGATATATATTCCATTGCATTCGAAATAGGGGTAGAACCTTATAAACGCTAGGTGGCTTGCTTCGTTTCGAGTTCGGAATTTTTTTCGATGAATAGTGTTTTGCAATTTTCTATAAAAGGACCCGTTTTCTTCATTTTTGCAAAACCTAATTCAACTAGGGTTTCTAGCTGCCACCATAATTTTAATGGCCATAAACATTCGATTCTTCTTCCTTGATTTCTGACCAATCCATCAATCAATTTGAAAAACTTTCAACACGAAAATTGTAGAGATCGTTGAGAACTACAAATCCAACGGTCGAGATTAAGTTTCGAGCTACGGATCGACGTGAAAAAGGCTGTGTTCCTCATAAATTCATGCACGTCTTTCATAGCACATACACAGCCGAGCTTCACTAGATGGTGGATGAAGATGGAGTCAAGTGCGGGCTTCGATATGACGGTGGTTGATCGACGTATAGATGAATGATGGAGTCGCGAAATTCAAGGACAAGTGGCGGCTCTATGGGGTTTTCACGTAAATGGAACGATGGGGGAAGAAGCATAAGCACACGGCCAGATCTAGAGCAAGGGAGATCGACGACCACGATTGAAAATAGGGTTTGAAATAAAAAACAATATATTGAAATTGATTTATATAAATTCATTCAAACTTTAAAACTGCGTAACTTTTTCATACGAGGTCTGTTTCGCACAAAACGAATTGTGTTGGGTCCGTTTTGATGAGCACTACGCGATGGAGCTAGTTTGGAGTTGATTAGAGCTAGTGTGAGTTTTGGGTAAAATTAAATGCTTGTTTTATTTTATTCCGAACAAAACACTGCAACTGCTATTGGACGCAATGTGAGTACAACTCGCTCTTTCTGCCTCACTGATATTTTTTATAAGTGAGAATAAATGTTATTTATGATGATTGATGATTGTTTAGATGATATATGACATATTGATTGGTATTTGGATATATATAACTGCCTAGTGGAGCAGTGACCGTACACGTTCCTGTTTATGAGCGGATGAACCTTTGTACGCGCGTCTGCCATGAAGCAGACATTGTACACATATTCTAATACGTATATTTGTTGTAGGTGATAGGTTGGAGGGATCCAACTAGATTCCTCGCCTGTATTGATTTATTTACAGATATTGTTATATATTCTGTTATCATATGATATATGATGTTTTGGATGCCGTGATTGTTGTATTTAGTGTTGTTGCAGCATTGAGCCAATATTTTGGGAATAAAAATGTTAAAGTAACGATTTCGAATTTAAAAGAATTTTAAAGTGATTTTGAAAATAATTTTTTATTGAATTTTTAAATCGTTAAGAATTGATTTATTTTGAATAAATAAATGTGATAATTTTTATGTTATAAAAATTATGATATTTGAGAAATATAATTGAAATGTGATTTTTAAAATATAAAGTTGATTTTTTTTGTAAAAGAGTTTTAAGTGAGATTTTGAATTATTATAAACGGTTTATTCATAAGATTTATAAAGTTGAATTTTTATAAATCAGGATTAAAATAGAGTTATAAATGGATTTTATAAGTAAATAAGATTTGTGAAGTTATAAAAAGAAGGATATTGTAAAATAAAGAGATTATAAGTAATTAACTTATAATTGGATTTTTGGCATATAATTAAGTTATTAAATGGAATTGATTTATAAAGGAATTTTGTATATGAAAGCTTTTATAATTTATAAATGGAATTTATAAATATTGATTTATAAATTCAAAATTGATTGAAATTGATAAGTTAAATATAGGGGTATGTTAAAGGAATTATATCCACGATTTTAGATAATGGATAATCCTTTAATTAAATATGTAGAAGTGTTGAATTTGGTTAGAGATTTATATTCACGATTTTGGATAGTGAATAATATATTGAATAAAATGGATATGCTTTGGAAAGTGAATAACCTTTTGAATTAAATTAATGTTTTGGGCAGTGATACTTTAAATGAAGTTAAATGGTTTAAAGATGTTTTAAAATGTATTAAGGATCGAAACCATAGATTTCAACATTCATTGTTGAAATAAACGTTTTCGAGAAGTAAGAAAATGATGGACTATAACACTGTTGTTATAGTAAATGATTTTCTTAAGGAAATGTTTTTGTATAGTTTGGGATTTATATATCAATCTTATTTTCGAATTCCTATACTGTTGATTTTGGGTTGTCGTAACAATGTTTTACGCAACATTCGTTTTGACCCAATAAATGTGTTTAAAAAAGAATCTTTTCCTTAAAGAATAAAATGTATACTTAATCGTGATTTAAGTATATGGAATATTTTCTAAGTGTTGAAAATAAATTGATTTGTGAATTACTTATTTTTAAATAAGTATTTGGAAATGTTTTCCAAAATAGAAGTTGAAATGGTTTTAAAGATATATCTTTTTAAAGATAATTTGAAGTGAATATTTGGCAATGATTTAAATTAATAAATGATTACTTAAAAGGGCCTAGTGATTGTTATGGTGGTTAATATTGGTTTGTTTGCTTTGATAGTTAAATAATCGACTATCAAAGTTTGCCAAATTTTATTTCCTCGACTTGATGTGGGAACTATTTAGTCGTTCACTTAGTACATGGCCTTCTATGTAGGCTTGATTATCGTTTGTGTTGAGGATGTTGACTCGTATAGTGCGGAGTATTACTCTAGTCTATCGAGCTTCCTTCTTGGCCCGAAGGATAGCAAGTTGAAAGTTGGAGACGTGATAAGTCTATGAGACTAAGTTTCTTTGTGAGGTTGAGAAACGCTTTTTTGTTGTTGGTGCGAAGAGACCGGGATCAGATTCATCTGAAAACCACTTCGCACCAACGTATATGCGACGATTGTGCAGGTAGCTTGTGATGATATTGATATTTCGGATTTTCATAGTGGGGGACTGCTTGTTGATCGTTTGGGGTTAAAATCCCAATATACATCCAGTAGCAGTGGTCTCTTCATTATGAAATATCCAATGTGAGGACTATTCGCTACTAATCTTAGGGATTTTCTGACAGGATGTGGTAGAAAAGTACCTTCGGTTTGTCATGTTCCTGGACAACTTGTATGGATGTTTGTCTGACATTGCATTTCTATAGATTACGTACATTGGTTTTTACAAATGTACATCAGTGGTGGCGGAGAAGGCAACTTCTCTTAGATTAATACCCTCCTTGAGACGTATGAGCTTAAGGGTTGTATTTTTGTGGAAGGCAAGTAGCAGTCAACGGAAATGGCTGTGTGGCATTCAAAGTGATGTGATTGTGATTTGTGAAAGCTAATCGTTACCTCTAGCCTCATCAACCGGAAATGACCAAAACAGGGTTAGATACGGCAAGGCTAAGTGGGTCACTCCCATTAGAGTATGATCATCCTCTTCTAGATATATCTTTACACGCTATGACGTCGTGTATCTGATTATTGTGGTTTGTATGCTAGAGTGCCCTCGGTAAAGGTCGGTAATGACCGGAGGATGACATATTCGGTACCATCTAGTTATAAAGGTGGATCGGTCTTGTGTTGGTAGATGGCAGATGTACTGTGCCTCGGGACATCCATCTTGAGGTGTACCCCTTCGGAAGGTAGTCCGTTCACCTGGTCATTTGTATGGAAATCCAAACTCCACTGCTTGTTTGCTATTTTGATTGTATTACCCAATTGAGCTATATGCTGGAATTTAATCAATGTAACAATTTCGGCCATGATTAATATTATTTGTATATAGTAGACACTGCTATAATATAAGAGGATTTGATATGATATGTTTTAGTTATCGTAAGGTAAAAACATGTCCGTGTTTATGCGTGGACTTGTCTTACGAGATACTTTTGTTTTGAAAACTAAGGAAAAGTTTGGTAACTAATAAATTCAGTTGAGTGTGTTTCTCACGCTGGTTTACCAGACTGATATGGGCGTTCTTCCCTTTCAATGCTCGGGTCAGACCGAGTATATTTACAGGTTCAGATTTGATGCTTTTGGAGCTTCAGTAGGAGAGCTGGAGATCTTCATTTCGTTTATACGCGTATGTGTTTTGATTATTGATTATCCGCTGTGCTTAGTTGTTATTTATTATCTGCTTTTGTAAGGACAGGCTATTATAACTATTCAAGCTGATAACTATTGATTGATTGTTGAACTCTGATTGATGTGTATATATATACAGTTTCTGTTTTGTAAAGATTATTGATATGATATTATATATTTTCCACTGCGATGTGAGATTCTGTATTGTTCTGTTTAGTTCTATCTTCTCTCTTTCTTCTCTTCTCTTCTTCTCTCTTCTTTTCTTTCTCTTGACTTTCCGTCAGTTTGTTCTTTTTGGGTCGGACATGTGTGGATTATTGTCGATTCAAAGGGTACGAATTTACGGGTCGTCACACCGCTTTCCGTCATGTTTCTATTATTTATGATATGTGATAGGTTAATGGAGATAGGTCGGGTAGGTGCGTTATGTATTATAATGTGTGTATGTGATGGCATGTATATATGCAAAATACTTGACATACTGTATGGATTGAGTTGTAACTGTATGTACTGATGATATACGAAAACTATGTATGGATTTGTTTTATAATAACATAGTTTTATGTGATTGTTATATTTTGTATTCCTTCCGCTGTGAGTTCTGAAATACAAATATATAGCTTTTATTTTTTTCTTCTTGTATAAATTACCTTATGATCCATTGTTTTCTCTGATTAAAGTTGTTGTTTTATATTGGAAACCAGAGGTCGGAAAATGGTTGGTCGTTACGTTTGGTATCAAGGTAAAACTATATGAGTAGGAATGTATTAAGAGAGCATATATATATATATATATTATTGATTACATATGTATACACCATGTTCTTGTTGAGTTAATTATAAATTAGGAAGTTGGCTATAAGTCTCGATTTAGAATAGTAAAGGGTGAGTATTTTAACAAAACTAGAAATTGGAATAGAGATAGATACTGTTGGGGTTGAATTAGAACTAGAAATAGTTATAGAATAAATACTAATGATATTTTGTTGTGAACATTCCCATTTGGTTCAATCGACATATGTGGGCAATAAGTGTAACAACCCGGGATTTTAAAAAATTAAATACGAAAATATAATTAAAAGATAATAATTAACCTAAAAAGAGTAGAATATGACTACGCGACTTGCACCATTGTGTCCGTAGTAATTTTCTAAATAGTTTTCCTATATAACTTATTGAAATTCGAGCTAAAACAAAAAAGTTATAAAGGATTAAATAAATTGAAAAGAAAAGTAGAAAATAGAAAGAAGAAAAAATCAACTAGGGCCAGGTTGACCGTGGACAGTCGACCTCGCCCAAGGTCAGTCGACCCGACCCATGATCGATCGTAGGGTCACGGCGACCTAGAGACAATTCATTTCATCATGCGAGATTGTTTCGTGCTGGCCCCGGTTTCAGGGACAAACGTAATGGTTTTGGGTTTGATCCAACAATAGTGAGTTAAGGTGTTCCCGTATAAATTGATAGTTACGGTTAACCTAAAACCTTATACTTTCTATTACAATGAAGCTCTAGCAAAATAAAATCCTAAAACCCTAATTTTCCAAATCAATTTCTAAACCCCAATGCTATTGTAAATCTCAATCTAAATTAAAATGAAAAGAAGATCTAGAAATTGGAGAAGAGACCTAAGTAGATTTAGAGGAGAAAGCATGCGACGTCTGAGGCAAACCTAAAAGCTTTGGACAGAGGTGAGTGAAGGCAGATTTAAATGGTTAATTAAATTAATTGATTTTATTTTCTACCATATGCTGGTTTGACTGTTAATTCTACTAATCCATTAATTTATTTAATTGGAAATATAGTATAAGGGATCATTTTATCCAATTGCAGTTGCCATATGTAAGTTGTAAAACCATAAATCATATGCTAAAATTGGATTTGACACTTATAAATTGCTAACTGGAATCATTTAAATGTTGTAATGACTATAATAAAAATAGGACAAATGGATTAGCCCAGTTGAAATAAGAATTAAATGGATTACTTTTGATAATTGAAATGGACTATATCTGATAATTAAAATAGAATGTTTGATAATTAAATGAAATGGAATACTTTGCTTATAATGTGTAAATTGAAGATGTCTAGATCAAGTCTGAAAATAAAATGAAATGATTAACTTACAAACAAGTAAATCAAAAGATGTTTGAATTGTAGACAATCGACCTAAAACTAGCATAGGTCGACTACCGTAAGTCACTTTAGATTTAGTAGACTGTTTGGGGCTTCAAGCCGATAGGGGTATAAACCTTGTTGCTCCCTAAATTTCCTAACTGGCATAGACACATTTAGATGTTCTTATTTGAGATGGTGAACATAGTTCATGTTTCCATATCGTAGAGTAGGATGTAGAGTGTCGTTAAGACATGCAACTTATGTTGCGAAAGGTGTGTGCAGTGTTGGGACCGAATTACCAGTCGTTAGTTGAGGCTGTTTGGATCAGATTTTCGATCGTTTGTCGGGGTGTTTGGATCAGAGACTGGATCATGGACATTCCCATATGCCTAAATAAGCATAGAATCTGAAAGCTAGGTGGTGCCCAGTACCAAATGGAGTTGAGCGCAATAACTCCTTAGGGTGCGTAAGAGGTATTTTTCACATAGGATCAAGGGGATGGGCACGGGTGCATTCGATGAGCTACCATGACACCTTACATGCATGTTCTTCCTCACCAGGCCTGCTATGAGTTAAAGAGGGGCAGTATTTTTATACAAACTAGGTGGTCATTTGATGATATGTGGTCGGTTGTTATCCCCCTGATGTTAGACTGATGACTATTAGGCTGGTGATCTTAGGCTTGCGACCTTAGGTGCACGAACACTGTATGCACATCCTATATCACCTAGAGTAGACTTGAAGTCAATTGTATTTAATTTCCTTATTAGTCTTATTCTCTTATGCCAGACTTTATGTCTGAGCCTTTTATTTTCCCCCCACCATAGGTGGATAGAGTTGCCGTTGATAGGCCATTGCTACCTTTGAATTATCGTGCAAGGAGTCTAGTTCTATTTTATCCTTTATCATGTATTTCCTATTAGTACATTTTCTTTTTTAGTATTTTTTTATGAGAGATTATTTTATAATACTGTGATATTTGATATATACTGATGGTTTTCTAAGATTACGATATTTTGATACTTAGATATCTTGATGCTTTTGAGATTCTTATTTCCATTATTATGAGGTTATCCATATATCTGATATTATGTTTCTACTATGATGACGTTTGGATTAGATAGTTTATTTCATCATTGACATCTTAGTCTCTATGATACTACCTTTTCCTTAATATGATGATCCATATTTTTTTGATATGGCTCTGTTTGGCATGTCAAGGGATGTGGGTTGTCATAATAAGCCAAATTAGTGTTAATCCATAGAACCTGCACTGATTGCATAAGGATCGATTCCTGTCTAACCACCTTAGCTGTTGATTTCCCGACGCTTTGTGAAGATTTCTGAGTGGAAATTTTATGTTGGAACTAAACCCTATGCAGTGATGTGGGCATGGCTAGGAACTTATGAGAAAATATAGAGTCTTTTGAATTTACCTGATTGATACACCTGTTAAGGAGGTAAGAAGTTTCACACAATAATTTAATCTTAAAAGTTAAATATTTTGGAAGGATTTTTAAAAGGAATTGATTTTGAAAATCGAAATTATAATTATTATTTTTATAGAGAGATTTATAGCTAGATGTATTTGTTAAGGATTATAAAAGCAATTGAAGGATTTTTACAAAGCAATTTAAAGTTTCTATTCAAAAGTAAGCAGAATCCTGATATTTGAAGTATATATAATTCTAGATGGAAATTGAAAGTTTGTGACACAAGTTTTGAATATGTGTGTGTGTATAGTAAAATGAATATAAATTATTAAAATGATATTTTTAAAGATGAAATGCAAGTATTTGAGAAAATACCCAAGTTATTCCAATTTTGAAAGGTGTTTTGAGAAATTAACATTAACTCATTGATGTTGAAGCAAGTTAATTTATTTTGAAAATTTAGTTTTGACATTGAATGGATTTCCAAATCAGTAAATATTTTTCATGTTATTATGAAAATATGGAAAGGAAATTTCATATTGTTATATTATATCTTTAAAGAAATGTTTTAATGGACTACGGTGCAAATAAAGAAGGTAGGATAGTTAAATCCTATGCACTGGAAGAGGCCCCAGATGCAAGCATACCACCGTCTGCCTAGTAGAAAGGAGAGTCGACCTTGATGGAAAGAGAGTTGCTACTTTTGGATATAGATTGTCTTAGTGGATAGTTCAAACCTCAAAGTCTTACAAGTTTCTTATATCTGTTATTGTATCGAATCGACCCTATGGATCGACCTATTTACCTATTGTTGCTATGATTTAGAATTTGTTACTGCGGTTGTAAAGTTCTTTTCTGAAACATATGTATTGAATATTTTGGGGTATGGATTTATTTTGAAAATATATTGGATGACTAATTATCGGATTGTTTTAAATGAAGACAAGGATGTGGATAGGGTGAGAAAAAGGTAATGGAAACTTTCTTGTGGTATGTCGTGATCCCGATAGTCCAATGATAATGAATTATTATCTATCTTATAACATAAGACTCTTATATGTCTTTGTTGAAGATTCTAATTTTCCTCCTCAGATAAGTAAACTCATCAGACCCATTAATATGCCACTTAAACATATGAATCTAAGTAAGAGTAAGAAAATAAATAGAAAGGTTTATGAATTAAGATATGGAGATCATATTTTGGTAAGAGGGATGTAAGTCTAAATTATTTTGTTGAAACCGGATGGAGAAGAGATTCTAACCTAATAAAAAAATAAACTGGTTAAGGTTTATATAAAGGAATTTGGACCAAAGTTATACTTGTAAAATATTAGAAGTTTGAAGATTCAATTGAAGCAAAGTTTCACTTGGAAAGTTGGATAGTAAAAATGACATTGATGGTATTGGAATTTCACTTGATTGGATCTCATTAACTAATTGATTGAAAATACTTTTGAGCTATGGATGATTGGTTTTTTGGAAGGGCCTAGATTTAAGATAGGGCCCCGATGCCCCAATGGTGCTACTATGTGATGACTAGGTAATCAGTCCATAGTGCAGAAATAAAATGATTAACATTCGCATTCTTTTATTTTGTTTTATCATAGTAATGGTCAAAGATGGGAGCAAATTATATTTAGAATGCTTTATTGTTAATATCATTGTAAAGTTATATTTTCGATTTGATTATTGAATGGGTGTTGTTGACCTAATATTTGGGTAACATTACACTAATAACATCATATGACTTGGATGGATGTTGTTGTCCAAGTAAATAATTTTTATTATATGACTTTGATGGATGTTTTTCTTCAAGTAAGTGATTGTTGAATGGCTTAGTATTGGATATTGGGTATAAAATGTGTATGTATGAGACACACGGTCCAGGAAATAGTTGTCCTGCGTGTTTAACTGATTAAAAAAATGCCGATAAATTTTGATATAAAATAACCGCAAGCACATGGCATACAATTTTAGTACGTGACGAGTACGGTTCGATGTGCAGGGAATTTTAAAGATTTTAAAATTTTCAATTCAATCAAATTAGACCAAAGTAAGAGGAAATTGTTAACTACAAAAAAGAAGCTATAGCTAGAATTGAAATGTTATGTAAAAACTATTAGACTAAAGAACAATTTAGAGGCAAATCCATTCTCATATATTTTTTTGTAAATCAACAAAAAAATAATTTATGATCTCTAGCTTTGATATTAAGTGAAATAATTGTTGTATTTATCATAAGTATGGTTTGTTTATGTTATTAATTAACATAACTCAACCATCAAACTATAATACAACAAATAAACCACTTATCAATTCTCATGAAAATAAAGCCAAAGAAAAAGCTATTTTCAGTATGATCTATTTACTATTGTAACTAGTAATATAGATCATCAAATTTCATTTTTTACTTTTATTTCAAAATCCAAAATTAATTAGCAAATGATGATGTAAATTATGTTTATGTTGAATAAGAATAGCTCATTTGCATAAGCAATATAAGCTATCAAACCCACTTGTATAAACTTACATCAAAATTCACTTTCATGAAACACAAGCTAAAGAGATCATAAATCAAAAAAATGTTGAAATTACATAATATTTTAGAGCTTCATTAATTGAAGGAGTTTAGCTACTCATTTGTGTTGTCATATCAACACATGTAATTTTCAACATTAAAAGCAAAAGAAATAGAAAATCAACAAAGTAGGTAATGAGATTAACTATTAAGCCGCTTGCATATAAATTAAAGCTACACTATGTGCATTAATGTAAATCTAAGTAATGAACGTTAAAAGAAAGAGAGCATAAAAATAAACATTAATATAAAAGCAAAGAAAAGCATGTTGTAACAGCCTGGTATTTTCAACCGTTCGCATCCGCACATGTCGGACTTGAATTGCTCAAAATACTGCATTGTAAAAAATTTTGGCAAATCTCAGAATATACAGTAAATAAAATCACAAATCATAGACACAGAGTAATAATAGTGCAGCGGAAGTAAAAGAAATAGTAGTTCATGAAGCTACTATATAAATATATCAGAGTTACGTAAGATACAACAGAAGAAATAGAGTACAACAGAAGTCTCAATACATAGAAGTCTACTAAACAAGAGCTGAAAAGGAACAACAGACTGAAAAAGATAAAACTAGACAAGTAGATAATCTCCATTGATTCCAATCTCCAGAAAGTGGAAATCCAAATCTGTGAATACTCAGGCTAACCCGAGCGTAAATAAAAATACAAACACTCGAGTCCGGACATACATACTTATACAATGTAAACCAACTCAAGTGAACTGTAGTAAAAGTACAAGTAACTTAAAGGATGCTTGGGACCGCCCATCCTCTAAGGATCCATTAAAATATTTACTACATAGTATATTGAACTATTATAATAATGTCTAACAGTAAAATAAACATACTTTTAAATAGCGTTAAGGCTTTACATTTTCCATCTTAACACAAATAATGCCAATAGTCTATACAATACCTGCATATCTCCTGATCGGGAGACTACGAGAAGATACTGCATAGGTACGACACAAATAGAAACTCGTAGTAAAGGCTCGATATGGTAGGTGACACGGCACACAAGGCAATGCGAGGGTAGATATACCAATTACGACACTCGGGCTGGTGGTAACGTAGCAGCCACATACGCCCACCGCGGAACACATTCCCACAAAATCGGAGGGGCGCCCAAACAATAACAAGTAATAGTATGGTATCGAAGAAATGCGTCCGCTACAAGGTGCGACCTCAACTGGCCCGAGACCGCTCCTGTTTTAGCCACCTTATGCCAACTCACGGTAGTTGGGTCCATGCAGTATACCTCAAGAACGTCGCCACCATCCTACTTCATTCTGGAATCTCCACTGCGTACACGGTTGTCAAAGTGGTTTTCGGTATCGACAGAGAGTATGCCCATATCCGATCCCAGTCTCTTTGCCAACCAGTCGTTATTATAACCCGTGGTTATAACTTTAAAACAATATTTTATACTTCAAAAATAAAATATCCTTTTCAATCCAAATCTTTATCAAAATAAAGATTAAATCATTTCCAAATCATTTCAATATATCAACATACTATATCTTTCAAATTCAATTATTTATCAAAATAAATATCAAGTCATTTCTAAACATTTCAATATATTAAATTATCATATCCTTTTGAAACTTCCTTTCAAATCATTTTAATAAATAAAATATCATATCCTCTCAAAGCTTCATTTCCAAATCATTTTAATATCAAAATATCGTATCTTTCAGAACTTCATTTTCAAACCATTTTAATATCAAAATATCATATCTTTCAAAATTTTATTTCAAATCATTTTAATATCAAATATCATATCTTTTAGAATTTTATTTTCAAATCATTTAATATATATATCAAAATATCATATCTTTCCAAACTTCATTTCAAAGCATTTAATATATCAAAATTTCATATCTTACAAAACTTCATTTCAAAACATTTTAATATCAAAATATCATATCTTTCATAACTTCATTTTAATAAGTTCAAATCCAAATATTCAACTTTAAATACCTTTTGAATTCAAAGATATCATTCATTTATTATCATTCCAAATCACCTTTTAAATAGCTTATATTTCAATCAAAATAATTCATTTAAACCATTTAAAAGTGAAGTTTACATACTTTCAAATCAAGTATTCAATTTCCAATGTTTTAAACCATCTTGAGTTCATTTACAAAGTTAAAACCATACACATTGAAAATTTCAACCTTTTTCGGCATTCAGAAAAAGCTGTTGTAAGTTATACTTGAAAATATTTCAATTTAAACCATTTAAACATTATAAAAAATCATATTTTAACATTCAAAGATGTTCATTAAATATTCTTTTAATTTATGATTTTTATAAAGCAAACCTTTATAGAAAATCCAAATTCTTTAAAAACTTCACTTTTCAAATTCAATTTTCCTATTTTTACATTTGACACATT
Source organism: Allium cepa (assembly GCA_030765085.1). Classification (NCBI taxonomy): domain Eukaryota; kingdom Viridiplantae; phylum Streptophyta; class Magnoliopsida; order Asparagales; family Amaryllidaceae; genus Allium; species Allium cepa. The sequence goes on from CM060943.1 coordinate 459,491,277, forward strand.
ATTAACACTTACATTTTCAAATCTCCATTTCACAAATTAAAATAAATTTTCAATTTATTTAATTAACTTAAACCTTTAAACAAAACCAAATTCCACATTTCCAAATCAAGTTGTATTTTAAAATTTCACTTTTAAGCATTCATTTACTTAACCATTTTAATTCATAGAAAATTCAATAATACTTTATTAAATCATTTAAATTCAAATTTAAATCAAATTATCATATTTACCATTTTCCAAATAAGAATAAATTTCCATTTTATTTATATAACTTAAATATCATTTTTAACCAAAATTCTAAATTTCCAAACTTAAGTTATATTTCAATAATCCAATTTAATCATTCATTAAGTACATTTTTAACTCATAGTAAAATCATAATTTCTTTATTTTAAAACATTTAAAAATCTATTTAAATCAAATTTCATAAATTTATATTTTTAAAATACTTAAAAATATCCAAAAACACTTTATAAATAACCACGGGCCTGTATATAGTTTTCTAACCTAGGTCAAGTGATACGGATATATGTCATTTCAATCCGCGGTTTACAAAGAAAAATTCGGGTTCTATCATTTCAAACCCGCAATCCCAAGTTAAAAATAAATAAATAAAAACTGTTCAGGCCTATCATTTCAGCCCATAACGATTTTTCTCTATTCTAAAGTCTGTTCGGGTATGTATCATTTCAACCCATAGTGAACCTAATCTACAGGGAACTTGCAGTGTGATAAACAGATATAAATGAACAGTTAACAACATATATAAATAACAGATGATATGACATGAAATTTAACAGGTTGAACATCATACATAAATAATCACGTGGCAATTATAACATCATATTTTTTTTCTACACACTCAGTTGTTGTTGTTTCACAACTGCATAAGTATAAATGTCGTGTGAGCTTTACTCACCTCAAAATGCTGGAGATTGCAATACAACTGACACAATGGAATCAAGAGCTAAATGACAAGCCTATGGACTTGAGTTGAGAGCGAGATCCAAGCTAATGATCTGGTCACAAACCAAAAAACAAAACAAAATATAAATATGAATACAATACAACATTGAATTGAAACAATTAGAAAATGAAAGCAACACGAACAAAATTGCTTTGGCCATGCCTTCTACAATCACTTGCTCGGCCTAGGGGTTAGTATGGCTCGACTAAGACATGGTTTAGGTTCAGATTTGGACCTATAAAGGCACGGCTAAAAGAGAATAGCAAGTGCAGAGGAGTTACAAGTGAGGAGTACAAGTGGTTAAGGCAAATATATGAGTTTTGGTTCAACTTTTGGCTCGCTCTATGTCCCATCTAGGTTCTGCACTTTCATGTACAGGTCTGGACAGAGGTAGGAGGTGATGGTTAGAGGTGTGTCAAGATGGTGGTGGAGCAATAGGAGGTTGGCAAGGTCATCTAAGGTGATGGTGATGAAGACTAGGTGGCTAGGCATGCTTTTTAAGGAGTTTTTGCATTGTTTTGTGGTGTTGTGTTCATGTGGAGGTCATGGAACTTTCAGGACAGAGGAGTGGGATGGTTTGGCCATGGATTATATGGGAAAGAAGTGGTGGTGGTCGGTGGAGGTGATGGAGATGCTATGGCTGAGCAAACATATGAAGAAGTCAAGGCAATTTCAAGCAAAATTCCATGGAAACAAGAAGAAAAAGATAGAAAGAAAAGGAGGTCATTACCCATTATTCCATGCCATGAAAAATGAGATGAGGAAGAGCATTTCACATGAAAATTAGTTGCGAAACTCATAGCTACAGTAAAGAAAAAGTACGGCCAAAATGATCAAGTGAAACGTCATGGAAAATGAGAGGTTTTTGGTGAATGAAAGGTCTTGAGTTTCAAAAGCTTTTAAACTCTTCATATTTCTATTCCTTTTAAATTAAAATAATAAAAAAAGTAAAATTTCAGTAAATACATTTAAAAACCGAAACAAAGTGAAAGTAAATGAAAATAAATAATAAAATTTAAAGAAAATAGAAAAAGAATAAAAGAAACTGCCTAAAAATTGGAAACAGGGTCCAGAAATTACAAATAAATCACTATTGCCTTTAGAAAATTATTTACTTTATTTTAAAAATATTATAAAACAAAATTTGAAATAAAAATGATTTTTTAACATTTTCAAAGTGAAATAAATAATTTAATTTAGAGAAAATAGAAAAAGAACTAAAGAAATTGTTTAAAAATTCAAAACAGGACTTCAAAATTACAAATTAAAACATCACTGGCTTTGGAAAAATATCTACTTCATTTTAAAAATATTCTAAAGCAAAATTTTGAAATAAAATACTTGATTTAACATTTATAAAATGAAATAAATAATTATATTTAGAGAAAATAGAAGACAATTAGAGAAATTGTTTAAAAATGGCAAACAGGACATGAAAATTACAAATAAAACATCACAAACTTTTAGTAAATTTATATTTCACTTTAAAACGAATAAAAATGAAATTAAATAAATAAATGAGGAACAAAATAAAATGGGAATGATAAGAAAATAAGTTCTTAAGAAAAATACAAAAATAAATAAGGAATTACTTAAATTAATTGAAGTTGGAAATTAGAAATTGTAAATAAATATACAACTGACACTGGAAAATGTCAATTACACTAAAAAAAATGTTTGAAAACCAAAAAGATACACATAACATGTTATTTTACTCATATAAATATAAACTAGAACATTATATGACCAAATAAAATATTATTTATAAAATTTAAAATAAATAATTTTGTTAAATACAGCAAATTTCGCACAATAGTTAAAAATGCATAACTTCCACATAATAAATCCAATTTTAACGAAACGAAAAGTAGTGATGTTAAAATTTAATTTACTTTCATAATAAAAGATAAAATTCAAAATTTCAAACTTTTTAAATTTTTAAGTTAAAAGTCAAAGTTGACCAAAATTCATTATTTTGGAAATTATTCTATCTAGTCATGTTTGGAATGATAATTCATATCAAAATCAAAGTTTATATTTTAAAATAACAAAATTATCTAAATTAAATATAATAAAGTTAAATCAAAATTCAATTAAAATAATTACAAAGACAGGGTTGTTACCCATGTCGAAAAGAAAAGAGGAAGAGGCTAGGAAGCCAATTTTATTTCATGAAACATTGCCATTACAACTTGCTTTTGTTAATTTCCTAACTAATGTGAAAGAGTAAAAGATATTTACATTTACATTAGAGGGCTATTCATACATGCATAAAACCCTAATTCCATTTTTAGGGAGCTTCCCAGAATTTCTTTTAGGAATTATGGTCTCCAAGCAGCCATTAGCCATTAATTAATCCATCATTTAATGTGCATGAAGCTTTAACCTCCACTTAGTTATCCATTAGCTTCTAGTTATAGATTTAGGCAAGCGGATGGGTTCCTCCATGATTTGGACTTGAATTATTTCCTTCTTCTTTCCTTTTTATTCATTTGCACATGCATATATCTTCATGAATCCCTCATCCATATGCATCAAAATTTCCTATAAAAATCATAAAAATGTCCAAGTAAAAGTTCTCAAATTGACACATGCACAAAATGACCATTTTTCCCCTGAATGAAGATGAATATATGATGATTTGAAAACAATTGAATTTTGGTTTTAAACATGTTAAAATTCCCAAATATGATATTTATTTAAATAAAAAGAGATAAAATATGGTTGTGTGTGTGTGTGTATATATATATATATATATGCACATTTATGTGCACATCACTGCGGAAATTGTGGTTCCTCCAATATTTGAACGGAAATAGTTGTTCCCTCATATGGATATCAGTGAGGAAATAGTTTTTCAGGGAAAATAGTCTTTTCCTTAATATATTGTATTGATCATTTGGGAAATAGTTGCTCCTTTAGTGATAGCATTTGCTTTTGTTTGGATATTAGTGTTCCTTAGAGAAGTGGAACTGATAGGCATTATTTGTTGGTTTACATTAGAATGTAATTTGGCATGGATTTTTGGTTGTGAAGGGTATTGAGTTTGAACTATTAATTGTAAAGGATATTCCTGAATAGATTTGGTATAAGGCCATGTGAGGATGAGTATTTTTGGTATGTCAAATGGGTATGTAGAAATACTCAGATATGGATGGGTATTAAGATCATCTGAGTTTGTGTTCTTTATGAACAAGAGTAAGTACTTGAAATTGCATGGATAGATGTGATTTTCCAAGAATAAAGAATTGATTAGAAATTTAACCTTTGTTGATGAAGGACGTTCCAAATTGGATTAGTGGTAAGTTAATTATGAGAAGGATTTCTATAATGGATTTTGAGTTTAAAAAAGGATTGAACAGATTTGAGAAGTTGCAAAAGGGAACTTCTGGATTAAATAGAGATTATGGTAAAATTAGAAAGTACCATCGATTGGTTAGAATTCAAGTGTTTTATGATAATTAAAGAAAATTTATTGAAGTAAAATTTGGAAACTTTTATGGACTGAAGACATGGTACTTCAGTATCGTAATTGTCACATTAGTTAAGGAATGATATCATAAGTTAAATGATACCACCTAAATTGAACTGAAATTTTGAGCATAAGTTAAGTTCAGTTCACCGGGTTAAGACATCATTTGATTTCGATGTTATAAGGTGGAAGAAGAAATCATATGGAGATTCAAGTATAGGTTTGCTTAGGTGAGATACGATCCACTTTTGAATTATCTTACCGTAATATCCAAAAGATGAAAGAAGGTATGTGCTACTGAGATTATGTCGATGAGGTGTATGTGCATTTAGAGGATTGTATAAGACTACATCTTACAATTGGGCATGTATGTACTAAGATTACTGGCTATGATAAAATTTGGGCATTGGTTTATTTGAGTTGATAACATGGATTGTAGAAGTTATAGTTGTGCATGTACATTCGAGAGTAGTATTTTGGAAGAGATTATATGTATATATGTATATATATCGATATTAATGCTCTGTAAGTTAAGTTAGGAAGAACAATCCAGTCAAGAGTATTAGAAAGTGGAGTAGTGTATCCAGTGTTTTCATTTTGACTACTTTTCGAAATGTTTTTCCATTTGTTTGATCTCTGATTTAGTTGTCTTGATTTATGCTATAAGGTATGATGGCTTTACATTTGATGATGCTGCTATACTTTGATTTATGTAAGCTACTCATTTTTGCATCTATTTTGATGTTTTTCATTAAATGATAGTTGCATAAATATAAAGATTATATGCTCACTCTAGGACGCGTTGCATCATGCCTGTATGCCATCTATACTGCATACATTTAGGAGGCCGACTAGTTCAGGAGGCGACCACTTATTGTAATTTTGCATTAACTTAGTATACTATAAGACATGAGAATGCATACATGTATATATATGTTGCAACTTTGTTGTCAAAATATACTTTTACTAAGAAAGTTTAGTGACAGAAATAGTATGTGATAGGTATGGATGATCATTCAAATGGTTGCTAATGTTTGTGTTAGTATTTTTGATACAAATGAATATTGTGAATGTTTAATTTAGATACAACGTTAGTAATTTCGGAGATGAAATTATGTTGGGTTAGAGAATGTAATACATATTAAAGTAATATAATCATGCGATAATATAAAATAAAGGAATTGAGGAATCAATTAAATATATTACTATAAGGCTATTTTCTTCATTTTTGGGAAAAGTGAAAAATATTTTTTTTTACAAACCTTAGAATTGGGCAACGAAATCAACACCGTTGCGATCATCTTGTGTTTTTGATTCACATAGGATTTTTTTCTTGTGTCGTTTGGAGCTCGTATAAAAGAGATATGGCTGGAAATGTCGTCGGGTCGAACGAGTGCTACATGTTTTATATTTAAATTCAAAAATTTAAAATTAGGCTGTTGGACGGTTAGATGGTTGGATAACTAACATAAGAACTGAATAGCGTACACAACTTTTCATTTCAGAAAAATGATTTTTCACTTCATTTTTTTTCTTCCTCGATCCTCAAATCAAAAACCTAATTTCCAAAATAAAACACCAAATTAAGAAATTAATACTTCAGATCGAAAAGAAGAGTAAGGGCAAGCGTATAAGAGGCATTAGTGATTCTAGAACAGCAGATTTAGATTCCATCTTTGGACAACGAAGGAAATTAAGGCTAAAGGCTCGGAATTGAAACAAAATGACAAGAATGAGCGGGTTTGTCGAAATTCGATGTTTACTCGCTTGATTCCATAGTTAAGTATGATTAAATTTGATAGTTAGGTAATTAAATTCGAAATTGACCTTCGTAATTCTTGAAAACTTTACCTAATCTTGTTTATGAATGATTTTTGGGTAATTAAGCAAGCTTGATAATATATGTATTGAACGTATATGCAAAATTATATGGAAATGAGGCATAAATTTAAGAAAATAATAGGAAAATGGTTTATAAATCAAGTTAAATTTATACGAATAAATCTTTGAGATGAAATATAATGTTTGCAGACCCAAATATAATTTTTATGATGGCTATAAGGATATTCTTTTATGTGTATAAGAAGCCGAAAATTATAATTTTAGTGTCTTGAGACATTTAAATACATAGAAATCGGCATGAAATTATTTTATGAGAATAAGTATGATGATTTCAAGTTTAGAAAATATTTTTCTCTATTTAATTGCTATTCAAATTCATGTGTACCCATTTGTGGATTTGGAAAGTAATTTCCAAGTGGGATGAAGTATCTTAAAATACAGAATAAACAGGTTAGCATGTCCATGTTTGAAGGAGGCAGTTAGCGTAATTGCAGGAAGTGGAGGACGATTAGTTGTTGAATCAATCCAAGCGGGTACTCAAGACAGGTTGGGGGTTTGATTGTATTTGGGCCAGACTGTACCAAATGTTTTATAGGCTTATTGTATCTTCTATTTAACTATATCAGGCAATGATTTGTAAGTAGGTTTATAGCATATTATACTTTGTAGCTTCTACTTTATGAAATAAAGTGTACCGACTTTCTATATATATATATATGTGTATATATATATGTATCGTATTATGTAAAAAGTAGGCCGAAAATTGTATAAAAATGATTTGGAACATTCAATCATGTCAAATTGATGTAAAATTATCATCTAAGGTTTGATATGATGATATCTGGTCTAAAAAGTAATTTTTGTGGAGTTCTATTTAATTTATATGATTTTATATAGAAGTGATTTCATAATATATGAAAATCAGCATGGTTTTGTATAAAAATGATTTAGAGTATATAATCATGTCAACATGGTATAAAATGATTTTTGAAGTCAAAATGTGTGTATATATGAATTTAGAAATTTAATTTGGATTTATATTGATATGTTTTAAGAGATGTGATTTAATTAGCGAGAAATGATAAAATACAATCCTTTTGAACTATGAACTGAATTATATCGAAATAAATATATAAAATATTTATAGAAATTATCTAAAAATATTTATAAAGTTCCACATGATTTATTAGATCATACTATGATTTCTATTTTTTGAAGATATATATGTGACTATTATATTTTGTACTCTTTCCATTGCAAGTTCTGAATGACAACTAGATAGTTTCTGTTTTGTCATCTTATACCAATCATCTAACGATCGGTTGTTTTTTCGGCTTCTCTGGTTATAATTATTGTTTTATATTGGAAACCACAAGTTGGAAAATGATGGTTTATTAAAAATAACTGCTTTGCTTGAAGTCCAACTGCAAAATCCCAAATATGAAAGTTGCTCAAAAAATCGCCACGATCACAGTGGTGCAAGTTTCGTGGTCAAATTCTGACGTTTTCTTAAAATTCTTTTTTTGTTCTTATTATTTTTCTTATAAACTACCGTTATTTTTATTGGGTGTTACATGCGTGGAGGCTCTGGAATGTTAATTTATAACGAGGGTTGATGCTTTTATTAAAAAGAAGCTAGAGAGATACAGTAGGATCAAGATCCCCTTTTCTCTTACTCATTCTCTTCCTTTTACCATATCAAAACACAAGCACCTTTAGCATCTCATGTCGCCTATTCCATGGTCATACCATAACTGAAATTCCCTTGCCCATATGGCTTCAAACCCACTTCAAGCCTGAACAATATTTCTAGAATGTTAATCCAATTTAAACGCGTATCGATATTGTGTATCGATTATATATTTGTAACTATTATAATCATATTTATTAATATTGTTTAACACATTAAATAAAAAATTATAATTAATATTCATAAATATTAATTAATTTAATTAATTTATAACAATTACAAATTCATTAAATTATTTGGTTAAAGGAGTATTCAAGTTTTGATGTGAGCTTTAGGTGTAAATGTGGTCAGCGGTTAAATTGAACTATATTTTGGCTAAATTTATCGCTTACTTGGTTTTGGTAAGATCCAATTTTACTTTGTTAAGCATTACTAAATATTGACTATTATTTACAGCAATTCTCTTCAGCAAACCTATATCACTTTGGGCTTATGGAATTTGGTATTGGTCAAAATTCCAATATCATGCATATTCAACATATAATCCCAACACAAAGTCATTGGTTCAAAACTAATAATTATTATTAATCGAATTACTTTAACCAGAGATTTTGAATTTAAGTTGACGTCGGTTGACCATGATACTAATCCTATATAACCGAGGAAACGAATCCTCTCTTGAATAGTGTTTCACTTCTAATACTTCCACTCAACCCAGCTATAGTCACCCGATGGACGTCATGCCATGACTCGACTATAATTAAAGCGGAGATTTTATATTGAAGATCAATAGTATTCTCAAGTCGATAGAACTGTGTAAATTAGTCACATCGATATTTTCTGTTTGACCTTAGTTATAATAACCAATAGAAAACTATCGAATGAGTCATTCCATAATTATCCCAATAACTATTAGTACGTAACCCTTTAGTGCTTTCAGTATTCATGGGTAATACATTACCCAATGTTTGGAGAGCCTTACGTACTCTAGTCTTAACGGATGCATTGATATCTAGTTACGATGCATCTTAACTCGGAATATTTAAAATAATGGATTTATTATATTACGATAAAATACTCATGATTAAAACTATTTGTAGTGCTATCATAACACACACAATTTATGGATTTTTTGTTAAATGTATTTTAATTAAACATTTAATTATTTATAAATTATTATAACAAATAAATAGTAGAAAGAAAAATATCTTTATTATGAACGAGAATTGTTTACATAGTTAATTTTACATTAAATTACAGAATTTCCACTAGGGCATACCTTTAACTCTATCATCTGAAGCAAAGAAGGAGAGAGAATGGAACACCAATCTAGAGTATGTCATATATAATTGCATTGTACGAACGGGTACTGTGACGGGACCTACATGTCAACTTCTTTTGAGGTGTTGGTTTTTAGAATAGTCTACAAGTTAGTTATGGCTCTCAATAGGTCTCTTTGGCAGCTAATGATAATTTAGGATGGGTATCGGTAATGGATATCCATATTTTGGTTTTGGATATGGAGATGATATATTAGTAGCATTATTATATAGTTGTATTTGTTTTCATTTCAGATGCTTTGATAGGGATCATTGAATCGATTAGTGTCCATAGTAGAGTCCATATATCAGTAATGATGGGTATAAATTTATTTTCTATTCGTCGCTCACCATTATGTTGGTGTAGATTATTCGTTGGTTATTAGTATTGTAGTGATATCTATATTACCCTTGTATTTGTATATTGTATTACATTTATCATGGTATATTATTACATATCAATCAGACTATATTAAGTGATCTTGCTCGTTAATGACAAGATAAGAGCAAGTTATGGTATGATTCCTTACCTTCGAGTTGGGTTACTTTGCTTGTTTATGAGCAGTTTGGATTATCTCTAAGCCATAACTATGGAGAGGACTGGCTGTACATCAGCAGTTTCCTATTTATTTGAATATGGTATTGATATAATACTTTGATACAGTTCCCCTCGCACCAGACTTTATGTCTGACTAGCATTTTGTCTTTGTTTATTTATGTCATGAGAACTCTCGGTACTCGATTAAGTAGTTTAATAGCCAGGTGCAATTGGGGATGCGCTTTCAGGATAGTTAGAGCACATTTGGAGGCAAAGTCGATTGTTAGGGGTTTTTAACCCAATAGAATTTAAAGGGAACTAGAACATATACAAAAAGTCAAATATCTCAAGGATCGACCAAGAAGACCAGAAGGAAAAGAAGAGAAAGACCAAAGAAGAAAATTGCCAAAACAAGCTAAGGCAATGGATCGCTAACTATCCATCGCCTATGGATCGCTAACAATCCATCACCAATGGATCGCTAGCGATGCATAAAACTTGCTCGTGGATCCTCTGGTCCTCTTGCATCATGATCTAATATGTTCACTAGAGATCCTGGCCAAGTTTCATAGCATGCCAAAAAATCTAGCTCGACAAGTGAAGACTCGCCGGATTCAACCTGTTTGATCAAATGCAGCTAATTTAAAATGGACCTACAGAACTCATACGAAGTCGGATTGACTTGAAATTTTAGGAGAACATTTAGAAGACATAGAAGAAGGCTCACAAAAAAATGAGAGCATTTGGAGTTGATCTGATGGATCGCTAGCGACCCATCTGGAGTGGGCCCCACCATCTCAATTTTTTATGGTGGGTCCATGACGCCCTTTAGATTGTTCCTGCATAATTTCGTCCGATTTCGTTAAGATTTGAGCGAGTTATGGATGATTCTTCTAGACCAGATGACCCATGAAGACAAATGATCAAACTAACTCCAAATGACTTGTTATTCGGACAAGGCACTTAAATAGAATATAGGAAGACAACCAAATAGAAATCACTTAAAAATATGTTGAGTGGATGGATAGCTAGCGATCCATCCTCTATGGATAGCTAACGATCCATCCCCTATGGTTATCTAGCGATCCATTAAGATAGGATGGATCACACTCAAACTTTCCGAGCTCCTTCGTAGCACTAAGTAAAGGCTTCTTGTAGAAAAATATGCTAAGTTGATGGATAGCTAGCGATCCATACCCTATGGATAGCTAGCGATCTATAGAAATGACTAAGATTGATTGAGATTTTCATTGATGACTTGGCATAACAATTGTACTCTTCTATACTTGGACTTCTAGCCTAACACCCACTGAATTCCCCAATAAATATTCACCTACCTGCAACTAGAGATGGATCCTTTTCGAGGGAAAGAGCCACCATTACTCTTCTGAAATTCCTTCACTTCTTCAACTTTCTTCTCCCTCACAACAGTCATAAATAGGGTTGCTATGATTCTCCAGTCAACCTTTGTATTCGTGAATTATTCTAACTCATTGTAACTTAGATCTAAGGATTAACTTGTTGATATCCAGAGACATTTAACTAGCATAATCATAATAAAAAAATTAAAGTGGACGTAGGCCAGAGTCAGCCGAACCACTATAAAAATTCTATGTATCTTTTCTTTCTTCTGCTTTTTATTTGTTGTTTATCTGAGATTTGCACTGCTGATTATCTGCACGGGTGCTTTCACACTTGATCCAAGGTGTCGATCCATTTTTTGGATTAATATTTTGGTGCTTTCACTGAGAACCTTGAACGAAATCTGAAGAACTGAAGTTTGAATCTATGGTTTAGAGAAGATGAACAGAACTAATGCTATATCTAGAGTTATGGAAAGTCAACCAGAGCTTGCGGGCAGCCAAGAGGTGTCCTTAATTTCTCATCACACATATATGTGATTAGAAAAGAAACGGAAAGGACGATGATGAAGATGCAAGATGGGATCTTGCCTAGGCAACAAGAGAGTGATGGATAGATTCTTTTAGAGGATGGAGCAACAAGAGATGCTAGATTTATAGGGAATTGGAATCAAACTCTAGGGAACAACATAGGAGCTGCCGAAGTTGGATTGGAGCAAGGTGGAATCTTGACCCCATGCCCAGAGTAACCGATAATTGGGGGCGGCGTTGGAAGATACAATAGGATCAAAGAAGGAGCATTTGGAGTTAGCGTGAAAAAAACTGAAATAATGCCCACATGACTTGGGGGCATGGCAGATTTGGATCTAGAATAAGCTTTAATTCCAGGAACGGGTGATGTTGGAGCTAGAATAGCAAATCAGAGTACGAATACATGACTTCATGAGCCGAAATCGGAATTCCACAGTTGGAACATGAGGCAAGTTCGTTCGTCCCTTACTCTCTGCCTTTAATAGCCTCAGGCCACTTACATGTGTACGAGGTCCCAAGTGGTTCCTAGACACGCTATGATTCGGATGCCTGAGATGATAGTTAGGACAACAATTACCACAGACCGCTTAGACATGTGCTAAACCTAGATTGGTTCCTAGTTGTGTTCTGAGACGGATATTCGAGATAATGTCTTAGGATAACAATCTCAGATCGCTTGGACATGCACAATACCTAGATTGGTCCCCTGCTACGCTTTAAGTCGGATGTCTGGGATAGACATTCAGGATTTCTATTTATTTAATTTCTGCTAGTTTGATTTGATTTGAAATTTGAATATTGTAAAATTCATATTTAATGTGATAACTGATTTTGAACGCCGTAGAGTCCCGACCGGGGAGACGGGACCAGAGTGCAAGGTGCAAATCCTCTTATTGGATGGGACCAGAGTGCAAGAAGTATGTTCCCTTACTGAAGAGTGAGCGGATGAGCTTGCTTAATCCCCTTAACTTTATAATTAAATAATCCAAAGAGATCATGTAACGACCCGTAAAATTTCGATCATTAAATTTTTTAATTTAATGAATCTTGTTATTTACTATTGGAAGAAATAAAAAGTTGTAAGGTAACTAAATATTATGTTAATGTAAATTAAGATAATATTTGAAAATAATGTAAATTCCATTTATAATATGACAATTAGTTGATTTAAAGAATGGAAATCAAGATTTATTAATTTATTTGAATTTAAATTATAGAAATTGGGTTTATTGCAAATAAATGTAATTAAACATTTAGATATTACGTTAATGGGAAATTAAGATGAAATTTGAAGACTTTATTGTAATAAATCATGAACCAATGTTAGTTGCATCCTTATTACGATAAAAGATGTGAATAACTAGGTTTAAAAATTTAATAAATGGATATTTGGGAATTTTAATTTATAATGTCTGAATTTAATGAAATTGAAATTAAACATTGAAATTAATGGATTAATCAACTTTAATTTGACATCTAAATTTGTTTAAATTATTGTGATTGTTTAAGAAATCAAAAAATGAAAAGATTTGTTGATTATAGAATTTAATTTGAAAAGTGATTTAATTAATTAATATTAATTTAGTTAATTAATGGAAAATAGCCATTTTAGCCACCGACTCGGATTTCCACGAAACAAGTTTCATGGGAACCATAATGGTGAATTATCGTTGGGTTTCAAGTTTCGTAGCGATCGGACTTGTCGTTTGATCGTATGAGCTCGAAACACGTAGAAATCAATGAAATTGAAATCAATTGAAATCAATTTGAAATAACTTGATTTTACCATAACTTCTTCATACGATGGATTTTGGAGTTGAAACCAGTTCCATTTGTTTTAAAATATTCAGAAACATCCATTTTGATATATGGGTTGACCCAATTTCATCCCGGAGTTAAAACAGGCTTTTTGGGCCATTTATCGTTTAACGGTCCAAACCAATCGTATCCGTTCCTCTATTTCTCAGCTCTACCTAAATATATCATGTTATAAGCCCTAGCAACCTTTTTATTTCTTATTTCTGCACGTATAGAAATTTTTGTTGCTCCGCTTTCTCAATGGCAGACAAATCCTAAATTTCTCAACTCAATTTCAATTTCAAATTCAACTTCATAATTCAAACTCCTCAATACATATCGAATTTTATATCGATTTGAAGGTCTCGACGAGCGCATCTCAAATCTACAATTCATTTTCCATTTTGGTTCATCGTTTGATCAGTAAACATCAAAGAAGTCTCGGCCGTTCATAGCGCGTTGATGAACTTCGACAGATCGACGATTCCTTGGTACAATTCTGTAGAGGGGACAGAGGGGAGTTCATCGGTGCTTGTAATTCGATGAATCAACGGTCAGATTTGCTGCAGTAACTCGACTGGGGTTTGGAAGCTTATGGCAGCGGCTGGGGCTACTTGAGTTGTTCGGTGACGATGAGATGTCGGGGTTGGCGACTGGGGTGTGACGCGCAACGCTTCGGGCGAGGTGAGAGGCGGCGGCGTCGACAGGCGAGGTGGCGGCTACTGGATGCGAACGCGGCGGCGCAGGGCTCTGGATTAGGCCTAGGATCGGGTTCGAACACGTGCGTATGGGCGGTGCTAACGTGGCTGGTTGTGAGGTCATTTTTCTCTTTCCTTTTTTATTTTTATTTTCAATTTCAATGTTCTAACGCACATAACTTTTGCATACGGACTCGAATTCATGCATGGTTTCTTTCCCTAGGATCGTATTAAAATTCCGAACTTCTTAATGCTTGTGTGGACGGATTCTAAGATTGTTAGAATTTTGGGTTTAAATTGGATTTAAATTCAATTTAAATTCAAAAGATGAGTGTTTTAACCCACTCACAACTTCTAAAATTTCTTATGTTTGTTAAAGTGATTTATGGTGGGATTAGAAATTTATTTATGACTATTTGACATATTTTGAATCATCATCTCAATTTATTTGAATTTATTTGGATAGAATGGTTATTTAATTTGTTGTCGTATATAAATTGTCAGTAAATACCTGTTATTTATTATCTGTTTTATGTTGATGTTATTGATTGAATTGGATGATGATTGTGATAAATGTTTGATGATTGATATTGGAAGAATGGATGTTGTATTTTTTATTGTTATAAACTGCAAGTTGTTATGGATTTTTATTCAATTTGGGATTGCGGTTTGAAATGATATATAGCCGTATTTATATTTTAAATTGCGGATTGAAATGATAAATATCCATATCACTTGACCATAGGATAGAAAATTTTATACAAACACCGTGGTCTATGTATAAAAAATATTTTGAACTGATTTCTATGGTTTTGTAAGGAAATATATGGTGTTATATAAATATTGATCTTAGATATTACATAAATGTTATTTTATTCTTGATATAAAGCTATGTATAAAGTTGTTTTAATGTATAATAGGCTTATACGTTTGATTTTATTGAGATAATATGGTTAAGTATTTAAATTATATTTTAATATTGAGTTTATAATGATTTAAATAAAATTTAGGCTGGAATTTAAATTTGAAATTTATTTGAAATTGAATTTATTTAAGAATTGAATTCAAATAAGTTTGATGTGAAATTATTAAATTGAAAATTTTAAAAGGGTATGATTTTATACCTTGATTTGGGTTAAGGTGAATTAAATGAATATTTCTAGTATAAATAAATTAAAGGAAATATTAAGTTATTTGTAATTCAGGATTTATTTAAATGATAATGAATTTATTAAGTAAATGTTTCAAAACTAAATAATAGAAAATTGAATTTGATATACATGAAATTATCAAACTTAGTCTTGGAATTGTTGAATACCTAATATTTCAAATATATTGAATTTGGAATAGTTTATTCCGTCGATCAAATCTCTTTTGAAATCGATAAAATTTGAATAGATTATTTGGAAACTGAAATGAAATGAAATTTATAATTTGTGATTTGGTTAAATTAAAGTTTAGAAATTCGAATTGTTTTGGAATTGATTTGTGAAATTTAAGAAGCTATTTTATTATATAAAGTATTTCAATATTTACACCATTTAAGTGGTGAAGTTAGGTTTCAAAGTTGTGAATTTCAAAGTATTATGATTTGAAAGTGTTGTACTTTAAGTGTTTTGATTTCGAAGTGTTATAACTTTGAAAGTGCTATGATTTTGGAAAAAGGATATATTCAAAAAAAATGATATTATATTGATTTGGATTTTTATAAAAATGATATCATATTGATTTGGTTTTTGAAATGGAAATGATATGGTTTTGAAATGGATATTTTATTCTGGTTTTGAAGTATAATTATTTTGAAACGACCGCGGTGTTATAATAATGTTTGGTTGTTAAAGAGATCTGGATGGGAAGTTGTCATACTCTCTACCAACTCCGCAAACCACTTTAACAACTGTGTACGTGGTAGAGATTCCAGAATGAAATAGGATGGTAGCGGCAATTTCTTTAAGGTATATACGTGGACCCGTTTCCATGAGTTGGCATAAGGTGGCCAAAACAGGAGCGATTGACGGGCTAAGAAGGTAACACCTTTTATTGGACACACTCCTTCGATACCATTCTATTACTTTGCGATTGATTGGGGCCCTTTTGATTTTTGGGTGTGGCTCTAGGTGGGCAGTAGTACCTGCTATGCGTTACCGCTGGTCCGAAAGCGTAATTGGTATATCTACCCTGGCATTGCCTATTTATGCCGTGTCACCTACCCTAGCGCGCCTTGTACGAGTTTGATTTTCTCCCGTAGCCCATGGAGTATTTAGGGTAGTCGCCCAATCTGGAGATGCCCTGATACTGGATGGACTACTAGGACTATTATTGTGTTAAGGGGGAGATTGGGTAACTCCTTAACACTATTTAAAAGAAAGTTTATTTTACCATAGACATTATTATAATAGAAAAATATTATTACATAGTAAATAGTTTAACGGATCCTTAGGAGATGTGAATCCCGAGCATCTCTTAAGTTACTGCACTCACGTTTGACACTGGATAGGAGATGCCACTCATATGTTTTTCTGTTGATTTAACTCGCATAAGATGTTTTAGTTCTGACTCGAGTGTTTTGTCTTTTCAACTCGCTCGGGTCAGTCTAATCATTTTAGGATTCGAAGACTTTATTTCTGGAGGACGAAGACGAAGATTATATTACTATTATTCATTATATTATTCCACTACATTCATACTGTTCCGCTGCATTTTTATTATTATCTGTTATGTGTAACTTTGATCTGTATTGTATAAGTAAAATCAAATGTTTTGTAAAACAGCTTCATGAACTATTTATATGATAATTATATTTTATCGTTCCGCTGTAAGATTTTGTTTTGTTTTTTATCTCTCTGCTTTTTCTTATTTACCCCAATAGCAATCCGCTCTTGTATGGTTTGAGTTGACATGTGTGTCTGCTGAAGCATACAAAAAGGCGGGATGATATATCTAATATCAGAGCTTTGGTTTTGCGATAAAACCTAAAGCTTTGTGGGGTCTGACTCTTTATTAATAGGGTAGCAATACCCTATGATGAGTCACTGAGTGTATATAAATATGTATATATAAGAGAGCGTATTTGTTAGTGTTATAAAAGTTTTTATATTGTGTTAATTTGTTCCGTTTTGTATTTATAAATTCTGTGTAATGCATAGGATGCTATGACATAAATATGGATTTCTAAACACTTAATAGGACAGACCGACACAATATTTGTTTTGAATATAGGTGAATGAAATAATTTTTCCTATTATATTTTCTATATATAAAATAATTTTTTTTAAGGTTATATTTGGTTGTAATATATTGGTTGTTAGGTAGTGAAATTTATAAATATTGATTGGAAACAAAATTTGAAGAAAATAAAATAAATGTAAATTGGAAATTTTAGAACTTAAGTTCCAGGATTTTGAAATTTTCTTTCAAAAGATTTTGGAATATAATAATATTGTTTATAAGTATTTTCTGATATAAATATTCCAATATAATTTGAAAGAATTTTTTTAAAGAAATTTTGGAAAGGGATAAGATCTGTACTCCCCTCTCCGTCGTTGGAAAATAATTTCATGACGAGTGCACGCATCATCGACATTCATTTTCGAGTTTCCAAGCGTAAAGGCCACTATAGTAGTTTTACTGCAGATTTATTTGGATAAACAAATATAAATTTTAAATTTTTTTAAATATAATTGGATATATAAGTTGTAAGTATATACTTATATATTATTTTCAAATGATTCGAAATTTGACTCGGTATTTAATTTTTAAGTTCTGTTAATAAATAGTTTTAATTATTGTAGTAAAATGGAATGTAACTAATAAATAATTGGAATCTCTAAATGAAATAAGAGATTTAATGCTAGGTTATGAATGAAATTACAAGCAAGTTGAAATTGTAACTTATAAGACAAAAGATATAATTATTGAACGTTAAATTAATTAAAAGAAATGGGATAAACTTGTATAATTTTCAATTGCATTCTTAAAAGGCATATATATATAACTTA
This sequence comes from Allium cepa, assembly GCA_030765085.1. Taxonomy (NCBI): domain Eukaryota; kingdom Viridiplantae; phylum Streptophyta; class Magnoliopsida; order Asparagales; family Amaryllidaceae; genus Allium; species Allium cepa. The sequence continues at coordinate 459,509,490 of CM060943.1, forward strand.
ACAAATATTAATTTCTAATGTTAAATAAGAAAATGTAATAGAATATTATACAAGTAGAAATTTGAAATAGTGGAAGTATCCAATGAAATTCTTTAATAAATAAGAATTTGATGTTGTAGTTGTTATAAACTTAAGTATAATTGAAAGGCTACTGATTAAATAAATTGAAAGGTAACTATTATAAATAAATGAATATATGAAATTAAGTAATAAATGAATGGAAATTGAGTTTTTTCAAGAAATAAATGTAAACTAAAGAAATGATCATTTAGAAATGAAATTAAAAAAAAGAATGAACTTGATTTATTGCTTGGAATTTGATGTTTGTTTAGCTTTTGAGTTGTCGGGATATGATACTTCTAATTGATAAGATGTATGAAGAATCCATTGAGTTGTGCCTAAGGCTGTTGAGTACATGGTGCACTTAGTAGTTTGTTCATCATTCTATGCGATAAAAAGTTTCTGGACCAAATAAACCATTTGTCTTGCTTACTATGGATGAATGGTTGATTACTTTGATTCCTTGTGATGAATGTATGCTAGTTTGCAAATAATGGTTGCTATGTTGTATTGATTTTTTTGTTAGTGGTTGAAACAACTTTAAATATTTCATTTTTGTATAATTATTAACTTTTTTGGATTATATAAGTGAAATATAGGTTATGGAAGCAATTGCTGTTGCTTTTGGTTTCATAAAATAAGCGTAAATTTCCCGACAAATAGGCACGTTCTCGGATTATGGTTTTATAGCGTTATTATATTGTTTTTCCGTTATTGGTATATATTATTTTGTGATATTGTGATATATTGTTATACTTGATATTATATTTTCTTCCGAGCCTCTCCGTATAAAGGAGATTCTGTCGAAATTTTCGTAAATATTAGACTTAGAAATTTTTTGAAAAGTGTTCTCCAAACTTTATTAATTTGAGTATGAAAAGATTTAATGGTTATAAATTGATATATTTTATTTAAATTGTTAAATTTGTAAATTTATTTGTTTATAAAATTAATATTTTGAATAAGATGTATTGACTACTTAATTCTTTCTTTTCCCCTTCTTTTTCCTTTTCGGGGACGAAAAGTTTTGAGTGGAGGAGAGTGTAACGACCTGTAAATTTTTGATAATTAAATTTGTTAATTTAATGAATCTTGTTATTTAATATTGAAAGAAATAAAAAGTTGTAAGGTAATTAAATATTATGTTAATATAAATTAAGATAATATTTGAAAATAATGTCAATTCCATTTATAATATGACAATTGGTTGATTTAAAGAATGGAAATCAAGATTTATTAATTTATTTGAATTTAAATTATAGAAACTGGGTTTATTGAAAATAAGTGGAATTAAATATTTAGATATTACGTTAATTGGAAATTAAGATGAAATTTGAAGATTTTATTGTAATAAATCATGAAACAATGTTAGTTGCATCCTTATTGCGATAAAAGATGTGAATAACTAGGTTTAAAAATTTAATAAATGGATTTTTGGGAATTTTAATTTATAATGTCTGATTTTAATGAAATTGAAATTAACAACTGAAATTAATGATTAATCAACTTTAATTTGACATTTAAATTTGTTTAAATTATTGTGATTATTTAAGAAATCAAAAAATGATAAGATTTGTTGATTATAGAATTTAAATTGAAAAGTGATTTAATTAATTAATATTAATTTATTTAATTAACTGGAAAGTAGCCATTTTGACCACTGACTCGGATTTCATCGAAACTAGTTTTATCGGATCCATAACGGTGAATTATTGGAGGATTTCTATTTTCGTGGCGATCAGACTTGTCATTTGATCATACGAGCTCGAAACGCCTAGAAATCAATGAAATTGAAATTAATTTAAAATGATTTGATTTTAGCATAACTTCTACATACGATGGAATTTGGACTTGAAACCTATTCCATTGGTTTATAAATATTCAAAAACATCCATTTTGATATATGGGTTGACCCAATTTCATTCCGGAGTCAGAACGGGCTTTTCGGGCCATTTATCGTTCAACGGTCCAAACCAATCGTGTCCGCTCCTCTATTTCTCAGCTCTACCAATATATATCATGTTATAAATCCTAACAGCCTTTTCATTTCTTATTTCTGTATGCATATATATTTATGTTGCTCCTCTTTCTCAATGGCAGACAAACCCTAAATTTCACAACTCAATTTCAATTTCATATTCAACTTCAAAATTCAAACTCCTCAATACATATTGAATTTTATATCGATTTGATGCTCTCAACGAGTGCATCTCAGATCTACAATTCATTTTCCGTTTTGGTTCATCATTTGATCAATAAACATCAAAGAAGTCTCGGCCGTTCACAGCGCGTTGATGAACTTCGACGGATCGACGATTCGTTGGTACAGTTCTGTAGAGGGGACAGAGGGGAGTTCATCGTTGCTTGTAATTCGACGAATCAAAGGTCAGGTTTTCTACAGTAATTTGACTTGGGTTTGGAAGCTTATGGCGGCGGCTGGGGCTACTTGAGTTGTTCGGCGACGATGAGATGTCGGGGCTGGCGACAGAGGTGTGACGTGCAGCGCTTCCGGCGAGGTGAGAGGCGGCATCGTCGGCAAGCGAGGCGGCGGCTACTGGGTGCGAACACGGTGGCGCAGGGCCCGAAGTTAGGCCTGGGATCAGGCTCGAACACGTGCGTATAGGCGGTGCTAATGTAGCTGGTTGTGAGGTCCTTTTTCTCTTTCCTTTTTTTATTTTAATTTTCTATTTCAATGTTCTAACGCACATAACTTTTGCATGCGAACTCGGATTCATGCACGGTTTCTTCTGCTAGGATCGTATTAAAATTACAGACATTTTTTATTGCTGGTTTGGATGGATTATAAGGCTATTTGAATTTTGGGTTTATATTGGATTTAAATTCAGTTTAAATTCAAAAGGTGAGTGTTTTAACCCACTCACAGTTTCTAAAATTTCTTAATGATGTGATTAGAAACTTATTTAGGACTTTTTGACATATTTTGAGTCATCGTCTCAGTTTATTTAAATTTATTTGGATAGAATAGTTATTTAATTTATTATTGAATATAAACTGCCAGTAAATACCCATTATTTATTATCTGTTTTATGTTAATGTTATTGATTGAATTGGATGATGATTGTGATAAATGTTTGATGATTGATATTGGATGAATGGATGTTGTATTTTACATTGTTATAAACTACAAGTAGTTATGGATTTTTATTCATTCGGGATTGCAGTTTGAAATGATATATAACCGTATTTATATTTTAAATTGCGGAAATGATAAATATCCGTACAACTTTACCATAGGATAGAAAATTTTATACAGACACCGTCGTCTATATATATAAAATATTTTGAACTGATTTCTATTATTTTGTAAGGAAATATACGGTTTTATATAAATATTGATCTTAGATATTATATAAATTTTATTTTATTCTTGATATTAAGCTATGTATAAAGTTCTTTTAATGTAGAATAAGCTTAATAATAAATTTGATTTTATTGAGATAATATGGTTAAGTATTTAAATTATATTTTAATATTGAGTTTATAATAATTTAAATAAAATTTATGTTGGAAGATAAATTTGAAATTTATTTGAAATTGAATTTATTTAAGAATTAAATTCAAATAAGTTTGATGTGAAATTATTAAATTGAATTTTTTTAAAAGGGTATGATTTTATACCTTGATTTTAGGTTAAGGTGAATTAGATGAATATTTCAAGTATAAATAAATTGAAGGAAATATTTAGTTATTTGTAATTCAGGATTTATTTAAATGATAATGGATTTATTAAGTAAATGTTTCGAAACTAAATAATAGAAAATAGAATTTGATATATATGAAATTGTCAAACTTAGTTTTGAAATTGTTGAATACTTAAGTTTCAAATATATTGAATTTGAAATGGTTTATTCTGTGGATCAAATCTATTTTGAAATTGATAAAATTTGGAATAGATTATTTGAAAACTGAATTGAATTGAAATTTATAATTTGGGATTTGGTTAAATTAAAGTCTAGAAATTCGAGTTGTTCTGGAATTGATTTGTGAAATTTAAGAAGCTATTTTATTATATAAAGTATTCCAATATTTAAACCATTTAAGTGGTGAAGTTATGTTTCAAAGTTGTGAATTTCAAATTATTATGATTTGAAAGAGTTCTACTTTAAGTGTTTTGATTTCGAAGTGTTATAACTTTGAAAGTGCTATGATTTTGGAAAAAGGATATATTTCAAATAAAATGATATTATATTGATTTGGGTTTTTATATTGATTTGGTTTTTGAAATGGAAATGATATCATATTTATATGATTTTTGAACGGATATTTTATTCTGGTTTTGAAGTATATTTATTTTGAAATAACCACGGTGTTATAATAATGTTTTGTTTTAAAGATACCGGGATCGGAAGTTGTCATACTCTCTACCAACTCCAAAAACCACTTTAACAACTGTGTACGCAGTGGAGATTCCAGAATGAAGTAGGATGGTGGCGACGCTTCCTTTAAGGTATATACGTGGACCCGACTCTTGTGAGTTGGCATAAGGTGGCTAAAACAGGAGCGATTGACGGGCTAAGAAGGTAGCACCTTTTATCGAACACACTCCTTCAATGCTATTCTATTACTTTGTGATTGATTGGGGCCTTTTGATTTGGAGGGTACGGCTCGAGGTGGGCGGTAGTAGTTGCTACACGTTACCACCGGTCCGGAAGCGTAATTGGTATATCTACCCTGGCATTGCCTAGTTGTGTCGTGTCACCTACCCTAGCGCGCCTTGTACGAGTTTGGTTTTCTCCCATAGCCCATGGAGTATTTAGGGTAGTCTCCTGTTCTAGAGATGCGCTAATACTAGATGGACTACTGGAACTATTATTGTGTTAAGGGGGATATTGGATAACTCCTTAGCGCTATTTAAAAGTAAGTTTATTTTACTATAGACATTATTATAATAGCGAAATATTATTACATAGTAAATAGTTTAACGGATCCTTAGGAGATGTGAATCCCGAGCATCTCTTAAGTTACTGTACTTACATTTGACATTGGATAGGAGATGTCAAATCCTTACTGTACTTACATTTGACATTGGATAGGAGATGTCAAATCCCGTAAACTTCTCTGACGCCGTTCCACTCATATGTATTTCTGTTGATTTTACTCGCATAAGATCTTTTAGTTCTGACTCGAGTGTTTTGTCTTTTCAATTCGCTCAGGTCTGTCTGAGCATTTCAGGATTCAAAGACTTTATTTCTGAAGGACGAAGACGAAGATTTTATTACTATTATTTATTATATCATTCCACTGCATTCATACTGTTCCGTTGCATTATTTATTATTTTCTGGTATGTGTAACTCTGATCTGTGTTGTATAAGTAAAATCAAATGTTTTGTAAAGCAGCTTCATGAACTGTTTATTTGATTTTTATATTTTGTTGTTACGCTGTTAGATTCGGTTTTGTTTTTTTTCTTTTCTTTGCTTGTTCTTATTTACCCCAATAACAAGCTGCTCTTTTGTATGGTTTGAGTTGACATGTGTGTCTACTTAAGCGTATAAAAAGGCGGGATGTTACAGATCATCTCCTTTAATTAACAAACAAATGATCCAGAGAGACCCCCCTTAACTTGATAGAAAAATGATCCGAAGAGGTCGTAGATTGGAAACAATATTAAATGATACAGAGAGAACGTGCATTAAACTAAATATTAAACGATCTGGAGAGATCATGCATTAAATTTAAATGATCAGGAGAGATCGAGCCTTAAAATATATTTGATTTAATAAAAGAATTTGATTGCCTTATAAATAGGATAAAACCGATAAACCCTAGATGAACACAGGATGATTTCGATACATGATGTGATTTTGATATAAGATGTAATTCTGATATATGATGTGATTCTGATATATGATGTGATTCTGATATATGATGTGATTCTGATATATGATGTGACAACTCTGAATGAGAAGCATAAATCGATAGTAATGTAAATCCCGAATAAACATGAGACAGTTAGAGATGTGTGTTGTAAATAGAGATATGTGATATAATTGGAAACATGTGATTTAATTAGAGATATTTTATGTAATAACTCCAAATGAAATCGAAATGCTTGTATTGTATGTATTACACCTAAGAAGAGTTAGAGTACTAGGATATAACAATTTTGGAGTGACTTGTAATTGACCAAAGAATCCAAAGGAACTGGAAGATTTGCCAAGGCTAGAGCCACTAGAAAGCTCAACAATCAAAGACTTGTTACTGGAACTTATTCTGGAGCAAAGCACACCTTTTATTCAAAATGCGTACTTTAGGGGGCAAGTGTTAACAGGGTTTTTAACCCAATAGAATTTAAAGGGAACTAGAACATTTCGAACAAGTCAAAATATCTCAAGGATCGACCAAGAAGACTAAAAGGAAAAGAAGAGAAAGACCAATGAGGAAAAATGCCAAAACAAGCCAAGGCAATGGATTGTTATGGATCGCTAGTGATCCATCACCTATGGATCGCTAGCGATGCATAAAGCTTGCTTGTGGATCCTTTAGTCCTCTTGCATCATGATCTAAATATTTACTCAAAGACGATTGCCAAATTTCATAGCATGCCAAACAATCTAGCTCGAGAAGTGAAGACTCGACAAATTCAAGTTGTTTGACCAAAAGCAACTAACTTAAAATGGACCTACAGAACTCATATGAAGTCGGATTGACTTGAAATGCCGGAAAAATATTAAAAAGACATAGAAGAGGCTTAATAAAAAATGATAGCATTTGGAATTGATTTGATGGATCGCTAGCGACCCATCTATTGTGGGCCTCGCCATTTTAAATTTTTATAGTGGGTCCCCGATACCCTCTAGAGTTTTCCTGCAAATTTTCGTTCAATTTCGTTAAGTTTTGAGCGAGTTATGGATGATTCTTCTGTACCAGATGACCCACGAAGACGGATGATCAAACTAACCCCAAATGACTTGATATTTGGACAAGACACTTAAATAGAAGGTAGGAAGACAACCAAATAGAGACCACTCAAAAATATGCTAAGTGGATGGATAGCTAGCAATCCATCCCCTATGGATAGCTGGCGATCCATCAAGATAGGTTGGATCGCACTCAAACTTTCCGAGCTCCTTCGTAGCACTAAGTAAAGGCTTCTGGTAGAAAATATGCTAAGTTGATGGATAGCTAGCAATCCATACCCTATGGATAGCTAGCAATCTATAGAAATGACTCGGATTGATTGAGATTTTCACTGATGACTTGGCATAACAACTGTACTCTACTACACTTGGACTTCTAACCCAACACCCACTGATTTCCCCAATAAATACTCATCTACCTACAATTAGAGATGGATCCTTTTCAAGGGAAAGAGCCACCATTACTCTTCTAAAATTACTTCACTTCTCCAACTTTCTTCTCCCTCACAACAGTCATCAATGGGGTTACTGTGATTCTCCATTCAACCCTTGTATTTGTGACTTATTCTAGCTCATTGTAACTTAGGTCTAAGGACTAACTAGTTGATATCCAGAGAGATTCAACAATTATAATCATAATAAGGATTGATTAAAGTGGACGTAGGCCAGAGTCAGCTGAACCACTATAAAAATTATGTGTCTTTTTTTTTCTTCAGCTTTTTATTTGTTGTTTATTTAAGATCTATGCTGCTGGTTATTTGCACCGGTGCTTTCACACTTGATCCAGGATGTTGATCCATTTTTTGGGTTAACGTCGATAATTCAGACATATACTTGATATTATAGTAGTACATTATAGATGTATTATTTATATACGAGACTTGTTGTATTAGATAGTGTGTTCTGAATTTTTGTGTTGATACTTACTTATTAGTTACTTCCAACAGTAAATTCTCTAATATAGTTTATCCTATTTGTTAATACCTTAGTTACTGATTTGATCACAACAACCATATACAATCATATAAAATATAGTTATTAATGTTTTGCCAAGTTATATAGTATATAGTGCTCAAACATTACACGGATGCTGAATCAAAGACTGTACGGTATAAAGACTCAAGATAAAGATGATATAAAGACTCATGAGTCAAAAATCAAGATATAAAGTCTCAAGATTATAATTTAGGGTATAGGGTCATAATGTATATTATTAAAATCCTTCATAGCAATCTTTGACCTCTATCTCCAATTTTCTAATATTATATAATTTTAACCAAATAAATTTTAAAATATACTTCAAAATATCATATAAAAGATTTTCAAAGTTTGAAATGTTTATAAACTATGTTTATAAAAGATTTTCAAAGTTTGAAATGTTTATAAACTATTTTCAAAGTTTGAAATGTTTATATTCTCTTCAAAATCACATAGAATCAATTCATGCTTCATTATATTGATTCAATACTACTTTATTACTGTTTTGAAAACATCTCTCTCATTTCAAAGATCAAAGTGTTGTCCTAGAGGCTATAAGATCCATTATACCTAAAGTATAAGAATTTATCTTTGGAAAAATTATCAACTCTGTTTGTATTTTCTTGTGTGTGCTTATATCCCATTCAAATAAAGTGGGTGTACTTAGTAGCCCGTTCAAATCTAGTAGGTGTGCTTGCAGCCTTGTCAAATTAGCGAGTCTACCCTGAGCTTGGAAATTCAAAGATTTTGTTTCGTATGTGAAATCGAGATTGTATTTAGGTTTGCCTCTTTCTTGATTACAGATTGACATTTGAAAAGAAATCTATACAGGCAATTGTACAGGACTGGATGTATGAGAAATCCAAACGAATATTTTATCCCTGATGTCATATCTCTAACTCTTTACTTTACTTCTTTTATTTTTATCTGTGGTTATCTATTAGTATAATCCTTTTTTGATAATCTATGATTTAATACTATTCTTGAAAGGAAATTAAAATGATTTACATAAGTTAGTAAACACTATTCCCCTTCCCTCTTTAGTGTTAAATTAGCCTTAAGATCCATAATTCTATAACCCTCGTTTGTTATCAGAGCATTAGGTTTTGAAAAAACTCGTAAATTGATTAACACTGTTAGTACACTTGTAAACACTTCTGTTGATGGACAATCTACTACTAGACCCTCACTTTTTCATGGCAGTAATACACTTATTGATCATGTAGGATAAATATTTATTTACAATATAATGGTTTAGATATTCGGAATATTACATAGAATAAGTACACAAAACCCTAGACTAACTTTTCGCAATGGACTGTTGATTAAAAGACACCGGCACACAGTAATTCTAAAGCCATGAATATTTTCTTTTTCTCATTAGACAAAAATGAATTTAACAAAGTCTCTATTTGTAATCCTACATATGAAATTTGGAGAACACTGCAAGTTACACATTAGTGCACAAGTAAAGTAAATGGACTAAAATTTTCATGTTAACTAATTAGTTTTAGTTGGTTAAAATTAATCCAAATGAGTCTATTTCTGACATGTGTTATAGATTTCAAGATATAGTGTATTTTTTAGTAGGTAAATATTTCTCTAAAGAGGATCAAGTTAGACAAAAATCATCAATTCACTTCTTTCAGAATAGGATCAAAAGATGTTAGTAATAAAAGAGGCTAAGGACATTAGTACTCAAGAAATTGAAGAGTTGATAGGTAATTTATTGTCTTATGAAGCATAATTGCAGGGCAGAAGTGAAAGCAAGACAACATAAAAGAAATCCATTGCATTTAATGCAATAACGGACTAACAAAATTCAGATGATGATAATGACGAGGAGATTGCTTTCATGACTAGAAATTTTAGAAAGTTCCCGAAGTACTGAAAGATGAACAATTTTCGAAGACCTAAAAGCAAGACTCCTAGAACTGGAACTGAAATTAGATGTTTCAACTACGATGAACCTAATCATCTACAAAGATACTTTGCACATCAGAATAAATCAAAAATCTTGCCAGTTACCGATTCACCCAGAAAAGAAAGAGGGCTTACATAGCAACATTAGATGATTCAGATACCACTTTATGTGACAATGAACCAGATACTAAGAATGCACACATCTATTTCATGGAAATAGTAGATTAATCGGAAGTAATCAAAGCAAAGAAGAAAAAAATATACTTTTTACATTTAATTTTATTTTTCGGAACAAAATATAGATTAATAATAATACTGGGGTGCATTTAAGAGTGTGTGTGTGTACATACACATATAGGAATATTTTATACTAGTTTTAATTTTGGATTTTACGACCCATATGTCGGCATATCTAGATCCCATATGTCGACATATTTTGCCAGGTTTTTGAAATTTCATTTCAAATTCCAAATATGAATTTCCCTCTCTTTTGCTTTAACTCCAATAACTATAAAGACAATATTGAAATATCAGTTCTCTATCTATTAATTCATCCTATCTCTGTCCATTCATTCACTCACTTTATTTCAAAATTCAAATTATCTTTTCATTCTCTTATCTCTTCAAAAACTTAAAAACGGCCTCCTCAAATCAACCACCAAATACCGTAAGTCTTTCAAAGAAAATAAAGGCTTTCTTTTCAATGACAAAGAAGCCATAGATACTTACATTGAATATGCTACTTCTGGAAAAGTTTTTCTTGAAAGATTTGCAAAGTTTGATAATTTCTCTTCTTATGGTCTTCAAGATCTTTGTTTACAAAATGAAGTTCTTGGTTTAGTTGACTCTTTTCAAAATGATTTTGTTTGTTATCTCGATTTAGTTAAAATGTTTTATCCAAGTTTAAGTGGAAAGTTTTTTTTAAGGAGAAGAGGGACAAGTTTAGAGTAGTATAAAATGCACTACCACTATTTTAGATTGTGAAATTTTAGGTCAAATATTTGATTGTCAATTTAGTGGAATTGACCTCTCCACCTTTAAAAGTGATGAACAAAACAACGAAGTTTTTTAAGATATTTTTGAAAGTGACAAAGAATTAGATTTTAAATATAAAAGTCTTAGACTAAAATCGGGACTTATGAATCTCATTATAATAAAGCATTATTCCGAGGATGGGAAATTACAATAACCCAACTCAAAAAGCTTTTAAAGTTCGTTTTGCCATCTATGGAATCTACGACATTTATTGGGCACATGTCATTTTAGATGATTTTGTTCAAAATAATATTCTAAGACATAAGAACACACTTTACCATGGTGCGTGTCTTACTAAAATGTTCGAATATTTTGGTGTTGATTGAAGAGGTGAACCCACTTTACCTTTAAAAGTTTTCAACGAGGCTAATGTTTATCTCATGCGTATTCCTCCTTATTTCAAAACCAATGAAATTATTGCTAAAACGAAGAATGATTAGCATGGGAAGAGGAGAAAGAAATTCAACAACAACAACAACAATAAGGGGACAAAATAGAAATTGAAGAAGAGGGTAATAAAAAAGATGAAGAGGAGGAAATGGATACTTCCCGAGAAAGCTTCGACGAACCTGCTCACCCTTCCAATAAAGAGATTCTAAAGAACCAAGCGAAGCTTCTCAAAAACCAAAGAAGCTTAAACGTTCCATTAGTAAAAGGTCACTTCTCTCTCCAACAAAGTGGATAATTACTTTGGGAAAATCTTTAGGAAGCTTGGTGGAAACTCTTCATCTTCATCGCCATCCTTTTAGATCTAGTTATTCTACCTTTGTACTCTTATTGTGTGTTTATCTAACTTTATTTCATGTTGTTTTCATGTACTTCTTTTTTTTCCTTTGAAATACATGTATTTTTCTATCCTCAATAATGAAATCGATTTCTTGTTGTTCTATTAGTTTCTGGAAATTATGAAAATATAATGGTATTCATTAAAAACAGAACAATAACTAAAACTTAAATATTGCATTTTCAGGTAGATATGTCGACATATATATATATATATATATATATATATATATATATATATTATATCGACATATCCTAGCCGTTTGTCATAATTTTGAATTTTAAGAATATTATTGCTATCATATATTAAAAATTTCCAAACAACTTTTCACTCCTATATAAGACTATTTCTTCTAAAAAGGTTCACTCATTATTACATTCTCTATTCACTTTTCATTTTCAGACACTTTATAATAAAATGTCTTCTCCACACCCAAAACTCTATGAAAACCTTGAAGAAATTCTGCAATCATTCAAAGATATTCTCTCTTTTATTCTAAGAAACCAAAGACATTTGGAATTAAGCCAAATGCAAATGATAAAGGAGCAAGAGAAGCACATCGATACTCTCCGCTAGTTAATCTCTTCATTGGTCAAAGATGATCAAACAAACAACCCAAAATGCTCAATAGACAATAAAAATTGGGATTCCATCAAAGAATCGATCTTTGGATCTGAAGGTTGGGTTGAAGTTCCTAGGAATGTCAAGATTTCTATTTATTATAAATTCGTAAGTTTATATATTAAACATATTTTTTTTAATAGTACTATGTAAATGATTTGATTTGGATTGATTATGCTAAGTTTGATTGTACAATAAATAGGTATGGCTTTGATTTATTTTGGTCTGAAGCGAATGTTTCGATGTTTAAATCACCATTTATATGTCATGATTATATCATATTACATCTATATCACATTTAAATATATATACTCTAATTAATTTAGTCCAAATTTGTAGTTAAACTCGTTTTGACTAGCATATTACTTAAAACTTGATTATTGATTTTGACTTTACAGATTATAAGTATTTCATTTTAAGGGATTTTTTTTCCACCCATTTTTGTTGATGACAGAGGGAGAGAAAAACATAAAATATACATTCATATATTTAGTGGGAATTATATCATATTTTATATACATGAATATTGAATGGTTATCAATAACGAATATAGGGAGATTATTAATACCTCGGTTATTAGTTTTGATGACAACAACCATATATAATCATATAAACTATAGATACTAATGTTTTGCCAAGTTATAAAGTTCATAGTGCAGAATATTGCACAAGAGTTGAATCAAAGACTGTATAGTATAAAGACTCAAGATAAAGGTTATATGAAAACTCATGAGTTCAATGACCAAGAAATGAAGATCTCAAGATTATAATTTAGTGCGTAGAGTCCTACCATATATTGTTAAAGTCCTTGACAACAATCTTTTACATTTATCTCCAATTTTAATTTTTATATTTTTAACCAAAATTAATTTCAAATTTTATTATCAAACTTAAAATGTTTATAAACTATGTTCAAACTATTTTACAAAGCATCAAATTATTTTACAAAGTATATATTTTCGAATTATTTTTAAAATAAATAATTTTCATTTTCAACTAAGTTATGCTGACATACATACACAATATATGTCGACATACATTTCGCCAATTGGTTTTTTAAATTTTGAAAGAAAATGTCTATTCTTCAAACTCTTCACAATTGGGCACAACTATTCATTTACCATATAAAGGGGAGTGCAAAAGAATTTTTTGATAACTAATTACTTACTTTCTTCCCTCTTCCTATTCTCTTGAAAATTCCCTTGAACAATACACTATATTCTCTTCAAAATCACATAGAATCAATTCATGCTTCATTGTATTAATTCAGTACTACTTTATTATTATTTGAAAACATCTCTCTCATTTCAAAGATCAAAGTATTGTCCAAGGGGCTATAAGATCCATTATATCCAAAGTACAATAATTTGTCTTTGGAAAACCTATCCTCATGCCAAAAGTGACACTTCGAGAATTTTTTTTTCAACTGATGAACACGAAGTGTACGAAGAACCTTCTCAACATGAATAACATGTTCTTCCATGCTCTTGGAAAACACCATAATGTCGTCCACAAACACCACAACAAACTTATTTAGGACATCTTGAAAAACACGACTCATCAGATCTACAAAATAGGTTGGGGCATTGGTCAGCCCAAACGGCATAACCAACCACTCAAAGAATCTATCGGGTGTCCTGAATGTTGTTTAATTGATGCTATTGTCTAGGATCCTAAGCTGATGAAATCCAGTGGCTTAGTCAACCTGAGAAAATACTAAAGAGCCAACTAACTGATCAAAAAGATTATCTATCCTAGGAAGTGGGTATTGGTTCTTCTTCATGAGCTTATTCAGCTTTCTATAGTCTATATAAAGTCGGCGGAACCATCCATCTTTGTAGCGAAGACGATTGGTGTTCCCCGCTCAGATATGCTCCATTTGATGAAGCCTTTCTCCAATAGCTCACCAGTTTGATTAATTAACTCCTTCCTCTCCCTAGGAGCTATATGTCTCACGGGCAATGCTACTAGCTTAGCATTGTCAATCAGATAGATCCTAAAGTCGATCTCTCTCTTAAGGGGTAGTCCTCTAACCTCCTTAAAAATGTCTGGGAAATCTCTAACAATTGGAACTGAATCTAACTGTCCTAGTGATAAATCAAGGGAATAAAGGAAGTTCAATACGACTGACCCTTGTGGGTCGTAAAAAACATCGGGAGTCCTCCTGCTACATGTATTTAGTATGACAACTCTCTTCTCGCTTGCTCCCTAAGTGGATAACCAGTCCATCCCCAAAGCCATCCCATATATAGAAAATCCTAGTACATAGGCGTCACAATCAAAATCTATGCCTAGTATAAAAATTTTCAAACCCCTTCAAATTATGGATAAATGTGCCGATCCTCCTATGAGGTTTGAAACAACTACAGGTTCTACTACTAGAGAAATATCTAAGTGCAAACAATCAACTAAGGAACTAGAAATGAAAAAATGCAATGCTCCAGAGTCAAAAGAGTCCGAATAGGAAAATCCAAAATAGAGGTCAAACCTTCTACAAAGACTTTCCTACCTCGATCTTATATACTAGAAGGTGCTGCATCTAAAGCCTATACTTGTGTTATAGGTGCACCTGCTCTCTGCCCTGCCCTTTGAGGACAAGCTCTACTAAGGTGTCCAGGCTGCCTACAACACCTCCCTTTTATCGTGTCCTTACATTCCATTATGAAATACCCAACCAATCCACAATTTGACATTTTTTGCCCTTCTTGATCTACTTCTTAGAGTTTTCTGATTTAGAAACCTCCTTAACCTCTTCAACCTTACCAACATTTGACATGAGAGTCATTTGAACAAATGACTCATATGTTGCTCCCATAAGTATATGTGTCAATGCCAATCCTTGGAGGGGATGGTTCAAACCTTTAGCAAACTTGATGGCCTTCTTATGAGGTGTACTAAAAAGCTCTATCCCGAACCTTGATAAATCATTAAACTGATTTACATACTCCTTCATTGAAAGACTCCCTTGCTTCAAACTAATAAACGTCTCCAACTGCATGTTTCCCTCAGCTTGTGATAAGAACTTTCCCTCAAACCTTTCCTAGAATCCAAATCAACAAATTTCTCAACTCTCCATCTCTATAATCTCCCACTAGTAAGAAGCTTCTCCTTTCAGCTGCCAAGATGCAAGCTGAACACTTCGTCGGTCCTCCAATCCTAATAGCCCAAATATCCGCTCCATTTTCCTCAACCAAGCTAGTGCCTCCACGAAATGCTCTATGCCAAAAAATGTCTTGCCTTCTAGACTAGCAAAGTCCTTGCATACCTTAGAAAAATTGGCCACTGTATGTGGATTAACGGGATCTTCACCCTCTGATGTTGTATTCGGCGCTTTCACCTTTGCTGCCGTAGCATGGAGGTATCTATGGAACCAGCCTGGGACTTGGACACCCTTTATAAGATTTGGGGTGTCCGCCATTCTATGCAAACAAAAGAAAATTTGGGCTCGAAAGAATCAAAAGAAAGTTGAACTGGACTTTGAGGGGATTTTTATAAAAACTCTTTTATATTTAAAAATCATTTCTATAATAAAGTTTCTTTCTGAAAAATACTTCTAGTTTAAAGATATGTTACTTTTGAAAATACTTTACTTTTAAAACAAGTTTTTAGGAATCCTGTAACCTTAGGCTTTGATTACAAGTAAAACACCCCACACTCCTTAGTATACACTAAGAAATGTGGTGCGTTATAGGTATAGCTAAAGCATCATGGAGACTAAGATTCATAAGACAAATAAATAAAAACATCAGAAACATTTAGATAATAATTTATCATTCAAAAACTTAATCTCATAATAAGTTATAAAAACATAACCTGTCTCCAAAACTCAAAATATCTCATGTCTCATGAAAGTACATCTCAGTTTCATAAAGTCAGAGTACAAAAGTAACAATAATGATCATAATCCCTCTCATAAGTACCAATCCATCATAAACCAAATTAAAAGGACGAAAAGCAAAAGAATACATCTAAAATGAGAAAACTTCAAGATTGAATCTCCAAGAAACTTGAATCAACTCAATTCTGCTGTCCTATTGGGGGAAAAGGAGGAAATATAGGAGTGGGTCAGACAATAAGTCTAGTGAGTACAAGTAATTAATAACATTTCTAAGCAAGATAAAGATAATAGACTAAGCAATAGTTCTAGATTGAATGTAAAATACAAAAAAGATAAAACTGGGATAAAATACCCTTTTTGATTCTATTTGCTTTGATTGTGATTGTTTGCACTTGTCTCAGATTGCTGTGATTAGGTTGAAACCCTTATCCTATTTTAATTGGGCTGAAATCCTAATTCTACCCATTGATCGACCTTCTATCTTTGTTGTGCCATTGGAGCTGGTCTAATCCTATTGGTCCTGCAGTAAAAGACACATGTTTAGCGCTTGGAACGCAGTAGCGAATTATTTACCTAAATCAATGCCGCACGCTCGGTCATCGCCGGTACATGCTAACTGTCGTCCCCTTTTGTGACCTCTTATTTACCCTGATCAACATAAGCGTGCCCAGCCTATCTTAATTTGTTTTGAGACCATCAATCCTAGTTTAAAAGGGATGCTGCTTAGCCTCACTTAAGTGTTTGAGACCATCAATCCTAAATTGTAAGCGAATGTTGCCGATACCGGTCCTAACAAACAAAATTCTAGCTTGTGCCCCTTGCCCAAATCCCTAAATTTGAGCCTCTATTTGTTGGCCACTTGTTTACCCTAATTAGCATAAGCGTGTCCCAGCCTCATCTAATCTGTTGTGAGACCACCAGTTCCTAACTGAAAGGGAATGTTTTTAGTATGGGTCCTTCTTCTATGTTTTCTTATTAACTTAATGTAAGTTTTAAAATAAGCCTCTTTTGTTATTTCTGCAATATTTGCCTATTAACTTAATCTGAGTTTTAAAGTAAGCCTTTTCTATTATCTCTTTCTTTTCTAATTATAACCTGTATGATATAACTGTTCTTTTGCTTACTGACTTAATCTAGATCGCTTACTGACTTAATCTAGATCTAAGTTATAAAATAAGCCTCTTCTGTTATTCTTCTATTTTCTCCTTTTAATTATAATCATTTGTTATAATTACGCTTGAAAATATCTCAAATTGAACAATTCAGACTGCCTTCTTTTTATTACAGTTCTTCTTATTTTACATCTATTTTCTACAAATTTACTGTTCTTATATTTTAGTCCATATTAGCAAATTCTTTTCTTTTTAATATTTTATCCGCGTAAAAAGGAATAAAAAGAAACTAATATTTACATGCTAAATTCTAACGTAAAACAGATGTAAATAAATACAAATAACTAGAAATTACTGTAAATAACTGAATAAAATAACCGAATAAAAATAGCTGAATAAAATAGACTGAAAAGAACATAAAAAACTAACTGTAAATAATTTATATAAAAACCGTCTCAAAAAAGCAGAAAAACTACAATTATCGAGAACCCTATTATTTTAAATTACTTAAATATCTAAAATAATACAAAACACTCACCTATTGTTCTTTTCTTTATTCCTTGGCCTTCCTGGATCCACTTCTAGGGCATAGAATGTTTTTATTAAAAAGATCTCCTCCCAAGAAAAAAGTTTCGTTTTGGGTTCCAGCTTCAGGCAATGAACCCAATTGGGAGAAAATCTGAATGAGAAAAACAGCTAGGTCCAAATAGTGTAGCTTAGGGATCTCCGGCCATTGGATTTGAAGATTAAATCTGGTGCACTCACATCATAGGCTCACTAGGAACCACCGGATAGGAGCACGAACGCACGGGATTGGAAGAAAATTGCAAAATACGTTTATCGGTACGCACCTGGACGATTCTACGTCCAAAAAAAAGGGGGTCGACCTAATACAATGGGGGGTCAACCCTAAGGTCATCTTAACCCATGTATGGGTCGACATATAGCTCGACCTAGGCCTTGTTATATTATTTTTTTCGTTTTTGTTTATTGAACTCTGAATTTTTTTGTTTCTCTCATATCTTCTGCATATTAACTCGGATTTCGAAAAGTTATATACGAAAATTGATCAGAAAATCGCCACGAACATAATGGTGCAACTCTAATAGCTCGATTCTGAAAGCTTCACAAACTTATTTTATTATTTATTTAATTCATTAATTAATTATTATAGCTAAAATTTTGGGTTGTTACACTTTGAGTCTTGGTTTATTTTAGAGATCGAAAGGGACATGCAAATTGACTGCTTCATCCATCTACAGTAGGGTAGCTTATTAGTAAAGGAGAGTTATAGCCAATCTAACCTTTTGGCTAAA
Organism: Allium cepa; assembly: GCA_030765085.1. Classification (NCBI taxonomy): domain Eukaryota; kingdom Viridiplantae; phylum Streptophyta; class Magnoliopsida; order Asparagales; family Amaryllidaceae; genus Allium; species Allium cepa. Next base: position 459,528,037 of record CM060943.1, read on the forward strand.
TTTCAAGTAGATTGGGGTTGTTTGTTGAAGTGTGACTTGGATTCTTTATCTAAGTAGGATTCATTGATTAACAAAAATAAGAAAGGACTGAGCGGATGACTTGTACATTTTGTATTGAGTCATTTGTCTTGTTTAACCTTGTGTTAGCACACATTAAGTGATTGGACTAATCCAATGAACTACATTGGTATATTTTGGGATTGATCCATTCACGTACCTGGTCTTAATCCCTAGTTCGAATGCAGGGTTTCTAGGTAATTTGCACTAGTTGGGAAGGGATCTTTACTCGATTCTTAAAGAGGAGAACTCAAGTCGTATTCTTGGGACGACTAGGAGATTCCAAAACGCGACTGTAGTTGTGTTAAGAAATTTCAGTGGTTGAACCAAGGAACCTGATGAAGTTCACATGAGAAGAGTTAGGTGGTCGGCCTTAGTTTAATAAGAAAATCATGTGAGCAAACAAAGGATTGAATTATATTATTTTGGATGATCTTTATTTTTGTAAAATTTTATATGGTTTAGTTAAGATAGCTTATGATAGTTTGGGGAAGGACTTCTGAACTAGTTTTATGATGATTTAGATAATCTTTTAAGTGATGATGATACTCACCTAGGAAAGCATCGCAGTACACTTAGTACATTCTCCTTATTATCATTAAACGTTTGAGCTGAGTTTGGATTTGAGCAAACATCAGTATTATTCGATCATCATTTAATGATGATTCAATTTCTAAAGTTAATGAGTTTTATTTGGATCGAAAAGAAAAATTAAGACTTAGATTGCTTGATTTATTTGAGAGTCCTAAAGATCGAGGATCCAGCATAATGTATTATATTCATGAAAGGAGTAGTACCACTTAGGAATTTGGTCCATCTTGGATGCCGAGCGGACTCATAAGTTTATAGCTTTATGCATATTGTGGCTATTATGGGTTATGGTGCAAGTTGTTATAGACTCCTTTTAAATGATTGGAAGTTTGTATGGTAAGTATTGTTGATTGCTTGTTATTGATTGATTGTTTATTTTTGTTGATTGATTGAGGATTATTTTTTGTTGCTTGTTGATTGTTTGTTATTACTTGATTTTGATTGATTGTTTATTTTCATTGATTGATGGTTGATTGATTTTTTTTGCTTATTAATTGCTTGATTTTTATTAATTGATTGTTTATTTTTATTGTTTGACGGTTGATTGTTTTTTGTTGCTTGTTAATTTCTCGTCATTGGTTATTATTTCTTATTTTTAATTATTATTGCTCATTGTTGATTGTTATTGCCAACATATTGTGTGAATTCTATTTTATAAGTATGTAATTCTAATGAAGTCATCGTGATGAGTCAATTTGATAAAGTGCAAGTGAACCGGATGTGGATTTAGACCACGAGGGCCTATTCATTCTTGAGAATATGGCTATATGGCTTCAGAGCGATGGGGGTTAACCTTGTCCATATTTGATGGAGCTTTATATTAGTTTGCCTCCAACTACTAAAGGATATTTTTATTAAAATGTAAGAAAGCATAATGTAGAGCTAGCTATGTTGCTGCTAGCGTTTTACAAGTGCGCTTGTTGTTTTATATGGTAACATGTTGATTAGAGATTCCTGTTGTATCAGAGATGCTTATTGCATTAGATATGCAAGTTGCATTGTTTGTCATAACATGTTTATAAGAGATGTTTGTCATGGTAGAGATGTTAATTGCATTAGAGATACATGTTGCATAAATTGTTATAACATGTTAATTTGAGATGCTTGTTGCATAGTTTGATATATCATATTTATTTGAGATGATTTCTATATATGATTTAACATGATTAAATTCATGATATAATGTTACAATCGTGTTTAATTCTCTTTGATGATTACATGATTAGGTACATGGAACAGCTATGCGCTATTGGGATGGTTATTTACATCTAAATGGCAAGCTCTTATTGTAAAAGAGGAATTTAAGATCTGTAGTGTAGATGATATGGATATACATGCTTATATGTCTTCAAAACTGAAATACCTAAGATATGGCGCCTCAGATATTAGATATGTGTGTGTTGCTTTAATAATTTTTTATATCCAACCGCGCAAAGGAGGTGCTGTCGAATTTTTCCAAAACGAAAGGGGTTTTAGAATCCTAAAGGTTAGGAGTAGTATTTCATGCTTGTAAGTTTAGTTAGTCAGGCTGCATTTTCATACTCGTAGATATTTCAAGTACGAAATTCTCAAGAGGGGAGAATATAACAAGTTGCATTGTAACGATTGAATATTTAAATATCTTATTTAAATATCAAATTGTCAATTAATGTAAGGTCCAAAAATTTAATTTTTCGCATACGGTCAAGTTAGGACACGAGATCACTTCCATTAAGTCAAGATCGATGCTAAGAATTAAAATGAGTGTAAATATCACTATATTTAAAGTCATAGTATTTTTATGATTTACATAATTACTATATGTGTTTTATAAATATACGTGCGTAGTCGGGCCCAATGGGATCTCGACTGATGGCTTATGATTATAGGATGAAAACTTCATTATGAGATGTACAGTTGAAGAATTTAGAATCAAGCGATTCGAAGGCCAAAACTACCTCAAAATGCTTGAAATTATCATTTTAAAGCATTGTCTCGAATATCGACAAAATTTACACCATTGGGACCAAAATTTGAAGTGACGTGCACAGGCAAGTTTCATGACTATCTAATGTGCAGTGTGATCGTACGAGCTCAAAACATGTGATAATTTATTTAAGGAATCAAATGGAATATATATATATATATGTATGTATGTATATATATATATATATGTATATGTTATAATGCACCTACTTAAACCAGATATTCTTTTTCCTTACTTTTATCTCCTGCTTCTTACCCAACCATAGCCCCTATATTCCATAAATTAAATTGAGTGCACTGGTTCACGTAAATCGACGAGATCAGATCAATTGAGATCGTGGAAAGGAGAGGTTCAAATCAATATGGGATTTGATGGGTGCAGCATGACATGGTCGAGCTCGACCTTCTTGACGTTGAAAATGTGGTGTGTACGAGTGCACGTGCTAATATAGTACACACGGATCGTGTAATATGGAATATAATATAAATGCGGAACTAGATGATAATAGCAAAGTAAATAAAAATAGAAAAATCACACCAGAGATTTTTATACTGGTTCGGAGAACCGTCCTACGTCTAGTCCCAGACTTCTATCTGGATTTTCACTATTAAGTACCTCGCTTCACCCGGAGGAACAGGTTTACAACACCCGAGCAAACAAACGGGATTTCACGCCTCTAATACACTGAGGACCTCAACACTTGCCTCTTACAACACCGAGGACTTCAACAATGATGAATATAATTGTTTGTTGACGGTATGTGTTCTTGCTAACACAGTTTTGTCACTTGTAGTACAAATTTCCTATAATCTTATCCTCAAAATATGTGAATGATGTTTTGTGAAGATTAAGGAAAGTATATTACTTGTTGAATCAAAAGATATGAAATAATTTCAATGATTCAATAAGCAATTAAAATAATTGAGAGCTTTTAGAATGCAGGAGTAGTAAGATCAGAAATTAGAGTAAAAAGAATATGTTTTCATATTTTTTGAATCAATGATTTAGATGAGTATATATAGAGAAAAATAGTTGTAACTCTTTGTGAACAGTTTCCATTAATAGTTATGATCATTGATGAAAGGTAAGAGATGCAACCATTGGAGAAGGTAGTGTCTTTTGGGAAAGGTTGCCCTCTGTTTAAAAACGGTCGACAGGTCCAAAAATGACCAGTAGACAGGATTTCAAATATATAGTCGTTATGTGCATATGTGCACGTTCATTGTGCATATTATACAGAAACGGTCGACCGCCACTTTTACTACCGGTCGACGGGTCTCTGATACTTTGCACAGTGAATGTATAATGCAATTTAAATATATATATATATATATTAATTATATTAAAATGCATGATTATTTGAGGATAGATTTTAACAAGTTTATCACTATTACAATATCAAATAATCAACCTATAATCTAGAGTACCATATGTAGCTCTTTTGTGCCTCTTTATAGTCTTGATGTCTTTGTTTTGTCGATCGTCTTTATTTCTTTGTCAGAAATCAAAACCTTCATTGAACCTGTGACTCAACATTCTCCCCCTTTTTGATTGATGACAATATATCTGAAGTTCTGAATCTCCCCCTGAATATGTGATCTACCCTTGAGATTTTATTTGTATTCTATATATATTTATATTCCTGCAAATAGTTGTTAGCACCTTTCTCCCCCTTTGTCATCAACAAAAAGGAATAGATAATGGAATAATATAGGAGTAGATAAAGGAATATATTCCTACCAAATGAATGTAACATAATATAACATACACCATAATATAGGATTATCATACACACCAAACATACCAGAGTATCCAAACATACCGAAGTATCATTCACACCATAATATCGTACGAATGAAAGTAACGACACTATTTAGTACAAGTGTCAAATGATGTTTTAAATTACTGAACCAAAATATAGAGATAGAAAATAGAAACTAGGATGAGTCAGAAGCTGTCTCCTCTTGAATATCTTCTTCCTCATCATCATCATCATCATCTTCATCTTCTTCCTCTTCCTCTCTAGATGATTCTCCACGACCATGTCCACTAGTACCAGCAGACTCCTCTGATGTTGACCAATTAAAAGCAGGAGGAGCGGGACGTTTGCCTGGGTCTTGAGCAGAGATGGATGTGCTACATGAAATAGCATCCCATAAAATACCAAAAAATGACTTGACTTTGTTGAAGCGTTTATCAATTTTCGTGTCCATGCGCTTGAGTCTTGATTCAAGCAAGAATTGATTACGCGCAATAGTTTCAAGCGATTCTTTTGTGGTGGATTTTGATTTTAACATTTTAACTTCGTCGGAACGAGGTTGAGAGGAAGTGGCTTTTTGTTTTGTTGGATCTCTTTGTTGCCATTGTTCAAACGGCATAATCTCAAGGTAAGGAGGAGGAAGCTTCATACGTTTGATGGTTATGGAATCAATACATTTTGGTTTCGAGGTGGCAGAGTCAGGAGGCTTTACCCCACAAGCTAGCAAAATACGCATGATATATTCATTGTAGAAAAAATGAGGTCGCGAAGAGTTGTTCACCTTGAGAATCTCGTCAAATAGCATATGAACCCAATTGATTTGGATATCCCCATAAATAGCATAGAGAGCCTTGAAGTTTTCTTTATATACAGCATCGTAATTTCCTAGTCTAGGAAATAGAGAATGCATCAAGACGCGATGTAGTTGTCTGGCGGTGGGTCGAAGTCCAATAGATTTTGTGCCATCACTGTTGCCCTCTATGAACTGATGGGTGATGCTATTGCGAGTGAAGACTTCACAAAAATTAGATGAAAACTCATCGCCTCGATTTGGTATACCAAGTATAGAAGCAATCCTATCATGAGTGATAAAAATTTGTTTGCCACAGACGACAGACCAAATGACTCCGTTCGGATTATCAGGTTTATACTCGTCTAGGTTCATGTTGGCATAGAATAATTTTATCATCAAGTGATTTATTTCCACACTATTTTCTGAAAAATCGAGCAATGGAGTAAGATTGGAGTTATTTGCTAACCTACGAATTCCATAAGATGTAAAATCTTCAAACTTGATGAAAGAGCCCGGATGAAACTTGTAGCTAGTCATTTGATTCCATCTTGTGATAGCTTCCGGATTTTGAAGCCATTTCTTGGCGGAGATATTGAGAGGTGAAGTTTCGGAGGATGTTCCTTTCTTGGATTTCTTTTGCGGAGGAGCCATTGTTAGAAGATTTGGAGATTTGGAAATTGAATTTGAGAAAATAGGGTTTTTGGAGTTTGGGGAAAAATAACCGGTTGAGTCAAATGAGAAGAAGGATGGAAAAATGACGCAAAGGATATATATAAAAACTGAACATACGTCAACCGGTCGACCGCTCGAATATGGCCGGTCGACCGTTTTCAACCAGAGAACAAATAGTCGACCGGTTATAATATGGGGGGTCGACCGGTTGTAAAATCTGCTGAGTGATAGCCTGTTTTGCTATTTTTTGAATATAACGTGCTATATTTTCACTCTTATTGTAAAGCACAAGTATTATTACATGAGTGATAGAGAGAAAAAGATACAATAACTATATATAAATCTAACGAGAAGTGGTAGGTTCGTCATTAGAATTTTTATAATCTTCAATACGTTTTGACCATGGACTCCAGTTTTTCTGAGCACCTTCATTCCTCTCATAATTCTGATCCCAAGAGTTAGGACTCCTAGATGTTGACGGCCTAGACGGCATTGGTTCATGCACATCATGCTTGTTGGAACTACAGAAGAATGATGCCACCTTCTCTAAAACAAATAAACGTGCCGATGTCCGTTGTTGCTCATGATAAAGTTGGCTTTGCCCATAATGGAGCTGTCTCTGAAGATCTATTTGATGTTTCTGATAGTGGTGAATCTCGTTGATCTGTGCTTTGGTACGAGGAGAACAAAACAGCGTCTTCTTCACTCGTTTTGAGGTTGGTGTACTACCAGGAGTACGAGAGCATTGATGGTGATATCTTGGTTTTTGTTTTGGTGTTGTAGGAGAATAATACTCCTCTGACTCAGAACTTGTAATGGAAATGTGTGATTCTTGAGCACATTTATCACAAATGTGAGCCATAGAGAATTATGTATAGAGTCTTATGCTCAGATAAAGAAAGATGAAATAAGGAGAGAAATTTTTACAAGCTTCTAAAGAGTTTCCTTGTAAATAAATGTGTGGATGAAAATGAATAAAGAAAATTAACCATGAAAGCAAGCAGAGGCTCATATTCACTGTTAAAAAATAGCTTAAGCAAAAGCTATTGTAACGACCTGGAAAATTTTAACAATTTTTAATTGATTCTATAACGTATTTAATTGAATATTTGTGAAATCTTATAATAATTGAATTTTTAAATAAAATGTTTATATATTTAGAATACGTATATTTAAATATAGCAGATTGTAAATTTTCAAATAATTTTATGGAAGTTTATTTAATTGAGAAAACGTGATGTCCAATTCAAGCTATTAATTGCTTTAATTGATTTCTGAATCAGTGTGTAACGGTTTCTTTTTACTACCGTTAAAGATTTCTATTGCTTAATACTTTTCCAATTTAGGTAGACTTTTCCATTCGTAACCATTAATAAATTTGAGATCATCGACCTTGCTTTTATTATTCCTTGTAGTTTCGTGCACTAACTTTACTTTTCCCACTACCCATAATTTTCTCTATACGTTTCTTTTACAATTGAAGCGTATATTTATATTTATGGTGGTGCGTTTATTCTGGTCTCCCTTTATTTTGTTTTTAACGCTCGAAAGAATCTCAAATCATCAAGCTAGTAGCATCTGTTCCTTCCCTCGCTTTCATAAGGCCTATAATATATAAACAACTTGCTTATAGATCTGAACACAACTTTGTCATCAAATTTAGTGTGCCTTCCTCTCCCTATTATTTTGGTTCCAACCTTTCTAGTAAATGGCTTTAATAAATTTTGGCTAAATCATAGCTACGGACTTTTCAAATTTCTTTCATTTTATATTTATTTCCAATTCCTTCATTTGCTTCAAAATTTTTGAACGTGCCTAATCATCTCAGCATGTATATATAATGTAAGCCTACCTTTCCTTAGAAAGCTATTGCTCACAAAATTTCCTGATTTCTTTCCTTTTATCCATTTTTATATCCTTGACTTTCAAAACTCATTTTGTGTTGTACAAACAAACAAAAATTTATTGCTTTAAGTGTATAGCTAAATCAACTATTGACCATTACAATTACTTTTATTTTTATATTCATTTCAATTTATTACTTAATAACGTTTTGATGAATCAATGGACAGCTTTACGTTTCTTTTGCTTTTGAAAACTTTATATTTATAGTGTACGTTTCTTTTGCATTTCAAAAATTTGAAACATGCTGCCCCATTTAAGCCATTAATTGTTTTAATTATTTTTCTTAATCGACATATAACCGTTGCTTTTTATTATTCCTGGATTTACATCCATACTTTAATCTCTGTTGTTCCATTTATTTCATTTGAAATCTAAATTTATTTACCATTCATTTATACGCCTCTTTCTCTTCCTCTTTTTACGTTATTTCCCTGCTTGCAAGATCTGTTGCCATTCCCATATTTATTTCTTTCCTTTTTGAAATTTAAAACGTATACGTTTTACATTTATTTATTTCTAAACCATCCATTGCCTTTCCTTTAAATCAATCCATTCTCTTCTTATTTGTTTTAATTTATTTCCTCTTTTCACCAACACTCAATCTTTATACATATTTGTTTTAATTCATTTTCTCTATTCATGTGCATTCAATCTTTATACATATTTGTTTTAATTTATTTTCTCTTTTCACTAGCATTCAATGTTTATATACATATTTGTTTCATTTTATTTCCTCTGTTCACCAACATTTAATCTTTATATATTTGTTTTAATTTATTTCCTCTTTCTTTTTTTTTTCTCCTTAAATTATAGTAATAAATTCTTAAATTTCCTCTAGCCATTACTATCTTTATTTCTTGCCACTTTAAACAAAATTTCTTTCCACTCTATCAATGTGAGGCTTCTCTTATAAATACAAATCACTCGTACATACCCTACTCCATATCAATAGATCTTCATCTCCTCTCTTGCGTGTGAAGCTTCTTCTGTTGGTAAATGGCTGCACTAATTTTTTTTCTTCTTATTTCTTTTCTTTTTCTTCTTCTTTTTCCTCCTTTTCTTTTGTTTCCTTATTGTTTATATTGCTTTTGCTTTTCCTTTATTTTAAGCATAACATGCTTCAAGTATATATTTTACATTATAAGTATGTTTATATAGTGCAGCGCAAGTATACATTAAATATAAAGTTATAAACATTTGCATTTGTTCTATGGTTAGTTTTATATGAGTATTTATTGAAATTTGTTTAGTATGACTTTTGAATATACATTGGGTTATTTCATACTGTTTATATATAATATAATATGTTTAGCAGTTTGCATATATGTTACAGCATGTAAGATTTTTATAAAAAAAATGAAAGGTGTTAATTTTATATTGAATTGTTTATAAAAAGGTGTTAATTTTATAATATATATATTGTGGGACAGTATACATTTATAAACATATTAATATACAGTAAGTTATAAAACATAAGTTTGATATATAGGTAGAGTTTGCATGGGTTTAAATTTCCTTCTGTTGTTTAAAATATAGTTGTAGAGTTATTTTGGGGAGAATATATAGTATAATATATTTTAAGTTAGTTTGTGTGTCTGTCCAGAAATGAATTATTATACAAATACAGTTTTATAAGATCTAAGATATGTTGTTTTAAAATGTAAGTTTATACTAGTGATTATATGGGTTAAAATTTGACATTGATATTTTTAAGATGATAAAGAAAGTTTAATGTAAGTGTTAACATGTAAGAAATGCCTGAAGCCTGTTTTAATATTAAAGAAAATACTGGAATTTAAATTGTTAAATTAAGTTGGAGCTGTGCTCTCGCCCTTCTCTTTCTTATAAATATTTTGCGAAAGGTAAATTTATATCAAGTATAAGGTGTGTAGTGTTTCAGCAAATCAAGGAAAGTCGATATTGGTCTTAACAATAATAATGTGGAATGTTGACTTAAATGTTGATTTAAATATGATTATAAAAAAAATTATGTTAATATTGGTTTTAAACATAGTTTTGCAGTTTTCTATTATTTGCATTTGTTTGAAAACGTACGTATGTATATGTAATTTTAATGCGTTTCAAAACTAATATTGGTTAAGAGAGTAATATAATAGAATAATATTTGTATTTCATTTCGGTCTACATAAAGCAGTTTCTGATCTATTTTCATCGATCTCTATTTATCAGTTGTCCATCGTATTCGTGCCAATCTTGCTTCGCTTTGAAAATTTTGTTTGGATTTGTTCGATGTCTAGATCGTGATCCAGCGTAGCTCAATTCTTTGTCCAATCTATCTAGCCTCGAAAGGTGAGAAATCACTCACGATTAACATTCTTTATTTACTAAATTTGATTTCAATTGGGACGACAATTGAAATATGAGGCGGTAGTTATTTAAATTGTTATATATGTTATTATCTGTAACCATTCACTTATGGGATATGACACCATATCCTATTGTTTATATATTTATTTTGATGATATATGCCTGTTGTTATTATTATTTACATATCTGTTATCACTCTGCAAGTTCCCTGTTAGTATAGAAATCACTATGGGTTGAAATGATACATACCCGAACAGACTTTAGAATAGGAGAAAATCGTTATGGGTTGAAATGATAAACCCAAGCGATTTTCATTTAATTGAATTGGGATTACGGGTTGAAATGCTATCCACCCGTGCACATTTAGTATACGGATTGAAATGATAAATATCCGTAACACTTGACCATATGATAAGAAATATATACAGACATCGTTGGTCCATATATATAAATATTTTGAAATTTAATTCATTGTTTTGGAAAGAAATATATGGTCTTATTAAATGTTAATCCTTAAATTTTTTTATATATAAAGGGTAATGATATATAGATTTAATAATATTTAATTTAGTCAAAATTTGATTTAATACATAAATTATGCTAAATATTTATGTAAATTTTATTCAAAAGTATTCTGCAATTTACTAAGACTGGGAGATAAATGTGGGTTTATCTAAATGGTATTTAAATAAGGATTTATTCCATTAAATCAATTTGAAATTTTTGAATGGGAAATTTAAGGTTATGATTTTGTAACTGGATTTTTATTTAAGTGATTTAATGAATATTTCACGTTTAAATAAATTAAAGAAAATATTGAGTAAAATGTAATTTAAGGTTACTTAAATGATATTGTATCTAATGAGGGATTATTTTAAGACTAGATAATAATGAGGTTAAATCGAGATCTATATGGAACTATTAAATTGAACATTTAATTAAATATTAAAGCTTTGAACTATATTGGGATTTAAATGGTTTATTTTGAGATTCGGATATGTATTTGAAATCAGTATAGTTGAATTTATTATTTAGAAACTAAATTGATTAAAAAGTTAGTTTGAAACGTTGAATACTTAAAGTTTTGAAATATATTGAACATAAAGGGTATTTTGTGATATCAAATCTGAATTTCAGATCGATAAAATTGAAGTGGTTATTTTAGAAATTGAGTTGAATTAATAAATTGAGATTGAAATAGATTTAAATGGGGTGGTCGGGTTTATGTTAAACGATTTGTTAAGTTGAGGGAATTGAAATTTCTTTACTGTACAAATTATTTAATATGTAAAAATACTATTTGGGAAGTATAGAGATATTTGAAGTGAAAATGATATTTGGTTTTGAAGTATAAATTAAGTTGAAAAGACTACGGTGTTATAGTGTATATTTCTATCTTTTAGATAGTTCCATGGACCCTTAGAGGATGGTTATCCCAAACATCCTCTAAGTTAATTATATTTCAGTTGATATTTCACTTGAGTTAGATTTATAGATATAAGAATGTTAATCCTGACTCGAGTGTTTTGTGTTTTGCTTTACGCTCGGGTCAGACTGAGAGATACAACATTTGAGACTCATCTTCGAAGTTGGAGCTTTGCTTGAAGATCCAGCTATCTATCCCTTCAGTCATCCAGTTGATTGGTTCAGAGAAGCCATCTGTTGCATTGGAGACTTCATGGCATTTGAACTATTCGGTTGTATTTTATTTCTAACTCTGAGGTATATAGTAGCTTCATGAACTACTATTCTTTATCTATTCCGCTGCATTGTATTACTCTGTGTAAGTGATCTATGATTGATTTATTTACTGTATATTTTAAGTTTTGCCAAATTTTATTTACAATTCGGTATTTTAAATTATTCAAGTCGGACATGTACGGTTTTATTGTCGATTTGAATGGTCCAAAATAGCGGGTCGTTACAGTTGGTATCAGAGCTTTGGCTCTAGGCAAAACTTAGCATATATGGTTAATTTATTTACAGAATCACTTTCGTTCGAGTTGAATCTCTTCCTTTTTGACTCAATTTCCTTTGAGTTTTGGAATGTCCCTCGGTTCTGAAATTCATTCTTGTCTCTTCCTATTTATATTCGTTTGATTCTGGAGTATCCCATAACTCCACCGAATGTTTTGTAAAGGGGGTGAAAACACCTTTACAATTGGCATCGATTCACCGAAGATTCTTGTATCCTCGGTTTACGATGCTGCTATATCTTGATATGCCGAATTCCATCTCTGGCAATCGAATGTTGACTTGTTTTGGAATTCCGCATCGATCATATCCCTGAAGTCACGGTTGACCCGGTTAAGGTCGCCCGCAATTTATAGAAGTATATCCATCTTCTATTTTGTAATTTAATTATCTCATCTTTGATCGAGTCTATCTTCGAATCAGAATTCTATTGATTGGAGTTCCTCTAATTCAAATCTCTATCTTTGTTTTGAAATCCATTCTTAAAATTATTCTTTGAAAATCGAGTATATTTTCATTTTTGAAATTGTTTTATATATCGAAATTATTATTTTGATAATTATGATTTTATTCTATATAAAAAGTGAAAATGTTTTCGATAAGGATTATATACCTATATATAAAACGAATAAGAAATGTTATTCTACATATAAAGGTTTTGAAAGGATTTGAAATTTTGAAAAATTGTAAGAAATTGATTTATATAAAATTGATTTATAACTGTAGAGTTAAATTTGAAATTCGAGAATTGAATTCCGGTATTTTGAAATTAGTTTTAAGATTTTGGTAGATATATAAAAATAATACGATTTAAAAGTATTTTTCGAATAAGAAATGTTTCTAATGAATTTTAATAATTTTGAAGAAATTTCAAAGAAGTTTTCAAGAAAACAGAAGTCCAGAACTCACTTATGTCGCTGGAAAATAATTTCGGTGATGAGTGCACGCATCATCGACATTGATTTTCGAGTTTCAAAGTGGGGGAGAGGCCACTTTAATAGCTTCGCTATGCAAGTGATTTTGTAAAACCTTTTTGATTACAAATTCCGAAGTATAATTTGATATTTTAGAAAGATATAGGTATATATTTTAAAACAGTTTAAAATGAGACCGGTGTTCAGTCCTCGAGTTTCAGATTTAATAATTGGTTTATTGATTTTGATTTTCAAATCTTGAATTTGGAAAATTGATTTCCATAACTATTTTGAATGTTCGAACACTTCCAAATCGAGATTAAATTTTTAAAGCTAAGAAATTTCGAAGAGTACAAAATGTTTGATAAAGCATATAAGTTTTGTTTTGTATGTTAAGTTTGAAACCTTTTGTTAGGTAAATGAATATGACTATTTTGAATTTATACTAATATAATTTAGTTTTAAATGTTTTGAAAAACTATTAGTTTTAAATAATGGTTTTCAGAAAGGAAAATTTGATATTTCAAATAAAAAAATATATACTTTAAAGGGTTTAAAGGGATAATTATAAATTTGGAAACCATTTGAGTATAATTAATTTTGAGAAAATTTTTGGTTTTGAAATTTAATTGAAATTAAAACCAGTACTTATATGGTGATTTTGGAAATGAATTTGTTTGACTTGAATTATTTTAATTCGAAAACTGGGATTATTTTCTAAACCTATTATTATGGGAACTTTGAAATTGAGATATTTAATTTGGAAGAAAATTTGGTGAAATCATATATGATATTGAAATGATTTGAAATTGAGAACCTTATATTATTAAGCACTTGATTTGGGAGTGGTCGAACTTATATAAAATGGATTTGTATAAGTATAAAGTTGATTTGAAATCTATTGATTTGAAAGGTACTCAATTTGGAAAGAGAATTTTATATAATCAAAGTCTATATAAGTATGTTTTGATATACTATTTATTTGGAAAGTATTCAATTTAGAAAGGAATCCTATATATATAGACTTTATATAAGTACGATATTTGAAAGTATTTGGAAAGGTACTATATGATATATATTTTCGAAATAAAGATATGGAAAGTGCCTTCTACTTGATATCCGCTTTGTGGCCACATCGTGGATTCATTCTATCGATATTATTCTCTCTGATTTTTGGTTTTTCGGATGTAATACTCGAGTGTTCCCACCATGGCGTAACCCATGGTTTTTTTTCTCTCGTGAATGCATAGCGCAATTGCCTGGCTGAGTCTTGCCTAGGGGTACGGATTGTTTCCTGGGGGATCCAGGCGTAACCATTGTGTATCCTGCAATCTGTGTAGGTCGCGAATAGTAGCACAAGTGCCTGGCTGAGTCTTGCCTAGGGGTACGGATTGTTTCCTAGGGGATCCAGGCGTAACCATTGTGTATCCTGCACTCTACTAGTCATCATGGCGTAACTCGCAGGGCTGAGAAAGCTTACGGATATGGATTGTTTCCTGGGGGACCCAGGCGTAACCATTGTGTATCTGCGAACCATGATCGGACAAAGGTTTTGGTTTGGTTGTTTTGTTTGGATTGTACTTTCCATATCTGTTTTTTTAAGGTTTTTCAAGTAATTTCACTGGGTGTGGAAACGGGTCTACCAAGTACTTGAAGAATTCTAGCTTTGCGCCTGATCAACGCATGGCCAGAGTCTGCAAGAACGAGGATAAACTTGTTAAAACATCAAGTTATAAAAGTATTTTCGAAAGAAAAATTGGTTTCGATATAAAAGTATTTTATTTATAAAGGTATTTTATTATAAAAGTATTTTCAACAAAGAAATTTTGTATTAATATTTGAAATTTAAATTCTTATGGTTTGAAATAAATTATTCGTGCCCGATTCTATTCTTTTGAATCTACCTCATCTGCTCAGCTTTATTTTTCACCTATATTCCATTTTCGGAATCTACCTTCCTTTCCTTTTTGAATAAATCTTTTAAATATTGCTTATTTGTATACTACATTGTTTTATATAAAATTTTAGTGTTATAAATATTTTTGAAGTTATAAATTAAATAAAACATCTTTAAAGAAAATGATTATTAATTTATTGATAATATTTGAAAGGTATCTTGAGATAAATTAAAATTTTCATAAATTTTGGATTTAATATTTTCAATAGTCTTTGTAAATAGAAGTAATAATGTAAATAATTGTTTGCAAAGGAGTTTGAGAAGTATTAAATATTAAAGAAAATTTAATTTCAAATGAAGTTTTCATAAATAAATATTTTAAATACAAATTTATATAGTTTTAAAATTTATTGTTTATCTTGGCTTTCAATCTATTTTTTTCTGGTTGTTTTATTCTCCTACCTCCTTCCTTTTCGGGGACGAAAAGTTTTGAGTGGGGGAGAGTGTAACGACCCGGAAATTTTTTAACAATTTTTAATTGATTCTATAACGTATTTAATTGAATATTTGTGAAATCTTATAATAATTGAATTTTTAAATAAAATGTTTATATATTTAGAATGCGTATATTTAAATATAGCAGATTGTAAATTTTCAAATAATTTTATGGAAGTTTATTTAATTGAGAAAACGTGCTGTCCAATTCAAGCTATTAATTGCTTTAATTGATTTCTGAATCAGTGCGTAACGGTTTCTTTTTACTACCGTTAAAGATTTCTATTGCTTAATACTTTTCCAATTTAGGTAGACTTTTCCATTCGTAACCATTAATAAATTTGAGATCATCGACTTTGCTTTTATTATTCCTTGTAGTTTCGTGCACTGACTTTACTTTTCCCACTACCCATAATTTTCTCTATACGTTTCTTTTGCAATTGAAGCGTATATTTATATTTATGGTGATGCGTCTATTCTGGTCTCCCTTTATTTTTGTTTTTAACGCTCGAAAGAATCTCAAATCATCAAGCTAGTAGCATCCGTTCCTTCCCTCGCTTTCATAAGGCCTATAATATATAAACAATTTGCTTATAGATCTGAACACAACTTTGTCATCAAATTTAATGTGCCATCCTCTCCCTATTATTTCGGTTCCAACCTTCCTAGTAAATGGCATAAATAAATTTTGGATAAATCATAGCTACGGACTTTTCAAATTTCTTTCATTTTATATTTATTTCCAATTCCTTCATTTGCTTCAAAATTTTTGAACGTGCCTAATCATCTCAGCATGTATATATAATGTAAGCCTACCTTTCCTTAGAAAGCTATCGCTCACAAAATTTCCTGATTTCTTTCCTTTTATCCATTTTTATATCCTTGACTTTCAAAACTCATTTTGTGTTGTACAAATAAACAAAAATTTATTGCTTTAAGTGTATAGCTAAATCAACTATTGACCATTACAATTACTTTTATTTTTATATTCATTTCAATTTATTACTTAATAACGTTTTGATGAATCAATGGACAGCTTTACGTTTCTTTTGCTTTTGAAAACTTTATATTTATAGTGTACGTTTCTTTTGCATTTCAAAAATTTGAAACATGCTGTCCCATTTAAGCCATTAATTGTTTTAATTATTTTTCTTAATCGACATATAACCGTTGCTTTTTATTATTCCTGGATTTACATCCATACTTTAATCTCTGTTGTTCCATTTATTTCATTTGAAATCTAAATTTATTTACCATTCATTTATACGCCTCTTTCTCTTCCTCTTTTTACGTTATTTCCCTACTTGCAAGATCTGTTGCCATTGCCATATTTATTTCTTTCCTTTTTGAAATTTAAAACGTATACGTTTTACATTTATTTATTTCTAAACCATTCATTGCCTTTCCTTTAAATCAATCCATTCTCTTCTTATTTGTTTTAATTTATTTCCTCTTTTAACCAACACTCAATCTTTATACATATTTGTTTTAATTCATTTTCTCTATTCATGTGCATTAAATCTTTATACATATTTGTTTTAATTTATTTTCTCTTTTCACCAGCATTCAATGTTTATATACATATTTGTTTCATTTTATTTCCTCTGTTCACCAGCATTTAATCTTTATATATTTGTTTTAATTTATTTCCTCTTTCTTTTTTTTTCTCCTTAAATTATAGGAATAAATTCCTAAATTTCCTCTAGCCATTACTATCTTTATTTCTTGCCACTTTAAACAGAATTTCTTTCCACTCTATCAATGTGAGGCTTCTCTTATAAATACAAATCACTCGTGCATACCCTACTCCATATCAATAGATCTTCATCTCCTCTCTTGCGTGTGAAGCTTCTTCTGTAGGTAAATGGCTGCACTAATTTTTTTTTCTTCTTATTTCTTTTCTTTTTCTTCTTCTTTTTCCTCCTTTTCTTTTGTTTCCTTATTGTTTATATTGCTTTTGCTTTTCCTTTATTTTAAGCATAACATGCTTCGAGTATATATTTTACATTATAAGTATGTTTATATAGTGCAGCGCAAGTATACATTAAATATAAAGTTATAAACATTTGCATTTGTTCTATGGTTAGTTTTATATGAGTATTTATTGAAATTTGTTTAGTTCTTTTGAATATACATTGGGTTATTTCATACTGTTTATATATAATATAAGATGTTTAGCAGTCTGCATATATGTTACAGCATGTAGATTTTTATAAAAAAAAAGGTGTTAATTTTATATTGAATTGTTTATAAAAAGGTGTTAATTTTATAATATATATATTGTGGAACAGTATACGTTTATAAACATATTAATATACAGTAAGTTATAAAACATAAGTTTGATATATAGGTAGAGTTTGCATGGGTTTAATTTCCTTCTGTTGTTTAAAATATAGTTGTAGAGTTATAAAATTTTGGGGAGAATATATAGTATAATATATTTTAAGTTAGTTTGTGTGTCTGTCCAGAGATGAATTATTATACAAATACATTTTTATAAGATCTAAGATATGTTGTTTTAAAATGTAAGTTTATACTAGTGATTATATGGGTTAAAATTTGACATTGATATTTTTAAGATGATAAAGAAAGCTTAATGTAAGTGTTAACATGTAAGAAATGCCTGAAGCCTGTTTTAATATTAAAGAAAATACTGGAATTTAAATTGTTAAATTAAGTTGGAGTTGTGCTCTCGCCCTTCTCTTTCTTATAAATATTTTGCAAAAGGTAAATTTATATCAAGTATAAGGTGTGTAGTGTTTCAGCAAATCAAGGAAAGTCGATATTGGTCTTAACAATAATAATGTGGAATGTTGACTTAAATGTTGATTTAAATATGATTATAAAAAAAATTATGTTAATATTGGTTTTAAACATAGTTTTGCAGTTTTCTATTATTTGCATTTGTTTGAAAACGTATGTATGTATATGTAATTTTAATGCGTTTCAAAACTAATATTGGTTAAGAGAGTAATATAATAGAATAATATATGTATTTCATTTCGGTCTACATAAAGCAGTTTTTGATCTATTTTCATCGATCTCTATTTATCAGTTGTCCATCGTATTCGTGCCAATCTTGCTTCGCTTTGAAAATTTTGTTTGGATTTGTTCGATGTCTAGATCGTGATCCAGCGTAGCTCAATTCTTTGTCCAATCTTTCTAGCCTCGAAAGGTGAGAAATCACTCACGATTAACATTCTTTTATTTACTAAATTTGATTTCAATTGAGACGACAATTGAAATATGAGGCTGTAGTTATTTAAATTGTTACATATGCTATTATTTGTAACCATTCACTTATGGGATATGACACCATATCCTATTGTTTATATATTTATTTTGATGATATATGCCTGTTGTTATTATTATTTACATATCTGTTATCACTCTGCAAGTTCCCTGTTAGTATAGAAATCACTATGGGTTGAAATGATACATACCCGAACAGACTTTAGAATAGGAGAAAATCGTTATGGGTTGAAATGATAAACCCAAGCGATTTTCATTTAATTGAATTGGGATTACGGGTTGAAATGCTATCCACCCGTACACATTTAGTGTACGAATTGAAATGATAAATATCCGTAACACTTGACCATATGATAAGAAATATATACAGACATCGTTGGTCTATATATATAAATATTTTGAAATTTAATTCATTTTTTTAGAAAGAAATATATGGTCTTATTAAATGTTAATCCTTAAATTTTTTTATATATAAAGGGTAATGATATATAGATTTAATAATATTTAATTTAGTCAAAATTTGATTTAACACATAAATTATGCTAAATATTTATGTAAATTTTATTCAAAAGTATTCTGCAATTTACTAAGACTGGGAGATAAATGTGGGTTTATCTAAATGGTATTTAAATAAGGATTTATTCAATTAAATCAATTTGAAATTTTTGAATGGGAAATTTAAGGGTATGATTTTGTAACTGGATTTTTATTTAAGTGATTTAATGAATATTTCACGTTTAAATAAATTAAAGAAAATATTGAGTAAAATGTAATTTAAGGTTACTTAAATGATATTGTATCTAATGAGGGATTATTTTAAGACTAGATAATAATGAGGTTAAATCGAGATCTATATGGAACTATTAAATTGAACATTTAATTAAATATTAAAGCTTTGAACTATATTGGGATTTAAATGGTTTATTTTGAGATTCGGATATGTATTTGAAATCAGTATAGTTGAATTTATTATTTAGAAACTAAATTGATTAAAAAGTTAGTTTGAAACGTTGAATACTTAAAGTTTTGAAATATATTGAACATAAAGGGTATTTTGTGATTTCAAATCCGAATTTCAGATCGATAAAATTGAAGTGGTTATTTTAGAAATTGAGTGGAATTAATAAATTGAGATTGAAATAGATTTAAATGGGGTGGTCGGGTTTATGTTAAACGATTTGTTAAGTTGAGGGAATTGAAATTTCTTTACTGTACAAATTATTTAATATGTAAAAATACTATTTGGGAAGTATAGAGATATTTGAAGTGAAAATGATATTTGGTTTTGAAGTATAAATTAAGTTGAAAAGACTACGGTGTTATAGTGTATATTTCTATCTTTTAGATAGTTCCATGGACCCTTAGAGGATGGTTATCCCAAACATCCTCTAAGTTAATTATATTTCAGTTGATATTTCACTTGAGTTAGATTTATAGATATAAGAATGTTAATCCTGACTCGAGTGTTTTGTGTTTTGCTTTACGCTCGGGTCAGACTGAGAGATACAGCATTTGAGACTCATCTTCGAAGTTGGAGCTTTGCTTGAAGATCCAGCTATCTATCCCTTCAGTCATCCAGTTGATTGGTTCAGAGAAGCCATCTGTTGCATTGGAGACTTCATGGCATTTGAACTATTCGGTTGTATTTTATTTCTAACTCTGAGGTATATAGTAGCTTCATGAACTACTATTCTTTATCTATTCCGCTGCATTGTATTACTCTGTGTAAGTGATCTATGATTGATTTATTTACTGTATATTTTAAGTTTTGCCAAATTTTATTTACAATTCGGTATTTTGAATTATTCAAGTCGGACATGTACGGTTTCATTGTCGATTTGAATGGTCCAAAATAGCGGGTCGTTACAGCTATAGTTAAAAATATAACCAAAAAAGAAAAAGACGTTCATTAGTAATTATTAGTCAAGATCTTTTCTTGAAATTAAACCAAGCTCTCTTCGTAATCTAATAAAACTAGATTCGAGCAGAGGCTTAGTAAAAATGTCCGCTAATTGATTGTCAGTTTGGACATATTCAAGACATATATTTCCTTTTTCAATATTATCTCGAAGGAAATGATGACGGATATCAATGTGTTTGGTTCTAGAGTGATTCACTGGATTCTTAGAGAGATTTATAGCACTTGTGTTATCACAGTATATAATAGAATTTGATAAATGAATATCAAAATCTTGAAGTGTTTGTTGCATATATAGTACTTGAGTACAAGCGAGAGCCGCTGATATATATTCAGCTTCACATGTTGATAGTGAAACACAATTCTGTTTCTTACTAAACCAAGAGACAAGTGATTTTCCAATAAAATGGCACGTACCACTTGTACTTTTTCTATCCGTTCGCGATCCGCCAAAATCAGCATCACTATATGATACTAATTCAAATGGACATTCTTTTGGATAAAAAAGACCGAAATCTTTGGTATTATTAAGATAACGAATTATACGTTTCACTGCTCGTAGATGTGATTCCTTTGGATCTGCTTGAAAGCGTGCACATAGACAAACACTCATCATTATATCTGGACGACTTTTGTAAGATAAAGAAGAGAACCAATCATACTTCGATATAATTTCTGGTCAACACTCTTACCATTTTCATCTTTTTCAAGATGTGTAGTTGTACTCATAGGAGTTGGTTTACCAGATGTATTTTCTAATCCGAAGCGTTTGATAAGATTTCCACATTATTTTTCTTGATTGATAAAAATACTGTTTGAAAGTTGCTTGATTTGAAGTCCAAGAAAATAAGATAATTCTCCCATATGAGACATTTCGAACTCTTTGGTCATAATACTTGCAAATTCCTTGCAGAGTTTATCGTTTGTTGAACCAAAGATGATGTCGTCTACATATATCTGGATAACTAGAATATCCTTTTGAGAATGTTTAATAAACAAGGTTTGATCGACTTTGCCTATTTGAAATCCTGAGTTAATAAGATAGCTACGTAATCGTTCATACCAAGCACGAGGTGCTTGTTTTAAACCATACAGAGCTTTCTTAAGTTTGAACACATGGTCAGGATATTTTTCATGTACGAACAAAGGAGGTTGTTCGACATAGACATTCTCTTTGATAAATCCATTGAGAAAAGCACTTTTGACATCCATCTGATAAAGTTTGAAAGTATGGTGACAAGCAAAAGATAATAGGATTCTAATAGCTTCTAGTCGAGCAACTGGTGCAAAAATTTCTTCATAATCGATACTTTCTTCCTGATTATACCCTTGTGCTACTAATCTTTCTTTATTTTTGGTGATATTTCCTTGTTCGTCAGCCTTATTTTTATAGACCCATTTAGTACCAATAACTGACTGATCAGTTGGTCTTGGAACAAGTTCCCAAACGTCATTGCGCTCGAACTGATTTAGTTCTTCCTGCATGGCAATGATCCAGTAATCGTCTGTAGCAGCTTCTTTTGGATTCTTAGGTTCGATATTTGAGAGAAAAGCGACATGACCCATTTGATTAAGTTGACTCCTTGTTCTGACATGTGATGTTACTTCACCGATTATATTTTGGGCCAGATGGTCTCTTAATATCCTTGGTGGTGATTGTAACTCACATATTTGAGGAATATTCTCAATAATTATTTCCGAGTCAGAATCAATATTCGAGATAATTGGATTGTCAGTGACTATTGATTCGTCATCATCTGATATAGTGTGAGGATGCTGATAGAATTCATCAAAAGAGACATGAAGTGATTCTTCAATAGTTTTGGTTCGTTTATTAAATATACGATAGGCCTTACTTCGTTCCGAGTAACCGACAAATATTCCTTCATCGGCTTTTGGATCGAATTTGTCAAGCTAGTCTTTCGTATTTAAAATAAAACACTTGGAACCAAAAACTTTGAAGTATGAGATTTTAGGCTTTCTTTTGTTAAATAATTCATAAGGAGTATTCTTGGTAAGAGGTCTTATGGACACACGATTTAAAACATAACAGGCAGTTGCGACGGCTTCTGCCCAGAAATGTTTTGGTAAGGTGGTTCCATTCAATAATGTTCTTGCACATTATTGTAAAGTTCGGTTCTTCCGTTCTACAACTCCGTTCTGTTGTGGAGTTCTGAGAAACGAAAAATTATGATATATACCTTTCTTTGTACAAAAATGTTCAAATTCATTATTTTCAAACTCTCCGCCATGATCACTTCTTATATTTTTAACTTTAATCCCTTTTGATTTTTGAATTCTTTTGACGAAAGATTTGAAATGATCGAAAGTGTCACTTTTATTTTTTAAGAAAATTGTCCATGTGAAACGAGAGAAATCATCAACAATTACAAGCACATATCGACTGAGATTTATTGACTGAACCCTAGTAGGTCCAAATAAATCCATGTGTAGTAACTGAAGTGGTTGTAATGTTGATATGACTTTCTTGGATTTAAAAGATGATTTGGTCAATTTTCCTAATTGACATGCATCACAAATGTTGTTAACTTTAAAACTCATTTTGGGTAGTCCTCTAACTAGATTGTTTTTGGCTAGCTTGTCAATAGTTCTGAAGTTTATATGACAGAAGCGTTTGTGCCACAGCCATGGATCATTATCATTAGCCACAAGACACATATCTGAATTATGATTAATATTCATATTCAGAATATATATATTTCTGTTTCTATAACCTTCGAAAACTAAATTATGGTCTTTATCTAAAATACTACACTTATTATTTGAAAAGGAAATTATAAAACCCTTGTCACATAATTGACTAATACTAAGTAAATTGTGTTTTAAATTTCTAACTAGCATGACATTAGTAATAAGAGGTAAGTTAGATGTACCGCAATTGCTCACATCGCCTTTGCCGATGATATAGCCTTTTGAATTATCTCCAAAAGTGACTGCGCCACCATCTGAGTATGTAATATTTGTCAATAAGCCCTTGTCTCCAGTCATATGCTTCGAGCAACCACTGTCCAATATCCACTTTCCTCTTTTCTTAAGTGGGATCTGCAAAAAATAAAATTAAGTCCATGGTACCCACTTTTTTTGGGGTCCTAAGAGTTAGGTCTTAGGAGTCCAAACCCATACGGGTCTGGTATCCCCTTTATATACATAATTAGCATTATGATGCACAGTATTCATGAAATTTTGAATATATTTGTTCCTAATCAAACTGTTATTTGTTTTAGGAACCCATATTTTGATAGTCTTTGTATTTTTCTTTTGAAATTTCACAACTGGCTTTGGTTTGGAATATAATAAACTAAGATTTCTCTTAACTTCAGTCTTTTGTACTTTCTTCTTTCTTTTATTACCAAGATGTTTCTTGATTTCTTGTTTCTTATATCCCAAACCTTGTTTATCCGAAATAGATTGTGAACTTTCAATGATTTTTGTCAAATTTTCTCGACCTTTGTTAAAGTTAGAAACATTTTGAGTAATGTTATCTAACTTAGTTTGTAAACTAGCCTTTTCTAGATCCAAAATTTTGACTTTTGCCTCAAGCTCATGATTTTTAGTAGTGAGAGCATCATTTTTCTCTTTTTGAGTTTCAATTTCTTGACTCAAAAGAACTAGTTGAGAGTCAACATTAGATGATGATTCTTGAAAATTTTCAAGTTCTTCTTCTAATATTTTCTTCTCGTCTTTTAACATATCTCGTTCAAATTCTGCTCTACTCAAATCTGCTTTGGTTTCTTTTAGCTGTCGTTTTATGTCTTTATATTTGACTATCAATTCAGCATTAATATCAAGCATTTCATGGAATGTAGGAATTTGTACCTCATCTTCTGTTGCCATGAAACATACATTAGCTTGTTCATTTTCCGAATCACTTTCACTTTCTGATGAAGATGAGTCTGAATCATCCCATGTTACTGAGAAGGCTCGTTTCTTTGACTTGTCCTTCTTATATTTGAATTTGTCATTTTCTAACTTCTTCTTTTGTTCTGGACAATCCTTCTGCATGTGCCCCCTTTTGTGGCAATTGAAACATTCTATAGAGGATGATGTTGGTTTATTCGATCCAGATTTCTTTCTGTTATAACGACTGGCTTTTCGCTGTTTTAGGAATTTTTTGAAACCTTTTACTATGAATGCCAGATCTTCGTCTTCAGAATCTGATTCATTTTCATCTTTCTCAGCATGAAATGCTACATTTTTCTTTTCTTCTTTCTGTTCTTTTCTAGCCTGCAAATTCGCTTCATAGGACATTAAATTTCCTATCAATTCATCTGATTTCATGACGGAAAGGTCATTAGCTTCTTCAATTGCTAATACTTTTCCTTCCCATTCACTCGACAGAGAATGTAGGACTGTTGAAACAACATCAAAATCAGAATACTTTTGTCCTAACCCAATAAGTGCATGGTGGATAGTTTGAAACCGTGAATACATATCATTGATTGTCTCATTTGGTTTCATTTTGAAATTTTGAAATTGACTTTTCAGTATGGCTATTTTGGCTTGTTTAACCTTGTTAGTACCTTCATGCATGACTTTTAGCGTTTGCCAAATTTGATATGCAGTAGTGCAGATACTAACACGGTTATATTCATTTTGGTCTAATGCACAAAACAACATATTTATTGCTCTTGTATTTACGGCTGCTGCCGTTTTCTCAGCCGCAGTCCATTCTGAATAATCAGTTGTTGGATTTACTATTTCTTTTTGAGTTGCATTCCAAGCATCATAACTATTTGATTGCATAAAGAATGACATACGTGTTGCCCAATAACTATAGTTAAGACCATTGAAAAATGGAGGTCTTTGTGTCGATTGACCTTCCGTGTAAGTGGTGTTTTGAGTGCTAGTACTTGCGTTATTTGCCATATTACAAGAATATATCAAATAACTGTGCTACGGTTATATGATGACCGTGCTCTGATACCAAATGAAAATGTGGTGTGTACGAGTGCACGTGCTAATATAGTACACACGGATCGTGTAATATGGAATATAATATAAATACGGAACTAGATGATAATAGCAAAGTAAATAAAAATAGAAAAATCACACCAGAGATTTTTATACTGGTTCGGAGCACCGTCCTACGTCCAGTCCCAGACTTCTATCTGGATTTTCACTATTAACTACCTCGCTTCACCCGGAGGAACAGGTTTACAACATCCGAGCAAACGAACGGGATTTCACGCCTCTAATACACTGAGGACTTCAACGCTTGCCTCTTACAACACCGAGGACTTCAACAATGATGAATATAATTGTTTGTTGACGGTATGCGTTCTTGCTAACACAGTTTTGTCACTTGTAGTACAAATTTCCTATAATCTTATCCTCAAAATATGTGAATGATGTTTTGTGAAGATTAAGGAAAGTATATTACTTGTTGAATCAAAAGATATGAAATAATTTCAATGATTCAATAAGCAATTAAAATAATTGAGAGCTTTTAGAATGCAGGAGTAGTAAGATCAGAAATTAGAGTAAAAAGAATATGTTTTCATATTTTTTGAATCAATGATTTAGATGAGTATATATAGAGAAAAATAGTTGTAACTCTTTGTGAACAGTTGCCATTAATAGTTATGATCATTGATGAAAGGTAAGAGATGCAACCATTGGAGAAGGAAGTGTCTTTTGGGAAAGGTTGCCCTCTGTTTAAAAACGGTCGACAGGTCAAAAAAATGACCAGTAGACTGGATTTCAAATATATAGTCGTTATGTGCATGTGTGCACGTTCATTGCGCATATTATACAGAAACGGTCGACGCCTCTTTTACTACCGGTCGACCGGTCTCTGATACTTTGCACAGTGAATGTATAATGCAATTTAAATATATATATATATATATATATATATATATATATTAATTATATTAAAATGCATGATTATTTGAGGATAGATTTTAACAAGTTTATCACTATTACAATATCAAATAATCAACCTATAATCTAGAGTACCATATGTAGCTCTTTTGTGCCTCTTTATAGTCTTGATGTCTTTGTTTTGTCGATCGTCTTTATTTCTTTGTCAGAAATCAAAACCTTCATTGAACCTGTGACTCAACAGACGTGGAATTAGGGTTAAAGATTGCTAAAGTTTGAGGAGGAGATATGAAAAATGATGAATGGTAATGTTTTTCTACCGAGGAGGCAATTTGACCGTTGATTTGTTGGGAAGGAGCAGCTTCGCCTTAGAGTTTGCGACGTTGGGATAGCCAAAGTGGAGGTAGTAAGTCATGATTCATCAGGAGGCCCCGAGGTTGATGATCTTAGGTCCATAGTGAAGAGAAAGCGGCGCGGATTTCGTAGGAACCAAAGGTTTTTGAATCATCGTGTGTAGGGGAGAAATTGAGAGAAATAGTGTACATGTCAATGGATGGTTTATGCATGATGTATCTATGCATTTAGGGAAGATAGATTAGGATTTATAAGGTAATTAGTGAATTAATTTTTCAATTAATTTCGTTTCGTATCTAATTCTTTCTTTTGCATATGAGATCCAATCAAGATGAGGTCTTCGCCGTTGCATTCGTAGTGACATTATTTATGACATAGTGTAGGCTTGGATTAGATTTGGATATTACGAAATTATGATTCAGGTGTGTTGAATTTTAACTCTAAATCTATGTTTCAGTATAAATCCTTGTAATTATATACGTTGAAAAAAGATTACATAGAAGAAGTAGGATATATATAAGAAATTATTCAAATTTGATTTGATTGGTTTGAGTGGATATTCATGATAATTGATCAAGATTCCGTTTACATATGGTGTGATAATCGTATTGGATAGAGTTAGATGGAGTCGATATTAATTTATAACATGGTTATAAATTAATTAAACTCCAGTTTGTAATCATGTTAGCGATAGAAATATTATTATATATTTTATTACAAATATTCGGTGTAATTGATTATCTTGTATACATAAATATTGTGTTATCTTCGTATTGAATAGATTTAAATGGAGTTGATATTAATTTATAACATGGTTATAAATTAATTAAACTCAAATTTATTGTTATATTAATTATAGGAATATTGTTATATATTTTATTACAAATCAGGAGCTAAAAGTACGGGAGTTAAAATAAGTTTCAAGAATAAAATAATTATTTAGACATGTTAAACTTGTATTAAAATGACTTTGAAGTTTATCTGGCCTTGCATTAGTTTATTATGGTGCATTCCAATAATTAACTAACTGTGAATTTTTGTTAAAGCTGATTTGAAAAGTCAGAAATTTCAAAATAAGTATTGTATTATTCAATTGGGTTTGATAAAGGTTGTAAAATGATTTATTTAATTTTTAACCCAAAGAAATGGTTTGTGATGTGTATATTTATCAATGTTTGTATGTATACATGCATGCATGGATGTATGTATGCATGCATGCATGCATGCATGGATGTATGTATGTATGCATGCATGCGTGCGTGCGTACGTGCATGTATTATGTACATGAGCTATATAATATTCATAGACCTTTTTAATAGCTAAACTTGATTTTATTAACAGAATTAAGTGATATTAAACTATGATAGGATTGAATTGGTGTGAATATTATCTTACAAATAAGTTCGAAACTTCTATAAAATAATATGAAGAAGATATAATTATCAGATTGGTTACTTAAGTAGGATGCATTTTTGTTGAATTATTTATATAACTGTACGTGTGATGTTCGTTACTTTGGTTGTGTATTGCTTTCGTGTATATAAATGTGCATGATATGTGTTTATTGTTCCATAAAGTTGGACTGGTTATACACGCACGCACACACAAACTCCTGCATAAATTTTATGTTATGTTATTTATATATGTAAAAATATAGTTCCGGTAGGTCAAACTTGGGGCTATCGAGCGATGCATGGAATATTATATATATATAAATGTGTGTGTGTGTGTGTGATTTAAAGCGTTTATATATAGTTTTGATATGTCCGACTTGGGGCTATTGATTGGGTCAAAGGAATCCATTTTACCAATGAGGCGCATGATCTGCAAAACGTGGTTTCAAAACAAGGGAGGAGAGAGATTGAGATGCCAATCTAAGGTAGGTCATATACTGTTGTGTTGTATAGATGGGTGCTGCGACAGAACCTACATTCCACTTCATTTGAGGTGTTGGTTTTCAAGGGAGTCCACAAGTTAGTTGTGGCTCTCGATAGGCCTCTTTAGTAGCTAATGACAATTCAGTATGACTTATCGCTATACAATATAAGTGTATGTATAGTTTGGTATGCCCGAGTGGGGTTACCGAATAGTAGATGAAATATTATGCAGATGCATAAATATGTGATTCAAGTTATTTTTATATGTATAATTATAGATGCATAATTTGGGTGATTTATAGGTTTGTATGCCTAACTTAGGGCAACTGGGTAGTGCAAGGCACTTTAAGAACGAATCATGATCCATATAGGGGATAGTACTTCGGTGTTGTGTATACATATGGAAAGGATATACATAGGGTAGCTTGAATCTAGATTTTTTATCCATAGATAATTGGATGATATCGATTTGGTGTCCATTGAGACGCATGACCAACAGATGCAATTCTGGAGAAGAAACGAAGAGAGATTGAAATGCCAATCTAAAGTATGTCATATATTTTTGCATTTTATGGATGGGTGCTGCAATAGGACCTACAGGCCAACTTCTTTTGAGATGTTGGTTTTCAGACGAGTCCAAAAGTTTATATGCTCTCAATAGGTCTCTTTGGTTGCTAATGGCAATTCGGGATAGGTGTCTATTATAAATATATGTATTTTGGTTTTGGATATGGAGATGCTATGTTGGTAGCATTATTATATCACTATATTTATTTTGACTTTCAGATGCTTCGATAGGGACCATTGAATCAATTAGTATCTGTAGCAGACTCCTCCCATCAGTAATGATGGGTATCAAATTATTCTCTATTTGTCATTACCGTTATCTTGTGTGTAGCTTATTAGTTAGTTGTTAGTACTATTCTGATATCTATATTACACCTGCATTTGTATATTGCGTTACCTTCAGTACACTGTCATGTATCAGTCACACTATATTAGTTGTGTCGACTCATTGATGATATGAGAAGAGCGGATTATGGTATGATTGCATAAGTTTGAGTTGGGTTTGCTTTACATGTTCATGGGCAGTTCGGATTATCCTTAAGCCACGTTTGTGGACAGGAATTATCATATTTCTATTGTAACCTGTCATTTACATATGTTTTGATATACAATATTCCTCGCACTGTGCTTTATGTTTAATCGATGTTTTATCTTTGTTTGTTTATATCATGAAAACTCTCTAGGACACGATTGAGTAGTTTAGAAGCGGGTGCTTTTCGGGACACTCTTTCAGGATAGCTGAAGAAAAGTTGATACTTTGGATATATATTTGATATTATGGTAGTACATTATGTATATGCTATTTATATATTAGACTTCTTATTTTAGGTATTGTATTCTAATATTTATTTAACAGTTACTTCCATCAGTACAGTCTCTTGTATATTTTATCTTGTTATGTCCATGTATTTTCAATATATTATATATTATCATTCCGCTGTGAGATTCGATCACTATGCCCTGGTTTAATGTCTTTTTTTTATTTTACACCAACAAGCTATTGGTGTTCGAGATTAGACATATTCATTTGACATTGATTCAGGGTATTAGAAAGGGTGGGCCGTCAAAAGTATAACAACACTGATGCTGGAGCTGGGCATAGATATCAACGAACAACACACTCACTATGGGCATGAGTTTCATTAGTACCCTCGCTTAGTCCTAGCGCATATTTAGTTCTTTCAAAGCTATCCTCGAGTGAGGGTATCGTTATGAGGATTTTTTAAATAATATAGATTAAGTAATAGAAATTATATCTTGATAAATTTCAATTATCTTTCATTCCAGATTCCTAAACCTTAAATCTTCAACCTTGTTGATAAGAATTGATGTTTGAATTATGGATTTAGTCAACACTGGCTGTTTTTTAATAAGGAGCACCCTCGGCGACAATGGACATGGGTGTTTCTATCACTCAAGCTCACAGCAATGAAGGCTATTGTTTCCTTCCACGCCTGCTATAGGCAAGATGTTGTTTTCATCTAGGCCCATGACAATCGATGGTGACTTGAGTGCTGTTTTATTATTTTCAAGTCTGATTGTGTTGTATTTAAGAAAATGTGGTTTGTACAAGAAGGTTAGCGAAGTGGAAATAGAATGCTCCTTTGGTGTAATTGAAAATACTGAGGTACTTAAAGGAAACACATTTATAAGTGTAAAGAGAGTACAAAGAAATATAATTTGGAGAGAACATGAGAAAATGTATTCCTAGTACATATGGAAATTTCTAAATAAATCTGATTCTTGCTTTAAGCCAGAAAAAAAGAAGAGGAAGAACGGGAAGCATGAATAGTCCAACATGTCCAAAATTCTGCTCTTGTATTTATTTAAATACAAGATTGAGCTCTTTAGGCATCCAAATTTTTTCTCTTCTTTTGAGGCAGGTTCAGGCTTTAGTTAAATATAATATTTTTAGGACCAAATTTATTTTTTACACCAACAAAAAGGTCCATAAATATTTTAAAATTTGAAAATTAGAAGGAGTGTTAAGAGCGAGAAAAATGTCAATGGATGTATTTTTTTAAAACAAAAAAATTATGACTATGAAATGAATAGTTTGGCTATTAGAGTGAATGGACATGACTGCTGTAATGGAAATAACCATTAGTTGCCTATAAATAGGCCTCCAAGTTCCAAAATGAAAATCACTTTTATTCTCCACTCCGAGTTATTTGTCTTCTCTCTGACCTTTGCTTTATTTCTAGAAATTAAATCGAGTTCATAATACTATAATTTACAGTCCCAATGACATTCTTAAGATAGTTGGGATCGAACTACAATAGTGCAACCATGGTAGGCCAAAGAGTTAAATATTTGGGCTCCACTCTATCTTGAGAGATGGCTTTCCTAAATTATACGCACCCGATTGTTTCATCAAATGGTGATGATGACAAATTACACCATATTGGGTGCCTTGGAGCGAACGTCGACAATCAAAGTGCAGACATTGTCTAAAGTTGGTACCATATAAAAGAAATACCACTAACAATCTTAAGATGCATTTTTGACAATGACACCACATAGTTTGAAAGGGTTTGGTTCTTTACCAAACTAGAGAGGTTCAAAGAAGTCTATTTTTTTGTTGGCAAAAAATGCATTTCTTATTGGTGGGACTAAAAAGTTATATTTGTGTTAATGAAGCCTAAATCAGAAAAGAATGATGATGAAACAATGGCACAAACTAGAGTTTGAAATGAAATGGGAACATGACGACTATATGTGAAAGGAAAATCTACAATGCTACGTCGGATGCACTGTTCAGTATGTCCTACAAGAAGGCGAGCGCAAAGGAAGTTTGGGATGTATTGGAGTCCAAGTTGGAGAACAGACCTGATAAGATATTTCTTACCACTAATTTTTAGTTATAAGGTGACTGATGCTACGCTAGTAGTAGAGCAATTCAATGATATTATGCACATCCTAAACCAGCGCAATCAGCCTAATATGAGTATAGATAAGAAAATCAAAGTTTCATCCATATAGGCAAATTCCCCCATGTTGGAAAGATCAAAAGAAAGTCCTAAAACACTAGGAAGAAAAGAGTCTGGATAGCATTGCACAATATTTCTTATTGAAGAATAACTAAGTAGAAAGAAAACTCTAAATAACCATTGTATTCAAATGTCCACATGATGATGGAAACAAAGACTAATGAAACCTTGGAAAACTCTTTTTAATCTAAAGAGGAAATTCCATAGTTACAAAAACTAAGGCCAAGAAAATGAATGCTTGTTTCATTTATATAAAAGCTATCACTTTAAAAGGGATTGTTAGTTTCAAAAGAAACAAAATCATCGAAGGAACGCTCTGTGGCTATAATCTCTGAAATCAACATAATTGAAAGAGAAAATTATTAATGGATCAACTCTGATGCTATTAAGTATTATGCAATAACAAGAGTCTATTCAGGAAACTTAAACTGACTAAGGATGTAACAACCCTATATTTTGTAATTATTTTATTGTATATTTTAATTATTTTTAATGTAAGATTTTGATTTAAAAACTTATTTTACTTATTTGAAATAATTAAATTTATTATTTAAATATAATCTTGATTTTTATATGAGTTATAATTCCAAAATTTTGTAAGTTGAAAATTTGCCTAAAATGCTGATTTTGGTCAAAATAGTCAAACTGTGACTTTCAACTTAAAATTTTAAAAGTTTAAAATTTTAAAATTTTCTTTTATTATGAAAGTAGATAAAATTATAAGAACACCACTTTTCGTTTCGTTGAATTTGGATGTAAATTGTGAAAGTTATACCCTTTACAATATTGTGCGTATATAGGGTTATTTAACAATGACTATTTTAAATTGTATAAATTACTTCTTCTTCGTTATATTTTATTTTAATATGTGATAATATGTTTTATTATGTATATTTTGACCTTTAAATATTTTTAAATGATAATGGAATTTTTCCAAAATTTACTGTATTTATTTCCTATTTTTAACAGCTGTTTTCTAATTTTCTGCCATTTTCTTCATATAAATTATATTTAATAAATTTTTTTTTGTGAATGC
The DNA here is from genome assembly GCA_030765085.1 of Allium cepa. Classification (NCBI taxonomy): domain Eukaryota; kingdom Viridiplantae; phylum Streptophyta; class Magnoliopsida; order Asparagales; family Amaryllidaceae; genus Allium; species Allium cepa. The sequence goes on from CM060943.1 coordinate 459,561,226, forward strand.
ACTTTTATTTTTTTTGTTATTTTTTTTGTTACAAATATTTTACAATTCCATGAAGATTTTCTAAAGTTCATTTGGATTTATTTCTAATTTTAAAGCCCAGTCTACAATTTTAAGCCATTTTCTTATTTTAATTATATATAATTAAAATTTATTTATTTATTTTATGCACTCACTTTTATTTGCTATGTTTTACTTTATTTTATTCATTTTGCATGTATTTAAATTTAAGTAAATTTTTCCAAAGTGTATTGAAGTTATTTCTAATTCTTAAGTCTAGTTTTCATTTTTCTGTGCTATTTTTCTTATTTAATCATATCTAATTAATATTTAATTTTTAATATTTTGTTTATCTGTTATATTTTCGAATTTTAACTGAGATTTTAACTATTTTCAGTTATTTGGATGTATATAAATATATATGATAAATTTGAAAGGGTTAAGAGCTAAGAAACAGAAAAAACGTTTTATCCGTTTCTTTTGCAGTTTCTTCTGTCATTAATACATCAATTCATCTTAGCCATTCCTTTCCCCATCCTTTGCAGCCTACTTCCTCTTGTCATTCACGAATTTTTGAAGCCCCAAAACCCTAAAAATCATGGCCTCCACCTTGAAGAAAAAAAAAATTAGGTAAATCCCTATCTTCTTTCTACTTTTCTTACTTTTCTATGTAATTTTGCCTTGTTTCTCTTCTAAGTTTGGATCGGCCTCTTCTCCATAGCCGCAGCCACAAACTCCTACATCTCTTCCATGCCTCCAGCACCATCTACTCCACCAACCATGACCATGGCCGAGCAATCTATGGTGGCCAAACCCTTCAAATTGTAACCTACATGCCTAAAAACAATGTTTTTGACCATTGTTGCCTCATTCCCTTCATCTCTACTTGTTGCCTTGCCTATATGATGTTAAACCTGACCTACATGATGTCATACCTGAGTCAAAGCATCATCATAGACAAGTATAAGTGTCCCTTAGGCCAAGCATTGAAGTGGTTGAAGCAAGGTCCAATCTATCTTGTTCATTTCGCTTTGTATTTCAAAATTTGTTTCAATGTTATTTTATGTTGAATGTTTATATATTGTGTGGTTTGTTTTGCTTTGGGTTGATGATACAAAATCATATCTTGGCTATCTTTCAACTCAAATCAAAAGTCGTGAAATTGTACTTGTCGTGCCTTTGGAGTCGTGCTTGTACGTTGTTTTGGTCTCTAGCTTTGGAAAAGGTGAGTCTTTCTCACTCTGACATATATACTTATGAAAAGTGGATTGATGACAAGTGTTTAGTAATGTAAAATGTTTATGCAAGTTAATGATGATCATATGATATGCTATGCCATGTTATTTCCATGTTATTACCATGTTAAAACTGTTAATTTTCACCTGACATCTGATATATGACTGTATATTGTGATATTGACTTTGTTTATATTATTTCTGTATATGATCACACTGTAAGTTCCCTGTTAGAAAAATGTTATGGGCTGAAATGATAGGACTGAGTTATTTTACTTATTTATTTAAACTTGGGATTGCGGGTTTGAAATGATAGAACCCGGATTTTTACCTTTTAAACTGCGGATTGAAATGATACATATCCTTATCACTTGACCTAGGTTAGAAAACTATATACAGACCCGTGGTTATTCTATAAAGTGCTTTGAATATTTTAAGTATTTTAAAAATATAAAATTACAAAATTTGATTTAAATAGATTTTGAAAGGTTTTAAAATAAATAAATTATGATTTTTCTATGTGTTAAAAATGTAATTTATGAATGGATTAACTGGATTTTGAAATATAACTTATGTTTGAAATTTGGAATTTTGACTAAAAATGATATTTAAGTTACATGAATAAAATGGAATTTTATTTTATTTGGAAAATGGTAAATATGATAAATTGATTTATATTTGAATTTAAGTGATTTATTAAAGAATTATTGATTTTCTATAAATTTAAGTGGTTGAATAAATGACTGTTGAAAATGAAATTTTAAAATATAACTTGACTTGAAAATGTGAAATTTGAGTTTTAACTAAAGATGTTAAATTAATTAAATAAACTGGAAGTTTAGTTAAATTTGTGAAATGGTAATATAAATCTGAAACATATAGGTTTAATTTATGAAAGAAACGTATAGGTTTTAATTTATGAAAGAAACGTATAGGTTTTAATTTATGAAAGAAACGTATAGGTTTAATTTATGAAAGAAACGTATAGGTTTTAATTTATGAAAGAAACGTATAGGTTTAATTAATGAAAGAACGTATGGTGTTCTAATTAATGATAGGAACATGTAAATTCCTAATTAATGAAAGAAAGGTATAAGTTTTAATTAATGAAAGAAACGTATAAGTTTTTAATTAATGAAAGAAACGTGTAAAGTCCTAATTAATGAGAGAACATGAAAGTCTTAATTAATGCAAGAACATGTAAAGTTTTAATTAAGAAAGAACATGTAAAGTTTTAAGTAGTGTGGTATTGATTTAAATTAATAAATGTTCATTATTGTAATAGGAATATAAAATTTAAAACGTATATTTGACACGTAGATTTTAATCAATGTAATGGTGTATTTTAAATTGATTAAAATGATAAATGTTACTTACTGTAATAATAAAATGTAAGTTGATAACGTACATTTGATAAGCAAGTTTTAATTTATGTGAATGGCATACTTTAAATGATTAAAATAATAAAGTTTCTTTATTGTAATAATAATGTAAGTTAATAAGGTGCTTTTAACTTAACATTAGAATTTCGGTTTAAATTGTATATTACAGTAAGAAAGTTTATTTAACTATAAGGCTATGATAAATTGACATGTTAAAATTTTAAGCTTATCAATACTTTGATTATATACAATGTAAAGTGGAAAGTAGTACATTTCCAAAATGCTATGATTCCTCAAGGTAACATTTCCAAAATGCTATGATAATTTAAAGGAATATTTCAAGTTTAATAAATTTAAAGAAATATTCAATGATTTGAAAATTTGGGTTTTATTTGAATGATATAATATTGAATTATTTTTGAAATGGAAATGATACAATTGTGATATTGTTTTGAAATGAGTATGATATTTTGGTCTTGAAAGTATAAATTATTTGAAATAAATATCCATGGGTTATAAGAACGATTGGTTGTTAAAGAGACCGGGATCAGATATTGTCTTATAGCCGGACAATACCGAAAACCACTTTAACAACTGTGTACGCGGTGGAGATTCCAGAATGAAGTAGGATGGTGGCGACGTTCTCGAGGTATGTTACGTGGACCCAACTCCCGTGAGTTGGCATATATGACTTAAACAGGAGCTATACCGGGCTACAGAAAGGGTCGCACCCTTTCATCGAGCATGCTCCATCGGAATCTATTCTATTATTTTGTGATTCGATTCGGTGGCGCCACTTTGATTCGAGGGTATTGTTCGAGGTGGGCGGAAGCTGCTGGCTTGCCGTCACCACCGGTCCAGGAGTGCAAACGGTGTATCCACCCTGGCATTTCCTCGTGTGCCGTGTCATATCCTTATATCGAGCCCACTACGATTTTGGTTTTAAAGATCCGACCGCGTTAAGGTTCACCATCCCCTTAACGCTATTTTCTATATGATTATACTTTACTGATTAGACACTACCGTATATAGCGTATATTACTACATAGTAAATAGTTTAACGAATCCTTAGAGGATGGGCGGTCCCAAGCATCCTTTAAGTTACCGATGCATTTTATTACTGTTCACTTGAGTTGATTTACAGTTTATAAGTATTTATGTCCTGACTCGAGGGTTTTCTGTTTTGCTTTACGCTCGGGTCAGATTGAGTGAGTTAGCAATCCAGATTCACCTTCGGCGTTGGAGCTTTCCTTGAAGATCCAGCCACCTATTTTGTTTCAGTATCCAGTGGTTCAGTGATGTATCTGATTTGTACCTGATGTATCATGTTACTCTTCTGTTGTATCTTACTTAACTCTGATGTATCTCATATTTATATAGTAGCTTCATGAACTACTATCTCTTTTTCTTCCGCTGCATTTTCTTTATACTCTGTGTCTGTGATCTGTGATTTTTATTTACTGTATATCCTGAGATTTACCAAATTTTTATTTACAACGCGGTATTTTAAGCAATTCAATTCCGGCATGAGTGTCTACCTATATACTTATAATGGATGCGAATGGTTGAAAATACCGGGTCGTTACAGTTGGTATTAGAGCTTTGGTAGCTCTAGGAAAAGCTCAGCATATAGAGTGAATGTATTTACAGAATCACTTTCATTCGAATTTGAATCTCTTCCCTTTTGAATCGACTCCTTTGAATTTTGGAACGTTCCCTGCGGTTCCAAAGTCCATTCTTATTCCCCGCTATTCATCTTCATTTGATTCTGGAGTATTCCACAACTCCACTTCGAATGATCTTTATAGTGAATTGGCGGTCCCGCCAATCTCAAAAATTTTCTTGTAAGAGGGGTGAAACTACATTACAACAGCATCGATTCACCAAAGATTTTATATCCTCGGTTTAGATGCTAGTATCTCCTATTATCCCAAACTCTAACTCTTGAGATCAAACGTAGATTTACCTCAGAAAATCCACTTCGATCTTATACTTTAAGTCACGGTTGACCCGATTAAGATTACCCGTGATTTATTTTAGCTTATCCACCTCCCTACTCTGTATTTAATCATCTTGTCTTTTGTTTCCAACATATTTTCAAACATTTTGAATTGTATTTGTCAATCTATATTTTTTTTATTGTGTTGTTGGAGTTGTTGATGTTGATTTGGGTTTCCGATCGATTCATCTGATCAACTCTATCTATAGGATTTCCAAAACACTTTGACGGAACAAACTGACACAATATTATTTTGAAAATTTGGTTAATGAAATAAATTGTGATATAAGTAAATTTATGGAACTTAATAAATTGATTTAAACTAATCATTTGAAATGACAATACCTGATTTATCAATTATAGTTCTATAAATGAATTTATAAATAATTTTTTTTAAGTTGATTTCGGAACTTAAATGAATTTAGAAAAGAAATTTGAGAATATAATTTTCGATAGTTTCAAACCTTGTGTTTAATGTTTTAAAAGGTTATATTATTTAAAGTATTTCAAAATAGAAATTTGTTTCCAAAGAATTTTAAGTTTAAAATTAGCGCTCTTCTCATTGTCGTTGGGAAAATAACTTCGGTGATGACTGCAGCATCATCGACGTTCATTTTCGAGTTTCGAAGTGAAGAGACTGTTCTGTAGTCTTGCTACAGCTTTGTTTTGGGAAATCAAATTTATTTGAATTTCTAAAATATGACTTGATTTATAATAATATAGACATATGACTAAAATTTTATTTGATAAACTATGTACATACATTTAGTTATCTCTAAATGGTTTGAAGAAATCGAAAATTTAAATTCTTAAATTCTATTTTAAAGAATAATTTCAAGTATAAAAAGAAAATCAAATTTTTTGAATAAATGATTTAAGCTTGAAATGATTGAATTGGAAAGTTTTATTTGTATAATACAATTGCATTCAAATATAACTTACCTTAATTTCAGAAGTTAACAATGTAATTTGGATAATATAAAATATAAAATATTTTATAAATAAAATTTGAGTGGTTATAATAAATGTTATACACTTAAATTTTAATTATAAAATGATTAACAGAGGTAAATATAATAAAGGGTAATTGAATAACTTACAATAAAATGATGTTAAAAGAACTAAGAATAAAAGAAAGCAGTTATGATAAGTGTAAGTATATTGAACATGAGTGATAAATATACTGAGAGGAATAAATTTAATTTTATTAGGAATAAAGAAGAATAAAATTTATTAAATACATTGTGAGTGTAATAAATGATTATTTTTCTAACCTAAGGTTTTAAAAAAAAATTGTTAATTTAAGATGATTGGATAATAAGATAATGAAATTTGAGATAGTTAAGATTTATGTAACTTGTGTAAAAGTTTATTTTCTATTTAAGCTGAAATCTCCATGCTTTCAAATTCATTTCCTTATTTTGTTTTTCAAACTATCTTTTGGTTGTTCTTATCATCCTTATCTTGCTATAGACTGGTATATGCATCTTTCTATGATCTTTCTGTTTAGAAATCTTTCTATAATCTTTGATAATCTGCACCTTGTAAAACTTACCTATAACAACAGTTATCAGGTATAACTTCAATCTTCTTGTTATCTTATCTTAATCCTATTTCACTCTATCTTTTCTGTGCCCTTCCATACCTCATTCCTTTTCGGGGACGAAAAGTTTTGAGTGGGGGAGAGTGTAACAACCCTATATTTGTAATTATTTTATTGTATATTTTAATTATTTTTAATGTAAGATTTTGATTTAAAAACTTATTTTACTTATTTGAAATGATTAAATTTATTATTTAAATATAATCTTGATTTTTATACGAGTTATAATTCCAAAATTTTGTAAGTTGAATATTTGCCCGAAATGCTGATTTTGGTCAAAATAGTCAAACTGTGACTTTCAACTTAAAATTTTAAAAGTTTAAAATTTTAAAATTTTCTTTTATTATGAAAGTACATAAAATTATAAGAACACCACTTTTCGTTTCGTTGAATTTGGATGTAAATTGTGAAAGTTATACCCTTTACAATATTGTGCGTATATAGGGTTATTTAACAATGACTATTTTAAATTGTATAAATTACTTCTTCTTGGTTATATTTTATTTTAATATGTGAAAATATGTTTTATTATGTATATTTTTACCTTTAAATATTTTTAAATGATAATAGAATTTTTTTCAAAATTTACTGTATTTATTTCCTATTTTTAAAGGCTGTTTTCTAATTTTCTGCCATTTTCTTCATATAAATTATATTTAATAATTTTTTTTTTGTTAATGCACTTTTTTTTTTGTTATAAATATTTTACAAGTCCATGAAGATTTTCTAAAGTTCATTTGGATTTATTTCTAATTTTAAAGCCCAGTCTACAATTTTAAGCCATTTTCTTATTTTAATTATATATAATTAAAATTTATTTATTTATTTTATGCACTCACTTTTATTTGCTGTGTTTTACTTTATTTTATTCATTTTTCATGTATTTAAATTTAAGTAAATTTTTCCAAAGTGTATTGAAGTTATTTCTAATTCTTAAGTCTAGTTTTCATTTTTCTGTGCTATTTTTCTTATTTAATCATATCTAATTAATATTTAATTTTTAATATTTTGTTTATCTGTTATATTTTCGAATTTTAACTGAGATTTTAATTATTTTCAGTTATTTGGATGTATATAAATATATATGAGAAATTTGAAAGGGTTAAGAGCTAAGAAACGGAAAAAACGTTTTATCCGTTTCTTTTGCAGTTTCTTCTGTCATTAATACAACAATTCATCTTAGCCATTCCTTTCCCCATCCTTTGCAGCCGACTTCCTCTTTTCATTCACGAATTTTTGAAGCCCCAAAACCCTAAAAATCATGGCCTCCACCTTGAAGAAAAAAAAATTAGGTAAATCCCTCTCTTCTTTCTACTTTTCTTACTTTTCTATGTAATTTTGCCTTGTTGCTCTTCTAAGTTTGGATTGGCCTCTTCTCCATAGCGCAGCCACAAACTCCTACATCTCTTCCATGCCTCCAACACCATCTACTCCACCAACCATGACCATGGCCGAGCCATCTATGGTGGCCAAACCCTTCAAATTGCAACATACATGCCTAAAAACAATGTTTTTGACCATTGTTGCCTCATTCCCTTCATCTCTACTTGTTGCCTTGCCTATATGATGTTAAACCTGACCTATATAATGTCATACCTGAGTCAAAGCATCATCATAGCCAAGCATAAGTGTCCCTTAGGCCAAGAATTGAAGTGGTTGAAGCAAGGTCCAATCTATCTTGTTCATTTCGCTTTGTATTTCAAAATTTGTTTCAATGTTATTTTATGTTGAATGTTTATATATTGTCTGGTTTGTTTTGTTTTGGGTTGATGATACAAAATCATATCTTGGCTATCTTTCAACTCAAATCAAAAGTCGTGAAATTGTGCTTGTCGTGCCTTTGGAGTCGTGCTTGTATGTTGTTTTGGTCTCTAGCTTTGAAAAAGGTGAGTCTTTCTCACTCTGACATATATACTTATGAAAAGTGGATTGATGACAAGTGTTTAGTAATGTAAAATGTTTATGCAAGTTAATGATGATCATATGATATGTTATGCCATGTTATTTCCATGTTATTACCATGTTAAAACTGTTAATTTTCACCTGACATCTGATATATGACTGTATATTGTGATATTAACTTTGTTTATATTATTTCTGTATATGATCACACTGTAAGTTCCCTATTAGAAAAATGTTATGGGATGAAATGATGGGCCTGAGTTATTTTATTTATTTATTTAAACTTGGGATTGCGGGTTTGATAGAACCCGGATTTTTACCTTTTAAACTGCGGATTAAAATGATACATATCCGTATCACTTGACCTAGGTTAGAAAACTATATACAGACCCGTGGTTATTCTATAAAGTGCTTTGAATATTTTAAGTATTTTAAAAATATAAAATTATGAAATTTGATTTAAATAGATTTTGAAAGGTTTTAAAATAAATAAATTATGATTTTTCTATGTGTTAAAAATGTAATTTATGAATGGATTAACTGGATTTTGAAATATAACATATGTTTGAAATTTGGAATTTTGACTAAAAATGATATTTAAGTTACATGAATAAAATGGACTTTAATTTTATTTGGAAAATTGTAAATATGATAAATTGATTTATATTTGAATTTAAGTGATTTATTAAAGAATTATCGATTTTCTATAAATTTAAGTGGTTGAATAAATGACTGTTGAAAATGAAATTTTAAAATATAACTTGACTTGAAAATGTGAAATTTGAGTTTTAACTAAAGATGTTAAATTAATTAAATAAACTGGAAGTTTAGTTAAATTTGTGAAATGGTAATATAAATCTGAAACGTATAGGTTTAATTTATGAAAGAAACGTATTGGTTTTAATTTATGAAAGAAACGTATAGGTTTAATTTATGAAAGAAACGTATAGGTTTTAATTTATGAAAGAAACGTATAGGTTTTAATTTATGAAAGAAACGTATAGGTTTTAATTTATGAAAGAAACGTATAGGTTTAATTAATGAAAGAACGTATGGTGTTCTAATTAACGATATGAACATGTAAATTCCTAATCAATGAAAGAAAGGTATACGTTTTAATTAATGAAAGAAACGTATAAGTTTTTAATTAATGAAAGAAACGTGTAAAGTCCTAATTAATGAGAGAACATGAAAGTTTTAATTAATTCAAGAACATGTAAAGTTTTAATTAAGAAAGAACATGTAAAGTTTTAAGTAGTGTGGTATTGATTTAAATTAATAAATGTTCATTATTGTAATAGGAATATAAACTTTAAAACGTACATTTGACACATAGATTTTAATCAATGTAATGGTGTATTTTAAATTGATTAAAATGATAAATGTTACTTACTGTAATAATAAAATGTAAGTTGATAACGTACATTTGATAAGCAAGTTTTAATTTATGTGAATGGCATACTTTAAATGATTAAAATAATAAAGTTTCTTTATTGTAATAATAATGTAAGTTAATAAGGTGATTTTAACTTAACATAAGAATTTCGGTTTAAATTGTATATTACAGTAAGAAAGTTTATTTAACTATAAGGCTATGAGAAATTGACATGTTAAAATTTTAAGCTTATCAATACTTTGATTATATACAATGTAAAGTGGAAAGTAGTACATTCCCAAAATGCTATGATTCCTTAAGGTAACATTTCCAAAATGCTATGATAATTTAAAGGAATATTGCAAGTTTAATAAATTTAAAGAAATATTCAATGATTTGAAAATTTGGGTTTTATTTGAATGATATAATATTGAATTATTTTTGAAATGGAAATGATACAATTGTGATATTGTTTTGAAATGAGTATGATATTTTGGTCTTGAAAGTATAAATTATTTGAAATAAATATCCATGGGTTATAATAACGATTGGTTGTTAAAGAGACCGGGATCGGATATTGTCTTATAGCCGGACAATACCGAAAACCACTTTAACAACTGTGTACGCGGTGGAGATTCCAGAATGAAGTAGGATGGTGGCGACGTTCTCGAAGTATGTTACGTGGACCCAACTCCCGTGAGTTGGCATATATGACATAAACAGGAGCTATACCGGGCTACACAAAGGGTCGCACCCTTTCATCGAGCATGCTCCATCGGAAACTATTCTATTACTTTTGTGATTCGATTCGGTGGCGCCACTTTGATTCGGGGGTATTGTTCGAGGTGGGCGGAAGCTGCTGGCTTGCCGTCACCACCGGTCCGGGAGTGCAAACGGTGTATCCACCTTGGCATTTCCTCGCGTGCTGTGTCATATCCTTATATCGAGCCCACTACGATTTTGGTTTTAAAGATCCGACCGCGTTAAGGTTCACCATCCCCTTAACGCTATTTTCTATATGATTATACTTTACTGATTAGACACTACCGTATATAGCGTATATTACTACATAGTAAATAGTTTAACGGATCCTTAGAGGATGGGCGGTCTCAAGCATCCTTTAAGTTACTGATGCATTTTGTTACTGTTCACTTGAGTTGATTTACAGTTTATAAGTATTTATGTCCTGACTCGAGGGTTTTGTGTTTTGCTTTACGCTCGGGTCAGATTGAGTGAGTTAGCAATCCAGATTCACCTTCGGCGTTGGAGCTTTCCTTGAAGATCCAGCCACCTATTTCGTTTCAGTATCCAGTGGTTCAGTGATGTATCTGATTTGTACCTTATGTATCCTGTTACTCTTCTGTTGTATCTTACTTAACTCTGATGTATCTAATATTTATATAGTAGCTTCATGAACTACTATCTCTTTTTCTTCCGCTGCATTTTTTTTATACTCTGTGTCTGTGATCTGTGATTTTTATTTACTGTATATCCTGAGATTTGCCAAATTTTTATTTACAACGCGGTATTTTGAGCAATTCAATTCCGGCATGAGTGTCTACCTACACACTTATAATGGATGCGAATGGTTGAAAATACTGGGTCGTTACAAAGGAGGAAAACTATCCATATATGGGAAAATCAGCAAAAGCAACGGTCAAAGAGAAGGGACGGTAAACTTGAGGTTCACATTTGAAAAAAATTTGAATTTGAAAATTGTATTTTATGTACCTAAAATTCGAAAGAAACTTTTGTTTGGTAGTATATTAAATAAGTTTGGTTTGAAATAATGTTTTGAGCCAAATAACTATGTGCGGACCAAGGGCGGTGTGTTTGTAGGAAAAGAGTACTCGAGTGATGGTATATTTAAACTAAATACAAATAAAATTAGTGCTTATACTTATATCATTGATTCGTTTTCTCTATGACATAGTAGATTATGACATGTTAGAATTAGATGTATGCATAATATGATTGCATTGGACATGATCCCTAAATACGTTAATAACTTTAATGATCAGTGCAGAGTATGCTCTTTGGCAGGAATAAGTAAAAAACCATTTCCCATATAATGTTTTAGTAGCACTAGATTACTACAGCAAGTTCATAGCGTTGTATGTGATATGTACGGTATACATACTAGAGAAGGAAAGGAATACTTGTCGCTTGTATAGATGATTACTCTAAATTCCTCTATGTCAATCTTATGGATGCTCTTGATGAGGTATAAAATTCATTTATAATTTATAAAAATGAAGTAGAAACTGAATATGATTTTAAAAGTAAAAATGTTAGATTTGATAGATGAGAAGAATATCACTTTCCTTCCTATTATGAATATGTAGGTATAATCCATGAGACATCCTTCGCACGCACTCTACAATAGAATGGAGTAACCGAATGGAAAAATCAGACTCTTATAGAAATGGTTAATGAAATGTTATGTAATTTTGGTCTAAAAACTAGTTTCTAAGGAGAAGCATTATTAACTTCATGTTATATATTAAACAGAGTACCTCATAAGAAAATCAATGTCACTTCATATGAACTTTAAAGAGAAAGAAAGCAAAACCTGGACAACTATAAAGTCTGGGGTTGTAGAAGATTTCCGGGGTACATGAACCTAAAATCATAAAATTATGAAAAAAAGCCATTGAGTGTATTTTCATAGAATATGCTCATCATACAAGGACTATAAGTTTTTCATCATAAAACCTAGTAACTCGGTTGAGGTAAATACGATAAAAGAATTAAGCTATGCAGTATACTATGAAAATAGATTCATATTTATTTCATTGAGTCCTTCTGTTCATGAAACACTGGAGGTGAATGAACATGTTCCTAAAATGGTGGAGGTCAATCTATCAAATCATTAATTGGTGAAGAATATTGAAATAAATAATGATGAAACTGGTGAAATTCTTAGGAGAAATAAAATAATACAAACAGAAAAGTCTTTTAGACCATATTTTATAACTTTTAAAGGATTAAGGGATCCTATCAGCGTTACGTCGTGCTTTCTACAGGTATGGAATCCGACCCTTAACATATAATAAGACAATATAGTCTTATGATTCATCATCTTGGTAGGAAGCTATAAGCGACGAGGTGGATTCTATTATAAGAAATGAAACATAACACTAGCGTACTTACCTCCAGGCTCTAAACCAATAGGATGTAAATATTTAATACAAAGCTAAAATCAGATGGAGAAACAGAATAAGACTAGATTAGTTGCTAATAGATTTACACAAAAGAAGGATTAGACTATTCTAATACGTATGTTCTTGTAGTGAGAATTTCAATAATTCGGACACTATTACATTAACTTCTATATATAAATTTGAAATTAATCAAATGGAAGTTAATAATGTATTTCTAAACTATGAACTTGATGGGGAAATATATGTGATATAATTATAAGGTTTCATCATGCATGGGAAAGATTTTAACGTATATAAGCTCGTCAAGTCACTTTATGATCTTGAGCGAGCACTAAAATAGTTGCGTAAAAAGTCTAATAAAACCATAATATCTAATATTTTAGCATTAATGAATCAAACAAGTGTGTCTATAGCAAGTTTCATGCCGAAGAAGGTGTAATATGTTTCTACGTTTATGACCGTTGATATTTAGAACCAATACTTCAAGTACTGAAGAAACAAAAAGGTTTTTATCTTCATATTTTGACACGAGGGACATGGGGGGTTGCAGAAGTGTATCTAGGAATAAGAATCACGAGAATGAAGGAAGGTTTAGCTATTAACCAATCTTACTAAATTGAGAAAAAATTGAAAAGGTTCAATCACTTTGATTGCAAACCATTATTTACCCTGTTTGACCTAAATATGCAGTTATATTCTAATGTTGGTAGATCAATAGATTAGTTAGAATATGATAGAGCAATTGGGAGTTTGATGTATGCCATGATATGCGCCAGATCAGTTATTTCCTATGCAGTTGGCAAGGAGATATACATGTAATTCTAGTTATGTTCATTGGATTATTGTACAATGAATTTTAAAATACTTAAAAGGAACCACGAACTATGATATTATGTACAATGTACGGACCCTAGTTAGAACAATAATAGTAAAGATCATAAATCCATTAGTAAGGTGTATATTCACTCCTGTTGGAGGGGCGATGTCCTGGACATCCAAGAAACAAACATGTATTGATAATTCTAGCATGAAAGTTGCATTTATATCATTGGTTGCATGTAGCAAAGAAGCGTAACTGTTAAGGAATTTAGTACTAGAAACTCATGTATGACTGAAACTAATGCCTTTAATATCAGTGCACTGTGATAGTCAAAGAACACCATCACAAACTATGAACATATAGTCTGGTCTATAATGGTAAATATAGACACATTTTCTAAAGCATGATGTGGTTAGACAAATGCTCATTGATAGGATAATTACTATAGATTTCGTAAGGTTTAGCCAAACTTCGATAAATATATTTACTAAAGACTTGGAAGGGACTTGGTGTTAAACTATAACATCCCTTATCTTAAGGCCTGAAGCTAATCGCTACAGATGCTGCAGTCATCCATAGTATTAACTTCCGGTGATAAAACACGGTAATGTTAATGGTATTTATAATATCAAAAGTACATGAATATGAAATAAAACCAACACAGATTTCAAAAACAACTTTTATGATTACATTTCAAATCAATAGTTCATATTCAGTTACATAATCCCAAAATGATTCCTAGGTTTTGATATATAATTATTACAAATTCGCCAAGAGCGACATATGAAGATACCACCATCGATGATCATACTACTAAATGAACATATCAATCGAAAATACATCATAGGGAAAATAATACTAAATACCTCATACATTGATAGCTTTGCCTCCTGCACATCCTCAGAAGCTTATTCGTTCAACCTAATAAACCTAAAAATCCTTAACTCTCAATATACTCAAATCAAATTTTGAGCATCCGAGAGTTTAAGGGGATAACATAAACTTCGAGCCAGATATAAAGCCTAGTGTGAATAATACTATTACATAATACTATTACATCTCGATTTATTGATATTAAGTGAGATCACAACGATTAGCGGAACGGGTTTCCTCTCACTAATATTCTTTTAAAAGCGTATCTTTTGCAAATTAAAACCCTACAATCAAACTTGTTATAACAATAATAGCAAACAAGTATATGCATAGCAATTAGGAAATCAATGAACTATCCATCCACACTATAGTTTTATCTGGCTAACTATTAAACATTGGCTGACTTGGGCCTACCATACATAATCAATAATCTAACTTCTGTTAGATATAATACTGGGTTGACTGCCCTCGACTTTCTTCTTCTGATCAACTGAACCTATTGGTTTTGTGGGCCAACCAATAACCTATGTTTAATTTGTATATTCTATTCCATGTGTAACATTATTTTAGTTCCATCTATGGCAATCCCCTACACACTGGAATTTTGGACTTATATTAGATAGGGGCTATTAGCTAAAGCATTGGGCATGACCCTACACCAGTCCCCTCTTTACTAGCATCTGAATCACAAACTTAGGGTTAACTACCCTATTCAATTTTCATTTCCTGTCATATACTTAGGGTTGACTACTCTATTCAAATTTTATTTCCTTGTAAATAACCTTTGCAAATGATTTACCCCTGAAATCATGTCTTTATAAAATAAGGAAATCATATAGTTTTCTTTACTTAAAACACTTGTTCCATGATATATGCTTTACACCAAACAATGTTGATGAAATCATATCAATGGGATTATCTATCCCTTCATAATAAGTTAAAACCTCTTTTTAACTTAGAAAGCCTTAAATTGCAAGGCCAAAACAGTACATTCGAAACCTTTGCTTAAAACCTTAAATAATTCCTTTCGAATTCATTGAAAGCACCTCTTTCAAACAGGTTAACTACTTTAACCTTGGAAACACTAGGTCGAAGGGACAAAATATATCTTTCAAATGTATTGAAAATAGACCTTTCGAAATCATTACTTAAAATCTTAGACATCCCCTTTCAAAACCATTTAAATTTATTTTTTGAAAGCATTGGAAACCGTCCATTCAAACAATTAAAATATTCCTTCCGAAATCATTACGGACCTCCCCTGCTAAACATTTATAGCATGCCTTTCAAAAACATTTGGGTTCAAGTAAAAGTTTGTGGAAACATTACTTCGAAACCATTTAAACTTATTCCTTTTGAATTCATTGGGTTTGTTTAAGGGTCATAAAGAACTGGGGCGAAAGCAATACTTTCGAAAGCATTAGTCCCAAGTAAAAGAAAGAGGATAGTTTCGAAGCCAACCCTTTCAAAACCGTTGCCTCCAAACCATTTTGATAGCGGCTGTACGACCATTTCAAAAGCACTGAGAAAGCGGCTTCAAAGTAAAAATGTGAAAGCACCCTTTCAAATACGTTGTTCTAAGGCTATAAAGAAAAGCATCCTTAAATAGTTCAAAAGGTATGAATGCGACAATATTGGTTCGAAGGGTTAAAAGTGGCTATCCTTTCAAAAGCTTCTTTTTAAAACATAAGTTAGTGACAACTCATTCGAAAGCTCTTTTCCAAAAACAATGGCAAGCGGCAAGTAGTTCCAAAGCTTCCTTTTAAAAAAAACAAGTTGAAAACAATCCCTTCGAAAGCATGGCCACCAATACCATCATCCCTTCCGCCTTTCTCCAATGCGCTACAGAAGTACGATGATGAAAGCTAGTAGTTGGAAGTGGCGAAGTGGTAGGTCTACAAAAAACTGATTTTACATCTTTCAAAGTAATTTCTTTTCACCTAACCTGCCTAATTTATCAAAGTGTAATTGGTTGCCATTTCTTTGTCAAAATCCTTTTCTAAAACGGCTACCGAATTCAAAATTATCAATTAAAAACATTTAACAAATAAGTCATTCTCCTTGATAAAACATATAAAACATTTAATTCCCTTGACTTAAATAATTTTATAACCATAGTAAAATACTTAATAAAATTCCCCAAAAATCATAATAATACAATTTTAGTACATTTTCTAACATATTTAAATTTCAGACTCAAAATTGTTATATAATCGCTTAGAATAATTTAAACTCAATATTAAGTATTTTCACTCATAGAAAATTGATAATAAATCTATAAAAATTTAGAAAATTATGAAGCTTGAAACACACTTCTAAAATAATGTTTTTGATCATATATCAAAAACGCAAGTCATTTGGATGTCATTAAATAGATTTTCCAATCTAAACTTATCATAAAATTTATATAAAAAAAAATAAATCATCAATAGGCATATGTATCCATTTAAACAAATATAACATGACATTTTATTTGAAAAAAAATTCGGATCCAACATTGAAACCTAAATCATTGAGAAAAGTGAGATGTAAATCAAATTATTCACCTTAGCTTGATGTTAAGAAGGTTGAGATTTGCCCTTTGATTAATTTCTTCAAGCTTTCTACTTGATTCTTAGCTTATCTTCTCTTATTTCTTGATGGTGGTCGGTCGAGCTTAAAAGTATTTTGGTTTTGTTTATAAATGTTGAATTGAATAAGAAATGAAGGTAAGAAGGGCTTAGAGTGTAAGAACAAAGACTATTCCTATATTGCCCTAACTATATGCCTCCTACTTACTTATTTTTATTCTCTTTTGCTTACACATTCATTAACGGCCCCTTATAAGTTAACAAATCTCAATTCCTTAATTATCCACATTATTTTATTTAATTTAACTAATTAAATGTCCTAAATAATGTTAGTCAAAATTAGAGTCATTACATAAAACATCAAGGGGGATGAGTTTAAAACTAAAATGACAATTGTCAATGATGGAAACGCAACCCAACATAAGAAAATTCATTATCTTGACTTCAATGAGCAAAAGTACATCATATTGAAAGCACTATAATATTATTTGAACAAATAAATATTATGTTGCAGGTAAAGTGCTTGATATCTATAATGAAATATTAGAAGTTGTACACTCAGTACTTAATAGGTTTACAATATGGATAATGTTAAAATATAAATTATAGGGCACCTCCGATAGACCTACTTATATGATATAAATGCGCGTAGGTGGTGCCCCCTTTTCTGAGATTGTGGCTTAGTCTCAAAGTGTATTTCATGAAACCGAGATGCAGACACAAAGCCATACACGTGCCCACATATTCATACTATCTAAAGAATTAGAAATCGTTTGTGTGAAACACATCTAGTATCTCACATAGGATAAATTCAATGCTTTACCAACCATTCCATCCTGACGTGCATTGGTAGGTTATCACTATGTATAGGTATAAGTTCACAAGACATTTATACTTATGCATAAGTTTTCCTACAACAACTAAAAGAAGAAGAATGGGAAGTGGGAATAGTCTTACACATCCAAAACCTTTCTCTTCTATTTATTTGAATACAAGGTTTATGAAAGAAAGTTTGGACCGTTCTGGCACTCAAATATTTTATGTTGCGTTGAGGAAGTAAATCAAACATCTTAACCTGTGTGCTACAGCCGCCCCAGCCTTGCGGCCGCGCCGTGCAAGGCTGAGCTGGCCCATGTTCGCCCGTGGGCTTTGGTTCAAAATAATAGTTTTTGGACAACACTTATTTTTTAGAAAAATAAAAATGCTCAAAAATATTCGAATTTGAAGAAGTGTTAAGGACGGAAAAAGCATAAGCAGACGTATCTTTTAAACAGAAAATTACGATTGTTTATAAACAGTTATGACCCTTTGAATGAATAGTTTTGGCCATTAGAGCGAACTGACATGCCTGTTGTAACAGACACTAATGACCCGCAAACCCGTACCCCTTAAGTCAACGCTATTTTCCAACACATCAATTCAAGGTGAATGGAAATACGAACAGTTAGTGTAAAAGAAGAAGGAGGTAGAAGAAGAGAAAACAACAACAACAGAATCTAACCATCGCAGCGGAATGAAATATAATAGATAATAACTGATCTTTACACAAAAGCAAATCTGTTTATACATTACATCATCAGAGTACACATAACACACAACTTGATAGTAATCATAACCTGTCCTCACAAAACTGAATACACAGCTAATCAACACGGCAGAATATTTAAAACAAGTACGGAAGTACGTATTGCCATCCAGCTCGTCTCCTGAACTCCATAGCATTCTTTCCTATATTCTATAATACTCGGTCTGACCCGACCATTATAGTGAAATAACACCCGAGTCAGTCTAGAATACCAGCATGAGAAAATCACACTCAATTTGATTATTTAAGTTCCAAAATCCTTTGAAAACAAAATCATCTCGTAAGACCACGCCACAAGCAAACATGTATGGTTTTTACCTTACGATAGCCAAAACACCTTTTAATAAAAGCCTCTTATATTATAATAGGGTCTATTTACAAGTACATATTAAAATAGCTGAAATTGTTACATTAATTAATTCCAGCATACTAGCCACAATCGTGGGTAATACAAACAAAACCATAAAAGGCACGTAGGGAGAATGGATTACCAACTAATGACTAGGCAATGGGGTACCACCTGTCACAGTACCTGGTCTAGATCAACGTACCGAGGATCCATCCTAAATCCCCTGCAACACAAGACCGGGACTACCCCTTACTGGATAATCCCGAGTAAGATCACCCCGCGGTTGGGATCAGCAACCGCAGACTAAGCCGAAATAAAAAGGAACATCTAGACAGGGATGACCTTACCCTAATGGGTGCTACCCACTTAGCCTTGCTTTATATCCCCTGATTTTCAGTCATTCCCGGTTGATGAGGCTCGAGGCTAAGCGTTACCTTTAGAACATATCACTTAGAATGCTCACCGTCCTCTTGACGATGTTCTGAAAGCATTCATCCATACAAGTCCGTTCGGGTTCGAACGGAACCGAAGGCACTGCTCCTACTACATCCATTTTGGAATCATCTCAGGATTAGTAGCGACTAGCCCTTGCACTTCACCGTTCCACCTTCGAATCCAAACTCTTTTTTTCCACACGAAAATGTTCAAAGCGGATCGATGTGGTTTTCAGGAAATAAATCCGATCCCGGTCTCTTCGAAACGATCAGCGCATTGGCCAATATTGATAGTCGGTTATTTAACTATCAATTAACATTCACAAACAACCATCAAACAATAAATAATTTCCTAAATAATTTATTAATCTCAAAATGTCTTCACAAGATATATTTTCACTTTTCAACCCTTTGAAAACAGTTTTCAAACCATCTTCCTCTCACGGAATACATTCCCTAAATATTTTCTACTTCCACTGAAATCACCAAGTACAAACACTTTAGATTTTAAAATAATATAAAACACTATATTCTAAAACATACTAACATTTAAATTAAAAAAACTACTTTAATACTTTATTAAAAATATATACTTTTAAGAATATTTAAAATAAAGCTACTTTATAAAATATAAACTAAAATTTTCTCTTTTTAAAACATAACACCAAGTCAACTTTAAACAATTACTACTATAATAAATTTGAAAAAGACTTACTTTAAAATTTAAACATTTAAAAATAATAAATTTTCTAAAACATACTTCTTAAAACAACTTTAAACTTTAAACTTATACTTATAAATTTGTTTTGAAAATGTACTTGGCTATCCAGGGAAATACACTTCTCTTTCACATCTTTTAAAAATAAATCACTATTTATTTTTAAACAAATTTACCCATTCCCTTAATAAATTCCCACCGTGAACTCATTCTTCCAAATATCTACTGGTATGTTACTTCACTTTTATAAATCCAGTTTATAAATTTCTTAGTCCCATCCTCCTTTATAATTCCAATTTCAAACACTTAAAATCAATTTTCAAATTGATTTCCAATTTACTCCATTATGAAATAATTTCCTTTACTTACTCATTTATTTCAAAACCATTAACTTCAGATTTTTAATTCTTGCTTATGATTTAAAATCTTTTAACTGAAAATACCAATATCATATTTCTCAAATTCCTTATTTAT
Organism: Allium cepa; assembly: GCA_030765085.1. Taxonomy (NCBI): domain Eukaryota; kingdom Viridiplantae; phylum Streptophyta; class Magnoliopsida; order Asparagales; family Amaryllidaceae; genus Allium; species Allium cepa. The sequence continues at coordinate 459,581,706 of CM060943.1, forward strand.
CCTTTCAAATAAATTTAAACCTTGAATTTTAAAGTAACTTCATTATTCCCTTAAATAATATCACTTAAGCTTTAAAATTCATTATTTTCTGCTTATTCAAAATCCCCTGTTTCCATACTCGGGATTATTTATTAGAATTTTAAAAACACTTTTATTCTTATCCAGTTCATTCTTAAATTTATTCAAATTCTCTATGATTATTTTACTTAAAAATTCACTCTATTATTTTCTTTTCAAAATTCCAATTCTATATATTTTGATAACGTGTACCGAAATATATTCAAGCAAGCCGTAGCATTCAATATTCCAATTATCAATATAATTCATCACAAAATATCAAATATTCATAACATAGAATATTAAACAATCTATATATTTTGAGGAATCCAGTTGGATCCCTCCAACCTGTTTCCTTGCATCCACAGATGTTAGCACAATATCAATTCCACTTCGAGGTGGAATATCGCGGTATATGGTATTAATATAATATCATCCGCTATTATGCGGTGCATAGGGTCTCATCCGCTATATATTGCGGGAAATCAATCACTCCAATATATACTATATATATACTACTATATATAATATAACACATCAAATCAATTCAATCATTCAACCAATTATTTAAATTTAACTATTTAAATTTAAATTAAAACCTAGATGAGTGAGACTAACTCACCTTTGATTTTATTTGCAATCCAATCCAAACGGCTTGTTTCCTTCTCGATTTCAGACCTTGTATAACCAAATTGCATATCTTTATTAATCACTAAGGTAATTAATTTTTTTTTTAAATTAAAGCTAACTTACAAATTTTAAATTGTTATAACCAATTAAAATTTACCTTGAAAATCACATTCGATATATAAAATGATCTATACGATTTCAAAGATCTAATTTTTATGTAACCTTCCGATTTAAACATTTTAAAATCCCTATTTCACAAATCTTTTCTATGTTATATTCCGGTCTAACCCTGATTACATAAACGGTATCTAACTTTATTTTATTTTTATTATTTTCAGTCAGAAAAATTCCTGTTTCCAGACTTTATATTTTTTTTAAAATCTTGTCTGTATATTTTCATATATATATTAAATTGGAAAAAAAGAAAATAACCCGCAGCTATACCTTACTACCGAAGCCACCAGATCGCAGCCCCTAACATCGAACGCCACCACAACCTCCTCGACCTCCTCCAGCTTCGCGAACTCCCCGAAAAGCTAAACTCACCAAGACGGCACGAGCCTCACAATGCCTAGTCACCCATAGTGGCCTCGACGACGAACTCACGTGTGTCCAGATCGATGCCAAATCCTTGCGTCGACGCGGCCGATTCCTCCCCACCATCAGGAGAACCCAGCCTCAATCATCACCGCGCCTAGCTTCGCACAATCCAGGATGTCGCGACCCTTCCCTCTCTTACGATTGAGATTCGCTTTCGGTTTCGAGAGAGAGGAAAACTGGGTTTCGGTATCCAGAATGAATTTGAAGGGGGAGGAGTTTCATTCGGCCATTTTGTTTCTATACGACTTCGGTTTTGAAGAATTTTAGAGGAGAAGAGGAATGGAAATAAGCGGTGTTATTATTTTTTTCTTACTTTGCACTGCATTCGGCTTGGTCAAAAATAAAAGGGAGATAGGAAATGAATTGGCGTATAAGAGAAGGGATACAGTGATTTGACATGTTAGGAAAAGTTTCGAAAATTTTCCGATGTGAACAATTGACCAGTCAAAGCATTTATATTTTATATTTAATCGTCTCGACTTACGTAGCTTAAAATCGCGAACTCCTATCGAGGCATGCCGCCAGGCGTTTATAATGTTAAACCCCTATTTCGAACACAATAGAAAGGGTTTCGAGTCCTAATTCGATCGCATGGAGAAAATAGCTTTTTGGAACCAATTATTATATTAAATCTTCGATATAAATTTCAGCGCGTTTACTTACCGTGTGCTCACACAACAACCCCAAATGCTACGAAAATTGAAATCCGATGATAATACACTATTACGGATCTAATGGAACTGGTTTTGTTGAATTCCGAGACTGTACCTCGGAAGGCTATTTAAATATCAATTTTAAACGATATATTTTTAAAACCGAACGAATCACTTCCAATTTCAATTTAAAAGCTTTTATTATCTTCAACACTATCAATATAAATTTTACAAGCCTTCAAATTATTTTTAACAGCTTAAAACTCAAGATTCAACATTTTACCCAACTTCAAATTATTTAATTCAATTATTTAATTATCAAATAAATAGTGATATTTGAATTCAAGTTAAAAATTAACTTTTAAATATTTCAATTTCAAATATCCAGAAATGATAGGTTGTCACATTCCTCCCCCCTTAAAAGAATATGGTCCCCGAAATTACTAGTTAAAAGGAATGGTCCATAACCCATTACATTCTCCTGATCAATATGGTTTCAACAACTACCCAAACCAAACAGTTTTTAACAAAACCCAAAATCATCTTTTAATAAGAACATCATCAACCTTACTAACTTTCCAAACTTCTCCTGTAGTTTTCAAACAATACTATTTGCTCAATCATTCAAATTTCAATTTAAAACCAAATTTTGAATTATCAAAAAAAAATCAAAAAATTTTCTAACTCCCTAAATTTTCAAAAAATTTCGCCAGCGTCTCCTTTGCGCGGCTAGCTCGGAACAACTACAAAATGCCTCTACGGGCTCCCAAATTCCAAAAGAAAACAAAAGGCCAAGTGGCTAGATCCAAAAACCCAATCAAATTTCATACAGAAATTTAAACACATATTTTTTTGTCGAGCAATTCAAATTTATCTTCTGAAATCAAAACAAATTTTCCATTTCCTTTATAATGCCTGTATATCCTGCATAGCAATAATATCCAATCAGAACATTCAAAAACATTTTATTGACTTCCTTACAAAAATTTCAATATCTATTCATTCAAGCCCGTACGATGTACATATATCATCTGTACACAATATCAAATTCAATCACTCGCTCGAACACACAATTTCACTTCCAACTAGTATCGGCCACCCGACTTCCTTGTGCGGACTCAGATCTGGTTTCTTGATCAGAAACCGTCATTCTCCTTGTATAATCATAACTGTGATAGAGAATTTCCAGAATCAATCAAAAATCCATATCCAGGGTTCGTTGTCGAAAATCGAGTGAAAAATCCTAACTCGGATCCTTATTGCTATCTCGAAATTCTGTGCTCGATTCTGGATCAAATCGCTATACGAATAACATAATATACGTACATCCAACGTATTTTCATCCATTGATCATCAGCTATATCCATTCTCTTTTATTTGCATTCATTTGATTTCTATTCACTTATCAACACTTATCATTTCACATATTTTTATTAAATCTTCACTCAAATGCTTATTCAAGATATTTTCCCGACACCCATATTACTTAAGAATTCTACCGTTTCTTCTTTAGTTCAATATAAGTTTTTTATATACTCTTACATTATTACTTTACCACTTTAGCCTTTTTATCCACTTTATTTTTAAACTGGATTTCCAATTTCATATGAATTCAATTTACCTTCAATTTAGAATATTGAATTCTATTTACCTTTATCTCAAACCATATTCACTTAATCATTCCTTTAATTAGTCTCACTACTAATTTATCTAAATCTCAAATAAAAGTTTATATGCAAACTTTTACATCCTTTAGTTTCTTCGAACAAATTCTTCAATCTTCGCTTTACTTTACGTACATAATTTAAATTAAATTTCAATATTCGGTTTCAATTCTAGTTGCTTACCAATTTAAATTTAATTTCAATATTAAATTTCACTTCCATTTAGTTACAAATTAAATTAATTTGTTCATTTACAAATTTATTCTCAACTTAATAAATTTTATTTCGATGTCCATTTACATAGTCTAGTCTACTTAGACCTTTCCTTCATTGACTTTTATTGAAAGTTAATTCTGCTAATTTCAATTTTATTTCTATTCACTTGGATTTTATCTACAACTCATCACTATTTCAATCCAACTTCATTACTAACTCACAATTCAACCTTCATTTAACCAATTCAAAATTTCATTAACATACTCACTTAACCAATTTATTCAATTCATTTCCCACTTTTAATTCAATATTTGATTTTTACCTTCCAAAATCACTTCACTTAATTTCTTGAGTTCAACCTATTTTATAATTCCTGTTTTGGATTTTTATTCATTTCCCAAAATACAAACAATTTTTATTTATTCCACTTCTAAGTTTTATAAGTCACAACTTATTTATATCCATACTTCATCTATTACCATCAATCCCATTCACGTTTAACTTTTTAACTCGGGATTATACATTTAATTTAGCCAAGTATATATTTTTATTCAAAATTTTAACTTTTATAAGCTTTCCCACTTATTTTAATCTAACTCTTTTTAAGTTAAATTTCTATTCTAAACAAATTTCAAACTTATATAAGTTCCCAAATTTATTCTTTAAGCATTTCCAATTTACTTCCAGAGTTTTAAGCAATTGCTTAAACATTCCAAAATATTTTAAACCGACTCCAGAGTTTTCAATAATCACATAGGTATTTCAAAATCCTTTTTGAAATTATTTATATCCAAAATCCTTTGATAAATTCAATTATCTCTTTGAATTTCAAAACCAACCCAGTTTTGCAAACAATTCCAATTCAAAATCTCCAGGCAGCAATCCCTCTCTTCAAAACTCGAAAATGAACATCGATGATGCTGCAGTCATCACCGAAGTTATTTTCCAGCGACCGAAAAAAGTTCAATGCTTTTACCTCTTCAAAACATTCCAAATCTCTCTAGATTTCAATTCAAAATATTTCTCAAATATTATCACTATTACTTCTCCAAAACTTTTGAAAACCATTTTCAAATCCCAAGAAATTAAACTTTTTCCAAAATTTCAAATTTCAAATTTTCAAATCCTTCAATTCACATTCAAAAATTACTCTGGAATTTTATTTCAATCTATAAATCTCATTTACAATTTACATTTCAATTTTGCTTTGTATATGAATTTATTTCTTAGTTTTAGTTATGATTTCAATTTCTTATTCAATTTCTACACAATAATGATAATGATTTAACATTATCATTCTCTAACAACCAAGCAACCATATATAACCATAATAACTTACGAAAAAATTATTTCCTTTATATACAAAAATAATTTGGGTAAAATTATTTCATTTATCCTGTTTAAAACAATATTGTGTCCGTTTATCTTGTTTAAAATCCTATCGATGACATGGCGTCCCACACATCGACCAGAATCCATAAACACTCAACCGATAAGTCAACACAATATAAAATAATTTTTATATACACTAACAAATACGCGTTCATATCTACTAATACGCTCAAACCCATTTTAGAGTACTACGAACTCTATTTAATGAATAATCCCCACCAGAGCCAAGGTTATCACCAACCTCGCTCTGATACCACTGTAATGACCCGCAAACCCGTACCCCTTAAGTCAACTCTATTTCCCAACACATCAACTCAAGGTGAACGGAAATACGAGCCGTTAGGGTTAAAGAAGAAGGAGGTAGAAGAAGAGAAAACAACAACAACAGAATCTAACCATCGCAGCGGAATGAAATATAATAGATAATAACTGATCTTTACACAAAAGCAAATCTTTTTATACATTACATCATTAGAATACATATAACACACAACTGGACAGTAATCATAACCTGTCCTCACAAAACTGAATATACAGCTAATCAACACAATGGAATATTTAAAACAAGTACGGAAGTGCATATTTCCATCCAGCTTGTCTCCTGAACTCCGCAACATTCTTTCTTGTACTCTATAATACTCGGTCTGTCCCGAGCACTGTAGTGAAATAACACCCGAGTCAGTCTGGAATACCGGCGTGAGAAAATCACACTCAATTTGATTATTTAAGTTTCAAAATCCTTTGAAAATAAAAGCATCTCGTAAGACAACGCCATAAATAAACATTTCGAGTTTTTACCTTACGATTGCCAAAACACTTTTTAATAAAATCCTCTGATATTATAATAGGGTCTATTTACAAATACTTATTAAAATAGCTGAAATTGTTACATTAATTAAATTCCAGCATACTTGCCACAATCGTGGGTAATACAAACAAAACCGTAAAAGCCACGCAGGGAGAATGGATTTCCAACTAATGACTAGGCATTGGGGTACTACTTGTCACAGTACCTGATCTAGATCAGCGTACCGAGGATCCACCGTAAATCCCCTGCAACACAAGACCGGGACTACCCCTTACTGGATAATTTCGAGTAAGATCACCCCACTGTTGGGATCAGCAACCGCCCACTAAGCCGAAATAAAAAGGAACATATAGACAAGGATGACCTTGCCCTAATGGGTGCTACCCACTTAGCCTTGTTGCATATCTCCTGATTTTCACTCATTCCCGGTTGATGAGGCTCGAGGCTAAGCGTTACTTTTTAGAACATATCACTTAGAATGCTCACCGTCCTCCTGACGATGTTTCGAAAGCATTCATCCATACAAGTTCGTTCCGGTTTCGAACGAAACCAAAGACACTACTCCTACTACATCCATTTTGGAATCACCTCAGGATTAGTAGCGACAAGCCCTTGCACTTCACTGCTCCACCTTCGAATCCAAACTCTTATTTTCCACACGAAAACGTTCAAACCGGATCGAAGTGGTTTTCAGGAAATAAATCCCGCTCACGGTCTCTTCGAAACGATCAGCGATTGGTCAATATTGATAGTCGGTTATTTAACTATCAATTAACATTCACAAACAACCAAAAAATAATAAATAGTTTCCCAAATTATTTATTAATCTCAAAATATCTTCACAAGATATAGTTTCACTTTTCAACCCTTTGAAAACAGTTTTCAAACCATCTTCCTCTCACGGAATACATTCCCCAAATATTTTCTACTTCCACTGAAATCACCAAGTACAAACACTTTAGATTTTAAAATAATTTGAAACACTATATTCTAAAACATACTTTAGCATTTAAATAAAAAAAACTACTTTAATACTTTATTAAAAATATATACTTTTAAGAATATTTAAAATAAAGCTACTTTATAAAATATAAACTAAATTTTTCTCTTTTTAAAACATTATACCAAGTCACCTTTAAATAATTACTACTATAATAAATTTGAAAAAGCCTTACTTTAAAATTTAAACATTTAAAAATAATAAATTTTCTAAAACATACTTCTTTTTTTTTGACAAAGCCGACCGGTTTTTATAGTGATCCGTAACACTTATTATTATAACAAATAATAATTACAATAGTTACAGGAGTTTGGCAGATTGCCAGACTACTAATTCGGTTTTTAAAGTGGACCGTCCACTACATACGACATTTATAGTGGACCGTCCACTTTATCTTTTCTATATTACAATACTGGAGCTAGCTAAAATACTAGACTACTCAAACTATCACTACGCAGGGGAACAACAAAAACTGACCATGCTAACAAACATACCATACTCCTAACCAAACATTACATAGTTCCATTCCATATCCCCAACAAGGTAGCAAAAGAGTGATAACACAGATACTGAGGAATTATTTCACTGACTTGAGTGCACATACAGAATGAAGCACAAAAGCATACACTCAAACCAAATTAACAAGCTTCCAAGACAGCAAGGGAATTGGAAGAACATAACAAAGAAGCTTCAATAGATTAGAACACTACCACAATAAGCTTCCAAGTGCTAATTACATCGCCAGAACAAAAAGCCTGACATTGTCATACCAGCAAAAACTGGCAAGAATTCCTCGAGTGAACCTAAAGAGACCTTCAACATTCAAAGCTACACCTGCGTATGATAAATATGAAGAAACAACAGCAGCTAGGCACTTGCTAAAACACCTATCTCAGGCAATTAGTAACCAACAAATCAGATAAAACAAAGGCGTGGCACACCATGGGTAACAACAGACTGTCGTACAGTTGCAAGCACCAACCTAGAAGAATAGAACCTTAAAGAAGGGAAAGACCAGCATCGATGAACGATCTAACCCTTGCCATTCACTCTAAGAGCAGGCTCGGGTCTGCTTTCAGCTACCATTCTTTGTAGAGATAAATCAAGGTCAGGCTTGTTAGTGGCTCAAGAGCATCGCCATGGCAACACGTATTGATAATCTGACAAGCTAGGAGTCTGGAAGCAGGTCAGAGAAGAGCGTAGCAGAGGCTGAGAACCATCTTAGAGCATGAAAGGACACCAGATCTAAGAGGTGTAGACAATGAGGCGAAATCGGAACGACAGATCTACCGTACATCTATATATACCCATCAAAAAGACCGAAGCTTTCATCTGAAAATAGACGGCTCAAGAGCATCGAGCGCCAAAAAATTGCACACAGCTCCAGATCTAGAGAAAAAAATGAAAAGATGTTCTAAGATGGAGACATCGAGCTTAGGTTCAAACATGGAAGAAAGCAAGGAAGGGGAATAAACAAAAAGCGAAGAGACGACGTGAGTGAAAGGAAAAGAGGTGAGAGTAGAACAAAGTAGAAAAAAGAGCAGAAATGAAGACGGTGGAAAGAAAAGGGGAAACCCTTGTCCCCATGGCAAACCAAAGCTCGATGTTTTTGACCCGATTTCTCTAAACTTAGGGGCCAAGGAAACTATGTTTCTCCTGGCCTTTGGTTAGACTGGTTTTATAGTGCCTAGACCACTTATGTCTCATTATTGTAGCCGCTGGGAATCGATCCGGTGCCACTACAACACAATGTAGCAACATCCACTATGTCGAAACCACTGGACCACTAAAACTTGACAAAACTTTGGAGCCAAGGAAACTATGTTTCTCCTGGCCTTTGGTTAGACTGGTTTTATAGTGCCCAGACCACTTATGTCTCATTATTGTGATCGCTGGGAATCGATCCGGTGCCACTACAACACAATGTAGCAACATCCACTATGTCGAAACCACTGGACCACTAGAACTTGACAAAACTTTGGGGCCAAGGAAACTATGTTTCTCCTGGCCTTTGGTTAGACTGGTTTTATAGTGCCTAGACCACTTATTTCTCATTATTGTGGCCGCTGGGAATCGATCCGGTGCCATTACAACACAATGTAGCAACATCCACTATGTCGAAACCACTGGACCACTAGAACTTGACTAAATTTGGTTTGAAAACGTACTTGGCTATACAGGAAAATACACTTCTCTTTTAGATCTTTTTAAATAAATCACTGTTTATTTTTAAACAAATTTACCTATTCCTTTAATAAATTCCCGCCGTAAATTCATTCTTCCAAATATCTACTGATATATTACTTCACTTTTATAAACCCAGTTTATAAATTTCTTAGTCCCATCCTCCTTTATAATTCCAATTTCAAACACTTAAATCAATTTTCAAATTGATTTCCAAGTTACTTCATTTTGAAATAATTTCCTTCACTTACTCATTTATTTCAAAACCATTAACTTCAGTTTTTTAATTCTTACTTATGATTTAAAATCTTTTAACTGAAAATACCAATTTCATATTTCTCAAATTCCTTCTTTATCCTTTCAAATAAATTTAAGCCTTGAATTTTAAAGTTACTTCTTTATTCCTTTAAATAATATCACTTAAGCTTTAAAATTAATTATTTTCTGTTTATCCAAAATCCCCTTTTTCCATACTCGAAACTATTTATTAGAATTTTAAAATCACATTTATTCTTATCCAGTTCATTCTTAAATTTATTCAAATTCTCTATGATTATTTTACTTAAAAATTCACTCTTTTATTTTCTTTTCAAAAATCCAATTCTGTATATTTTGGTAACTCAGTGTACCGAAATATATTCAAGCAAACCATAGCATTCAATATTCCAATTATCAATATAATTCATCATAGAATATCAAATATTCATAACACAGAATATTAAACAATCTAAATAATTTTGAGGAATCCAGTTGGATCCCTTCAACCTGTTTCCCTGCATCCACAGATGTTAGCACAATATCAATTCCACTTCGAGGTGGAATATCGCGGTATATGGGATTAATATAATATCATCCGCTATTATGCTGTGCATAGGGTCTCATCCGCTATATAATGCGGGAAATCAATCACTCCAATATATACTATATATATACTACTATATATAATATAGCACATCAAATCAATTCAACCATTCAACCAATTATTTAAATTTAACCATTTAAATTTAAATTAAGACCCAGATGAGTGAGATTAACTCACCTTTGATTTTATTTGCAATCCAATCCAAACGGCTTGTTTCCTTCTCGATTTCAGACCTTGTATAACCAAATTACATATCTTTATTAATCACTAAGGTAATTAAATTTTTGTTTTAAATTAAAGCTAACTTACAAATTTTAAATTGTTATAACCAATTAAAATTTACCTTGAAAATCACATTCGATATATAAAATGATCTATACGATTTCAAAAATCTAATTTTTATGTAACCTTCCGATTTAAACATTTTTAAATCCCTGTTTCACAAATCTTATCTATGTTATATTTCAGTCTAACCCTGATTATATAAACAGTATCTAACTTTATTTTATTTTTATTCTTTTCAACCAGAAAAATTCTTGTTTAAAGACTTTATATTTTTTTTCAAAATCTTGTCTGTATATTTTCATATATATATATATATATATATATATATATATATATATGTATGTATGTATGTATATATATATATAATTGGAAAAAATGAAAATAACCTGCGACTATACCATACTCTTGAAGCCACCAGATCGCAGCCCCTAACATCGAATGCCACCACAACCTCCTCGACCTCCTCCAGCTTCGCGAACTCCCCGAAAAGCTAAACTCACCAACACGGCACGAGCCTCCCAATGCCTCGTCACCCCATAGTGGCCTCGACGACGAACTTACATGGGTCCAGATCGATGCCAAACCCTTACGTCGACGCTGCCGATTCTTTCCCAGCATCACGATAACCTAGCCTCAATCATCGCCGCGCCTAGCTTCGCACAATCCAGGATGTCGCGACCCTTCCCTCTCTCACGATTGAGATTCACTTTCGATTTCGAGAGAGAGGAAAACTGTGTTTCGGTTTCCAAAATGAATTTGAAGGGGGACGAGTTTCATTCGGCCATTTTGTTTCTATGCGACTTCGATTTTGAAGAAGTTTATAGGAGAAGAGGAATGGAAATAAGCGGCGTTATTTTTTTTTTCTTGCTTTGCACTGCGTTCGGCTTGGTCAAAAAGAAAAGGGAGACAGGAAATGAATTGGCGTATAAGAGAAGGGATACGGTGATTTGAAATGTTAGGAAAAGTTTCGAAAAGTTTCTGATGTGAACAATTGACCAGTCAAAGCATTTATATTTTATATTTAACCGTCTCGATTTACGTAGCTTAAAATCGCGAACTCCTATCGAGGCATGCCGCCAGACATTTTTAATATTAATCCCCTATTTTGAACATAATGGAAAATGTTTTGAGTCATAATTCGATCGTATGGAGAAGATAGCTTTTTGGAACCAATTATTATATTAAATCTTCGATATAAATTTCAGCGCGTTTATTTACCGTTGTGCTCACACAACAACCTAAATGCTACGAAAATTGAAACCCGATAATAATACACTATTACGGATCTAATGGAACTGATTTTGTCGAATTTCGAGACTCTACCTCGGAAGATTATATAAATATCAATTTTAAACGATATATTTTTAAAACCGAACGAATCACTTCCAATTTCAATTTAAACCTTTTATTATCTTCAGTACTATCAATATAAATTTTACAAGCCTTCAAATTATTTTTAATAAGCTTAAAACTCAGATTCAACATTTTACCCAACTTCAAATTATTTAATTCAATAATTTAATTATCAAATAAATAGTGATATTTGAATTCAAGTTAAAAATTAACATTTAAATATTTAAAATTAATTAAATATTTCAATTTCAAATATCCAGAAATTTTGGATTGTCACAGACATAAACATTCGTTGCCTATAAATAGGCCTCCAAATTTGAAAAAGATAGTCACTTTTATTTTGCATTCCGATTTATTCTTCTTCTCTCCAAACTTTGCTTTATTTCTAAAAATCATATTGACTTCGTAATATAGCATGTTATGATCTCGATACTCTTGTACTGTGGTCATTCTAAAGATAGCTAGAATTGAACTTCGACGGTTCCACCATAGTCTATCATAGAGATATATACTCGAGCTTATAGAAGACGATTTGCTTAAATTCTATCATTTACTTATTTCATTAAATGGTACTGAGGGTAAATTGGATTCTAAGGAGAGTGATACTGTATGCCTTGAAGCGAACATCGATAAACATTGTAGAGACATTGTTTACTGTTGCTATTTGAGTAGCTTTTGGGTGTTTTAATGGGTAACAGCAGTTAGTTACCTCACAGGATATTACTTACCCAAATTTGGTAAATTTAGCGATATAGCCAATAACTACGACAGTTTAAAATAATATATAGGTCCGAATTAGAATCTAGAAATTCTAATTTGGATTTTAAGACAAAAGGTAGAGATTGCCCATTGGATGGTAATTCACTCAGTTTTTAAGCTTGAAATTGGGATAAGTGACGCTAATTGATACCTTATCTTGGGATCGTATAAGCACATAGCCAACACAGGAGAGGTGTCGGAGTGCGCTTAAATACGTGGATCTATTACAGTTGCCAACCTTTATTGCTTCCATTTTTTTAACAGTGAAGTAAGTGAGATTTGAATTAAACATGTACTATAGGAGGCAGATTCCATAACTAATTTTCAGGTCTCTTCAAATTTATTTTACAAAATACATTTTTATTTTCGGAATAATATAAATAATCAAGTGTTATTTAGATAATTTTACTAACACTAACATTCGTTTATAATTCGTTTATGTTATTATCTTCCATAACTTTTAACCACATATAATACACGTTTTATTAGACATTTTTAAATATGAAAATGAAAAATATAAAAGAGAAAGAATTATAAAAAAGATGATATATAAAACAGTTTTTAAAAGAAAGAGACGTACACTAAATAAGTTCTAAAAAAAGGGATGTCTTGATTTCCACTTGAAATTTATATATTACAAAAAATTATTCACAAATCTGAACAATACATTGGTTAGTCTTATATACAGATACAATCAATTCAATCTTTATAATGCAATTTATTTAAGCTAACAAATCAAAGTTTAGAATAAAATATGTAGTACAGCCAAGATTTCATTTGTCTACAGATATATGCTGCCTAAAAAAATGTAAAAAAATGCCAGTTTCCACCCATAGTCTTTGATTTGTCTTCAAGTCAAAATTTTGAATGAAATTTGATAAATATAAGTTGACGATGATAGGAAAGAAGAAACAAAGGAAGCTGGCGTTAGTTGCATTATTGCATTAAGCTGAGCTATCTTATCATAACTACGGAAGAACATAAATTATGTGAACATCGACATAATCATAATAAATTGCACGGAGCAACACGTGAATATGATTAGAAAATGGAGAGTACAATTGAAGGGCTGTTTAGAGTGGGTTTATCCTACGCCAACAGTTCCTGCCCTGCAATCCGTGTGGATCACGGGTTGATCAACTTTGCACCTATCCAAAACCATTGCATGTCCACCTCCAAATATGATTCATTTTCTTAAATTCAAATCATGATTACCTGTACGTTAGGCACATCCTTTGAACGTATGTCAAACAAAATATTCAAATTTATTATGGATATTGAAGATAATAAGTTAATAATTTGAGTTTTATTTCTACCTTTCTTCGATATAATTATATTAACATCTTTACAAAAATTTGTTGATTTTTAACTGTAGCATCAAGATCTTATGTTATCGTATCAATATTGATACTGCTTTCAAACACTTACCATAAAGTTGTAAATTTTTGTAACCATTTTCGTCGGATAATTTGCAACTGTACAGAGATTTTGATTACCTCTATTTTCATAGTATATAAATAAATATATTTATTTTAAAGTAAAATTTATTCATTTACTAACATTAAACTCGATGCTTTTATATAATGGCAAAATAGTCAAAACATGCAAAAAGTTTGAAAATCAAAATTAACCAAAATTATACATGTTGTAAAAATAGCTAAAATGCTTCTTTATGATTAAATTAATGCTTTTAGTAGTGAAAACTATTGAGATGTCGTGTAATTATAAGTAATAAGATTTTCATTTTGAATAAGACATACTTGCAACTGAAGGTGTCATTCTCTATGTCAATATTGACTGCTGCATCTTCTTATTTACTCTCTCATTTTCTTCTCATTTTCTCTACCTTAGTCATTTTAACCATATATAACATCTATCTCAATATGGTAAATATAATGAACAACAATGAGTTCTTAGATGTAAAATGCATATGCTTTAGGGAGATGAAATTTTAACATAGAACATTCTTGTGAAAAGAAATAGTAGTTTCCTAGCCAAAAGTATATTAGTGTATATACAATAGTGGTAAAAACTTTGAGGCAACATAGAGACTTGCATATTTATAACAGCAGTTGTTTCTTGCCCAATATCTTGCTCATTAAGATCCATGTATTTTGTGAAAGCAAAGAGTATGACAATAAAGTCAGCATAATTGTATATTTTTTCTACAATATCTTACTAATGAGTTTACATTTCAGCGAACAACTTAAGCGTAATAAAACAAAAATTACTTTTACATATTCTTTTTTGGATCTGCAATATTAAAAACATTTGAAATGATCATAAAGTAAATATTCAAACACAAATATCAGATCCAGACAAAGTAGAGAACAACAATTGAAAAATAATAAACAGAAACACAAGATTTATAGTGGTTCGGCTATCTCCAGCCTACGTCCACTTCGAAGGATAATCTTTTATTGATGTGCTTGCTGGCTACAGTGAATTGCAGCAGTAATTTTCGAGTACAACAATGGAGTTCGAGTGCAATCGTGATTTTGGCAGAGTCTGGACATCGCAGGATCCAGAACTCCCCTTTCTGTAGGCTCTAGGGTGCTATCTATGGGCGCTCCATGCAAATATCTCGCTCAAACTTCGAGAGATCTCTTCTGGCACGTGAGTGGGCTCACGCGATTGATCCCAGGCGGTTTCGTAATTCGTATCGATCAAGATTTTGTCCAATGGAGTCAAAATTTGGCAAGAACACTCCTTAGCTTGTACGTAAGCTCCTGTGAAAATTTTATTGCATTTAGACTTGTGGATTGTGAGATATGATCGATGCAAGTTAGCATTTCCTCCAGGCCGTCGCGTTCATATCGATACATTTCGTATCGATCTGTTCGACTCGATCTCGAGCATGCGCATGCAAGGTGACATGGCGCGACATTCTAGGATCCATCCACTCCTCGCACCGAGTTGACCGAGTCTTATTCATACCTACTATCAGAGCCTTGTTCGTATCGATCATCGGAGCCTTGTTTGTATCGATCATCGGAGCCTTGTTCGTATCGATGCTAGTGGTTGTTCGTATCAATCGTGTTTTGTCTCACTCGTATTGATCAACCGTGTTACTTCGTTTGTGTCAGTCGGCTAGGTTGTTTTTGTGTGCTTTGTATCGGTCTTTCGATCGATACGATTTGCTTGAAGTCCAATCGATATGAAATGCATGCTTACAAAAGTAAACAATATGGATGCAAACTGGACGTTTGGGCGACCGATACGAATTGATCATTACGAAATCGTGTTTTCCTGATGGGTATGAACCAAGGCCACCTTGATCGATACAAACTGCCGATAATTCGATGGATATGAATAAGGCTTTACGGGATCGACGCGAACACGATGAATACGAGGTGAAGTAACTCTGATCGATACGAACACAATGGATTCGAACAGATCGACACGATCAGGGCTCTTTGATGGATACAAACAGCTTGCTTTCCTTAGTTTGCACGATCATATCTCGAGCATACGGTCGGATTGACTTGAAATTTGAAACGTTGGCTTTTATAGCTTTGCTTGTCATGTCTTGTCAACTATAGCTCAATCCGGTCTCGGACAAAATTCATCGATAACCGTAGTGAACATGTGATGTACAATCGATATTTGGAATGAGTAATCATTGATTTTCAGTTAATTTCTTGATATCTCGGCCTTGCCAAAAGGTGGAATAACACTTTGCCCCCCAAAACATGCCTTTTGGTAAAAGTCATGTTTTGATTGGCTTCAAATCAAATGCCATGGGTCACGATGTCTTGGTCTTCCTAGACTGATCATAGCCTCTCCGGGCTCTTGCTGGATCTCATCTTGTCACTCTCTGGTGAAGGTGAAATAACGTCGAGTGAGCCGATCCTGTCGCTCTCCGGCGAAGCGGCAACATCCCCGCACTCCGACTCAACGTCCCTGAACATTAAGCGATATCATGGCCTAAATCCTAGGCTGATCATAGCCACTCCGGCCTCTTATTGAACCACAATCCAATCACTCTCCGGTGAATGGGGAATGACGTTAAGTGAGCTGATCGTGTCGCTCTCCGGCAAAGCAATTCACTTATTGCACTGCGGACCACGCCTCTCTGGCTAGGGTCATAAAGGGATCATTTTCAGGTTGGCTTTCAATATTCATCCTTTAACTCTCCGGCCAAAGGTGTATTTTATTAAATTCAAGTGCATTTATTAAATTCGAATTTCAAATGTTCAATCACAAACAAAGGAAAAATCTAGATACTGCCTCTCCGGGCAGAGCTGTCTATTACCATCTCAAAGCATGCCTGGGGATCTCTTCGGTTTCCGTACACGTGTAAGTGGACTAGCCGTTTTATTTTGAAATCAAACCTAAGGAATTTAATCGACCAAAGTTCAAATCCTGAACTTAGTCCATGCCATCGTGATCAATTTATGACGAGTCATGATCCTGAACAAGGATTAGTTCTGTTAGGTGGAGGCGGTAGTTGCTTAGATCCCATGGCCGTTGTACGATCTCTAGTGTATTGTGGCAATCTACGACTTCTGACATGCTCTTTAATCTCATCCTTCAAATGGCGGCATTCATCAGTAGTATACCCTTCTAGCTCATGGAATAGGCAATACTTTCCACTTCTACGTTGTCGTTCTGTGGGATCTCTCTTGGGTGGTTTCCGATAGGGGAGTTGCCCCTGAGTCTCTATGTAAATCCGTTCCAGGTTTGCTGTCAAGTCAGCGTATTGTTTGAATCTATGTTCTCGTAATTTCTTTCGTTTATCAGGACCATCGTATCTGTCATCCTACTTTCGCTTTCCTTTGTCTGCTCCAGATTGTTCTTTGACGGTTCCTTCGCCTTGCACAGCGTTTGTTTCTCATCTCTCGTCACGTGAACTTCTAGCCGAATGAATCTTTCAACTTCATGGTAAAACTCTCCAAGGTCTTGTGGCGGGTCTCTTGCCAGTGAATCCTTGAACTCTGTGCCTTTTGCAACCCCTGCAACCGCCGCCATCAAAATCATCGATGGATCCAAGCGATCTACTGAAGCCACGGTTGCATTGAATCGCAATAGAAAAATATTTTATGGACTCTCCGGCCCTCTCCTTTGTCGATGCTAAGGTCATCACACTTTTGGGTCACGTCACGTGGACCCTAAACTACCTCATGAAGCATTCCACTAGCTCGAGCCACGTTCGAATTGATCCATTCTCTAGCTGTCCGAACCAAAGCGCAACCAAATCCGCTAAATATAGAAGGAAACATCGTGCCATCACTTCCTCGGATGCCTCTAGCACTTCCATATGCCTGATATATCTGGTAATATGCATGGTCGGGTCTGACTTTCCATCATAAGATTCCAACATGGGTAACTTAAACTTTGGAGGGTTCCTCGCATTTCTAATATTCGAAGCAAACAGATTCCAACTAACTTCCTCTAAGTCTCCGCTAGGCAACCCTCCCCTCATAATTCGTCGCACTAGTCCAGCCATTCTTTCGTCTCCATCTAAGGGTTGTCCCCTTATCATGTTTGTATCCTGCTCCCCATGTCTCGAAGGGTATTCTGGGTAATATTCTTCATGTGGCTCATTCATGTTGGAATTGTCTCTAGCATGCTGAGCTCCATCTATGGGTCTTCCAATGCAAGATCCCGATGGTCCACCCTCAGGTCCTTGTTGATCGCCTTCATGTTCTTTATTCTGATCTTGAATCTGACCTCCATTGGTCTCTGTGACTCTAGCCCATTGTCCTGTATTTACAGCCACTATAGTCGGTCCAAGGTTCTGTGCTCCAGCTGTTCTCATCTTCTCAAAGAAGCTTTGCATCGTTTCTTGTTGGCTCTTCAATAATCTTTCATGTATTGGATCCACCATAGCCTTCATCTCATCCCTGGTGATGTAGATCGAAGCTTGTCCTTCTCCAGCTCCAGGGGAGGCCACTTAACATCCCCCTATTTGGCTCCTTTCTCCTCTTTGCCTTCTTGTTGATTTTCGCATCATTGCCTTTCGAATCTAAATTCTTAAAGCTTTCAAATCCAATATCTATAGAATCCTTGAGTTAGGCCATCTTAGTGAAAGCACCAAAGTGTTTGGGTCAAAATTGGTCACAAACCCCAAATATTATGAAAACACCAATATATGAATATAGATCTGCAGTATTCTAACACAAATCTCAGATCCAAACAAAGTAGAGAACAACAATTGAAAAATAATAAACAGAAACACAAGATTTATAGTGGTTCGGCTATCTCCGGCCTACGTCCACTTCAAAGGATAATCTTTTATTGTTGTGCTTGCTGGTTATAGTGAATTACATCGGTAATTTTCGAGTACAATAATGGAATTCGAGTGCAATCATGATTTTGGCATAGTCTGGATGTCGCAGGATCCAAAAAGTCCCCTTTATGTAGGCTCTAGAGTGCTATTTATAGGCTCTCCATGCAAATATCTCGTTCAAACTTCGGGAGACCTCTTCTGGCACGTGAGTGGGCCTACACGATCGATCCCAGGCGGTTTCGACTCGATCCGTGATTGATACGAACGTAATTCATATTGATCAAGATTTTGTTCAATGGAGTTGAAATTTGGTGTGAACACTCCTTAGCTTGTACGTAAGCTCATGCAAAAATTTCATAGCATTTGGACTTGTGGATTGTGAGATATGATCGATGCAAGTTGGCGTCTTCTCCAGGACGTCGCGTTCGTATCGATACATTTCGTATCGATCTGTTCGACTCAATCTCAAGCACGTGTATGTAAGGTGATGTCGTGCGACATTCTCGGATCGATCCACTCCTCCCGCCGAGTTGACTGAGTCTTATTTGTACCTACTATCAGAGCCTTGTTCATATCGATCATCGGAGCCTTGTTCGTATCGATCATTGGAGCCTTGTTCATATCGATGCTAGTGGTTGTTCATATCGATCGTGTTTTGTCTCACTCGTATCGATCAACCGTGTTACTTTGTTTATGTCAATCGGCTACGTTGTTTTGTGTGTGCTTTGTATGGGTCTTTCGATCGATACGATATGCTTGAAGTCCGATCGATATGAAGTGCATGCTTATGAAATAAACAATATGGATGCGAACTGGACGTTTGGACGACCAATATGAATTGACCGTTACGAAATCGTGTTTTCCTGATGGGTACGAACCAAGGCCACCTTGATCGATACGAACTGTCGATAATTCGATGGATACGAAAAAGGCTTTGCTGGATCGACACGAACACGATGGATACGAGGTGAGGTAACTCTGATTGATACGAACACGATGTATTCGAACAGATCGAGACGATGAGGGCTCTTTGATGGATATGAACATCGCGCTTTCTTAGTTTACATCAATCATTTCTCAAGCATACGGACTCGGGTTGACTTTGAAACATTAGCTTTCATAGCTTTGCTTGTTATGTCTTGTCAACTGTACCTCGATCTGGTCTCGGACAAAATTCATCGATATACATAGTGAACTGTGATATATAATCTATATTTGGAATGAGTAATTATTGATTTTCAGTTAATTTCTTGATATCCCGGCCTTGCTAAAAGGTGGGATAACAATCTTACTGATGAGTTTACATTTCAGCAAACAACTTAAGCGCAATAAAAAAAATTACTTTCACATACTCTTTTTTGGATCTGCAATATTAAAAATGTTTGAAATGATCATAAAGTAAATATTCAAAAATAAAAAGGCCATGCAGTTGAATATGCAGTGATGAGCAAAAAATATGAAAAAAAAATAGGTGGAAAAATTATGCTTGTGTTATAATATATGTAAATATATAAGTGAATATGCTTTTGTGTTTTTCTATTAGTCCCACATCATGGAATATGTTCCATCTCATGCTCCAATGCCTATATATAAAGGAGCCTGTGTAATGTAATTGCATGAATCAATCTGATATAACCAATTCTCTGAATGAATAAAATGTCTCCACTCTTTTCCTCTAATGGCTTCTGCTCTTGTTTATTTATAACATATTCTTATTTGTTTATAAAATATTATCAGCACGATGTTTTATTCTTAAGATTTTCTTTATGCATTTGAGATCTATTTCTTTTCTCTTGGGATCTAATTTTATTTCATAGATCAAATTTCGTTTTGTAAACATTTGTTTTGATCTCATTTCTTTTTCCTGGATCTCATTTTGTATATCTTATAATGTTGATCTAATTATGTGAATCTAATATTATTTATTTGTATAGATCTAACTTTGTAGACTTCATTTTTCAGATCTCATTTGTAGAATTATTAAATTGATTTTATTTTTAGATGTTATTATGTTGATCTCAATATGATCTAATTTTTCTGATCTAATTCTATTATAGATCTAATTGTATAGATCTATAACATTTTATATTTTATATACTGTTGCTTTTCTTTTCGATCCACAGCCCTAATATGGTATAATGATTGATTTTAGATCTCATTGATCTTTCATTATTTTTAATTGATATTCTTTGTAATGAAGGATTTTATATAAAATTTCTACCAAATTAATGTTGATTATCAAATATCTACATGAAATATTTTTTGATATTTGTAGCATGTATAATTATATGTATTATTGCTGATTTAATAATACAGAGAGGTTTGAGTTGCAGGAGAAGCAAGCAGATTAATTTTCAATGACTCCAGTAGTGGGAATCGAATAGATGGTACTTATATTTTTGACTTGTTCCTTTTTTTTCATTCGTCGATGTATAAAACACGTTTCCTTTTAATGGAAACACGCACTTTTGCTCTTACTATGAGATTTCCGGTTTCATTCATGCATTGAGTAAAACAAAGTTCCATGATGTTCATATTTTCATTTAGAAATAATTTAGAATTTATATGATTATATCTGTTTTTTTTTTTGAATTAACCATATTCAGATTGTCTAGTGATTTAACTGAAAAAGAACATCTTTACCTATGGAACTCCCTGAAGGAGCATTATGACCACCAAAATATGGTCACACTTTTAAACACTAGACATGAGTGGTTGAACTTGAAGTTTTAAGTCTTTAAATCTACTAGGAAATACAATTCCTCTATATTAAAATTATGTGAAAGGATTGTCTAGTGATGCTAACCTGAAGTTAGATCATTTCTTCGACGATGAAGGAAACTTCATTAATGATGAAAACCTAAGTGCGGTAATAAATGATATGGTCGAATTGATCAATAATAGCAGCCTGAAGTCTGCTATGTGGATTTTATTTTATTTCAGTTCAGTAAATCATTTTAAAGTTGGTAAAACCCAAGTTTTGATAATCTTTGGGTGTGTTTGCCAAACTATATATTTGAAGAAGTACATTTTAATATTCTCCAGAAGAGATAATCCATATGACATACTCTTGAAGAGATGTATTATGATTTTTATATTTCAAAATCCAAACATCCTAGAAGAGATGTTGTAGAATTATGTCAATTATGTAGAAAAAGATATTGATTATTGATGACATCCAAAAAAAAACAATGCATATAAAGTATCTTTAGAAGTGATATGTACCACTCTAGAAGCGGTGTTTATGAAATATCCCCAGAAGTGATATTATTCATCGTATAGCACTATAAAAGAATTGCTTATAAAATATTGTCAAATGTGATAATAAATTATCCAAAATTCAATCGTCTATTGTCATGGACCCGTAGCTCCATTAGACAAATAGTGATATGTAACCTTTTACTTTTCAGAACTTACGATGAATCAAATATTATATGCATAACTATTCTTGAAGAAATATCTTTAGATATGCTCCTGAAGAGATAATCTATATGTCGTATCATAATTTTCACTAAAGCTATATAAATACGGAGTTGAACAAATCGGTATGTGCAACCATTATAATTTCTTATTTTTATAACATTTCAAGGGTCCAGAAGATACTCTTATTTATGTTGTAAATATATCTATTTTACTGAACTCTCTAGAGGAGATGTTTATATATAATTATATATATATATATATAAGAGAAAGTTCACTCCAGAAGTGGTGATACTAATATATCTCTAGAAGAGATTTATAAATTTGAAAATGATAACATATCTCTAGAAGAGATTTATTTATATATTTGGTAATTTTATTAAACCAAATAAGTGTACATAAATTTGATTATAAAGGATCCTAATTTAGCTTAGATTAGATCCTAAAAGTTTCAGAGCTAAGAGGAAATCTGTATCTGTAACATTCCAAGTATCTAGAAGATACTATTATTATTTTTGCTGTAATTTTTTTTTACAGAACTCTCAATAGAGATGTGTAGAAATGTCTATATGCAATTAAAAATTACTCCTTGATAAATAATCATAATTAGTGTTCAAAACTGATATTTGAGATATAATTGAGGAATAAAACTTAACAACTTGAAGTTGTGTGTATATTTTGTTCGAACCAGAAATTCGATATGGTTTCAAACCAAACGTTTTGAACGTTATCATGCGGTTTTGACAGGTTTGCATTGACATTGATTTATAAATAGAAATTATTAATTTTGATCCTTGTAATAGTTTGTTCCAAAAATCACTAATTCAAATGAGAAAGAATATGAAAATTTTACAATATACATGTGATACGTGGACGCACGTATACATCCGTATATGTAAATATTTAGCTAACAACCTGAAGTTTGTTATAAGCTATTATTTAGTGATTATGCATAGATATTATTCAGTGATTTAAAATTCAATCAACATAAATGCTGAATGACCTGAAGTCATGTATGTATTCAAATGATCTACACAATAAGTAAATTCCTCCAATAGCTTAGATCAATGAATGAGAACAAACTCTAATAATCAATACCGATTGAATGCATCTTATCAACGAATAAAAGAATTATCCTCCTATTATTAATATGTATGATTATTTGCTAGTAGCAATATCATAATGGATCAAAATGAGAGTCCAAAAATGTTTATTATTTAATGTGATAGTGTTTGTCAACATTGAGGGGGAGGATAAAGGGATACAAGCTCATTCTGATCATCAATGTTAAATATTTGTAAAATATAAAATGATGCAAAATATTAAGTAACTTGAATAAATTGTCAGTAATATCCCTAGTAGACTTTCTCCAATATAGATTTGAATCCCTGAAGGATCAAAATTTGTAAACCACATTTGAAATATGGTTCAAAAGTCAGTTCAAAATATTTTTGGAGTAAGTAATAAAGATGCCAAATAAAGGAGGTGAGTGTTCTTGAAGAAACACTTAAGGATGCTCTGAAAGAGATCCATGACATGATTCTTAAATAACCCTAGAAGTGGGATAGGTACCTAAAACATGATAATTAAAGTGATCTCAATACATCATGTCTAGAACTGACAAGAAATAATCATCGATGATAAATTTATAAATAATAAAGCGCTTATATCTATAAATAGATTAAGAATCTTAAATTAGGGGAAAACATGACTGGCCATCATGAATCCTTTAATAGTAGAGAAATATGGACATGTAGTCCGCAAAGTACCGAAAGTACTTGAAATGCTTAATATACCCTGAAGGTATAAATGTGGTTTAAAATCATATTAAATAATGAAAGTATACAAATTCCTGAAGAATATAAATAACTTTCATTGTTATAAAGAATGCAAAGAACAAGGAGAATAAATTTCAACCTACTTTTAAGTATTGTTGTAATGAAAATCTTGATATAATTCATGATGAGTAGATTACTTCCTATTTTTAAGTATCGTTGCAATGAAACTCTTAATATCCATTGAAGTGATAGTTGCGATATGAAAATACTTATTAAAGTATACAGATTTCTGAAGAATATATATAACTTTTGTAGTTATAAAGAATGAAAAAGACATGAAGTGTAGATTACAAATTTCTTCTAAGTATTGTTGTAATGAAAATCTTGATACATCAAGATGAGTAGATTACTTCCTGCTTTCTAGTAATGTTGTAATGAAATTTTTAATATTCATGAAAGATGTATAGTTGCAATGCGCAAAACTAATTTGAAAAAAAATAAATAAATAATGAAAGCATATGAAGTGTGTTTCATAAAAGTAGCATACAAATGCATAAAATGCAAACCATATTTGGAAGAAACAATCTTAGAAAATTTGATTGTATCGAGGGAAACTATTAATAAATTGTATTATTAATGAGATTCATATTTATAGATCCAGAAGTATCTATAACCAATTTGAGTTATCGAAAGACGAATATGAATTCAGAGGAAAATTTTAAATCAGGGAGAGCATCCATAAGTATTTTATAATGCACTCTTTTTCCTTAACTAAGATTTTTCCTACTGGGTTTTTATTAGTAAGGTTTTAACGAGGCATTATCTTGATCCAGAAGTATCAACTCCCTGTAACATTTGAAATAAGCTATAATGTACTCTTTTTCCTTATTTAAGATTTTTCCCACTGGGTTTTTCTTATTAAGGTTTTAATGAGGCATTATCTTGATCTAGAAGAATCAAACGTCTTTTCAAGAAATAACATCTCAAATATGTTATTTAAGTTAAATTATATTTTTATCTTTGACTAAGGTTTTTCCCATCGGGTTTTCCTTTGTAAGGTTTTTACTGAAGTATTAAATTGATCCAGAAGTATCAAACTCTATCTGATGCAGTAAATTATTGAAATATGACATACTATATTGTACTCTTTTTCCTTCACTAAGATTTTTCCCATAGGGTTTTACTTAGTAAGGTTTTAATGAGGCATTAGTTTGATCCAGAAGTATCAAGCTTTACTTAAAGAAATAAGAAAATAAAATATGTCATTGTACTCTTTTTCCTTCACTAAGATTTTTCCCATTGGGTTTTTCTTAGTAAGGTTTTAATGAGGCATTATTTTGATCCTGAAGTATCAAACCCTTATAAGAAATATCATTTTTAGTATGATATTTATGATTTCACAAGTTGCACTCTTTTCCTCATTCAAGGTTTTTTTTCCACTGGGTTTTTCTAATAGAGGTTTTTAATGAGGCAAATCTATATCGATTGAATCGATAAATGCAAGCAAGATAATAATGAGGGGGAGCAATCATCATACACGTTTCGAAACAGAAATTTTCAAATTATCCGAGCATTCAAGATTTTGAAGACGCATATTCAAGGGGGAGTGTTATAACATATGTAAATATATAAGTGAATATGCTTTTGTGTTTTTCTATTAGTCCCACATCATGGAATATGTTCCATCTCATGCTCCAATGCCTATATATAAAGGAGCCTGTGTAATGTAATTGCATGAATCAATCTGATATAACCAATTCTCTGAATGAATAAAATGTCTCCACTCTTTTCCTCTAATGGCTTCTGCTCTTGTTTATTTATAACATATTCTTATTTGTTTATAACAGCTTGGAATAAATCGAGTATACATAATAAGCATAACCTCAACGTCTTAACTTTTGTCCTTTAAATGACAGCCATTGACAGATTCTTAACTTCTGTCCTTTTGGTAACTACCATTCACAAATTCTATAGCTAAAAATAATTATCGTGAAAATAAGCATACATGAAAAGGAGCCATCGAACACAAATACAATATACAATTAGACATTGTGAAAATAGCAAATCAATTCAACACAGTAGAGCTGAACTAAAGAAATTTATGATCATATCATTTTCTTTGATAGCTCATTTCTCTATTTCTTATTTGGACAGTTCTTTGTCTGAGCGGTGTTCAGATTTGAATTTTTTGAGGAAGTGAACTAAATTCGAAGATCCACCTAGTAATTCCTCTTCTTTCATCATTAGTTTTTGGTTTGACCGTAGGGATTGAATTTTCTTATGCATGTCAAAATTAGGGTTCTTTTAGGTAGGAGAAAAGAATTAATTCAAAATAAAATAAAGTGCATCCTGATCCATACTTGATGTCTTGAGATCGCTAAAGAAAAAAGAGTAGAAAAAGCTGCATGGTTCATTGTAACTCATTGGCACACTTTTAATTTATGGCTGATGAGTTTTAGAGAATGTAAGAAAAATGCTAGAAATTAGTTGATAGAATTGTCCTTCATTTAGTAATACGTTTCTTAGGCTAATTTAGTAAATCTAAAAGTTTCAAGTGGAGGTATTTTTATTATATACTGAAAACTAGACCTATCAATGATACAGGTTTTGATTCGAACCCGGTCCGAGCACATCATATAAATACAGGTATGGGTTTTGACTCAAACTATCCAGACCCGAACCAAATCCGACCTGGTTACTATTAGGGTCGGTTACGGTTTAATCAAAAGCCGGTCCGGTTTGTACCCAACCCGATTAGTAGTTTTCCGTAGTTTCTAAACATGAGTATGTATCTTATTATTTACCTTTTTTTTGTTTACACGTAGATGTTTTTGCACAATATTATTGTGAACACTGCTATATCACTATCCAATTTGTATTTTAACAATTATTTGTTTATATATTTTATAAATTTCAAGTTTAAGGTATGGGTTTAACATAAATATTATGAGTTGGGTATACGGATATTGTCTGAAGGGATTGAAAAGCCCGACGAGTCAGACTCGGCTGTTAGTTTTGAAATACCCAACGAATTCGGACCGTGCTCGGGTTCGAGTTTTAAGATACCTAGACCGAACCAAGCCCATTGACAAGTCTAGTTACAACCAATAGCAGTGTTGGCTCATAACCTTAGGCAGGGCATATTTAGTCAAAAAAGTAACAAAATGCTTGGAAAGAACAAAATCTTCACGTAACAGAATAGCTAAGGTTTTATGACTCAAAAATCACTAAAAATAATAATTTTAATATAATTAATCCAGAATCAATCTAATTAGGCATGCATAAATTATTACCACAATAATATTCATATCATATAAACTTTATGAACAATATTAATTCAAAGGATTTGCTCCACATTATATTACATTGTCAACAACAAAATAGTATTGATTTTTCTAAAATAAGGATGATCACATAAAAAAGTATTAGAATAATTGTTGTTCGCCCATTCCTTCCACTTTCGTTCCCCTCGAATGCCTAATCCTTCAATCCCCTTCTCCATCGACCCCTTTCTAATCATGGCACGCCCAACAATGTTCTTTGACTCGCATGCCTTTGGAGATCCCTTCATTTACCAAATATGGTTGAGCTTTCAATGTTTCATCCTCCGCGACCAATCTATCTACGGCTCTGTCTGATGCTTCTGTCGATGATTTCACACCTCTAGGAGGATCTGGTGCTGCTTTCCTGAGTCCGCCTGTCATTTCTGTTACTGCTGTTCCTTCTTTGATATCTTAGAATGCATTCGTTGTGCTTGCTCGTCCTTGAAGTGCATTGACCCTAGTTGCTCATCGCCTTCGGGTCCGCCTGTTGCAGCGATTGTCGAAGGTAATTCTCCTCTTACGCCATTTTTGACTGCTGGAAGTGATAAGGAGCAGTGGATTATCACAAATAACTACTATGTCGATGTTACTTTAGGTTAAGGAGGATGTGCTTAAGGGTGTTATCAAAAGGCCGAACGAAGCGAGTTGTGTTGTTTGCTCGCAATCTGTTTGTCTAAATGCCCAGTTCAGAACTGCTATTGCTTCCGATGTATTACCTAGATCAACTGCAGTTTTTTCTTCCCTTAAGCATGGAATTGAAACGGGCCCTTCTCAAATGCCAGGTAGCAAGTGGTATTCTCTCTTTAATGTGATGCCGAGGAATGCATGCAAATACGTTCCATGTCCATTTGTTAGTTTACCGTCCTGTAAAATGGTTGAAAATAAATTGATGACTATTGAGGAGGAAGATGGTACAATGATTCCTCTGGTAGAGGTATTGGAAGCGATGGCTGCTTTTTGGTCTGAGTATCTAGTGGGGGTTTTCCTAGATTCTAATCCCCCTTATCAAATAGTTCGTGATCATTGCCGACAAAGTTGAAATGTTAGAGGTAGACTTCAAGTTCACTTAAATAACTACGTGTCCTTTTCACTTTCTCTAGAAAGGAGAAAAGCTCCATATGCTTGAGGCAGATCCCTCCATTATAGTCAACCAACCCTTTATCATTACCCCTTGGAGTCCAACGGGACTGAGCTCAAATGTTTTGATGCTGATATTGGAGCTCGAAATAAGTTAATATATGCTAAGCCTCTTTTGATGTAACTCCTGAAAAGCATCTTTCACTCCAGTATCTATTCATATTGCTGAGTGCAAGTTTTAGTTGATGATTTCCATTACAGTTTGAAATCATCTATTTGCTCATCTTGTCACACTTTTGATCACCTTATGCAAGAATATATTCTGCAATATGAAGTTGTTCTTGTTCCGCTTTCTCTTAGGATCTCACTCCCTCGACCTCCTATCAAGAAGTGGATTCTGAAAGTTTTCCCAGCTACTATGGTTTCTCTTTCCGTGATCATGCCTTCAGTAATCGTTGTTCGCTCCGATGACAGTTCTAAGGTTAATCAGGATGTGGCTTTTCCTTCCTCGGAAGATTTCTTTTGGAGTTCGTCTGAGCATGTTTGGATTCATGAGCGTGCTGAAATGAGGTTTGATCCTAAGGGTGGTAGGTTTTATAAGTACAATTGTGAAGATAAATAAGAAATGGCTATTTTATCATGTTGAGGAAGAAGGCCTAACTCTATCAGTGCTTGGTCATTTAGGTGATATGAATCGATTAGTTCTCTTGGATGTCTCATGGGACAAGAAATTATTTTACTGCTCAGAGTTAGTGGATTTTGTTCCTATTTAGCTACTCTTTTTTATTTTGTTCCTATTTAGCTACTCTTTTTTATGGGTATTCAGCCTGAATCTTTGGATGAGGGGAGTGGACCTTCCTCTACGGAAGGGGATTAGTATTCGTTTGTTAGGATTAGTAGTTTGGTATTTTAGCCAAACTCTTGTGCTTTATTTTCTTCCAGCTGTTCTGATTTTTGTACCGAACATCTGTTTCTAATTCATATATATATGTGGACGGCCCACAATAAATGTCGGTTAGCTTTGCTAAGAAAAAGAGGATCACAACTAGCAGATCTCTAAATTCAATAGAAGTGCACTTTAGTCCAATCTTGGTTGTAAACAATGATTTTTCATCTCTTGAAAGCACAACATTATGGCATCATCATCAATCCATTTATATATATCTTTTTCAACATACGCAACCAGATTGTCTTTTAACCATTGAACTCTTACAGAATTTTCAAGTCGATTTTTCACTATCTCCATTGAAAAATGCCCTCTCAATGGTTGTTGTAGTTATGGGCAAAGTCAATACAAGTTGCAAAAGTAAATACACAAATTGAAACGTTTCCTCTTTTTTTAGCTCTACCATCTTTTGGGAAAGATCTCCAATATAATTTAAGTTTGAAAATCATATATCCATACGCAAATCGATAATATAATTCCAAGTTGATTATCAAGCATTGAAATTTGTGTGGTTGAAAATCCAATCAAATAATATTCAACATGTCTCAGTAAACAATTCTTATCAAATGCAAAAAAAGAAACTTGAGGATCCAAACATGCTATACAACGTAATAATTCAGTGGTGACAACTATAAATCGATCACCATGGCAAGACTTTCTTTGATACTATACTCTAACCAAGCAGGATACTGATGAAACCGATTGGGATTAAATCGTCTGTTATCATTGATTTTTATATTTTTTGAAAATTATGATTTGAAGGTTGGGAAGGGCCTTTTAATAAATAAGCTCCATGGACTTCTTATTGACGATTACCGTTTTCGAAAATACGAATTCTTTCCCAGGGCTCTATGGAAAGGTTTGCAATATCAAGCTCAATTTCTTATCGACTTATTTTTTTAAAGAAACTTGCCTCTGTAATATTTTCATCTTGTGTAGAAATTGAACTCAAGTTTTCTAATGAACAATGCATAAATTTTGAGCAATTGGCATAGAATTATAGACATTTAATAAAAGAAATGAATTGTTATCATAGTAAGGAATTAAAAGCGAATAACTTGACAAACACCATTGTCCAAGTGGTTAAGTGATTAGGCTTTGGTACAAGATGTCACAAGTTCAAAACTTATGTAGCTTGATTTGAACGTTTATTGACATGTGATATGTTGTCCTAGTGACATTTTGTATATAAAGTACCATTTCAAAAAAAAAGCAAATAACTTTGATTTGGAATTAACAAAATAGTTTATGTGCATTAGCTATTTCCTTTTTCCTAAAACGCTATTTTGCTTACTAGGTCTACTTAAATATCATAAATATTATATAGATTATCAAACAAAATAAATCATCACACATAAAAATCTAGAGAAAAAATAAGCATAAAAAAGATGATAAGAAGTTGCATACTTGGAATGATGGTGAAATATTTCTTCGAGAATCAATAAACTTCGTTGTTTTTCTATCAACTAACGATTTATCCTACAAACAAAATATATGAAATCAAATTGCAAATCAAGATATATTCATAATTGATAAATGATAAATGATAAACCGGTTAGTAGTTAGAAACTTGAGGCAAACAATTGATTATTTAAAATGCTTGCTTATTAATAAAATTATAAACAAACTTGAAAATTTACAAAGATTAGAAATGATCACAAATTTAATATCTAAGTTTGTAGTTTGAAAACTTTTATTACAGGAAACAAAGCATAAGTAGAAGCAAAATAATGTGGAGGGAAAGTGAAATAGATGGACCAAAATAAACAACATAGAGAATAAACATAACACGTAGGACACGATTGTTACTTTTAAGTGGGGCCTAAAAATTTTTACGCCATTTTTTGTAAAGAAAGATTAATTTTTAGGTGGGGCCGTGGTCCTATGTTATGTACACCAACATCCTACGCTAGTTACAACTAATTATTTCTTTTTCAACTAACTAACTATACACACACACACACAATTGTTGTATGTGTGCAGTTAAATGAGGTTTATTGAATAATGTTGATCATTCTAAAAGCATCTTTAAAATCACCATTATTCTTAGTAGTAGAGGATCCGATGTTGGAATCTATGATCTGTTCATTTGTACCTTTTTATAATCTTTCTTTTATATTAAATTTTATAAATCCCTGGAAGCAACGAATGAAATTCTCCTTTTTTTTCCATTTCTCTTCCTTACCTTATCTCGTAATCCATTCATTAATTTATAAATCCAATACACACACGGGTAAAATTTGAGGGATTATAAATTTGAAAGTTTATAATTCTGTCAATGCATACGTGAAAATTTTGAAATTCGTCCGTATTTATATCTAAAGATAGATAAATATCTGATATCTTGAACCTGGATACCTATGCGGTTATGACGATATCTGCATTCGAAAATCATTCATTCAGTTTTTGTCAAGAATATAATTGTACTATGAGCATTTTATTACAATAAAAGATAAATATTTATTTTTTTATTAAGTTAATAGTTTATATCATGCGCATATAATGCATATTAATTTTTTAAAACTATTTATCATCATCAAATTTGTTAATTTTTCATACATTTATAGTAAATGAGAACGAAAAAAAATCTATGTTAGAACTAAATTTTTTCATTTATTTTTCATGATTTATCATCTATCAATAAATAGGATAAATATCCAGTATCCACCCCTATCTGTGAATGCGGAATCTTAAATCAAAAAATAATTTTGAATGCGAATGTTGTAACAACCCATCTCAAAATGGATCTGATTTTTGACTCAATAAAAGCCCATCGAACCTTAGGTCCATTCCAAAGGCCGGTATTGTTGGTAAAATTGATACAATGATCAATATACAGAACTATCTGTCTATGCTATCAGAATCTTGCGGCGGAAATGATAAAATATAATAACGAAAATAAGTGCACATTTCGTAAAAACTCAAATCTCGGAAATACAACATCCCATTCCAAAATATCCAAAATACAATATCTCAAAATAACATTAATGTCTGAAATTAGGTATATCATAATATATCAAAAAAATAAATAGATAAATAAACTACCACAGGTCTTCGCCTTCGCCTCTATTTTCTCTATCAGCATTATTTCCCCTAACTAGTGTATTGTAATGAGGAAAAAGTCATAAAAACAATGTCCAATGAATGAAAATATCAAGTCTTCCATATAGTATTTTAGCAGTAGCATTTAGATAAGAATATGTCTTATGCATCATATACTATATCCGACCAATTAGGCCTTTAACTGTAAGCCCGAAGGCTTTTCCAGTCCAACGCCATAACGCAACTACCGTCATTCATGTCCTAACAATGTGAGAGGAAGTACCTAAGCCACTTAATACCTCTTTAATGGAAATTAGGCAGACTCTGATCATTTGATACCTATATCCTATGCAGATCCCCATTATTTAATATCTAACCCAATGTGGACACCTCTCCATTCTAACTAACATTATAAGAAGTCCCATAAGACCACCTAACACTTCATTTATTGGAAGAGGCGACTCTACAATAGCCATGTAATACCTCAACCTCGAAGCGGCCTCCTTTTGAGATTTCCTCCTACTGCATCTAGTAGATAATCATATTATGGCACATACTCAAACCGTGGTGTCTCATATTATTCCACTTATTCATATGTATTAGTAGCCAGATTAGCTGTACCCATGCGGATGAGGAGGCTTAGTGACCATCGTCTTAGGCAAGTAGAAAACTCCTTATTTTGTCTTTGATTATGGGTTAATTTCCATAATCATCCTTGCTTCCTTCCTATGATTTTTAAAACTATTTACTAACCTATCTATTTTATATGCTTATTATGTTATTAATTATATACTAATAAAATATTCATATGCTAATATATTTATACTTTTGTAATTTAGGCTAACTAAATATTCCTAAGTGTGCGAAAGTTTTCGCTTCCTATACCAATTGTTTAAAATTTCAAAAGTTCCAAATTTATGCAAGTCTACCTCCATTCAATAACTTAAAAAATAGCTAATATTCTTATCCAAATATTAGACTTCCATTAACAAAATAGAATTTAGATACCAAACTTATTTTATATTAAAATAGTAGTATCAGCTTCTCTATTTCAAGGAATAAAATTTACAATTCAAACCCTATACATTCTGTTCAACTTTTACATACATAAACTTGAAGTAAAAAAGGAATTCATATTTAAATTAGAGAAATAAGGAGTGCAATAGGAAGTGAAAAAGGAATTCATACCTTCCACACTATTTTCTACTTAATTTTTTAGAACCCTTTATCACATCAATAGAGAAAGGTTGGAAGTGGAATAAAATATAAGATATTAAAATTTTAATAACAAAACAAATTCTACTATTTTAATATATAAAGAAATTGAGATTCCAATAAACTTAAGAATTGACATTTCGTTTGAGGGAATTTTGGATTTTAGTTTTAGGGTTTCTGTATATCAAATTCTCTAAGGCATAGAATAAATTTAAACTTCTACTATACAAATACGAAAATAAGAAAAACTAAGATTTTCATTCACAGATAGCATCCATCTTCCCTTTGGATTCGATTCACGCCTTTCCTAACTACTCTTTTAGATTTCTTCTCTTTGAAATGTACACAATTCAATTGTAATAAATTGGATTCAGAATTGAGAGATTGGGGAAAAATAAGAAAAGAAAATTGTATATTGATATAAAACTATTACCTTTTTCTCTTGGACTTAAACTCTTGAATCTAATTGAGGAAGAAAACTAATAGAGCTCGCTAGCGTTCATAATATTTTTGTGTAAAAAAGTGAGGGGCCAGCCTTTTATTTATAGTGGTTAGAAGGCACCCAAACCGTTGGATTTAAATCGATTAAAATAATAACATCTGGGCCGTTTGTGCTTATGGAAGCCCTAACCGCAACTCACTAAGTGTTGATCGCTCCTCCCTAGGACCTGCCTAGAGGAAGCGGTCGACCGACCTATTGAATTAAGCAATATTTATTTTTTTCGTTTTAAATTAGTTCCTTTCTCGTTTTAATACTAGCATTAACGTTTTCTAAATGTTAATTTGCCTTAATGTTAAAATATTAATTACCCATTTTAATTTTCATGTTAACGTTATGTAAATTTCAAAATATAAATTCATTCGAATTATTTTAAAATTCAAAAATTTCCAATGTCAATAACTTTCTTATTTGAAGTCCCATTGCAAAACTTTATATATGAAAGTTTGTGAGAAAATTGCCATAAATGCAATGGTGTATATTTCGTGGCCAAAATTTAACATTACAAAATTTTCATTTTCAGCCTTTTTATTAGTTAATTAATTTATTATTAATTTTTACATGGTGTAACACTCTCCCCCTAAAATGGATTTCGTCCCAGAAAACCTTAATAGTGTAACACGCACTCTACGACCATGTTGTACAACCAAGTTATCTACATAAACATATACTTTGTAAAAAATGCAATGTCACTATATATGCAACATACTATAGGTGAGCTCAGTCCTAGCATATAGGCATGTATGCAAGCATCCAAAATATGCATAAGATTCCATATAGATGTAAAAATTGCAGTAAAACTATGACAACTATCCCCTACCATCCAATCTAGCAACCATGATGCAACAAAAAACCTAAATTTTGGAGAGATAAAGTTACAAGTAAAAAGCTCAAGATGAGAAGCCTTCATCTTCTCTTTGGTTTCCCACATGTATTCTACTGGATTATCTCCCATTATATTCGGACCGGCCCGATTTCTTTATTTTGAAGTTTCTAGTTTCATGCTCCACTATACGTGTGGTGGCTTGGGATGTTATAGGCCTGATCTCAACATCTTCTAACTGATCAGGCTGTAATATGGTGGCAGTGTCGTGAAGGCATCTCCTCAAGTGTGAAACATGAAAAATGCCATGAATTCCCGCTAACTTATCCGACAGCTCTACTCGATATAACAAGTTTCCGTATTATTTCCAAGATCGAGAAAGACCCAACGAACCTTGGCGCTATCTTACCCGACGTACAAAACCCCATAACCCTTAGGTGAAACATTGGCGGAAGACATGTCTCTGACCAAAAACTCTAATTCTTTTCTTTTCCTGTCAATATAGGACTTCTGATGGTCCCGTGTAGCCTTCATTTGTCGTCTAATCATCTCGATCTTTTCAGAGGTCTCATGAATCAATCTGGTCCAAGTAGAATTTTGTCAATGGTTTCCCACTAATAATTAGGTGATTTGCATGACCATATGCATAATTCTTTAAAAGGTGTCATGCCAATCGTCGCTTGGTAACTATTATTGTACATAAAGTCTATTAAGGGTAAGTGCTGATACCAATGTCCTTCAAAATCCATAATGCAAGCTTTCAGCAAATCTTCCAAAATCATATTCACCCTTCTGACCCGACTGTCGGTTTATAGGTGGTAAGCGATGCTAAGGTTCGATGTTGTCCTTAAAGGTGACTACAAACTCCATGAAAATTCGCTAGTGAATAAGGGTAGTCTACCACTAACTAATGTTAACTGGAACTCCGTGCGGTCACACTACTTCTTTAATATAAATTTGCATAAGGAATGTCACAGTCCTATTACCCCTAAGAGAAACAAAGTAGGCACTTTTAATGAGCCTATTCACTATAACACCAACAGTTTCATTGCCTTTTTAACTCCTACACAACAAATTTATAAAGTCCATTGATATTTATATGCTCCCCCTTCCAAGTTGGCATGTAACAATCCAGTTTTAAAGGGTAATTAGTAATAAATATTTAATTAATTAAAAATGAGTTTTTGGAATTCAAAATGAACAACATGAATTTGTTTTAGATATCAAAAAATTGTAATTAATGATGAAATTAAATAATTTTTAGAATAAATGTTTGGTTAAGGATTATGAAGTAAATTAATTCGAAAAATATTTAAAAGTGGGTTTAAATGAGAATATTCAATATTTAAATCCAAATAAAATGATTTCGGTAAATAAATAAATTATAGAAAACAATTTTCGTGTAGTAGTCAATGATATGATTATTTAGTAACTAAATATAATAGAGAATAATTTTTTTGTTACTGGGCTTGAATAGATTCATAAATTAAAGTAGACAAAAGAAAGATGAAAAAGAAAACGAATTAAAGCTCAATATCTCATAAGACCACAACACAAACCCTAGAATTTCATGTTTCCTGACTATTCCGTTCTCTAAATGTTTCATTATCTGGATTCTTCTCCTCCAACTATAAACAAAACTCAAGCATATTCGTTTACTAACCTTAGAAAATCTAAAATCCCATCAAACTTCATCACCTTGAAATTCAACATCAAATTACATAAATTGTGATAAATTTACAAATTTGAGTATACACGTCTCAACGCACATACGCATCAATGTCCAGAAGGGATTCAAGTTTAGAATATTGTGCGGGTTTTGGATGTGTGTGGTTAGAGAGAGAGTAAGGAATCAAAAAGCTTCAAGTGAGTTACACACTCACAAATCAATGTCTAAATGCTCTTACTCTTTACCTATGATGAATAGTGATAATGGCGAGCGGGAAAGAGGCGATGAAGGAGGTTGAGACACATTGATCATCGCATGGCCTGGAGCTTAGTCCGCTGTAGACCATTTTTGACCGGCGGACCGGTGATGGTGATCGGTGCACAGGTGGTGGGTTGAGCAAGCATCCCAGACGTGTGTATGGAACTTGTGTTCGTGTATAAGAAATTGTGCGTGTGTTTCTGTGCAATTGTGTGTATTTGTGTGCTACCTTACGTATGTGTGAATGCTTCAGTAGTTTGTAATTTATACACACACACATATTCATCCAAAATAAGTTAAAATAAATATACTTAAACTCTTATCAATGTATATTCTTAGATATTATATATGAATATGAATATAGTTAAAAAAATAATGAACTGAATTTAATAGTACCATTTAAATAGAAAAATATGAAATGGTCCTTAATTATATTTTATAGTTTTCAAAGTATATTTTATGAAATTTTAATATATATAATTAAAGTTTTGGAAAATGTAATAAATTGATTATGAATAAATAAAAATTGATCTGGGATGTCCTATAATTTTTAAAAATAGTATTAGTTATAGAAAATTATGAAATATTTCTTATAGGTAATATTAGTTTTACAACTTATTTCTGGTTATCAAAAGAAAGAAGTGAGTTTTCTAATTTTTTGGTAAATATTAAATTATTATATAATTTTATAAAAGATTGAGAAATTAATTATCTGGTGTAAAGTGATATTATATTTGGTTTTAAATAATTATTCCTTTTTACTTATTTTGCTTATATGTTGTGCATGATTATTATTAAATATTAAATGGTTATAATTTATTTGCTTATTTTAATTGTCTATATTATGTTACTATTTTAATTATTTTTTCTTGTTTATTGAATTGAATTATGTGGATGATTCACCATTAATGTTGGTTTTGTTTAGTAATTTGATTTGATACGGTGATGACATCCTTCTATATGATTTTTGATAATTTTTATTCTATGTGATGGACAATTTGTATAAACGGAGTTATAATACCATTTAGATGAGGCAATTTGTAATATTTCTCCGGTTATTCTTCGGACTCATTATATAGAATATTGTGGAGATTTAGTTTAGTTTACGAGCATTGAATAAGCGATTGAGCATCACGCGGTGGCATGGAATGCCGATGTGATACTTATTCGTTTATTCATTGTAAGTAAATGCTACATAAGTGATGGAAGGAGGGATATACCTATGTGAGGTGATGCTCAGTGTAGATTATGTTTATATGCTCGGTGTAGAGCTAGTTTATATGCTTGGTGCACAGAAAGTATATATACGTGCTAGGGTAGAGCATTAGATGTAACGACCCAAAAGTTCTAACGCTCTGTATTAAATACATGAATTATTTAAATATTTGAATCTTGGATTTAATGCAATTAAATTTATTTGATAACCTTGTTACCCCCTAATAAAATAATATATAATGATAAGAGAATCATTTTTGAAATTTATTTACAAAAATAAATAGATCGAAGGAATATAGATAACATGACTGAAAATTGTTTTATCAAAAAATTAATTTTTTGCTAAACAAAAATTGTTCCAACTTGTTGGAACATGTACAGTAACACATGAACATATAAATAACAAGTTAAAAAAAATTATATTAATAGAAAATTAATTAAGTAAAGTATGGTTAATTAAGGGGACGTCGACTCTTGATTCAAGGCATGAATGGAGGGGGGAATAAACTTGTCTCGTGGCATGTTCAAAGGAGCATGCTCTTGAATTGAAAAGGAGGAAATCGGGCATTTGAGGTCATTTGCAATTGGTAACTTTTTCTTTTAAATTCTCTTTTGGTTCATAATTTCAATTTCAAAAGTTGAGACAAAAACTTTTATATTCAAACACTTCTTTCTCTCCTCATTCTCCTCTTTAAAACTTCTTCAAATCTTCTCCTATATCCTATAAAACTTTCACAAAGGTCTTAGAACATCATTAAAACATGGCTTAGCGTCCAAGAAGTTGAAAAATGATGAAGAACAAGAGGGAACCAACCTGGACCATGACCAACATTATGATGAAAGCGACTTTTTGCTTTGAAAAAACAGAGCCCCCTTTTGCTTTGAAATTTAAACTGCAGTTTGCTCCCTTATATGAAAACTGCATACATGCATTGATTTCCAGGTTCTAAGTGAAATGCTTCATCTTTGCTTCCAGATCTTTCAATTGCATGCATGCTACTGATTTTGAAATACAGGCTCACACAAAATTTGAAATTGCAGGTTGTTTTTACATTTGAAAAATATGCAGGATTGCTTTGATGCAGGTTTGAATTCCAGAAATGCAGAATTGTTGTTTGATTTCATGCATTTGATTCAATTTTGAAAAAAAATGATATGCATGCTTTGGTTTGAGAAGTGGATTGAAGATTTAAAGAGGTCTACAGATTTTAATCTTTGAATGGAAGTGTATATTTTTTCTTTTCAGATTTGCTTGTCTTCAAATTTTTGGAAGAAGAAAAGAAAATGAAGGAAAGAAGTTTTATGTAAACTGAAATTATTAAAAATAACAACAAAAGAAAATGTTAAAATAATTTTTTTGACACTTGTCTCACAATGTAACATTTGTCAAAACTTTATTTTATCATTTAACAAGTGTTATGTAAAACCTTAAGATGTTACACTTGTCTTATAAAAATAATTAGTATTTAATTAAAGTTTACTTATATTTATTTAAAAGTTAATTAGTATTAATTTAGTATGTTATTACAAGATGAATGTAAACCTACGTTTAAATAAATTAGTTAATCATGTATTTATTCATATGTAGATAAATTTTAAAATGAAATAAATGCAATTTTATTTATAAAAGGAAGCTTATACAAATATTTCAAAATCAAAGCAAATTTAAAAAATATTTATACTTTAAATTTTAAAATTTTTGAATTCAAGTTTAGATTAAATTTTGAAATCCAGTTTATTAATAAATAAAACTACACAATTTAAAATTTGAAAAACAATAATTTTTATTAAAAATTTATTTGTTGAAACAATGTTTTGTTATATATTTAAAAATAACAAAATAACAACATTTGATAACCATAAATAACTTATAAAAGAAATTATTTCTTTATTCATAAATTATTTATTTTATTCAATTACATCAAAATAACTCTTATTGTTATTTTAATTAAATTTAAACTTAAGTTACACATATTTTAAATCATTCAATATTTATCTTAGGTATTTAAAACCATATTTATTTATTAAATAGCTTTTAAAAAATTTAATTTTTAAATAAAATCATAATTCCAATTTTACTAAAGATATAAAATTTTATAGAAAATATGATTTATTTATTAATTAATTAAAACAATACCTATTTACAATATATATATATATAATATTCTATACATATTATAAATATAAAACAATTTATTAGATTTAAAAAGATAAAATCTATCAATTAACTATTTATTTTATTGGATTATTAAATTAATTCAAATCTCATTACAAAGATTATCAAATCAATTTAATTTTTATCTCAAATTATTAAATTGATATTGCTTTAAAATTCTGGGTCATCACAGCTCGTGTGTTGAGATGTTGATCGTGACTTTAGCATTGGCATATGACTAAAAACAGAGTAGGATACACAGTCATTGGATTAACTAATCTAAGTGGATACATCAACTCCAATATGTAGAGTATGTTTATCAATTTGTTGCATGCGGGGAGTTGTTGATACTCAGTTCATGAGATTGGGGCGTGGCAGTTTATGTTTACCT
Source organism: Allium cepa (assembly GCA_030765085.1). Lineage (NCBI taxonomy): Eukaryota > Viridiplantae > Streptophyta > Magnoliopsida > Asparagales > Amaryllidaceae > Allium > Allium cepa. Next base: position 459,622,212 of record CM060943.1, read on the forward strand.
TCTGGTATACTTTATCTAGATATATATGACGCTCGAATGGTAGTCTCTGATCCTTGTCATGGAGATCCACTTCAGTTTTGAAGCAAGAAGCATCTCTGTAGAAAATCCATACTTGGTTTGGAGTTACCCTACATCCAGTCCTGCACAATTCCTTGTACGGATTACTATTCGACTACTAAACGCAAATAAAATCTTGATTTCAAGGCTACGAGACATACCCTCCAAAATCCTGATCTATATGTAGTGTCACTTGATTTCTCGGCTGCAAGCAAGCCCATTAGATTTACGAGCTACTAAGCATAACCAACTAATTTTACGAGCTACTACCATACCCACAAATATAGCAGCATGATTTATAGAGTTTTATAGACCTAAATCTTCGATGTTGACTATAATTGATCCTATAACTCTTGAATAACACTTTGATCTTGGTTTGAGTGAGAGAGATGAGAGAAATCAACGAGTAAATGGAGGAGAATCAAACTAGTGATTGTTGAATTTGATTTTGGTTGAATTTTGACAGAATTTGGATATATTTTGATTTAGAAAATGAGAATGTGGAAGGAGGAGAGATGAATAAGAAAATTATGTTCAAAAATTCATTTGAAAGTCTGTATTTATAGAGGAACAACGGTCATATCTATTTGTGAAGAGATACGATGAAAAGATACTTCTTCAGAAATTTAAATTTTGAAAAAATCATCCACTGTGCTGACATACATACGTACAATTTGTTGACATACTCTTTTTAAAATTTAAAAATATTTTAAAACATTATTTTGAAACTCGTTGTCTTGTAAAATAGTTTGATACTTTGTAAAATTATTTAAGCATAGTTTATGCATACTTTAATCATAATAAACTTAATAAAACTTGATATAACAATTTTGAAAATTTTAATATAATGCAAAATAATATATATATATATATATATAAAATCAATATAATTATAACTTATTAAAGCATAAACAAAAAACTAGTATATATATATATATATATAAACATAAAAATACTAAAATAATATCTTTATAAGTTATAAGAGATTGAAATCATTTTGAGAAATATTTTTAAAAGATTATTTTAAAACTAGGATATTCTAAAAACAATTTAAAACAAAATTACAGAAGGAGAGAGAGATCAGGAAAGCGCTAATAGGGTTTTAACATAAATTCTAAGACTCTATAACTTATCTGGAATATTTTGAAATCTTGAACTCTTTAAAACTCATGAGTCTTTATTCCCCATCTCTTGAAACTCTATATCAACATCTTGAATCTACTCTTGATATCGATCAGTCTTCTTAATCAACACTTGTCTAATATCCTACACTATATACTATATATAACTTGATAAAACATTATTATTTGTATTTTACGTAATGTCTATAGTTGTTAGTACCTAAGGTACTGACAATCTCCCCCCTTTTGATGATGACAACTCTATATAAAATATAATTTTACTCCGCTTGGGTTACAAAACTCCCCTTAATCTAGGCCTAGATTTTATATATTTCTCCCTCTTTGTCATCTACAAAAATAACCACCTAAAATTATAACTCTAACACTAACTCTAACTCCCCTAAATAAAATACCATATACTGATAACATATAATGATGATGAGAATGATTTATATAAGATCAATAAGTGATATTTAAAATAAGATAATCATGAAATGGAAATAATAATAAGAATGATATATAAGAAATGATAAGTAATAACATAAATCAATATAAGTAACCAAACTAATCTATATATTCATTCAATACCACATCATAATCCAATCACATCTTAAAATGTACATATAAATAAGTAAAACAAATGTTAATTAAATTAAATACACACACCACGCAATCAAATTAATGAAGCCAAATATCATCCTAACAATATTTCCTAATGATCAGGGATTTGTGAATAGGACAATGAGGACAATGAAGGCAAAAGTTCCCTTTTTGTTCGACGAAATTTCTATCTCGAAACATATTTCTTCTACGCATAAGACTTTTTCATCTTCCTCCATATGTTCTTCCTCTTCTTCATAAGCTAACCTTTCCCCTTTCTTCGCAAGAGTTTCATATGGCTTGAAAAAGGGTGGAATTTTCATAAAAGCAATATTGGCTTGATTAAAGACTTTACGAGAGACAAATTTCTCTCCTTTAAATTCAATACCAAAGTAATTGAAGATTCAAGTAAGATACACACCATGAAATAGTGTGTTTTCATGATTAGAAAGATATTTTGGATAAAATTCATCTAAAATAACTTGAGCCCAATATGTCATATTGACCATAAATGGAAAAAAGAGCTTTGCACACTATTAGAGTTGGATTGTTGAAATTTCCCGATCGAGAAGTGGAACTTAGTTGTAAGAGAAGGTTTAATTTTTTTTCTTTTGGATGAAAGTTTCGGTTTTTGAATTCAAAATCATAATCACCTTCGAAATATTGTGAAATATTTCATGATTTTGATCATCAATTTTAAATGATGTTAGTTCCAATCCGGTAGATTTGCACCAAGAATGGCACCCAAAAAACCACAATTTAGAACAATTAAAGTTTCTTTAACACTACTCCACACTTTTCCTATTACCCTCATGAAATTTTCTTTCCAAGTTTGCATAAAACATTTTGACCAAGTGTGGATAGCAAACATAATCATTTTGAGAAGCATCATTAAAGGGAAAATTCTTTATATTTTTGGGAATGTCATATAGATGAAGGAGTGCTTGAGGAAGCCATTGATGAAGAGTTTTGAAGAGATAAGAAAGTAAATGAAATTTTGAAATTTAAAAGTGAAATGAATGGATAGAGATAAAGATAATAAATAGAGAATCAAATGATACATTTCTAGTCAAGGGACACCTTTTCAAAACATAGGGGTAGGTGAAAAGGTGAAGGGAAAGTTCAAATTTTGATTTTAAAATTGAAATTCAAAATCTTCCTGAATATGTCGACATAAGGCAGAGATGTATGTCGACATATATGTCGAATTTTTCAAAAATGATTTTTGCTTAACTATATCCTATTTTATTACATATATCTATTTATAATTATTTAGTTTATAGAAAAATAATTATAATTTTTTTGATATTATTATATTATTAGAATATATAAAATATTTAAATTTAAAATATAATCACATAATATTCAACTAATATTATTACAAATATATAAGATATTCCTAAAAACCAATAAAGTAGGTAAAAAAATTCATTTAAGAAATTAAAGCTTTTGATATATTAAAAGCATACCTTTTTTCGATCTACTTTATCCTTTTGTCCTAAATTACGTATGGTTGTGAAGCACGTCAGCAATTTTTGTATCTGGTTCATTATCACTTGAGGATGTGTCTGAATCGTCTAATGTTGTAGTACAGGCTCTTCTCCGTTATCTTGATGAATCAGTGTTTGGTGTAGTTTTCAGTTTATTGAGATGTGGACAGTCTTGTTTTTAATGGCCATGTTCATCGCAGTTATAACATCTAATGCCATTTTTGCTTCCACTTCCGTTTTGTGTATTTTTATTATCGTTTCTTTTGAAATTGTTCATCTTCCTATATTTTAGAAAATTTCTAAAATTCTTTGTTATGAAAGCAATTTCTTCATCGTCATTACTATCTGAATCCAGATTGTCCACCATTGCATTAAAAGCTATGTATTTCTTCTCTATTGCTTTTCTTTCTCTTCTTTCCTGCATTTATGCTTCTAAAGACATTAAATTGCCAATTAACTCTTCGACTTTTAGAGTGCTAATGTCATTAGCCTCTTTGATTGCAAGAGTCTTTTGATACCATTTAGGAGTGAGTGAATTGAGGATTTTTCTAACTTGATCCTCTTTAAAAAAAAATTTACCTAGTGTAATAAGTGAACTATATCTTGGAAGCCACTGTACATATCAGATATGGACTCATTTCGATTCATTTTGAATAATTGAAACTGGTTTGTTAACATGGAAATTTTGGTCTTTTTAACCTTGCTTGCGCCTTCATGTGTAATTTGCAAAGTTCTACAAATTTCAAATGCAGACTTACATATATATACTCTATAAAATTCAATTCTATCTAGTGAACAAAATAATATATTCATACCTTTATAGTTACTTTGTGCAACCGCTTTTCGGTTAGCAGTCCACTATGCAAAACTAGTCTCGAGTTCATTATACTCAGTTTGTGTGATATTCCAAGTGTCTAAATCAATGACTGCAAATAAATTTTCATTCTACATGACCAATATGTCCAATTGCTGCCATTAAAAAATGGAGGTAGTAGTAGATTATCCTTCGACAAATGAGTTGCTACCAAGTATGTTAACGGTGTTACTAACAGTACTATTACCATTGTTGGTAGCTATTTAAACTTTTTCAAAAATAAGACGATGAATACTTTGAAACCAATGCTCTAATACAAATGTGAGTCAACGAAATAGGGATATAAAGGTTAATTTAATACAAGATGGGGTGAATAATGTTTAACAGATTATATGAATATTTTTCATATTCTTTAAGATTCTACTTTAAGTGACATAATTAACAATCACTTAATCAAAGTGTAGATAAAAGTAAATGTAGTAAAAGTAAAAAAGGAAAGAACACATCGAGATTTTATACCGATTCGGATTTACCCTACATCCAATCTTGCACAATCCCTTGTATGGATTTTTTTTCAACTAGTAAATGAAAATACAATCTCGATTTCAAGGCTACGAGACATACCCTCCAGAATCCCAGCCTCTGGGTAGAGTCACTTGATTTCAGGCCTACAACCACACCAGAGTTATCGGCTACTAAGTATACTCAATTGATTTTACTGGCTATAATCACACCCACAAGTGTAGCAGTATGATTTGATAGAGTTTTACATACCGAGATCTTCGATCTTCATTACTGTTGATCTTACAACTCTTGAATAACACTTTGATCTTTGTTTAAATGAGAGGGATGAGAGAAATGAAAGAGTGGATGAAGGGGAATCAAACTGGTGATGCTCACACCCACAAGTGTAGCAGTATGATTTGATAAAGTTTTATAGGCTCATATCTTCGATTTTGATTATAGTTGATCCTATAACTTTTGAATAGCACTTTGATCTTGGTTTGAGTGGGAGAGATGAAAAAATGAAAGAGTGATGAAGGAGAATCAAAGTAGTGATGATTGAATTTGATTCTGCCTAAATTTAGGGAGAGTCTGGGTATATTTTGATTTAGAAAACGAGAAAGTGGAAGGAGAGGGATGAATAAAAAAAAATAAAGATCAATTTTTTCCGAAAGTGTGGTATTTATCGAGGAACAACGGTCATATCCATTCGTGAAGAAATATGACGAAAAGACACTTCTTTAGAAATTTAAATTTTGAAAAAATTGACCACTATGTCAACATACATACATAAAATATGTCGACATACTCTTTTTAAAATTTAAAAATACTTTAAATCACTATTTTAAAAACTCGCTGTTTTGCGAAATAGTTTGATACTTTTTAAAATCATTTAAGCATAGTTTACACATATTTTAATCATAATAAAATTTAAAAAAAACTATATAATGATTTTAAATTTTTTATTATAATTTAAATAATATTATACATAAAATCAATATAATTATAATTTATGAAAATATAAAGAAAAATTCAATATATGTATATAAACTTAGAAACACTAAAATAATACCTTTATAAGTATAAGAGATTGAAAATCATTTTGAGAAATATTTTGAAAAGATTATTTTAACCAAGATATTTAAAAAAGAATTTAAACAATATCAGAGAAGGAGAGATGATTAGGAAGTGATATTCAAGGTTTTAACATAAATTCTACGATCCTATAACTTATATGGAATATTTTGAAATCATGAACTCTCAATACTCATGAATCTTCATTCTTCAACTCCTGAAACTCTATATCAACATCTTGATTCTACTCTTGATTATGTACAATATTCTTAATCAACAACTGTCAAATATCCTGCACTGTATACTATATATAACTTGATAAAACATTAGTATTTATATTTTATATATGTCTATAGTTGTTATCCTTAAAACCAATACCTAAGTTACTCACAATAACTATCCCGGCTGATGATAGTACTTTGATTAGTAACTATGAATTGCTATGTATATTGAAGTAACTCTATGTATTATCTTTTGATAATATATGTTACCATTCCGCTTGTGAGATTATGATGTTTTTGAGAATAGTTTATATAAATATGGTTAATAAAATATGATTTATAAACAAAAAAGGATTTAAGTTAAAAATTTGAGAACGTAAATCCCTGTATTTTTGAAAATTTTGTTCAAAGTTCTGAAGAATATATTATGGTATTATTTGAACGTATTTTCAAAAGACTAATGTTTTTAAATGGACTTTTAAGCTTTGTTCGAGTTCGAGGTTGCTCTCGGAATCAATGAATCGATTTGGAAACAATTTTTTTATGTTATCTAGTTCGAGTGACTTGAAAGTGACTAAAAATGGGCAAAGTATGTGTTTAGATGGTAAGCACTTATTTTGAGTATTACCCTTCCCAATAAGGGAGTATATAATACTATTTGGTAGCACCTAGTTTCGTATCATATTGGTGTTACTCGATCTATATGTATAATTTCTATGGATTTTAAAGAAATTTTTTAGGAAATTGGTTTTGAAAATGATTTTTGGTTTAATCTCGCAAATATGGTTTGATATAAAAGAACATATGAATGTAGTATTATTTCAGTTGATTTGAAATGAAATATGATGTTTGGTTTTAAAGTTTTCTTTGAAGGAAATTTAATATTGTAATAAAAGTTGAATTTTTATAACTCTTAAATTTAAAAGATAGTAAATTAAAGAAAGTTTAAAATCTATTATACAACCTTGAAAAATAAAATAAAGATGAATGCTTTGTATATACTCTGAGGATGTAGTGGAGTATCATATAAGTAATGAACTTAAGTCTTATATTGTTCTAAAATAAAATTATGTTTTATGAAATGTTTTTTAAATAAAGATAGGTCTTTATTAAGTGCTTATAAACTTAAGTTATGTTTTATGAAACGGTTTATAAATGATTTTAGTATTAATTGAGAAATGATTTTTCTTATGTAACCGAAAGTGATTTAAAATGTAATGTAATCGGTGTAGCTAAGAAACCAATGGAATAATGTACATAAGTTATATATTGGTCATTTTATTCACATGACAGTTCTTGATCTAGGATCCTAATACATGATTTCAATGTGGTATATGCTGGTTCAAATAGGGATTTTTTACTAGATTCTTAACGACAAACACTTGATATGGATTCTTGGTATGATTCTGAAGTTTTCTATCATAGTATATGGCTACCTAATAAAAACGAAGTTGTCTAGTCAAGTAACTAGACCGAAGTCCGCACTTGAGAGATCAAGTGATATATGCTAGTTTGAAAGTGAAATCTATGTGATCAAGCAAGTAATCGAATTTGATATTACGTACGGATGGTCCATGTGCATCGACGGGCTTTAGTGTATTTGTGTGCTATGTTTGTTAATTATTGTGAATGCTGTCAAGTAGTGAGATTGTTCCTTTGTTGCTTGTGTGAGAATTTTAGGGACAAATATTCTAAGTTAGGGAGAATATAACGACCGGAAATTTTCAAAACTCCGTGTTTAAATATCTGAATTATTTAAATATTTGAATCTTGAATTTAACTTTATTAAATTTATTAAATAACCTTGTTAAACCCCCTTTTAAATCATAACTAATGCAAAGAAAATCATTTTTAAATTTGTTTACAAAAATAAATAATTCGAAGAAATATCGATATGTGACAAAAAATCGCTTTATCGATAAATGAATTTTTGCTAAAAAAAAGTTGTTCGAACTCTTTGGAACTTGTATAGTAACATATAAACACATAGATAACCAGTGGATGCAATCACAGAATTCACTCTGATTGGTCGTCTCTGTATCCAATGGTGGATATCTTCATGATGGACTTAGATTCCCCTTTCTTCGAAGAGGAAATTTTATTGGCCATAAATGGACTTGCCTGAGACAAAGCCCCTGATCCAGATGGTTACCCTATGTTTTTATACCAAAATTTTTGGCATACCATTAAAGATGACGTTGTGGATTTATTTGCTGAATTTTACAGTATTCTCCAACTGCGAAGAACTAATTTTGCGGATGTTATTCTCATCCCAAAAAAGGAGAACCTTCATGAGTTGTCCGACTTCAGATCCATATCACCGATTAACCGCTCAATAAAAATTATCACTAAGGTATTAGCTAAAAGATTAAGAAATAAAATGGATAAGTTAATTTATAAATCCTAAACAGCCTTCATTCAAGGTTGACACATTGTGGATGGTATAATTACCGCACAAGAATATATTACCATATGTCAGAAAGAAAATATAACATGCTCCATCCATAAACTTGACCTCGCTAAGGCCTTTGACTCAGTCCACTAGGATTTTCTAATTGATATCTTGAAAGCTAGGGACTCTTCGAAAAATGTATTTCTTGGATTAATTTGATCTTGAAATCCAGCGCATCCTCGATCTTAGTAAATGGAATTAAAGGCAATAAAATTCAATCTAAGAGGGGTCTTCACCAAGGGATCCCCTCTCACCCCTGCTATTCGATTCAACAGTCGATGTGTTTAACAAAATAATTAAATTAGCTATTAGTAACAACATGCTTCCTAAAATCGAGGGACATGTAGCTAGCGACGGGGTCTCTATCCTTCAATATGCTGACGATAGCTTACTCTTTGCTTCCCACTTTCCTCGATATATCGGTTTCCTTAAACTAATTCTTTATAACTTTGAATTACTTTCGGGACTCATAATTAATTTTCACAAAAGCTCGGTTTTGATCATTAATGACATATTAAATATCTCCTTGTTATGTAAGTGGATATGAAAATTTCTAGAAGATGACAATACATTATAAAAGGAAATTATTATAATAGATCCAAGAATCTATATAAACCCAACAACCTTTTGTTATCATTTTTTTTGGAAAGACATAACCAAGTTTTATTATATTACTTTGATTGGACTCGGCCTTAATGTTTGCTCCAAGAATAAAACATCATTCTAGAACGATCATTGGGCTTCTCTTATTAAAAAAAAAAATATGAATTCCCTAATTCTTAGTCCGCCTCAAATAATAAAAACAAACTTATCATCGACGTCTTTAGGACGCACAAGATATTTAAATGGAACATTTTCTTTAATCAAAACTTGCTTCGAAATGTATTAGATCAATACGTGAATCTTATTAACATCTTTGATAGAATTAATTTAGGTGAGCATTTAGGTCAAATTTTCAGGACCTGGGATAAAAATGAAATACATTCATTTAAATCTATGTAAAATTCTTAATTTATTATGTCTCCTCTACGTTTAATTATTTCAATCCTATTTGGAAGAAGAACGTGGCTCCTAGGATTAAAATTCGTATATGGATCACTCTTCACAACAAATTAAATATTATTAGCAACTTAAACTTTAAACAAAGTAAAAATCTAAACCATAACACTTGCTATTTTTGCCAAAATAGCCATTGAATCTAATGTACACCTTTTTTACGATTATCAGTTCACTCAATATATAATTCACAAAGTCTTTTATGTTTTTGTATTTGACACAAACATTAATATACCATCTCCTTATAATTACTGGATGAAATTTACATTAAGTATAATAAAACTATTGGAAAATTTCTGGACACCTTATACTCTACCACATGTTGGCACTTTTGGTATGAACGTAAATAAAGAATATTTAATAACTTTTATAAAAATTCCTTAAGTATTTTATATTTTATTGTCGGGGAAATCTCTTTTTGGATAGGTGTTTGCAATGACCAATCAAACTGGAAGATGCACTTTGATGAGTTTGGGGAAAGCTTTGCCACTGACTCAGGCTATCCGCTCCTTACATTCAACCACAATTCAGCAACCTCTGCCACACAGCACCATAGGGAGTGAATAGCCCTTCTTCATCAGCATATGCACCTCGCATTAGCATGCTCGCCATTTAGTCTAGTTACGGACCGAAATAGCATGTTCATTCACATCAGTTAGACAGCACTCTTGCATTCCGTTCATTTGTGAGACTTCAGTATGACAACAGTCTTGCATCCGCACAACATATGTTTCAGCCATTTATCTGTTGAGTCTGTCTCATTGGTCTCACTTTGGATCTGTGCTTCAGCTTCTTGCTCTACCATGTTCATCATGAATTGCTCATACTATCACCCACTTCAGCTTCGTATGTTGCAGCCTTGTAATGCACTCCTTGTGTGCACAATTAAACCTTCTGCTCTCCCACTCAGAAGACAATTTCAGATTTGCTTGCAAATGAAATTAGCACCTACTTTCCTTGCAAGCATTTTTCGCCTCTTGCGCTAATTCATATCCATCGCAATTTCCTTGCAGTGTACTGATGTGCAGTGTTCGTTAATATGCATGTTTCGCCTCTGAAGCATTTATCCTACCCGCAAGCAACACACATCATCACACTTCGTAGTTGCAGCCATCACTAAAACAGCACCAGATCGCCATCACACTTTCTAGCTGTAGCCATTTCATCATTTACATGCCTGCCTCGCTTACTGCCCAGCCTGCAAACTTGCTTACAAGCAACACCATACTACAAGTCTCCATAGTAGTAACTACTACAAACAACTTACGGCCTGCATATTAAGTGCCCAACCTATAACCATGATTTCTTTACCTGCTGAAGTCGCCTGCCCTCATTACACTAGCTATGAAGGTTACATTCTTCATGCAAATTCGCCATCAGCTCATCGCCTCATTAGATCCACTTATACTTTGCTGTAGCTCACAACTACACAACTTCCACAGTAGTTCAATTCGGTATCAGTTTAGTATCATTCCACTCCCTTCGTTATGCCAATGGCCCTACATCACTTCTACATTTCATCTTTGCTAATTTAGTCTCATGCCCCTACGAAGTTCCATGCCGAAGTCATGTATGCTTCACGCAACACCAAGAGAAGCCCAATATGTCATGCATTTAAGTTGCATCACTTGAATCAGTACCTCATTATCTCCTCAGACACCTGTTCCTATAAGAAGTTCCCACAAGCTGCGGCCCATCATGCGCTTATATTGTTAGTTCAAGTAAGAGCCCACATTTACTATAACACCATCTTTCACAAACTTATTCTTAGAAAATAATGTGTATATTTTTATTTTTATTTTGTTTTAACTTCTTATTTTTTCGATCGTCTATGTGATGATCTTATATTTGTATGCATCTCTGCCCATTAGACTTTTGTATTGTTTTTGGTTATAATTTTAATAAAATTATAAGTGCTCCCCTGTATCACTCTTTCATAAAAAAGTAAAAAATAAATATTAAGTCAAAAACACTTAAATTACTAACAAATTAACTAAGTAAAGTAGGATTAATTAAAGAGACGTTGACCCTTGATTCAAGGCATGGATGATGGAGAGAATAAAGCCTTGTCTCATGGCATGTTCAAAGGGGCATGTGCTTGCATTGGAATAGAGGAAAGGGGGACATTTTGAGGTCACTTGCACTTGTTAACATCTCCTCTTCAATTCATAATTTAAAATTTCAAAAGTCGAGACAAAAATTTTATATTCAAACACTTCTCTCTCTCCTCTTTGAACATGCCAAACTTCAAAAATTCTTCAAAACTTCTTCTATCTCCTTCAAACTTTCACAAAGGTCTTAAAATATCATTAGAACATGGTTTAACATCCAAAAGTTGAAAAATAACGAAGAACATAGGGGAACCAACCTGGGCTATGAGCAACATGATGATGAAGGTGGCCCGATCTTGTGTTTTCGTAGGCATTGAAGGTAGCTTTCAGGGTTGTGGTAGGAAGTGGTGCCTTGATTCTAATGACTTGTGATGTTTGGTAACTTGGTTTTAAGGTGATTTATCTCATAATCTTGCAAGTATATGATGTGTTATAAATGTTCTTTGTGCAAAAATATAATGTTATATCAAAAACAATGCAAGTTATCACTTTTTGGACCTCTCCTGCTTTTGAAAGCAAATGATAACATATATGTTTTATAACTTCTCTTATAATCCCTCTAAAACTTGTAACATGACCATGACATAATGTATAAACGTTTGGAGTTGTATGAAAAAGTGTGTTTGTGAATTTTTGAAGCGAGAAAATTGCTATGAAAGCACTTGGAAATCCCTTAAATTTAACTTGTAATTTGGTTGTTTATGGACGTATCTTGATATAACTTTGTTTGGTTTTTCTCTACGCTCCTAGAAGTGTTGTATAAAGGAAAGAGTATTTTTGAAAAGTTATAGAAAATAACGAAATATAGTCGTAAAAGTTATAGCGAAATAGTCACTATATCGACACTTTAAATTACTTGATTTTCACTACAAGAATTACTGTTTATAGCAACGGGCGGGGGCATCGACCTCCAACGGCCTTTGACCAACGGCTAGCAACGGCAAGCTTTTTCTCGGAATTTTTTAATAACAAAGAACACTTGCCGTTGGAAGCCGTTGGAAATATGTCGTTGGCGGCCGTTGCAAGCCGTTGGAAAACCGAGATTAACCTGCAGCTCGATCTTCTTCCTTCTCATTCCTCTTTCACCCGAAATCAAATCCAAAAACCCCCATTTCCCCCCCCCCCCCCCCCCCCCAAAACATTTCCAACCCCATTTTATCCCCTTCTACACGTTCTAGCATCCCCATCTTCGTTTGCAAGGTTCACAACCTCCAAAATCAGGTATTATTTGCTAAAACCCTAATTTTGTTAAATTTTTTATTTTAGGTTAAATTAGTAATTTTAATGTATGTATTGTGCTATTGTTCGTGTATTGTAGTGTATTGGACCTTAATTACTGTTATTAAACTAATTATTGCATGTTTAACTATGATTTGTTAAATTAGGTTTATTATTATTGTCACTAACCTAAGCATGAACCTCGCTTGTTATTATATTGGTGATTGAATTGCGTAAAAACGTACGTAGAAATTAAGTGATTGTATTGACATATAAATTGTTCACTTTTGACATGTTATGATACGATATATACGTGATACAGTTTGTGCATGACTAAATGTGATTTGTGATGCGATTATATGTATAACATTGTTCGTTTATTTTATACGTTGCGCGCACACACTGGATTTTTTTTGTTTTAGGAAAAAATCATTATATATGCGTTGATTCAACAATTTGTTTATTGATATAAAAGTTTAAATTGTATGAAAATAAAATTTAAACTTTTATATCGCTAATTTACAATTTTAAACCCTTAGAGTGTTTTTGGCCCCGTCTGATAAGTATTGTATATGATCGTTGTGTGGATATTCGTTTTTTAACAGAACGGACATCAATATTCATCGTATACAGTATTTGTTGGATTTGTCCCTGTATTGGACAAGTTACAAAAACAATAACGTAATTAAATCTCGTAAATCATTTCAGTTTAAACGGTTCGCAAAATTTCGACAGCGCTTCCCTTTATGTTCCCTGTGTACACGCAATTGTGTACTGTTCAGGGAACTAAAGCGAAGTGCTGTCGAAATTTTGTTGTATCGTTTAAATTGAAATGATTTATGCGATTTAATTACGTTATTGTATTTGTAATGGAAGATAGCATGACCCATCAACAAAGTGTCAATGATCAATTAATATCAAATTAGCTAATAAAATTGTTTAAATAGAATATAATGTTCATTTCAAAATAAGCTTTAAGTATTATTTTAACAGATATAACAAAAACAAGAAGAATGTTTATAAAATTATTTTAATAAAAAATGTCAACGCAAAATTATATCGTACTTTTTAATTATATGCGTAGGTAAATGGACAATTATTTTACCGATCGGAGCTGGATGTACAAAAAACGAAGGGTCGATACTGAAGGCTCAACAAACGAACATTTTAATAATGGTGTTAGCGTATTTATGGATTTTGCTTCACGTAATAACGGAAAGTACAAAGAAATCCGTTTTCCATGTAGTAAATGCAAACTGTTAAAGCATTTGATACCACAAATGGTTAGAGTTCATTTGCGTCAGTACGGTTTCGTATCGAACTATTTGATTTGAGATCGTCATGGGGAACAGTTAGCATCTAATCCTGTACAAGATGAGGAGGTGGTGAGTAATGAAATTGGTACGACAAATCTTGTAGAACATATGGTTGAAGATACTGCACGTTCAATGTTTCATGTTCCTCAATTAACTGATGACGATGGTAATGCTGAAGAAGAACCAAATATTGGGGCAAAAAAAAATGATTTGTTAGATGCCGCAAAAAAACCCCTTTGGGAAGGCTGCACAAGCGGAACCCAGTTATCAGTAACTGCTGAATACATTGCGATGAAATCCAAATATAACCTCACAGAATCTGGATTTAAGGCTATTGTACAAGCTGCGAAACGACATATGCCTCCTAATAATCTAATGTGCGAAAATCATTACGAAGTAAAAAAACTGATGTCGGCTTTCGGTTTACCGTATCAAAAAATAGATACGTGTCTAAAGGGTTGCATGTTGTTTTGGAAGGAAGATATCAACCTTAGAAATTGTAAAATATGTAATCAGGAAAGATACAAACCAAGAAAGAAAAAGGGAAAGGAAGTCCCGTATAAGCGTATGCATTATTTACCAATTACTCCTAGACTTCAAAGGTTATATGCATCTTCTGTAACCGCGCAACATATGAGATGGCACGGTGTGAGAACACAGGAAGTAGGTACGTTAACACATCCAGCTGATGGGGAAGCATGGAAGCATTTTGACCAGAAATATCCCGATTTTGCGTCCGAAATTCGTAATGTTAGACTTGGTTTATGTACAGATGGATTTTCCCCCATTCTCTCAATTTGGTTCGAAATATTCGTCCTGACCTATAATTGTCACACCTTATAATTTACCTCCTTGGATGTGTATGAAAACTCCATATATATTTCTTACAGTTGTCGTCCTTGGTCCCGATGATCCGACATAAGGAATCGATGTTTATTTACAACCATTGATTGATGAATTAAAAAAATCATGGTACGAGGGAGTAGAGACATATAATATTTTCCAAAAAAAGAACTTTCGCATGTATGCTTCTTTATTGTGGACAATCAGCGATTTTCCTGCATATGCAATGCTTTCAGGTTGGAGTACGGCCAGTCGTCTAGCTTGTCCTTATTGCATGGAAGAAACACGAGCAATTTTTTTACCTCATGGAAAGAAAGTTTCGTGGTTTGACTGTCATCGATGTTTTCTTCATATTAATCATCCTTTTAGAAGAGATAAAAAAAACTTTACAGCTAATAGACATGAAACTTTGTGACCACCTACGGTTTGGTCAAGCGAAGAAATTTATGAACTTGCAAAGGATTATCCAAAGATACATGACACCGGAGAACAAATTGAAATTCAGGGTAAATCATCGATACATTACTGGGGCAAACAGAGCATATTTTGGGAATTGCCTTATTGGAAAAATCTCTTGATTCGTCATAATATTGACGTGATGCATAATGAGAAAAACGTGTTTGATAATCTGTTTAATACAATTTTGAATGTTAAAGGGAAGACGAAAGATGATTTGAAATCAAGACATGATATCGAAGTAATATGTAATCGTCCTGAGCTTCATATAAAACCAAATGACACAAAAAAGTCAAAAGCTTGCTATGAGCTAGACAATAATCAAGTTAAATTACTTTTAAAATGGGTGGAAGGATTACGATTCCCAGATGGCATATCTTCTAATCTTCGTAGATGTGTTGACTATAAGAACAATAAACTTGGCGGGATGAAAAGTCATGATTGTCATGTTATGATGGAAAATTTGTTACCCGTCGCTTTTAAAGAACTGTTGCCCATAAAAGTTTGGACTGTTGTAATAGAACTTAGTCTGTTTTATAAAGAGATTTGTTCAACTACATTAAAAGTTGATCGTCTACGTAAACTTGAGGAAGAAATCTCGATATTGCTTTGCAAACTGGAAAAAAATATTTCCTCCAGGTTTTTTCAATGTTATGGAGCATTTACCAATTCATCTTCCACTTGAAGCACGTCTTCGAGGGCCTGTGCAATATGGATGGATGTATCCATTTGAAAGGTATATTACTATTTAGTTTATTACATATTGGTTTAATTAAATGTATACAAAATTAAATTAAAATAATTTTTGCTAGGTATTTAAATCATCTAAAGAAAAAAGTGAGACAGAAAGCTCGAGTTGAAGGTTCGATTTGCAAATCGTACATCGAAGAAGAAGCTTCGTTTTTTTTCTCTCACTATTTCAGCGACCATGTGAACATATCATTTGAAAGTGCTACGCGTAATGATGAAGGCATTGATGAAGATGATTGTCAAGCGACTTTATCTATTTTTAAAAAAACTGGTCGGCCTGCTGGTAAATGTGTGGAAGTATGGTTGGATGATAGAGATTATCAAGTAGCACACACGTACATTCTTCTCAACTGTGCCGAAGTTGCACCATTTATTAGGTAATACGTCTACACATACGTATACACAAATATATATGCACACATGCATTTTAATCATAATGCAACATTTGTTCTATAATTGCAGTATTTACGAATCACAACATCCAAACGACGATATCGGTAAAGAATTTGCTGCTTGGTTTTCTAAATACGTTTTTGATACAACAAATTGTGTTGTAGATGAAGGATTGAAACATTTAGCAACGGGACCAAAAAGGATAGTCAAGACATATCCAATATTCTTTGTCAACGGATATAAATTTAATACCAAAGAATACGGTGCCGAAAAATCAACTAACAATACTGGTGTATTTGTCAAAGGTAGTGATGATCCAAATGATCACATAAATGACTTTTATGGCGTGCTGACCCAGATTTTGCAGTTGACATATTTCACGCGACCCGCGGAAGAAGTATTTTTGTTTAAATGCAACTGGTTCAACAACGTTCCAGGTTCTGGAATAAACGTGGATCCAAAATATAATCTTATAGAAATAAAACATACTTCGAGGTATTATAAGTACCACCCTTTTGTACTTGCCAAACAAGCTCTTCAAGTTTATTATGTTCCTTACCCATCTTTAAGAAGAGAAAAAATAGATTGGTCGGCTGTTTTTAAAACCAAACCAAGGTTTACATTTGATGGACAAAATATTCCTGAACAGCAAGCTTACCAAGCAGATATAGAGGAAAATAGAGGAATAATATTAACCGACGATCAAATAGATTTTGGACCTCTAAACGATGAATCAAATGCATTAATTGAAGCATTTGAGAGTATAGAGGAACAAAATATAGAGTGCGAAGAAGAGTCAGAATCCGAAAGCGATGAGGATTGACCACTAATCAATATTTTGAGAAGGTAATTTTTTTTCATTTTTCTATTTCCAAAGTAATTTTGTATGATATGTATCACAAAGTCTCTTTTATTTTACGCCATAATGTATGTTACGCCATAATGTATGTTACGCCATGTTCATTATTCTGACACCATTTGCATATTAAATTAATCAATGTTACCCTTGCTTTTCTTTATACTATGATTTCATATAGGTATGTCGGGACGCAGACGTTCACGCTCCGGATCTTCCAGCTCACAGAGAGGTGATGATGCTGGTCCTTCACAGCCGGGTGTTCGGCCTATGGTATGGTTGAAACCCAAAGCCGATGGCAGGTAAGTATAAAGTTTCAAAATTGAATTTTATTCCATACAATCTTTTATCAAATATATATAGTAGTAACGGAATATTAAATGTTTTTTTCTGTTTTTACATAGCGGTGGGTTTTCGTTCGAGCCTTCCAACATAGTACTCACGATCTCGCGACGGGCGTATATGGCTCGTATGACCTCGTGTTGGCCGAGGTGGACTGCGATACCAGAGGGGGTGCGGGAGGCTATCTGGCAGGACTTTTTGGTATGCGTGATATAGCAATTATTGCATTATGTAGTCATGTACATTATGTCAATTCATGTTTGCACTATTTATAGCAACTGTACAACTCATATTTTTTCAAACGTGCGGGGGGAAGTGGACTTGGCCGATTCTGATGCTTCAGTTGTCCGTCGCCATTGGAGCAGCAAAATTGCAAAAAACTATCGCGAAACGATTAACAACATCAAAACATCGGGGAAAGAGGCCTCATTGGATGAGTGAAGCTGTTTTTGATGAGTTCGCCACCTGGTGGAGCAACGAGGATTTTGTGGTAAATCTCTATCATATATTTAATTTAAATTGTTTGAGGCAAATAATATATAAATAATTAAAACTGTCAAAACAATTTTTGTTTTCAATTTAAATTTGCAGAGGCAGTCCGAGAGGAATTCTGCAAACAGGAGCAGAAACCCCGTTACACATCGCGGTGGTTCCAAGTCTTTCCAGCATCACCGGGAAGATTTGGTATAATTATTAAATAAGACAAACAGTTAATTATTTTAAGTTTTAATTTGTTAAATTATAAATAATGTATATTTATATGTGCATATTTCAGGAGAGACAACGCGCGGGGGGGGGGGGGGGGGGGCTATTAGTTATTGGGATGTGTTTACCCATACACATGCATTGACTCAGGTCGATGATTCCGGCGCAATTTCTTACTCTTGGGACCACGATGACAAAGCGCGTGCTGCCTATGTAAGTATAACATAAGTAACACAAGTTAATTGAAATAACGTAATTAACTAAATTCAATTATATTTTGCATGACAACAAAAGTTTCAGGAAGCGCGAACAGCCTTACTTGAGAGTACGGGACGAACTCACTTGACCCCCGATGAGGAGGACGCCATTTCTGAGTCCGTCATGGATCCAGTGACCCGCGGCAGAGGCTACGGATATGGAAGCCAATCGGTTAGTTAATTTGCAATTATTTTAATACTAATTTTTTAGTGCAGTTGATAATTTAAATTTGTTTACAGGTTCAGACAGCCCAGAAAGAATATCAAAGGGATCAAGATAAAGAAGAGATTGCGCAGCTACGAGCTGAGCTTGCTGAGATGCGGGAACGCAATTTGCTGCATGAAGCGAGGACGGAGGAGTTGAACCGGCGTATGGCGGAGTTCTTCGCACAGTATGGACAACCTCCTTCATCTGATGGCTCTGGCGCTGAGTGATTTAGGTATGTTTTTTTATTGGAATGTATATTTTGGAGTTGGTGAGAATTTGATACATTTTGATGTGATGGTTTGTATATATTTGGATTTCATACATTCTGACGGTTTGGTTGTGGATGTTGGTTTGGATTTGTTGATGTTGGTTTGGATTTTTTAATGATGATTATGTTGTGTTTTGTTTGGTTGTTGGTTTATGTTGAAATATATGTAAGATTTGGTTATATTTGTTTGGATATAGTTGTTATATGTATATGCTCGAAATGGAGCTGTTTTGATATAATTGTGGTTATGTGTGGCTGGAAGCAAGCACCGCTGCTTTTATATAAAAAAAAAATACCCAGATTTGCAACGGCTTCCAACGGCTACCAACGTCCAATTGGCCATTTAACTCCAACGGCGTCCAACGGCATATTCCAACGATTTCCAACGGCATGTTGGTCAACAGGCTTTGCCACGTTGGCAAATTTGCCGTTGGAAGCCGTTGGTATATCCACGTTGGTGCCGTTGGAGGCCGTTGGAAACTGTTGAAGTGTATACCAACGGCAATTCCAACGGCCCCCAACGGCTTTCCAACGGCCTCCAACGGCCATTCGCCGATCCAAACAATAATGTTTGGAGTATGGTATGTGGACAGAAATTTTGGTTTTCCTTGGATAGAATAGCACACATTTTAGAATCACCAAATGTCGGGAGAAAGCTAGAGGAGATAGAATTTAATCCACATATTCGCGACAACATAAACCATCGATTATGGATGATAATATCAACTTTAGAGATTTTAAGTCCACCTCTCTTCGACCTATGGCAACAATCCTCCATAAAGCCCTAATGAGAACAATTACTCCTCGCACGGGCTTGTACGAAATTGTCTACCCAAATAACTATCGAGCTCTATATGCTATTTTTGGCAATATACAAGTCAATTGGGTACAGCTTATTCTTGATGAGTTTCTCACTTTTAATAATGGCAAAATGCGCACTATCTACTTTGGAGAGTACATCATGCGACTTCTCCTCAATGTCGATACGCCATTACCTGGATCAAAGAATACAATGGTCCATCAAATTAACCACCGGACCATAAGCCTGATGCAACTCCCATCTCGACCTCCTCGCATAATATCACTCGCCGAATGGGAAGCAAGACATCAAGAACAACAACAACATCAACAACAACCTTCGCAACCTCACCACGAAGAACATCTCGAGCAAGATGATGAAATTCGTCTTGTTGACCCAAGCTTCACTACCAACCAATCCTTGGGGATATTGTCAAGAAATCAACAAATTCTTGACACTCGTCTTAAAAAGGTAGATCATAAGCTTGACAAAATTAAAGGATTCTTCAACAAGCTTTGGGATGCAATCTCGTGCTAAAGCACCACTACTGCTTCAACATCTCGCGGCAAACGTCCGACACCTACGTTTACATGGACGACATCCGAAGAGCATACAAGTAGCAGTGCAAGCGGAGCTAGTTATGGCCAAGGAGGAAGAGCGCACAGACCACCAACAGGAGGACCCGTCATACACGAACCAACAGTAAGAGAAGGTTCATATGACTGGGATAGAGATGAGTAATTTTTTGTTTTGATGTGCATTTTTAACTTTCTAGTGGCTTGTATAAATAGCCATTTTATGCTTGTTTGTCACAACATTATTATTTTTCTTAAGCCATGATTATGCAAATATTGTTTATGCTTCAGTGATTGTTTTGATAAATTATTACCACTGTTAGTTCTTCCTTTTTGTCGATGACAAAGGGGGAGAAAATTTATGGTACTAACTTTGTTTTGTAGGAAAGATAGTGCATACATTCAGGGGGAGAAAATAAGTAAAAACGGAGAAAATAAGTAAAAACATCTCTACAATAAATCAGTATTGTCATCAATCAAAAAGGGGAAGAATGTTGATACGCGAAAATTTTGATCAATGACAATGTGCTGTAACAAACAAGGAAGAAATATATGCAAATGCTAAAGGAAGATCGATGAAGACCAAACAAACTTAAAGTATGTTTTTATATATGTCTTAGTCTAAATTTATTGTTAAAATCTATCCTCAAGAAGCTTGCACGAACACTAGAAAACATTTTATAAACTTCATTTTTCAATTAAGTTTTCACTATGCATATTTTATAAGTTCAGTCGACTGAACAGGAACAGCCAGTCGACTAAAACTGAAACAAATTTATACACATGCACAGTTTCAGTCGACTGAATTTCCTGCACGGTCCACTGAATTTGCTCCCGAAAATTTTACTTCATATTTTCAGTTGACTGAATTCCCTGCTCAGTCGACTGAATTTGAACCTGCGAATTTTCTCTGAAAAGACACCTTCTTCCTCCCAAGAGTTGCAACCATTCATCAATGGAAATGGAAGCATCTCATATTTGCAACCTTTGACAACATATGCACCTCTTCTACAAATATATATACATGATTCTAACATCATTTAATTCACCGAATTCTCTTGCTTTAATCTTACTATTCTCTTGTTCATATTCTCCAGATATTCTCAAAGCAATCACCAATCTATTGCTTGAATCACTGTTTTTGTTTATAACATTCTTTTTATACATAGCAACTCACATTTCCTAAATCTTCACAAACACATTGCATACTCTCGACGATAAGATTATAGGAATATTGTACTACATTAGACTCATTAGTGTTGACAAGAACACAACAAGTCGAATATTGTATTTTAGTAATTGAGTTGAAGTCCTCTTCGGTAGTTGAGGCAAGAAATCCCGTTCGGTTGTTCGGGTAAGTTGTAAACCTATTCCTCCGCGTGAAGTGAGGGTGTTAGTTAGTGAAATTCCTAAGAGAAGCTTAGGGACTGGACGTAGGACGAGAGGTCCGAACCAGTATAAAATCCTGGTGTCTCCTTGCATTTACCTACTTTATCTACCTAGACTATTTCATTATTCTATATTACACGATCCTACCGCATAGCCTCTTTCATATATGTTTACTTATTTAATGATTTGGACATTGTGAAACTAAGTATTATAACAGTTCATAATTTAGCTGGTTGACTATTTAACATATTGTCTTGATCTTATGTTTTTCAGTGTCAAACTAATAACCGTCCATCTTTTCATTTTTTGGCTCATTGGGTCCATGTTTATAGTACAGATGAAGCAACATACAGGAGTTGCCAACGAAGCAGACTATTAATTCTATATTTTTACTTTGATGTTTGATATAATAAATAATTATATTTTCATCCCATTAAATAAATTCCACGAGGAATAAAAAACATCATATAGCTTATAATTTATTTTAAGAGTTATAACTTAATCGTATTTGCCCCGTGGTAAACAAGTCTTTTATATAATTCATTTATTGTTGGGGTCATTTTGGTTATGCTAGGTTTTCTTTCTACTTATTGTGAAGGAGATTTAAATGAAACAATTGCTAACTTGCTCCAATGGAATAAGTCCACGTTGCTCTTTTAACTCTTTTGCCTATATATATGTTTGAGAGCATTCGGTCCTATTACTATATATACTCAATAAAGATTGTGTACTAATTTTAATATTTGTGTTTGATATTGTAATAATGTTTCTAATTCCTTCATGTAAATAGTATATTCTGAATATTTTTAAAATACTTTTATTTTCTGTCAACAACAAAAAATATTTTTGTCATACCCGTGTGCGACAACTGGCCTAACTATTAAGCTTTTGTACAAGGAATAAGATAGAAAATTTATATACATATATAAAATAAAGGGTAGGCATGTTATATGTCAAAAATGATATAGTATGATTTAAAGAAATATTCACACATGTGTGCAAACTTAAACAAATGAAAGATTATTTGAATATGTTAGTTGAATATGTTTATTGCCGTGTTATTTAAATGTTATTTGTTACTGACAACCAGATGGCCCACTAATTGTGCATGTTATTTGAACATGTTTAGAAAATTTATATTTTATGCAAATATGCATACATGAGATTTTATATGGAAACTTTTTTAATTATATTTTACAATTCCGTGTACGAGAATCGTCATTATACGAAATATGCATGCATGAGTCTTTATATTTCGATGTCACGCTATGAAAAAAATCTATTACTTTATACTAAAGCAGGAACTTCCTCAAGCTGACGTGTACTCATCCGCTTTTCCCATTTCAAAATAACACTTCCCTGTTCGCTTCCGTGTTTTTTTCCTTTACTGGCACTAACTTATCCATTAACGCTTTTTTATATCTGCCCTACCACATCTCCAACTCCCACACCATGTCCCAACTCCCATCTCTTTCCACTTTCCACTTCGTTCCCCTCTTTCCTCACTGTCGAATTCATCCTCCTCGGTGCCATCTCTTCCTAATCAACTACAGCTGTCGTTACCGCAATATTCCTGTTGAGTGTCCAACCGACTACGACCTGCTCTATCCCCATCCTCCTCCTTACCTCTCCGTCGGCTGTACATGTAACTGCTTCCTTCCTCAGTATATTCGAAGTTTTATTCTCCTCTGGTCCGACTGATTTTTTATCTCCGTTGTCGTCTTCCATCCATTAACATTGCGATTTTGTCATTTTTCGACTTGATTTTTCCCCCATTTATTGATGATTCGGTAAGGAATAATTTGATGCTCATAAATAATTTGTGGTTTTTGTTACTTTGGCTGCGTCAAATTCCAAAACCATCTTACTTTCTGACTATGCCTATTCACAATCTTCAGTCGACCTAATACAAATTTACACTGTAATTTGTCCGTTTGTTGATAATAATATGTTGCTAAATTCGTTATTCATGTTTCTTAGCTTTCAGGTTTTTTTAATAGTTCATAAATTTTTCTATGCATAGGTTCTGGTACCGCAGTCTACTGATGCAATGGTTTTTGTTACGTTGGTTGCGTCTGATTCTAAAACCATCTTACTTTCTAACTACACCTATTTACAATCTTCATTCGACCTAATACAAATTTAAACTGTAATTTGTCTGTTTGTTGATAATATATTGCTAAATTTGTTATCCATGCTTCTTAGCTTTCAGGTTTTTGTAACAGTTAATAAATTTTTCTTTGCATAGGTTCTGATACCGCGTTCTACTGATGCAGTGCTCTATATTTTTTTGCACCCCGTTCTTCAACCCTGCTATATCCCTCCATCTCTGCTTATATTTGTTCCAATAGAGTAACCAGGCGAGTTCCTTCTCCTATCTCAATGTTTTAATACATTTATGCAGTGGGGGAGTCCAAGCCTGTAGGTTGACCAATTTTTCATACCATATACACTCAGATCATAAAAGTTTTTGATAAATTAATGTTAAGGTACCATGCTGTATTAATATGACATGTTGAGTGAAATATAAACATAATCCTCACTGTACTATTTTACGGCACGGGATCCTCTATTTTCCTACTTAGTTAATTGATCCATTACATATTGCTCAACTTTACTACTTTTACCATCCAACATTCTTTACTAATCTTTTATGTGTTACTGGATATGTATATGAATAAATAATTATCTGGTCCCGATAAAAAATTGATAACATGGCTTTTGCAGTAGGGGTTCAACAATTTGTTAACCTGCACGACCAAGTTAAAGCTTTTACAGTGGTCAACGACAGGTTGTGATGAAAACTGAAATTTATATTCAGCCGCATTAACAGCATTTTTTTTCCGTACGTGTGACCATGCTGTTTGATATCCATACGTGCTATAGCTATACGTTTCTAAAAGTTATCTATATGTTCCTACAGGTAATTACAACTAGAATATATCATTCAGTATGTGTTAATTTAAATTTAAATTTCTATACATACCGCTTTCTGTACTGAAAACAATTTTGAAATATGCTTTTTTTTCCATTTCAATGCAGTATTTCCAGTTAATTTTTTACCTACTACCCAGACTATCCACACAGATTGATATGTACGTTGTACCAGGCTCAGCATTAAATATAGCTATAGGTATCACATTAACCAGTAATACTGTTGGTACCTGTTGTAATTGCGTGCACCCATCGATCTTTGGAAAAGGTTTTGCACGATAGTATTTTCAACATCTTACATTATTATGCAATCTACCATGCCCTATTAAACACCACACCACACGTACCAAACAATACAAACACATTACAATTGTCCCAGTTACTCGTGCGCACGAGTATCAATCTACACTTCCGACTGTACTGTTTGCATTTACTAATTTGGTTGTCGACGTAAACCCGCTTTTACTATTTACATTTCACATAGTGCTTGCCTTACTTTTATTTCCCACTTATTTACAGTAGTTCATATTATATTTCTCTTCTCCCATTACAGTTGAAGACTACCATATTTTTTTACCTTCCCCACCCTATTTTTGTTTCGCGTATAACTGGCCAATATAGTTAATAGGCCCAGACCATTTTTTAACGCTGTCTGAAATGTGAATAAAAAATTGAAGGTAGTTGCAAGCTCCTACAACTGTGCAATAATTATCTTACGCTGCAACAGTGTGACTGTTTTGATTTTTTGACATAAACAAATGATGTTCCAATTTTACCCCTTCTATTAGCGGCAACCCCTCAATTGCATTACATGCTTCGTTCGCACTGTTGCTGCCTCATATATTTTTGATAGATTTTCGATACAGTTAATTTTTTTTCAACAGATTATCTACGAACGCTTCACCCCTATTTCAGCAATGATTTTCAACTTGAATTACTTTACACTGCGGTTGCATCGGTTTCTTCTTTTTCCTAAAATATGAACTACGCGTTGCGTCTTTACTAATTAAGGATTGATCGCTCACAAATTGCTATGAACTTATTCATCCATTCATCTTTCAGTTCCCCCTGTTCATCATTTTCTCCTCATATTGCTGCATTCTGGTACCTGAAATTTATTCGACTGGTAATTGTTTACCTTATTTCTCTACCTTCACTGCAAAGAAAATCTAATTCCCATTAACTGCTAACTTACACATGTCCCTACGGCTTCATTCGAATTATATATTACACTGAAGATGGACAGTAAGAATGCTTATCAATAAATGAATATACATATGAACTGCATGTTAGATGTAAATAGAAAAATATGTGGTCGCGGTTAGTACTTACACTTTACCAGTTAAGCTTATTAGACTGTATTCTCTATCTGAAAACTGCTGTTAGCCGTGGCATAGTTAATGTACCCACTTTTCTGGTTTTTTTGACTTAAAAAGTTATAATACATAATACTGCCCAACCTGGATAATTATTTTCCTGCCTGTAAAAAAAGGATTCTCTACGGAGCTTATACTGCCATCCAGTTGGAGAATTTACCACTTCGGTTTTGATTTAAACCCGCTTTTACTGTTTACTAACACTGCATCGTACTGACTGTGGCTGCTATTAGAGATGCTCTATAGTTGCAATCGTTTGCAATATTACATATCTTTGGAAAAAATGAACAACTGGACGTATGGAAGCAAATTGTAAACCACGACATGGGTGGAACCTTCTTTTTTCAACTCTAGCATGTCAGAATAGGCTCGATTTTTAGTGTGATCACACTATACACATTTTTTTTCCAGGTTGAATAAAAAATGAAACTAAAACTGAAATTTTCAAACATTTATTGCAAATATAGGTTATCAACTAAACAAGAACTAATTTCTAGAAACAATAAAGGGATTCCTCAAATTGTTGATGATTTCAGATTCGCAGATAAAAATGCAGTCAAGACTGGTACATAAGATGCATCTTTTGTTAATGTTCTCTAATTTTGCTAAGACTATTTAAATTGTTAATCAAACATGCATTTTCTACATTTCCTTCAATTCGGTTATAACCATCTAAATTTGTGACTAAGATGTATTGTTTTCCTTCTCTAATTTGTTAGTTGCTATTTAAATGGGTTTAGTGGAAAGGTTCTTGAATCTTATTTTTGCTGTATATTTTACCAAAAGTTGATTACATCCGTACTTGGTTTCTTTGCCACCTTACTCTAATCCATGTTGGACGTGCTTAGTTCATCATATGGAACTTACATTAGATTACAGCCCTCGCTAAGGTATGCACATGACATTGTGTTTCTACTTATTATTATCATAATTCTTTACGTTGCTAACTCCACAAATTATTGTTTATTTGTTATATTTTCAACGGAGTTTTTGTACTGTCTTCCCAAAATTGGTTTTAACATGTCACCTACACTCCTGTGATTTACTGAATATTAGACCTCTATCCACCATGTTTTTTATCCCAAACAATCCAAAAACAATACGTCCATATAATTATCATATCACTTTGTTTACAGATTTAATCATGATACCGTTCTTGCACACCTTCCTCCTATCTCACCCTCAAGGAGTAGGAGGTCTATGTGGTTTCTACTACGTTTGGGGATGCATTTATAGACTGAATTAAAAATGATTACCATACCACTTCGTCTAAAGATTTAATCATGAAACAGGTTCACA
This sequence comes from Allium cepa, assembly GCA_030765085.1. Classification (NCBI taxonomy): domain Eukaryota; kingdom Viridiplantae; phylum Streptophyta; class Magnoliopsida; order Asparagales; family Amaryllidaceae; genus Allium; species Allium cepa. The sequence goes on from CM060943.1 coordinate 459,649,696, forward strand.
CAGTTTTTCTTTCTTATGTTTTTTTTTCTCTTTCAAAACTAATGGTTGAATATGAAACTCAAAGAAAATACTTTGTTATTTGTGTCTGGTTTGCATGGTGAGATGAAGATATAAGACACTGTTTATGCTGATAAAATCATTGCATTTGTAAATTTTTCTGCTCTCTTTACTGTTTTGTGGCTGTATGTTATATCGACTTAGTGTTGGTTTTCTCATGCAATGTAAATTTAACAGATGTCTGAAGTATTTTTATGTATTTGGAGTAGCATAATAATATTACTACATGGAGGACAGGCACAATAAATGCTCAGACCCTGCTAAAGATCTTAAGCTAACAGACAAACATGAAGAAGACAAGAAGAAGCTGTCTTGAATCTTCATTGCAAACAATTTACTGTGAGGTAAAGTCATATAATCCATGTTTTTACATTTTTTTTATGTCAACATATATGAAGTTAATACATTATTTATATGTCACTACTGGTTTGCAGAAGCTGCCTTACAGGTTGACAGTGTTTGTCCTATATTATAAGGTCTTACTTGGGTGCATGTTTTACACTGTTAGTATCAACAGTTACAAGGACAGGAGCACTGTTGTCGCCAATTTCAGTGATTTTAAATTTCTTCCACCTGGTAAGATTAACATGATTGATGGCCGTTGTGGTTGTAAATTTAGTGGAATCGCCTCCCTTGACTGTTTATGAAGGCGATGTCGACGTTAACAGAAATATATGATGTCCAAATAGTACACTGTGTGAACCTCTTAAGCATAGGTTAGTAAATCTATATTAACTATTAACCATGTAGTATATTAACTATTAACAATGTAGTTCATTCAACATAGGATATAACACTACCTAGTAATCAAAGTTCTAACTTAGTTTGTCCCTCAAAAACGGATAAGTATGAAACACTATCGGGAGCAGATATCAAACGGAAGAAACATATTGCTCAGGTTTGATCTGCAATCATCACGATTCTGCGTCTATTCAAGTGGTATCACAGAAATGACATTGATTTGTTTACCAGGACGACAGTACTGTCAATCATCCGGCAGTATGTTCTTCGGATCCACCGCTCACCAAAAGGACACTGAGAAGAGAAATTGTTATTCAGATGCGGATTTATTTACTGTTTTGTTCACCGCTTTCCGTTGACAATATTTAATTTTAACAGTTCAATCTTTCCTTTTGCCACTTGTTTTGTCTACTGACGACTATTACATGTGACTCACAATGCTTAAATTATCATCGTATGTTACGTTCCTACATTAGTGGAAATTACAACTATTTGTCCATATCAAATGCTACTGCGCTGCTCTACGTATGGATACTTTCATTTAGAACTGTTTCAACTTTCAAACCAATATTGTGGCAATTTACATTTACTTCGTGCCGTCACCTTGTACCACCACAACATGTTTTGTACTCCCAAACTTAAATGCTGTTTTTTTCCACATCTACGGGATGTTGATATAGATCAGCTGACTGCAACATCTACTGGAATCAAGATTCGAGAGAAAAAACAAAAATATTAATTTGTACTATTTCATGATTTCATATTTGTGGTGCATTCACGTTTTTCTGTCTGTATCTATTACTGTTCCGTTCAATGTAGCCATCGACTCCCTTTTTTTCGGGTATCTCATTTTGCACTTTTTTCCTCTAACCATACGTCAGATTGTATGACATTGAATTCGTTTGCTTTCGTACGCAGTATATATGTGCTTTTTTTATAAACCTCAGCTCCGGCTTAAACTACTATTTATGAATATCATTGTTACTTACATTACCACTGTAATTTCACGTCATGTCTGTGCTGTTATATAAATTCGATTTCCACCGTCCATTAACATGTACATGAAATACATGATCACTGTTTCATACTACCTTCACATTTCTGCTACGGAGATTATAATTCACAGATTATAACAATGCCCGTGTGCGAAGCACGGGCTACTCACCAGTGATCTAAATAAAGCAAGCCACATGCAAGAAGCTTCCAAAAGACTATCAGCACAGCTGCTATTATGTCCATGAAAGTTTTGAGTTGGATTCGGATTTGAATTAGGAAAGTCTTAATATGCTAAGCCCAATTGGGTGTTGCGTTGATTTTTTTATTTTTGTTTTTCCGATGGAATTGAAGTCAAGTCTGTATGAATATTGACTTTTATGCATTGGGCTGAGAATTTATCACTTTGTCTATCATTATTTTTTCCCAACCTTCTTCGTATTCTTCAACCATTTTTATCGGATGTTAACTGGGGTCGCTATTTTCACAGTAATTGTGAACAAAAATCAGTCCATTGAATTAGGGCATATACCAAGTCCATGTATCATTTGAGTGGAATTTTTGGCTTTGAGATCATTAATCTACCACGAATTCTGCTGTTTTTGGTGGAGTTGCAAAAAAAGAAAAATAATATTTTCTTCAAACTTAACAAAAGTGCAGAAGGAAGTAGAGAGAGGGAAAAACATGCAGTTGGCAACGTGGTCGGCAGGATTCGAACCTGCGCGGGCAAAGCCCACATGATTTCTAGTCATGCCCGATAACCACTCCGGCACGACCACACAATGACAAATAGTTCAATTTATCCTATATTGTAAGCCCTAACCTCAACTCCCATTTTTTCCCCTCTTCTTTAGCGGTGGCAAACTTTTTAAGTCCAGTATGGAAAAGAACCCTTCATCGAAGCAGTCTGCCGTAGCACGATGTAATATTTAATATTATCAAAGTAAACAACCAGCCTGGTTTATATTCATTCATAGGTGGTTCTTTTTCATTTATTTTTTTTATTTTTCAAAATGTATTAGGCATAAAAAATTTCAACTTTTATTTTGTCCATGAAATAAACATTCAATTTGATGCATTTTCAGTAGGGCTGGGTATTTTTTCATTTTCCGCTTTTTCGTCAAATTCCTTTCGACTATTTTCGAAATTTTCGTTTTCCGCTTTCTACCGAAAAAATAATTTCGGAAGGAATTCCTTCCGATTAATAACGGAAAAGGACGGAAATTTTTCACAATTTCCACGGTATTTCTTTCCTTCCGAAATAATGTCTATTGGGCCTCACCCGCAAGCCCGGTACCTTTTCTCTAGCTAAATGCACTGACGTCGACAACTTCAGAGTCAGGCCGAAATTCCCAAAAAAAAAACTCTAACCCTAATTCCACTTTTTCTTCCATCAACAGACTACTAGCCCTAATTTTGTCGCTTAAGTTTGCTGTTAACCCACTCTACAGGTACATAACGTTCTTTAGTTTTTTTTTTCTTTTTTCGTTTGTATCCTGATTCAAAGGATTTAACTGCACGTTTCTTTTTTAGCCTAGAATCTGAACCATCTTGAGGCTATTATCAGATAAGATTAAAATTTTGATTTGAGCTATGAGCATTCTTCCCTACTGCTATCGCATGCTTAGATTTATGTACTATTATTATTTTATAGTCATTTAAGATGAGAACTAATCTCACTTATATCGACAACTTATGTTTTTAAAATAATCTATTATTTCTCTATATCCATATATGCCATATTTTTACGGTGATAACTGCATCTATCATATCAGTTTCAAAACTCTTCATCCTATAATTTGAGTTTATCAATTCCATACAGTTTTAGATATTGTCTATTTACAAATTGTGTAGATTGCACTTCTGTTTGATTTGTTGGCATATGTTCGTAGAATAGTTGTAGGCAAAAATAGATGTTCAGATGTTTCTTCATGTTTGTTGCATAGCTCACATATATCTGATTGAATATTGCTCCATTTCTTGATTATGTCTAGTGTGTTTCATTTGTTTGTGTAAGCTAATTAAAGACACCGAGACATCTTAGGAGCGTTGACCTTGTTTCACTTATATTTTAAAATTTCGCGTGTGAAGCACGGGTTCACCGTGGATAAATAACTAATAATTAAGTTCCCTCCCCTTTTAATTAAACGTTCTGGGAAAATCAAACACCACGCTTTCCAAACCCCAAATCCACAAAACCTAATCTAAATCCAAGCTTCCTCCATCACGAGCTCTCTCCATTCTCTCCTCCTTCCACTCCACCCTCCTCTCCCTCAGCTTCGAATCCAAGCCTGAACCCTAATCCACATACAACGAAATTAGGAATTCATTGCTTTCAGTATCCTTAAATTTGAGTTTAGTGTCCAGATAGATGTACATGAAATTCTTAAGCCTTTAGTTCTTGTTTAGGAGTATCGAGGATGCATGGGATATCAGTAGATGAAGCCGTGTTCAATTCAGCAGCCTTGGTTTATTTCTAGGTAACTTATACAATTACTAAATGTCCTTGCAATTCTTCAGGAAGAAAGAAGCGAATTCAGAGTATTTACAACTTATCACAATTTCATCGATAGGTAGGATTAATGACCTGGTTTATTAATGAGGTACCAGATCAATCTTTACTAAACACTACCAGCTATAAACTTATTGTACCACAACTGTACAGAAAGCATCCAAATTCTGACCTGTAACTGAATATCATAATGACTTTGCCACCAATAATAACGATTGAGCCTCAAGTTGGAGCTTCGTTTGTTGCTGATATGACAGTTAACGTTATCGATGTTGGGTCAACATTCTAGTTGCATGCATAACCATGGTATGCATACCTTTTCATATTTGATATGCGATGCATTAGATAATGTTGGTATAGTATTAGACTTACAGAAAGAGTTATCATATCTTTCAATTACATTGTATATATTGTTTGCATTTGATTTTGACATTTTGTGCCATAACATACAAATTATGGCTTTCATTTATGAGGTTTACCTTTCAGGCAGCTGATGTATCAGGTTTTTTTCAAGATATCTGGGAATAATTTAGTTGGCAAAGTGGAACTGAATGACTTCTCGTTGAGTTTTAAGTGGAGTGAAGTCGAGTGAAGTCGGCAACTTTTGCATGTCTTTGATTCTGGTAATTGATTATTCTACTTTCTTCATAGTTCAGTTTGTTTTTTCTCCTTAGTTTGTTTCAGGCTAGTTCTTTTAGCATTAGTTTGTGCTCAGCTCCAAATACACTAGTACAGAGCACTTGTGAAACATACAATAACAGAACATACCAGAATAGCTTTGATTATCACAAGTTAGAATCTAAAAAAAATCAGGATGAAAACAAGATTGATAAACTTAATTCTGAAGTAACAAAGGTCAGTCTTCTATACCAAAATCTAAGAATTTGTGAAATGAAATAGATGTTAAATTGTGGAACCTGTAAAAAGATAAAACTACCATATATTTATTTATATATATAGAAACAATAGCATGTATGTAGAACCAAAATAACTGAAAGTTATCGCCACAGCTTGTATTTGGTTGTTGTCACAATTTTAAGAGCGCTTGAAATTTCCTTCCATGATACCCAGCTTTTATCTTTGTTAAACTATTCAGTTGACATTAAATGGCAAGAGCGAATTTACCTAGTAGTACTCCAAATACTGTGTCTCCTAAATGCATTCTTGCATTTCTGTATTACACCACCATTCTTATTACAAATATCACAATGACTCCTCAATCAACAAAGTGAAACTTATATAAGGATTTACTGTTTTTGAGTAGATGAAAGCTATTGTTAATGAACAATGGATTCAAATCAGTCAACTTGAACAGTCACTTCAAGTGATCAAGGTACTTTGTTTGCCTATCTAGCGACGGTCTGTAAAGCACCTAAAATAGGCAAAATATTAATAGAATAGATAAAAATTAATGCTGGTTGTAGATGATGATATCAATAGTAAGATCGAACACATCAAAACGCAGGGGATTCATTTCATTGAAGGTAAATAAATTGTGTCCTTTTCATTCCTCTATATTACCATCTTGTCTACTTGTTTTCTGGAACTTCTACTTTCTCTTCTTAGCTGCCCATTTGTTGGAAATAAGTAAAACATTGTGAACTAGATATGGTTGTAATGACGTGAAACTAGTTCTAGTAACAAAGTACTATCTCTAGCGTCAAGTTTGCCACATCATCTAACATATACTGCAGCGTGCTATATGTATATTTTGATGCAGTTTTTGATGCAGTTTATTAAAAGTATTGTGCATCATCATCAACCAATTGGATCTGGCCTACATGATTCTTTGTTTCTCGGAGACTATATATCAAAATCTTGTATTACTTTTTAATTAATAGTTAGTCGTTTTTCTTTTTTATATGTATGTTATTGTATGTTTTGATGCAGTTCAGGATACTTACAACTGAATATAGTCATATTCACGTTAGGGTTTTTCTTTTTCAGTACATAAATTAACATTAAATTTTATATGCCTTCCTTCTACCCATTCATCTCTCTATGCTAATACTTTTTTTTCTTATCAATTATGGACATGAACCCATTGTAATACCATTAAAGAGGCCGTTGTAACAATTTGTACAAACGTTGTAAAAATGGTATTTTATCATAGTTTGATGCTGGGGTTTAAGCAGCTAAAGTTCAAAGGTCAAGACATACACAAAGTTAGATGAATCATATATCCACTATATTTCCATTGTATTAGTAGGTATATGTATTTCTTAGGTTCTGTATTATAAGAAACTAAGAATACATGAATCTTTTAACCATTTAGAAATATAAACATTTTTTACCTTTAGTAGATATGAATGAATGTTTGTTATTGGTGCAATATTTTAATTTCAATATAGCAAATTAATTTTAAATTTATGCGTGCAATGTAATAGTATTTATATCCTTTTCTCATTTGAATTTTTTTTAAACAACGGACAAAGACAATTGTAAAAGTGCATATTACAAACAACGGGCAAAAATAATTATAAAAGACCTTATTGCAACGGGTAAAAACAATTGTAAAACATCCTATTGTAACGGAGAAAAACAGTCGTATAAGATCCAATTGAAATGGACATAAGAAGTTGTAAAAGATCCTATCGCAATGGTTGCGCACCGTTTGTAAAAAAAATTATTACAATGGCTTTTACATCGGTTTTAAAATGTTGTAAAATTTTTTTGGTCTATTACAACATGGTATAATACGACGGACACAGGCTCGTTGCAAAATCTCTATTACAATGTCTTTTGCCTGTTGTAAAGGGTATTTTGTTGGGATGGTTATTTGAATAAATTTAGTTATCGTGTTAGATATATGTAATAAATTACATAAGTGTCCTTAGACATACCCCTAACTCTATCATATATAACACCCCTAACTCTGTTATATATAACAATCTTTAATTTAATCAACTTATTTAATATTCTTATGCGAATATATATATTAATTCAATCTTATTTAGTTAATTTTAATTTATTAATTCAATTAAACGATTTATAAATTATTGTAACTATAAAAAAATATTTTGTTCACCTTAAACAATTTGGAATGAATATTAACTATAACATTTATAGTTTTATATACATATTGTAACGACCCGTTAAATTTGATAATATTAAATGGATTAACTTAATATAATTTTTAATCTAATTTATAATAAATGTAGGAGTTGGATATAGTAACTGAGATTAAAGATTTAACAATTGAAATGTTATATGGCAATAGGTAGAATAAAGAAGATTTGTGTTATGGTTATAAGTCATAATTAGTTGATTTAAATGGTATTAATGAAATAATAACTGAATTGAATTGCAATATATAAACATCAAAAAAATTTAATTGGTGGATTAAATTTGTTAAAGTTCATAAGTTTTGTAATTTAGTTAGTAGAACTTTAAATTATAAACGAAGATTGAAATAAACGATAAATTTAATTATGTCAATGGTGACTCAAGACCTAGGTTATAGGAATTGGAACATAATCCAATTTGAATTAAGAAGAAGAAGGATTTGGTTAATATGTAAGTTATTGTTCAAGGTATTGAATAAAAACTTGGAATCCAATCATAATTTAATGATAATAACGTTAGTATTAGAGAATAAATATATTTCAATGCAGTACCCGAATGAACGGAATAAAATGAATATATATTGAATGGAAATGAAATGTAAATTGGCACATTTGGTTGAAAGTTAATTTTAAGAAACATATAAATGTTGAATTTGTGAATATTAATATAAATATTAACTTGAATGGGATTCATTAATACAAAGATGTAATAAGTGTAGATAGTAAAAATTTAATGGCTGTAGTGGATAAAAAAATCTAGTAGTAACATAAAATTTATTTATATGGAAAAAGAGTATAGATTTGAACAAATTTATGAAAATTTGATAAGAACAGTGGTTGTAATCAGTTTGGTTATTTAATATTTGGAAGATAGAGATTTGTAAATCCGTTAATGAATTTATAATGGGAAGGAATGGTAAGAATGTAAAAATTATAAGCATTTGATTCAATTAAGGGAATTAAATTATAATAAATGGTCATTTAATAAATTCAACGTTCTGTGAGAAATCATAATAGTTGTGTAAAATGTGTACAAACTTCGATTTGGAAATTTATTGGATTTATAACGGTTTTGGTATTACATTTATGAGTTTAAAAGTTATTCCATTTTGTAAAGTAATAAAAGCTTATTTAGGTGACTAGAATTTAGCGTAACGACTATTGTGTGTTACCTATTCTTGTTGCTTGTTAATTTAAATTTTGGAAATCAAATTCAATTTATCCGCCAATTTACCGCAGTTAAAGTGAAATGAATTGGTGAATGAGTAATGTTAAATACAAATAAGATGTAACCAAGAAAAATCCCATTTATAATAATTTACGTAGAATAAAGTAAAGAAACCAGGAAATGAAAATGTGGAAATGTGGATGCAATGAGATCTTAAGTAATCATAACTTTGTTAGGTAAGTGATAACGGATTTTTTTTGTATAACCAAATAAAGATCCAAATTTATTTGAAAATTAATTGCAATCAATTGAATTTATTGCAATTAAATGGATTTAATATTTAATAGTTATGTAATTATTATTTGGAAGAAATTGGAGTTATTTGTAATAAGTATGAACCTAATGTTAATTTTTCTTATAGGATTGACAATTGATATGGAAAGAAAAGAAGAAAATTTGGGTCAGTAAAATTTGAAATTTATGCATAATAAAATGGATTCTAACGTTAAATACTACGTTATTGAGATTTAAATTAGACTTAAAGAATAATGATATGAATCAGGAACTAATGTTTATGGCATCTTTATTTTAGGTGAAAGTTGAGAATATAAAGATTTAAAAATCTAAAGTATGGGTTTTGAGAATATAATTTATAAAATTCTTAAATATAAGAAAGTGTAAAAATTAACATTGCAATTAATATACTGTCAACTTTTAATTCACAGCTAAGCCTGTTAAATCTTTTCAATTGATTACGAATCATATAAGAAATAAAATTTGGCCAATTTTAGAATTTAATATAAAATTTGGATTTTTATAATTTATTTAATTTATTTAATGAATATTAAAAATAGCCATTTTGGCCACGGACTCGGATTTCGACGAAACCAGTTTCATCGGATCCGTAACGGTGAATTATTATAGGGTTTCAAGTTTCGTATCGATCGGACTTGTCGATTGATCGTACGGGCGTGAAACGCTTTGAAATCAATTTTAATAAAATCAATTTGAAATCAATTTGGAAATTTTGTTTTCAGCATAACTTCTTCATACGATCAAATTTGGACGTGAAACTTTTTCCATCGCGTTCAGAATATCTTAAATTACCTATTTGTATATATAGATTTAACAAATTTCGTTCCGGAGACATAGCGGGCTTTTTGGGCCATAGTTTGTTCCGCACGTTCATTCTACGGTCTATCTACGCTACCTCTAACCCTCTATATAAACCCAGCTATTCAGCCCTAGCCTCCGCCTAATTTCATTTATCTGCGCGTATTTTCTTCAAGCTTCTCTTCTTCTTCAATGGGGGTTAACCCTAGATCCAGTCAGTTCAAAAACAAAATGAAAATTCAAAATCTCCAGAAAAATTCCACAAAAATATATGTCAATGTTCTCGGAAAACGTAATTTCTTGGTGAAATTCGTTTTTCGAATGGAGTTATAGTTTGCCCAGAATAAATTCAAAACAGTCCCGGCCGTCCATCAACGCCGCGTTAAACTTCGTCGGATCGAGAAAACATTTCTGGGTTTTGGAGAGGGAACCGAGGGGATCGCATCTATGTGCTTTGTTTCGAGTTTCAACGGTTGGATTGGCGGGAATTTTCGATTAGGGTTGATAAAATACGGGCGGCGGCTGCTACTTCTGGTCGAGATTTGAGGGAGGCGTGTTGATCGCGGCATCAGGGTAGGTGCGTTCGACCCTGGATGGTGGCGCGATGGGCAGAGGTGGTCGGCGTTTTGGATGACGGTGGCGGTCGTGGCTTGCAGCATGCAAAGGGTACTGTGCGCGTGAATCTGGAAATGGTTCGTGCGCGTGCTGATGGTTGCGCATCCTTGCTGACGTGGCATATAAAGATTAGGTGAATGTGTGTCATTTGTTTATTTTTAATTTTGAATTCAATCACCATTTTTCGCCATAACTTTCTCATACGACCTCGGATTCAAACGAAATTTCTTTTGTTAGGATCGTAATTTAATTCCGGACTTGATGACGCTGGTTTGGACGAATTCCGAGACGGGCGAATTTTTGGGTTTAAATCGAATTTAAATTCGATTTAAATTCAAAAGGTGAGTGTTTTAACCCACTCACAACTACTAGAAGCTTTTATGTTTGTTAAATTAATTTTAGAAATGAATAGAAATTTATTTATGAGTATTTGGCATGTTTATTTCACTCATATTTGTTGAATTGCATTTATTAAATTTAACTGTTAATTTAATTTATTTATTGCGTATTAATTGATAGTTAGAATTTATTTGTTTGCCTATAAACTGCTAGTTAACAGTTATATAGATTATTACTGAATATAAACTGTTAGATTAATAGTTGTTAAATTTAATCTGAATAAAATTGCCAGTTATTACCTGTTATATATATTATCAAATATAAATTGTTATTGATTGATATTGCTTGATGATTGTGATTGGATGATGGGTGATGTTGATGGATGTTTTATTGTATATCATTAAATTGCAAATTATCATGCATATTTCCTTTCATTCGGGATTGCGGTTTGAAATGATATACAACCGCAAAATTTTATATCTTTTAAATTGCGGATTGAAATGATAAATATCCGTATCACTTGACCATAGGATAGAAAATTATATACAGGCACCGCGGTCTATATATAACTATTTTAATGTGATTTCTATGGTTTGGATGGAATACGGTTTATAATAATCTTAAATTTTATATTGTATAAATATTTTCTTCCATATATATATATATATACATATGAAGTTGAAAATTTTGAAATTAAAAGGTGTATAAAATCTTTATTAAAAATGGAAGAAAATTAAGAAAATGGAGTTTAATAATTTATATCATATGTTTAAATGTTAAGTTTGAAAATTTTAAGATATGATATTTATAATTGGATTTTTCCTAAAATAAATTGAAATGAATATTCTAGTATAATTTGAATTGGGAAAATATATATATTTTATTACTAGAAATTGAAACCTTATTATTTATGGATTTTATATGAATATTCAAGACTAATTAATAGAACAATTGATTTGTTGAAAGAATAAAATCCAACTTTAGTTTGAAATATTGATACTCAAAATGGATATACGTATATATAAATAAATCGAAGTGGTTTTGGAACTTGAGAGAGATAATATAAATTTTGGTTTAGACTTTAATAAAGAAATGTATTTGTAAAGCCATGAGAACTATTTTCTTTACAAAGTAACATTTAAGTTAAACCATTTAATTCATATACCGTTGAATGTCCAAACCACTCAAGTTTTGAAAGTTATGGTTTTAAATTATGATTTTCAAAATACTATGCTTGAAAATATTTGATTTTCAGACGTTATGAAGTTAAAGCATTTTGATTTTGGAAAAGAATTATATTTGTGATAAGTGATAAAATAGGGTTTTGGGTTTTGAAATGATATCGTATTCATGGTTATGAAATGGAATGTTTATTCTGATTTTTAAAGTATAACCTATTTTTAAATGACCGCGGTGTTATAATAACGATGGGTTGGCAAAGTGACCGGGATCGGATATGGACATACTCTCTGTCGATACCGAAAACCACTTTGACTAACCGTGTACGCGGTGGAGATTCCAGAATGAAGTAGGTGGTGGCGACGTTTCCTGTAAGGTAAATACGTGGACCCGACTTCCGTGAGTTGGCATAAGGTGGCTAAAACAGGAGCGATTCTCAGGCCAATGAGGTCATTCCTCTGATCGGACCCTCCTCTTCGATATTATACTTTGACTTGGATTGATTCAGTGGCCACTTCTATATTTTGATTTTGGGGAGTTAGTCCGAGGTGGGCGGTAACTACGGCTACGCGTTTCCACCAGCCTGGATAGCAATTGGTATATCTACCCTGGCATTGCCTAGTTGTGCCGTGTCACCTACCATACCGAGCCTTGTACGAGTTTGGATTTCTCCCGTAGCCCGTGTGGTATCCTCTGGTGGCTTCCCGATCAGGAGGGACTATGATATTGGATGGACAACTGGGATTATTACGTGTTAAGGGGAATATTGGGTCACTCCTTAATGCTATTAAAAAGTATGTTTATTTTATAAATAGACACTATTATAATAGCGCAATATACTACATAGTAAATAGTTTAACGGATCCTTAGGAGATGTAAATCCCGAGCATCTCTTGAGTTACTGTACTCATATTTATTTCTGTTAATTTAACTCACATAAGATCTTTTAGTTCTGACTCGAGTGTTTTTGTCTTTTCAAATTCTCTCGGGTCAGTCCGAGCGTTTCAGGATCGATGACTTTAGCTTGGAGGACGAAGACGAAGAATCCATATTATTATTATTTGTAGTATGCACCACACCCTTTCTATTCCGCTGCATTGTTTGGATTGGTATGTGTAACTCTGATAATTATTGTATAAAGAAGAATTAACTGTTTGGTAACCGTTTATGAACTGTATATTTATTATTATATTTTATCCTTCCGCTGTGAGATTCTATTTTGTTTTATTCTCTGTTTTTCTTATTTACCCCATAACAATCCGCCCTTGCGTATGCTTTTAATTGGCACGTGTGTCGGTTTAAAGTGTGCGTAAAGGCGGGATGTTACACATATATCATTGTATAAATATATTGATTTATTAATTAACTATTAATTAATATATATTTACCAAATAAATATTCATTTAATTTGAACATTTTTAATTGAATTATTTCTTAATAAATTAATGTTTTATATATTTTAAAAATGTAATACATATACATATGTGCATATATATACACATTAATATACATATATGTTTATTTTAATTTATTAACCTTTAACTAATTATCCTTCGTGCTGGGCAAGTAGCCAAGTAGGGTAGAGTATTTATTTCTCAAACCCAATCTTAGGCACTACCTTTCTAGATACCATAATAAATGGGTAGTCTTTAATTAGTTAGATCTAATATTACTAATTTAGACCGCATATGCTATTAGACTTTGATACCATTGTAGGAACCGCGCCAATAAAAGCGAATGAATTGCTAGATTTCAAAAGGTGTATTCTATTTTGGATCCATTGAGAATCTAAAGTGTTTATCAAGTCCAATCTACTAATATTTTTAGTAAAATCTTATTCCATTTAATTTTTTTGAAAGAGGTTTAAATTTAACTTACATTAAGTATACTATAATAAGCATATCAAATACGCTCATATGTGTGGTGCAAGTGCAACGTATAAAAATGTGCATGGTTAATATGTATGTTTATAGGTGCTAAGAGTTACACCTCAACGGATACTTTTTTCCTCTGTATATGCCTTTATTGTCTAGTTTTTTTCTAAAATTTTATATAAAATAACAGTTACACACACATACATATTAAAATTGGTTTTGATTATTTTACATGTTTCATAATCCAAATTAATAATTTGAAATTCTGTTCTGACTTAAGGAGTTAACATGTAACGACCCGTAATTTCGCTCCTTCGAAAATGAGAGATTTCGTTTATTTGAAATTTAAAAAGAATTTAAAACTTAAATAAATAAATTATATATAACAGATATAACAGTTACACACACATACATATTAAAATTGGTTTTGATTATTTTACATGTTTCATAATCCAAATTAATAATTTGAAATTCTGTTCTGACTTAAGTAGTTAACATGTAACGACCCGTAATTTCGCTCCTTCGAAAATAAGAGATTTCGTTTATTTTAAATTTAAAAAGAATTTAAAACTTAAATAAATAAATTATATATAACAGATATAATGAAGAAATTATTTATTCTTATAGTTAATCATTTAAAACGTATAAATTTATATTTTAGAACAAATCAACAAAAGTTAAGTTTTGTTAAAAATAAATAAAGGATTAAATAAATGGATTTAAATATTTATTTAATAAGTTAACTTTTAACTGTAAAATTAGAGATTCTGATATTAATTAACTATGATTTTTAAATATAAAGAGACATGTTTTAATTTATTTAAAGAAGAAAAAAATTCATTCTAAAGTTTGGTTTACTTTAATATATATCTTAACAAAAAGGTCAAATTCTGACTGTAAAATTTGTCGACAAAAATACCGTTTTCAACCAAAATAAGTTGTTGCAACTTGATACATTTTCTAACATATAAATACAACTTTACAAACTTTTAAACATTTTACATTTAGCACTAAAAGACAAAAGGAGTTTACTTTTGAAATGTTTAAATAAATGTATAAAAGTGAAAAGACATGATTTGACTAATTTCAAATTAAATTAAACTTTAATAAACCACATCATTTCTTTATGATGATATATATAAGCATGGAAAAAGAGCAGACTTAAGTATTAAAATAATTACAAACCATAAGAATGTGACCCTCTTTACTACTTACACGTTTTTCCTTAACATCATTTCCACCATTAATGCATATGCTAATTTGTTAACAAGTGTCATTTGTAATCAAATCAAAGTAAAAGTCTTCTCTTTAAAATACAAAATTTAAGAAAGGAAAAGTAAGTAATCATTCATATCTTTAACATCACCATTAATGCATATCAAATCTCTCCTTTCATGTAAAAGAAAAACGTGTATTTAAATTTAAAAATGAATAGGGTATTAATGTCATTTACAACCAAAATCTCCACTTATAAATATAACCTCAAATCTCTTCATTTTCACTTCACTTTCATTTCATAAAATTTTCAAAATCCTTCTCTACTTCCTCCATTTCTCTTCTACCTTCAAGCTATCACCTCCACATCACCAAAACTTAGCCACATCATCACCTAAACCACCCTAACTCTCGGCCAAAACACTCTACTCCCTTCCTATAACACACGTCCTCTCCTTACCACCAAAGTCGAGCACCTACAAGCCAATCCAAGCCCAAACTTCCACTACCCACCTCCCATACCCACTTACACACATCTACCCCACAAAACCCGAGCCTAAAGCACCTACCCCCTTCCGAAAGCTCACAGCCAAATATAAAAAAAGGAAGAAAAGAAAAGGAAAGGTAAAAGAAAAAGAGAGGAAACGACAACCGCGAGACGTTCGAGAAACAAAAACGCATTAGTTCGAGAAGCACGTTAGCCTACAAAAAGATTGACGGAGTGGATACGAAGATGAGAAATCCTCATCGCTTTTGAAATTATATTTTGGTTATGTTAAAACAATCACATTTATACTTTTATGACACATGAATATTTATACCAAATTGATTATTAGTATAAATGATTGATAGTTTGGTTAGATAATTGAATTATGATAATATATTCTGTTATGGTATTAATAGTGAATGTTGGATTTGAAATCATATGTTATGTGATCGGTTGAATGGACGTTATGTTAGTGATAAATATGGATATTGGTTATGTTCATTTTTGAATAAATGATCTCTTTGTTAATAAGACCCAATTTTGGTGATATGATATACTTTGGAAAAATAAGTCTCTTTTCAATTAGAAGTAAAATAAAAATAAAAATAAAAGAGAATTTGAAATTTGAAGTGAAACGGGTTTAAAAAGGATAGTTAAGCTGAAATTGAAATTGAGATGAATAGTGAAATTAAAACTGAAATCGAGTTTGAAAACTGAAATTGAGATTATGGTTGAATTGAAGTTTAAATTGAAATTAGATTTGAAATCTAAGTTTTAAATGAGTTTAATTTGTAGGTAGAATTGAAATTCAATTGAAATTGAAATTTAAAATTTAATATTAAAATAACAGGAATAAAATAATATTATAATATATGGTAATAGTGAAAATTCATTTTGAATACTTTAAAAAGTGAAAATATTAATTTAAAATGATTTGTAATGATTTTATAAGTAATAGAATTCAATTTGAATAAATTATTTCAAATATCGAAAAATAAGTTAAAACTAGGTGCGTTGAGCAATGGTAGTTCGCGATTTTGCGCCGAAAAGTTCAAATGAACGTGTAGAGGGGAATATAGCTCGGAACTCTCCGAGATAAGAAAATTCAAAACTATTATATCTATATCTTCTAAACGAAGAAAGAATGTCAAAATTTTGTTGAGTAGATTTTGAATTAAGTCCAGATCAATTTTCTAGAAAAATCGCGCTAGTGCTGTTAAGTGACCATAACATGAAATTGTTTAAATGAATGTTTTTAATTATGAAAAATATGAAATAAATTTGATAAATCTATTTAAATAGTTTAAAAGAGATTTGGATTGGAACATATGAATTATCGAATGTTTAAAAGATGATTTAATCAAATAAGCTTATATAGCACTTTCCGGAGCACTTTTATGCTGCAAATTGTATAACTTTTTGAATGTGAGTTTAAGTGTAACGATTTTTTTTGGAATCAATTGTGAATGTTTTTAAAAGGAAAACTAAGTGGTTAAAAGATAATTTGGAATATTTATAATCAATTCCAAAATTAAGTTGATAACCGAGTATGCGGAAACGACTAGTTCATTTGTCCCGCTTGTGAGATCTGGGAAGATAAAACAAGGTGTTTAACTAAGGTCAGGGATGGAGCAACCAGTGCCCTGAACTTACCTGACCAATGTTTTCTTTTCTTAGGCGAGGGGTGGAACCGATCGAAAGGAAAGTCCGGATGCTCTTAAGTAAAAAGATTATTTTAAGTTTTTCAAAATAAAAGAAGATTAGTATTACCCAAAATTTAAGCTATCTCAAAAAATGAATGATTTCTATGATTCTATTTACTCAAAAATGTTTGCTAAGAATTATTTTAGGGTCGATCGTGAACGATGTCTTAAATAACATTGTTTTTGACCAGCCTAAAAGTGAAGGAATTTGAATCGTGGGTTAAGTGAGGAAATTTGAGATATTTTGCAAAATAAAAGAATGAATTACGTAGAATTATTCTAAGTCAAAAGAAAGAGATTTCGAAATCATTCGTAAAGAATCAAAGTGAAAAGAGACTTAATAAATCATGTATACTCATATTCACTTTTTATCGATAATTGGATTACGAAGGATCGGATTTGGGTGATTCCTATCCGAAAACCACTTCGAACCAATGTATACGTTCGAACGTGAAGACATGTTGAAGATGATGACTATTGAAGACCATGGATCTTTGTAGCGTGAGGACTGCTTGTTGACTTGCTCTGGGTCGTACCCATTATAGAGTTATATATAGTAGTGGTCTCCTCGTTGTGGAGATTTTTTGGATTGCAAGGACTACTCGCTACTAGTGGTAGTAGGAGAGCGCCTTCGGTTTGTCCTGTTCTTGGACAACTTGTATAGACGTTTGTCTGACATTGCGTTTTTAAAAGATTACGTACATTGGTTTTTACAAACGTACATCAGTGGTGGCGGAGAAGGTAACTTCCCTTAGCTTAACACCCTCTTTGAGACGTACGAGCTTAAGGGTTGTATTTTTGTGGAAGGCAATTAGTAGTCAACTATGGCAATGTGGCATTCAGAGATGTGATATGTGCTATGTGAAAAGGTAATCATTACCTCAAGCCTCATCAAACTGGAAAAGACCGAAACAGGATTAGATGCATCAAGGTTAAGTTGGTCCTTCTCATGTAGGGTATGATTATTCCCTTCTAGAAATATTTCTTCCCGCTATGACGTTCAGGATGTAAATTAATGTGGTGTATAGAAACGAGTGCTCGATTAAAGGTCGGTAACGACTGGAGGATGATATATTCGGTACTATCTAGTTACAGAGGTGGGCCGGTCTTGTGTTGGTAGAGGATCTTTTGTGATGGTCCTCGGGAGATCCATCTCGAGGTGTACCCATTCGAAAGTAGATCCTTCACCTGGTCATTTGTATGTAAATCCGTTCTCCAATAAGAACCTGGGGTTTTGTTTGTATTAGCGTAATGAATAGCCTCGAAATGTTATATATGTAACCATTTCGGATAAGATTAATAAGTTTATTTGCTAATGTTTTCAAAGAATGTCATTGGAAATGATATCAAAGGTTTTAATATAAAAGTATTTTAGTTATCATAAGGTAAACTCCTGTCTGTGTTTATGTGTGGACGTGGTCTTATGAGATACTCTTTGTTTTCAAAGTATTTTATTCAAAGGCTGATATATGACACTGTCGTTTATTATTGAGTTTTTCTCACGCTGGTTTATCAAGCCCGATCCGGGAATTTTCAATACTTGGGTCATATGCGAGTAGTTTCAGGTTAATCGAAGATGGTTGGAGTTTCTAGAGGAGAGCTGGAGATACTCATCTACGTATGGACATATTCTATCATCCGCTGTACTTAGTTTGTTTTAGTTTGATGTTTGTCAGCAATTGTAAGGACATATGTTTATAACTGTCCAAACCGAATCTAGGTTAGACTTTGATATATATATTTAAAAGTTTTCCACTGTAAAAATATTTGTTCAATGTTATATGTTATTCTATTCGCGTGAGATTCTATTCTGTCTATTTTTCTTATTACCCTTGATCATTCATATTTCCATGCAATTTGGGTTGGACATGAGTGTTTTATTGTCGACTCAAGGGGTATGGAATTGTGGGTCGTCACATTTGGTATCAGAGCTTTTGGTTGGGCGAACACCGAAGCCTGATAGGAGTAAGTCTCATCAGATATAGGATTAGTAATATCTTAGGATGAGTAACTCATTAGAGATAGGTAATGAGTAACTCATCAGATATTGAATACTTTAAAAAGTGAAAATATTAATTTCAAATGATCTGTAATGATTTTATAAGTAATATAATTCAATTTGAATAAATTATTTCAAATATCAAAAAATAACTTAAAACTAGGTGCGTCGCGCAACAGTAGTTCGCGATTTCGCATCGAAAAGTTCAAATGAATATGTAGAGTGAAATATAGCTTGGAATTCTCCGAGATAAGAAAATTCCGAACTATTATATCCATAACTTCTAACTAAAGAAAGAAAATCAAAAAAAATTTGCCTAGATTTTGAATTAAGTCCAAATCAATTTTCTAGAAAAATCGCGCTAGTGCAGTTAAGTGACCATAACAGGAAATCTGTTTATATGAATGTTTTTAATTATGGAAAAATATGAAATAAATTTGATAAATCTATTTAAATAGTTTAAAAGAGATTTGGATTGAAAAATATGAATTATCGAATGTTTAAAATTTGGTTTAATCAAATAAGCATATATAGCACTTTCCACAGCACTTTTATGCTGCAAATTGTATAACTTTTTGAATGTGAGTTTAAATGTAATGATTTTTCCCGAAATCAATTGTGAATGTTTTTTAAAGGAAAAGTAAGTGGTTAAAAGATAATTTGGAATATTTATAATCAATTCCAAAATTAAGTTGATAACTGAGTATGCGGAAACGACTAGTACATTTGTCCCGCCTGTGAGATCTGCGAAGATAAAACAAGGTGTTTAACTAAAGTTAAGGATGGAACAAACAGTGCCATGAACTTACCTGACCTATGTTTTCTTTTCTTAGGCGAGGGATGGAATGGATCGAATGGAAAACCCGGATGCTCTTAAGTAAAAAGATTCTGTTGATTTTTCCAAAATAAAAGAAGATCGGTATTAACCAAAATTTAAGCAATCTCAAAAAAATGAATGATTTCTATAATTCTATTTACTCAAAAATGTTTGCTAAGACTTATTTTAGGGTTTATCGTAAACGATGTCTTAAATAACATTGTTTTTGATCCGTCTAAAAGTTAAGGAATTTGGACCATGAGTTGAATGAGGAAATTTGAGATATTTTCCAAAGCAAAAGAATGAATTGCGTAGAAATGTTTTAAATCAAAAGAAAGAGATTTTGAATTCATTCGAAAAGAAATAAAGTGAAAAGAGATTTAATAAATCATGTATACTCATATTCACTTTTTATCGATAATTGGATTTTGATGGAACCGATGTCGGATTTGGGTGATTCCTAACCGTAAACCACTTCAAACCAATGTATACGTTCGAACGTGAAGACATATTGAAGATGATGACCATTGAAGACCGTGGATCTTCGTAGCGTGATGACTGCTTGTTGATTTGCTCTGGGTCACACCCATTATAGAGTTATATATAGAAGTGGTCTCCTCGTTGTGGAGATTTTTCGGATTGCAAGGACTATTCGCTACTAGTGGTAGTAGGAGAGTGCCTTCGGTTTGTCCAGTTCCTGGAAAACTTGTATGGATGTTTTTCTGACATTGCATTTCTAAAAGTTACATATTCGTTTTTACAAATGTACATCAATGGTGGCGGAGAAGGCAACTTCTCTTAGCTTAACACCCTCTTTGAGACGTACGAGCTTAAGGGTTGTATTTTTGTGGAAGGCAATCAGTAGTCAACGAAAATGGAAATGTGGCATTTAGAGATGTGATATGTGATATGTGCTATGTGAAAAGGTAATCGTTACCTCAAGCTTCATCAAACCGAAAATGACCGAAACAGGATTAGACGCAGCAAGGCTAAGTGGGTCATTACCAAGTAGGGTATAATCATCCCCTTCTAGATATGTTTCTTCCCGCTATGACGTTCGGGATGTAAATTAATTTGGTGTATGGAAACGAGCGCTCGGTTAAAGGTCGGTAACGACCGGAGGATGATATAATTCGGTAATATCTAGTTACAAAGGTAGGTTGGTCTTGTGTTGGTAGAGGATCCTTTGTGATGGTCCTCGGGACATCCATCTAGAGGTGTACCCATTCGGAAGGTAGATCCTTCACCTGGTCATTCGTATGGAAATCCATTCTCCAAGATAAACCTACGGTTTTGTTTGTATTGGCATAATGAATAGTCTCAAAATGCTATGTGAGTACCCATTTCGGCTAAGATTAATAAGTTTATTTTCAAATGTTTTCAAAGAATGTCATTAGAAATAATATCAAAGGTTTTGATATAAAAGTGTTTTAGTTAACATAATGTTAAAACCCGTCCGTGTTTATGTGTGGACGTGGTCTTATGGGATACTCTTTATTTTCAAAGGATTTTATTCAAAGGTTGATATATGACACTGTCATTTATTATTGAGTTTTTCTCACGCTGGTTTATCAAGCCCGATTCGGGTATTTTCAATACTCGGGTCAGATCCAAGTAGTTTCAGGTTAATCGTCGACGGTTGGAGTTTCCGGAGGAGAGCTGGAGATATTCATCTACGTATGAACATATTCTATTATCCGCTGTACTTAGTTTGTTTTAGTTTGATATTTATCAGCAATTATAAGGGCAGATGTTTATAACTGTCCAAGCTGAATTTAGGTTAGATTCTGATATATGTATTTAAAAGTTTTCCACTGTAAAGATATTTTTTCAATATTATATGTTATTCCATTCGTGTGAGATTCTGTTCTATCTATTTTTCTTTATTATCCTTGATCATCCATACTTTCGCACAACTTGGGTCGGACATGTGTATTTTTATTGTCGGCTCAAGGGGTATGGAATTGTGGATCATCACATAACATTAGATTTGTAATTTTACATAAAAATCTTTCTATAATTTTTGAATCAAAATAATATATACGCACATATAAATATATAAATAACAACAAACTATATTTAAATTTAAAATAACAGACTCACATATATCTCCGTGTGTGTGTAACACTTATAATTTTATATGTTTACAATTTAAAATTAACAGTTTGAAATCAAGTTTCGAATTAGGAAGAAAGACAACATTAGGTTTATAATTTTGCTCTAATATTCTTTTATGAATTTTATAAAATAATATAAATAAACATATGTATATAACAACAAAGTGTGTTTGATATTCAAAATAACATATACACACAAACTTGAAACTTACATTCAGTTTCATATTATAATTTCAAATAGATTATGTATGTGTTTCACTTATATTTGATTATATAATATGCTGCAAAATATTTCAACTAATTCAAAATGGATTAAGATTAAAAAAAAATCATTAAACTAAAATTTCTAAAATAATAGTAGACAGAAGGTTGAACAACATAAGCATACATAAATTGTTGGATAAGATACGAGACCTAAACTAGATTAACATGTAATATTTTATTATAATGAGATGTAATGTTGGGGATCTATACCATTCTAACATGATCTAACATATATTAATAGAGATTAGAAATTACAATTTTGATGATGTCCAAATATCACATCTTGAATGCAGAAAAAAAAACTCCTAGATCCAACTGAACCATTGTAAAGGTTATAATGATTTGAAGCACCACTTTTACATTTGTTTTGGGAATTATTATAGCTTGAAGGCCATGGATTTTTGGCTAAAGGAGAGTTGAAGGGAGTAGGAGAAAATGAATTATGAGAAAAGAATGTTGAATGAATGGAAGAAAAAAATCTTGTTTTAAAGGAAACATTGTAACCTTTCTAATACCTTCCTTAAAACCTTCCATCTTTAGTTACCCTTTAGATCTCAATCAAATCCCCTTTTCCTTATCATATATGTCCAGCAAAAATAGGGGCTATGTGGACTGTCAGAATTTCCAATACATTTAGTAATTAATCGAATTAAATTAAATTTTAATATTTTATCGACATCGCGTATTGATCCAAGCTTACTTAACTTTTATATTTATTGCTTTTCTTTAAATACTAGTAAAATCTAAACATCAAATAAAATAATTTAAATTTTATAAATATTAATTAATTTAATTTATTTATAATGACTATAAATTAATCAAATTTGTGTGGCTTTTTGGTATATTCATCATTATGGTCGTGCGATTCAATGTGTGAATTCAATTAGTGATTAATATCAAATAATTTGATTATTAATGTTCACATTTTACTTTCTTACATGTCTCTTTGGTAAAATCCTATTTTACTCTTATAAGCGGTAGCAGGTGGTAATGATTATTTACACTAATTTCTTTGTAACAATATATACCACTTTAGAACTGAAGGAATTTGGTTTTGGTCAAAATTCAATATTGTCCACGTTCAATTTGATTAGTCAAATAAAAAATCCTTGGTTTAATAAGACCAACTATTATTAACTATATTGCTTTGTCAAGAGACCCTGACTTTGAATTGACTATAGTTGACCATGGTACTAAACCCATATAACTGAGGTGGCAAATTCTCTGTTAAATAGTGTTTCACTTCCAATGTTTCAACTCAGACCCAGCTGTAGTTGCTCAATGGACCATCATGCCGTGATTAACGATAACTAAGTGGATTATCTACATTGAAGTTCCACGGTATTCTTAAGTCCATGGAACTATGTAATATCGTCACTTCGAGATTCTCTATTTGACTTTGACCTTAATTATATTACCTAATAGAAAACTCTTGAGTGGATCATTCTTTAATTATCTAATGATTATCAATACGTAACTCTTAGTGCCCCCAACAGTCATGGGTAATGCACTATCCAACATTTGAAGAGCATTGTGTACTTTAATCTTGATAGATGAATTGATATTCTTTCTCAAAACATCTTAACTGGGAATATTTAAAAGTGAAAATTAGCCACAAGGGCCTCTTTAGTAAATGCATTTAGTTTCTAGGACACACAACTGAAATAATTACTTTTAAAGACAAAATGCAAAATAATTAGTTTCTAAGGTCTAAAAACCTATGAAATTATGTCGTTAAAAGTAATTAGACCGCTGACTTTGTCTTAAAAGTAATTATTCTGCTAACTTTGGCCTTGAAATTAATTTATGTGGATGTGTGTCCTAGAAACTAATTGGACTGCAAAGTTTGTCCTTCTAGTAAAATTCCCCTATTTAAAATGATATGTTATTTTAATGCAAATTTCTCATGATTACAACATATTATAATTACTATCACATAACATATCATTTAAGGATTTTCTTTTTAATATTATTTAAATTAATTATATCATAATATAATAAAGTATATTATAGAAACCAAACACCCATATTATGAACAAGATCGGTTTTCGAGTTAGATATGTGTAACAGATTACATAATTTTCCCTAGGGAATACCCCCAACTCTATCAAAAACGCTATCCAATAGGCAGTGTATTACTCATACTAGTCAGGGCACCAAGATGATACATACAGATAGTTATTGGATGACAATGGAACGACTCACTCGAGAGCTTGTTGGTTAAATATAACTAAGGTTAAACAAGAGATCTAGAAGTGATAATGTTGCACAGTTCTCTCCATTTGGAAATACTTTTAAGCTATAATATGAACACTCTACTTTAATTATAGGTAAATCATGATATGGCGATCAAAGAATGACTATACTCGTGTTTGAGTTAAAGGGCTAGGAGTGAAATGTTATTCAATAAGGAATTTGTGCCTCAGTCAACTGTAGTCAACTCAAAGTCAAAGTCTCTAACCAAAATAGATTTTTATATGAAATTTTGACCAAAACAAAATTTCGTAAGTCTTAAATGGATGTAGTATTGATGAAGGGTATTGGTGTAAATAATCATTACTATAAGGTATTGCTTAAAATTATAAAATATGATTTTACCCATAAAGACGCATAAGTGATAAACATGGTCATACTACTAACTAAGGTAACATATGAACATTAATATTTGAATTGTTCAATATTATGCATTTAAAGCCTTTGTGATTCTATAGTGGTGGAGGTGCAAATGGTTATATCGAGGATATAACGGACAATAGCGGAGGTGTAAAAAGCTTCATTAAATATAAAACCAAATATTTAAAGTTAATTTATTCTCAATCTCACATCTTTTTTGCATGAAAAAGTAACATTGCTTAACCTTGTATAATAAAACCGAAGAATTTCATTATTTATGCAGTCCATATTTGGTGATTATAATAGATTTATAACATATGTTAAGCACTTATGTCTTAAGTCGGTTTAATTTAGAAGAGAATTGGTCATATCAACCTTTTTGTATTAATTTTGCTAAAGCTGATGCCAAAATACCTTGATTTAGCAGGTATATTGCAAAATAACGGGGCTTAAAGCAGACTATTTAATAGCGCTAATTTGAAAAAGCGTAGCAGTCGAAAAGTGCTACGCACTATAGTAGGGATTTTTTTGGGATTCAGCAGGGCTTTAAATACACAGGTTCAATATTAATCACTGACTAAATTTACACATGTGAGTCGCATAACCACATTAGTAGATTTTCTGAAATATCAGTGGATATATCTGATTTATAATTATTGTAAATTAGTTAAATTAATTCATGTTTATAAAATATTAATTATTTATATATTTGATGTGTTTGGTACCACTCGTATTTTCTGGGTATCATTAGTAATTAAATGGATACATACATAAAAGTTATATGTATGATGTCTAAGATTGAATTAAATGTGCTTAATTGCTTAATGGGTTTGAAAATTTTTTAAGGCCTATTTGGCTTTATCTGTGGCCAGCTG
Source organism: Allium cepa (assembly GCA_030765085.1). NCBI lineage: Eukaryota > Viridiplantae > Streptophyta > Magnoliopsida > Asparagales > Amaryllidaceae > Allium > Allium cepa. Next base: position 459,675,442 of record CM060943.1, read on the forward strand.
TGAGAGTGACAATATAAGTGTTCAAATTTCAATTAAGGAGACCGAATAAATCAAGGAGAAAAGATCTTCCTCGCCCTCTCTATGAAAGCCAGACTACCCCTTGCTGTTTGTGATAATTTTACTATGTCTCTTCTCTCATCTAGCCGCCTACCTCATTATCATGGCCGTAGGCTAAAAATACCGTAGTCCAAACAATATCAAAATAATTTAAAGGTGGTTCTTCAAGTTATTATAAATTTAGGAGCTAGAATCAGGATTAAATGTAAGACTGTCTACCAATCAAGGTGCGAATCTAAGGCCATGTCCATAAGTAATCCTTTTTTAAATGAACGGCCCTCTTACGAGGAAAGCACTCGTGATTTTATTTATTAAAATAACACATACAAGGGTATAATCTAGTACAAGTGAGCAAGATCATCACTTTGATGATCAAAAAAAATAATATAAACATGTAAAACGTGAAAACCCAAACAAAACATATACATTCTTTATAATTGGGATAGAAACTGACCTTGGATGGATTGTGGATAAGTTTCAGTTGTTGTAAATATTAGGTGATTCATACATGCCTACAAAATTGATTAAGCTTCATCTGTACTCTGTGAATGATGCACGCCAAGTGGCTGAAGATGAAACTTCATTCACTGTCCATTAGTGTGCATACTTACAAGCAACAGTTAGTGCAAGTTTGATGCCAAAAGGCGGCATGACTTTCCCAAATGCATGAGATGATTCAGCAAATGGTCTCACAACTTCCTCAAGCGCATGAGTTGGTCAGGCAAAAGAATCCACAAGTGCATGAGCCATAAGATTGAACAATGTACTGGACCGAGCAAGAGTACATGTAGCCGTAAAACTGGATTGTGAAAATATATTCTGATTGTGCAAGCGATGCAATACTAAGTTGTGCGACTATAGCAAGTGAATAGTTGGTCATGCAAAACTGGGCTAAATTATGTGTAGTTGGTGTTCATGCAAAACTGGGCTGAAGGTAAACAAGTGCTGGTGTAAACTAAGATTGGAAACAAGGAGCTTAACTGGCCAGCGTGAGCTGAGGTGGTGATCGGACTTCTAGCCACTGTCGTGAGGTTTGGATAGTTGTTGACGCAGTTGTAAATGAATAGTGGAATGCTGTTGCATGGTTGAAAGCTAAAACCGGTAGTGGATCACAGTTGGAGTGAACTGATGATGCAGAGAAACATTGGTGGTGTTGCTGAACTGAACTGGAGAATGCATTGAGACACTGACGCTGACTTCTGAACTGGAACAGTGATCTGATGTGCTTAGTTTTGAAAAAAACATGTGTGGGTGTGTAATACCCCATAATTTTAACGATCGAATATTTAAATAATTAATTTAAATATTTAATCGCTAAGCGATGAAACGCCTCTTATACTTGATTTTTACAAACGAATTAGAACTTGATACACCTGTGGTTGAATTCGTTTTTTTGACACGAGTAAAATGAGTATAAACTTAACTTTGCTTGGAGAAGTCGAAGATTTAGAGTGAACGATGATTTTTGGTAAATAAGGTGGAATTGGGCTAAGTCTATTTACCTAGCCTATGTGAGGCTAAACCCTTCATAATTTTGATTCTCGTTTTCATTTCAAGTTTCCAACTTCCTCCTCTTGTCTAATGACCTCCTAATCACCCCATGATCATCTTCTAATCACCAAGCCATAAACCCACTAATTAAGTTTTCTAAAATCAAATAAAAATCATTATAATTCCTCTCTACTTATCCTCTACAAAATCCACGAGGAAATTAGCTTGAATCAGGATATAGACGTTCATTTTGAAATTTAAAGTAAGCAAGATTTGGGTTTTTGAAATTTATAATTATGAAGTATTATGGAATGGTTTGGAGATTTCTATGCTAGGGTTTAGATTTGTATTCATGTTATAAACATGTTTTCCATAGCTAATTAATTGTATAAGACCCTAATACTGTTTTGAAAATAGTTAGCAAGCCCTGGATTTGATTTGGGCTAATTTAGTGATTTGTCGTGATGTTATTGTAAATTTGAGATTAATTAAGTAGATGTGTATATCATTGGAAAATGTTAATAAGCTAATTTAAGTGGTTTGTGAACTCTACACTTATTATTAAAGTGATTAGAGACTAATGAAGCTTGACTAGTATTTATAAAATGGTTTTATTATTTTATAAATGAAGAATATATTTTGTAAAATAGATGTGATATTTTATAAAACGGTAAAATGATGAATACTTGATTTTCGATGAGGCGAAGTAAGTATTTTAAAGGGCTAAATCAATTTACAAGCTAGTATTGTATTTTATAAAGTGATTTATAAGCTAGTATGATATTTTGTAAAATAGTATGAGATTGTTGTATAGATATTCATTCTGAACTCCATGCTTTTGGGAGTTGATGTATTCTGATTTTCTATACTGATATTTATTTGTCAGCTGCTTCCACTAGTGCAATCCCTTATACATTGTAATTCTATTCCACTCATGTATATTCAATACATTATATGTTGTCATTCCGTTGTGAGATCTTATCGATGTCTTAGTTTAGTGTCTTGTTCTAATTTTACCCCGATGATCAGTTTGTTGTGGTATTAGGAAGTCGTGCGATGATGTAAGACGTTGATTTTCAGGTATTACGAGGACATATTGTTACATTTGGTGTCAAAGCTTAGGCTCAACACTAGGGCCAAGGAGACCAATTTGAGTTAATCAATATGGTAGTAGGAGATACGTTAAGAGAACGTACTTATATTTTTCTACCATGTAATACTGTAGACACCACTTGTCTTCTGCACTTAAATTATTTCTACCACTAGCCACTAAGGAATTTTCATCGGTCTATCCGTATAAGCAGATGTAATATAGGAGCGACTACGGATAAGCAGTCTGAGATGCTTAATTTGTTCAAAGACTATTTAGCTACCGCAAAAGATGTTCCATCTCCTGCGAACATTTCTAGCTGATTATGACTAGCGGTAGGCATCAATATTTTTAGCTTCACTAGTTTTAGACTCTTCGAAGTAACGTCGCAAATTCCTTTTTCTTGGAGGGGAGCCATATCTAGGTCCTGAGATTGTTGCTGAGACACGACATTGGACATATGCATAAGACATTAATATAAATATGGGGAATGTTCTCGTAAGTGAGATCGTTTCTTGGTATTTAGGGAAGGGAGATTTTGGCAGGGTAGGATGTAGTGTTTTTGTGGCTGATTAGCAGATCTGTGATTCAAAATTTGGTCAAGCATCGCTTTAAGTTCTCAGTTCATTCCAAAGATTGAGAAGAGCATGTAGCTTGAGTATTCTATCCATCCTGAGCAGGATAGCTTATCAGTGAAGGAGTATTGACCGATTCAACCTTTTGTTTTTTGGGTTTGAGACAGTCGGTACTCCGTTATTGTGGGCAAAGAGGTTTGCCTTGGGTCTTAAGTATTAGTTGGGGTTCATTGCTTAGCCATATCCCTGTTAGAGTCCACTTTTGAATATCTCATTGGGACCGTTCTCCTTCGTGAGAATGCCCATACGATAACATTGACGTAATGAAACAGGAATGTAGTTAAAACTCCACCCAAGGCATAACAGCCATGATACAAGGAAGATCGAGCTTATTTGAAAAAGAAAAGCTAACCTAGTATGTCACTTATGTGGCATACGGGGGCATTTCACTTTGAAATGTCATGCAGCTAAAGAGAAGCATAAGTGCTTCAATTGTGATTAGCTTGATCATTTGAAGAAGTACTATCCTACATTTTCGAAGGGTGTGTAAGTGATGATGACTTGTGCCTCTAAGGCATTATTGATTCCTAGCAGGCTTACAGCTCAGGGAAATCGGAAGGAGCTTATATGGTGAGGTATGCTCTATTTTTGGAAATCACTTCTATTCCTTCCGACTCTTAAGCGGTCTGTTGCTAGTTACTCGATAAATAGGCTATACTTTACACCTTTTATAGTAGATAAATTGTTTGGTAGAAATAAACCTTGTATGAGTCACCTTAGTAGCAAAACTGAGATGAAGCGACCAAAGTGTTACCATTTGAACTTGATGCATGAGCTATAAAGTTGAGCGACTTCGGTTGATGAAGTGTGACTTGGATTTATATCCAGGTAGGATTCGAAGGATTCTCAGTAATGAGTAGAGGCCGAGCAAATAACTTATGGGCTTTTTCCTAGAGTCATTCAAGTTATAATTATTTTCTTTGTGTCGGTAAACATTAGGTGATGGGAGTAATCCCATGTGCTAAAATGAACATTTTCTGAAGATTGGTCCATTCACATGCTAGTTTTTAGCTGATAGTTTGAGCATAGGGTTTCTAAGTGATTTTCACCGGTTAAGGATGGAGGAGAACTTGAGTTAGATTCTTGAGATGACCGAGAGATTTTTGAAGCACATCCTTAGTTGTGCAAGGAGATTTCAATAGTCGGATCAAGAAACTGGATCGAAGTTCACACGGATGGAGTCAGGTGGTCGACCCTAATTTAACAAAGAAATATTACAAGCAAAAGAAGGGTTGGAACAGTCATTATGTCGTTTGGAACGATATTTTGAAATTATAAAATTTTAGTATAATATAATTATTATTGTTGGGATAGTTCGAGGAAGGATTTCTCCACTAGTTTTATGGCATTTCGGATAATCTTCTAAGTGGCAAGATGATGCTTTCCTAGGCGAGGTCATAGTGCACTTAGTATATTATCCTTATTAACATTATGCGGTTGAGGTGAGTTTGAACCCTTACCTAAGCAATTGTGAATCTTTATTAAATGATAATTTAACTACTATAATTTTCTCTTTTAGGGAATGAATTTTGTTTGGAAGAAAAGGAAAGTTGAGGCACTGATTGTTGGATTTATTCGAGAGTTTAGAGACTCGATGATCCTGCATATCGTATAGGTTTTCTCTTCGTAGCCGAGTGGTGTATTAGTTGTTCATGTGTTATATTCATAATAGAAGTTACACCACTTAGGCATTTATTCTATTTGAATGATGTACAGACTCACTGGAGTCCATGGTTCAACATGCGTATTTGACGATTGATGGTTACTAAGCATCTTGGTATAGACACTTTTAAATATTTCATTGTTTTGTTGCTTGTTATTGCTTGTTGTTTTTTATTGCTTATTGCTTGCTATTGTTGCTACTACTTATGTTTGTTTGCTATTGTTTGATGTTGTTTGTTGTTGTTTGATTTTGCGATTGGTTGATTTCTATTGTTGGTTGATTCTTGTCGATTGCTAGTTTACATGTTTAATAATTTGTATGCTAGTTATTATTGCTCATTTTTGCTTACTATGATTTTACCGTCACTCGTGGCCCGATTGCTGTTTGCTACTGATTGTTATTAATTGATTAGAGGTTAATTATATGATATAATTAAGTACATGTTATTGATTGGCCATAATGAATTCCTACCTTCTGCGGTTTACATCAGGGTACGTATAGTTACACAAATTGTATCAGCTTTATATTAGTGATCGTGTATGGCATTGATTTTATATTAGTGATCATACATTGTAGTGGCAATGCTTATTATTGGATCCTGATAGATGTCTAAGTACATTAGTGCACTGGTCCTGTTTATTTGTAATCTTTGGATCGCAATAAGTGTCCATTGTTGAATCCTCCTATTAGCAATGATGGTTATTGATTTGTACTCCTTCGCTCTCTAGAATAGATCGCATATCATCCATGCTCGTTATAGGGTGAGATGCGATTTATATATGTCCACTGCTATTTGATGCGACTCAGTGCCAGTGGTATATTTTGAGACTGACTCACTTGAGCTTGCTCTCCAATTGATTGTCATGTATGACTATGTATTATCGGTTACTACACTAAGGTTATACATGTCTGAATTCTGTGTTAGAGCACAATCCTCTTAGTTTAGTACAACTAGGTACTTGAAAGCAGATGTATAGCTATTTAAATGATTATTTGCTTTGATTAGCATTCGAATAGTGAGAAGCTTTCTTAAAAGAGGTGCAGATTTTTTTTAGGAATGTGGATGACATAGGTCATCACGTATTTCCTTTTATGTAATGCATTCTAATTTGGAAGTTCCATGGTGCTGAAAGCACAAGGGATGAAATGCCTTTTATACTCGATTTTTACAAATGGGCGAATTAGGACTCGATATACCCATGGTTGTGCTCGTTTTTTCGACGCGGGTAAAATGAGTATAAACCTGGCTGTGTTTGGAGATGGTGACAATTTGGAGTGAATGGTGATTTTTGGTAAATGAGATGGAATTGTGCTAAGTCCATTTAGGCCAAACCCCTCATAATTTTGATTCTAAATTTCATTTCATGTTTCCATCTTCCTCCACTTCTCGAATGGTCTCCTAATCAACCCTTCATCACTTTCTAATCACCAAGCCCTAAACCCACTAAATAAATTATCTAAAATCAAATAAAAATCTCCATGATTCCTCTCTACTCATCCTCTGCAAAAACTGCAAAGGAATTAGTTTGAATCGAGATGTGGGTGTTGATTTCAAATTTTAAAGTAAGAAAGATTTGGATTTTTGTCGATTATAAATTGGCTTGGGTTAATTAAGGTGAGTGGGATGATTCTGCAATTAAATTTATGTATTTTACTTCATTAATTCGTTTATTTTTTATTATGAAGTATTATGGAATGATTTGGAGATTTCTATGCTAGGGTTTAGACTTGTAAACATGTTTCCCTTAGCAAATTAATTTTTTAAGACCCTAATACTATGTTTTGAAAATAGTTAGTAAGCTCTAGATTTGATTTGGGCTTGGGTGATTTGTTGTAATGTTATTGTTGATTTAGGATTAATTATGTAGTCTAGCGATGCGCATGTCATTAGAAAATATTAGTTAATCCATTTGAATTGATTTGGAAAATATTAGTAAGCTAATTTAAGTGGTTTGTGAACTACACACGTATTATTAAAGTGATTAGAGACTAATGAAGCTTAACTGGTATTTATAAGATGGTTTCATTATTTTATAAATGAAGAATATATTTTATAAAATAGATATGAGATTTTATAAAATAGTAAAATGATGAATACTTGATTTTCAACGATGTGATATAAGTATTTTAATGGGCTAAATCAATTTACAAGCTAGTATTGTATTTTATAAAGTGATTTATAAACAAGCATGATATTTTGTAAAATAGTATGAGACTGTTGTATCAGATATTCATTCATAACTCCATGCTTTTGAGAGTTGATGTATTCAGATTTTCCGTACTAATATTTATTTGTCAGCTACTTCCACCTGTACGATCTCTTATATATTGTTATTCTATTATGTTCATGTCATCCAGTATATTATATGTTCTTATTCCGTTGTGAGATCTTATCGACGTCTTGGTTTAGTGTTTTGTTCTAATTTTACCCTGATAATCTGTCTGTCGTGGTGTTCGAAAGTCGTGCAATAATGTAAGCCGCTGACTTTCGGGTATACACACACAAAATTGCCTAAAGTATATATTGTGGTATTAATAATTTTTATATTTAATTTATAAAGATGAATGAACAATTTATTTTTGAAAAATTGCTAAAGGAAGTTATAAAAGCTAAAATATCATACAGTGGTTACATGGATGTGGCAATATGAAGCTAGGGGACGTTAGTTGTGGGACAGTCAAATACCCCGATCCTTTTGGGTCTATTTTGCCAGTTTGTTTGTCTTTGATATATGCTTGTCCATAGGGAAATATATCAAGCAGTAGAATAAAGAATAGAAGTGGAATTGCAATAGATATTATTAAAAATGTGTTGATTACATTCAAACCATATATATATATATATATATATATATATATATATATATATATATACACCAAGCTGCGCTACATCCCTTTTAAAATTATTGTACAATGTCATTGTACAAAATCCATGTCTTGTTTTCCATATCGTTATTTTTTTCTGTATCCATATAAAATTTTCTTGTCATTTCTTCTTTTTGGTTTCATATAATAAATAATCAAAAATTATATACATCTGATAAAAAAAGAATGCATATTTATTAGAATGCTTAAGAAAAAAGAGAGACGCTACTTAAAATTAAAAATTGTTTAAGAGATTTTGATATGTTAGTCTTTTATATAATCTTTTATTCTAGTAGTAAAAATGGGGTGCCTCTTAGGAATCTTTGGATATCGAGATTTCCGATCTTAGTTCTTAATTCCATTCTGGAATTGATTCTTACCATTTATTTCAAAAAATGTATGCAATGCACAAAAGGTGCCTGTACGGTCCGTCGTTCAATTCTATTTTTTTTCTTGTTTTTTTAGTCCTTACTTTAATCCAATTCTTCAAGATAGAAGAACCGTTCATGCATGATGTTAGATCAATATTATCAGGGTTATGATTCACCAACCTGCTAGTTCTTTTTATGAGGCACGTGTTGATTACATTCAAACCATAAGTTCCAACTTATGGTTGAATAAAATGGGACCAGATTTTTTCTAGTCTTTTGATTAAAGTTTAGTCTAAAGCTAGTCCAATAAATCTTCGACGGGGGTACGTAAGAAGTAATATTTATATTAAAAACCTCTAGAATCTTATTGATTATATATTGAGAGAAGTTATAATCAAAAAAATGGGAAGTAGTCACAGGTATCAATTTCAAAGATAGCTAGGATGCAAATTATTATTGATGGCAATTTTCAAGTTAAGCATAAATATGATGTTTAGTTTATCATGTAAGATAATCCAAGTGTGAAATTTAACTTTAGGAGAGGAACTGATTCTCCATATAGGCTTGAAGTAACTAATTTTTTTTGTTCCTGAATAGATTAGCAAGTCATACATCGATTTGGAAGTATAACTTTCCTTTTTATCCCAGCACCGTATCAGACAATCAGGATTATTCCTGATATTATAGTTTTCAACCACATTAATTAATCATAGGTATTCCCTATTAAATTTTGGCTAAATGAGATGCCCCGATTAAAGGATGATTGAGGTCTGTACATTCCTTTAATAATACTATTTTATTGTTAGAGGCCAGAAACAGGTCAGCTCTTGTTTTAATGCAATGGGGGATATCCAAGGTTCATTCCAGAAGGAGGTTTGGTCTCCAGAGTTAAAATTGTATTTAAAATTCCAATTTTAAATATAGGGTATAAATTTGAAATATATTTCCAAAAGAAAGAGAATTTTTGTTATAATGCAAGTTTAGATTTTTTTTTTGATCTATTATGGTAGAAGGTACTGACAATTTCTTCCCAAGTGTAAGTTTCATCATTTATGAATTTTCAAATCCAATTACAAAGGAAGGAGGTTCAAAGCCTTTAAATTAATGATCCCCAGCCCCCTTGGGTTTTGGGATTGCAAACAAGGTTCCGTTTAACGAGACAGCTCAGATTGGATCTATCCTCTCCTCCTTTCCATTGGAATCTCTTTTGATGCCATCTATTTTATTGATAACCCAGTTAGGAAATTGAAAGTAGTGCATCCAATAAATTGGTATAGCGGACAGTATTGAGTTAATCATGATAGCTCTGGCTACTCTAGATAAATAGTTAGCTTTCCAAAAGGGTAGTTTATTCTTAATTTTGCCAATGATAATGTTCCAATCTCCTTTTTCGGTTTCATGCATCTTATTATTACACCGAAATAGTTAAAGGAAAGTTCAAGGTATTACAGTTTAGAGCATTGGCCATTTCAGTCATGATATTTGATGTTTCAATAGGAATTAGGATCGAGCTTTTATGGAACTTGATTTTAAAGCTCCAGAGGAGTTCAAAATTATATAATATAAGTTTAAGAGAGGCAATATGATGTAGGAGTTAGGAGCAAAATAATAGGGTGTCATCTGCATATTGTAGAGAAGAGTCCCTGTCTATTATAATTTCATTTTGGATTTTGCGGACAATGTTTTCTGTTATAACAAGTAACTCCATAGATAACATTAGCCGCAAGACTGAACATAAGGGGTGATAAGGGGTCACCCTGTCGAAGACCTCTTTTAGACTGAATTTTGTTACCCTTGATGCCATTCACTAGAATATAGGATGCACTAGTCTTCAGGATAAAGCTAATCTAAGAGATCCATTTGTTTGTTAATCCTCTGGCTTTGAGTGTGTCAAGTAGAAAACTCCAATCAATTGAATCGAAGCCTCTAGCGAAGTCTAACTTAAGAAGGGTGCACGAAATTTTTTCTTTGAGTTAGTAATTAATGAATTCTTAGGTCGTGGCGACCCCATCCATAATGTACCTACATCAAATGAAAAGCTATTTGTGATTTATAGATTAGGGATTCTATTTTATGCTTAAGTCTGTTGGTTAGAACTTTGGTTATGATTTTAGTCAAACGGTTAATCAAAGAGATAGGTCTGAAGTCAGATGGTTCTACGTAATTCTCCTTTTTGGGAATTAAGACAACGTCGGCTAGGTTAAATCTACCTAATTAAAGAATACCATTATGGAATTCATCAAAAGGTGCATACTGTCTCTTTTAATAAGTGTCCAGAATTTTTGATAGAAAAACATCGAAAAACATTTAGGGCCTGGAGTCTTATTGCATGCAAAGATCCTTAATAGCTGACCAGATTTCTTCTTTTGTGAATAGGGAGTCCAATTCAATTAGAGAATTGTCCATATTCGGATAAACTGTCGTCCAATCTGCCTGAATTTTTTGCCTACATCTGTTACCATATATCTACATATAGTGGTTGGTGATAATGTTAGTTAATTCAGTCTGTTCTTTATATTATTAACTTTGATGATTTAGTTGTATTCTAACAACTTCTTCCATTGGCGATGTGGTGAGAGAATTTAGTAATTTTGTCCCCCTATTTAGTCCATCAGAAGCGGGATCGTTGTTTCCACTTAGTTTCTTCTTGGTCCATTAATCTACACAATTCACTTTTTAAGGAGTGTAGTCCAGAGTTTTCATCTGCAGTTAAGTTTCTCTGTTCACCCAGCTTATCTAAATTTAGAATTTCTTTAAGGGTATTTTGCCTTTTGATGCTTATATTTTCAAAAACATTAATTTTCCAGTTTCTTAAATAAGGTCTTAGTTCTTTCAGCTTGTAAACAAATATTTTAGCTGTATTATTCATAATTTGGTTATTCAATGAATTACATTTCATAGTAACAAGATTTTCAAAGTTCTCTTCTTTAAGCCATATTTTCTTGAATTTAAATGGTCTGGTGGGAGGAAGCTGGTCAAAAGTGTTACGAATGATGGGGCAGTGATCAGAAAGGATATTGGCTTATCCATCTGCCTTGGATAGTGGGAAGGAGTCTTCTCATTCCTCACTTATAAAGAATCTATCTAACAAACCCATTGAAGGGGACTCTCTAGCATTAGACCAACTGAATCTTCTTCCTCTTAGTGGAAGTTCAATTAGATTATTTCAGTTTATGAAGTCATTATATTCTTCCGTATCAACTAAATTTCCTTCTCTAAGTGTCTGTTTCTCGGGATACCTAATCACATTATAGTCACCCCTAAGAGCTAAGGTCCGTAGGATAGATTATTGAAACTAGAACAAAGCCCAGGCCCCATAGGAGTTGTCTTTAAATTCTATTATTAGGTGCATAAAATTGGAGACGTTAACAATTTTGAGTTATTGTGAAAATCTTGCAATATCATATAAAGTGAGTGACAGTTAGTTATCACTTGTAATAATCTAAATTTATCCTCATGCCACATCGATATAATCCTTCCTAAACTACTAGAGGTAGGATAAACACCCATTCAATTAGAAGATTGCCTCCAATTGATTTAAAGAAACTGAAGCTAGGGAATTCAATTTTAGTCTCTTGAAATAAAGCTATACCTACTTTACTCCCATTCTAGAATAAAAAGATTTTTGGTCGACAGTAAAGTAGATATAGCTCTATTTTAAGAATCTAGTAGTTTGGGTGTTTAAAATAGAGCTATTTTAAGAATCTAGTAGTTGGAGGCAATCTTCTTACTAAATGGGTGTTTATCATGCCTCTAGTAGTTTGGGAGGGATCACACCGATGTGGCATAAGGATAAATATAGATTATTACAAGTGATAACTAACTGTCATTCACATCATATAATATTGCTAGATTTTCATAATAACAAAATTGTTAATATCGCCAATGTTTATACACCTAATAATGGAATTCAAAGATAGCTCCTCTGGGTCTATGCAGTTAAAGCCCCGCTAAAGCCCACAAAATACCTGCTATAACACATAACGCTCTTCGACTGCTACACTGTTTCAATTTAGCGCTATTAAACAATAAGTCTGCTTTAAGCCCTACTATTTTCCGCTATACCTACTAAATCAAGGTTTTTTAGCACCCGCTTTGGTAACATTAATATATAAAGGTTGATTTGACTAGTTCTCATTTAAACAAAATCAATAAAGTTAGGGTAAAGACCTAATTTTAAGGCATAAGTGCTCAATATAAGTTAGAAATCTATTGTAGCCACCAAATCTGTTCTGCATTTATGATGATATTCTTCGGCTTCATTATATAAAATTAGTAAATATTTCAATTTCCTACATAAGTGATGTATAAATAAGAACAAATTAACTTTAAATATTTGGTTTTACATCTAATGAAGTCTTTTGCACCTCCACTACTTTTCGCTATATCCCCGCTATAATTTTTGTACCTCCACCGCTGTGGAACCGTTGAGTGCTTTAACTGCATAGGTGTGTGTGTGTAGATATATAGTTTTACATAATATAGAATAATATTTGCAAAATATAAATGTTTATACACGCACTCATGTGTGTTCGCATATATATATATATATATATATATATATATATATATATATATATATATATATATATACACACACACACACATATATAATTGGCATTATAATACAAAGTAATTGTAAATATTAATATAAATATTTTTGACTTTATATTCAAGACTAAAATTTGAATTTTCAATTCAGATCATGTATAATAAAATATATAGAGATTTCAGATTCAAATCAATATACTAATTTACACACACAGATATATATACTGTATATTTTGAAAATAATAATTTTTTTAATTATGTATATACATATTGTTATATATATATATTAAATTAATATTTAAATTATATATATATATAAATTACGTTTTAATGTGAATAATTGATTACATAAATATATTCAGCCCTAATAATATTAATCAAAATATATTTTTGAAAGAATCATGATTCAAAAAATAGATTTTTTTAATTAAAGATTTCCATAAAAGTTAATTTTTTTGATGAAAGCTATTCTAAAACATACGCATAATTTTTTATTAAATATTTATAAGTATATTTATAATATCATATATATATATATATATTTCCTTTAATGAAATTAGGTATAATATTAAAATAATATATGTGTATATAATATGTACAAATTTAATTATATATACATAAATTTTTGTATTTTATTTTCAAAAACTATAATGTACATATCTATTAATAAAATATAATATATTTTTTATATAATTATGTCAGTATTTTAAAATATATTTTGTTTTAAAAATAATTTTAAAATATTATTTATTTTTGAATTTTTTTATAATACTATAGCCATAAGCTATATGTTGATATATATCTCTACTACTAATAAAGAAAATTCGTTGAACCAATTTACTCGGTGTCTTTTTGAAATTCTAAAAGTGCCCCCGCTTTTCATTTACTAATCTACGCTCATATGGTTACTACCATATGAAAGAATTTTCAATTTGTATAACTAATTGCTCAAACAATATCAACGTATACAATAATACAAACAGTCCGTGTACGAAGCACGGGCCCATACTAGTATATATAGTACATGTATATTTTTTTTCATCTAACGTAGACAATACAGACATACATGGATTCATGATAATTCATATACTATCTAAAGTAGATGATTGACGTAATAAGCAACCTTCACCAAAGCCAGGTTGTGACACTTTGAAGATTGAATCAAAGAACACCAATACTCAGTATCCAAACTTCTAGAAAGAACTACCAAACTGAAAGCAACAATCATCGATTGACAACTTGTATTTAATTTATGTTTTATTTTGCTTGACACTATAGAGGATAGTGCAGGAAGAGGACGGTTAGAAATATGATAGTGGAGGCAAAAAATTTAGAAGAGGAAAAACAGGGGTTTGATGTGTTTAAATAGAGGAGATATAGAGGAGCAAAAAGTTGATCTAGATCTTTGTTTTCACTTACTATTTCGCAACTTTTGAATCAATGTTCCACCCCAATTATCCCTCCTCCTATGGTCGACCACACATGCCTATATATGGGCCTCCAAATTTCTTTAGGATCCGGTCAATAAATATGCATTTAAATCTAATTCAAACACACGTCAATATCATATATCGATATATGTGTATATAACTTTTATATATGCACCATTTTAATACTGATCAACGCAAATCAAATAAAGTTATATAATTAATGTTTGATAAATAATAATTACTTTATATAAATTATAATTAATTAAATTAGATGGTAGTATGAGTATTCAATGCTTCAGTTGTGTGACTCTTAGTGTAAATTTGATCAATGATTATTATCGAGCAATTCGAAAATTAACGGTACACATTATCTTGGCCAGTGTTATGACATTATGGTAAAATTCATCGATTAATAGCTCAAGTAAAATTCAATTTTACTTATTTAAGCCCAAGTAGTGACAGTTATTACACCAATTCATTTCGTCAAAACAATATCACACTAGAACTTGTGGAATTTGATAAAGGTCAAAATTCCAATATTGTCCATATTCAACTTTATAGTCCAAACACAAAGACCTCACTTCAATAATAACAATTATTATTAACTGAACTACTTTGGTCAAAGTTTTGATTTTGAGTTGTATTCGGTTGACCATAACACTAACCTCGTATAACTAAGAAGACAAATCCTCTATTGAATAGTATTACACTTCCAATGCTTCCAATCGACTAGATTTTAGTCATTTGATAGATTTCATGCCATGATTTAACAATAATCAAAGTCAAGTTTCCACGTTGAATCTGAATTATATTCTAAAGTTAAGAGCATTGTACAAAGTTTCCACTGAAAGGAAGTGCGAATTAAGGATCTTAAGGATAATTTAACACTAGAGGGGGGTGAATAGTGTTTAATGGATTCTAAGACGTATATGGACTAATTTAAAATTTATGATATAAACAAATGCAGAACTTAATCACTGAACAATCACAGAATCAAACACAGATGTAGAAAGTAAATAAAAAGCAGTAAAAGGAAAGAACACACTGGATTTTATACCGATTTAGAGTTACCCTACATCCAGTCCTGTACCAAGGCAAACACATCATACAGATTTTTATTATACCAATGTCGAGATTACAATCCTCAATTTCTAAAGGCCTTGAGGTACCTTCCTGTCTCGAGTCCGGGGCAAACTCTCTTGATTTACGGGGCACAAGATCACCCAATTGATTTTCAGGCACGACCACACCTTATAAATAGACTCGATAAACTTTTGATTACAAATTGATCCTGTAACTCTGAATAGCACTTTGATCTTCAAGAGAGGGCATAGAATCAAACAAGAATGAGATTCTTATTTGATTCACTTGAGAATTCGACAGAATTTCGACACGATCTTAAAAATATGACAATTTTAGAATATGGATTTGTGGAGGAGTGAATAAAATAAGAAAATAGTTAGTTAAAAAATTCATTTGTGATGGCTATTTATAGCACAGCAACGGTCATAACCGTTCGTGAAGAGATTCAAATGGATAGACATTTTTTTTGAAAATTGAAACTTTTGAATTTAACGGCCACCATGTCGACATGGGGTATCCTATGATGTCTACATCCCTTAGTTAAAAACAATGTAAATTTGTTCTAAAAGTGGTATTGAAAGTAAAACAAGATAAAATGATTCTGGAATAAAATAAACTAATTTTCCTATGTTTTAAAATAAAGAAGAGTAAAAAATATATTCATAGAATGTATATATAAATTTTACTTTTAAATCTCAAGTGTGTGTATATATATATTTATATATATATTGTAAAGAATATTCAAAAATCAGAAGATAGTTTTAAAAACAAACGAGGTTTAAAACAAGAGTTTATTTAAAAACAAAAACAAAGAATATTTTGAAAATCATTTGAAAATATAATTTTTAAGGCTAAAACATTTTGAAAACAATTTCGAAAATTATTTTGAAAAACCATTTTGAAGTAGTTTTGCAAGCTTCTTCCTGCAGAATATCTCATCACATCAGGACTCGAGAACTTGTACAAAACCAGAATGTTCGTGGATTTTTAAGCCACTTATTATAGGTTTGTAAGCTACTTGTCGTGGGTTTGTAAGCCATTAAGAAGATAGAAATGGGTACCATCCCAAATGAAATTTAGAATGAAGATTTCCATGCTATTATGAAGTTTAACAAAAACTAGACACTTATCTTGAAATCTTGATCTTGATACTCATGAGTCATCAAACTTCATTTCTTCATTCTTGATCTTTATATATAACTTAATAACTAGTTTTAGAGGGAAATTTAAATTTGGAAATCTCGGCCTGTATGTCGACATAGGGGAATGAGTCATGTCGACATGCCTAGTTCATTTTTTTAGAAATTTTTATTTATATTAATTATTAACTACACTTGTATTATTTATAATTTCTATTTTGGTTAATGAACATATACCTATTTCTCTTCTAAATTTAGTAAAGTTTTGTTTATTTAATGGTTTGGTTAATATATTAGCAATTTGTTTTTCAGTATTAATATATTCAAGAGTTATGACTTCTTTACTTATATTATCTCTTAGAAAATGATGTCAAATATCAATATGTTTTGTTCTAGCATGATGAGTTGGATTCTTAGATAGGTTTATTGCACTAGTATCATCATAATAAATTGGTGATTTAGTTATAGTTAATCCAAAATCTTTTAAAGTTTGTTGCATATATATAACTTGAGAACAAGCCAAAGCAGCATATATATATTCTGCTTCAGTTGTTGACAAACATATAGTGTTTTGCTTCTTACTAAACTAGGAAACCAGAGAATGTCCCATAAAGTGACAAGTTCCACTTGTACTTTTTCGGTCTGATTTACAACCAACGTAATCAGCATCACAATATGAAATAAAATGAAATACATTATTTTAAGGGTAAAATAAACCATAATCTAAAGTATGTTTCACATATCTTAAAATTCTTTTAACAGCTTTTAAGTGAGTTTCTTTAGGTCGAGATTGGTATCTTGCACAGAGACAGACACTATGCATGATGTGAGGACGGCTTGCTGTTATATAAAGCAACGAACCAATCAATCCCCTTTATAATTTTTGATCAACATCTTTTGATTTATCTTCTTTACTTAAAGCGACATTAGTTGTCATTGGAGTAGGTTTCCCACCAGAAGTGGTCAATCCAAGTTTATTAATTAAATCCTTAGCATATTTTTCTTGACTAATGAAAATTCCTTTATCTAATTGTTTGATTTGAAGTTCTAAGAAGAAACTTAGTTCTCCCATATGACTCATTTCAAATTCTTTAGTTGTTATATTTGAAAATTCTTTATTCATTATGTTATTAGTTGATCCAAATATTATATCATCTACATATATTTGTACTAATTAAATGTCCTTTTTGTATCTTTTAATAAAAAGAGTTGTATCTATTTTACCAATTTCAAAAACAGATTGTAGTAAACAAGATCCTAGTCTTTCATAACAGGCTCTAGGAGCTTGTTTCAGACCATATAAAGCTTTCTTTAATTTATACATGATTTAGAAATTTATTATCTTCAAAAAGTGGTGGTTGTTCAACATAAACATCTTCCTTTACAAAACCATTTAGAAAAGCACTTTTAACATTCATTTGATATAACTTGAAATTATTGTAGTTTGCGAAAGCAAGTAGAATCCTGATAGCTTCCAGTCTTGCTACAGATGCAAAGGTTTCATCATAATCAATTCCTTCTTCTTGACAATAACCTTGCACGACTAAACGAGCTTATTTCTCACGACCTCACCAAGTTCATCCATTTTATTTTTATAAACCCATTTTGTTCCAATTAAACTTTTATTTTCAGGTCTAGGAACAAGTTCCCAAGCATCATTTTTGGTGAACTGATTCAATTCTTCTTGCATAGCAAGAATCCATGAATCATCAGATGATGCTTCCTTTGGATTTTTAAGTTCAATAGTTGATATAAAAGCTACATTACTCATACTATTTAGTTGATTTCTAGTTTTAACTATAGATTTAATATTTCCTAGTATATTTTCTACAGGATGATCTTTTAATAGCCTAATTCTTTTATTAGGTTGAATGACATCACAATTAGTTTCATTAGGTTCGTTATTTAAAGTTACAAAATCTTCTTCATCATCTATTTGTATCTTTGAAATTTTCATCAAAAGATACAAGCATTGTTTCTTCAATAGTGTTAGTTCTTAAATTATAAACTCTAGATGCTTTACTTCTATTAGAATATCCGATAAAGATACCTTTGTCGGTTTTAGGTTCAAATTTATCTAAATTATCTTTTGTATTAAGAACAAATCACTTACTACCAAAAACTTTAAAATAAGCTACTATGGGTTTCTTATTGTAAAGTAATTCATATAGTGTTTTATTAGTTAATGGTCTAATTAAAATCCTATTTAATATATAGCACGCTGTAGCGACTGCTTCAGCCTAAAAGTTTTTAGGTAAGCTACTTTCAGAAAGCATTGCTCTAGCATACTCTTGAATCATTCTATTCTTACGTTCTATAACTCCATTTTGTTGTGGAGTGCTTGGAAAAGAGAAATTATGAGTATTTCCGTTTTGATTATAGAAATTCTCAAAATTTTCATTTTTAAATTCTCCATCGTGATCACTAAGAGTTGTTTTATTTTTAAAGAAAGTTGATTTTGAATTCTTTATAAAAAAATTTAAATAATTCAAAAGCATCACTTTTAAGTTTAAGAAATTTTTTCCAAGTATATCTGGAATAATCATCTACAATTACAAAAACATATTTATACATTTCATCACATCTTTGAAGAGGAAGATCAAGAAAATTCCTTGGAGAGTATTGAATATCCTATTAATCCAGCTAATCCATCTAATAAGACCATTCTCAATAATCAAAGAATTATAGTGGAAAATCAAAAGACACACAAAATATCAATGAGTAAGAAAATGGATAAGATTTCCACTAAAATTGATAGGTTCTTCAAGAAAATTAGTAGAAAGCTTGGACTATCATCTTCTTCATATTCATCTAACTAGTTTTAGCTCATGTTATCTTGTTTGCTTCAGTTCTATCCATGTATTTTTCTTTATTTTAGTTAATATTATATTATTTCATGTAATGTTGACTAGAATCATTAATGAAATCTTTTATTTCCTGTTATTCAACTTCACTTATCTCTGTAATTGCTTGTTTTTATATTATACAAATTATAGTTGCATAGATTTGTTCATAATATTCAAAACAAACCAAATTTTCACTTTAGGCAGAGTAATGTCGACATCCCCCTTTCCCCATGTTGACATGCAACGGGCTGAAAGTAGTCGCATTTTCAAAACTTAATTTCATGTAACTAACTTGTGTCTATTCATTCTAATTGACTTTCTACCCATATTTATACCTGTTTCTTCTAGAACAAATTATCAAAGTTCATTTCTAATCACTCCCTTTCATATTTCTTCCGATTTATTAAATTATGGCTTCTCCGATTAAGAATCTAAATGATAATCTTGAAAAAACTCTCACTTCCTTCAATAATATCCTTACTTTCATACTTCGTAATTAGCGCCACTTAGAATTGAGTCAAATGCAGATGATCAAGGGGAAAGAGAGACATTTTGATGCCCTTCGATGGATGGTCTCAGCCCTTAATAAGGACGATCTCGAAGGAAATCCACCAGTCAATCTCGATAAAAATAAAGAAGAATGGATAAGATTTCCACTAAAATCGACAAGTTCTTTGGGAAAATTAGTAGAAAGCTTGGACTATCATCTTGTTCATTTTCATCTAACTAGTTTTAGTTCATGTTATCTTGTTTGCTTCAAGTTCTATCCATGTATTTTTCTTTATTTTAGTTAATATTATATTATTTCATGTAATTTTGACTAGAATCATTAATGAAATCTTTTATTTCCTGTTATTCAACTTCACTTGTCTCTGTAATTGCTTGTTTTTATATTATATAAATTATAGTTGCATAGATTTGTTCATAATATTCAAAACAAACCAAATTTTCACTTTAGGCAGAGGCACGTCGACATCCCCCATTCCCCCATGCGACATGTAACGGGCGGAAAGTAGTTGCACTTTCAAATTTTAATTTCATATAACTAACTTGTGTCTATTCATTCTAATCGACTTTCTACCCCTATTTATACCTATTTCTTCCAGAACAAATTATCAAACTTCATTTTTGATCACTCCCTTTCGTATTTCTTCCTATTTCTTGAATTATGGCTTCTCTGATTAAGAATCTAAATGATAATCTTGAGGAAAATCTCACTTCCTTCAAGAATACCCTTACTTTCATACTTCGTAATCAACGCCACTTAGAATTAAGTCAAATGCAGATGATCAAGGAGAAAGAGAGACATTTCGACGTCCTTCATTGGATGGTCTCAACCTTAATAAGGACGATCTCGAAGGAAATCCCCCAGTCACTCTCGACAAAGATAAAGAAGAATGGGATGCCATCAAAGCAGACCCTATCTTTGGAGAAGATGGATGGGTGGAAGTACAAAGGAATGTCTAGTCATTCTGTATGTTAGTTGTTTGATTTGATTGGTTTGTTTTGAACTTGATTGACTTGACTTAGTTAAAATATTTGGTGTGGTTTGTATATATGATTGGATTGAATAATTACAGTAAATATGATTGGATGATGATTGATTTATTTCTGGATTACACTTATAATCACACTCATGATCACATTTCACATTTATGATCACATTTTATACTTATGCTCGCACTTAGCACTTGTTACACTTATATATGGATTACTGTATTATGGTTGATTATCTTATATCAAGTTTAGGGAATTTATTACGTAAGAAGTTTTTGTTGATGACAAAAGGGGAGAAGTTATAAAATAGTAGTTGGCTTGGAGTAAGGGGGGTTATGATTGGAGCAAGGGGAGTCATGGAGCAAGGGGGAGTTATGATAGGAGTTATGGTATGGTAAATATATTTTATAAATATAGGTTGTCATCGTCAAAAAAAGGGAGATTGTTAGGAACTGAGACGTTGGTTTTGATGACATAAACCTTTTTAACTTATCTTATTATAAAATATATACTAACATTGTTGTCTAGATAAATATGTATATATAGGATATATATATATATGTAGGTATTGATTATGGAAGACTGATCAGTATAAAGACTCAAGACTCAAGATTCAAAAAGGAGATATCAAGACCGAAGATTCTAGAGTATCAAGATCAAAATTTCAAGATATGTGTATAGTTTTGGTTAAAACTTCATAATTGCACAGAAATCTTTATTCCAAATTTCATTTGGGACGGAACCCATTTCTACCTCCTTAGTGGCTTACATACCCGCGACAAGTAGCTTACAAACCTACGACAAGTGGCTTATAAACCCATGAACATCCCAGTTTTGTACAAGTTCTCGAATCCTGATGTGATGAGATATTCTGCAGGAAGAAGCTTGCAAAATTACTTAAAATGGTTTTTTAAAATGATTTTTCAAAACTGCTTTTCAAAATGTTTCAGCCTTAGAAATTATCTTTTCAAATCATTTTCATAGCCTTAAAAATTATCTTTTCAAATGATTTTCAAAAAGATGTTTAGCCTTAAAATATTCGTTGTTTTTGTTTTTAAATAAATTCTTGTTTTAAACTTCATTTGATTTTAAAACAATCTTCTGATTTTTAAATATTCTTTATAATATATATATATACTTGGGATTTAAAATCAAATTTATATATACATTCTAAAATTATATTTTTCTACACTTCTGTAATTTAAAACATGGGAAAATTAGTTTATTTTACTCCAAAATCATTTCATCTTGTTTTCCTTTAAATAATTTCTTCAAAACAAATTTTACATTATTTTAACTAAGGATGTCGACATCAAGGATACCCCATGTCGACATGGTGGACGTTGAATTCAAAAGTTTCAATTTTCAAAAAGAAGTGTCTATTCGTTTGAATCCCTTCACGAATGGTTATGACCATTACTACTATATAAATAGCCTTCACAAACGAATTTTTTAACCAACTATTTTTTCTTATTTTCTTCACTCCTTCTCCAAAAATCCATATTCTAAAATTTTCATATTTTTAAGATCATGCCGAAATTCTGCCGAATTCTCAAGTGAATCAAATTGGAATCTCATTCTTGTTTGATTCTCTACCCTCTCTCGAAGATCAAAGTGCTATTCAGAGTTATAGGATCAATTTGTAATCAAAAGTTTATCGAGTCTCTCTATAAGGTGTGGTTGTGCGTGGAAATAAATTGGGTGATCTTGTATCCCGAAAATCAAGAGAGTTTACTCCAGACTTGAGAGACAGGAGGGTACCTCAAGTCCTTTAGAAATTGATTGAACTTGAGATGGACCAAACATATCTAAATGAAGTAATTCTAGAGGTTAAGAAGTAGAAATCATATCTTTTAATCTAAATGAACTTTTCTTAAGTTTTCCTAATTGGAAAGCATCACATATACTATCTGCTTTAAAATTTAACTTGGGAAAACCTCTAACTAAGTCAAGTTTTGATAACCTAGATAACAGTTTGAAATTTAAATGACCAAATCTTTTATGCCAAATCCAAGGGTCACTTGTATTAGCCAAAAGACATAAGTTATCATTTGAAACTTTCATACTAAGGATGTAAATGTTTTTGTTCCTAATTCCTTCAAATATAATATTTGACTTATTATCTTCGATGTGACACTATCTTTTCCAAATATAATTTTAAATCCTTTATCACATAGTTGACTTATACTAAGCAAATTATGTTTTAAATTCCTAACTAGCAAAATATCAGAAATAAGAGGAGTTTTAGAATTATCGACATTGCCGATGCCAATCACATATTCTTTTGAGTTATCTCCAATGTTGACCAATCCACCATCTTGATATATAATGTCATCGAGTATCTCGGGATTTCCAGTCGTATGCCTTGAACCATTAATCCATTTATCTTTCTCAATTTGCACAATTTGTCCATTGGTTTTTGATTCTTCAAAATCCATGCAACATGTTTGTTCCTGCATAACAAACCAATTCTAGATAGCTTGATTTTTCATAAAAACTATATGCATACTTATGATATTTTGATTAAATGAAAATATTCAAACTAGTATTAACAAAATTTCATAAAAATATCATTTTTAATTTTTCAAGTTTCAGATTATGAAAACTATGAAAACCTATGCTTTGATACCAATTGAAAGGGAGTGCTGATTAAGGATCTTAAGGCTAATTTAACACTAGAGGGGGTGCATAATGTTTAATGGATTCTAAGACTTATATGGACTAATTTAAAATTTATGACATAAACAAATGCAGAACTTAATCACAGAACAATCACATAATCAAACATAGATGCAGAAAGTAAATAAAAAGAAGTAAAAGGAAAGAACACACCGAATTTTATACTGGTTCAGAGTTACCCTATATCCAGTTCTGTACCAAGGCAAACACCTCATACAGATTTTTATTATACCAATGTCGAGATTAGAATCCTCAATTTCTAAATGCCTTGAGGTACCCTCCTGTCTCTCGAGTCTGAGGCAAACTCTCTTGATTTACGGAACACAAGATCACCCTATTGATTTCCAATCACAACCAAACCTTATAGAGAGACTCGATAAACTTTTGATTACAATTCGATCCTATATCACTGAACAGCACTATGTTCTTTGAGAGAGGGCAGAGAATCAAACAAGAATGAGATTCTAATTTGATTCACTTGAGAATTCGGCTAATTTCAGCACGATCTTAAAAATATGAAAATTTTAGAATATGGATTTGTGTACAAGGAGTGAAGAAAATAAGAAAGTAGTTGGTTGAAAAATTCGTTTATGAAGGCAATTTATAGAACACCAATGATCATAACCATTCATGAAGAGATTTAAACGAATAGACACTTCTTTTGAAAATTGAAACTTTAGAATTTAACGACCACCATGTCAACATGGGGTATCCCATGATGTCGACATCCCTTAGTTATAAACAATGTAAAATTTGTTTTGAAAATGGTATTGAAAGTAAAACAAGATAAAATGATTCTGGAATAAAATAGACTAATTTTCCTATGTTTTAAAATAAAGAAGAGTAAAGAATATATTCTTAGAATGTATATATATTCTTAGAATTTTATTATAAAGAGTATTTAAAAATCATAAGATAGTTCTAAAAACAAACGAAGTTTAAAACAAGAGTTTATTTAAAACAAAAACAAAGAATATTTTGAAAATCATTTGAAAAGATAATTTTTAAGGCTAAAACATTTTGGAAACAAGTTTTGAAAATTATTTTGAAAAACCATTTTGAAGTAGTTTTGCAAGCTTCTTCCTATAGAATATCTCATCAAATCAAGACTCGAGAACTTGTACAAAACCAGGATTTTCGTGGGTTTGTAAGCCACTTGTCGTAGGTTTGTAAGCTACTTGTGGGTTTGTAAACTACCAAGAAGATAGAAATGAGTTCCATCCCAAATGAAATTTGGAATGAAGATTTCCGTGCTATTATGAAGTTTTAACAAAAACTAGACACTTATCTTGAAATCTTGATCTTGATACTCATGAGTCTTCAAACTTGATTTCTTCATTCTTCATCTTTATACGGTACAGTCTTCAATAATTAGTACCTGCCTTATATATATATATATATATATATCCTGCATAATAACATTCATATATATCTAGACAATAGTATTAGTATATAAGTTATAATAAAATAAGTTACAAAGGTTGTTGTCATCAAAACCACTATTTCTAGTTCCTAACAATCTCCCCCTTTTTGATTATGACAACTTTATAAAATATACTTACCACTTCGATCATACCATAACTCTCCCTTACACCAACAACTCCCCCTTACTCCAAGCCTACTATTTTATATAACTTCTCCCCCTTTGTCATCAACAAAGAATAAAATAAGTAACCTATAAACCTTGAACTTAATAGAAAATGAGATAAACAAACATATGACATAAGAATAATAACTATGTATGAATGAAATATAGCATCCTATGTTAAATGGAATTCAAGATTTTATACACCAAAGATTGTTTTTAGAAGAACATTAATTAAGATAACAATTATATACAAATTAACAAAGCAATATACAATCAAGAAAATGAAAAAAAAGGCTTAACGAGGACCCTTAACTATTGATGATTTATGGACCGAACATTTTGGATAGTACAGACAAACGTTTCCATGTTGTTCGACCAAGTTTCCATTAGCGTCAAAAAGGACCTCTCTAACGCAAATCACGCCATCGTTTTCGTCCATTTGAACATTCGGATTCGGCAGAGGATGTTCTTCTTCTTAATTCTCTTGTGGTTCTTCTAGAGGCTCTTCTTCTTCAGAATTCATGGCTTGTGATGATTCTTCAATGACAAAGGGATTGGCATGGTTATCCACAAGGAAGTTTTGTAAATTCCAAAGGATTCTGCCTTACCTATCTTGTTCTCTTGCCATTCACAAATGACTTACTTGAATTTTCGTCAACATTTGAAGAAAATCTTTCATCTTCTCTTGTAATTTGATGACTCGTACGCGTGCGAAACATTGAAAAGGACCAGAATGAGGAGAAGTGCATGAAGAAGGTTCATTATTAGAAGAGGAAGCCACTAATTTACTGTTTTAGAAGTTTATTACAGAGAACAGAATAGAGAAAAGGAGTAAAAGTCAAGATATATAAATATATAACTTAATAACTAATTTTAGAGGGAAATTTAAAGTTAAAAATCTCGGCCTGTATGTCGACATAAGGGGATGGGTCATGTCGACATGCCTAGTTCAATTTTTGATAAATTTTATTATTATTGATTATTAACTACACTTGTATAATTTATAATGTATATTTCAGTTAATGAATATATACGTAATTCTCTTCCAAATTTAGTAAAGTTTTGTTCATTTAATGATTTGGTTAATATATCAGCAATTTGTTTTTCAGTATTAATATATTCAAGAGTTGTTACTTCTTTACTTATATTATCTCTAAGAAAATTATGTCTAATATCAATATGTTTTGTTCTAGCATGATGAGTTGGATTCTTACATAGGTTTGTTGCACTAGTATTATCATAATAAATTGGTGATTTAGTTATAGTTAATCAACATCTTTAAAGTTTGTTGCATATATATAACTTGAGAACAAGCCAAAGTAGCAGATATATATTCTCCTTCAGTTGTTGGAAAGGATACAGTATTTTGCTTCTTCCTAAATCAGAAAACCAGAGAATGTCCTAGAAAGTGAGAAGTTCCATTTGTACTTTTTTGGTCTAATTTACAACCAGCATAATCAGCATCACAATATGAAATTAAATCAAATACATCATTTTTAGGGTAAAATAAGTCATAATCTAAAGTCTGTTTTACATATTTTAAAATTCTTTTAACAGCTTTTAAGCGAGTTTCTTTAGGTTGAGATTGGTATCTTGCACAGAGACAGACACTATGCATGATGTCGGGACGACTTGCTGTTATATAAAGCAGCGAACCAATCATTCCATATATAACTTTTGATCAACATATTTTGATTTATCTTCTTTACTTAAAGCTACATTAGTTGTCATTGGAGTTGGTTTCCCACCAGAAGTGGTCAATCCAAATTTATTAATTAAATCCTTAGCATATTTTTCTTAACTAATGAAAATTCCTTTATCTAATTGTTTGATTTGAAGTTCTAATAAGAAACTTAGTTCTCCCATATGACTCATTTCAAATTCTTTAGTCATTATATCTGATTATTCATTATGTTATTAGTTGATCCAAATATTATATCATCTACATACATTTGTACTAATTGAATAGCATTTTTGTTTCTTTTAATAAAAAGAGTTGTATCTATTTTACCAATTTCAAAACTAGATTGTAGTAAACAAGATCTTAGTCTTTCATACCAGGCTCTAGGAGCTTGTTTCAGACCATATAAAGCTTTCTTTAATTTATATACATGATTTGGAAATTTATTATTTCAAAAAGTGGAGGTTGTTCAATATGAACATCTTCTTTTAAAAAACCATTAAGAAAAGCACTTTTAACATCCATTTTATATAACTTGAAGTTATTGTAGTTTGTGAAAGCAAGTAGAATCCTGATAGCTTCTAGTCTTGTTACGGGTGCAAAGGTTTCGTCATAATCAATTCATTCTTCTTGACAATAACCTTGCGCGACTAAACGAGCTTTGTTTCTCACGACCTCACCAAGTTCATTCATTTTATTTTTATTAACCCATTTTGTTCCAATTATACTTTTATCCTCAAGTCTAAGAACAAGTTCCTAAACATCATTTCTGGTGAACTGATTCAATTCTTCTTACATAGCAAGAATCCATGAATCATCAGAGGATGCTTCCTTTGGATTTTTAGGTTCAATAGTTGATATAAAAGCTACATTATCCATATTTTTTAGTTGATTTCTTGTTTTAACTATAGATTCAATATTTCTAAGTATATTTTCTACAGGATGATCTTTTAATAGCCTAATTCTTTTATTAGGTTGAATGACATCACAATTAGTTTCATTAGGTTCATTATTTAAAATTACGAAATCTTCTTCATCTTTTATTTGTATAGTATCTTTAAAATTTTCACCAAAAGATACATGCATTGTTTCTTCAATAGTGTTAGTTCTTAAATTATAAACTCTAAATGCTTTACTTCTATTAGAATATTTGATAAAGATACCTTTGTTGGATTTAGGTTCAAATTTATCTAAATTATCTTTTGTATTAAGAATAAAACACTTATTACCAAAAACTTTAAAATAAGCTACTATGGGTTTCTTATCGTAAAATAATTCATATGGTGTTTTATTAGTTAATAGTCTAATTAAAATCATATTTAATATATAACACGTTATAGCGACTGCTTCAACCCAAAAGTTTTTAGGTAAGTTACTATCAGAAAGCATTGTTCTAGCACACTCTTGAATCGTTCTATTCTTATGTTCTACCATTCCGTTTTGTTGTGGAGTTCTTGGAAAAGAGAAATTATGAGTAATTCCTTTTTTATTACAGAAATTCTAAAAAAATTCATTTCAATTCTCCACCGTGATCACCACGAATAGTTTTTATTTTTAAAGAAAGTTGATTTTGAATTCTTTTAGCAAATTTTTTAATTAATTCAAAAGCATCACTTTTAAGTCTAAGAAAAGTTGTCCAAGTATATGTGGAATAATCATCTACAATTACAAAGACATATTTATACATTTCATCACATCTTTGAAGTGGAAGATCAAGAAACTTCCTTGGTGGAGAGTATTGAATATCCTACTAATCCCGCTAATCCATCTAATAAGACCATTCTCAATAATCAAAGAATTATAGTGGAAAATCAAAAGACACTTAAAAGACCAATGAGTAAGAAAATGGATAAGATTTCCACTAAAATCGACAAGTTCTTCGGGAAAATTAGTAGAAAGCTTGGACTATCATCTTGTTCATTTTCATCTAACTAATTTTAGTTCATGTTATCTTGTTTGCTTCAAGTTCTATCCATGTATTTTTCTTTATTTTAGTTAATATTATATTATTTCATGTAATTTTGACTAGAATCATTAATGAAATCTTTTATTTCCTGTTATTCAACTTCACTTGTCTCTGTAATTGCTTGTTTTTATATTATATAAATTATAGTTGCATAGATTTGTTCATAATATTCAAAACAAACCAAATTTTCACTTTAGGCAAAGGCACGTCGACATCCCCCGTTCCCCCATGCGACATGTAACGGGCGGAAAGTAGTTGCACTTTCAAATTTTAATTTCATATAACTAACTTGTGTCTATTCATTCTAATCGACTTTCTACCCCTATTTATACATATTTCTTCCATAACAAATTATCAAACTTCATTTTTGATCACTCCCTTTCGTATTTCTTCCTATTTCTTGAATTATGGCTTCTCTGATTAAGAATCTCAATGATAATCTTGAGGAAACTCTCACTTCCTTCAAGAATACCCTTACTTTCATACTTCGTAATCAACGCCACTTAGAATTAAGTCAAATGCAGATGATCAAGGAGAAAGAGAGACATTTCGACGTCCTTTATTGGATGGTCTCAACCTTAATAAGGACGATCTCGAAGGAAATCCACCAGTCACTCTCGACAAAGATAAAGAAGAATGGGATGCCATCAAAGCAGACCCTATCTTTGGAGAAGATGGATGGGTGGAAGTACCAAGGAATGTCTAGTCATTCTGTATGTTAGTGTATAGATTTGATTGGTGTATTTTGAACTTGATTGACTTGACTAATTTAAAACATTTGGTATGATTTGTGTATATGATTGGATTGATTAATTACTGTAAATGTGATTGGATGATGATTGATTTACTTCTAGATTACACTTATGATCACAATCATGATCGCGTTTCACATTTATGATCACATTTCATAACTATGATCACACTTAGCACTAATTACACTTATAAATGGTTTACTCTATTATGATTGATTATATTATATCAAGTTCAGGGAATTTATTATGTAAGAAGTTTTTGTTGATGACAAAGGGGAAGAAGTTATAAAATAGTAGTATGCTTGGAGTAAGGGGAGCTATGATTGGAGTAAGGAGTCATGGAGTAAGGGGGAGTTATGATAGGAGTTATGGTATGGTAAATACATTTTATAAATACAGGTTGTCATCATCTAAAGGGGGAGATTGTTAGGAACCGAGATGTTGGTTTTGACGACAACAGCATTTTTAACTTATCTTATTATAAAATATATACTAACACTTTTATCTAGATAGATATGTATATGCAGGATATATAGATATATATGTGCAGGTATTGATTATGGAAGACTGCTCGGTATAAAGACTTAAGATTCAGAATGGAGATATCAAGACTGAAGACTCTAGAGTATCAATATCTAGATTTCAAGATATGTGTCTAGTTTTTGTTAAAACTTCATAATAGCACAGAAACCTTCATTCTAAATTTCATTTGGGATGGAACCCATTTCTACCTTCTTAGTGGCTTACAAACCCATGACAAGTAGATAACAGACCTACGACAAGTGGCTTACAAACCCATGAACATCTTGGTTTTGTACAAGTTCTCGAATCCCGATGTGATGAGATATTCTACAGGAAGAAACTTGCAAAACTACTTCAAAATGGTTTTTCAAAATGATTTTTTTCATAACTGCTTTTCAAAATGTTTTAGCCTTAAAAATTATCTTTTCAAATGATTTTCATACCTTAAAAATTATCTTATCAAATGATTTCCAAAAAGATGTTTTAGCCTTAAAATATTCTTTGTTTTTGTTTTAAATAAATTCTTGTTTTAAACTTCGTTTGATTTTAAAACAATTGTCTGATTTTTAAATATTCTTTATAATATATATATATACTTGAGATTTAAAATCAAATTCATATATACATTCTAAAATTAAAATTTTCTACTCTTCTTTATTTTAAAACATAGGAAAATTAGTTTATTTTACTCCAGAATCATTTCATCTTGTTTTCCATTCAATAATTTTTTCAAAACAAATTTTACATTATTTTTAACTAAGGATGTCGACATCATGGGATACCCCATGTCGACATGGTGGTCGTTGAATTCAAAAGTTTCAATTTTCAAAAGATGTGTCTATTCGTTTAAATCTCTTCATGAATGGTTATGACCGTTACTACTCTATAAATAGCCTCCACAAAAGAATTTTTTAACCAACTATTTTTTTATTTTCTTCACTCCTTCTTCTCCACAAATCCATATTCTAAAATTTTCATATTTTTAAGATTGTGCCGAAATTCTACCGAATTCTCAAGTGAATCAAACTAGAATCTCATTCTTGTTTGATTCTCTGCCCTCTCTTGAATATCAAAGTGCTATCAATTTATAATCAAAAATTTATCGAGTCTCTCCATAAGGTGTGGTTGTGCCTGGAAATCAATTAGGTGATCTTGTGTCTCGTAAATCAAGAGAGTTACCCCGGACTCGAGAGACTGGAGGGTACCTTAAGGCCTTTAGAAATTGATTGAACTTGAGATGGACCAAATAAATCTAAATGAAGTAATTCTAGAGGTTTAGAAGTAGTAATCATATCTTTTAATTTAAATGAACTTTTTTTAAGTTTTCATAATTGGCAAGCATCACATATACTACTACTTTAAAATTTAACTTAGGAAGACCTCTAACTTAGTCAAGTTTTGATAACCTAGATAACAGTTTGAAATTTAAATAACCAAATCTTTTATGTCAAATCCAAGGGACACTTATATTAGCCAAAATACATAAGTTATCATTTGAAACTTTCATACTAAGGATGTAAATGTTTATCTTTCTAATTCCTTCAAAGATAATATTTGACTTATTATCTTCGATGTGACACTTATCTTTTTCAAATTTAATTTTAAATCCTTTATCACATAGTTGACTTGTACTAAGCCAATTATGTTTTAAATTCCTAACTTACAAAATATCAAAAATAAGAGGAGATTTAGAATTACCGACATTGTCGATGCCAACCACATATCCCTTTGAGTTATCTCCAAAGTTGACCAATCCACCATCTTAATGCATAATGTCATTGAGTAACTCGAGATCTCCAGTCATATGCATTGAACAGCCACTATCAAGTATCTATTTATCTTTCTCAATTTGCACAGTTTGTCCATTGGCTGTTGATTCTTCAAAAGCCATGTAACATGTCTGTTCCTGCATAAAAAACCAATTTGGTAGATAGCTTGATTTTTCATAAAAATATATGCATACTTATGATATTTTTATGAAATTCATAAATTCAAACTTGTATTAACAAAATTTCCTACAAATGCCATTTTTAACTTTTCAAGTTTTAGATTATGAAAACTATGAAAACCTATGCTTTGATACCAATTGAAAGGGAGTGCAGATTAAGGATCTTAAGGCGAATTTAACACTAGAGGGGGTGAATAGTGTTTAATGGATTCTAAGACTTATATGGACTAATTTAAAAATTAAGATATAAACAAATGTAGAACTTAATCATAGAACAATCACAGAATCATACACAGATGTAGAAAGTAAATAAAAAGCAATAAAATGAAAGAACACACCGGATTTTATACTGGTTCGGAGTTACCTACATCCAGTCCTGTACGAAGGCAAACACCTCATACAGATTTTTATTATACCAATGTCGAGATTACAATCCTCAATTTCTAAAGGCCTTGAGATACCCTCCCGTCTCTCGAGTCCGGGGCAAACTCTCTTGATTTACGGGACACAAGATCATCCAATTAATTTCCAGGCACAACCACACCTTATAGCTTTTGATTACAAATTGATCCTATAACTCCGAATAGCACATTGATCTTCAAGGGAGGGCAGAGAATAAAACAAGAATGTGATTCTAATTTGATTCACTTGAGAATTCGGCAGAATTTCGGCACGATATTAAAAATATGAAAATTTTAGAATATGGATTTGTGGAGAAGAAGGAGTGAAGAAAATAAGAAAATAGTTGGTTAAAAAAATCGTTTATAAAGGCTATTTATAGAACACCAACGGTCATAACCATTCGTGAAGAGATTTAAACGAATAAACACTTCTTTTGAAAGTTGAAACTTTTGAATTTAACAGGCACCATGTCGACATGGGGTATCCTATGATGTCGACATCCCTTAGTTAAAAACAATGTAAAATTTGTTTTGAAAATGGCATTGAAAGTAAAACAAGTTAAAATGATTCTAGAATAAAATAAACTAATTTTCCTATGTTTTAAAATAAAGAAGAGTAAAAAAATATTCTTAGAATGTATATATAAATTTGATTTTTAAATCTCAAGTATATATATATATTAAAGAATATTTAAAAATCAGAAGATAGTTTTAAAACCAAACGAAGTTTAAAACAAGTGTTATTTCAAAACAAAAGCAAAGAATATTTTGAAAATCATTCGAAAAGATAATTTTTAAGGCTAAAACATTATGAAAATCGGTTTTGAAAATTATTTTAACAAACCATTTTGAAGTAGTTTTGCAAGCTTCTTCCTGCAGAATATCTCATCACATCAGGACTCGAAAACTTGTACAAAACCAGGATGTTCGTAGGTTTGTATGCCACTTGTCATAGGTTTGTATGCTACTTGTCGTGGGCTTGTAAGCCACTAAGAAGATAGAAATGGGTTCCATCCTAAATGAAATTTGGAATCAAGATTTCTATGCTATTATGAAGTACTAACAAAAACTAGACACTTATCTTGAAATCTTGATCTTGATACTCATGAGTCTTCAAACTTGATTTCTTCATTCTTGATCTTTATACTATACGGTCTTCAATAATCAGTACCTGCCTTATATATCCTAGATAATAACATTCATATATATCTAGACAATAGTATTAGTATATAAGTTATAATAAAATAAGTTACAAAGGTTGTTGTCATCAAAACCACTATCTCTAGTTCCTAACAGTCACATCTATATTTTCTTTTTCACCTTAGTTACATTAACCAACAGAAAATTATTGAGTGGGTCATTCCATGGTTATCCAATGACTATCGGTATGTAACTCTTTGGTGCCCCGGTAGTTATGAGTAATACACTGTCCAACCTTTGAAGTGCGTTACGTGCTTTAGTCTCAATGGATGCATCGATATCCACTCTTGATGCATCTCGACTAGCAATATTTAAAACTTGTGTTTATTATATATTATGATAAAATACTCGTGATTGGAGCAATTGTAATTACTATCACTAAACACACCATTTGTAGATCTATTTAATATACTTAAATTAAACAATTAATTAATTATAACACATTCAAATAAGTATATAATAGAAAGAAAACACTTTTTATTTCGAATGAGATTTTATTACAAAGTTGATAACTTATAATGAACTATAGATTCATCCCTAAGGCATACCCCTAACTATATCAATATATACATATGTCAACTAATTAATTAATTCACATACAGTTTTATCGATTGACAACTATTAATCGTGACTGCTAATTCCAATGCATGTATATAGCTTATATATCTCTTTTTATGTGTGTATGAAATATTTTTTGCCGTTTTTATTTTACAAATATATGTAAATTAATAATTTCAAATAGTGTGCATATGCATGTTTACACACACACACATATATATATATTAATATTTGCTTCGGTGTAAAATAAATATATTTTTTAGAAATTATAAGTATAATATTTTTAAAATATTTTCATCATAGTAAAACTATTTTTTTAATTTAAATATTTATATTTATATAATTAAATTTAAAATTTATATAATAAAAGCATTCTGTAATTTGTTAAAAATATTATTAATGAAAGTGAAATTATAATATATTTAAAATATTTTACTTTCAAATAAACTTTTTTAAATTTATACATTTATCTTTATATAATAAAACTTAGTGTTTATTTAATAAAATGTTTTAGTTATTTTATAGTTAAAAAATCAATTGAATATATATATGTATGTATGTATAATATTTTTTAATATCAAATGTTTTAGTAACTAACTAAATATCATTATCAAATATTTTCAACGTATGCATATATTATTTTGTTTTACATATAAACATATTTTAAGCATAAATATAGTCAAACTTAATATAGTTAGTAGTCTTTAAGTTTGAACTCTAATCTAATCTTAAATTTAAATTTATTTACCAAGTCTCGGATATTTAAATAAAATTCAAATCTTTATATATGACTCAGTCAAAATTCATATGATATTCCAAAATTATATTTTGTACATTATTTTTAGCTTATACACGTATATTTATACTATATACATACATATATATTTTACATAAAGATTTCCTGAACTATACACCAAAGTTCAATCCAAGTAAAAATACAGTTTTTAAAAATAAAAATAAAATACAATAATAAATAAAATAGAAAACCTTAACCCTTTTACAAAATACACTAGCTTGAAAACTAAACAAACACTTCCTTCTTTTCTCCTTTATACGGTCGATCCCCTTTTGTTTCTTTTATGGCTAGGGTTCCTTTGATTGTAGGAAGCCGCCATCTTGAAATATTATTGATGAATTACCATCTTTATATCCTTCTAAGCTGATTTCTTCAGTGGCCTGGTGATCGACGATGGCGATTGCTTCCACTATCAAGCTCCTTTGTTGTTGATTATTGGGCATGAATTTTATTCTCTGGTTATATTCCAATTTTTGTTCTGCTCGACTTGTCGAAATTTGCCGATGATGATATGGGTTATATAGGGAGCGAATTGATAAAAATCTTCCTATATTTTCATATATTTTGGAATTTAGGTTTTGAATATTTCAACTCTCAAATTTTTCTTTTACTCTTGGTTGTTGATTTTTTGATCGATCCTTGGGTCTTCGATTTTAAGATAATTAATTCGTTTGTTCCTGATTTGTTACAGCTTTAACATGATAATATTGACTTGATTGACTTGCAAAATTTTTATTTTCTTTTCTTTGTACTTGACTGCTTGTACTTGGTCTATGTGTTGCTATCCTTGTGCTTGTGTTCATTTACTTGTTGATCATTTGATTGACTTTAAACTTTGCCGTTAATTACTTGATTTTGTTCGTTGTACATTTTCATGTGCTTGCCTTATGCTTATGCTTGTACGATCCAATATACTCCTATGTTTCATTTTTCTATATATACACATACATATGTATATATGTGTGCAATAATGCATTTTATCCTTGTTTGAACTCTAGTACATCCCTGCCTTGCTTTCTTTTATATGTATGCTTCCATGACTTTGTATCTGTTGCTATTTTTAAATGTGTAATTCTTCATGTGTTTGAGTTTGCTTCCATTGGCCTATGCTTTTGGTTTGTGCACTTGCATGTTGCTTACGGTCCTTATATGTATGTTTGGTTGCTGGTGCATTTCCATTTTCATGTTGTGTGTTTTCTTTTGTGAGCTTATGTTATGTGCTTGCTTATGCCTGCCTTGTAGTTGAATCTGATCTATATTTAGCCTGTATGTGCACTTGCACTTAAAATTGCCTTATGCACTCAAGTTTGTCTTATACATTTCTTTGTGCTTTTGAACTGCTTATTGTTGTGCACATGTACTACAGCCCGCCTTGTGCATTTTGATTAGTTTTCATGCCTCTGTGCACTTCCACTTCCATTTGTTTGCATTTTCTTCCCCACCATAGTAGCTTGGACCATGTTGCACCTTGTTTATTCTTGCCAATGCGGCATGTACAGCCTAATAAACCTGTGGGTTTGACCTTGTTGGTTTTATATGCATGAATCTTGTGTTTTCTTTGTATGCACTTGCACTTGCTCCTATACTTATGTTCTGCCTTCTTTTGTATACTTGCACTTAAGTATAAAGTGTTGCACCTGACTGTATTTGGCTTTATTCCCTGTATTGCT
Source organism: Allium cepa (assembly GCA_030765085.1). Taxonomy (NCBI): domain Eukaryota; kingdom Viridiplantae; phylum Streptophyta; class Magnoliopsida; order Asparagales; family Amaryllidaceae; genus Allium; species Allium cepa. The sequence goes on from CM060943.1 coordinate 459,711,921, forward strand.
TAAAAGTTGATTTGGTTGTCCTCTTTTCAAATGCACTTCAACTTGATGTTGCATTGCCTAATATGTATGTTTTCGAATTGATTTTGTTTTTCTGCATGTCTGCAAGTGTGATTTGTGCATATGATAGCCTTTTTAATGTGTTTGTTCATTTGAAATTACTCAGCCTTAACGCAGGTACAGTAATACATTATGCATGTCTTAGGTTGCTTGTGCACATTATTGACTTGATTTTAAATTTTCGTTCCATGCAAACATACTGTATTGGGCCATATATATACGCATTGTATTGCTCGATGTTTGTTATTTGCGGCGCCTGTTTAAAATATGAAAAGAGAAAAATCAATAAACTAAGGCAATGTCGAGTTTAAATATATTTATATTTTTGCAGTTTCAGTTTGTTTCTTTTTTCTTTTTGCTGCATTATCGCTTGACAAGAAAAGTAGATGTTTGGATAAAGACTAGAGCAAGAAGATAAAAATCATATTTGAGTGGGTGAGAATAAGAGTGATTGAAAATTGTTATATTTGGAAGTGTGTTGTATATGAGAGAAAAAATAAAATATATGTAAATTATTGTGAAAGTCTTGTTGTAATTGTTTGTATTATTATAATTTTATTATAATAAAATATTTGTTGAAACAAAATTTTATTTGTCTATTTCATTCTATGATATTACAATGGTACTGCTATAAACACATCTGAGAATTTACATACGTACATACATATACATACGTACGTACACACACACACACACACACACACACACACATATATATATATGTTTTGTGTGTGTATGATTGTGTGTGTGTTTATTATCTAAAAAGAAATTATAAACTACTATATTCTACAATTTCCCCCTTTTGATGGCAACAAACATATATTAAGATTTTGTAAAATGAAAATGTGTTTGATGTGTCATGATCAAACTCCGCCTATTTAAATACTCCCCCTACAACTATATGTAGGATCGAGTAATATACCTAGAGGGGAGTGAATAGGGTGTTTAAATTTTTTACAAGTAAATAGATAAAACAAAGTACGGAAACATAAATACGAAAAATAATTAACACAAGATATACCCACCTTCGGCCTAATGTCTATTGTTGTCCCCAAAACTATCATAGAGTTAAATATTCAAACATTTACAAACAGTAAACTCTTAGATACTGCTTACGAATATTCTAATTCTATATATAATAACTCTGTCTGAACTAAGACCCTTGAGATTAGAATCTCGAACTACAACACATAACACAAAATTTAATTCTAGAATAAATGGAAAAACAAAATAAAAACAAGACATTAAAACCAAATGAGAATAAAAATGATTCCCCCTTTAAACTGTTATCAGTGCACATGCCACTTTCACTCTCACTCCTCACTTTATAATTCATTCAATTCTTCCTTCACAAACGAGCTGTCTTCAAAATCGCCTTTTCAAAAAGTTGCCTTGTCCCCAAAAAAATAATGCATGTACTTAATCACTGATTATCTTAGTGCTCAAATTCACTGTTGCAACTTCTCTTTGCTCGAGAATCACAAAGCACCACCATCACAAAACAGAGTTGTCGCCATCAGAAAGAACACATTACTGCCACCTAGAGAATTGTCGCCCTCCTTCTTTGTTTCAGATCTGAGTTTGAAGCCGAGGTTGTGCAGTTGCGGTTAACAGTGAAGGTTGTCGTGCTTTATGTTTTCCATAGACTGAAACTTGTCGTTGATGATCTGAGCGTCGCTTTGAGGTGCATTGTTACTCAATTGATTGTTACTGGTCGGTTCGCGACGATGGGAAGTTGATGATGGATAGTTGCTCAGCGACGGTGAAATGATGATGTGAATTGTCATTGCCTTGTTTGAGTTTGGGTATGCTTGGATAGTGATGATGATTGGATGCAGTGAAGACTATGAAGATAGAGAGCTGTATTGTTTTTTTTATTTTCAATAAAAATGCTCTAAAGAAGGGTCCATTTATATAGGAGATGATGGAAGAAATACGCAGGAGATATGTAAATATGAAAAAGATATCGAATAGAGTATACGGGTTAAATATGACTTGCAAAGAAATTTGTCTCTGTTTGTAGAAAAAACGAAAATCTAAATAGTGGGAAACAAATTCTGATTTACTTCCAGAATATATCATCTGATTGTGCGTGTATTTCTTTTCTTCTTATCCTTATTCATTTCCCTTTCATCATATATCCAATCTCTGATTGCGTACTGATATATTCTCTACTTCAGCTCTTTAATTGTTTCATGTTCTTTGCATGTTCACTCTTTTTGTTGCACTGAAAGAAAACTTCTCGACAACCAAGATTTTATAACAAACTTGTAAATAAACAGCACTAGACAAACACTTTAAATAAAACAAATGTTTAATATCATCAAACAGCAATTGTCAATTGCACTTTTCTACAATCTCCCCTTTTGATGATATCAAATATATGTTAAGATTTACAGATAAAATACGGATGTGTTTGTCGTGTATGGAAGTGGCGCGTGGAACTTGAAGAATTCTAGTGAAACCCCCCTATATAGATGCTTCCCCTACGCACATACTCCTCCTATTCAGATGTTTTCCTATGCAAATTTTCCCTTTCTAGCATGCTCCGGACATATGAAATGATAAGAGAGAAGAAAATAAAATTAAAAATGATTAAAAGTTAGTTACACCAAAGAGAAAAGGAGAGAACACATTTTAGACATTGTCGAATCAATTGCCACCACCAAATCTTAACCTCTCTCCCCATTTTCATCAGACATATGAGTGAACAATAAACAAAGTCAACGGGGAAAAAAATAGTCATAACCCAAGAGTAAAAATAACCAAATCATATATTTCCAGTTTGATATCAGACATGAATTATAACGCTCATTATTGATCAAGCACATGTTCTAAATTAGAAAATGGATGGTAATTTTAAAATTTTGTTAATTCTATGACATGTGGTTCAATCAGCAACACAGCTTATGGAAATCAATTTTTTTTTTGCAAGTGAAATGTTTATGTGAGGACAGTTTTATCAATAACTCGTTATAAAGGAGATCAAGATATTTATACCCGTACATTACCATAAGGTCTCTTTGATAAGGGAAGATGAGCATTGCTTGATTGCTTAATATACACCAATGCTAAAGAAGTTTCACCACGTGTCGGATACCCTTAGGTATTGTTACTCTACGTCCATACTGCATCCATTTTTCATGCATAAGCCTTTAACCCTGAAATTTTAGATATATATATATATATGTATGTATGTATATATATATATATATATTATAGCATTTCATACGTGATTTACTTTTCATATGGAGCGTGTGCATGATGTGTCCTCAATACTTAATATTTTCAAATCAAAATTTTACCACATTCTGGTTATGTTAATTTTACCCACACATACATAAAATTAAAAAACATGGAGCAACATAATGTGATAGATAAAAAAAATGTCATGCGATATGTAATTATAATACAAAGTTGAAAGATGGTACCTCATGCTTGACTTAGACTGTGATATATAATACTAGTATTTTTCTCAAGAGCACAAAAATTCATTTTGCAACAACTATGTAATCATTGCTCAAAGATGTGATAAGGGCAAGTAGGTTCAACTCAGTCGTAGCCATATTTTCCAAATGCAAAAGAAATGAGGCAATCTAAGATTATTTTTCCCTCGTCTCTGAGAAAAGTTAGAAAGATAAAAAATCTAATCCTATTATATATATATATATATATAATGAAAAGCAAATCCTAAAAGAAAACACACAAGTAAAAAAAACTAAACACTAAAAAAACAATCAAATAGACACCGTACTAATTGATATACAGGATCCCCAAATCTAGGCATATCCATGAGAATCTATCTTTTGAAAGAGGTTTCGTAAAGATATCTTCAAGTTGTAGATCGAGACAGATGAATTCAATACAAATGTCCTCTTTTGGAAATCTCGAATGAAATGATCTCTTATGTCTATATTTTTAGTACGTGAGTGGTGAACAGGATTGTTTGATAGGTCAATTTCACTTTTACTGTCACATTTCAAGGGAGCACGTAGAAATATTAAGCCAAAGTCTAATAAAGTTTTCTTCATCCATAGAATCTAAGCACATCAACTTCCTAAGGCAATATATTCTGCTTCAGTAGTAGACAATGCAACACAGTTTTGTTTTCGACTTGACCATGAAACTAATGAATGGCCTAACATGAAACATCTCCCACTAGTGCTTTTTCTATCCATAAGACAACCTGCATAATTGGCATCATAATAACCAGCTAAATCAAAATTATCACAAGAAGGATACCAAAAATCCAAACTTTTGTTTATGTAAGAGATATCTCAAAATTCGTTTTGTGTCTTTTAAATGTGATTTTTTGGATTTGCTTGAAAATGTGCACAAAGACAAATAGAAAACATGATATCCGGTCTAGAAGCAGTAAGATAGAGAAGAGAACCAATAATAGCTCGATAGTTTTTCTAATCAATTGCGATTCCTTTTTTATCTTTGTCAAGCTTTATTAAAGGGATCATGAGAGTTTGAAGTGGCTTTGCATTCTCAACACCAAATCTTTTTAACAGTTCCTTCATATTTGGTTTGAGAGGGGAAAATTCCCTTTGCGCTTTGCTTGACTTGAAATCCTAGGAAATACTTTAACTCCCCTACCAATCTCGTTTCAAATTTATACTGAATGACTTTTTCAAACTTTTCAAGTAATTTTTCACTAGTAGTACCGTAAATAATATCATCAACATAAATTTATACAACCAAAAGGTCATCATGCTCATGTAAGAGAAATAAAGTAGTGTCGACACTTTCCTTCTTAAATCCGTTTCCCAAAGATATGCACTAAGATACTCATACCAAGCCCTAGGAGTTTGTTTGAGATATATAATGCTTTTTCAAGTTTGTGCACATGATTTGGAAATTCCTGACTTTCAAAACTAGGATGTAAAAATATGGACATTTTCATTCAAAAAACCATTTAGAAAGGCACTTTTTACATCCAATAGCTTAAATTTAAAACCTTCAAAACATGCAAAAGCTAGCAAAATTATAATAGCCTCTAACATAACAACTGGGGCAAATGTTTCATTAGAATCAATGCCTTCTATTTAATTATATCCCTTTGCAACCAATCTAGCTTTGTTTCTAATTACCTTCCTGGATTCATCAAGTTTATTTTTGAACACCCATTTAGTTCCTATAATTAGATAGTCATTTAGTCTAGGAACTAATCTTCAAACGTTATTTCTATTAGCTCCTGAGATGATGGTTTTGATGACAACAACCTTAGCACTTGTTATAAAATATAAATACTAATATCTTTGTCAAGATATATATATGTATATGCAGGATATACATATATGCAAGTACTGAGAATGAAGACTGTACAACATAGAGATTCAAGAATGACGAATTCAAGATTGTAGAAATCAATACTGAAGACACAAGAGTATCAAGATTATTAAGAGTTCAAGAATTCAAGAGTTCGGGATATCAGGATAAGTAGAGTCTAGATTTATGTTAAAACTTCATGAAAGCACTAAAATCTTTAATCGAATTTTAATTATGAAATGGAATCCATCTTCTTGCTTTAATAGTGGGATGGAACCAATGACCTTTCTAGTGGGAAGGAACCCACAACCTTCTCTACTGGAATGGAATCCACGAAATTTTCAAAATGACTTATTTTTAGATTTTTTTTCAAAACTATCATTTTAAAAAAAGACATCCCTCTCTCGGTTTAAATACTCTAGCCTTAATCCAAAAACTATTTTTAATCGAATTAATTTCAAAATCATTTCTTATTTTTAAACTATCTCCTGTTTTAATGTTTTAGCTTTAATCTCAAAATATTTATATATTTAGTTTTTATTATTTTTATAGTTCATAAGATCACTTTCTATTGGTTTTTATAATCATAAAGTATGTTCTAAATAGTTTACAAAAGTTCTAAGATTGTTTTGACAAACTTTATAAAGAAAATCTCATTAAGACTAAAATCAATTTTCAAAAAATACTAGGGGATGTCAACATGCCTATACCTCCTATGTCTACATGGTAGCCGTAGATTTCAAATTTCAAATTTTTAAAAGAAGTGTCTATTCGCCATAACCTTACATGAATGGACATGACTGTTATCTTCTATATATACCAGTAGTTTTCAACGAATTTTCACTTAAGATTTCTTTGTTTTCTCTCCTCTTTCTCTTCCATTCTTATTTTAAACCATTCTTTGCAAAACTCTACTGAAATCCTAAGTGAATTAAACTCGATCGTCTTTAGTTTGATTCTCTAACACTCTCTCTCTCAAAGTTCTTTGTGCTACTCAGAGTTATAGGATCATTTGTAATCAAAGATCAAAAGATCGAAGTGTATCGAGTCTCTCTCTATCAAAGTGTGATTGGAAACGGTGTGATTGTGGCCCGTAAATCTATTGGGTGTGATTGTGGCCCGTAAATCAATTAGATGATCTTGTAGCCCGGTTAAATCAAGAGCGTTTGCCCTGGACTCGGAGACAGGAGGGTGTATCTCATGGCCTTGAAATCGAGGTTGTAATATCGATATTATATTTGAAAAGAAATCTGCACAAGAAAATATGTGGGACTGGATGTAGGGTAACTCCGAAGCAGTATAAAATCCGATGTGTTCTTTCCTTTACCGCTTTTATTTACGCAACTGTGTCTGGTTCTGTGATTGTCTCCATGTTTGTGAATCGCATATATTTGGGTTTAATTTGAAAATTTTCAAAAAGATTCATAAAATTAATTAAACACTATTCATCCCCTCCCCCTTTAGTGTTAATTCTGCCCCAAGATCTGTAATATGCATTTCCTATGTTTGGCATCAGAGCATTGGTTTTCAAAGTTAACATAATTTGAATTTTGAAAAAGTTTAAAATGGAAATTTTTGGAGATTCTATTAACATTAGTTCAAAACTGTCCAAATCATCACTGTCTCATAAGTCTGCATATTGTTATTATAGAAAATCAAATTATCTACCAAATTGGCGTGTTGTGTAGGATTAGATGTGTTATATGGCTTTTTAAAGAATCGACGCTCAATGGACAAATGGTGCAAATCAAGAAAAACAAATGGATGCTTGATAGTGGATGTTCAAGACACATGACTGGTAATCCGAAGATATTGAATGACATAATTTATGAAGTTGGGGGCAATGGTCAACTTTGGAGACAATTCAAAAGGATATGTGATTGGCATCGGCAATGTCCGTAACTCTAAAACTCTACTATTTCTGATGTTCTGTTAGTTAGAAATCTAAAACACAACTTACTTAGCATAGGTCAACTATGTGAGAAGGGCTACAAAATTAAATTTGAAAAGGATAAGCATCACGTCAAAGATAATTAATCAAATATTATTTTTAAAGGAATTATGAATAAATATATTTATATTCTCAGTATGGAAATCTCAAATGATGACCTGTCTTTCAGCTAATACAAGTGACCCTTAATTTGGCATAAAATATTTGGGAATTTGAATTTCAAACTCTTATCTGGACTTTCAAAACTTGATCTGGTAAGAGGTCTTTCTAAAATGGATTTTAAAGTAGATAGTATATAAGATGCTTATTAATTAGGAAAACTTAGGAAGAGTTCATTCAAATTGAAAGATATGATTTCAAATTCAAAACCTCTTGAGTTACTTCATTTAGATCTGTTTGGTCCATCTCAAATAGTCAATAAATCATAGTAAATTTGTTTTTGTAATTGTAGATGATTATTTTAGATTTACTTCGACAATTTTTTTGAAGTATAAAAGTGGTACTTTTGATTTATTTAAAACTTTTGCAAAAAGAATTCAAATCAACTTTCTTTAAAAATCAAAATTATTCTTAGTGATCATGGTGGAGAATTTGAAAACGAAAATTTTGAGCATTTCTATAATAAAAAATGAATAACTCATAATTTTTCGTTTCCAAGAACTCCAAGACAAAACGGAGTGGTAGAGCGTAAAGATAGGACAATTCAAGAGTGTGCAAGAACTATACTTTCAGATAGTAAATTACCGAGAAATTTTTGGCCTGAAGCAGTCGCTACAGTTTGTTACATTTTACATAGGATTTTAATTAGACCTCTAACCAATAAAATATTCTATGAACATCTTTTCAACAAGAAACCAAAGGTATCTTATTTTAAAGTTTTTGGAAGTGAATGCTTTATTCTTAATACAAAGGATAATTTGAATAAATTTGGTCCTAAATCCGACAAAGGAATATTTATCGGATATTCTAATAGAATTAAAGCATACAAAATTTTCAATTTAAAAACTAAAACAATGCATGTATCTTTTAATGAAAATTTCAAAGATTTTTTTCAAATAAATAGTGAAGATGATGCTTTAAATAATGAATCAAATGAAACAAGCTGTTAAACTGTTCATCCTAATAAACCGACTAGGCTTTTAAAAGATCATCCTATAGAAAATATACTAGGAAATATTAAATATGTTGTTAGATCTAGAAATCAACTGAAATAGATAAGTAATGTAGCTTTTATATCAACAATTGAACCAAAAAAAATCCAAAGAAGGCATCATTTGATGATTCATGGATTCTTGCTATGCAAGAAGAATTGAATCAATTCACCAAAAATGATGTATGAGAATTTGTTCCTAGACCTAGGTCAAAACTATAATAGGAACTAAATGAGTTTATAAAAATAAAATGAATGAACAAGGTGAGGTCGTAGAAATTAAAGCAGTAAAGAACACATCGGATTTTATACCTTCGGAGTTACCCTACATCCAGTCCCACATAATTTCTTGTGCAGATTTCTTTTCAAATATAATATCGATATTACAACCTCGATTTCAATTAAGAGTTCAAAATTTCATAAATGAAATCACCATATATAGATAAAATCTCATATACAGTGAAATCATAAAAACATCAAAACTTAGAAAAATCTTAGATTGGCCAAATCCCCGTTTGCATGCCGAAGCAATGCTGCACGTGCTATCCTCATGTCCAGTACTATATATTAGGTACCTATCTCTTGACGATCTAAGTCGTAATACTCATGACGACCGAAGTCGTAATACTTCGTGACGACCGAATTCGTAATAACTCGTGATGACCGAAGTCATAATACATCGTGATGACCCGTAGGTCTATAGTACTGGCATAACTCAAGAATGTATCACAAACTCTCACATAGGAATCGAAAAAGTGTTAATAGTGTGTCCCATACCACATGTACTCACTTTACGATTTACTAACTACTAGTTAATGCCACAATAGAAAACAACATCATCAAAATCATAAAATCTCAGAAAGCTAATAACTTGGCTCATATCATCGGCAAATACAAAAGACATCGTGAAGGTTTTCACAAATCATATCTCCTTAAATAGGAGATCTCAAACTCATAATTTTCATCATATCATCGGCAAGTACAAAATACATCCTGATGGTTTTCACAAACCATAACTCCTAAAATAGGGGATCTCAAATTCATAACTTGCCTCATATCATCGGCAAGTATAAAAGACATCGTGATGGTTTTCATAGGACATAACTCCTAAAATAGGAGATCCAAACCTCAAAACTCGCCAAATTCTGGCAAACTCAAGTAATTCCTAAAATAGGAATGTACAAATCTCAAAACACGCCAGGGAATGGCAATTCCGAAAATCAACTCGAAAGTTCAAAGCATCAAATGAACAAGTCCGGAATTAACCGAAAAACTAAACGTATGTCTCCCATGCCACATATTTTACTAAATCGTTTAATTCTCTTTCTCATATGCTTGAAGGGTGCAAAATAGTTTACTTTATATAGAAAATAATTTATTTTGTGAAAACTAGTTTTAAAACAATTTTTAAAATCATTTGGAAACACTTCCTTTGAAATTCCCTTTATTACAAAGGATAAATATATTTTTAATAGATTTATAAAAATAATTTAAATATTATAAAATATTTATTTCAAAAGCTATTTTAATTTAAAAAACATTTCAAAAATCGTTTGGAAAAATTCATGCTCGAAAACAATATAAATCGTTGAAAATTTAACAAAAATTCAGTATATGAAATCACTTCAAAAACTTGTCAATCTGAGATATGGATCAACCAAAATTATTGACCTACCTATTGCTAGGTTAGAGCCATTGAAAACATCTCAATATAGCACAAGAACTAGTTGTAAAAACCATAGCAATAAGAAGCAAAGGCTACGAATACACAAAAGAAAAAGAAGCCAGAACATCACATATATAGGTCGACCTTTGCCATACACAGGTCGACCCAAAGGTTGACCTGTGGAAGGCCCAGGTCGACCCTAGGGTCGACCTGAGAGAGGCATGGGTCGACCTTAAGGTCAACCCTTGCAACTGGATTTTGCTCAGCCTAAAACTCTAACTCGACTCGATTTTTGCACGGCAATTTGAACAAGCTAAAAGATGATTTTGACTGTAAAATTTTGCATGCACCTAAAATCAGCATTCAAACTATCAACATTCAAACTACAAACTGAAAAAGATCCTACATCATTTCGTGGCAAGAATAGGGAGATATATTCACTCAAAGAGACACCAAAATCATATATAAACTATAACCATGGACAAACAAAAATTGATATATAGAAAGCATTCTTGAGCAATTTTTCACTAACAGCTTCTTGTTTCAGTTAGAAATTTGTGATCTTCGAACTCACCTTAGCAAATAGTGGATTTAACTACAACAAGCTGAAGAAGATGGGAGCTTTCTGGTGCAAAGGAGCCTTCAAAGACCAGGAGGTGAGAATGAAGAAACATGCAAGCAAGTGAAGATATACTGCAGATAATTCTCAATTCAAGATTACAATTTGATGAAGTAATCTAGAGTATTTGTTGTGATTACGTGTTTCATTCTTGTATTTGCTTTTTCCCGTTTTGATTTCAAATAATTTGGAGCAAAAATTTGATTTATTGAAATGAGGCCATTTTTTTTCATTTACAGTAAGTTTGAGAAGAAGCAAGCGAGGAGAAGAAAATTCATATACAAATTCCTATTTCTTTCTCTTGGGGTTTCTGGATTTGGATTTTGGACCTTAACCACCCCTACTTAGCCCATTACCATATTTAGTGAATATTTCACTAAGTAAATACATGTTTTCTCTCTTTTTCTTATTACATACACACATATTATCACGCTTTAAAAACCAAATGAAATTCAACAACAAGTGTTTATGTAAGCTGAAATGTTTTCTTAATGGAATAAAATTATTTTAACTATAATCTATTATTAAAACCATATTTTTGCATTAATATCACAATTTCCACCTTTTATTACATAAACCAACATTTTTAACATAAATTTTTTTACAAAATTTAGTTTCTTATCAAAACAATTACCACAAAGCATGTAAACTTCACTTTTACATCAAAATATTGTTTTTAACAAAAATTCCATCTTTGTGTTTATAAAATATCATAATAAATTCAATTAATTCTTTTAAAATCAATAATAATTCAATATTGGCAATAATTTACAAAATAATTGTGTTTACTCAAATTAAAATAAGATCTTATTTCTCTCAAACTAACAAATTAAAACTTTATTCCAACAATTTACATTTATTTTAACAAATTAATGTTGAAATGAATCACTTAATTAATTTGTTAACTAAAAATTTACATATTTCCAATATTCACAATTTTATTCAACTAAATTCTCAACCAAACAATATTAAATTCAATTTTTATTCTTCAAAACACATTGTTTATATAAAATAAACAATTTTAACAAAAAGTTCATCTCCAATTTATTTTATTTTTAATATTAAATTATAGTCACCGTTATAATTTAATATTACAGGTAATCACAAAAACCAGGGTTGTTACATTGTATGTATGAAGAAAGGGAAATAAATTGCAGTAAGAAGCAAAGAAATACACACAATCAGATGATATATTCTGGAAGATGAATCAATATTTGTTTTCCATTATGTGGATTTTCATTTTTTCTACAAACAGAAACAAATCACTTTGCACTTCTTATCTTTCCCTATATACTCCTAATATCTTTTTCATATTTACATATCTCTTGCATATTTTCTCCATCATCTCCTATATAAACAGACCCTTCTTCCATGCATCTTTATCAAAAATCAAAAAAACATTACAACTCTTTATCTTCGTAGGTCTTCACTGTATCTGATCATCATCACTACCCAAGCATACTAAAACTAAAAAACGGTAGTGGCAATTCACGTTATCATCTCACCATCGCTCAACAACCATCCATCACCAGCATCTCATCACTATGAACCAACTAGTAAAACAAGTAATTGAGCAGTAACACACCTCCATGCAACGCTCAGACATCAGCGATAAGTTTCCGTCAATGAAAAACATAAAGTAGCATGGCAACCATCACTATCAACCACGACTGCACAACCTCGGCTTCAAACCCAGATCTGAAACAAAGTGGAAGAGGCAAGCGATGTGTTCTTTCTAACGGCGGCGACTCTGTTTTGTGGTGGTGGTGCATTGGATTCTCGAGCCAAGATAAGTTGCGACATTGACTTGGAGGGATGAGATAATTAGTTATGAAGTACAGGCATTAATTTGTTTTTGGGACAAGGCAATTATTTGAAAAGGTGATTTTGAAGACAACTCGTTTATGCAGAAAGAAATTGAATGAAATATAAATTGAAGAGAGGAGTGGCATGTGCACGTGATAATAATTTAAAGAGGGAGTTGTTTTTATTTTCATTTGATTCTAATGTTTTGTTTTTGTTTTGTTTTTCCTTTAACTCTAGAATTTAATTTTGGTGCTACGTGTTGTAGTTCGAGGATTCTAATCATAGGGGTTTGAGTTCAAGCAGAGTTATTAGACAGAGAGTTAGAATATTTGTCAATAATGTGTGCGAGTTTACTATTTGTAAGCATTTGAATATTTAACTCTAGTAATAGCTTTGGGGACAGCAGTAGGCATTAGGCCGAAGTTGGGTATATCTGTGTTATATTTTTTTCACATTTACACTTCTGTACTTTGTTTTATCTATTTATTTGTGAAATTTCAAATACCCTATTCAACCCCCTTCTAGAGTATATTACTCGATCCTATAAGTGGTATCAGAGCCTAGGTGCTAGAGTTACTCTAGAGTCATGTCTATTTCCAATAATGCTTTTTCTAAGGGTCAGTCCATAGCTAGACCACCTATGTTCAACGAAACTGGTCATTCTTACTGGAAGGCTAGGATGAAAATATGTTTGATCTCTGTTGACTATGATGTCTAAGATATAGTAGAGACCGGGTACACTCCACCCAAAATGACAATCAATGATGCAGAATTTTCTAAGCCCAAAGACAAATAGGATGTAGCTGATAAGAAATTTCTTTCACTAAATGCTAAAGCAATGAATGCTATTGTTTATGCTCTTGATAGAATCGAATTTAATTCAATCTCATATTGTTTGACTATGCAATAAATTTGGCATACTCTGGAAGTTACACACGAAGGTACATCTCAAGTTAAGGAATCATGTCTCGCTCTGCTCAACAATGAGTATGAAAATTTGGTGATGCTAAAGGATAAAAGCATCAAAGAGAGGTATGGATGCTTTTTTATGCTGGTATATAGTTCCAAAACTTTGGGTAGGGTGTATACTGAAGTTGAGTTAGTTCAAAGAACACTAAGAATTCTTCCAAAGAATTTTGAGGTAAAGGTGACAACCATTCAAGAATCCAAAGATCTCAACGGACTAAACCTGAATGAGTTAATTGGAAATCCTATGACCCATGAAATGGAACTCAAAGCTAGGGAAGATCATGAAAATTCAGACTGCAAAAAGAAATCAATTGCGCTTAGCAGCACTCTCGACAGTGATGATAAAAATAATCCTATCATTGAGCTTGCAATGTTGATGGATTGTTTTAAGAAATGGTCCAAAAGAAACTTCGAACCTTTAACCAAAAATAAAGGGACAAGTCAAGGTCAATGAAGAACTCTGATAATTCGGATGAAGAAATCATGTGCTACAGATGTAGAAAATGGGTGATATCTAAACCAATTGTCCACTAATTCAAAAAGAGAAAGGAAAGAAAAAGAAAAGAAGGGAATTTGCTGCAACTTGGAACGATAAAGAAGGAGAAGAGTACACTGATGCTGATGAAGTTAAAGCGAATTTATGTTTGATGGGACACTCAAGTCATTATGATAGCGATAACGACTCAAGCGAGGCATCAAACTATACTTATCAAGATTTACTTTTAATGTGTCATGAACTTAACGAATTGATTGATAGTCTTAATCATAAAAATAATAAGTTGAAATCTAAAAATGCTGAGCTGCTATGCATAAAGAAAGGTTAGGAACTAAACTCGAAAAAATTAAAGAAGTTCAAAACCTTGAATTTGAAAATTTTCGGTCTTTAAAAAGGGAATTGGATGAATGCAAGAAAAATCTTGAAACTCCAAAAAGTGAGATTTTGTTGTTAAAGAAAATTACGATGTAAAAAGACAAAATTTTATTAACAGATGTATCATGCTCGCTGAAGAAAACGCATCACTTAAATCCAAATTTCAAACTCCTGAATTAACTGTTAATAAATTTACTAAGGGTGAACAATCATTGAATATTCTTTTGGGAAATCAACTATTTGTAAATAATAGGAAAGGACATGGTTTCGGTAAATCACAGCACAATATGGAAAATAGGACTGACAATGCCCATGGTAGAATTGTATTTCCAAAATGCATAGGGTCTGGTAAAATCGGAGATAGCTTTGGTAGATGCTAGTATTGGAATAAGTGTAAACATGTTAGATAAATTTGGCTTCTTAAAGGATCTTTTGGTACATTTAGATTACCAAACTCTTTTGTTGCAAATTCTGATAAACTTATGAAGTCTTCTGGGTCATCTTTTTCTCCTTACGTGTAGGTATGTTGGCGGACTAAGGAACAAAAAGAGTGGTAGTTGGAATCAGGTTGTTCAAGACATATGACGGGCGACAAATCAAAGTTACTTAACCTAGAAGATTATAGAGGTGGGAGTGTTGCTATGGGAGACAATGATAAATATATAATTGTTAGGAAAGGAATAGTAGGTAGTAATAATTTCTTTTGACTATTGTTCTTTATGTTGAGAATTTGATCATAATCTCATCTCTATAAGCCAACTCCATGATAAAGGTATGAGCGTTGTCCTTGATGTTGATATGTGTAAAATCACTGATAAATCTTCGAGTGAGGTTATGTTTACATGTCAGTGAAAAGGGAATGTCTATGCTTTATCATTTAAGGATCTAGCCCTTTCTAGGTGCTTAGTAGCTTAAGATGGGGAAGCCGCCTTATGGCATAGACGGCCAGGACATGCAAGCAAGGGACTATTAGAAAAGCATGAGAGAAAAGAGTTAGTCAAAGGATTGCAACATTAGAAAATCGAGAATAATAAAGTGTGCAAAGCTTGTACAAAGGGTAAATTTAATATATCATCTTTTCATGCCAAAAACACCGTAAGTACCTCTAGAGTTCTTAAATTAATTCATATGGATTTGTTTAGGCCTAATGATGTCACTAGTTTAAATGGTAATAAGTGTTGTTATCTGTTGGTTGATGATTACGTTAGATTTACTTGGATTTACTTTCTAGCCAAAATAACTAAAACTTTCGCTTATTTTAAAAATTTGTAAAACTCGTTCAAGATTAAAAAAGAGTTTCAATAATAACTATAATAAGCGATTATGGTGGAGAATTTAAAAATTGAGATTTTGAAAATCTTTGTGAAGAAAATGGTTTTAGACATGAATTCTCCACATCGAGAACACCTCAATAAAATGAAATAGTCGAAACGAAGAATCGTACATTGCAAGAACTGGCTTGATCGATGGTGAATGAATATAACTTTCCTTTATCATTTTGGGCAGAGGCAGTTAATACTTCTTGCCATATAATGAATAGAGTAATGATCAGACCGATACTTAATAAAACTTCTTATGAATTATGGTCCAACAAGAAACCTAACATTGCATACTTTAGGGTATTCGAGTGTCTGTGCTTTATTCTTAATGCAGGTGATCATCTAGAGAAGTTTGAATCTAAGACAAATGAAGGTGTTTTTATAGAATACTCATCAAGGAGAAAAGCTTATAAAATCTTTAACAAGTGCATGAAAACAATTGTGAAATTAATTAATGTGAAGTTTGATGAGTTGGATGTTGATATAACCACAAAAAAAAGAAAAAAGTAATGATGAAGATGATGGTGCAAATGAGAAAGGCGGTGACGACAACAACAAGGGTGATCTATGCACTGCCAATCCTTCAAAATAAAATTTGGAAATTGAGAATTTGAAATTTAAAGCAAGTCATCAACTAGAATTGATTATAGGTAATTCAATGCAGGTAAACAAACACACTCTTTGTTCAATAGAAATCTTTATGCTTTGTGTATTCAAAATGGCTTTATTTCTTAAATCGAAACAAAAATTATTGATGTTGCACTTAGTGATGACTTTTGGATAATTTCCATGCAAGATGAAATTAACCAATTTGTGAGAAATTGTAGCAAGTGTGGATTACGGATCTTAAGGCATAATTAACACTAGGAGGGAAGGGTGAATAGTGTTAAATTAATTTTATGAATATTTTTGAAATCTTTTCAAATTAAACCCAAACAGATGCAATTCACAAACATAGAGACAATCACAGAACTAGACACAGATGCAAATAGTAAATAAAAGCAATAGTGGAAAGAACACGCCGAAATTTTATACTGGTTCGGAGTTACCCTACATCCAGTCGCACACAATTTCTTATGTAGATTTCTTTTCAAATATAATGTCGATATTACATCCTCAATTTAAAGGCCATGAGATACACCCTACCGTCTCTGAGTCCAGGGAAAACTCTCTTGATTTAACTAGGCTATATGATCACCGAATTGATTTACGGGCTAAAGTCACACCCAGTTGATTTATGGGCTACAATAACACCCAGTTGATTTACGGACCACGATTACACCGTTTTCAATCACACTTTGATAGAGAGAGGCTCATACACTTCGATCTTGATTACAAATGATCCTATAACTCTAAATGGCACTGAGATCTTTGAAAGAGAGTGGCAGAGAATCAAACTAGAGACGGTCGAGTTTGATTCACTTAGGATTTCAGCGAAGTTTTGTTAGGAATGTTTGAAAATAAAAATGAAAGAGAAAGTGGAGAGAAAACAAAGAAATTTTGAGTGAAAATTCGTTGAAAATTACTGCCGTATATAGGAGAATAACAGTCATGTCCATTCATGAAATGTTATGATGAATAGACACTTCTTTTGAAAATTTGGAATTTGAAATCTACGGCTACCATGTCGACATAGGGTACACGCATGTCGACATCCCCTAGTATTTTTTGAAAATTGATTTTTGTTTTAAAGAGATTTTCTTTCTAAAGTTTGTCAAAACAATCTTAGAACATTGTAAACTATTTTGAATATACTTTATGATTATAAAAACCTGTGGAAAGTGATCTTACAAAGTATAAAAGTAATAAAAACTAAATATATAAATATTTTGAGATTAAAGCTAAAACGTTAAAACCAGAATATAGTTTTAAAAAAAGAAATGATTTTGAAATTAGTACGATTAAAAATAGTTTTTGAATTAAGGCTAAAATATTTAAACCGAGAGAGAGAGAGAGATGTTTTTAAAAAAAAGATAGTTTTGAAAAAATCTAAAAATAAGTCATTTCGAAAATCTTGTGGATTCCATTCCACTATAGAAGGTCATGGGTTCCATCCCACTAAAGAGGTCGTGGGTTTCAACTCACTATTAAAGCGAGAAGGTGGATTCCATTCCACAATTAAAATCCGAATAAAGATTTTAGTGCTATTTTGAAGTTCTAACATAAATCTAGACTCTATCACTTATCTTGTTATCTTGAACTCTTGATAATCTTGATACTCATGAGTCTTCAATCTTAATTTCTACAATCGTGAATTCGTCAGTCTTAAATCTCTATACTACAGTCTGTTAGGAAATGGAGGTAGTGATTTTGATGACAACAACCTTTGTAACTTGTTTTATTATAACTTATATACTAACACTATTATCTAGATATATATGAATGTTATTATGTAGGATATAAATAAGGCAGGTACTGATTATTGAAGATTGTACAGTATAAAGATCAAGAATGAAGAAATCAAGTTTGAAGACTCATGAGTATCAAGAAATTAAAAGATCATCCTGTACAAAATATACTAGGAAATATGGAATCTATAGTTAAAACAAGAAATCAAATAAATAGTATGAGTAATGTAGCTTTTATATCAACTATTGAACCTAAAATCCCAAAGAAAGCATCATCTGATGATTCATGGATTCTTGCTATGCAAGAAGAACTGAATCAGTTCACCAGAAATGATGTTTGGGAACTTGTTCCTAGACCTGAGGATAAAAATATAATTGGAACAAAATGGGTTTATAAAAATAAAACAAATGAACTTGGAGAGGTCATGAGAAATAAAGCTCATTTAGTCACGCAAGGTTATTGTCAAGAAGAAGGAATTGATTATGATGAAACCTTTGCACCCATAGCAAGACTAGAAGCGATCAGGATTCTACTTGCTTTCGCAAACTGCAATAATTTCAAGTTATATCAAATGGATTTTAAAAGTGCTTTTCTAAATAGTTTTGTAAAAGAAGATGTTTATGTTGAACAACCTCCACTTTTTGTAGATAATAAATTTCCAAATCATGTATATAAAGTAAAGAAAGCTTTATATAGTCTGAAACAAGCTCCTAGACCTAGTATGAAAGACTAAGATCTTATTTACTACAATATGGTTTTGAAATTGGTAAAATAGATACAACTCTGTCTGTTGAAAGAAACAAAAATGTATTCAATTAGTACAAATATATGTAGATGATATAATATTTGGGTCAACTAATAACATAATGAATAAAGATTTTTCAGATATAATGACTAAAGGATTTGAAATGAGTCAAATGGGAGAACTAAGTTTCTTCTTAGGACTTAAAATCAAACAGTTGATAAAGGAATTTTCATTAGTCAAGAAAAATATGCTGAGGATTTAATTAATAAATTTGGATTGACCACTTCTAGTGGGAAACCAACTCCAGTGACAACTAATGAAGCTTTAAGTAAAGAAGATAAATCAAAAGATGTTGATCAAAAATTATATAGGTGATTGATTGGTTCGCTGCTTTATATAACAGCAAGTCGTCCTGACATCATGCATAGTGTCTGTCTCTGTGCAAGATACCAATCTCAACCTAAAGAAACTCACTTAAAAGCTGTTAAAATAATTTTAAGATATGTAAAATATACTTTAGATTATGGTTTATTTTACCCTAAAAATGATGCATTTGATTTAATTTCATATTGTGATGCTGATTACGCTGGTTGTAAATCAGACCGAAAAAGTACAAGTGGAACACATCACTTTCTAGGACATTCTCTGGTTTCCTGGTTTAGTAAGAAGCAAAACACTGTATCCTTGTCAACAACTGAAGCAGAATATATATCTGCTGCTTTGGCTTGTTTTCAAGTTATGCAACAAACTTTAAAAGATTTTGGATTAACTATAACTAAATCACTAATTTATTGTGATAATACTAATAATCCTATCTAAAAATCCAACTCATCATGCTAGAACAAAACATATTGATATTAGAGATCATTTTCTTAGAGATAATATAAGTAAAGAAGTCATAACTGTTGAATATATTAATACTGAAAAACAGCTGATATATTAACCAACCCATTAAATGAACAAAAATTTACTAAATTTAGAAGAGAATTAGGTATATGTTCATTGGCTGAAATATAAATATTAATAATACAAGTATAGTTAATAATTAATATAAATAAAAAAATTCTCAAAAATTGAACTGGGCATGTTGACATGATCTATCCCCCTATGTCGACATACAGGCCAAGATTTTCAAATTTAAATTTCCCTCTAAAATTAATTATTAAGTTATATATTTATATATTTAGACTTTTACTCCTACTCTTTTTTCTATTCTCTGTAATAAACTTCTAAAAAGGTAAATTTACGGCTTCCTTTTTTGATAATGAACCTTCTTCACCCATTTCTCCTCATTCCGGCCCTTTTCAATGTTCACACGTACGAGTTATCAAATTACAAGAGAAGATGAAAGATTTGCTTCAAATGATGATGGAAATTCAAGTGAGTCAACTGCGAACGGTTAGAGAAAAAGATAGGCAAGGTAGAACTCTTAGGAATTTACAAAACTTCCTTATGGATAACCATGCCAATCCCATTGCCATCGAAGAATCATCACAAGCCGTTGATTCTGAAGAAGAAGAAGAGCCTCTTGAAGAACCACAAGAGGATCAAGAAGAACATCCTTTGCCTAATCCGAATGTTCATATGACCAAGACGATAGCGAGATTTGCGTTGGAGAGGTCTTTTTTGACGCTAATGGGAACTTGGTTGAACAATGTGGAAACTTTTGTCTCCACCATCCAAATTTTTCGGTCCATAAATCACCAATAGTTAAGGGTACTCGTTAAGTGTTTTTTCGTTTTCTTGATTATATACTGGTTTGTTAATTTGTATATAAGTGTTATCTTAATGTTCTTATAAATCTTTGGTATATAAAATCTTGAATTCCATTTCACTTAGGATGTTATATTTCACTCATACATAGTTATTAGTCTTATGTCATATGTTTGATCTCATTTTCAATTAAGTTTTAGGTTTATAGGATATTTTTTTGTTGATGACAATGGGGAGAAGTTATATAAAATAGTAGGCTTGGAGTAAGGGGGAGTTGTTGGTGTAAGGGAGTTATGGTATGATCGAAGTGGTGAGTATATTTTATAAGGTTGTCATCATCAAAAGGGGGAGATTGTTAGGAACTGGAGATAGTGGTTTTGATGACAACAACCTTTGTAACTTATTTTATTATAACTTATATACTAACACTATTTTCTAGATGTATATGAATGTTATTATGCAGGATACATATAAGGCAGGTACTGATTATTAAGACTGTACAGTATAAAGATCAAGAATGAAGAAATCAAGTTTGAAGACTCATGAGTTTCAAGATAATGTATAGTTTTTGTTAAAACTTTTTAATAGCACGGAATCTTCATTCCAAATTTCATTACGGATGGAACCCATTTCTACCTTCTTAGTGGCTTACAAACCCATGACAATAGCTTACAAACCTACGAGAAGTGGCTTACAAACCCACGAACATCCTGGTTTTGTACAAGTTCTCGAGTCCTGAGGTGATGAGATATTCTGTAGAAAAAAGCTTGCAAAACTACTTCAAAATGGTTTTTCAAATGATTTTCAAAACTGCTTTTCAAAACGTTTTAGCCTTAAAGTTATCTTTTCAAATGATTTTCAAAAAGATGTTTTAGCCTTAAAATATTCTTTGTTTTTTTTTAAATAAACTCATGTTTTAAACTTCGTTTGCTTTTAAAACTATCTTCTTATTTTTAAATATTCTTTACAATATATATATACTTGAGATTTAAAATCAAATTTATATATACATTATAAAAATATATTTTTCTACTCTTATTTATTTTAAATCATAGGAAAATTAGTTTATTTTACTCCAGAATCATTTAAACTTGTTTTTCTTTCAATACCATTTTCAAAACAAATTTTACATTGTTTTTTTAACTAATGATGTCGACATTATGGGATACCCTATGTCTACATGGTGGCCATTGAAATTCAAAAGTTTCAATTTTCAAAAGAAGTGTCTATTCGTTTAAATCTCTTCACGAATGGTTATGACCGTTACTGGTCTTAAAATAGCCATCACAAATGAATTTTTTAGCCAACTATTTTCTTTTTTTTCTTCACTCCTTCTCCATGAATCCATATTCTAAAATTTTCATATTTTTAAGATCGTGCCGAAATTCTACCGAATTATTAAGTGAATCAAAGAATCTCATTCTTGTTTGATTCTCTTCCCTCTCTCGAATATCAAAGTGCTATTCGGAGTTATAGTATCAATTTGTAATTGAAAGTTTATCGAGTCTCTCTATAAGGTGTGGTTGTGCCTAGAAATCAATTGGGTGATCTTGTGTCCCGTAAATCCAAAGAGTTTGCCCCGGACTCAAAGACAGGTGGGTACCTCAAGGTCTTTAGAAATTGAGGATTGTAATCTTGACATTGGTATAATAAAAATCTGTATGAGATGTTTGCCTTGGTACAGGACTGGATGTAGGGTAACTCTGAACCAGTATAAATTCGATGTGTTCTTTCCTGTTATTGCTTTTTATATACTTTCTGCATTTGTGTTTGATTCTGTGATTGTTCTGTGATTAAGTTTTGCATTTGTTTATATCATAATTTTTAAATTAGTCCACATAAGTCTTCGAATCCATTAAACACTATTCACCCCCCTCCTCTAGTGTTAAATTAGCCTTAAGATCCTTAATCCGCACTCCCTTTCACAGTCTTCATTCTCAGTACCTTCGTGTGTGTGTGTGTGTGTGTATCCTTGATATACATATATACCTAAACAAAGATATTAGTATTTATATTTTATAACAAGTCCTAAGGTTTTTGTCACCAAGACCATCATCTCATGAACTAACAATCTCTCCCTTTTTGGTGATGACAACCGATGTTTATAAAATATACTCCATCAAACTCTGATTCTACTCTGACTCCCCCTTATTCCAACAACTCCCCCTTAATCTACTAACTACCCCTTAATCTAAGCCTAACTAACAGCCTAACTGTCCTATTTTATAATTCTCCCCCTTCGTCGTCAACAAAAACTAAGCTTAAACTACAAAGCTCCCCCTTAAACTAATACTATGGAACTAAATGCTAATAACGAAGTATAATAAGCGAAAACATTAATCTAATTTTATTATATATGATGTTACATTACACACAGACACACACAAACACACACACACACACATGTGAAACCTAGACACAAATATATACAAGTACGTAAAATATAAAAGCATGAATATAATAACAATCTAATGAATCCTTGATAATTGGTGACTTGTGAATCGAACAATTAGGGTAATAGAGACAAAAGTTTCCATTTTGTTTGATCAAATTACCATTTTTGTCAAAACAGACTTCTCCAACTCAAACAACATTATCATCCTCGTCCATTTGTGCTTCTTCCTCTTCTTCTTCATCTTCTTTATCGTCCTCTAATGGATTATGAATACTTTTGTTAGAGGAATCATCTTCAATTATAATTGGGTCTGCATGATTATCCATTAGAAATTTTTGCAATTTCTAATAATCTTGCCTTGTTTCTCTCGTTCCTTTGCCATCCTTATTTGCATGACTTGTAATTCAATCGGCATTTGCAGAGAACCCTTCATAATTTCCTCGATCTTCATTACTCGGGCCAATGTACTATATTGGAATGGACCAGAATTAGTAGAAGGGAAGGAAATGGTTGCATTTTGGTTTGATTTAGAAGAGGAGACTATTACTTTGTATTTTCAGAAGTTTATTATAGAGAAATTGAAGTGAGAAGACAGATGAATTCGAAATATTATGGTTATATAACCACCAAATAGATTTTATAGCGAAAATCAAAATTTCAAATCTGACCGTTGATGTCGACATGGGGGTAGGGGAATGTCGACATCCCTTTGAAAATTTTGACAATTTTGTTTTTCTCTATTTATTTAAATATATATGATACTATATCTGTATTCTATATCTCAGTTATAGAACAAATACCTAGTTCTCTTCTTAATTTAGTAAAGGTTGATTGAATCATGGGTTTGGTTAGAATATCATCTATTTGATTCTTAATGTTGATAAGTTCAAGAGAAATAATCTCTTTACTTGTATTAGCTCTGAGAAAATGAAGTCTGATATGAATACGTTTAGTTCTGGCATGATAAGTAGGATTTTTGCATAAATTTATTGCACTTGTATTTTCACAATAAATTAGTGATTTTGAAATATTTAATCCAAAATTCTTTAGGGTATGTTGCATATAGATAACTTAAGAACAAGCCAAAGTAGCAGAGAAGTATTCTGCTTCAGTTGTTGATAGTGAGATAGTATTATTCTTTTTACTAAACCGGGAAACCAGATAATGTCCTAAAAAGCGACAAGTTCCACTTATACTTTTTCGGTCTGATTTACAACCAGCATAGTCAGCATCACAATATGAGATTAAATCAAATGAATCATTTTTAGGGTAAAATAGGCCATAGTATAAAGTGTGTTCAACATATCTTGGGATATGTTTAACAGCTTTTAAATGGGCTTCTTTGGGTTAAGATTGGTATCTTGCACAGAGACAGACACTATGCATAATATTAGGCCTACTCGCAATTATATAGAGTAGCGATCCAATCATTCCCCTGTATAGTTTTTGATCAACATCTTTTGACATGTCTTCTTTATTCAAGGCTTCATTGGTTGCCATAGAAGTGCGTTTTCCACTCGCAGTGGTCATACCAAACTTACTAACTATATCCCTAGCATACTTTTCTTGGCTAACGAAAATACCACTATCTAATTGTTTTATTTGCAATCCTAAAAAAAAGTAAGTTCACCAATATGACACATCTCAAACTCTTTTGTCATTATTTCAGAAAACTCTTTGTTCATTTCATTGTTTGTTGATCTAAAAATGATATCATCTACATAAATCTGTACTAATTGGATATCATTTTTGTTTCTTTTAATAAAAAGAGTACTATCTACTCTACCAATTTCAAAATTTGATTGTAATTGGTAAGATCTTAGTCCGTCACACCAAGCTTTAGGAGCTTATTTCAGACCATGTAAAGCTTTCTTTAATTTGTAAACCTAGTTTGGAAACTTTTCTTCTTCAAAAGTGAAGGTTGTTCAACATAAACATTCTCTTTAACAAAACCATTTAAAATGGTACTTTTGACATCCATTTTAAATAATTTTAAATTGTTGTGGTTTGCGAAAGCAAGTATAATTCTAATGGCTTCTAATCTTGCTACGGATACAAAGGTTTCATCAAACTCTATTCCTTCTTCTTGACAATAACTTCATGCGACTAACCGAGCTTTATTTCTACAACCTCACCTTGTTCATTCATTTTATTTTTATAAATCCATTTAGTTCCTATTATAGTTTTGACCTCAGGTCTAGGAACAAGTTCTCAAACATCATTTCTGGTGAATTGATTCAGTTCTTCTTGCATAGAAAGAATCCATGAATCATCACATGATGCCTTCTTTGGATTTTTTTGTTCAATTGTTGATATAAAAGCTATATTACTCATCTATTTTAGTTAATTTCTAGATCTAACAACAGATTTAATATTTCCTAGTATATTTTCTATAGGATGATCTTTTAAAAGCCTAGTCTGTTTATTAGGATGAACAGTTTAACAGTTTGTTTCATTTGATTCATTATTTAAAGCATCATCTTCACCATTTATTTGAACAAAATCTTTGAAATTTTCATTAAAAGATACATGCATTGTTTCTCTAATGGTGTTAGTTTTTAAATTTAAAATTTTGTATGCTTTAATTCTATTAGAATATCCGATAAAGATTCGTTTGTCGGATTTAGGATCAAATTTATTCAAATTATCCTTTGTATTAAGAATAAAGCATTCATTTCCAAAAACTTTAAAATAAGATACCTTTGGTTTCTTATTGAAAAGAAGTTCATAGGATATTTTATTGGTTAGAGGTCTAATTAAAATCCTATGTAAAATGTAACAAGCTGTAGCGACTGCTTCAGGCCAAAAATTTCTTGGTAATTTACCATCTAAAAGTATAGTTCTTGCACACTCTTGAATTGTCCTATTTTTACACTCTACCACTCCGTTTTGTCGTGGAGTTCTTGGAAAAGAAAAATTATAAGTTATTCCTTTTTTATTATAGAAATTCTCAAAATTTTCATTTTCAAATTCTCCACCATGATCACTAAGAATAGTTTTGATTTTTAAAGAAAGTTGATTTTGAATTCTTTTTGCAAAATTTTTAAATAAATCAAAAGTATCACTTTTATATTTCAAAAAAAATTGTCCATGTAAATCTAGAATAATCAACTACAATTACAAAAAAAATTACTGTGATTTATTGACTATTTGAGATGGACCAAACAGATCTAAATGAAGTAACTCAAGAGGTTTTGAATTTGAAATCATATCTTCCAATTTGAATGTACTCTTCCTAAGTTTTCCTAATTAACAAGCATCTTATATAATATCTACTTTAAAATCCATTTTAGAAGACCTCTTACCAGATCAAGTTTTGAAAGTCCAGATAAGAGTTTGAAATTCAAATTCCCAAATATTTTATGCCAAATTAAGGGTCACTTGTATTAGCTGAAAGACAGGTCATCATTTGAGATTTCCATACTGAGAATATAAATATTTTTCTTCCTAATTCCTTTAAAAATAATATTTGATTAATTATCTTTGACGTGACGCTTATCCTTTTCAAATTTAATTTTGTAGCCCTTCTCACATAGTTGACCTACGCTAAGTAAGTTGTGTTTTTGATTTCTAACTAACAGAACATCAGAAATAGTAGAGTTTTAGAGTTACGGACATTGCCGATGCCAATCACATATCCTTTTGAATTGTCTCCAAAGTTGACCATTGCCCCCAACTTCATAAATTATGTCATTCAATATCTTCGGATTACCGGTCATGTGTCTTGAACATCCACTATCAAGTATCAATTTGTTTTTCTTGATTTGCACCATTTGTCCATTGAGCGTCGATTCTTTAAAAAGCCATATAACACATCTGATCCTACACAACACGCCAATTTGGTAGATAATTTGATTTTCTATAATAACAATATGCAGACTTATGAGACAGTGATGATTTGGACAGTTTTGAACCAATGTTAATAGAATCTCCCAAAATTGCCATTTTAAACTTTTTCAAAATTCAGATTATGATAACTTTGAAAACCAATGCTCTGATGCCAAACATAGGAAATGCATATTACGGATCTTGGGGCAGAATTAACACTAAATGGGGAGGGGATGAATAGTGTTTAATTAATTTTATGAATCTTTTTGAAAATTTTCAAATTAAACCCAAATATATGCGATTCACAAACATGGAGGCAATCACAGAACCAGACACAGTTGCGTAAATAAAGCGGTAAAGGAAAGAACACATCGGATTTTATACTGCTTCGGAGTTACTCTACATCCACTCCCACATATTTTCTTGTGCAGATTTCTTTTCAAATATAATATCGATATTACAACCTCGATTTCAAGGCCATGAGATACACCCTCCTGTCTCCGAGTCCAGGGCAAACGCTCTTGATTTAACCGGGCTACAAGATCATCTAATTGATTTATGGGCCACAATCACACCCAATTGATTTACAGGCCACAATCACACCGTTTCCAATCACACTTTGATAGAGACACACTCGATACACTTCGATCTTTTGATCTTTGATTACAAATGATCCTATAACTCTAAGTAGCACAAAGAACTTTGAGAGAGAGAGTGTTAGAGAATCAAACTAAAGACGATCGAGTTTAATTCACTTAGGATTTCGGTAGAGTTTTGCAAAGAATGGTTGAAAATAAGAATGGAAGAGAAAGAGGAGAGAAAACAAAGAAATCTTAAGTGAAAATTCATTGAAAACTACTGGTATATATAGAAGATAACAGTCATGTCCATTCGTGTAAGGTTATGGAGAATAGACACTTCTTTTTAAAATTCGAAATTTGAAATCTACGGCTACCATGTCGACATAGGAGGTATAGGCATGTTGACATCCCCTAGTATTTTTTGAAAATTGATTTTAGTCTTAAAGAGATTTTCTTTCTAAAGTTTGTCAAAACAATCTTAGAACTTTTGTAAACTATTTAGAACATACTTTATGATTATAAAAACCAATAGAAAGTGATCTTATGAACTATAAAAGTAATAAAAACTAAATATATAAATATTTTGAGATTAAAGCTAAAACATTAAAACAGGAGATAGTTTAAATATAAGAAATGATTTTGAAATTAATTCGATTAAAAATAGTTTTTGGATTAAGGCTAGAGTATTTAAACCGATAAAGGGATGTCTTTTTTTAAAACGACAGTTTTGAAAAAAATCTAAAAATAAGTCATTTTGAAAATTTCGTGGATTCCATTCCACTAGAGAAGGTTGTGGGTTCCTTCCCACTAGAAAGGTCATTGGTTCCATCCCACTATTAAAGCAAGAAGGTGGGTTCCATTTCATAATTAAAATCCGATTAAAGATTTTAGTGCTTTCATGAAGTTTTAACATAAATCTAGACTCTACTACTTATCTTGATATCCCGAACTCTTGAATTCTTGAACTCTTGATAATCTTGATACTCTTGTGTCTTCAGTATTGATTTCTACAATCTTGAATTCGTCAGTCTTGAATCTCTATACTGTACAGTCTTCATTCTCAGTACTTACATATATATATATATATATATATATATATATATATATATATATATATATATCTTGACAAAGATATTAGTATTTATATTTTATAACAAGTGCTAAGGTTGTTGTCATCAAAACCATCATCTCAGGACTAATAGAAATAACGTTTGAAGATTAATTCCTAGACTAAATGACTATCTAATTATAGGAACTAAATAGGTGTTCAAAAATAAACTTGATGAATCCAGGAAGGTAATTAGAAACAAAGCTAGATTGGTTGCAAAGGGATATAATTAAATAGAAGGCATTGATTCTAATGAAACATTTGCCCCAGTTGTTAGGTTAGAGGCTATTATAATTTTGCTAGCTTTTGCATGTTTTGAAGGTTTTAAATTTAAGCTAATGGATGTAAAAAGTGCCTTTCTAAATGGTTATTATGTAGGATACATATAAGGTTTAAATTTAAGCTAATGGACATGTTATTATGCAGGATACATATAAGGCAGGTACTGATTATTAAATTTTGCATGATCTTTGATTACAAATGATCCTATAATCTGAGTAGCACAAAGATCTTTGAGAGAGAGAGAGAGTGTGTGTCAGAGAATCAAACTAAAGACGATCGAGTTTAATTCACTTAGGATTTCGGTAGAGTTTTGCAAAGAATGGTTGGAAATAAGAATGGAAGAGAAATAGGAGAGAAAACAAAGAAATCTTAAGTGAAAATTCATCGAAAACAACTGGTATATATAGAAGATAACAGTCATGTCCATTCGTATGAGAAAGAGAATTAAACGATTTAGTAAAATATGTGGTATGGGAGACATACGTTTAGTTTTTCAGTTAATTCCGGACTTGTTTGTTTGAAGCTTTGAACTTTCGAGTTGATTTTTGGAATTTCCATTCCCTGGCGTGTTTTGAGATTTGTACATTCCTATTTTAGGAATTATTTGAGTTTGTCAAACTTTGGCGAGTTTTGAGGTTTGAGATCTCCTATTTTAGGAGTTATGTCCTATGAAAACTATCACGATGTCTTTTATACTTGCCGATAATATGAGGCAAGTTATGAATTTGAGATCCCCTATTTTAGGAGTTATGGTTTGTGAAAACCATCACGATGTATTTTGTACTTTCCAATGATATAATGAAGTTATGAGTTTGAGATCTCCTATTTTAGGAGATATGATTTGTGAAAACCCTCACGATGTCTTTTGTATTTGCCGCAGATATGAGGCAAGTTATGAGCTTTCTGAGATTTTATGATTTTGATGATGTTGTTTTCTAATGTGGCATTAACTAGTAGTTAGTAAATCGTTAAGTGAGTACATGTGGTATGGGACACACTATTAACACTTTTCGGATTCCTATGTGAGAGTTTGTGACACATTCTTGAGTTATGCCAGTACTATAGACCTTCGGGTCATCACGATGTATTATGACTTCGGTCATCACGAGTTATTACAACTTCGGTCGTCATCAGGTATTACGACTTCAGACGTAATGAGTATTACGACTTCGGTCGTCATGAGGATCCTATATTTTAGGTATCCTGATTCGGTTTATTAGACGTCTCTTGTTCTTCGGAATGTTGATGGAGATTCCGAAGTATCCGTAATCGCTCTTGAGTCTCGAGATGATGGTGAAGTATCTTCAACTCTAGTTGTTTGTGATTGTTCTGATGTATTCAAGTCTGTTCAAGTCGGTTACCCAATCGGGCAATTGAGTTTCGCTTCATTTTGAAAGAATTTGTGACGCTGTTGGAAGTTCTTGTCTTATTACTTCTTTTAGGATTGCGAATCGTATTGAGGGGATCCACAATATTTGGCTTGTTGAGTAAAAATATCGAGGTTCTTCCTTGTATTTTTTCCTTTTCATACAATTTTGCACGTTATTCACTATCTTTAGCAAGATGTGAATTTGGGAATAGATTGGCTTGTATGTTATAAAGCCAAATTCTATGTTTTGAAAGGATCCTATATTTTAGGTATCCTGATTCAGTTTATTAGATGTCTCTTGTTCTTCGGTACCTAATATATAGTACTAGACATGAGGATAGCACGTGCAGCATTGCTTCGGCATGCAATCGGGGATTTGGCCAATCTAGGATTTTTCTAAGTTTTGATGTTTTTATGATTTCACCATATATGAGATTTTATCTATGTATGGTGATTTCATTTATGAGATTTTGAACTCTCAATTGTGTTCTACGAGATATAAGATTTTCGAGTTTTGAATTCTTAATTGAGTCCCATGAGTTATTAGACTTCCATAGTTTTCTGATGATTTCTACAGTTTCCTTCTAAGTTTTTGTGTGATTTATCGGAATTTTATATTTCGAGTAGTTTTTAAGAAGGAAACGTTTTTATTAAATTGATGGTATTCATGAGTTTACCCTTGATATGTTTCTTTGTTACCACCACGTGAACTTGAGTAAATTTGAGTTTATTTCGTTCCTTTTTTATTAAAGGAATGTTTCCCTTAGGAGACTTATATCTTACTTATCGTTGCTAATCATCTTGTTCAAGTTAGACCGACATGTGTATTCATTACTCGGGTCATACCGGGTTGCAGGTTAGACTAGTTGGCTTTGGCTTAGCTGTTCTCAATGGATCATCTTATCGACCTTTTGGATTTTATACTTAGTATTGTGTGGTTCATCTTGTTGTGTGATAACTTGACTTATTCATGCATATTCTTTTATAGGGATTTGATGTGTATTTATATAGTGTTGCATCACCACTCATGTACGACACTTTGTATTGTACTTGATATATATATATATATATATATATATATATTGATGAATGTGTTTGATATTCTGTAATCTATGTATATTATTTCTATTGTGTTTTGTTCCAAATCAATCCTATAGCCACCATGGTATTGTATTAGATAAGGTATAAGTATATCGAACCACTTAAGATGAAATGAGAAATGAAAAAAAATGAGCACATTATTGACGTACTTAATACTTATTTAATACAAACAATGATGGTCGCTCCTAACTAGCCCTATTCTTCACATTAGCGGACAATATTACCCAATAATACTCTTTGTTAATGTGGGTCTTGAGATGGGGCGTCACAGCTTGGTATCAGAGCTGAATTCAGAAAAAAATGTAATAAACACATAACAGTATACACAATTACTATACATCGAGTATAATATGGGTAAAAACATCGTCCCCAATCGAAGTTGGTTCTAAACCTACTCTTAGCCTTCTCGAGTGGGGTAGATATAAGTTGGGAATATATTTATATTCCATAGTTCTATAAGTGAATTAATAATATCTTACCTTATGAACAATCTTTATTGTGATTATTTTATTCGAGTTCTCTTCGATTTGGGTGCTTGAAACTCATCCGTATCGAAAGAATTTGTGATGTTGTTGGAAGTTCTTGTCTTATTACTTCCTTTAGGATTGCGAATCGTATTGAGGGGATCCATAATATTTGGCTTGTTGAGTAAAAATATAGAGCTTCTTCCTTGTATTTTTTCCTTTTCATACAATTTTGCACATTATTCACTATCTTTAGTATGATGTGAATTTAGGAATATATTGGCTTGTATGTTATAAAGCCAAATTCTATGTTTTGAAAGGATCCTATATTTTAGGTATCCTGATTCGGTTTATTAGATGTCTCTTGTTCTTTGGAATGTTGATGGAGATTCCGAAGTATTCTTAATCGCTCTTGAGTCTCGAGATGATGGTGAAGTATCTTCAGCTCTAGTTGTTTGTGATTTTTCTGATGTATTCAAGTCCGTTCAAGTCGGTTACCCAATCGGGCAATTGAGTTTCGTTTTGACCTTATTCCAGATTTTCAACTTGTTAGTCATCCTCCCACGAGGATGTCAGCTAGGGAAATGAGGAATTCTAGAAGTAATTGTTGTAGTGTGAAGCCAAGCAATTCATTCCGGTCATTACGGCGGGGTGTCACGATCATTCTTGCTGAGAAATCTGAGGGTATTCTTAGCCTTTGCATCCATTTCCACAAAACTTAACAAGTTATCCATTAGAACGAATATCCATTGCTTAAGATTGATGACATGTTTGATCAATTGTGTGGTGCTGGTATCTTTCCTCTATTTGACTTTGCACCGATTTTCATCAGTTGTGAGTTGCGGAGGATAACGTTCCTCTTAGCGCATTCCGCACTCGTTATGAGTCTTATGAGTGGCTCGTTATACCGTTTGTTTAACGAACATTCCTGCCTAATTCGTCAATCTTATGAGTCGAGTATTCTGGGAATATCTTGATGAGTAAATGCAATAAAATTAAAACTGCAATTTTTTCTAATACAAGAAATATTGACGAATATAATTGGATTATTTTATTGAGAAAGTAGAGAATGTTTTGTGAAATTATATAAGAGGTATATTTGTAATATAGGAAATGATTTTTGTGTTGGGTTGTTCATCGAGTGCTTTAAGAATTCTAGTCGATGTGCCTGATCAACATTATCGATAGGAATTTCCTAATGCTATGATGAGATAGTCAGACACAGCAAATTGAGCAGTAATAAATAAAAGTTGAAAATAAATTAAAGTGAGCTTGAACATTAATCTTTTTAAATGGAAAATGCAGCCATTAAACCATAGAGATTATCGGATGAGTGGCGAGGCAGTTTTTATCGTTTGGTCAACTCTACAGCCAATCGATGAAGTTATTCACTATAAATTAATGGCGAGATAACCATTAAAATATTTTAATCTTGTGAAATTGAATATGATTAAACTTGAAATTGGTTATGTACTATAACCTATAAGAATCTAAATGTTGGTATCATATGATAATTTGAGTAAATAAAGTAAATTAATTCTAATTAAGGAGATGTCTTAATTGGAAAAATATAATATCATGTGATACTTTGATTAACAAAATGATGTATTCAAAAATAAGAAAATGTATTCGGTGGAAAAATTAAAAAATCAATTGAACGATTAAGTACAAGATTATTAAGATGATTATAAAAATTTTGTTTTAACAATTGGGTATGGAATAATAATAGATAGTAAGAGTTAAAGTTCTATCTTAAATAAAATAATGAAATGCTAATTTTAATTCTTTAGCATGAATTAGTGAGTAAGTCTTTGGTTGAAACTTTGATGGTAATAAATATTTGTTGGAATGAAATTGTGAAATTCTTTTGAAAACAAGTTTGAGATAACTATCAACTTTAATTAATTTTACGATTATAAGAACATGGGAATTTAATTTTGCGGCAAGAGAGAATAAAAATTTATAGAGCGCATTTATTATAAAATGCTTATTATGAAATGTAAGATACAATAAATGAATAAGTTACGAGGATTAATAATTTTAAAATTGGGAGAACAATTTTAAATTTTAAAATATAAATCCAAAATTTATTTTGGATGAATATCTATCTCTTATAAATGGAAGAGATTAATTTTCTCTTTCAAGTTAAGTTTTAGAAATTAATTGTTGGAGAACTTATTCGTGAAAAGTAATGAATGTATTTCTAATTATGGATGGTTTCTTTTAAAACAAAATTATATGAAGTAAATCAAAACTTTGTAATGTCTAAGTTTTCCAGAAAAAAGGATTTTTGATTCAATGATTTAGTATAGAAAGCTTGTTTTGAAAATAAAGTTTGAAATTAGAATGGTATGAGGAAATCTCAAAATTTAAATTGGCTGAAATCTGAAAATTTTAATTGTAAAATGCTATATTAAAATGGCAATAACTTGAGATTTATAGCTCCAATTGAGCTTAATTTTTTTATAAATGAAAGTGCTTTTAGTAAGATATAAATTTCTTTCTACCATTTTGGAAAATTTTGCTTCTATTTCAATTTAAAATGGGTTTAAAAGTGGATGGACATTTATGTCCTATTTTAAATTTTCTAAGATTAAGCTGAAAGTAAATTTGACATAACATTCAAACGGTAAATCCAATTTTGATGATCTTTATATTTTTTGAAAGCACGGACTTAGTAGAACAACTTTCCTTTTATAAGAATTCTTAAATTTTGAAGTTTTCTAGGTTAAAACTTGAATTCTTTACAGCAGGTCCGAATTGAAAGAGTTTTGTTTCACTCAAAAGTAAAGTGTAATACTTTCCATTAGTGACCGTAACTTAATAGATTAATGGAGTGAAAAATATATATCAATAAATAAATATATGTGGTAGAATTAGAGAATGAGACAACTCAAATTTAATTTACTCAAAATAAAAAGTAGTATGCTTGAATTGAAATTTAAATAAGAAATTTTGAAAATATTCAAGAGTTGAAAATTGTGAATTTGTTTGTGAGGATAATGGATTGGAAACTCTAAGAATGTATGTTTAATAAAAGAAAACATAAAATCAATTTTTGAGTCTAGCTTGGCTTCGTGCGATTATTTACAACTTGCTTTTTGACAGTCGTATCAGTTTGGTGGTATCAGAAGAGACCACCTACCTCTTGTTGAGATTTCTTTCCATCGTGATAGTCAACCTTATATCGGTATGACACCTTTCATAGCTTTATACGGAAGTTCATGATGATTTCTATTTTATTAGCTGGAGTTCAGGAAAAGAAGTGATTAAACCCGACTCCATTCAAGAAGCCCTGGAGGAATTGTTCTCACCCTATCGATCTTTTGTGTTGCATCCTGTTTGTGTTCTAGATTCGAAGGTGAGGCGCCTTCGAAATCATGATGTCATGCACATAAAAGTTCAATGATTCGATAATCCTAATGTCTACTCTTGGGAAACCTTTGAATTGCTCGAGCGGTCTTATCTTGGTTTTCATCTTCTTGAGTTAAGGTGAGAAAATTTAAACTCAAGCTATCTAATTCTTTTTTCTTGATGAAATAAATCGTTTTGTTTACAACTCTTCTCTAGAAATTGCGAGGATGCAATTTTTATAAGGGAGGAGTCTGTAACAACCCTGGTTTTTGTGATCACCAATAATAATAAATTATAACGGTGGTTATAATTTAATATTGGAAATGAAATAAATTGGAGATGAAAATTTTTGTTAAAAATGTTTATTTTAAATAAACAATGTGTTTTGAAGAATAAAAATTGAATTTAATATTGTTTAATTGAGAATTTAATTGAATAAAATTGTGAATATTGGAAATATGTTAATTTTGAGTTAATAAATTAATATGTGATTCATTTCAATATTAATTTGTTAAAATAAATGTATATTGTTGGAAATAAAGTTTTAAAAACTTTATTATGTTAGTTTGAGAGAAATAATATCATTTTATGATTTTAATTTGAGTAAATGCAATAATTTTGTAAATTATTGCCAATATAGAACTATTATTGATTTTAAAAGAAGTAATTGAATTTATTATCCTATTCTATAAATACAAAGATGGAATTTTTGTTAAAAACAATATTTTGATGTAAAAGTGAAGTTTACAATAAATTATGTATAAATTTTTATGTTAAAAATGTTGATTTATGTAATAAAAGGTGGAAACTGTGATGTTAATGTAAAAATATAGTTTTAATAATAGAAACTATTTTTTTATAGCTAAAATAATTTTATTTCATTAAGAAAATATTTTAGATTACATAAACACTTGCTGTTGAATTTTATTTGGTTTTTAAAGTGTGAAAATATATGTGTATAATAAGAAAAAGAGAGAAAACATGTATTTACTTAGTGAAATCTTCACTAAGTATGGTAATGAGCTAAGTGGGGGGTGGTTAAGAACCAAAACCCAAATCTAGAAACCCTAAGAGAAAGAAAAAGGAATCTGTACGTGAATTTTCTTCTCCTCATTTGCTTCTTCTCCAACTTACAAAAAATGAAAAAAAAAATGGCCTCCTTTCAATAAATCAAATTTTCGCTCCAAATTAGTTGAAATCAAAAAAAAAAAAGCAAATACAAGAATACAAAAGGTAATCAATACCAATACTCTAGACTACTTCATAAAATTGTAATCTTGAATTGAGATTGTCTGTAATATATCTTCTCCTGCCTGCATATTTCTTCTTTCTTAGCTGCAGATCTTTGAAGGCTCCTTTACACCAGAAAGCTCCCATCTTCTTCAGCTTATTGTAGTTAAATCCTCTATTTGCTAAGGTGAGTTCAAAGCTTTCAATTTTTTAACTGAAACAAGAAGCTTCTAGTGAAAAATGGCTCAAAAATGCTTATTGTATATCAATTTTCGTTTGTTCATAGTACCAGTTTATATCTAATTTGGTTCTCTTTGAATGAATATATCTCCTTGTTCTTGCCATGAAATGCTACCGGATCTTTCCCAGTTTGTAGTCTGAATGTTGATTTAGGTGCATGCAAATTTTTACGATCAAAATCATCTTTTAGCTTGTTCAAATTGCTGTGCAAATATCAGGTCGGGAATGAGTTTCAGGCTGAGCAAAATCCCGTAGCAAGGGTCACCCTGGAGGTCAACCCTTGCCTCTCTCAGGTCAACCCTAGGGTCGACCCTGGCCTTCTACAGGTCAACCTTATGGTCGACCTGTGTATGGCAAAAGTCGACATGTATATGTGATGTTTTGGCTTCATTTTCTTTTGTGTGTTCGTAACCTTTGCTTCTTGTTGCTATCATTTTTACCACTATTTCTTGTGCTATTTTGAGATGTTTTCAAAGGCTCTAACCCAGCAATAGGTAGGCTAATAATTTTGGTTGATCCGTATCTCGGATTGACGTGTTTGTGAAGTGATTCGCTGAATTTTGATTAAATTTTCGACGATTTATATTGTTTTTTAGCACGAATTTTTTCGAACGATTTTTGAAATGATTTTTAAATTATAATAGCTTTTGAAATAAATATTTTATAATATTTAATTTTTTTAAGCTATTAAAAATATACTTATCCTTTATAATAAAGGGAATTTCAAAGGAAGTGTTTCCAAATGATTTCAAAAATTGTTTTAAAACTATTTTTCGCAAAATAAATTATTTTCTACATAAAATACTCTATTTTGCACTCTTCAAGCATATGAGAACTATTTAGTAAAATATGTGGCATGGGACACATAAGTTTACTTTTTCAGTTAATTCCAGACTTATTCGTTTGAAGCTTTAAACATTCAAGTTGATTTTTGGGATTGCCATTCCATGGCGTGTTTTGAGATTTGTATATTCCTATTTTAGGAATTATTTGAGTTTTACATATTTTGGTGAGTTTTAATGTTTGAGATCTCCTATTTTAGGAGCTATGGTCCATGAAAACCATCACGGCGTCTTTTATACTTGCCGATGATATGAGGCAAGTTATGAATTTGAGATCACCACTTTTAGGAGTTATGGTTTGTGAAAACCATCACGGCGTATTTTGTAATTGCTGATGATATGATGAAAGTATGAGTTTGAGATCTCCTATTTTAGGAGATATGGTTTGTGAAAACATTCACGATGTCTTTTGTATTTGTCGACGATATGAGGAAAGTTATGAGCTTTCTGAGATTTTATGATTTCGATGATGTTGTTTTCTAATGTGGCATTGACTAGCAGCTAGTAAACCGTTAAGTGAGAACGTGTGTTTTGGGACACACTGTTAACACTTTTCGGATTCCTTTCTGAGAGTTTTTGACACATTCATGAGTTATGCCAGTACTATAGACCTTCGGGTCATCACGATGTATCATGACTTCGGTCGTCATGATTTATTACGACTTCAGTCGTCATGATGTATTACGACTTCGGTCATACGAGGTATTACGACTTCAGTCGTCCTGAGGTATTACGACTTCAGTCGTCAAGAGATAGGTACCTAATATAGTACTGGACACGAGGATAGCACCTGCAGCATTGCTTCGGCATGGAATCGAGGATTTGGCCAATCTAGGATTTTTCTAAGTTTTGATGTTTTTATGATTTCACGATTATGCTGTTTTATATATTTTATAGCCTAGCGCTATATGAGATTTTATCTATATATGGTGATTTCTTTATGAGATTTTGAACTATTAATTGAGTTCCACGAGATATGAGATTTGTTGAGTATTGAACTCTTAATTGAGTTCCATGAGTTATGAGACTTTCTGAGTTTTCTGATGATTTTTGTGATTTCCTTTTGAGTTTTTGTGTGATTTATCGGAATTTTATATTTCAATTAGTTTTTAAGAAGGAATCATTTTTATTAAATTAATGATATTCATGAGTTTACCCTTGAGATGTTTTTGTGTTTCCATCACGTGAACTTGAGTAAATCCGAGTTTATTTCATTCCTTTTAATTAAAAGAATGTTTCCCTTACGAGACTTATATCTTACTTATCATTGCTAATCATCTTTTTCAAGTTAGATTGAGCTATGTATCCATTACTCAGGTCAGACCAAGTTGCAGATTAGACTAGTTGGCTTTGGCTTAGCTGTTCTCCATGGACCACCTTATCGACCTATTGGATTTTATACTTAGTATTGTGTGATTCATCTTGTAGTGTGATAACTTGACTTGTTCATGTATATTCTTTTATAGGGATTTGATGTATATTTATATAGTGGTATATCACCACTCATGTACGACACTTTATATTGTACTTGATATATATATATATATATATATATATGTATGTATGTATATGTATATGTATATGTATATATGACTGTGTTTGTTGTTTTGTGATCTGTGTATATTATTTCTATTCTGTTTTGTTCTGAATCGATCCTATATCCACCATGGCATTGTATTAGATAAGGATAAAGTATGTTGAACCATTTAAGATGAAATGAGAAATGAAAGAAAAATGAGCACATTATCGACGTACTTAATACTTATTTAATACAAAACTATGATGGTCGCTCCTAACCAGTCCTATTCTTTGCATTAGCAGACAGTATTACCCAGTAATATTCTTTGTCAATGTGGGTCTCGGGGTGAGGCATCACATACAATCTCTGATTGCATACTAATATAATCTCTACTTTAGTTCTTTAATTGTTTCCTTTTCTTTGTATATGCACTCTTCTTATTGCACTAAAAGAAAACTTCTCCACAACCAAGATTTTATAACAAACCTGTACATAAACAACACTTGACAAACACATTAAATAAAAAAAAAGTTTATTATCTCAAACAGCAATCGTCAAATGCACTTTTCTACACTATAATTCCCCTATAAAGATGCATAAAAATATATCCCTAAATGCAAAACAAAAATTTTAATTTTAAAAGAATAATAATTATCTAGATGCTAAAATAATACAACTGTTGAAAAGTTAAACCAACTCTTGGATATCAGTAAGGTTATTAGTCAACCACCAAAATCTTAACCTCCCATCCACTTTTTTATCATCAAAATTATAATAAAAATCGATATAGCGATAGATATAATTGAAATCATAAATTATATAGTGATAAAATATATTAAAAATTCATCAATCAAATAAAATCATAATACTTTATTAATTGGACATATATCCCATTTTAGAGCAATGATCGGATTGTGGTCTAGGAGGGATTTATATAGCGACAGCAGTGTGGTATATTTTAGTAAAGGAAAATTTTGGCATTTTGAAAATTTCAAATTAAACAGAAAATGTTAAGCAATTACAAACCATGCATAACCATTAGTACTTTTAAATGAGGCTAGTGGTTATTTAAAAAGAATATCAAGCATTTTCTAACCATGCATAACCGTTAGGATTATTAAATGAGATTAGAAATTACTTGAATTTTTATCCTTATCCTTTAGTAATGTGTCATCCATGCATAATTATGAGGACTTTTTAATTAGAATAGAAGCATATATCTAAATATTAAAGTAATTCACTCATGCATAACCGTGAGGACTTTTAAATGAGAGTGAATATTTTGTGGTAGAATAAATTATTTAAATTACGTTAAAAGTATAATTCCTCTCTTTCGAAATACCGACTTCTGCGCACTATATTAAATCTTGATGTATTGATTGTAAAAAAGATGATAGCGATAGAAGTGATTATGGAATATGTAATAATTAAAAGCACAATAAAACTTTTTCAATTTTCAAGAAATTTTAACATATCTTTCCATTATTTATGATGTATAATTTAATCACTACCCATTACTTTCTCAATCGTCATTAATAATTTTTAATAGGTTTCAAAGTTCAAGTAGTCAAGCATCATATTTTTGGAGTAAATTCTTTACTAGAAGCAAACAAGAATATTGTTATTAAAGAAAATTATCTAAGTTATTTGTAAAATTTATAAATCCAAATGAAGTTGTGAAAATCTATTTTCTAGAATGGATTTTGTAAAAAATGTCTACTAATTTTAAAATTAGCTGAAATATAAATCCAATGTAAATATGATTTCGAATGTAAAAATGTCTGATACTACGATAGCGATGCCCATTATCAATGTTAAGCATGAAATATAAGTATCGTCAAACAAGTACAACGTAGTCTACAATATCAATCGAATTGGTTCAAAATTTTCGAGAGTTTCTATCAACGTCATCTTCGACAAACAAAAGCAAAGTCATTTATAACGATTGAAGGCACACATAACTACAAATTCTCTAATCATTGATTTGTTAGTTATCATTAAAGATAATGAAAGTAATCATTGTACATAAACAATTGACCACTGTTGCTTTGAAGACTTCACTCCATTTGAAAGACACTATCAGCACTAAACTTGAAAGATTTGGACATTCAATATTTCTAATCAACAAAATTGGTTTGAAGTAAAAACGATGAATCAATCAAAGGTTATATCTGAAATACTACAACTTGTTCGCAGAAATCACAAACACTTTTAAATAATTCGCTGACATAATACTGTTTTCCTAGATTTTACGAAATAAATGAACAAAAACTAAAAATAGTAATATTATAGTGTTATCTTCTGGCTTTCCAGAACTTCAATAATTTAAAAATTCAAAGTAATAATGTTAAAGTCATGAAGATTTACTACAGTTGTGTTAGGAAGTTCTGAAACAATTTTCAAATAGTATACTGAATGATTTGCAGTTTTCTAATTGTTTGATTTCCAATCCTGGAAAAAAAACAAAATATAAAACTTGTAGAATTTTTTATCTGTTTTCCAAAACTTCTTGAATTTTGCAAATCGGAGTTAAGGAGCTCAAGATATGATAGTCATAATATAGCAGTGTCAACAGAATTAACAACAAGAAGAGAAAATAGGGTTTATAGATCATACATTTATTTACCTTTGATGTCGTATTCTTGTTCACCTTTTTTATCTAAGTACGTAAATCTCCACCTCATTTTTCTAGACTAAGGAACACTGCAATTAATCCTCATTAAACATATAAAACAACTCGAAATATGTCTTTATCATAGTTGTTCCTTAGCCCTGCTTTATACCTAAATACTAGAAGAAGCAAATGGCCTAAAAAGGATATAAGAATACTTTTATTTACATTTAGAATATTTGGTACTCAAATTCGTTTATATGATAAAGCATTAATTTTAAGACCTATACTCTTAGGAACCCAAATTTGTTTGTTTGAAGTTGGGAATATTTATATTTGTGCCTTTTGGAACCTATATTTGTTTAAGGATTTTATCTTTGTTCCTATTTCGACGGTCCTATATTGCCACACTTTATGCATTTGAATATCACACTTCTTCCCGTAACTGTGTTACCAATCATTTGTTTATATATTTATATGTTTTCAATTCCAAGTCTCTTTTTATTATTTGCAAAGAGTTGATTTCCTAATAT
This sequence comes from Allium cepa, assembly GCA_030765085.1. Lineage (NCBI taxonomy): Eukaryota > Viridiplantae > Streptophyta > Magnoliopsida > Asparagales > Amaryllidaceae > Allium > Allium cepa. Next base: position 459,753,867 of record CM060943.1, read on the forward strand.
TATATTATGCGATTTTTCTGCAATGAATTTTTTTAAAAGAGTTAACTCTAGATTATTGACTTTGCATTGCAAAAGTTTGTTTTCATTTATTAACTTTGGATAATAACTAATAGTATTTTGTCTCCTTTCAATATCATTTCATTTTAAGAATATATTTTCATTTTTAAGCTCGTTTATTTTGCTCTCAACTACAAGCATCCCAATATCAAAAGGTTTGCGTTTTGCAAGTTCAAGTTTTTCAAAATCCTTGATTTTTTCAATCACTCTTTCAAATTCGTGATTTATTCAAATAATTTTAGTTTAGTTATTTTTCAAAATCATGTTTTTGTTATCAAGAGTTTTGAAATTTTCTTTGACTTTTTCTAATTCCCTTTCAAAAGTTGCACATTTTGAATATTAGGACATCTTAAAACTTTCCAACTCCTTTTTTGAAATGTTGTTTTTGCAAATTAATTTAGTTTTATTTTCACCAAAATTAGAATTTCCTTTTATAGATTTTGAAATTTTTCATGAAAATGAAGTAATACTTTTTCGTAATTCAAACATTTTTTGCAATTAAAATATTCAATTTTCTTAATAATTTCAAGCTCTATTTCAAATTTTTTTTTTAATGTAGTTTAGATTTTTCACTTTTCAACCTGTTATTTTTTAGATCAAGATTATTAATGGTTTTAGTTAATTTTTGACACAAGAGAGCTAAATCTATGAATGAAAAATCACTTATCTCATCATCTGTTGCGTCTTCATTACTGTTGACTTTATTGTCATTGTTAAAATTATTCTCTGTAAATTCTATCAAGCACAATTCTTCAATTAAGTCGATTTTGTGGAGTTTCTACTGTTTTTTACTTTTCTGCCATATATTACATCAAGAATGTTCTAGATTTATTATGCAGTTAAACAATGATATATACACTTAAATTCAGCTTTATTAAATAGAGAGTAGAGAATATTCATCGCACAAGCTTTAATCGGAATACTTTTATTATGTTCTATAGCTAGTCCATTTTCAATAATATTCTAGTACTTAAAATCAAAAAATTTACATAAAATTCCATTTTTGATTTCCAATTTAATAACTCCACTCTTCCAAAACAAGGTAGACTAACATTGGACTGACTCTCGCCAGATCTACAACTAAGGTTAGACATTTTCGTCAGTAGTTTGCTCTGATACTATTTGTACTATAGGCTGCCCATGGTGGCGTACAATGGTATCTCAGATACTAGTTTTACGTTTGGCCTCTTGACGCGGACCAACAATCATAGAACATATGGAGGCAAGAGTTAATGCTTTGCCACACTCACTAATATGTGACAAGGTGAGAATCCTACATCATGCATCAACCAGATCCTTGTAAGGTCGAATTAACTTTAAAGGGAAGGTGAATATGGATTATTATAAATTCACAAGGTAATAAAAATCACAGCGTGGATAATAATAAAGTAAATGTAAAAGTAGAAGCAACACAGAAATTTACTCATCTTTGGCGGTACTTGCATATTACTGCCCCTGTTACTTCTACTATGATCAAACAATCGAACACTTTAAAAAACTCTATAAACTTGCGACTATCACTTACTTGATTGTTCTAGCTCTAAGCCTAGAAATCTTGCCTCATCTCTATCCCCGAGTTGAGAATTTTCTAAACTGCACATTGTTGTTCAATCCTAGTTAAAAACTAGAGTTTTTTTTTTAAATTAATAATAAAATACAATAATTAATAAAATAGAAACCTAAATCCCTTTACAGAATACACAGACCCAAAAACAAAATAAATACTTCCTCGTTTTCTCCTTTATACGGCCAATACTTTTACGTTTCTTTTAGGACTAGGGATATTTCAATTTCAGGAAGCTGCTATCTTGAAAATTGATTGATGAATTACCACATTTATGTCCTTGTTTGTTGATTTCTTCAATAGCCTACCGATTGACGGTTGTTGTAAAGACCTGTTTCTTCGACCCTCGAAAAATTGACACTAATACATTCTCAGTATTTATGTACCGCAAATCCAAGTGTTAGAGAGGCAGTTCTTTAAGGGTAGAAAGAAATAAAGACAGAACATACTCTTACATTAATGGAATAACATATATTATTTCAACATATAATCTTTACATAGGAAATTTTTAAAATAAATTTATCAGAGTTTAACTTAACATTAACATGGATAGTTATAAATATCTATCCTTACAAATGCGGAATACAATATTACATGAGTATGGTGGAAATGGTTAACAATCCTTAAAATAATATTTTAACTCCATGCTCTGAGCACTTTTAGATTTCTTCTAAACCCGACTACTAGGATGCTCGAAAAAAATAGGCACTCGGAGCTTAAGGACAGGGAAATAAACTTTGGGTCGATCGTAGGACTGGTGTGAGAAACTCAAAATACAGATTTTTTAAAACAAAAGGTATCTCATAAAACCACGTCAAAACATAAATACGGAACAGGTTTTTACCTTATGATAACAAAAATCTTTACTACGCAAAATCTGGTAATATTATTTTTAATAATGTTCTTTTGAAAATAATTTTTAAATAAACTCATGAATCTTAGCTGAAATTTTTACATTGATTAAATTCCAGCATATTAACTACAAAGTAGATTCTATAATCATATCTGAAGACACCTATTGGAGAATGGATTTTCATACAATGGCAAGGTAAAGGACAGCCTTCCAACAGTACATCTCTAGAAAATTGCAATCGAGGCTTCAACCTCTACCAACATATAAGCGACATACTTTACCATAGATAACACCAAATATGACATCTCACTTAAGTCATTCCTGACCCATCCGAGAGCTCTCATAGCATACACAGCATACCCGATACATAGAGGGTGATCTAGAAAGGTGATGATCATATCCTAATAGGAGCGACCTAGTCTACCATGTTTTTTCATTCCTTGGTGATAAAGCTCGAGGTAACGATTACCTTTCATATAGCACATTCCTTTTTGAATGCCACATTACCAATCCATGATTACACAACTAAATTCTACAAACATATAACTCCCTAGCTCGTATGTCTTAGGAAAGGGTGTTAAGTTAAGACAAGTTGCCTTCTCCGCCACCAAACAGATGGTACGTTTATATATATATCAATCAATGTGATTAGAAATGCAATGTCAGGCATTCGTGCATACAAGTTATCCAATGTTAGGACAAACATAAAGAACTCTCCTACTACATCCTATCGCGAATCAACTATAGGATTAGTGGCAAGCCGCACTTGCATCAAAGATCAAATGAAGATACTATTGCCCCATATATGTGATATGGAAAATTTCCCCCGAAGGTCAATGACAAGCAGCTATTCATTCATTTAATATCAATCCATGTCTTCACTTTCGAATGTACATTTGGTTTGAAGTGGTTTTTGGATAAGAATCTCTCAAATCTGACCCTAATTCCTTCGAACTAACCATCGATAAAAAGATGTTAAGTAAATAGGTGCTTATCATTTTATTAATTACTTTCTTTTTTATCAAAAATATCTTCTAAATATATATTTTTAAAACATTTCTTCTCGGTATATATGAAATCATTAAACCTTTTTTTTAACTTTGGAAATACCAAAACATTTTGATAAGTCATATTGGAAAACATTCTTGAGTTAAAAAGGGTTGATAGAAATTATACTAATTCTACTCAATATCAATTTCCATATTCAACTTTTACTATTCGTCAAATAACAATGAAATCACCTTTTAAATTAACTAGTCTAGGTTCCCTTCTCGGAATTTAATACCAAGTATAAGAAGATTATTTCTATACAATCCAAGTTGTATTAAATTAGATTTGTAAATGAATCTTTTATGCTTACCTCGTTTTTGACATTTCGACCTTATCTATTTCTTGCCCAAGATAGAAGCCAGGCGAGCCAAAGCACTGATTGCTCCTAAACGTCTCCTTATTTTAAGCACCGCACATCCAGATCTCATAAATAGAAAAATCTATTCTACTGATCGGCTTTTAGAGCCAAGATTAAATAATTTTATTTATAACAGCTTTTCTTCAAATCATTTATTTAAACTTTTTTAAATAAACTATAAAACCTCCAAATAATTATTAAAACACTTAATCATTCATTTGTAAACATTTATAAAAGATTTGGATTTTTTTTCAATTTAAATCCATATTTCAAAAATTATTAAACGTGCTGCAAATAGTGCTGTAAAATACTTTTTATAACAACTTATTTGATCAAAACAACTTTTCGATCATTTAGAAATCCATTTTTATAACTCAAATCACTTTTAAAAAGTTTAAAAATACTTTTTGGATTTATTTAATATTTTTAAAGAATTAAAAACATCAATTATAAGGAATTTGTCGCTTTGGTTTTCAAACTGCCAAACTGGGGCTATTTTGAAAACTTGTTTTGCTCGTATTTCAAAATCTATTAAATGAAATCTTGATTTTCTCTCTTAGTTTGAAAAATATAATTAAAAGAGCATGGAAAATTCTTATTATAGAGAATTCCGACTCCGAATCCATCGTATACATGGATCTAACTTTCAATGGCGTGAAATCGTGAACTGCCGTTATGCGACGCGCCTATTTTAACTCAACTTTCATAACTTTCACTAAATTGGATTTTAATGTTTATAAAACATTTATAAACCATTTTCAAGAGGTTTAATAGTCTCATATACACCATTTCATTAATTAAAGGAAAGTGGTTTCCTTTGTGATATTCGACGTGTATTCATTGTGACTTGTTTCAATACAAAATAAACATATAATCAACATTCAAACTTGATGATCAAACATAATAAAAAACCATAACAATTATATCATAGCATCATATTATATATATGTATGTGTATGTGTATGTACAAATATAGATTTTCTCACCTTTGATTTGAATCGAACTAATTTCAAAATTACTATAGCTTCGCTACAATTGCTTTGGAGCTTATGGATCCTAGCCTAGGACTTTAAGGAAGGGACGACCTATGATTGAAAGAGGTGTAAGATTGGCCTTGAGCTTTAGATGGAAGGTGGCCGAAAGTATGGAAGAGAAGTGGTGGAGCTTCGACCTTGAATTCATAAAACTTGACCCAAAAAAATGTCATCCTCTCTCGGAATTTTGAGTATGTTGCACTCAAAATTTAAAATTTTTGTCTACTGTAAGTTCTTTGAAATTCTCTCCTCTTTAGTTTGAAAAAGGAATTACTTAATTTCGAGTTTTTTTGAGGGAGATATGGTTAAAAAAGAAAAGGCATTCTCGAATTCACAAGAAAATCAAATTCTAAAATATATCATCTTCTAACTTATTTTTGGACATGTTTCTCAAGGAATTTTGAGTCCGAAAACACTCTGCAAAGAATAGAGATTTTGGCATAGATAACCTCAAAAAAGGAAGAAGTGATACCCATAAAAGTTGTAACCACTAAATTTTTACATGGTTTGAAAAAAAATCTCCGTTTGGTTCGGTTTTGAAGAAGTTATGATAGAATGAAGAGGATGCAAAATGAGTTTTGAAGGTGGGTATTAATAGGCTAGAGTTTGCAAAACATCCCACACCACCTCACCTTTCTTCCATCATGCATGTGCTCCCCTTCACCATCCCTCAATTCGATTGCATCATCCCTTGCCCATACCTCCTTGCATCACCCCCATCATATCAAGCATGTGCATTGACTTTAAGGATGCTTTAGGATGAAGAAATCTAAAATATCTTAGATATTTTTGAAGTGTATGTATTTGTATATATATTACATGTATGTATATATATGCATCTGACATGTATATACATGTACATGTATGTGCACAAGAGAACAAACAATGTTTAAATGACTTTGAATGACTTCTGCCCGTTAAGCCGTTGAAAATCGGGAAGCCGGTTACCGTTCATATTTTCACCTATGAATTAAAATATAAACAAAATTTAAAAACTCGTTACTTATCATTATTAATTAATTAAAATGATCATATTAGATTTATAAAACCATGTAAATCAATATTAAACAATTGTTTATAAAAGGTATTACTATATCGATAAAGCGATATGAATTTTCTTATATTTTCAAATCAAATATATATCTTTATAAAACTATTATAAATGATTTATCATCAATTTATAATAAATTAGAATGAATTATTATCATTTTGAAACAATTATTAGAATAATTATAATAATTATTAAATCATTAAATCTCAATTTAAAATCATTAATCAATTATTAAATATAAGGGCATCACTGATGATGTCATGTATACATTTAATTTCAAGAAAATAAAATAATTAATTTTATTTTATATTCCTATCCACCTATAAAAATAAGTGTATGTATCCAGTTCTGTGCGTTATGTTTTATGATTATAGAGATGTTTATCGATAAAACGATTTTCAGCCATTTTGTCGATATTTTTTCAAAATATATATTTATGTAAATACTTATTCAAAATAATATTACCAACATTATTTATTATTTAAGACAACATAAATGTTAGAAAACATATATTTGAATATTTTTAAAATAAATATAATATATCAAAGTTATAAATTTACGGGTCGTTAATGTTGTGATTACTACCATTGTCGAGCTCCTTTGCTGTTATTAGGTATGAATTTATGCTCTGATTATATTTGAATTTTTTCCCTACTCAACTTATTGAAATTCTCCAATGATGGTATAGTTCATATAAGGAGTGATTTGATAAAAATCTTCCTAGATTTTCATATATTTTTAAATTTACGTTTTGAATATTTCAACTCTCGAATTTTGATTTTAGTCTTGGCTGTTGATTTCTTAACCGATCCATTGGTCTTCGGTATTAAGATCATTGACTTGTTCTTTCCTGATATATTACTGCTTTGGCTTGATAATGTTGACTCAATTAACATGCAAAATTTTGATTTGATTTTCTTTGTGCTTGACTACCTATGCTTGCTTTATGTGTGTTGTTGTTCTTATGCGTGTGTGTGTTCAGTTGCCGATCCTGATGTGCTTGACTTTGAGCTTTACCTTTAAGTATCTGACTTCGTCCATTGTACATTTTCATCTGCATGCCTTATGTTTGTGGTTGTGCAACTTGAGAAACTCTATTTATCATTTTTCTATGTATATACATACATATGTACATATGTGTGTGCACTGATGCATTTTCTCCTTGTCTGAGCTCTAGTACATCCCTGCCTTGCTTTCTTTTATGTGTGTGATTGCATGACTTTGTCTCTGTTACCATTCTAAGTTGTGTACTTCTTTTGTGTATGAATTTGCTGCCCTTGATGTGTGCTTCTAGTTTGTGCACTTATATGTTGCTTGCGGTCCTTATCTGCGTGTTTAGTTGCTGGTGCATTCTTTTTGCATATTGTGTGTTTTTGCTTATGAGCTTTCCTTATGTGCTTGCATGTGTGTGCCTTGTACTTGAATCTGATCTATATTTAGCCTATATGTGCACTTGCACTGGAACTTGCCTTGTTCACTCAAGTTTGGCTTATGCATTGCTTTATGCATTTGAACTGCCTGTTGTTGTGCACATGTATTTCAGTCTGCCTTGTGCATTTTGATTAGTTTTCTTACCTTTGTGCACTTCCACTTCCATTTGTTTGCATTTTCTTCCCCACAATAGTAGCTTGAACCACGTTGCATCTTGTTTATTCTTGCCAATGCACAGTGCTAAGCCTAAAAAAACCTATGGGCTTGACCTTGCTGGTTTGATATGCGTAAACCTTGCCTTTGTTCTGTGTGCACTTGCACTTGCTCCTTTACTTATGTTCTACCTTCTTTTATGTACTTGCACTCAAGTATGAAGCACCGCATCTGACTGTGTTTAACTGATCCCCTGTGTTGTAGAAAAGTTGCTTTGGCTATCCACATTTGAAATGCATTTGAAATTGATGTTACACTACCTAATATGTATGTATTCGAATGGATTTTGTTTTTATGCATGTCTTCCAGTGTGATATGTGCACATATGCATATGCATAGCCTTTTTAATGTGCTTTTTTATTTTAAATTACCCCACCTTAAGGCATGTACAGTGATACACTGTGCATTTCAATGATACACTATGTATGTTTTTAGTTGATTGTGCACATTATTGAATTGATTTTGAATTTTTATTCCACGCGAACATGTTGCTGGTCCTTGTATATATCTATTTTATTACTCCATATTTGTTGCTTTAGGTGCCATTCAAAATATGAAAAAAGCAGAACCAATAAACCGAGGCAACGCCGAGTTTAATTATATTTATATTTTTACTGTTTTAATTTGTTTCTTTTGCTTTTTAATGCATTGTTGTTTGAGAGGTAAAGCAGATGTCTGGACGAAGATTGGAGTAAGATGATAAAATCATATTCGAGTGAACGAAAATAGGAGTGATTAAAAATTGTTGTATTTGAAAGAGCGTTGTATAAGGAGTAAAAAATGGTGTATATATAAAATATTGTGGAAGCTCTTGTTCAATTATATGTACTATTAATTTTTATTGAAATAAAAAATTTGTTGAAATAAAATTTTATTTGTTTATTTCATTCTGCGATATTATAGTAGTACTGTTACAAACATAATTGAGAATACATACATATATACATACATATACATACATACATATACATATACATATATGTGTGTGTGTGTGTGTTAGTTGTCATCAAACATCAATCATATACTACTATATTCTATATATTTATGTATAAACTTGACTATGTACATCTCATGTCATGTTGTATGTACACGTTATATATATGAGTATATAATGATATTCTAATAATATACATACAAAAATCTATTTATTAAATTAATTAGAAAATTTGGTTTTTATTCAACTTAATTAGATTGGATTTAATACACCCCTTTGACTTCATAGGTACAAAATGATTTAAAACAAAAAATTAAAATCTACCTATTTCAACCATTGCAAATCGGCTTGGTTCCATAACTCGATACCTAGCAAGTTCGGGTATCAGATTCAGAATCCTATGAGAGAAAAACAGAGATCGATGTGTAACGTGTTGCAAGATCTTCAAGGTAATTTTATATTTCTATAAGTTCATATGTATGTTATGTTCAAACCTTTATATGTGATGATATTTCCATACATATAATTTGTTTGATAATAATAGAATTTATAACTGTTTAATATGAATATTGTATACAAAACAATTTTTTTTAATTATTTAAATATGAATAAAATTGATTTTCGACCTATGATAAAATTAACTTTGTAAAACTATTTGCATGACATGTTAGATATTTTCATCATTCATAAATTTATCATTGAAATATCAAATGTAAATTTTGTTTAAATTTATTCATACATATATATTAGAGCTAAGTTAAATAAAGGGACATTTCACTAGAAGGACAAACTTTGAAGTCCAATTAGTTTCTAGGACACACATCCATAGAAATTAATTTCAAGGCCAAAGTCAGCAGAATAATTACTTTTAAGGACAAATTCAGCAGTCCAATTACTTTCAAGGACGTAATTTCATAGATTTTTTTATCGTAGAAACTAATTATTTTGCATTTTGTCCTTAAATGTAATTATTTCAGTTGTGTGTCCTAGAAATTAATTGCACTTTCTAAAGAGGCCCTTATGGCTAATTTCCACTTAAATAAATGTATGTTTTAGCCATAAAATGTTTTTGACAAAAAGATGAATATATGTCATAACTTTAATTTATTTGATTTACTGAAAACATCATATATTCGCATTTGTGATTTTGAATTTTAAATCCATATAGTATTTTGATTTGTCATATTTGTTTAAACTCAAACATAAGATATATTTGAGCTTATTAAACCAAAATCGAATTAAGTTATTTTTATATCTTTTGGCTTTTGAATCCAAATAAAAATCTTCTTATTTAGCTATGGTAACAAGATACTATACAACTAATTTGATTACACATTCATATATATAGGGCATGGATTGGATATACCTCTAATCCCCTTTGATTTTCACTAGAAGTTCTGAATTAAATTATACTGATTTCTCCCTCTTGTCACTACATAATATTATGTAGTATTATTTAATTTGGAATGTGTGGTGGAAATCAAAGGGATTAAGATGTAGTTGATCCTTGCCTACACACACACATATATGGTATAATTCTATTTAAATGTGACGATACATTATATACATGTGTATATACATATTATGGACGCAAATCTCAGTATCCAATGTTATCTACGTTTATATTATTCACATGTATGTTATTGTTGTTTTATATTATAATGTTATGTATATCCCTTATTTGATGTATACACCATACCCATGAGAAACATAAACACACTAAATTCGATGAACAATTCCTTTTTAACTAGTAATTGTAGAAGTTTCACACGTGCAAGGTGAAAAGCTTTTGAATTTACGTGTATTTTAGACACACGACTCATTATGATTAGTAATTATAGATGTTTCGTATAACGAAAATGAAAGGCTAAATTTTATGTAGAATAATGTAAACACGTTAAAATTGAAATAAAGTGTTAACTAAATCTATATACTAAATCTATTAACCTAAAAAATGGATCAACACCCTGGTTTGAGTGTGAAAGCATCAGCCCTGTTCTTACAGAGCAATAATACAGATAAAAGGTGTAGAAAAAGACAGGAAAAGAAAGAAGACAAGAGATATTTATAGTGGTTCGACTGTTAATGAAGCCTATGTCCACTTTATAGTTTTATTATGATTGATGTTATTACAAGTAGAGTTTGATTACATGGCTTTTGATTATCCTTAGCTAGATTGAATTCCCAGAGTTGGAATCCATTGGAGAATCACAGTGAATCCCTCTAGAGGTTGTTGTGAGGGAGATAAAGAGTGAGAAAAGTTTCCAGTAGAGCTTCAGCCACCAGTCAGGAGAAGATCTAGTTTATATTGCAGGCAAGACGGTATTTATAGAGATCAGAGAGCTTTTGGGCCAGGCCACTTCGTTAATTGCTTGCAGATGGACACAGAACGACCTAAGGTTGTTTAGCTCGTGATCCGAGCCAAAATCATGGATCACTAGCGATCCATAGACTTGGCTTTCTCACGAGCTAATGACTTAGCTCTCCTTTCCATTGTCTCGCCTGGTTGGCTGTTTGAAGACCTATGGACAAGTATGGATCGCTAGCAGTCCATGGTTTATGGATCGCTAGCGGTCCATGGTTTATGGATCGCTAGCGGTCCATGGTTTATGGATCGCTAGTGATCCATACACTTAGCATATTTTCCCAATCTTTCTGCTTCCCTTCTTTTCTTCCATGCACCATAGTGACCCACCATCTTGCATGGATCGCTAGTGATCCATAGGGTATGGGTCGCTGGTGATCCAAGCACTTAGGCTATTTTTGGAGGTTGGAGTTTGGGATGTTTCCATGGCCTTGAATCGACGTTGTTCGCATAGTCTTGTTGCACATTTTTCTTTTTTGATGACAATTTACTAGCCAGTTACACTTAGCCGCTGATCGGATTTAAGCAGACGCTGGTTCTTGGTCAAGTCAAATTGAGTCATTGTTTCAGTAATATGACTTGGCTTTCGTTAACCTTTAGCTTTGATCCATTTGATTGATTTTCGAGCTATTCTAATGTCATAAAATTATTATATCTTCTATAGGATCTTACTGGGTTAAAAAACCAGATAACATATACCCCTCGGAGTACGTCTTCGTTGGAAACAAGGCGTGCTCTGGAAGTTAACGCTTTCAATATCCATTCATCTAATTCCAAGTGATCGCCTTAGAGCTTTACAGATAGGTGGCAGGTCATGCTCTTGATCACTTAGCTTTGGTCGCGACTGTTATTGCTTGTCGTATCGAATCAAATTTCTTTTTATAGCTTCCCGATATGCTTCAAAATGATGGATAGATGTCGAAGCACGAGTTCGAGAAAAATTCACCTTCAATATTATTGGCCGCCAACGATCCATGCACGATGGATCGCTAGCGACCTGATCCTTGAGCTAAAATTTTCCTTTGAAAGATGATGGATTGCTGGTGACCCAATGACTTAGCTATTTTTTTGCCTTATTCTTTTGCTTGCCTATATATGTGTACTCGAGCTGACCCGGTTACTCATTCGAGCCGAGTCTGTGTATTTTCTTCATGCGACCCAAGTACCTTGTCTTCGTGCAATCCAACCCTAGGCAATTCTATCCTTTCCGATACCTCGATCCATCCGTTTCCATCGATCTATCCTCATCACCTGCCATGATTTCTTCCAGTTTATTTACCATGGCTCTTTTAAGTGATTCTTAGACCATCCTCACCGAAATCCTAGCTTGTTACTGCCTTAAGTCGTTGCTGATCCACCCCTTAGCTCGCCATCGATCCATCTACATCTTGTTGATTCTATGTCTTTGATCATTCCTATGTTCTAGAATTCAATCAAAGGTGGGTTGCTAATTGGTTTGCTAATTACAGTGTTCGTGTAACGATTTGATGGCGAGTTTGCACTTGCAGTGTTGGTCGCGAGAAGTTTGAGTTGATTATAGTCTAATGGAGGAAGATAGTAAATCGAGTCTTGAGTTTCTTCCGGAACGTCATTTGATCGTTGGTCCAATGCTTGACATGTTTTGCTATCTTTGTCCATTAGGCAAGAATTGACTTATGCCATGTTCCATAGCTGATATAGCACGATACATCGCTAATCGGTCTCGATTCTTTAGGAGGATTTAGATATATCTTGCTTGCTTGTTGCACCCCGATGTCCCTGTAGTGAGAAGAGTTTTCCACGTCACTTCGGACCACGGATCCATTATCGATCATTGATCGATAATGGTAAGCGTATAGAAATTAAAAACAAATGGGAGAATGTGGAAAATTCTTTCCTATTTCCACTGTGAACGGAATACCAACACGGGATAGAGTGTTTGTAGTGTTTCGGATCCCGAGCTCACCCCTTATAGACAGCATGCTACACTTGCCTCAATTCATACTTGAAGTCTATTATGTGGGCACAAATTGATATCTCTTCGAAATTCAAGTGTTACAGGGGAAAATTATTAATTAAAATAAAATCACCTGATTGTTTTGAATACGAGTTCCATTGTTTTAGAATAAAGCAACCATCTTTGTGCCGTAAATCGAGTGGCACCTCACAGGCAGAATACGGTCAGTTAGTCCCGATCAAGTTAGTCATGGATCAAACTCCTCCCAACTTTAGAGTTCTACTCAATTCGTTTAAGAGGGATTCTTCAGTGGTTTTTGCTAAAGTTCTTCATAACATCTATGTGCAACACGGTATACCAAAGGAGGATGTACGTCTGCCACAAAAGGATGATTCGCTCATATGCCTCCTTTGGGGTACACAGCTTGCCACCTGTTCATGTGTCTAAATGGATTTGTGCCTCCCTTTAATGACTTTCTACACGAGACTCTTTCGAACTTAGGCATTTCCCCATTTTAGAATCATCCCAACAACTATGCCATCTTGACTTTCCTACATGTTCTTTTCATGTGGACGTTCAACTGAACTCTAAGCTTTGATGAGTTATGGTAATTTCTGTTGTTCAAAAGGAGAGATGACTGCCCCTCTTTGATCGTATTTGAAGCCCAAAGAAACCGGAAAATCATTCTACGTCTACAGAGCAACTTGACGCAATTCAAGATGCAATATTTCTTCGTTAGATGCCCCAAGGGGTTCAATCGTCGGTGGATAACAGGGATTAAGTTCATTTTCATACTTATCGAGCTTCGATGCGTTGCTATGGATTTTCCAACGAGCTGTATACTTCTTGCAGTTATTCCAAGGCCAAACATGGATGTGTCTGTTGATGAAATTTTTTGGACTCTAAAGGCTTTTGATGCCGAGGAGAGATCCGTCAAAGTTTTGCTGACCGACGAGAACTTGCATCGATATGGATTACTGTATCCGAGTAGATCCTCTGTTCAAGTTGAAGTCCCCTCTCCTTCCCGATCCATGGTTCGCACAACATCTACTTCTTCCCACGGTTTCTAAGAAGGCGCCTCTCAAGAGAGAGAGAGAGCTTGTCTGAAGGATCAACCAAGGAGGCCCACGAGTGAGGAGATGCTAGTGCGACCGGATTTAGCGGCTCTGATAGAATGCCTCTGCTCCCAGAGGAAGGAGAAGAAGAGTTCAAGCAAAGGGAAGGCAAGGCCGCATTTGCCTCCAAAAAGTAGTAGCAATGAGTCTACTACAAGTGATGACCTTTACACAGAATCCAATGATGAGGACTCAGAATCATGTGATGAAACTCCAAGAATTAACCTCATCCTTCTGAGCTCACCTTTTCCACGTACGAGCGTTAAAGACAAAGCCCCAAAGATCGGAGGGTGTCAAGGTTCTCCAAGTAAAGATGCTGGAGCGTAATTTGGTAATTTGAGCGACGTCTATGTTGATTTTGATGCACTTATGGGGGAAGATTTAAAATATGAGGAAGTGCCCCCTCATTCGGGCAATTATGTGCCCAAAGTTAGTCCAGTTTTGCCTACAACGGCTGAAGTTAGTCCGATCCCACCTACAACGGTTGCCCGATCTGGTTCGTGACAATGCTTTAGGCTTTCCCCTAAAACACACTGCACATATCACTAGGATTACACTTACTTTCTTATATTCTTTCCATGTCTATTTTACGCTTCCAAAAAAATTTATTTATGCTTTGTGTCAGGTATAATGAGAGGACACGGCCTCTATGATGACCTCGAAGAGTTCACTGGTCAAAGCGGCTTACGGCCGTTATCAGCCTAAGAAACGGAGGAGAGTACAAGAGGAGGAAGGAACTAGAAGCCGAAATCCATCGTCAAGACTAAAGAGATTGGAGCCGGTCATATAAAGGTGGGTATGAGAAAAGAAGATCTTTTGATGAAAGGGAGGAGCCATCCAAGAGATCAAAGTTCGACCACCATTCGCATTCTTTGGAATAATAGGTTTCCTCTCTGATGTGCTCCTCAACGGGTCAAGAAATCCTAATCACTTCTACTTCTGCTCTGTCTTCAACTTACATCCCACCATCTTCCATCGTTACTACTCCCGGTGCTTCGCGTCCTTATCGGAGACCTACCTATATTCTTCCTTCGGGCCCCCAAGCTTGAGGCAGCACTTCCTGGTTGGTTCTTGAAGGGAGTTAAGTTTTATCGCGATCTACACTCGGTTCACATAGATTCGTAAATGCCTCATCTTCAAGCCACTCAGAGTGACTTGGATGAGGCCGAAGTAGTAGAGATTGTGTAAGCAGCTGGCGAACACTAATCACAATAACTACCGGAAATCCTCTCTTTCGAGTCGAAGAAAGATGATTTCGAAAGAGCGCTGTTAGAATGCGATGCCAAAACTAAATTGCTGGAGGAGGAGGAGAAGGCAACGACATCGCAAGAGGGCAAGAGGAGCGTCGACTTACTACTAGAAGTAAAAGAGGCCCACGCCAGAATTGAGATCATCTATAGAGACGAGATAAAGAAGGCTCTCGCCGAAGAAGGGAAATCAAAAGAAGAAGTGGTTGCTTGCAATGCAACGGTTGAGGCTCAAAGGAAAACCATTGTTGATCATGACCTAATCATTGAGGGGCACAACAAGACTATTTCCGACCAAGCGGGAAAATTGCTAGGCTACACACTCAGTTCGCGCAGCTCAGTGCCAATAAGTTTGCAGTTGAAGTTGAGAAAGCCGTCGTCATAGCGGCTTACCATTACCTGGAGCTCCAAAATGCTTTTGAAATAAAGATGGAAAAGCTAGACACGACCATCCTGAATTTCTATGTTAACTCCCTGTTGCACCAGGGGAGTCTTAACTACTTGGGTCCGAAGTTCCCGCGCACTCTTGCTTTGGTATGGGAAGAAGTCTTGTCCCGCTTTTCTGATAGCAGTGATGTCTACACCAAATGGGAGTTTGAGGATGCTTACCTTAATGAAGAGTCAAAGATAGCGTTGATCCAAGACCGGAAAATTTTTTGAGCCGAGAAGGAGAAAGAAGCCACTGATGCTCCCATTACAACTGTCGCCAAAACACTCACTAAGCCTTTTTTACTTTGGCACTAGCGAATCATCAGGGTAGCTCCATGACCTGCCAGCGAGTTTAGAGCTTGATACTTTTCCATAGGTAGTGGAACCATCGAAAGAAGGCAAAGGTGGTGAATATGAAGTCGACATTCTCGACCACTCCTCCGATGCAGGTAATGTTCTCCCTTCCTTTGAGTTCGGAAGCTTCCAACTTACGCCGCAAGAGCAAGAAGAATTTAATGCTTTTGTTTTTGATCTTATAGGTCTGTCTACCTTTTTTGTTGATGTGCCAGCTTCTTCAATGCCAGGGCCTGCTATCTCTACGGCCACCATGCTCGTTTCTTTTCCTGTTCCTGTTTCCATGTCAGTGTTCGGCTCATAACCGTGGTCGGATTCCCTAAATATAGCCATGCTTCATGGCCTAGATGGCCCTTCTTATCTTTAGAATGTGACGTAATAACGGCAGAAGTTAAGGAGCAGGAATTTTAAATGAAGCAGCCTCGCCAGACTCAACATGAATTGCTCGCTATCAAGAAGGAAAAGGTTGAAGTGATTAAAGCCTCCAAGAGCTCCCGCAAATCACGGAAACGCAAAGCGAAGGGAGATTTTTCTAGGAAGGCTGCAGAGGAAGAGGAGGACATTGCCACTGAGGTGTTCGTTGACATTACTAGCAGCGAAAAAATTCTGAAACAAAGCAGAAGCTGCCAACAAAGGGCGAAAAGGGGAGCGGTGGAAAGAAGTGTTGAGAAGCTTGCATGAAGATGATTTGATTTTGGGTTTTTTTTGAGTCATTTTGTTCAAATGCAAAGTCCGCACTTAGTGTCTTTGCTGCGAAGTTTGTATTTTATTTTTATTGGCTGGTGTTGGGTGGGTACGGCCACCATGTTTTGACCCTGTGTAAAGAAAATTATAAGCAATATATTGATTTTTTAACCGTACTCTTATATGTCTGTTCATACGTGTGTTGTATACCTGTGCTTATTTTGTCTACATTTACCCAATTTTTGTGATTACCACCAAAAAAATTATTTGGAGTAACAATTCTTTGTTTAGAGTGACAGAACTTGTGAACTTATTATTTTTATTTAAGTACTGGTGTAGGCCCCCCAGTTCTTAGGACTATTTGCTTCAAACAATTTTCAAATGACTGGTAACTTAGGGCTTAGATAATTCTCATATTATACTTGAAATTTGGCTAAGTTATAGCTTGATTTTCCTTTTTTTTGGGAAGTTTTGCATCTTTATCATGTAATCCAAGTTTCTTGTGATACTCAAACGAGTATGCAATATATGCGAGCTTGAGAGGTGCACATCGCATAGGTTAACTGAGGGCAGTTTTAATCATTAAGTGTCCTTGGATGAAACTATTATGTTGGTTTGTAGCATTCCAATTTTATTGGAGTTGTGCTCGTTATTCCTTATTATAGAAGCAGTTGGCGCTGGTTATGGGATGCACGATTTTTGGTGCTCCCTGGCATTTCCTATCTTCGGGCAACGCGAGGAGCGTATGTTTTAGTGCTTCCTAATGCTGCCTATCTTCGAGCAGGGTAAGGAGTTTAAGTTTTAAAAATCAGTGCATGATTTTTCATGCTCCCTGGTTTTGCTTATCTTTGGGCAACGTAAGGAGTTAGTATTTTAGAATTTAGTGCATGGCTTTTGATACTCCTTGGTGTTGCTTATCTTCTGGCAACATGAGGGGTGTGTGTTTTGGCACGGCTTATGAGATCTATGGCTTTTATTTCTCCTCGGTGTTACCTATCATCGGGCAAGAGGAGTTGGAATTTTGTGGATTATTGTGTAGCTTACGAAATGCATGGCTTTTCATGCTCCTCGGTGTTGCCTATCTTCGGGCAACATGAGGAGCGTATGTTTTGGAAGTTAGGTGCGGCTTACGAAATGTGCGGCTTTTCGTGCTCCTCAGTGATGCCTATCTTCGGGCAACGTGAGGAGTGTTAGTTTTAGCCCCCTTCCCCCGATGTTGCGAGAGCAACTTCGGCTTTTTGAAGGCCAAGATCGAGTTTCGCCGATCTAAAGGTTTGAGTCGATTTGCTTCCGTCGACCCGGGGGATAGTTATTATGAACATGGTTTTACTAGTTTAAGAAACAAATTTATTAAGCAAACAAGGCAGTTTTTGCCTATATACATTGCCTCCGGCATCCCGAGATGGCTTATTTGTTGGAAAGTAAAAGTACATAAGGTATATTTCAGATTAAGTAACAGTGGAGCGATTCGTTATTCCACGCTCTAGGAACTTGAGTTCCTTCGACGGTTGTTAGCTTGAAATCTCGTCTCTTAGCTTTTGATTGATGATATGCTTCCTTTCTAGTTTGGTCTGAAGGTCCCTGGAACGGGATAAACTCACTTGAGCAAAAGATCTCCCACTTTCGAAGGTTTGATTGTGAACTTTGGAGTTAAAGTACTGTGCGACCCTTTTTTGGAGAGAGGCGGTCCTCAACTCTGCTTCTTCTCTTTTTCCATCAATCAAATCTACTGATTCAAGTAGGAGCTTCTCGTTTTTCTTTTGATTAAAGTTTTGCCTTCGGTGCGAAGGGACTTCCAGTTCAATAGGAATCGTTGCTTCTGAACCATACGTCAAGGTGAACGGAGTGTGGTCGGTTGGCACTTTGTGGGTAGTTCAGTAAGCCCATGGTATGAGTAGAAGCTCATCAACCCAGTTTCCTTTTGCTTTTGTTAGTCGCTTTTCAATAGTGGACTTGAAGATCTTGTTTATTGCTTCCACCTTCCTGTTTGCTTGCGGGTGAGCAATTGCGAAAAAGTTCTTTTCAATTTGGAAGCGCTTGTAGAAGTCCTTGAACCTGGCACTTTCGAATTGAGTTCCATTGTCCATGATGACTTTGTGTGGCACACCAAACCTACAAATATTGTTTTTAGTATTGAAATTATGACTTTCTTTGTAGTTATGATGGACAACGGTTCTACTTGGGCCCATTTTGTGAAATAATTTAAGATAGATATAACATATTTGGCCCCTTCTTTTGCTATTGGCAGGGCGTTAATCAAGTCGATTCCCAATATTGCAAACAGCCACGGGCTGACCATCTACATTAGCTCCGCTAAAGGGATTCTCTTAATTTTGCTAAATCTTTGACAACGATCGCATCCTGTGGCATAATCTGCAGGGTCGCAGTTTATTATTGACCAAAAATATCCATATCGAAGGACTTTCTTCACTAAGGTCTGCCCCTAGTGTGGTCTCCGCATTCGCCTTCATGCACCTCCTTTAGGTTTTGTCGTGCTTCATTATCGATCACACACCTAAGAAGAGGGTCGAGAATCCCCTTCGATATAGAATTCCATCATGTATCATGAACCCTGGTGCCTTTCGGAGAAGCTTTTTCCATTGGTTCCGATTAGTTGGAAGGGTTCCCACAAGTAGATAGTCCTTTATCGGTGTCATCCTTTTTTCTAGTTCGACGATTGCCTCGAGGATCCAATCGATGTCCATCTCATCTATGCTCAGGGTGGTTAAAGTTTTGACTGGGACTAGCCCCAATGATTGAGCTTCCACAGAGCTGCTAGTTAAGTCAAATAGTCCGCCTTTGTGTTCTGTTCCCATGGGATATGGGCTATGCTATAATGTTTGATGTCGTTAGCAGTTCTTGCACTTTAGATAGAAACGGAGCAAGATTCTCTCCTCGAGCCTGGTATTCCCCTCTTACTTGATAGACGGCCAGTTGAGAGTCACTGTAAATGTGAATGGATTTTATCTTAAGCTCCTTCACCATCTTTAGTCCTGCAATGAGTGCCTCATATTCCGTTTCGTTATTCATCACAGGGAATTCCAAGCATAAGGCATAGCAAATGACTCTCCCCTCGGGGGTTTCGAGCACTACCCCTGCCTTTAAACAAAGATTGTTAGATGCACCATCTACAAAGAGTTTTCATTGAGTCTCCACCTTTGGTGGTGCTTCTTCGTCGTCGTCCTGTATGGTGAACTCGATGATGAAGTCTACTAACGCTTGCCCATTGATGGCTTTCCTATGATGGTATGTGATATCATATTGACTTAGCTCTATGTTCCATTTAAGGAGTCGTCCGGAAGTATCGGGTTGGTATAGGACTTGTTTCAAGGGCTGGTCATTTAATACTTTGACTGGATGTGCCTGAAAGTATGGTCGTAACTTCCGGGACGCGATCAATAAACAATAAGCTAGCTTTTCCATTTTTGGGTAATTCTTCTCAGCTCTGGTGAATCGTTTGCTAATGTAATACATGGGTCGCTGGATTCTTGCTTCTTCCTGCATGAGAGAGGCGGTCAGTGCATGCGGTAAGACTGCTAAGTAAATGAATAGGTCTTCTCCATCCATCGGCTTAGACAAGATTAGCGGGACCTCCACGTGCCATAGCAGTTTTTCGAAAGCTGTTTGACAAGCTTCACTCCATTCAAAGTTTTTCTTCCTTTTTTTAGTGCATCGAAGAATGGTATGCACCTATTTATAGCTTTCAAGATAAATCGGCTCAGTGTTGCGACCTTTCCATTCAAGCTTTGAAGTTCCTTCCTATTTTTCAGGGCTTGGACTTTTCGTAGTGCCGTTATATGTTCTGGATTTGCTTCGATGCCTCGGGAACTTACTATGAATCCCAAGAATTTTCCAAAGGCTACTCCGAAGTAACATTTGAGTAGGTTGAGCTTCATTCATACTTTCGAAGTATTTTGAACATTTAAGTGAGATTTTATAGATGGCTAGTAGCTACTCAAGATTGACCAACATGATCCATGTAAACTTCCATAGTCTTTCCGATTTGGCGTTCGAATATAGTATTCACTAGCCTTTGGTAAGTTTCCATGACATTTTTTAAACTGAATGGCATTACTCTGTAGTAGTACAATCCTAAATCGATGATGAATCTGGTGTTCTCTTGATCTATTCATGCATATGGATCTGGTTATATCCCGAGTATGCATCCATAAACGATAGCAATTCATGTCCCGCCATTCCATCCACAAGCTGATCGATTTTAGGGAGTGGGATGTTGTCTTTTGGGCAAGCATTATTTAGATTCGAGAAGTCAGTAGAAGTACGCCATTTTCCAGTAGACTTCTTGACTAAGACTGGGTTTGATACCCATTCAGGGTAAGTAATTACTTCGATGAAGCCGTGCCATCAGTTTATCCACCTCCTCTCTCAGTGCCTTGCACCATTCAAGGCCCAAGTTGCGCCTTTTTTGCATTACCGATGTGAATTTGGGGTCAATATTAAGCGCGTGGTAGGGAATTTCGGGTGATACTCACACATATCAAAGTGTGTCCAAGCAAATACGTCTAAATTAGTGTGAAGGAATTTAGTTAGTTCTGACTGCATCTTGATTCCAAGATGCGATCCGATTTTCAAGACCCGATGGGTCGTCCATACAGACTGGGACATGTTGAATATGCAAGTATATGATTTTTTGTTTGATGATAATAAACATATATATATATATATTCATTTAAATGTATTTGTTAATATACTATTTTTATTTTCATAGAGTTAATAAATATTTGTTGAATAAAATAAATAACATAGAGTTTAAATTCAAACAGGTATTTTATTCAAACAAATATTTATTACAATTTTGAATAGTACAAATTTGATCTCTCACTATATATATATATATATATATGTGTCAATTACAATCATATCACAATTTTTCATTTACAAATGCACCTCACTACATATCACTCGTTCACTCAAAATTGATTTTCAACTTCATTCCAGATTGAATCCAGCATCTGAGCAATCTGCAAAAATATAGATTGACGCAGTAAAATTGAAAAGAAAATGTTTTGCAGTATAAAATAAAAAAATTATTTTGAAAATGTATTTTGCCTCAGTTATTTGGGTAGTTAGTCATCATTTAAATTTAAATTCATCATACATGAACAACTTGTGACATGCACAGTGTATCACCGTACATGCCACAAGGTTGTGCATACCGATATATACACTTGATAAAATTACAGGCACAGGTGAGCATAAGGTCAAACTCAAATCAAAAGCCGGGTTCAACTTAAGTGCAATGAAAATAAAGTCACGATATCAGCACAAGGTCAAACCCGAGCTATAAGCTGGATTCAACACAGGTGCAAACAAAATGTACAAGTTCAAGAAAACGGTCAAGACAACTAAAACAAGCTCGACGCACAATGAAACTGCACCAGACCAAGCTAATAAACAACAGAGATGTGTGCATATACACCAGACTACAAATAGACAAGGCTACAACTTCCAGTACATATGCATTCATACATGAGCCACACCGACTCAATTCAAATACAACCAGACAAGTTCAAAAAATCAGATGGCTACAAATGCTCTAGACCAGACAAACAAGAAAAGTTCAACTGCTCAGTCTAGTGGACGAAATAGTACAGTTGTTCAAAACAGCATGAACTGAATACAAGACTCAAAGCAATATATGCTATAGAAATGAAACCAGATATATACATATAGTGCATATATGTACATGTTAGCAGTGGACACAAGTGATGAACCAATAACGCAAGCAAGACCGGACAACATGAAATACAGGTGAACAATGCATTCAAGCATCAGGTTGAAAATGCTATAGGCATGAAAATATACATATATATGATGTATGTAGTGATAACTAGTACCATAGCTCGAATGGTACAAGTCCAACATCAACACAGCAGCCAACATATACAGCATACATATATACATGCATAATCACACATGTATATACATAGTGCATATATACAACAAGCATATAGCATCATCAGTGGAACTAGACTCAAGCAAATATATAGCACACTTATGGTTACAGTGAAGACAGATCTCGAGGCTACAACTTAGACAAGAAAATGCACACGGTAGTATGGAATTCATTATATACAACAAACAAGGTAATCGATCAAGAGGAATTTTCAAAAATGACCGAAGTCAGAAATATAAAGAAGTGATAAAAAGTGCAACAGAAAATCATTGTAGCAGTTTTTGAACAAGAGGAATTTTCAAAAATGACCGAAGTCGGAAATATAAAGAAGTGATAAAAAGTGCAACAGAAAATCATTGTAGCAGTTTTTGAACAAAGACAGTAAAATGGCCGAAGTCAACGCGATCAAAATCAGAGCCGTGATGATCAAGTAATTCGAACCAAGTCAGAAATCAAGCCGTGATAACCAAGCAAAAATATACGAATTGGAACAAGTCGGTAACCTTCTCAAGCATCCAAACGAAGATCAATGGCCAAAACAAAATAATCGACGAATTCAAATAAATTCAAATGAACGAAAATAAAGGGATTCAAACCCTATATAAACAATTAACATCATTGGCAGTTGATCATCGAGTTCAAGCGAGCTAAACAGAAAAGCAAAAAGAATAAATCACATACCAGTCATACTCGATCAGATTGGAGCAGCCGTACGCAAAGTGAAGATAGAATCGACTGAAGCAATCATGAAAACACCCAATTGATCGATCAATAAAAGTCGACTTCTTCAATTTAGAAAATCCCTAATTTATTGAAGAGGAACGAACGAAGAGCAAAGCTGCCATTTTTCTCTCAAAGGAATCAGGCCGAAGATAATATAAAAATTAACAAGGGAATCATTTTTAGTTGGGTCGCCCCCATTATATTATTAATTAGGCTTTAGTTTTATATATTAGGGTTTTGTGTTTACTTTGTTTTTAAATTTGTATTTTTACTTTTAAACTTGTGTATTGTCCAGTCATGTGACTAGGGGACGAACTACGGTGGTGTAGTTTGAGAATTCACAACTTAGTGGCTGCGTTGTGGCAGGGTTTTGAGCGTAGAGTTAAGGCTAGTCAATAGAGGGTGTCGTGAGTTTACGTGTGTAAGCGTCTGACTGCTTAATTTCTAGTAGAAACTTTAGGGCAGCATGTAGGCAGGGTTTTGCCGAAGCTGGGTAAATCTGTGTATTCTATTTTTATTATTCTGTTATTATCTATGCTGCTATAATTCTGCTGTGATCTGTGTTGCAATTATTTTATAAACTTTCGCAATTTGATTTTATAATTAACAGTATCACCTTATTCACCCCCCTCTAAGGTAAAATCGATCCTACAAGTGGTGTCAGAGCTAGGAAAAAAAGCCATTTTTGTTTTTTTTTTAAGTTTGATTTTTCAAAGGCCAATTTTTTTTTACAAATTTGAATTTTTAAAATGGCTACTTTTGTTGAGGGTCGGTCTAGTATTATCCCTCCTATTTTTGATGGAATGGTTTTTTTTGAATTGGAAATTGAAAATGGAATTTTATTTAAAATCTGTTAATGTTAAATGTTGGGATATTATTGAAAATGGGTGTAATATAACAGATGAGAAAATTATCTCGATTAATGATCTTGCTATGCATATTATATTCTCATATTAATCAAGATAATTTTAACTTTATCTATCATTGTGAAAGTGCACGGGAAATCTGGAATACTTTTGATACATTATATGGTGCAAAAGTCAATAGCAATGAGAAATCCTCTATAATCGACACATAAACATGCTTAACAGGATTGACAAAAATCAGCAGTGATGATGATGATGAAGAAGATCGAGCAGTTGAGCTGGCATTACTAATGATGAGATTTAAAAAGTGGAACCGCAAATATAGAAATCCAACTCTAAATCAAAAATTAAAAAGCAGAATAGCCAAAGCACTAGACAACCCAGAAGAACAAGAGATCATCTGTCACAAGTGCAACAAACTCGGTCACATCAAGCCAAATTGTCCTCGAATTTAACTCGACAAAGAAAAGAAATCGAAAAGAAGAAGTTTTGCAGCCACGTGGAATAAAAGCGATAGCAGTGAGAGTGAGAAAGCGGATTTGTACATTCGAAAGTGATATAACCGATAGCGATGATGACGAGCCAAGCGAGGTATTAAAACTTACTCACTCAAAATTACTTATATATTTCCACGAAGTAAATGGCTGTTTTGAAAGACTTAGGGAAAAATATGTAAACTTGAATCACAAAGAGATAGTTTGATATAATTAAATAAACAGCTTAATCAATTGATTAAAAACTATCAAACTAAGAGCCCTAAGTGTAATAAGTGTCCAACATTCAAAAAAGAAATTAAAAAATCAGAAAGTACAATTAAATTGCTTGAAAATGATATTCTGATTTTGAAAGAGAGTGAAAACACTAGAAGAGAAAATTCTATTAAAAGGTACACTCAATTATTGAACGAAAACGAATCACTTAAAACACAAGTCCAACAACTGTCAACAACTTTAGGAAATTTTCTAAAAGTGAAAGATCATTGAATATGCTATTAGGAAAACAAACAGTCAATATTGATAGACAAGGACTTGGATATAATCAATCTAAAAATGTTAGAAATGAAATTAATCGAGTCAATTCCATGTGCACAATTTGTAGAAAATATGGACACAATCAAAATAATTGTTGGTATAGACCCAAACACGTGAAAACTATACCAATTTGGGTTTCAAAAGGTATGGATATAAAATCTCTCAAAATTAAACAAATCTGGTGTCGAAAGGAACATATATAAATAGTTTTGGGTCTCCACAAAATTATTTTTCAAAATACTTTGCCACTAACAACCATGGACCTATAAAAACAAATAGGTTACAAAAATCTTTTATTGTTTAGGTGTGGTGGCAGGTTAAGGAACTACAATAGTGATACTTGGATTCTGGCTGTACCAAGCACACAATGGGCGACAAAGCAAAGATTTCTTAGTCTAATACAAAGGTGAAAGAATCACAATAGACAACAACAAAAAATTATCGTAAAGGTAAAACAGGCAATGGTATATTTATTTTGAACGATATATTTAATGTGATAATCTGCACCATAATTTGAATTTAAATCAGCCATTTATGTTATAAAGAGATGGATGATGATTTTGATTCTGACTTATTCAAAATGTTGAACAATTATCTTTGAATTATTTCATACAGATTAGCTTGGATTAATGATGGCATTTTTATTGATGATTACTCTCGGATATATTTGGTTACCTTAATGCTGACACTATGATCACCGTTTGCACAGCTTCAATTCAATTTCATTTAAAAGCTGTTAAAAATGACTTTGAGATATTTGTTGCAACATTACGGTCTGGTATAACATCCAACTAATGATAATTTTGAATGAAAGAAAAATTCAGATGCAAATTGCACTAGTAATATAGTTGATAGAAAAATTACTAGTGGAACGTGATTTATGTTGAAACATTTATTAGCTACATCGCATTTTCAAAGAAAAAATCTGCATATTTTTCATTTCAAATTAGCGGACATTTTTCTTATAAAAACCCCTTCTAGAAAATATATTTTTGACCTTGTTTCAGATTAGTCATCTTAAAATATTTGATTTTATAATTATTTTTGGATTTGATCTTAAATGACTATGTTGACTAATCTGACTCCCTACTGGTTATCTAAAAGATAAATAGTGATTGAAAAAGTGATGAGTGTTGATATTAATCATATATTATGACTTGAGACGGTATAATTAGTAAATTTCTTTAGAAATTTAAAAAAGAGTTATAAACACTTTTGTTAGTAAAAATTCCATGATCATTTCTATTTCTATCATATTTCTATCAACCATCACTCATCATAATCCAATATTGTATGTCAATATGTGGTATTTTAAACGGGAAATTATGCGCTTTCATTTTATTATATTTTTAGCAATAAAAACATCCAAAGTATTCACTTTCATTTAAAACTCCTCACGGTTATGCATGGGTGAATTACTTGGGATTTTTGATTATGTGCTTCCATGCTCATTTAAAAGTCCTCACAGTTATGTATGTATGGAACGTATATCAAAATTGATTGATTTAATAGATAAGTTGACTCTAATCCCATTTAAAAGTCCTCACGGTTATGTGTGGTTAAAAGATACTTGAATTCATTTTTTAATAAAAATTTGGAATACTACTAATCTCATTTAAAATTCCTAACGATTATGCATGGTTAGTAGATATTCTAAATCCTGAAATAAATATACCATAAATAGACACAACTATATAGTTTTATTTGATGACATTATCCCTATCATTCTAAAGTGGAGTATGCGTCAAACATAGTGTTTATGGTTTTTGTTTGATTTTTTATTGAAAATTCATATTTATATTCAATTGGGTTCTAATGATGTATTAATGTTTATCACTTTATCTCTATTTTTCTAACACTATTACTCTTTTGCTGATAACAAAAGGGGGAGAGAAAAGTTAAGATTTTGTCAAATAAAATAAAATAAAGGTCAAATATTTTATTTTATTTTTTTCAATATGCATCTAGGTTCATTTTTATTTATTTACAAGCATATATGAAGGGGGAGCTTTGTCTAGAGAGGGAGCATTCAAATAGGGGGAGCAAATCGAGTCTATTAATGATCAAATACATTTAATATATTCAAAATCTTAAATGTATGTTTATTATCATCAAAAAGGGGAGATTGTTGAATATGCAAGTATATGATTTTTGTTTGATGATAATAAACATATATATATATATATATTCATTTAAATGTATTTGTTAGTGTACTATTTTTATTTTCACAAAGTTAAATAAATATATGCTGAATAAAATAAATAACAAAGAGTTTAAATTCAAACAGATATTTTATTCAAACAAATATTTATTACAATTTTGAAGTATAAATTTGAGCACTCACCATATATATATATATATATATATATATATATATATATATATATATATATATATATATATATATATATATATATATTTCAGTTACAATCATATCACAATTTTTCATTTACAAATGCACCTCACTACATATCACTCATTCACTCAAAATTGATTTTCAACTTCATTCCAGATTGAATCCAGCATTTGAGCAATCTGCAAAAATATAAACTGACGTAGTAAAATTGAAAAGAAAATATTTTACAGTATAAGATAAGATATGTATTTTGAAAATTATATTTTCTTCGATTATTTGGGTTGTTCGTCATCATTTAAATTTGAATTCATCATACACGAACAGCTTGTGACATGCACAGTGTATCACTGCACATGCCACAAGGGAGTGCATACTGATATATACACTTGATAAAATTACAGGCACAGGTGAGCACAAGGTCAAACCCAAATCAAAAGCCGGGTTCAGCTCAAGTGCAATGAAAATATATTCACAATATCAGCACAAGGTCAAACCCGAGCTATAAGTTGGATTCAACGCAGGTGCAAACAAAATGTACAAGTTTAAGAAAATGGTCAAGACAACTAAAACAAACTCTGCACCAGACCAAGCTAATGAACAACAGATATGTGTGCATATACACCAGACTACAAAGAGACAAGGCTACGGCTTCCAGTACATATGCATTCATACATGAGCCGCACCGACTCAATTCAAATACAACCGGACAAGTTCAAAAATCAGATGGCCATAAATGCTCTAGACCATACAAACAAAAAAGTTCAACTGCTCAGTCTAGTGGACGAAATAGTACAGTTACTCAAAATAGCATGCAACCGATATAAGACTCAAAGCAATATATGCTACGGAAATGAAACCAGATATATACATACAGTGCATATATGTACATGTTAGCAGTGGACACAAGTGATGAACCCAACAATGCAAGCAAGATCGGACAACATGAAATACAGGTGAACAATGCATTCAAGCATCCAGTTGAAAATGCTATAGGCATGAAAATATACATATATATGAGGTATGTAGTGATAACCAGTACCACAGCTCGAATGGTACAAGTGCAACATCAACACAGCAGCCAACATATACAACATACATATATACATGTATAATCACACATGTATATACACAGTGCATATATACAACAAGAACATAGCGTCATCAGTGGAACCAGACTCAAGCAAATATATAGCACACATATGGTTGTAGCGAAGACAGAGCTCTACAACTTAGACAAGCAAATGCACACAGTAGTATGGAAGTCGTTATATGCAACAAACAAGGTAACCGATCAAGAGGAATTTTCAAAAATGACCGAAGTCAGAAATTCCAAAGAAGTGATACAAAGTGCAACAGAAAATCATAGTAGCAGTTTTTGAACAAAGACAGTAAAATGGCCGAAGTCAACACGATCAAATTCAGAGCCGTGATGATTAAGCAAGTCGAACCAAGTCAGAAATCAAGCCATGACAACCAAGCAAAAATGTACGAATTGGAACAAGTCAGTAATCATCTCAAGCATGCAAACGAAGATCAATGGCCAAAACAAAAAAAATCGACGAATTCAAATAAATTCAAATGAACGAAAATAAAGGGATTCGAACCCTATATAAACGATTAACATCATCGACAGTTGATCTTCGAGTTCAAGCTAGCTAAACAGAAAAGCAAAAACAATAAATCACATACCAGTCGAACTCAATCAAATTGTAGCAGCCGTATGCAAAGTGAAAAAAGAATCGATTGAAGCAATCATGAAAACACCCAATTGATCGATCAATAAAAGCCGGCTTCTTCAATTTAGAAAAGCCCTAATTTATTGAACAGGAACGAACGAAGAGCAAAGATGCCATTTTTTTCTTAAAGGAATCAGGCAGAAGATAATATAAAAATTAACAGGGGAATCGTTTTTAGTTGGGCCGGCTCCTTTATATTATTAATTGGGCTTTAGTTTTATATATTAGGGTTTTATGTTTAATTTGTTTTTAAATTTGTATTTTTCCTTTTGAACTTGTGTATTCTCTAGTCGTGTGACTAGGGGACGAACTACGGTGGTGTAGTTCGAGAATTCGCAACTCAGTGGCTGAGTTTGGCAGGGTTTTAAGCTTAGAGTTAAGGCTAGTCGATAGCGGGTGTCACGAGTTTAGGTGTGTAAGCGTCTGACTGCTTAATTTCTAGTAGAAACCTTGGGGCAGCTCATAGGCAGGGTTTTGTCGAAGCTGGGTAAATCTGTGTGTTCTATTTTTATTATTCTGCTATTATCTATGCTGCTATGATTCTACTGTGATCTGTGTTGCAATTATTTGATAAACTTCCGCAATTTGATTTTATAATTAACAGTATCACCCTATTCAACTCCCTCTAGGGTCAAATCGATCCTACAGGACAGACACCGTCAATTCTGCCAGTGCTACCCAATCCTTTCCTGAACTCTTCTTTCCAGGGTCCAAAGCCTTGTTGAATTTGCTATGGTTCTAGAGCTGGAGGCGGCTCTGTAATTTCTATTTAGTGGGCTCACTAATATGGAGAGTTTTCCCCGCATCCTTTCCGTTTTCCTTTCTTCTTGACTCACGCAATTTTGCAATGTAACATTCCCGAGCGACTCTTTGGTCTCCTTTCATAATTCCGACTTCGTGCTCTGTAGGGAACTTTATTGTAAGGCACCACTGGCCAATACTATTCTAAGTCGGCTGATATGGGTCATCCCAATAAGGAGTTGCATGTTGGCATTCCATCCGCGATTACAAAAGTTTGAATGAGGGTGACCCTTCACCCACCCTCTCCAAGCTCCACAGGTAGGTCAACTGTTCCCACAAGTTGTTTGGGCTCGCCGGTAAGCTCCTGAATCTTTGTTTGGCATGTGGATATGCTTTTAATTCTAAACTTCATCTGATTGAAAGTACATTTGAAGAGCATGTTAACGGAACTGCCAGTATCAACCAGCACCCGTCGAACTACAACAAGTCTGATTCCAACCATCACCACCATCAGATCGAGAGTTGGAGCTTCGATCCCCTCGGTGTCCCGATTTCAAAACATTATATCGTTATTCAAAACCCTTTGCAGCTTGGTCGGAGTTTCGTCTTCTATAGCTAAACATGATTCCTTGGAAGCATGCTTAAACGAACTTGCATATCGCTCCATTTCCCCAAACTTCTTTGTGCCGTGTATAGTCCCCCAGATGTTATTCCAATAATAAGCCTTTGATCAGTTCATTTTGACCCTCCTTCACTAGTTCCTGCTTAATTCCTTGGTTCTCTAGAAGGCTGAGGAGCTGCAGATTGATCAAGGTTTTGAGTCTTTCTTACGTACTGCTGGATTTTATTGTCCTGGATCAACTCCTCAATGAGATTCTTTAGGTGGCGACATTCGTTTGTATTGTGGCCGTGTGTCTTATGGAAGCGGCAGAATTTACCCGAGCGCTTCTGCTGCTTAGTTGCTTCCTTTCTAAGGGGAGTTTATATTCCTCATTCCCTTGAGTCGCGACAAAAATGTTTTCCGGTGTGTCATTTAGGGGAGTGTAGCCATCGGGCATAAACCCTTTGAGCTTTTTATTGTTGCCATTACTATTCTTCTTATTGGAGTTTTGAACTTTTCTCTTTGGATTTCCATCTTTCCCAGTGACTCCTTTAGCAGTCTGAGAAGTGTGCGCATTTTGATTCATTGCTACATCACTTTGCCCGACGTTCATCTGTTGTACACTAGTAGACTTCCTTTTCAATTCCTGCGCTTCCTCCAACTTTAGGTACTGACTTGCTTTCCGATTGAAATTTTTCCTAGTGGTAGGTTGCTTCATCTTAATCCACTTTCTGAATTCAGTTTCCGGGTGAATGGCACAGACTAATGCCATAAAAAAACATGTCTTCGTTAGGGTTACTTACTTCCGTCACTATGATGTTAAACCTTTTCATGAAAGATTTCAGTGATTCGTTGCGCCCTTGGAATAATCCAGATAGGGACATGACGTCTTTTGGCTGCGCATTATGGAGTCTGAACCGATCAAGGAACCTAATCGTCAATTGCTCAAAAGTAGAGATAGATCTTGGTGGAAGCCTAGTGAACCACATTGACGCAACTCTTTCAAGAAAGATATGAAAGAATCTGCATTGAACAGCTTCAGAGGCATTAGCTCCGTCCATATACCAACTGTATTTGTACAAGTGAGGTTTCAGGTCTTTTGTCCCATTATAGGATGTAATAGTTGGCATTGTGAATTTTTCAAGATATTTCTCATTCAATATTTCATCAGTGAAGGACTTGGCGTAGATCCTCATTCATCATCTCTTCTATTTTTACTCTTCTCCATTAATCATTTAACCATATCCGCTATATATGCCTTTGATGTCCAGTAGTCCTGACGACGATAATCAATCATTATGCCAAGTGTTTGGCTTTACAAATGGACTTGGTAAGTGGATTGAGACCTAGCTTTCCTGTCTTCGGGAGAGCCACTCCAACAGGGTCTCATTGGCTTGCGATTGGCCTAACTAGAGCAGTTTGAGTATTCCTACCATTATTGGCATTTTCTTCCAATTTGTCATCTTGCACTCCATCCTCTGAGTCGGAGAGATCCACAACTATGTCTTCAAACGATGTCTTTTCCCCTTGATTCAAATTCAAATATAAGTTGCCTTGTGGCGAACGGTGTATTTGCATTTTCGTCCACATTAAGTCATGTTGTCACTCTTCTTTGTGGTTATTTTTCTTCTATGTAGACAAGAAATGAAGGAATTCTCTTGTTCTATAGCAACCGTAGGTCCAGGCATAATCCTTGGAGAAGGGTTCGACTGTGGGGTTAGGAGAGTGTTAGCTTATCAATTAGAGCCTTTTGGCTACTTTCCATTTTATGGTTAATCTCATCAATCATTTTATTCAACTCATCCCTAGTGACAACTTTGTGCTGACTGGAGGATGCTAGCGCTTGATTTCCTATGTTAGCACCATTTACTTTAGTTTGTAGGGAATTAACATCCTCTCCAACTACTACTGCACCTATGGATCTTCTAGAGGCAGTTCTTCTTCCAGAGACGATTGATTCCAAACATCTGATTCTTCAAGCAAAGATTGAGGATCTAACTTCTAAACCTGTGGGATTCAAAGTAGATATCTAGATCTGGATCCTGAGCTGATGTTCTTAGTGAAAGCACCAAAATGTTAACCCAAAAAATAGATTAATACCCTGGTTTGAGTGTGAATGCACCAACCCTATTCTTACATAGCAATAACATAAATACCAAGTGTAGAAAAAGACGGTAAAAGAAAGAAGGCAAAGGATTTTTATAGTGTTTCGGCTGTAAATGAAGTCTACGTCCACTTTATAGTTTTATTATGACTGATTGCTATTATAAGAAGCATTTGATTACAAGGCTTTTGATTATCATTAGCCAAATTGAATCCCCAGAGTTGGAATCCACTGGAGAATCACAGTGAATCCCTTTGGAGATTGTTACGAGGGAGATAGAGAGTGAAGAAAGTTTCCAGCAGAGCTTCAGCTACTAGTCCGGAGAAGATCCAGTTTATGTTGCAGGCAAGACGATATTTTTAGAGATCGAAGAGCATTTGGGCTAGGTCACTTCGTCAATTGCTTTCGGATGGACACATGATGACCTAAGGGAGTTTAGCTCGCGATCCGAGCCAAAACCATGGATCGCTAGCGATCCATGGACTTGGCGTACTCGCGAGCTAATAACTTAGCTCTCCTTTCCATTGTCTCGCCTAGTTAACTCATTGAAGACCGATGGATAAGTACAGATCTCTAGCGATCTATGGTGTATGGATCGCTACCGATCCATACACTTAGCATATTTTCTCAATCTTTCTGCTTTCCTTCTTTTCTTCCATGCACCATAGCAACCCACCATCTTGGATGGATCGGTAGCATAGGGTATGGATCGCTGGCGATCGAAGAACTTAGGCTATTTTTGGAGGTTAGAGTTTGGGATGTTTCTATGGCCTTGAATCGACATTGTTCGCGTAGTCTCATTGCCCGTTGTTCCATTTTGATGACAATCTACTGCCCTGTCACACTTAGCCATTAATCGGACTTAAACAGACGTTGGTTTCTTGGTTTAGACAAATTGATTCGTTGTTTCAATAATATGACTTGGCTCTCGTTAACCTGCTGCTTTGATCCTTTTGGATGAGTTTCGAGCTATTTTAATGTCATAAAATTATTCTGTCTTCTACTAGATCCTACTAGGTTAAAAACCCAGATAATAGGATCTAAATCCTAATTAGTTATTCATATATTCCTATCAAGATCCACTTAGGGAATTTTTCTTTGAAATTTACCATATTTCATCCGTTCCCAAACAGACCTGAACTAGTAGTTCGAAAACTACAAACCCAAGCTTCTTACACTGCACCACTTCAAATTAAGCGGCAACTAGCCTATGGAATCATTCCTGGCCCATCATTTTAAATTCAAATGTTCCGGTCTCGACCAAAATTACCCTACCTAAACCAAATTTAACCCACCTGAAATACATTATTCCACCTACATCCAAGTCAGCAGTCAATATATTGGGGTTGATTTCACATAAACGACTTTAAATCAACCCAAATAAAGCGGAAGATTTAATATCGTTCTATAGTGCAATAAGCAACCAAAAACAAGAGACTAAAATAGAAAATCACATAAGAAAGTAAATAGAGAGTTCACACACGGATTTATAGTGGTTACACTATTGCAAGATAGTGTACATCCATGTTGGAGAGATGGGATTCTATTATTTCAAAAATAGAATTTTGCAAGATTGATAATGGAGGCTAAGAAGAAGAATAAGAAATACAACTTGAGATGATGATGATTCTACTCATGCTAATCTCTACCTTTATAAAGAGATTATTACTTGAGGTTGAAGTAATTGATTTATGGTCATAGATCAATGTTTCATCAATTCTTCTATTCATACAGGAAATGTTTATCCATTTGATTTTCCAGTTTCCCCCAATTTACATGCACCTGATAAGATTTATTTTTTAATTAGCTAATTAGGGAATTAAATGATCGCTTCAATCTCCTAAAATAATTCTTCTTCTTATGTAGGTAATTTATTACTCTTTTTAATGCTATAAAAGTGGCAATATATTTGATTAATTATCTCAAATATCTTCCAAATCTTCTGCAACTGCAAATATTATAACACTGAAATCAACAATATCTTTCAAATCTCCTTTAGTATGAAAATATTGTATCACCAAATCTAAAAATCTCCACCTTGATACTGTATTTCCCCGCAAGCCTACCAATTCAACCTACATCCTCTTATTCCAAGCAGATCTTTGATAAGATAACATTGATACTT
This sequence comes from Allium cepa, assembly GCA_030765085.1. Taxonomy (NCBI): domain Eukaryota; kingdom Viridiplantae; phylum Streptophyta; class Magnoliopsida; order Asparagales; family Amaryllidaceae; genus Allium; species Allium cepa. Next base: position 459,788,742 of record CM060943.1, read on the forward strand.
CCCTAATGAGCTTTGGCATGACCATTACCCATTGCGCTTTGTAAACGAACTCCGGTAAGGCCACCGCCTGCCAAAAAAGTGTTGAAAGTGTGAGAAATACGGATTACGGATCTTAAGGCTAAGATTAACACAAGAGGGGGGGTGAATAGTGTTAATAAAGAATTACTAAATCTTTTTCGATTTATTTTAATGTAGACACAAAAGTATGCAATATACAGACACGGATATGATTACAGAAACAATCACAGATACAGAAATAAAATAAAAGCAGTAAAGGAAAGAACACACCGGATTTTATATTGGTTCAGAGTTACCCTACATCCAGTCCCGCAACACAAGCACAGATTTCTTTCAAAAGCAATTGTACAATTACACCCTTGGTTTCAAGGCTACGAGGTACACTCTCCAGAATTTCGATCCTCTGGGTAGAGATACTTGATTTTCGGGCCCAAGTTTACCCAATTGATTTACCAAGGCTACAATCACACCTTTTCCCTTTTGATTGATTTCCAAGGCTACAATCACACCTTTTCTCGCTTAATAGATTACAAAGAAGTCTATAACTCTGAATAGCACTGAGAATCTTGTAGAGATAGTGATAGAGAATCAAACTAGAAGTAATCGAGTATGATTCAATGTTGATTTCGGCAGAGTAATGATAAGAATATGTATTAAGAAAGGAGGAAGAAGAAGAGGAGTGAAAATCATAAAAAAAATGATTAAAAATTCGTTGAAACTGACCCTTATTTATAGAAGAACAACAGCCATGACCATTCACGAAGAGTTATGGCGAATAGACACTTCTTTTGAAATTTGAATTTTTGAACCAAATTGTCACCATGTCGACATGGTACCCATAGGCTTGTCGACATCCCAAGGCATTTTATGATGTTTTGAATTTCTTTGAAAATAACCTTTATCTTACATAAAAGTTAATTTAAACTTTATAAATATACTTGACTATAATTGAAATTCATAAGTAAATATAAAGAATAATATATATAGAATTTAACCATAATTTTATATTTAAATCTAAGTATAAATATTTAAAAATATATTATTATAAAAGATAGTCTAAAATCAGGAGTAATTTGACTTTGAAAATAAAGATATTTTTGAGGCTAAAATTATTTAAAATCAGGATCGAGGGTTTTAAATCTTTTAAAAGGAAAGTTTTGAAAACATTTTGAAAACAGGATATGATTTTGAAAAATCATTTTGAATAAAAGTTAACGGATACAAAATAATGTTCCACTAGATTTTTCGTAGGTTCCATCCTACTTAGGGTTCCATCCCTTTAACAGGCTCGAAGTGGATTCCATTCCACGAATAAATTGGATTTTAAGATGCCAGTTCTTTTCTACGAGTTTTAACAAAAATTCCTAATAATAAAAATACTTATCCTTGAAATCTTGAACTCTTGATAGTCTCGATACTCATGAGTCTTCCATCTTGATATTTTATCTTGATATCTTGAATCTCTATACTGTACAGTCTTCATTCTTAGTACCTGCATGGTTAAATCCTGCATATACATATATATCCAAACTTATAATATTAGTATTTATATTTTATAATCTATTCTAAGGTTGTTGTCATCAAAACCATCATCTCACGGACTAACAATCTCCGCCTTTTTGATGATGACAACCTTTGTTTGTGAAATATTATTTCTATCCTAATAACTCCCCCTAAAACTAACAACTCCCCTTAATCTATACCTAATTACCCTATTTTATATTTCTCCTCCTTTGTCATCCACAAAAACTTACTCTAAACTAGAGAACTCCAAACTCTATAACTCCCCCTAAAACTATTACTCCACGACATGTGATTATAATGATAGTGTTATCATAAATAATCAACACTTAAATCTAATACTAAAACATAGTCCTAAACTATTAGCTATCCTAACTAAAAATTCACAATAATACTTATAATAAAAACACATATAAGAACACGAGTTATTTATTACGTATATGATTGTATTTACATTTGCGTTTGAAAACATAAAAACACATACAACAACGGAAGGAAAGAGAAGAAACTAATGTGTGTTTCTGAACATAAGAGATCTATGAATCGAACAGTTTGGATAGTGGAAACGGAAATTTCCACGTTGTTCGACAAGATTCTCATTTTTGTCGAAACATACTTCTCCAACACACACTACTTGGTCATCATCCTCCTCGTGTGCTTCTTCCACGGGTTCTTCTTCTTCTTCGTCGCTGGCCTCTTGTTCTTGATTGAGTGAAGAGTCTTCATCGATCAAGATAGGGTTGGCCTGGTTGTCCATTAGGAATTTTTGCAAATTCCTAAGAATCTTGCCTTGCCTTTCCTATTCCTTTGTCATACGAAGTTGAGTTACTTGAATTTCAGTCAACATCTGAAGAACATCCTTCATAGATTCCTCCATTTCAGTCACACGAGCAAGAGTAGTGCATTGGAATGGACCAGAAGTAGGAGAGGGAAATGAAAAAGTTGATTTTATGTTTGATTTTGAGGATGAAGCCATGATTTTATTTATTTTAGAAGAGAGAATGAAGAGAAAACAGAGAGAATGAATGAAAAGTCGAAATTGAGAAGAATATATAGCTAAATTTTTGAATTTTGGTGGGAAAATTTTTAAAAAATCAAAAACGTTATATGTCGACATGTATACCTGGGGGATGTCGACATGGTCTTTACAAAATTTAACTCTTTGATTTATTTTGATACCAATTGTTAATTATACTTGTTATTTATATTTTATATTTCAGTTATAGAACAAATACCTAATTCTCTTCTTAATTTAGTAAATGTTGATTCATTTAAAGGTTTTGTTAAGATATCAGCAATTTGATTTTCAGAATTGATATAATCGAGAGCAACAACTTCCTTGCTTATATTATCTCTGAGAAAATGATGTCTGATATCAATATGTTTAGTTCGAGCACGTTGAATAGTATTTTGGATAAATTTATCGCACTCGTATTGTCACAATAAATTGGAGATTTTGAGAAATTTAAACCAAAATCTTTTAAGGTTTGTTGCATATATATCACTTGAGAACAAGCCAAAGCAGCAGAAATATACTCTGCTTCAGTTGTTGATAAATAAACTGTGTTTTGCTTTTTATCAAGCCAAGAAATCAGAGAATGTCCCAAAAAGTTTGTACTTTTTCGGTCTGATTTACAGCCAGCATAGTCAGCATCACAGTAAGATATTAAGTCAAAAGAATCATTTTTAGGGTAGAATAAACCATAATCAAACGTGTGTTTAACATATCTTATGATTCGCTTCACGGCTTTTAAGTGAGTCTCTTTAGGTTGGGATTGATATCTGGCACAGAGACAGACACTATGCATGATATCAGGTCTACTGGCAGTAATATAGAGTAATGATTCAATCATTCCTCTGTATAGTTTTTGATCTACATCTTTCGAGAGATCTTCTTTACTAAGGTACTCATTGGTTGCCATGGGAGTGGGTTTTCCACTTGCAGTGGTCAAACCAAATTTACTAGTTAGGTCTTTAGCATATTTTTCTTGACTAATAAAGATACCATTAACTAATTGTTTTATTTGTAATCCTAAAAAGAAATTTAATTCACCCATATGACTCATCTCAAATTCTTTTTTCATTATTTCAGAAAATTCTTTATTCATTTCAAAATTAGTTGGGCCAAAAATGATATCATCTACGTAAACTTGTACTAGTTGAATATCTTTTTTATTTATTTTAATAAAAAGAGTATTGTCTACTTTACCAATTTCAAAATTAGATTGTAATAAATAAGATCTTAGTCTATCATACCAGGCTCTAGGAGCTTGTTTTAGACCATATAGTGCTTTTTTAACTTTGTAAACATGATTTGGTAAATTATCATTTTCAAAAAGTGGTGGTTTTTCAACATATACTTCTTCTTTTACAAATCCATTTAAAAGGGCACTTTTAACATCCATTTGAAATAATTTGAAATTATTATGATTTGCGAAAGTAAGTAGAATCCTAATGGTTTCAAATCTTGCTACGGGAGCAAAGGTTTCATCAAAATATATTCCTTCTTCTTGACAATAATCTTGAGCGACTAATCGAGCTTTATTTCTAACTACCTCTCCTTGGTCATTCATTTTATTTTTGTAAACCCATTTAGTTCCAATTATAGTTTTATTTTCTGGTCTAGGAACAAGTTCCCAAACGTCATTTCTAGTAAATGGATTTAATTCTTCTTGCATAGCCAAAATCCATGAATCATCAATTGATGTTTCTGTTGGATTTTTGGGTTCAGTAGTTGATATAAAAGCTACATTACTCATTTGACTTAGTTGATTTCTAGTTTTAACAACAGATTGCATATCTTCCTGTATATTTTCTATAGGGTGATCTTTTAAAAGTTTTGTCCTTTTATTAGGATGATCAATTTCATTATTAGTTTCAATAGGTTCTTGATTTTGAGTGATTAAATCCTCTTCATCATTTGTATCTTCAAAAATTTTGAAATTTTCATCAAATGAAACATGCATTGTTTCTTCAATGGTATTAGTTTTTAAATTAAACACTCTGTATGCTTTACTTCTATTAGAATATTCGATAAAGATACCATTGTCGGATTTAGGATCAAATTTATCTAAATTATCTTTCTTATTTAAAATAAAGCATTTACTTCCAAAAATTCTGAAATAAGATACCTTAGGTTTCTTTGGGTAAAGAAGTTCATAAGATGTCTTATCAGTTAGAGGTCTAATTAAAGTTCTATTCAAAATATAGCAGGCGGTAGCAACTGCTTTTGCCCAAAAATTCTTTGGTAAATTACTACCTGTAAGCATAATTCTCGCACACTCTTGAATCGTCCTATTTTTACGTTCTACTACTCCTTTTTGTTGTGGAGTTCTCGGAAATGAAAAATTATGAGTTATTCCATTTTTATTGCAGAATTCCTCAAACTTTTCATTTTCAAATTCACCACCGTAATCACTTTCGAATAGTTATAATTTTTAGAGAAATTGATTTTGAATTCTTTTTTAAAATGTTTTAAAATATTCAAAAGTATCACTTTTATGTTTCAAAAATATTGTCCATGTAAATCTAGAATAATCATCTACAATTACAAAGACATATTTACTATGATTTATTGATAGAATTTGAGATGGACCAAATAAATCAAGATGAAGTAATTCAAGAGGTTTTGAAGTTGAAATCATATCTTTTAACATAAAAGAATTTTTTCTAAATTTTCCTAATTGACAAGCATCACATAAACTATCTACTTTAAAATTCATTTTAGGGAGACCACTTACTAGATCATGTTTTGACAGTCTAGATAGGAATTTGAAATTAAAATGCCCAAATCTCTTGTGCCAAATCCAACGGTCACTTGTATTTGCCAACAGACACAGGTTGTCATTTGAAACTTTCATACTAAGAATATATATATATTCTTTTTCCTGACTCCCTCAAATATAATGGTTGAATTATTATCTTCAATGTGACATTTATCTTTTTCAAATTTAATTTTATAACCTTTATCACATAGTTGACTTATACTTAGCAGATTATGTTTCAGATTCTTAACTAGCAAACATTAGTAATAGTAGGAGTTTCAGAATTACCGACTTTGCCGATGCCAATCACATATCCTTTTGAATTGTCTCCAAAGTTAACCAATCCTCCGTCTTTGTATATTATATATCCATTTGTTCTTTCTGATCTGCACAATTTGTCCGTTGTGGATTGATTCCTCAATACCCATAAAGCATGATTCCTACACATCAAACAATTTTGGTAGATAACTTGAATTTGAATATTGATTATATGCAGACTCATGAAACAATGATGATTTGAATACTTCTAAATTAGTATTGACGAATATAGCCATTTTAAAAACTTTTCAAAAATCAGATTATGAAACTTTGAAAACCTTGCTCTGATACCAATTGTGAGAAATGCGGATTACGGATCTTAAGGCTAAGATTAACACTAGAGGGGGGTGAATAGTGTTAATAAAGAATTACTAAATCTTTTTCGATTTATGTTAATGTAGACACAAAGTATGTAATATACAGACACATATATGATTATAGAAACAATCACAGATACAGAAATATAATAAAAACAGTAAAGGAAAGAACACACCGGATTTTATACTGCTTCGGAGTTACCCTACATCCAGTCCCGCAACACAAATACGGATTTCCTTTCAAAAGCAATTGTATAATTACACCATCGGTTTCAAGGCTACGAGGTACACCCTCCAGAATTTCGATCCTTTGGGTAGAGGTACTTGATTTCCGGGCCACAAGTTTACCCAATTGATTTACCAAGGCTACAATCACACCTTTTCCCTTTTGATTGATTTCCAAGGCTACAATCACACCTTTTCTTGCTTAATAGATTACAAAGAAGTCTATAACTCTGAATAACACTGAGAATCTTGTAGAGATAGTGATAGAGAATCAAACTAGAAGTAATCGAGTATGATTCAATGTTGATTTCGGCAGAGTAATGATAAGAATATGTATTAAGAAAAGAGGAAGAAGAAGAGGAGGGAAAACCAGAAAAAAAACGATTAAAAATTCGTTGAAACTGACCCCTATTTATAGAAGAACAACAGCCATGACTATTCATGAAGAATTATGGCGAATAGACACTTCTTTTGAAATTTGAATTTTTGAACCAAACTGTCACCATGTCGACATGGTACCCATAGGCATGTCGACATCCCAAAGCATTTTATGATGTTTTGAATTTCTCTGAAAATAACCTTTATCTTATATAAAAACTAATTTAAACTTTATAAATATACTTGACTATAGTTGAAATTCATAAGTAAATATAAAGAATAATATATATAGAATTTAACCATAATTTTATATTTAAATCTAAGTATAAATATTTAAAAATATATTATTATAAAAGATAGTTTAAAATCAGGAGTAATTTGACTTTGAAAATAAAGATGTTTTTGAGGCTAAAATTATTTAAAATCAGGATCGAGGGTTTTGAATCTTTTAAAAGGAAAGTTTTGAAAACATTTTGAAAACATGATTGATTTTGAAAAATCATTTTGAATAAAAGTTAGCGGATACAAAATAATGTTCCACTAGATTTTTCGTAGGTTCCATCCTACTTAGGGTTCCATTCCTTTAACGGGCTCGAAGTGGATTGCGTTCCACGAATAAATTGGTTTTTAAGATGCCAGTGCTTTTGTATGAGTTTTAACAAAAATTCCTAATAATAAAAAATACTTATCCTTGAAATCTTGAACTCTTAATAGTCTCGATACTCACGAGTCTTCTATCTTGATATTTTATCTTGATATCTTGAATCTCTATACTGTACAGTCTTCATTCTTTGTACCTGCATGGTTAAATCCTGCATATACATACATACATACATACATACATACATACATATATATATATATATATCTAAACTTATAATATTAGTATTTATATTTTATAATCTATTCTAAGGTTGTTGTCATCAAAACCATCATCTCACGGACTAACAGAAAGTACCATTTCTGTGTAGTACCTATCAATCTCCAAAGCAAACATCTCCATCTACCAACTCACTCTCCCCTTATACCACCAAGTGGCACTTAACACTTCAGCAAGTGATTCAAGTTCGAGCAATGCTCGAACTTTGGAATAGGCAAGGACTTAGTGAACATGTCTTCTGCGTTCTCCTCGATGTGATTCTTCCGAAGATGTACCTGCTTTTCTTCATTCACAAAGACAAGGAAAGACTCTCTTACATCTATGTGCTTTACCCTTGAACTAAATGCCAGATTCTCAGCCAGATGTATTGTGCTTTGACTGTCGTAATTTACTACTGTATTCCCATGAACAAAGCCTAAATCATACAACAACCACTTCAAGTAAAGTGCTTTCTTAGCAGCTTCTGCATCAGCTATCAATTCTGATTCTGTAGTGGACAAGGAAACTATAGTCGACAACTTCGCTCTCCAACTAATAGTTGTCTTGCCAAGTGTAAAGACATAACCTGAGGTTGGCTTTCTTCAACCTATATCTTTGGCATAATCAGAATCACAAAATCCGACCAAGCTGAAACCTTTCTTCTTGCTATCAAAAACAAGCTTGTAATCTATTATTCCTCTAAGATACTTCAAAATGTACTTCATTGCTTCCTAATGAAATTTCCTTAGATTATCCATATAGCGAATAACCAAACCAATTACCTGTGTAATATCTGATCTTGTGTAGGCCATAATATATATCAAGCTTCCAACCACACTAGTTTAAGGTACCTTCACCATATAAGCTTTTGTCTTCTTTTGAGATCGAAGAGCTCTCCTTTGAAAGTTGTACGTGTAAAGGCTTGGGAGTACTGATTGACTTACCATCTCCATGCTGAACCGAGCAAGCACTTTTTGGATATATTCTTTCTATGTCAATCTCAACACCGTTAGCTTTCTCTCCTTTTGGATTTCCATCCTTAAAATCTTCTTTGCTTCACCAAGGTATTTCTTCTCAAATTCCGCTTTAAGCTTTAATTTTTACCTGCAATTTTAGCTTTGTCCTTGGAAGCGATTAGCACATCGTCAGCATATAAGAGTAAATATATCCAGTTACCATCATCCATATGCTTAAAATAAACGCAAGCATCTTTAATGCTTCTGTCAAAACCAAGAGTAAGCATAAAAGAGTCAAACCTCTTATATCATTGCCTAGACGACTACTTCAAACCATATATAGACCTCTTCAGCTTGCGAACTCATTCCTTCTTTCCATCCTCTACAAATCCTTCTGGCTGCTTCATATAGATGGTCTCTTTTAAGTTTCCATGCAAAAAGACTGTCTTTACATCTGATTGTTCCAACTCCATGTCACGAGTTTCAACTATAGCTAGCAATATCCAAAAATAAGTATGTGTTACAACTGAAGCAAACACCTCATTATACTTCATCCCTTCCTTTGTGAAAAACTTTTTGCAACAAGTTTGATTCTTCTTCAATAAATCCATCTCCTCCTCCACGCATGCATCCATTTCGAGCTAGCGTTCAAACTCATAGCTTCTTCAAGGTCGAAAGACCCATCCTGTACATATAGTCAAACTAATCATTAAGGCTAAGATTTGCATAGTTCCAGTCTTCATACCTATTTGGTGGCCTTCTAACTCTAGAACCAGCTCGAATAGGTGTAACTTCTCCTAAGCTTCTATCAACTCCACCTTGAGCTGAATCAACTCTAGTTTCGTAATCATAACCATTATTGCTAGAGGAATTCTATAGACTTTCATGTGATGTGTCAACGACTGCAATTACTTTGTCTTCTTTTGCAGACCTGACACTATTATTAGCCTGATATGTGGGAATAGTTTCCACCTCCTTGTCTTTTTAAACTTTTGAATCTATTTAACTAGGTGGATTCCCCTTCGGCTTGAACAGAACGGACTCATCAAATGTGACATGTCTAGAGTGCACTACCTTCCTATCAATATGGTTCCAAATGTGATACCATTTGATGCCTTCTGTATTGCTCAAAAACATGCCTTTATAGGCTCTAACCTCTAACTTGTCATTTTCTATATGGTGAACATACATAGGGCTACCAAATATACGAAAATAATTGATATGTATAGATATATCTTTCCTCCGGAATCTTCCCATCAATGGCTGAGAATGTAATTCGATCGATAATATACACTGCAAACGATAATGCTTCAGCCCAAAAGCCTTTAGATAAACCCACCGTCGGTCTTAAACAATAAGCTTTCTCCAATAGAGTCATATTCATCCTTTCAGCAACTCTGTTTGATTGTGGATCTCTGAGTGTAGTGAAGTGTCTTCGAATTCCATATCGCTTATAGAAATTTATGAACTCCTTAAAAACAAACTCACCGCCATTGTCGGATCTCAACATCTTTAACTTCCTTTCGACTTCATTCTTTACTAGTGCTTTTCAAATTTTGAACTTTTCAAAAGACTTCGACTTAGCTTTCATCACGAACACCCAAACCTTCCAAGAGTAGTCATCGATAAAGGAGATAAAATACTTAGCTCCTCTAATAGAAGTTGTAGCTACTGGTCCCCAAACACCCGTATGGACATACTCTAGTACTCTTTTGGACTCATGTCTACCGACACCGAAAGAAACCTTTGTCTATTTCCCTACTACACACTCTTAGCAGAATTCTAAATGGTTGAAGCTTTCATCCTTGATCATCTTCCTTCTATGAAGCAATTCCAAGTTCTTCTGTGAAACATGACCCAATCTGAGATGCCAAAGTCTGGTGGCATCAAAAGCTCGTGAACTATTAACTTCAACACACGATTCTCCAAGATCTGCAGATCATTTTAGTAGATAAAGATTCTGAATCGTTACTCCTTTCATCGATACAAGAGCACCACATGTAACCTTCAAGCTATCTGACTCTATCGTAATCCTGCAACCCAAAGATGCTTGCTGACCCAAAGACAAAAGATATTTCCTTAAACCTAGAATGTAGCAGACCCTAATGATAGTGCACACCACACCATCATGCATGCAAATACGCTCTAATCCTTCTCCTAATGACTTGCAAGTAGCATCTTTTCCCATCAGTATAGCACTTCCCTCCTTATCTTCATAAGCATAGAAAATACTCTTTCCTAGGCGTCATGTGGAATGATGCCCCTTAATCCAGCATCTAGTGGTCTGATACATCGAAAAGATCCAGTCAGCACATCATCGGAAACAACATTCTCCACCGCAATAGATAAAGAACCATCCACTTCATTTCTCTTCCTCAAATCTGGATAATCTTTCTTCTAGTGGTCATGCTTTTTACAATGATGACACCTATTGTTTCTAAACTTGCTTCTTCAACCACTTCCAAGCTTTATTGACTTAGAATCTCCTTCAAAATTATTCTGCTTCCTCTTCTTTCTTCCTCTCTCTACGAACAGTCCTTGTGTGACGACCCTTAAATTTTAATAAATAAATTGGTTAATTTAATTGGATCTTTGTAATTAAATTGAGAAAGAAAAAAAATTTATAATTTATAATGAAGCAAACGTTAAAAAGGAAATGTAGCAATGGTAAATTAAATAGGACTTTGTGATTTAATATTTGGAGAAATATTTTTTTTAACTTACTGATGAAATAATAAGTAAATTAAAATGTAACAATGCCAATTAAGGTTAATAATTTATAAAACAACGGAAAGTGTGAGTGTAAATAGAATAGAAACGTAAATTTATTATAAGGTAGTAATTGGTGTAATAAAAAGCATGAGACCAAGTAAGTAAATTTATTGGGAATATTAAATGTAACTGGATGTAGATTTATGTAATAACGTTAATGCAAATTATGTAAATAAATGTAAGTATTGTATGAATATACGAATTAATGTATGATTTAGGGTAGTAGAATGAATTCATATGATGTAAGCAGTTATAATAAATAATGAAATAATAACTAGGATGGAATATAACAACGAAGTTAATTAAAGCTGAATTGTGTAAATTGAATGAATTGTAATAAATGAAATAATGGAAAATGGTATAACTGGGTTATAGGATGATGTAAGGTAATAAGTAATTAATTCAATGCAATCCAAATTGATTAAAACGTCTGTTTAGGTTACAATTGGTTGTAAATAGGAATATTTGGAAATAAATTGAATATAAGAAAACAAAGGCAATTAGTGAATTAATTAATGAATTCATAAAAATAAACAGTAATGAGATAAAATCAATGTCCTGTAGGTGATTATAATATTTGGAATTGAGAACTTATAAAGTATGAAACCAAGTAAATAATTAATGGAAAATGTAAATAATAATTAATGTACATATTTGGCAAATACAATAAAATTGGAATTAAATGTTAAGCAATTGAAATAAAGATGAAAATAGAAATGGAATAAAATTAGCGTTATATATGGAATTTTAATCTAGATTGATAAGTAAAGAACGTATAAGAGCAATTAAAAAGCAAGTAGGTGGAAATTAATATAGGTTGCTTGTTTATTTAATGTGTTAAATAAACTTTGGTAATCAATTGTAATAAAATCTAAATTTAACGTTTTGATAATATAAATGAAAGTAATAATCGAAAGTAATGTTAATTTTGTTTATAAAATGACAGTTGGTTGAATAAAAGGGATGCAAAATAAAGTTGTCAAAATATTGGAATCTAATGTATGGTAATAGGATTGATTGTAATTAAATGAAATTAACTATTTAAATATTACGTTAATTGAAATTTAGATGGATTATGAGAAAATATTAAGGTAATAGTTTGTAAATCCAATGTTAATTTTATCTGTTTGATAATAATGAATTGAATAATAGAATGAAAGTGAATTTAATAGATTTTTTGGAAATTTAATTTATAAATTTGAATATAATGAAATTGAAAATTTAACACTACAATTGATAGATTAATCAACGATAAATTGACATTTAAATTTGCTCAAATCATTGTAAATGATTAAGAAGTTAAAAATGTTGAAATTTGTCAATTATCGAAATAAAATTGAAAATTTGATTTAATTAATTATTAATTTATTTATTTAATGGAAAAATAGTCATTTTGGCCACTGACTCAGATTTCGACGAAATCAGTTTCATCGAATCCGTAACGGTGAATTATTTTAGGGTTTCAAGTTTCGTAGTGATCGGACTTATCGTTTAATCGTACGGACTCGAAACGCCTTGAAATTTATGAGATTAAAATCAATTAAAATCAATTTGAAAAATATTGATTTGAGCATAACTTCTTCATACGATGGAATTTGGACTTGAAACTTGTTCCATCGCATTTAAAATATTTAAAAACATCTATTTTGATATATGGATTGACCCAATTTCATTCCGGAGTCGAAACGGGCTTTTTGGGCCACTTTGACGTTAGCGCGTAAATCTATCTTATCCATCCATTCAAATGTCAACCCTGCCTATATATATATCCTGCTATAAATGCTAGCAGCCTCTGTTCCTCATTTCTATACATTCTATTCACCTTCTCACTTCAATGGCAGACAAACCCTAATTCTGGTTGCAATCCCAAATCAAATCCAAAGCTGAAATTGCAACCTCCACAATATATGCCAAATTTTATATCAATTCAAAGCTCTCGAAGAGCGTAACTCAGATCTGCAACTCGTTTCTCGATTCGACGCATTGTTTTTCCAGAAATCAAAGAACAATTTTCGGTCGTTCATCGCGCGTCGATGAACATCGACGGAACGACGAACCATTTCTGGGTTTTGAAGAGGGGACGGAGGGGAGTTCATCGGCAGTGTTCGCTTATCGATCTGACAGTTGAATCTACGGCAAAATGCAACTAGGGTTTTAATTATAAATGGCAGCTGCTGGTTCATGATTTGGGACGAGAGTTGCAGGGGGGTTCGGCGATCTCAGGAAATGGTGGTGAGGTGGCGAGCCACCTGGAGGGTGACGCGGCAGTGAACGACCGTGCGTTGTGGTCGTTGATGGGTTGCGTGTTTATGTTTAGGGTAGGGCTGGAGATAATCTCATGCGTGCGTTGTCGGGCGAAATGACGTGTGTGTTAACAGTGCCTGGGAGGAGAGTTTCATGATGACGTGGCTAAGATGTAAAGTGTTCTTTTTATTTTTATTGAAATTCAAACGCATTTATCGCTATATCTTTCACATACTAACAGCAATTCACGCGCGGTTTTTTTATTAAGATCGTATTGAAATTTCGAACATTTTGGCCCTGGTTTGGACGAATTCTGAGACTGTCAAATTTTTGGGTTTAAATTGAATTTAAATTCAAAAGGTGAGTGTTTTAACCCACTCACAACTTCTAAAATTTCTTATGTTTGTTAAATTAAATTCTGTTGTGATTGTGCATTTATTTATGACTTTTCATATATTTTTAATCATCATCTCAGTTATTGCATTTATTTAAATTAAATCGTTATTTAATTTATTTTTGAATATAACTGCCAGTTAAATACCTGTTATATATATTATCAGTTATCTATTGGTATTGATTGATTGTTTTGGACGATGATTGTGATGGATGTGTGATCTGTTGATGGATAAATGGATGTGTATTAAATATTATTTTAAACGGCAAATTATTATGCATTTTATTTCATTCGGGGTTGCGGTTTGAAATGATATATAACCGTAATTTTATTTTAAATTACGGATTGAAATGATAAATATCCGTATCACTTGACCATAGGATAGAAAATTATATACAGACACCGCAGTCTATATATAAAGATATTTTGAAGTGATTTTCTATGGTTTGAAAAGAAATACATGGTTTAATAAATATTAATTTTTGATATTATATAAATATTAATTTTATATATATATATATACATAGTTAAATTCTTGAATTTAAGCTATGTATGAGTTTGTTTAATAAAAATAAGTTTAATAATGGAATTTGCTTGTTTATATCATATGTTTAAGTACCTATTTAAGATATGGTATATATATAGAGTTTTGATGACCTAAATAAAAAAATTAAGTTGGAAAATAAATATGAAATTTGTTTGAATTAAATTATCTAAGAATTATACTCAAAAAAGTTGATTTGAAATTTAAAATAAATTGAGATTTTAAAGGGTATGATTCTTATAACTTGATTTGGTTTAGAGGGATTTAAATGAATATAAAGATTTGTATGAATATATCAAGTTAATAAAATTTAAAGAATATCCGGTTGTTTGAAGTTAAAGGTTTTACTTAAATGATATTGGGTTTATTAAGTAAACATTTCAAATCTAAATAATAGTAATGGAATTTGATATATATGAAATTATCAAAGAATTCGTTTTGAAATTGTAAAATATTTAAAGCTTTGAAATATATGGAAATTGAAATGGTTTATTTGGGAATTTGAACCTATATTTGGAATTTATTTGTGAAATTCAAAAGGCTATTTTGTTATATAAAGTAGTTTAATATTTAAACCATTTAAGTATTAGAAATTTTGTTTCAAAGCTATGGGGTTTAAGATATATAAATATTTGAAAATATTATGATTTTGGAAAAAGGGATATATTAAAAGTAAAATAAAAATGATATCATATTGATTTGGGGTTTTAAAAATAGAAATGATATCGTATTTATATGGTTTTGAAAGGGATATTATATTCTGGTTTTAAAGTATAAATTGTTTTGAAATAACTGCGGTGTTATAATAACGTTTGGTTGTTGAAGAGACCGGGATCGGAAGTTGTCATACTCTCTGCCAACTCCGAAAAACACTTTAACAACCGTGTACGTGGTGAAGATTCCAGAATGAAGTAGGATGGCGGCGGTGTTTCCTTTGAGGTAAATACATGGACCCGACTTCCGTGAGTTGGCATAAGGTGGCTAAAACAGGAGCGATTGACGGGTTAAGAAGGTAGCACCTTTTATCGGACACATCCTTTCGATATTATACTCTGAATTTTGGATTTATTCAGTGGCCACTTTTGATTTCTTTGATTTGGGGGTGTGGCTCGAGGTGGGCGGTAGCTGCGGCTATGCGTTACCACCGACCCGGAAGCGTAATTGGTATATCTACCCTGCTATTGCCTAGTTGTGCCGTGTCACCTACCCTAGCGTGCCTTATACGATTTTGTTTTGTACCATACCTATGGAGTGCCCTCTGACGACGCCCAGTACGGGGGAGATTACGGTACTGTATAGACTATGGGAATATAAAAGTGTGTTAAGGGCTATATGGGTAACCCTTTAACGCTATTTTCAGTATACTATACTTTACTTTAGACACTATTATATTAGCGTATATTACTACATAATAAATAGTTTAACGGATCCTTAGGAGATGTGAATCCCGAGCATCTCTTAAGTTACTGCACTCATGTTAGACACTGCATATGAGATATCAAATCCCGTAAGCATCTCTAACGCCGTTCCACCCATATTTTTACTGTTGATTTAACTTACATAAGATCTTTTAGTTCTGACTCGAGTGTTTTATCTTTTCAATTCGCTCGGGCCAGTCCGAGCGTTTCAGGATCTGAAGATTTTATTCTGAAGGACGAAGACGAAGATTGTAGTACTATTATCTACTATATTATTCCACTACACCATTTAATTCCGCTGCATTGTTAATATTCTCTGGTATGTGTAACTCTGATATGTGTTGTATAAGTAAAATCAAATATTTTGTAAAACAGCTTCATGAACTGTATATTTGATTATTATATTTTATCGTTCCGCTGTAAGATTCTGTTTTGTTCTATTTCTTTCTCTACTTTTTCTTATTTACCCCATAACAATCCGCCCTTTTGTATGATTTAAGTCAAACGTGTGTGGTTTATGTCGATTTAAACCATGCGAAAAGGCGGGACGTTACATCTGGTATCAGAGCTTTGGTTTAGTGAAAACCTTAGCTTTGTGGGGTCTGACTCTTTATTAATAGGGTAGTAATACCCTATGATGAGTCGTTGAGTATATATATATGAGAGAGCGTACTTAGTGGTATAAAAAGGTTTTGATATTGTGCTAATTTGTTTTGTTTTGTATTTATAAATTTTGGTTGGTGCATGGGACGCTATGACATCAATCGAGATTTCTAAACACTTAATATGATAGACCAACATAATATTTGTTTTTAATATAGGTGAATGAAATAATTTTGCCTATTATATTTTCCATATATATAAAATAAATTTTATAAATGATATATATATTTGGTCAAAATATATTGGTTGCTAGGTAATAAAATTTAAAAATAATAGGTAAAATGAGATAGAAAATAAAATCAATGAAATTAGAAAATTTTAGAACTTAAGTCCAGGATTTTGAATAATTGCTTTCAAAGGATTTTGAAATATAATAATATTATTTAGAAGTAATTTCTGATATAAATATTTCAATACAATTTGAAAGTATCGTTTTAAAGAAATTTTGAAAAGAAATAAGTTCTGTACTTCCCTCTCTGTCGCTGGAAAATAATTTCGGTGATGGCGGCCACATCATCGGCATTCATTTGCAAGTTTCAAAGTGGGAAGGCCACTGCAGTGGTTGTACTGCAGATTTATTTTGGTAAAAAAATATAATTTTTAAACTGTTTTAAGTATAATGGGACATATAAGTTGTAAGTATATATTTATCTATTATTTTAAATGATTTGAAATTTAACCCGGTATTTAGTTCCTAAGTTTTCATTAATTAATTAATAGTTTCAATTATTGTAGTGAATTGGAAATAAAAGATAAATGTTAAGTTATAAATAAAATTTAAAGAAAGCTGAAATTTGTAACTTATAAAACAAAGATGTAATTATTGAATATTAAATTAAATTAAAAGATGAGCTAAAACTTGTATAAGTTTCCTTTGCATTTTTTTACATATATATAACTTACCAAATATTAAAAGTTGAAATATTTAATAAGAAAATGTAATGGAAATTGTATAAGTAAGAGTATGTAATGAAGTGTTCAATAAATTGCTTTAATTTATAAGAATTGATGTTGTAATTGTTATAAACTTAAGTTATAAGGGAAATCTTACTATAATAAAATACGATAGAAGGTAAATGTTGTAAGTAAGTAATTATAGACTTAAGTAAATGATTGAAGTTATTTATAATAAGCAGAAAGATGAATACTGTAAATAAATGAAGTTAAGCAGTGAATAAACGAATGGAATATATTCATGATATGAGTAAGTGAAAATAAGATTTTGGTAGAAATAAATAAAAGTAAATGAAACTGTAAGAAATGAAATGTAAATTAAAAAAATAAATTAATATATGAATGAAATTAATAAGAGTGAACTTGATCTATTGGTTGATTTGTTGTTTGTTTTGGTTTATGGTTGTTTGGGTAAGGATGCTTAAATTTGTTTGGATGTATGAATAATCTTTTTAGCTTCATCAGAGACTGTTGAGTAAATGGTGCGCTTAGTAGTTATTTTTCATCCTGTACAATTTGAAGTTTTGAAACCGAACAACTATTTGTTTTGTGATATGAATGGATAATTGATGTGTGTTGATTTTATGTGATGGTTGTTTGCTTGATTGCAACTGGTGGTTGTTGTACTGATTTGTTGTTTATGGCTGAAACCACTTTAAATATTTCATTTTATATAATTGTTAACCTTTTTGGATTATATAAGTGAAATACAGGTTATGGAAGCAATTGCTGCCGCATTTGGTTTCATAATATAAACGTAAATTTGCCCGACAAATAGGTACATTCTCGGATTTCGGTTTTATAGCGCTATTATATTATTTTCTCGTGTTGGGGTATATTATTTTGGAAAAATATGTTATATATTGTTACATTTGATATTATATTTTCTCCCGAGCCTCTCCGTACAAAGGAGACTCTGCCGAAATTTTTCGAAAATTTTGGACTTAGAAATTATTTTGAAGATGTTTTCCAATTTTTTTTAATTTGAGTACAAAAAGATATAATGGTTATAAATTGGCATATTTTATTTAAATTAATTTATTTTGTAAAAGTTATTTGTTATAATTTTTTTTTTTTAGGATATATTGATTTCCTAATTTTTCTTTTCCCTTCTTTTCCTTTTCGGGGACGAAAAGTTTTGAGTGGGGGAGAGTGTAACGACCTGTAAATTTTAATAAATAAATTGGTTAATTTAATTCGATCTTTGTATTTAAACTGAGAAAGAATTTTTTTTATAATTTATAATGAAGCAAACGTTAAAAAGGAAATGTAGCAATGGTAAATTAAATAGGACTTTGTGATTTAATATTTGAATAAATAAATTTTTGTAACTTATTAATGAAATAATAAGTAAATTAAAACGTAACAATGCCAATTAAGGTTAATAATTTATAAAATAATGGAAAGTGTGAGTGTAAATAGAATAGAAACGTAAACTTATTATAAGGTAGTAATTGGTGTAATAAAAAGCATGAGACCAAGTAAGTAAATTTATTGAGAATATTAAATGTAACTGGATGTAGATTTATGTCATAACGTTAATGCAAATTATGTAAATAAATGTAAGTATTGTATGAATATATGAATTAATGTATGATTTAGGGTAATAGAATGAATTCATATGATGTAAGCAATTATAATAAATAATGAAATAATAACTGGGATGGAAAATAGCAACGAAGTTAATTAAAGCTGAATCGTGTAAATTGAATGGAACTGCAATAAATAAAATAATGGAAAATGGTATAACTGGGTTATAGGATGATGTAAGGCAATAAGTAATTAATTCAATGCAATCCAAATTGATTAAAACGTCTGTTTAGGTTATAATTGGTTATAAATAGGAATATTTGGAAATAAATTGAATATAAAAAAACAAAGGCAATTAGTGAATTAATTAATGAATTCATAAAAATAAATAGTAATGAAATAAAATCAATGTCCTGTAGGTGATTATAATATTGTTTGGAATTGAGAACTTATAAAGTATGAAACCAAGTAAACAATTAATGGAGAATATAAATAATAATTAATGTACATATTTGGCAAATACAATAAAATTGGAATTAAAGTTATGCAATTGAAATAAAGATGAAAATAGAAATGGAATAAAATTAGCGTTATATATGGAATTTTAATCTGGATTGATAGGTAACGAACGTATAAGAGCAATTAAAAAGCAAGAAGGTGGAAATTAATATATGTTGCTTGTTTATTTAATGTGTTAAATAAAATTTGGTAATCAATTGTAATAAAACCTAAATTTAACGTTTTGTTAATATGAATGAAAGTAATAATCGGAAATAATGTTAATTTTGTTTATAAAATGACAGTTGGTTGAATAAAAGGAATGCAAAATAAAGTTGTCCAAATATTGGAATCTAATGTATGATAGTAGGATTGATTGCAATTAAATGAAATTAACTATTTAAATATTACGTTAATTGAAATTTAGATGAATTTTGAGAAAATATTAAGGTAATAGTTTGTAAATCCAATGTTAATTTTATCCGTTTGATAATAATGAATTGAATAATAGAATGAAAGTGAATTTAATAGATTTTTTGGAAATTTAATTTATAAATTTGAATATAATGAAATTGGAAATTTAACACTGCAATTGATTGATTAATCAACGAATAAATTGACATTTATATTTATTCAAATCATTGTAAATGATTAAGAAGTTAAAAATGTTGAAATTTGTCAATTATCGAAATAAAATTGAAAATTTGATTTAATTAATTAATTATTAATTTATTTAATTAATGGAAAAATAGCCATCTTGGCCACTGACTCGGATTTCGACGAAACCAGTTTCATGGATCCGTAACGGTGAATTATTTTAGGGTTTCAAGTTTCGTAGCAATATGACTTGTCGTTTGATCGTACGGACTCGAAACGCCTTGAAATTTACGAAATTGAAATCAATTTGAAAAATATTGATTTGAGCATAACTTCTTCATACGATAGAATTTGGACTTGAAACTTGTTCCATCACGTTTAAATTATTTAAAAACATCAATTTTGATATATGGGTTTATCCAATTTCATTCCGAAGTCGAAACGGGCTTTTTGAGCCACTTTGGCTTAGCGCGTAAATCTGTCTTATCCATCCATTCAAATGTCAACCCTGCCTATATATATATCCTGCTATGAACCCTAGTAGCCTCTGTTCCTCATTTCTATACGTTCTATTCACCTTCTTACTTCAACGATAGACAAACCCTAATTACGATTGCAATCCCAAATCAAATCCAAAGTTGAAATTTCAAACTCCACAATATATGCCAAAATTTATATCAATTCGAAGCTCTCGAAGAGCGTAACTCAGATCTGTAACTCATTTCTCGATTCGACACATTGTTTTTCCAAAAATCAAAGAACAATTTTCGGCCGTTCATCGTGCGTCGATGAACATCGACAGATCGACGAACCATTTCTGGGTTTTGAAGAGGGGACGGAGGGGAGTTCATCAGCGGTGTTCGCTTGTCGATCTGACGGTTGGATCTACGGCAACATGCAACTAGGGTTTTAATTATAAATGGCGGCTGCTGGTTCATGGTTTGGGACGAGAGTTGCAGGGGGTTCGGCGATCTCAGGAAATAGCGGCGAGCTGGCGAGCCACCTGGAGGGCGGCGCGGTAGTGAATGGCCATGCGTCGTGGTCGTTGATGGGTTGCGTGTTCGTGTTTAGGGTAGGGCTGGAGATAATCTCGTGCGTGCGTTGCTGGGCGAAATGATGCGTGCGTTAACAGTGCCTGGGAGGAGAGTTTCATGATGATGACTTGGCTAAGATGTAAAGTGTTCTTTTTATTTTTATTTTTTTTAGTGAAATTCAAACGCATTTATCGTTATATCTTTCACATACGAACACCAATTCATGCGCGATTTTTTTTGGTAGGATCGTATTAAAATTCCAAACATTATGGCACTAGTTTGGACAAATTCTGAGACTATCAAATTTTTGGGTTTAAATTGAATTTAAATTCAATTTAAATTCAAAAGGTGAGTGTTTTAACCCGCTCACAGCTTCTAAAATTTCTTATGTTTGTTAAATTAAATTCTGTTGTGATTGTGCATTTATTTATGACTTTTCATATATTTTTAATCATCATCTCAGTTATTGCATTTATTTAAATTAAATCGTTATTTAATTTATTTTTGAATATAACTGCCAGTTAAATACCTGTTATATATATTATCAGTTATCTATTGGTATTGACTGATTGTTTTGGATGATGATTGTGATGGATGTGTGATCTGTTGATGGATTAATGAATGTGTATTAAATATTATTTTAAACTGCAAATTATTATGCATTTTATTTCATTCGGGATTGCGGTTTGAAATGATATATAACCGTAATTTTATTTTAAATTACGGATTGAAATGCTAAATCTGTATTACTTGACCATAGGATAGAAAATTATATACAGGCACCGCAGTCTATATATAAAGATATTTTGAAGTGATTTTCTATGGTTTGAAAAGAAATATATGGTTTAATAAATATTAATTTTTGATATTATATAAATATTAATTATATATATAGTTAAATTCTTGAATTTAAGTTATATATGAGTTATTTAATAAAAATAAGTTTAATAATGGAATTTGCTTGTTTATGTCATATGGTTAAGTACCTGTTTAAGATATGGTATATATATAGAGTTTTGATGACCTAAATAAAAAAATTAAGTTGGAAAATAAATATGAAATTTGTTTGAATTGAATTATTTACGAATTATACTCGAAAAATTTGATTTGAAATTTAGCATAAATTGAGATTTTAAAGGGTATGATTCTTTGATTTGGTTTATAGGTATTTAAATGAATATAAAGATTTATATGAATATATCAAGTTAATAAAATTTAAAGAATATCCAATTGTTTGAAGTTAAAAGTTTTACTTAAATGATATTGGGTTTATTAAGTAAACATTTCAAATCTAGATAATAGTAATGGAATTTGATATATATGAAATTATCAAAGAATTCGTTTTGAAATTGTAAAATATTTAAAGCTTTGAAATATATGGAAATTGAAATGGTTTATTTGGGAATTTAAACCTATATTTGGAATTTATTTATGAAATTGAAAACGCTATTTTGTTATATAAAGTAGTTTAATATTTAAACCATTTAAGTATTAGAAATTTTGTTTCAAAGCTATGGGGTTTAAGATATATATATTTGAAAATATTATGATTTTGGAAAAAGGGATATATTTAAAATAAAAAAAATGATATCATATTGATTTGGGGTTCTAAAAATAGAAATAATATCGTATTTATATGGTTTTGAAAGGGATATTATATTCTGGTTTTAAAGTATAAATTATTTTGAAATAACTGCGGTGTTATAATAACGTTTGGTTGTTGAAGAGATCGGGATCAAAAGTTGTCATACTCTCTGCCAACTTCGAAAACCACTTTAACAACCGTCTACGCGGTGGAGATTCCAGAATGAAGTAGGATGGCGGCTGCGTTTCTTTTGAGGTAAATACGTAGACCCGACTCCCGTGAGTTGGCATAAGGTGGCTAAAACAGGAGCGATTGACGGGTTAAGAAGGTAGCACCTTTTATCGGACACATCCCTTCGATATTATACTCTGACTTTTGGATTTATTCGGTGGCCACTTTTGATTTCTTTGATTTGGGGGTGTGACTCGAGGTGGGCGGTAGCTGCGGCTATGCGTTACCACCGACCCGGAAGCCTAATTGGTATATCTACCCTGGCATTGCCTAGTTGTGCCGTGTCACCTACTCTAGCGCGCCTTATTCAATTTCGTTTTGTACCATAACTATGGAGTGCCCTCTGACGACGCCCAGTATGTGGAAGATTATGGTACTGTATAGACTATGCGAATATAAAAGTGTGTTAAGGGCTATATGGGTAACCCCTTAACGCTATTTTCAGTATACTATACTTTACTTTAGACACTATTATATTAGCGTATATTACTACATAGTAAATAGTTTAACGGATCATTAGGAGATATGAATCCCGAGCATCTCTTAAGTTACTGCACTCATGTTAGACACTGGATAGGAGATGTCAAATCCCGTAAACATCTCTGACGCTGTTCCACCCATATTTTTACCATTGATTTAACTTACATAAGATCTTTTAGTTCTGGCTCGAGTGTTTTGTCTTTTCAATTCGCTCGGGTCAGTACGAGCGTTTCAGGATTTGAAGATTTTATTCTGGAGGACGAAGACGAAGATTGTAGTACTATTATCTACTATATTATTCCACTACACCATTTAATTCCGCTGCATTGTTAATATTCTCTGGTATGTGTAACTCTGATATGTGTTGTATAAGTAAGATCAAATATTTTGTAAAACAGCTTCATGAACTGTATATTTGATTATTATATTTTATCTTTCCGCTATAAGATTCTGTTTTGCTCTATTTCTTTCTCTGCTTCTTCTTATTTACCCCATAACAATCCTCCCTTTTGTATGATTTAAGTCTGACGTGTGTGGTTTATCGTCGATTGAAACCATGCGAAAAGGTGGGACGTTACACCTTGGCTACTGCCAGCTTCTCCACTTTTGCTCATAAGCTTCATTTGATCTCTCATCTGTTCACTCAAGTATCCCATCTTCGCATCATCTAATGCCAGTGTGCTTCTACATAGATCAAGCCGTTAGCGAATACCGTGTATAGCTCTAGAAGAGAGCATAATACCACCATTACCTTTTGACCCTCGTTCACATTTAAATCAACAACTTTCATCTTCATCACCAACTCGTTAAAGAAGTTAAGATGTGCTTTCAACCACTTACCTTTCGCATCTTGTAAGTAAAGATAGTCTTCAACAAAATCAACCTATTCGTGAGTGACTTCTTCATGTAGATGTCATCCAATTTCTTCCATAAGCCTCTAGAAGTAGTTTCATTGCTAATCTTTGGGATGATGTTCTCACACATGACCAATTGGTGGGTAGTAAATGCACATTCTTCCATCTCCTTCTGTTCATCTTATCGATCACCTTCTAGCCCTAGGCTTCAACAACAACTTTCAATGCTCTATACTAGACTATTAGGGTAGATTTCACACAAATGACTTTAAATCAATCCAAACAAACGTGGAAGCAATAAGACCATGTTGTAGTGCGATAAACAAACAGAAATAAGAAAATAAAACAACAATCATATAAGAAAATAAATAAAGAGTTCATACACGGATTTATAGTGGTTCTACCATCGCGAGATAATGTACATCCACTTTGAGGAGAGAAAATTTTATTATTTCTAAGAAAAGAGAATTTTACAAGATTGATGATGGAGGATAAGAAGAATAATAAGAAATACAACTTGATATGATGATTCGACTCATGCTAATCTCTGTCTTATATATAGATTATTACTTGAAGTTGAAGTAATTGATTTATGGTCTTAAATCAGTGCTTCATCAATTCTCCTATTCATACAAGAAATGTTTATCCATTTGATTTTTTAGTTTTCCCCACTTTAAATACGCCTGATAAGATTCCTTATTCAATCAACTAATTAGAGAATTAATTGATTCCTTCAATCTTCCATAATAATTCTTCTTCTCATTTAGATAATTTATTTGCTCTCTTTAATACTATAAAAATGATAATATATTTCGGTAATTATCTTAAATATCTTTCAAATTTTCTGCAACTGAAAATATTGTATCATGAATTCAACAGTATCTTCCAAATCTTTTTTAGTATAGAAATATTGTATCACAAATCTAACACCGTACACATCAAATCAATTGAGTGGATAAAGGACAAACGGTAAGATCCAATGACGGTTATCAAGTTCGACGAATGTAGTTAGGAATGCACATGATATCTTTTCTGCTGTAAAAGAAAAAGACTATAGTAGGAAAAAAAATCTAAAAGAATTAAACACTTATAAAATTATACTATGATCTCCATTAACTTCAGAGTTTGTACTAAGAAAGAAAACAAAAGAAAGTGATTGATTTTGACTGTAACGACCCAGAACTTTTGATAATTAAAATTTGAATATTTAATTAATTTTAAATATTAATAAGTGAAATTTATAAGTCAAATAAATTTTAATTCGAATAATTGGATTTAATTGAATAATTAAATCAATAATTTAATATGTTAAATTATGGAAATAATTGAAAATTGAGTTAAATATGATTGAAAATGATTTGTAAAATTTTATTATATCATATTGAAGTTAGAACGATATTTTAGAACTTTTAAAATCGAATTTGAAGTTTATTTGTGAAAATTGAATATTTTAATATTTAATCGACTAGTGAAATTAGTCAATTTTCGAACAGTCTCAGAATTGGACGAAACTAGTTCCATTGGATCTGTAATAGTTAGTTATTACCGGATTTCAATTTTCGTGTCAATCGGAGTTATCGTTTGATCGTAGCAGCTCGAAACGCATCGAATTGTTTTTAATATTAATTTGGCGAGTTAAAATAGTCATTTTTCAAAAAGCCTCGGATTTCGACGAAACAAGTTTCATCGGATCCGTAATGTGATATTATTGTAAGGTTTCAAATTTCGTGTCAATTGGATTTACCGTTTGTCCGGTACAAATTAAAACGCCTAGAAAATCGTTTAAATCGGTTTAATTCAAATTGAACGTTTATTGCCATAACTCGCACAGATGTCCGAAATAGCTTCCAAAACCTATTCCATTGTGTCCGGAACGCGGGGTAAACCCCAAAAACGCTGGTTACGGCGCGTGAATCGGAGTTTGGAATTTCCGGGATGAATAGTGTCGTTCAAACTTCTATAAATAGCCCCCCTTTACCATATATATATATATATATATATATATATATATATATATATATAATTAGGGTTTGATAACCCTAGCCGCCACTACCATGCTGAACGGCCAGAAAATTCGCATGCTCCCCCCTTAATTTCTTTCGATCCATAAACATTTAGCGAAAAGCTTCAACATGAAAATCATAGAGCATCACGAGACAAAGACATCTAACGGTGGGAATTGGCTATCGTCGTCGTATGGAGGTGATTATTGGATGCGTTCTCCTGCTATTCGCGTGCGCAGTTTGAGGAGAGGGGGAGGCCGAGCTCAGCCCTGCTCTGGCCGGTGGTAGAGGGTGCGAAGGCCGTCCTTGTGGTGGTTCTTGATCAGAGCAAAAGCGAGTGTGGTGGCCGAAAGTATAAACCCTAGTTGTGAAGCATTGGGTTCTTGCGTGAATTACAACCTGGAGAGGAGTTCGCGTACGAAGAGAAGCAAGAAGATGCGTTCAAGGGCATGGATGCATGCGGCCCAGATCCTACGGTCCAGATAGTTAGGTTAAAAATTAAATAAAATTATGTTGTAATTTTAATTATAAAATCGTGTAAACTTGTTAAATGCATAGCTTTTTCATACGAGGTCGAAAACGCGCGAAACCAGTTGCGTTGGAATCGCATGGACGAGCACTATGCTATGGAGTTGGATTGGAGTCGTTTGGAGTTAGTGAGAATTTCGGGTAAAATTAAACGTCCGTTTAATTTTATTCGAAATAAATCGCTAAAACGAAATTGAAATCAAAGGTGAGAACTTCTCACTCAATCGAATCGGTTTCGATTTTATTTTAAATAGTTAGATTTAAAATATTTGAATGCATGTTTGAATGATGATTATTATCTATTGATTGTTAAAATAGACATTATGCGCCGTTAGTAAGCGGACGTTATTTATTAAAAACATATACCGCGAATATTTCATAAACAGTGAAATTGGTATTATATATAATAACAATATATATATATATATATATATATTGGCATATGTATATATTGCAGTTATTGATTTTCCGCATTTGTATAGCGGATGGGACCCTATTGCGCCGTCTATTAAGCGGATAATATTTTAAATCTCATACACCGCGATAATTCCGTACTGGAGCGGAATTGGTATTGTGCTAATGTTTGTGGATGCAGGAAAACAGGTTGGAGGGATCCAACTGGATTCCTCAACAATATTTATTTGATTTCAGATATTTTGATACTTGATTGATTATCATATCGATATATGATATCGTTGTTGTCATGATTGACTATTTGGTATGTAGCATCATTGGACCAAATTTTGGAATTTTAAAGTGATTTTTAAAGTGATTTTTGAAGAGTATACGTTTATAAAATAGTTTTGGAATTGATCCATTTTAAATAAATAAACGATATAATTTTAATGTTGTAAAAATTATGATTTTTGAGAAATATAGTTAAAGGTTGATTTTTGAAAATATGGGTTAATAATTTTATAAAATAGTTTAAATTGGGATTTCTTAATTTATTATAAAAAGTTGAAATATAGGATTTATAAAATTTGATTATTTTATAAATCAAAATGGTGAAATTATAAAGGAGATTAAAGACGTTTTAAAATAATAATATGAATTGATTTATATAAAAGATTTATAAATTGATAATTTATAAATGAAAATATTTGAATTATAAAACGAGTTTTTATAAGTGTTAGAATGAATTGTGAATGAATTTCATAAATGAATGAAATTTATAGAATTATAAACGGTGAAGTTATAAATGAAATTTTATAAGCAGTAGGTTTATAAAATTTATAAAGTTACTGAAAAAATAGATTTGGATAAATAATTGAATCTTATAAGTTATAAGATTTATAATTATGAAGTTTAAAGGAACGATTGTGCAAACAAATAAATTCTAAGTATTTAACTTATAACATGAACTTTTGTTTTATAATTGAGTTATAAATTGAATAGGTTAATAAAGGAATTTATAAAAGGAAGTTGTTATAAAATAAATAGAAATGGAATTTATAAACGTTGTTTTATAAATTCGCAAACGACTTATTTTGATAAGTAGATTGTTGTAACTTATTAATGGAGTTATATTCACGTTTTAGACAGTGAATAATCCTTCAAAATAAAATGAATAGAAAGGATGAAATTGGTTAACACGGTATATTCACGTTTTTGAATAGTGAATAATATGTTAAAGAAATTGTTTTGAATGTGATGTTTTAAATAGAATTAAAACGATCTAACAATGTTTTCAAAACGTGTTGAGATTCGAAACCATAGATTTCAACATTCATTGTTGAAATAGACGTTTCGAGAAATAGAAGGAAATGGTGGACTATAACACTGTTGTTATAGTAAATGATTTTCGAAAGGAAATGTTTTGTATAGTGTTGGGATTTATATATCTATTTTAATTTCGAATCCCTATACTAGTGATTTTGGGTTGTCGTAACGATGTTTTACGCAACATTCGTTTTGGCCCAAATAAATATGTTTAAGAGAATGATTTCCTTAAAGAATGAAATATATACTTAATCTCGATTTAAGTATATTTGAATATTTTCCAAGTGTTGAAAATAAATGGATTGAGAATTACTTAATAAGTAAGTATGGAAATGTTTTCCAATATAAAGTGAATATTTAGAGAATTTATCTTTTTGAAGATAAATTGAAATGAATAATTGAAATTGTATATTCATAGATATTGTGAAATATAAATTCACTATGGAATTTATAAAAGAAAGTGGAATTTGTTTAAAAATAAATATTGATTTATTTTTGAGGAATTGAAATTATATATCTTGTAAAGACATGATTTTTGGGAAATAAATAATTTGAAAAATTATTTGGAATCTGGTGATGTGTGCATATCCATTGATAGTTCAATAACCGACTATCAATATTTACCTTTGAAAGGTATTTGTTGGGGTTTGTTGAATTTGAATGCTACACTTGTTTTTAAATTATTGCGCTCGTTATTCGGATTACCCATTCCGAATGGTGATACGACGTAATGGATAGCATTGAAGATCGGTGTTGAAGACCCGGTATTTGCGAGAGCGATAGGATGACCTGTCGATTGACTCTGCACCGAGTTGCTCCGGTATAGAGTTCTCCATATGTGATGGGAAATCCGATCAGGATTGTGGATATCTAGATTGCAAGGACTTCTTTGTAAGTGCCTTCGGTTCTGTTCGAGCCCGGAACAGACTTGTATGGATTGTATGTCTGACATCACAAATTGAGATGTAAAGCTAATTTCTTTCAAATATATTTCTGTTGGTGGCGGAGAATTTATTCTCTTAGCTTAACACCATTCTCTGAGACGTACGAGCTCAGAGGTTATGTAGTTGAAGGTTATTAGCAATATATTCCCAATTTGGTAATGTGACATGCTAAGTGTTGCTGTGAAATGATCATTGTGTTGATCATTTGTGATAGGATCATTTATTTGATCGTTTATCTTGGTGATCATTTCTATGATCATTTGTTGACCTAAAGCATGGCTTTTGTATAAAGTATGTTTTTGTGGACGTGACTTCGTCGAGCCTCACACCCCGGAATGGTCAAAACAGGAAAGATGCGGCAAGGTTATGAGGGGTAGCTCCCTTTAGGGTATGTGCATTTCCTTCTGGAAAAGGGTGGTATCATGGTATGGAGCCCAGATACTTACTCATGTTGAAACACTTTATTTATGATTGTGTGATGTTGATGACGAGCGCTCGGTTAAAGGTCCCAAAGGACCGGGGGATGGCATACTCGTGTAGTAGTTACCTAGTGATAAAGGTAACCCGGCCTTGTGTTGGCAGAGAGCTGGTTAAGTTCTCGGGGATGTCCTTCCAGAGGCATTCTCATGTGGCAATGGGAAGTTCCTTGGCCTGATCATTCGTTGAAAATCCAAAGAAACAATACGAAACTTGTACGGTTTTAGTTGTATAACCTGCTATGGAATGTGGTGGTAACCTGCTATTGAACATAGTTAGCTATAGAAGGCATACGATAATGGTCGTATGTTGTCTAAGATTTATATCTTTATTTTCGAAATGAATTTTTCTCTACACTATGCACTAGTAATAATATCAAGTTCTTTTTAATGCGTATCAAGCATCTTTGACTATCATAAGGAGAAATCTCCTCCGATCCTGCGTTTGCATTGTGTGTGTGTGCGGGAGGCCTTATGGTGGTCTCATTTTTAAAAGCATTGCGAATTGACTTTAAAAATATTCCTCTATTTTGTTTTTAAAGATAAATAAACTGTTTTGTGTTCTCACACCAGTCACATGACTGACTCGGAGTTTATTGTTTTCCTTACTAAACTCTGGGTGCCCACCAATTTCCACACGGGCAGTCAAGAGTTAGGTTTATCAGGATATTCTGGAGTTGTTGGAGGCAAGCTGGATGGCATGGCGTATTACTAGTATATAGTATTTCTTTTCCGCTGTTTGATGTTGTTTGTTGTTGTACACTCTGATGATATGATGTAATGAAATGAAATGTGATGTAATAACTGATATAGTTCTTTGTTTAAAGATTATTCATTTATTTATTATATGTTGTTCCACTGCGAATTGTGAGATTCTGTTATTGTTCTGGTGTTGTTTTCTATTCCATTCTATTTTCTATTTTCTTTCCTCTCTATTTTTCTATCTTTTCCCTCTTCTTTTGCCTCTTTCTTCTTCTTAAAACCCTAAGTGTTCGGTTTTTCGGCATTCGATTTCTCGGCAATTGATACCGTGGACGTATTGATGTCAGTTTTCGGAAGTTGAAGAACCGGGTCCTTACATCTGGTATCAGAGCATATGGTTAAGCGACAACCATGGTTCTATTGGGTATTACTCATTAGAGATAGAGTCAGTAGTACTCTAGAATGAGTTTGGGTGTAATAATAGCTATGAGAGCGTATTTGTTAGTGAATATATAAAATTGTTTTATATTGTGATGATTGGTTTATTGAGTGGCATATGAACTTTCGTCAGCACGGTCTGCAAAACTATGCCGAAGGGGTTTCTAAACACTTGAATAGAACAATTCGACACAATATTGTTTTAAATTGGGTAAATGAAATAATTTTACGTAAATATATTTTATATATAAAGAAATAATTTTTCAGAATTATTAAAGTGTATATAAGTTGATTGTTTAGTTGTTTGAATAATCTAAATAAAAGAATAATTGTATAAGCAAATGAATTATAAGAATTGAATTATAATTAAAGTGATTTGCAATTGTGAAATAAACTTATATATATAAGAAGTGAAACTATATGAATATATTTATGAATATGAGTTGTAATAAAAATGAATTTAAAGTTAAATGGAAATTTACTTTAGAATTGGAATCTGAATTGGATTTATAAGTGGGAAACTTAAGTTATGCAAAACCAAGTGAATGTTTGTAAAATGGAATATAACTTAAGAGATGTTGAATGAAGTTGATATTAGTATCAAAGTAAAATAATAAAGTGAAGTGATAAATGTGAACATGAGTTATATAAATGAAATTCAACTTTTGTAATTGAATTGAATGAATGGATTGAATATTAATCAATTAAATGTGAATAATTGATATGAAATAATGAATATAAGTGTTAATTCATTAAAATCTAATGTTATTGGAAATTGAATAGTTGAATGAAAATCAATTTAATTAAACCAAATTGAATGAATATAAGCAAAGGAATTTGGTTGTAATTAATATACATTGGTTGTTATATGATTGTTAGTTGATTGTATATAATTCATTAAGAGTTAATGAAATTGGAAGCTAAAGTAATTGAAATCCAATTGGAAGTTAAGTGAATCTTAAATGGAATTGAACTTGATTGGAAGTGAACCAACTTAAATATGAATTAGTGAATATAAACTAATTGAAAATAAATGTTAGAAACATCCACTGTTAATAAATCAAATGTGATTAAATTAAAAAAAACCTATTTCATTGAATATTAATGAGAATATGAATGAATAATTATCGGTTATGGATGATAGTTGGTTGATGGTTGAATATATATTGCTTTTATTGCATTTGCTATGTTGGCATATATAGTTATTATGTTGCTATATGTTGTATATCGATACTATTGTCTATATACATGATTCTCATGTTGTTTGTTGAGTGTTTAGTAGGTGCGGATCGCGTTTGCTTCGCATTTGGAGCTCGCTTTCGCGCTATATTAGCCGTATATGCTCGCTAATAAAATATAAGGTACATATCTCGGATTACATACCGTACTTTTATACCTTTTTCCCTGCGGGATGCCTCATTACTTGATGAGATGTATATTTGTGATATATATACTATCATTTTTTTTTCGGATCAAGCCGCGCAAAGGAGACTATGGCGAATTTTTTCGAAAATTTAAGGCGTTAGAAAAAATTTGAGAAAATTGGAAATTTTTTGAAAATTTTAACTTTGATTTGGAATTGAAAGTTAAACAATAGTAGTTGTTTTTGAAAAGATAACTAAGTATGATTTGGAAAACTTAGTAAAGTATTGTAAGAAGTTTAACTATGAATTTTGGGAAAATTAATAGATTCTGTAACTTTTCTTACTTGATAATTTCGAGGACGAAATTCTTTTAAGGGGGGAAGATTGTAACGACCCAGAATTTTTGATAATTAAAATTTGAATATTTAATTAATTTTAAATATTAATAAGTGAAATTTATAAGTCAAATAAATTTTAATTCGAATAATTGGATTTAATTGAATAATTAAATCAATAATTTAATATGTTAAATTATGGAAATAATTGAAAATTGAGTTAAATATGATTGAAAATGATTTGTAAAATTTTATTATATCATATTGAAGTTAGAACGATATTTTAGAACTTTTAAAATCGAATTTGAAGTTTATTTGTGAAAATTGAATATTTTAATATTTAATCGACTATGAAATTAGTCAATTTTCGAACAGTCTCAGAATTGGACGAAACTAGTTCCATTGGATCCGTAATAGTTAGTTATTACCGGATTTCAATTTTCGTGTCAATCGGAGTTATCGTTTGATCGTAGCAGCTCGAAACGCATCGAATTGTTTTTAATATTAATTTGGCGAGTTAAAATAGTCATTTTTCAAAAAGTCTCGTATTTCGACGAAACCAGCTTCATCGGATCCGTAATGTGATATTATTGTAAGGTTTCAAATTTCGTGTAAATTGGATTTACCGTTTGTCCGGTACAAATTAAAACGCCTAGAAAATCGTTTAAATCGGTTTAATTCAAATTGAACGTTTATTGCCATAACTCGCATAGATGTCCGAATTAGCTTCTGAAACCTGTTCCATTGTGTCCGGAACGCGGGGTAAACCCCAGAAACGCTGGTTACGACGCGTGAATCGGAGTTTGGAATTTCCGGGATGAATAGTGTCGTTCAAACTTCTATAAATAGCCCCCCTTTACCATAAAAAAAATAATATATAATTAGGGTTTGATAACCCTAGCCGCCACTACCATGCTGAACGGCCAGAAAATTCGCATGCTCCCCCCTTAATTTCTTTCGATCCATAAACATTTAGCGAAAAGCTTCAACATGAAAATCATAGAGCATCACGAGACAAAGACATCTAACGGTGGGAATTGGCTATCGTCGTCGTATGGAAGTGATTATTGGCCGCGTTCTCCTGCTATTCGCGCGCGCAGTTTGAGGACCGAGCTCAGCCCTACTCTGGCCGGTGGTAGAGGGTGCGAAGGCGGTCCTTG
Organism: Allium cepa; assembly: GCA_030765085.1. Lineage (NCBI taxonomy): Eukaryota > Viridiplantae > Streptophyta > Magnoliopsida > Asparagales > Amaryllidaceae > Allium > Allium cepa. The sequence goes on from CM060943.1 coordinate 459,822,568, forward strand.
TGGTGGTTCTTGATCAGAGCAAAAGCGAGTGTGGTGGCCGAAAGTATAAACCTTAGTTGTGAAGCATTGGGTTCTTGCGTGAATTACAACCTGGAGAGGAGTTCGCGTACGAAGAGAAGCAAGAAGATGCGTTCAAGGGCATGGATGCATACGGCCCAGATCCTACGGTCCAGATAGTTAGGTTAAAAATTAAATAAAATTATGTTGTAATTTTAATTATAAAATCGTGTAAACTTGTTAAATGCAGTTCTCCTAAATTTAATTTTTTTTTTATAATGTGAATGGTATTTTATTTAAGCGGATGCTAATTTTGATGTTTGAATAAATCGAACACAGGACCTCTAAAAGTTTTGTCTAAATTGTCATACAGTAACAAGTTGAACTGGTGGTTCATGGCCTGTATGGTAGTATTTTAATTTTTGTTTTACATTTCTAATAGTGCAATTTTGCATCCAACATATCAGGATCTGCACTCAAGTGATATTAGGATAAAGTGGATATAATGTTTTCCCCGACACTATTCAATCAGTCGGTTGGTTGTGCGGTTGCACTGGTGGTTATCTTATTTCGTTGAAAGATTTTTCTCGTTTCAATTAAATGGTTAAAAATGCATTTTCTTCTCCGTTATTATTTGCCATCGCCGTCACTCTTTGGAGCAAATCCCGTAGTCACCACGTAACATCGGACACCGAAATCCTCTACTTATATTTCTCCATGTACTATTTAAACAATGGGCCCCACTTCAGAATATCGCAACTCACTCCAGCTTCCAATGTCTCCTCTTCTTCTCTCTCCGAACAAAGCCGAAATGAAAATCAATCTCAATCCAAATTAGGGTTAGAGATGGCTTCTGCGCAATCCGAGAAGCTTCGATGGGACGATCATAAGAAAGCATACTATCGCGAATCCTTCGACAAAACAACTAGAAACCTTAACCCTATGCAAAATCTAGCTTCTGCTCCGGAAGCTGGCGGCACTGGGGGATACTCTCTACCTCATCCTGCTTCCGACGATGATTCTTCTAGCCCCAACCTTAGCGGTCAACGACGCTATGTGAAAATCAGTGTGAACTCGAAATCGAGACAAGAGGTTCGAGAAATCAGGAGAAAGTTGACTGCTGAGCTAGATCAGGTACGAGCTGTTTCGAAAAAGTATGAAAATTTGGAGAAATTTGATGTTCCTGCTGGCTCCCAGTACTCAGCTAGTGACGCTGGTTTGAAAAGTTCGAATTCTGCAAAAAAGGCAAACGCTGAAGCACGCTCTGCTGCCCCACTGCCTCACAAGCTCAGCGTATCAGTTCCCCAGACTAGCGGTGGGGATAAGAGGACGCCGAAGGCCAACCAGTATTATAGAAACTCAGAGTTTGTCCTTGGGAAGGAAAAGTCTATGCCTTTACAGTCGACTAAGAAGTCTAAGAATGTAGATAGCAGGATTTACAATCAAGCATTTAAGAGTTGCACCTTGTTGCTTGCAAAGTTAATGAAGCATAAGCATGGTTGGGTGTTTAACACTCCTGTGGATGTTAAAGCACTAGGATTACGTGATTATTATAATGTCATTAAGCATCCTATGGATTTAGGTACTGTTAAAAATAAGTTAAACCAAAACTGGTATAAAACACCCAAGGAATTTGCTGAAGATGTAAAGTTGACATTTAGGAATGCAATGACTTACAACCCAAAAGGGCAAGACGTGCATGTAATGGCTGAACATCTTTTGCAGTTTTTTGAGGAGAAATGGCCCACTATAGAGGCTGAGTATGTTCACTCATCTCCACAGGCTCCAGTCTTGTCGAGTAAGAAACCTCCTCCTCTAGATGCAAGGAAGCTTGCAGAAAGATCGGATTCTACAGCTAATTATCCTTTGTCTGTAGATTCAAAATCAAAACCCGCTGCTTTTACCAAGCCGCATGTTGGAAGGCCAGCTGGACTTAAGAAACCAAAAGCAAAAGATTTACACAAGAGAGATATGACTTTTGAGGAGAAACAGAAGCTGAGTGATAACTTGCAAAATCTACCTCCCGAGAAGTTGGAGAATATAGTGCAAATTATTAAGAAGAGGAGCTCCGCGTTAAGTCAACATGATGATGAAATTGAAGTGGATATAGATAGTGTTGATATTGAAACTCTTTGGGAGCTTGATAGGTTTGTTACCAATTATAAGAAATTTTTATGGAAGAATAAAAGGAAAGCTGAAGTGACTGTTAATCCAAGGCTGGAGACCTATTGCGATACTGCACAAGAAGTAAAGCAAGAAAAGGTACATTCCACATTTGATGGTATTTTACAGTTCATCATATTTATCATTATGGCAAGTTGTTTTTAGTTACATTTTTATACGGTGGGCAGACTTCTAATCCTTTTGTTGGAGAAGTAAACAAGGAAGGCATGACAAGTATAGTTCTTTCTTCACTTGTACTCATTGATATCTTGCTTGTGTTCCAACTAATGCTTAATATATTTGGAAATAGTGGTTGATGAGAAAGACATTGCTTCTTCTTCGCCAAAAGGTGATTCACGTATCATGAATAATGCAAGCAGGTCAAGCAGCTCAAGCAGTTCGAGCAGTGGGTCTGGTTCCTCTTCTAGTGGTAATATATATAGAGAATGCCACTTGTTTCACATGAGATTTTTTACTAGATACATTTTAGAATCAATCTAAAACAAATAAGAATTACATAATTCCTATTTAATTCCTTAAGATCCTTTTTTTCTTTTTCTTTAATATTTTGTTTCTGAATATAACAATGATCACTTGTGTTAGAGATAGGTAATGAATGTCTATCCTTACTATTATGATTGAATGCTAGAACAATGTTTGTGGCAATAAGGATGCATAGAGAATAAGAACAGAAAAATCTGTTTATTTGGAAGGGTATTTTGGCTTAATTGTCACATATTAAAGATAATTTCCTATCAGAAAACTAAAATGAGCATATATTTGTGTCGAAGAAGTTAAGGGTCTTAACTCGAGTACGCTCTGCCGCGAATAGAGATGCTAACATATTCAGTTTTTTGAAGTTGTCGAGTCTCTTTGATATCCAGTGCAGTTATTGATAGGTGAAGCATGTGTAGATTTAATGATGTGTTTCTGGGGTTCCTTTTCAAAATAGCCACGGGTGAAAGTGACGTCTTTTGCAACGAAGAGAGGAGTAAAAGTTGCAATGATTCAAATCGTGGCCCACTACAAAAAAATTTACGACCATCGGTCGATTGTTTATGTGCCAAGTATGCCATCGGTTGCTGCTAGTCTGTTCGAGAAAGCAATTGAATGTTGCATCTTTTACCCATTTTGTTGCTTTGAAAAACTCAGAAAATTCTCAAAAATGCGAGATGCTATTTCAAATCATGAAGTTTGGAGTGATTTGGAGATTATTTGCGTGGTTTCAACAAATTATATCTAAGGATTTAATATACGACATACTTATTTAAAGTTCTATAGTCCATCGTTGAGTGATAATCTGAAGTGCAGTTGACTTGTTAATCTCGTTTTTATTACTTTAATGCTCATACTCCACTATATATGCTTGAATGCTCTGATAATAACTCATATGCAATATGTATTTCTTTCGGGCTTTAGTCTCTTCTTGAATGCTACTTGTGATATGATAATAACTCTATAACAACTCAACAAACTTGTTAGTAGCATTGTTGTAATGTTGTTATCATCAAAATCCAAAATACTAGTTTTTACATTTTTCATCTTTTGATGATGATAATCTTACAACAATGTAAAATAAATTGATTAAATTTACTCCTAAATTTATTCTTCCTTTATACCTATGTAATCTCCCATTCGATATGTCCAATTTTCTTCCCTTTTGCCGTCAACAAAAAGGTTTGAGAGAAATATAACTAGGGAATGTACGTAGTTTTTAGTTAAAAAGTTAATATAAACAATATGAGGCATGATAATGACTAAACATTAAAAAAATCTATTTGACTACAGGGTATTCAGAATGATTTTTAGGCATGATAAGCATAAAGGTTACCATAAAATTAATGGACTTAGGCGAGCAAGCCTATTTTATCATTTAATGCACAAGTAATGAATAGTTTTTTATTAATAAATTTTTTTCTCTTTTTAAAGACCCATATGCAATATGAAAGACATTGTTTTCAAATATGGGTTTTGCACTCTTTATCTTGAAATTCATATAAATAGGGTTTATAATTTTTCCTTGTTAGCGTAAAATCCTGTATCCGAGTTTCATTTTCAAATATGTGTTTGATAGGATAAAAGAGCCAAGATTAGTTGGACGAAATGGTGGAAGCTCAAAGGAGACGCCTCACATGTGTTTAATTATAGAGCAATGGAAGAAGATACATAGAATATGGAAGGAGAAACAAATGACATGTGGGATGAGATGACAACGCGCATTCGGAAAGTGACTACTGAGTTGTTTGGGATAACAAAAGAAAATAAACACGAACCTAAATATTCATGGTGGTAGAACAGTGATGTGCAAAAGGCTATCAAAGAGAAGGAATGCTATAAGTGTTTACATCATCACAGGAGGGAGGAAAACATGCAAAAGTACAAAGTGATAAAGAAGAACGCAAAGAGAGCGTGAGTGAAGCAAGAGGTCGGACGTGTGAAGATCTATATCAAAAGCCAAGTACGAAGGATGGTGAAAAAATGTCTATAGGATAGCTAAGTTCCGCGAGAGGAAGACGAGAGACGTCAACCAAGTTAAATGCATCAAGGATGATAATACTAGTCTTTTGGTGAAAGATGGTGAGATAAAAAACAGATGGAGAAATTTCTTCGACAAACTATTCAATGAAGAAGGTGATAGCACTACGATCGTTTCGACTCTTTTGATGACACCAATAGTCATTTTGTTTAGAGAATTCAAGACTCCGAGGTAAATGCGGCGCTAAAAAGAATGAAAGCGGGCAATGCATGGGGTCTGATGACATTCCCATTGAGGTATGGAGATGCCATAGAGATGCAGGGATAGCCTGGATAACTAAGTTCAATAATATTTTCAAATTAAACAAGATGCCAGATGAATGGAGGAGAAACATATGAGTTTCAATTTTTAAGGATAAATGAGATATTCAAAGTTGCACAAACTACAAAAGAATTAAGCTTATGAGTCATACAATGAAGCTTTGGAGAGAGTTATTGAACATCGATTAAGAATGATGATAAGCATTTCAAAAAACAATTTGGTTTTATTCTTGAGAGGTCGACTACATAGACAATTTTTTTGATAAGACAACTTATGGAGAGATCTAGGGAGCAAATATTAAGGATATGTACGATAATGCTGTGACTAGTGTCTGAGCATGCAAGCGTAAATCAATGATTTTCCCATTAACATAGATTACATCAAAGATCGGCTACGAACCTCTGCATATTTACCTTAGCGATGTATGAAGTTACAAATGGTATACAAGGTGAGATTCCTTGATGTATTCTCTTTGTCAATGATGTTATGTCAATTGACGAAAGTAGGATTGAGGTTGATATGGAGACAGACTTTAGAATCAAGGGCTTTTAGGCTTAGCAGAACTAAAACAGAGTATATAAGCGCGAGTTCAACAGTGTCGGACTAGATGATGGAGATGTCACTCTGATAGTGCCCAAGAAAGAATCCTTTCGATATTTAGGATCAATGTTGCAGTATGATGACAAGCTTATGAAAATTTTAGTTTTAGAATTCGAGCGAAATGAATGAAATGACGACAAGCGTCGACATTCTCTGTGATAAGAAAGTCACACAGAAGCTTAAAAGAAAATCTCTCTTTCATCACTCCTTAAGGGGGGGGGGGTGTGTGTGTGGGAGGGGTTGAGGAGGGGGGTAGGGGCTGGTGTAATGTGTTATTGTAGAAATGCATATGCTGCGATGAAGCTGTGATCATACGTGACCGAATTAGAAATGATGATATACGTGATAAAGTTGAAGTAGCTTCAATTGAGGAGAAGCTAGTCCAACACCGTTTAAGATGGTTTGAATATCTCCAACGGAGGCCTTCCGAAGCACCTGTGTGTGTTGGAATTATAAGCCGCGTCGAATGCTCAAAGAGAGGTAGAGATCGACCAAAGTTGACATGGTTGGAAGTAGTAAAAAGAGACTTAAATGATTGGAATATACCTGAAGAGCTGATGTCAAACATGAGCGCGTGAAAGTTAGCAATTCACGTAGCAGAACCATAAGCTGGGATTTTTTTTGCTTAGGCTTGGTTTATGGGTAGCGTTATAAGTTTTAGATTATAAGTGAATAGGAGCCTAAGACGTAGTGTTGGTCTTCGGTCAATATTACTAGCAGTATTATTATTATCACCATGATTTTTTTAATTTATATATTTTTATTTTTATCGTTATTTTAATTTACCGAGTTATTATTATTATTTGTTTACTTATTTGATTTGATTTTATTATTATTATCATGGTTTTTATTATTATTATCATTGTTGTTATTATGACTTTTTAAATTGACTTTGTCATTTACTTTTGGGTTCCATCTCTAGCCGATCCCAACTTGTTTGAGAATAATGGCTTAGTAGTTTTTTTGTTGGTGTAAAATCCTAATCAAATAACCAAAGATTCACAAAAAAACAGAGCGACATTTCTAACCTTGGTAAAATTTAGTGATATATTTAAGAATTTGATAAAATAAGCTTATGGTCACTTTTACTTTAAATATATTTAAAAATATATCAGTTTTAAGCTGATTCTAATTTCTTATATTTTAATGTGTCGATGCTAAAGAACAAGATTTAAAATTGTTAATAGCAGTATTTTCTTAAACATTACCTTTAATTCATCAAATTATTTTTCAGAGAAATATTTTTTTCGAAAACCTTTTTTTAACAATATGAGTCTTTTGTGTAACATAGTGATTTTTTTTAAAAAAAATTACTTTTGAAATTTCAATTTTAAGCTCATAACATATTATAGTTACTAGTACGTTCCTATGGAGCTTCTAAAATTTGAAGATTCCTATATATTCTAGTAAGTAAAATACCCGTAAAGCTGGTTTACTGTGAAGCCTTTTGCAACCGGTTCTTCCACCATTATGTGATTTTATGGCAGTTAATAGAACTTCAGACTCTATACCATTTATTTGTTCAGGTGTTGTGCTCTAGCTTTGATACCATTTGTTAGCCTCTTCACGAGGAATTTGAAATGCCCTATGGCCTTCCAATGTCCCTCGGACGTTTGTTTTACGTCCGACCTCTCGATCCGGACCTACCACTCTATTGATGTTAGGGTAAGAGCCAGTGCTTTGCCGCAAATCACTACTGTGAGAATCTGCTATCACTTCTGTTACAACCTATTATGATCGGTGTGCGCTATATATTCATACTGATGTGATTTTGTTTTAAAGTTCGAATAAAAAATAACCAAGTATCAAACATTGAAGTATAATATTATAAACAGCCAATTAAGTAAAGTAATCACACAGTCGATTTATATTGGTTCGGACATCTCGTTCTACATCCAGTCATGGAACTCCCTTTGAAATTTTACTAACATTCTCATTATACCTGGAGGACATGTATCCATACAATTGCTGAACAATCAAACATGGATTCGACCTTTGCCAGAGCAATAGAATGCGACTTTACTTTCGCATGAAAAGAACTTGACTTCACCTTCGCGTAGTAGAACAAGATTTTCTGACAATTATATTGTGTCTTTGATGCGCTAACTTGTCAATATTTGGGTACAATATCTTCTATAACCATCACCAATAATGTTGGGTTGAATGTGTAGTGGCCAAGAGAGACAAGTTGCTTCTAAATTTAATGTGGATTTGGACGCATGGAGAAGCAATTGTAGAGAGTTAATGCCTGAGATGATCCAAAATGATTGATTGAGATGATCCAAAATGATTGATTGAGTTGATTGTGAATGCAAACCAATGAAGATGTCAAGTGATCCTATAGTGGAGTTAGGGATATGTTTGTGGGGTTGCAAATTTTCAATACATCCACTGGTGAAATATGGCGTCTTTTGGAATAAAGAGGGAGGAGTTGCAACAATCAAACTATGTTTGCTATCGGCAAAATTTTCAACAACTAGTTGATCGGTTATGTGCCAAGCGGTCGATCTATTGCTGTTGATTTTGTATATTCCAAATAACAATCGAATGTTGCACCTTTTACCGATTTCGTTACTTCGGAAAACCCCAAAAATTATCAAAAATGTTAGAACCTATTTCAGATCATGTGTGGTGTTAACTGGGTTTTTAACCCATCAAAATTCAATAAGAGTTAAAAACATTCAGACTAACTTAGAATAACTCAAGAATCAACCAAAAGAACAAAGATCCAAGAGAAAAGATGCCAAAATAAGCTAAGATGATGAATCACTAGCGATCCATAAGGCTTGTTCATTGACCCTCCGAACCTCTTGCAACATGATTCCTTACCATTTCTAAGCACACTTGCCAAGTTTCATAGCATGCCAAAAAATCTAGCTTAAGAAATGAAGACTCATCTGATTCAAGCTGTTTGGCCAAAATTAGCTAACTTAAAATGAATCTACAAAACTCATACGAAGTCGGATTGACTTGAAATTTTGGGAGAACATTTAGAAAATATAAGAGAAGACTCAAAAAAAATTGAAGTCATCTGAAGTTGATTTGATGGATCGCCAGCGGGTCCCCACCACCTTAAAATTTTATGGTGGGTCGACTCATAGAGTGTTCCTGCAAGGTTTTATTCGATTTCGTTAAGATTTGAGCGAGTTATGGATGATACTTCTGGATCAAATAATCGATAAAGATGAATAATCAAACTAACTCTAAACGACTTATTAATATTTGGACAAGACACTTAAATAAAAGTAGGAGGACGATCAAACAAATATCGCTTAAAAATATGCTAAGTGGATGGATAATCAGCGATTCATCTCTTATAGATAGCTAGCGATCCATCAAGATTGGTTGGATCGTCCTTAGATTTTTCGAGCTCCTTTATGGCATTAAGTAAAGGCTTCTGGTAGAAAAATATGCTAAGTTGATGGATAGCCAGCGATGCATAGAAAAATGACTCAGATTGATTTGAAATTTTTGGTGATGGTTTGGTGTAACAACTGGACTCTTTTGTATCTGGACTTCTGGGCTAATACCCACTGAACTTTCCTATAAATACCCACTTACCTGCAACTAGAGATGGATCTTTCCCGAAGAGAGAGCTGCCATTACTCTACTAGAATTCCTTCACTTCTTCAACTTTCTTTTTTCACAAAACAGTCATCAAGATGATTACCGTGATTCTACAGTTAGCCCGTGTACTTGTGACTTATTCTACCTCATTGTAATTTATATCTAAGGACTAGTTAGTTGATATCCGGAGAGATTCAAGTAGTATAATAATAATAAAGATTGATTAAAATGAACGTAGGTCAGAGTCAGCCGAACCACTATAAAAATTATGTCTCTTTTCTTACTTATACCATTTGTTGTTTATCTAAGATTTGTGCTGCTGATTATCTACATTGGTGCTTTCACACTTGATCTAGGGTGTTGATCCATTTTTTAGATTAACATGTGGAGTGATTTTGAGATCATTGTGTGGTTTTTACGAATCATACCTTAACTGGTCAATAGTGACTCAATATACGACATACTCATTTAGAGCCATACAGTGGATCTCTAAAGTGCGGTTGACTGTTAACCCCATCTTTATTACTTGAGTTCTCATACTCAACTTCCATACTCCACTCTGTATGCTGAATGTTGCTTGATATGCTAATAAATTGTAACAATTCGATAACATCATTAGCAGCATTGTTGTAACGTCGCTATCATCAAAACCCAAAATACTGGTCTTTGTACCAAATAAGCGTGGTCAAGTACAAGGTTTTCAAAATGAGACTTAAATAGTAAATCATAAAGTTTAAATTTTAAATCAAAAAAGCATTTAAATCGTTGATATAAAGGATCTATATTTTAAGGTTTGTACACATTTTGAAATTGATTTTTGCTGTTTAAACCTATAAGCTAAATTTAACGCTCAGAAGTTTTTATTATTTCATTTTTATTTATTTTAAAAATATTATAATTGAAATTGTAAATCCAAATAAGTATACCAGATATGTTAATCCGAGCTGAATGGTTTTGTGATTGTAGTTTTAACTAAGTTTGAATCAAAATATAAATCGAACCATGAGGGGAGAGATCCGATCTTAATTGGAATTTAAATCATAAGAATTAACATTTTAACAACAATGGTCAAGTACCGCTAACAATTTCTCAACTAAGATTTGTGCAGCTTTTCATCTCTCATAAAATTCATATAAGGGACGAGATGATGAGGTCAATGCGTTTTATATTATATTCATCAAATTATCCGAAGGTAGACGACTGATGCTAGGTTTGTGTTTTGCAGATTCTGATACCGATGGTTCTTCTGCTGGATCTGATGCAGGCTGATCACCAGGAACTTAGAAGACTTAATTGCGGTACACACTTAAAAAGAAGGTTATATAACAATATCTAATATCATTGATCAATGCCAGTGATTATTTTTTCTTCCTTAGCAAGGATAGTAGTTCATTTTACTGCTGCATATATTAACAATTAGTCTTATCCAAGCTTAAGCAAAACTGAAGCTTTGCTTGTCACAAAGCTACTTTGTGTTTGGCAAGGTAATTCTTAGCTCTATTGAATGACATGAATTCAAATATTGCTTTTTTAAATCCAAGTCGACAAAACAAACATATCAGAAAACAACTAATGTATTTCCAAACATCACTTCATGGATGAAATGGCTATTCATTGCTGATATAGACCATGCATGGAATTTTACAGTATATTGTCGTATTTATACATTATTCTCGATGTTCATGTGGATCCCTTTTTTTTTTTCCAGTATAGAACCATTTAGCAAGTATTGCAAGCAGTTTAGGTAAATGTTAATACTGCTATTTGCAGAATTTGCACACAAATGACATTTTTGGTGAAAATGGCCTTTGGTACTAAATAGGCCAGTAAACGGATACTTCCGGATATGGACAGTTACATATCCATATCCGAAATCATTTTCGGATATCGGATATCCATATCCGACGAATATTGGATATTCTTTGACCAGTTCGCAACCAATAAATGTTAACAAATAAATAGAAAATTTTGATTTATTATAAATTCGTTTTTGTACTAAATATATAAAAAAGTAATAAATACACTAAGAAAAATAATTTTAAACGGTGAAAATTGATTTCTATACACATATTAATTTTTTTACCTGGATAAAATAGTTGACCATTTTATGTACTAAAATACATAAAAAAATAACTATAATCTTGATAAAAATCTGACGGATAATTATCGGATACAGATACGACTATATCCATATCCGTATCCGTTTATTTGGATATCGGATAATATTTCATATTTCGAATACGGATATAGATGTATTTTGGATTTTTCGGATACTCATTGGCAGCCCTAGCACTAAAAGACATTATCTGTAAAATTTATAACCTTTACCTTCTCATGGATTAATTGTGGCTTGAATAAATTACCATGCACCATTATGGAATTTGACTGGACTTGTCTTTGGCCAAATCTATTTTTTACGCTATTTTTTGACAATTCTACCTATTCTGGGTAATTGCAATTTGTTACATAACAATTTCATACTCCCAAAAAGTTGTTATAACTAGTGTGTAAACATTACGTTGCACACGATAACGTTGTAAAAAATAATGTGAATTAATTTTTATAGAATGTAATCTTTATTTTATGAATAATTATTTACTGTATAGGTTTCATTCATTTAAAATTTGGATTGATCAATTTTAGTTCAGACACTTTGAATATTAATGTAATAAACCGATTTGAACGAGAATTTAAAAATGCGTGGGATTTGAATGCTAAATAAAGGGAAGGAATTATGAAGAGCAGACTAAGTGCTTTTATTTTACTGTTATCTAAATGATAGATAAATATAACAAATAACGAGAGATAAAATTATAATGAAATAGTTTTGCTGAGACTCGAACTTCTGACCTCTAACTATCTATAAGAAAATGTAATAAATAATGACGTTAGATAGAATGAAGTACCTGGAACTTGTGACCTGACTTCAAACTATCTTTAAAGAAATGTAAACAAAAAAGGAATAATAATAGAATGTCACGTCGTTAGGATGTGATCCTGGTGTGTGTGTGTGTGTGAACAAGTGGAGACTGACCAAAGTAGACAGAACTATGGTCAGAATAATTTTAAGTTTTGTTTGCCAACTTAGCATTAACTATAAAATTGTTGCTGTGCCTTTTGAGTTTCTAAAAAAAAAAAACGTAGCCAAAACTTTTGTGATTGGATAGGTTATAGGTAGCACAGCTTATATGTAGTAAACTTAAAATGCAGATAATTTTTGTTTATCGAAATATGAGTTCAACTAGTTATTTTATAAATCCTTTCTGTTGAGAAATGAACCAAACTAGTTAGCTGTCAATTTTCAGCTGTTCTTCAACATTTTTGTAACGGCAAAACAACACTAAAACTGTCAAAGCCATGGAACGTGTAGTTTGTTTTTACTTTCTATTTGGAAATGAATCGAGTCATTCTATGATCTTTGACCCAATTTTCATGGTTTCTTATCACTGTTTTTTGTCCCATTATTATTAATGATTGCTAGCACACAAAGATGTCAAATTTTTTCTTGTTAGAAATGAAGTATTGTAGCTGTTCCGTGATTGTTAATTTTTTTTTTCATCATTTTTTCCCTGCAGTAGATAGCATACCAAAAATGTTAGTAAATCTTTGAAAATTGATAACTAGCTTTAGGTAACTATTAAAATATTGAACTAAATTTGCTATGGGTCTTGAGCCAATTTTCTCCATTGTTGCGACAGTTATCACACAAAGGTTTTACCAAATAATTATAATAATAAAATAAAGAAAGAAAGAACCTTTTATGGATTTTCTATTTTTTTTGCTAATGTATTTATTAAGTTACTCCCTCCATTTACTTATGAGGTTGCACCTAATCATTGGGTTTGAGTAATGATTAATAAAGTTCCAGTCATTAAATTATTTAACCCATCTAAAGAATTCTGGACTGCTAGCTTTATTTATTAATGAAAGGTGGCCTACCTCATTATTGGCTGACCTTTTATTTCTGTTGCAGAATGCACCGAATTTGTCATGTTGAGCCAAATTTTGTCATTGTTTCTGTACTGAGCGATAATCACTCTGATAATTAAAAATTGTCTATGAAAGTGGATATTTTGACTTTCAATATGTAGTTATTTTGTAGCCAATTGTCACCATTTTCCGTGATAGCTTCACATCAAAGTCTTAAATAGTTTTTCTAAAAATATCTTGATTTTCATAATACTCCGCAACCATAAATTTTATTTTACCGCTTACTATACAAAATTTATCAAAAAACCTTCTAAATAGGTAAGTTATTTTTTATTATAGAATGCGAATTATTCATCCAACCATTCTAGCACTTAGTTTTCAATATTTCTCGCATTGGTTATTATATTGAAAATGTCTATAATCTGGAAAATGAGTGTTTAATTGTTAAGCGAAATGAGTTAGTCATTTGATATTTTTTTTACGCTGATTTATTATTTGGGCGATCAACATCTCAGAATTGGTAAAATTAATCAATTTTTGAGTTTGTTTATTTGTTTGCACACAAGAAGTGTAATGTTGAAGAAGCACTTATTTTTTACGAATTCAATGTATTTTTGCTTTTCAAATATTAATGACTCACCGACTTCTAATAATGGAATAATGCTACTGTTATTTCAGATGATGTACCAAGGATGTCAATTACATGGACAAAGTTATATGTTAAAGTGACGTAGGACTAATATTTTTGGGATTATTTGGCTGGAAACTCCTCATTCAACAACGGATGAGGCTGTGAGGCTGTTAACTTAGTGTCCGCTTGCTTGCATGCCCTTGCAGCGACTGCAAAGCTTAGTGGAGTAACCTTGTTTTATAAACCTCTTTATGAAAATATTTTGTATTTACAAGCAGGTAATGCAAGTTTCTTAGACTGGGGATGATGGTTGGTTGGTTATATTTTGTTTTGTATTTAAAATTGCTGTTTGTGTATTACTGGATCTATCTGGATAGGTATTGCAGATTCTGACGCAGAAAATTTGACAAAATTGTGGACAAGTGATAATTGTGGTGACTTGACTGTTATGTCGTTGTTACAGTATATTAGTGATATATATGTTGGTTACAATTTTTAATTTTCTTTCAAATGCAAGTCGGTTAAAAAATTAGTTATGTGCGAAACGAGAAGCTTGCATGTTAAGGTAGTTTTATTAAGCACTAAAATGCGTAATGCGGAAGTCAATTTTTATACATGTTGTCAAGGATGAAGTCAGAAACTTCTATTCATCCTAGCTGTTGCTGATTTGATGACATTGTCCAGTCGTTCTCTAGAAACAGAGCTCATTCGACGTGAGGTTAACGTAACACTTATATTCACAGTTTGTACATGGAGAAATTGGTAACTGTAATCAGAGTCCGAAGATATTAAGATTGACGCATGAAGTTATGAAGACACGAGTCCAACTATATAACTGGAAAAATCAATAAAATTAATGAATGAGATTTAATTGGGTATATGGAATTGAGTGAATGAGAGATATGATTTCGTTTCAGTGAATATTAGAGACACATTCCTAGAACTAATATTAATTCAAAGCTGGTCCTTGTAAAAAAAGGCATACTTTCTATGTCTTTGTTTTTGTTTAACGTCTATTTTTTCCGTAAATTATCCCCGCGCTTCGAAGTCGAGCCGTGGTTTTTCTTTTTCAGTTTCTTATGATCAAATTGAAAGCTGAACTGAGTTGTCTTTGACAAGTTTTAATTTTCGAATTCAACAAAAAATTGCAGCTATATGAAGACGAATCAATCTTGTTTACAAAAATATGAATATGAATTGTTTTTATTTTTTTATTTTTTTTATGGATTGTCGGTGTTGTTTTTATGTTTAAATTCATTAATTATGATGAGAAATGGTTGCAGTTTGAGATTTGAAGTTATGTGCATAAATACTGCAAATATTACTTAGCATAACATTTATACAGTTCTTTTTTGCAAATATTTTTACTAGTTGCTGGAAAATCAGCAATTTTTAAAATTATTTACAGACACTAGTGCAAATTTTCATAATAGTTGCAAAAAAGTTAACAAGTATTTGGAATATTTGCATATAAATATGCTTTAATTTAGGAATTTTTCTCTATAATTATTCACTTAAAATTTAGCATATATTCATAATATATACTTATTGAAAAATCAGCAATTATTTCCTTAAAATCATTTATATTCATCTTTGTATGCAATTATTCAAAATAATTGCAGAGATGTATGTAATTATTATGTATAATTGTATGTATATCTGCAATTCTTCTGAATTATTTGCATGTATATCTTAAAAATCTGCAATTATTCTCAATAATTGTAGAAGTTGACGCAAATATTGTGAATAACAATAGAAAATAACTGTTGAAGAATCTACAATTTTTAAGAATATTTGCAGACATTGATGCAAATATTTAGAATAATTGCAGAAAAGTCAGCAAATATTGGAATTTTTGCATATAAATATGCATTTCTGTAAGAATTTTCCTCTGCAATTGTCAATTCTAATATATTGCATTAGAAAGATGAATTTTATCTTCATAATTAAGAACACATGCATAAAAACTGCATTTACTGAGAATACTTGCAAATATGTACATAAATATGTGCATTAAAAACTGCAATTAGTGAAAATACATGCATAAAAATCTGTAAATAGTTCAATATTTGCAATAATTTTTGCATGTATTCTCAATATTTGTAGAAAAATATGCAAATATTGAGAATACTTGCATAAAAAGCATCAAATAGTGTCAATTTTTGCATTAAAAAATCTAATGCAAATATTATGAATATTTTAATTTTTTCTACAAATATCATGTATGGCTGCAATTATTCTTCATAATTGCAGAAAAATCTGCAAAATTTAAGAATATTTGTTTATAATACTGCATATATATTCAGTATTTTTGCAGAAAAATATATAATAATATACGCTGAAGCTGCAATTGTTTTAAGCAAGTATTCATTATTTTTACTTTCATATGCCATTATTATGAATACTTGCGGATATAGCTGCAATTATTCTGAATAAATGCAGAACAATCAGCAAATATTGTGAGTTTTTGCTTACAATACTGCAAATATGTACAATTTTTGCACTAAAACATGTAATAATATATGTTAGAGCTGTAAGAGTGTTTTATCAAGTAATCAAATTTTTTACTGCAAATTTTCTATGTATTTGCAGCTAAAACTGCAAATATTAAGAATATTTGCAAAAAAACTGTAAATATTATCAATATTTGCATTTTTAGCTGTAAATATTCTTAAATTGTTGTTGATATATTATAACTTTTTAATTTTGTGAAGAATGAATTCGTTTTCATACAAGTTATTGTTTTCTTTTGCTATTTCAATTTTAATGTTTGATTTTGATGTTCTAATTGATTATAATTTCCATTATTTGATTTCAAATTCTTCTCGATTAATCAAAATGAGTATTTGGTTTCGTTTTCATTCTACATCAATTTTCCAGTCACATTGATTTCAGTTTATTCACTAGATTATGATTTGATTTTGTTTACTGATTTCATTTTCATAGGAACGATGAAGTGCAAAGAGAAATTACAATGGAAGGGTACTTTTGTCTCTTAGATGGTCCGATTTTAAAAATAGAGACCGGAAACTTATCTAAAAAATGGAGGGATGTTTGGTATATTTGCAAACTATATGAGTGATGTATGACAAACGTTCCATTTCTTTTATTTATCATACTTCGCAATTTTGGTGTATTTTAATAAAATATTATTATAGTTTCAAAGAGAAATAGAAAACCACAATTCAAATAAATTTATCAAAAAAATATAACTTAAAAAGAAGAATAATGAAATTTCAAATAAATTAGCACGTCTTTTGTAAGTGTAAGGTTTTTCAAGTTCTTTAGAATAGCATAGAACCTCATGTGCCTTATGGTCCATGTATCCAACAAACCGGTTTTGATCTTCTCCTAAAGAGCGCCTGGTATTCAATTTTTTAACCTTTTTTTTAATCATTAGTTCGTTACGCTGAACGTGTTCCACCATGTATTCCAAAATCTACTTGAAATCAGAAGAACCTCATTTAGTCCCCAGTTACATCAACATTAGTTCGTTACGCTTAACATTTTTAGAGTGATATTAAATTGCACGAAGAAGTTATTCATAATATATATTATTATGTTCAAAATTTTGTAAATACGAAATCCAATACTACTTGAAAGAGAATGTAACTGAACATTTCCTTAAGCATATGAGATAACTTCAGATGAATAGTAGACCTTTCTTTTTTCCAAGGGCTAGGGGGTTTTGTCAAATAATAAGTTTAAAAATAAACTCCCCCTCTTTTTATAAAATTTCACAAAACATCCCTAAAATTATTCTAAAGAATTTGCATTTCTTTCAACTAATTTTTACGATTTCAATTTTAATCGTAAATATTTGCTTTTATAAAATACTCATAGAAAAAACCGTAAAATTTCACAAAAATAATTTGATGTTTCGTGAAACCTATTTTTAAAAGAATAAATTTGAAAGTAAAGATGTGTATCTAATTTCCATTTTTGCATCTTGATGGTTATTAGTGGCACATACATATTAGAGATTTTTAACTTGCATAACGTCTTTATACGTGTCCTAGGGGATAATGGTTACATGAAGATTTGAGCTTTATGCATAATATCACCTTCTTTTTAGTTTTACAATATTTTCAAATACCTACTACCAAGTGTAGGATCGATTTCACCCTAGAGGGAAGTGAATAGTGTGATACTATTAATTATAAAAATTTATTGTGGAAGTTTGTAAAATATTTTCAACACAGATATATCAGAATTATAGCAGCATAGATAATAGCAGAATAATAAATGCAGAAATAGAATGACACAGAATTTATCCAACTTTGGCAAAACCCTGCCTACATGCTGCCCCCAAGGTTTCTATTAGAAATTAAGCAGTCAGACGCTTACACACGTAAATTCGCGACACCCGCTATCGACTAGCCTTAACTCTACGCTCAAAACCCTGCCATAACTCAGCCACTGAGTTGCGAATTCTCGAACTACACCACCGTAGCTCGTCCCCTAGTCACACGACTAGACAATACACAAGTTTAAAAGGAAAAATACAAATTTAAAACAAATATAAAACAAAACAATCAAAGAACAACTAGACCCTAATTTAAAATATTAAAGCCCAAGGAGAATGCCGGCCCTAAATAAAATATAAGGGAATTTCCCTTTCTATATTATCTCTCTATTTTTCTTCGGCCCGCTTTGCTTCTGTAAAAATGGTTTCTTGTTCTCGTTCGATTCCTCCTGTTGATTTTGGGTTTTTGTTGGAAATTGAAAGGCCCGCTTTCAGTAGTTCGATCGAATGATGATTTCGTCCCTTGCTTTATCGATCGATGATCCATTCTCTTTGCACATGGCTCCTTTAATTTCGATCGAGTTCGAACTTGCTTCGATATGTAATTTTTTCCTTTTGCTTTACTGTTTTTGCTTACTTGAACTCGATCGATGATTCGAGTTGAATGATTATGCTCTGTTGTTACTTGAACTCAAATGATTTTTTCGGCTGGTGATGATTTGGGTTAAATAGGATTTGAATTCCTATATTTTCGTTCGTTTGAATTTACTTGAATTCGTTTATAGATTTATATCGGCCACTTGATTTTGCATGAATGCTGTGATTTGCTTCTGACTTGTTCAATTCGTATAATTTTGTTGCTTGTTTAACACGGCTTTGATTTTTGAACTGTTCGAACTCCTTGGTCATTACAGCTCTGACTTTAAACTATTCGATCTCGTTGACTTCGGCATTGATTTGATGATGTTGATTTCGTTCTTTGTGCTCGACTTTGGCCATTTGTGTTAGACTGAACATGTTCGATTTTTTACTTGCCATTCTTTTTGACTTCGGCCTTATACACTGTGTGAATTTCTGGCTTGACTCTGTTGTTCATTGTTACCTGACGCGATTTTGTAGTTGTCTGATCACTGCTCGACTCGAAGTCTGCTTGCATATATAATCTGGTTCATGTTGCATAGCATATCGAACTGGGGTATGCTTTGTATATGAGATGATTTGTATTCTCTCTGTTGACCCGAGTGCTTGCTACATTTTCAAACTATTGTGATAGCTCTGGTTTCTTGGGTACTAACCTAGTGTATTCGTAAGTCCGCACTGTGCATTAAACTTGTGAGCATGATGAACTTCTAGCTTGTGCCTAGTCTGGTGCAGTTTCATTGTGTGCGGGTCATTGAACTTGTATCTGGTTCTTCTGCCTTGGCTCTGGTTACATGTGCACCACTTTGCACTGTCTACTGTCATACTGCCATGTTGTATTGTGTTGTAGTATTTGTGACATATTGGGTCTTAATTTGCTTGAGTTTGGTTCAGGTTGCAGTGATACTGCTTGCATTCGTATCCTTGTTGTCCCATTGTTTTAAACTTGTTTATCACCATATATGTACATTTAGGTTTTATTGTGTTTCATTTGGATTTATACTTGTAGTCTTCACTGGTATCACTGTTTCATTGTGTCGTGTTGCATCTGAAACCTTGAACTGCTACATTGCTGTTGAACTTTATATTGAGCCCGGTGAGCTGTTTTGATACAAGTCTATTCTTTGCTTCATTTGGAGTGATTTGGTCAAGTTCATTTGAAAGCATTTGACTTTGATTTCTTGTTTCTCTGACCAGTCTGGGTTAAGTGTACATCCGAATTTTTGGTCGAGGTTGTGTTGTATGTATCTTGACCCATAGTTTTGTATTGCACCTGAGTTGAATCTAGCTTAAAGCTCGGGTTTGACCTTGTGCTCGTGTCGTGACTTTATTTGTATTTCACTTGAGTTGAACCCCGCTTTTAATTTGAGTTTGACCTTGTGCTCACCTGTCCCCATCCCTCTAATTTTATCAAGTGTATATCGGTGTGCATGGCCTTGTGGCATGTACATCAATACACTGTGCATGTCACAAGCTGTTCGTGTATGATGAATTCAAATTTAAATGATGACGAATAACCCAAATAACCGAGGCAAATAATATTTTCAAAATACATTTTATTTCATGCTGCAAAAATATTTCCTTTTCAATTTTACTACATCAGTGTATATTTTTGTACATTGCTCAGATGCTGGATTCAATCTGGAATGAAGTTAAAGATAAATACGAGTGAATGAGCAATATGTAGCGAGGTGCATTTGTAAATTAGAAATTGTGATGTAATCAAATTTGTATTGTAATTGAAATTGTATATATATAGTGAGAGCTTGAATCTGTACTATTCAAAATTGTAATAAATATTTGTTTGAGTAAAATATTCGTTTGAATTTGAACTATGTATTATTTATTGTATTCAGCAAATATTTATTTAATATGTGAAAATAAAATAGTACATTAACAAATACATTTAAATGAATATATATGTTTATTATCATCAAACAAAAATCATATACTTGCATATTCAACAATCTCCCCCTTTTGATGATAACAAACATATATTTAAGATTTTGAATATATTAAATGTATTTGGTCATTGATAGAATCTATTTGCTCCCCCTATATAAATTCTCCCTCTCTACACAAAGCTCCTCCTTCATATATGCATGTAAATAAAAATATGCAAATGAGCCTAGATGCAAATAGAAAATATCCGACCTTTATTTTTCAAAATCTTAACTTATCTCTCCCCTTTTGTTATCAGCAAAAGAGTAATAGTGTTAGAAAAATAGAGATAAAATGATAGACATTAATACAACATTAAAACTCAATCGAATATAAATATTATATTTCAATAAAAAATCAAATAAAAATCATAAATACTTTGTTTGACGCATATTCCACTTTAGAAGGATATGGATGATGTCATCATATAAAACCATATAGTTGTGTCTATTTGTGGTATATTTATATCAGGAATTTGAATATCTACTAACCATGCATAACCATTAGGACTTTTAATTGAGATTAGTAGTATTCCAAATTTTTTTAAAATGAATTCAAGTATCTTCTAACCACGCATAACCATGAGGACTTTTATATGAGATTAGAATCAACTTGTCTATTTAACAACTCAATTTTGATATGCGTTCCATACATGCATAACTGTGAGGAATTTTAAATGAGCATGGAAGCACATATTCAGAAATTCCAAGTAATTCACCCATACATAACCGTGAGGACTTTTAAATGAGAGTGAATACTTTGGATTTTTTTTAAAAAAAATTATAAAATGAAAAACGAATGATTTCCTGTTTAAAATACCACATATTGACAAACTATATTGAATTTTGATGAGTGATGGTCATTAGAAATATGATAGTATTAGAGATGGTCATGGAATTTTGACCAACAAAAAGTTTTTATGACTCTTGTTCAAATTTCTAAAGAAATTTACTAAATATACCGTCTCGAGTTATAATATATGATCAATACAACACTCATCACTGTTCAATCACTATTTATCTTTTCGATAACTAGTAGGGAGTCAGATTAGTTAATGTAATCATTTAAGCTCAAATTCAAAAATAATTATCAAATTTTCTAAAAGTGACTAATCTGAAACAAGGTCAAAAAATGATTTTCTAGAAGGGTTTTATAAGATAAATTCTGCTATTTGAAAGTATTTGAAATGAAAAATATGCAGATATTTTCTTTGAAAAAAATGATGCAATTACCGAATGTCTCAACATAAATCACGTTCCACCAGTAATTTTTCTATCAACTAGATTACCAGTGTAATCTGCATTGGAATTTTTCTTTCACTCAAAATTATCATTAATTGGATGTTATAGACCAGACTGTGAAATTGCAACAATTTTCTTAAAATCATTTTTAACAGCTTCCACATGGAATTCTCTTGAATTTTAATTTGAAGCCGTGTAAACAAAAACCGTTAATATAGAGTCAGCCGTAAAATAACCAAATGTATTATCATCAACTAATAAAACACTATATATGAAGTAGTTCAAAGATGATTGGTCAATATTTTGAATAAGTCAGAATCAAAATCATCATTCATTTCATCATTACATAACTGGCTGAATTAATTCAAATCATGGTGCAGATTATCACATTTAATAAATCGTTCAAGATGAATATACCATTACCTGTTTTACCTTTACGATAATTTTTCGTTGTTGCCCATTGTGATTCTGCTACCTTTATACTAGGTTAAGGAACTTTGATTTGTTGCCTGTTGTGTTTCTAGAACAGCCAGAATCCAGATAACACTGTTATTATTCCTTAGCCTGCCACCACACCTACACGAGAGAATATTTTTGTGACCTATTTGTATTTATAGGTTCATGGTTGTTAGTGGCAATTGATTTTGAAAAATAATTTTGTGGAGACCCAAAACTACTTATATATGTTCCTTTCGGCACCCAGATCTGTTTAACTTTGAGTGATTTTATATTTGTGCCTTTTGGAACCCAAATTGGTATAGTTTTCACGTATTTGGGTCTGTACCAACAAATATTTTAATTGTGTCCAAATTTTCTACAAATTTTGCACATGGAACTGACTTGATTAATTTTGCTTTTAACATGTTCAGAGTGAGTATATCCAAGTCCTTGTCTATCAATATTGACTGTTTGTTTTCCTATTAACATATTTAACGATTTTTTACTTTTGGAAAATTTTCTTAAAGTTGTTGACAGTTGTTGGACTTATGTTTTAAGTGATTCGTTTTCATTCAATAATTGTGTGCACCTTTTAATAGAATTTTCTCTCCTTGTGTTTTCACTCTCTTTCAAAATCAGAATTTCATTTTCAAGCGATTTAATTTTAATTTCTGATTCTTCGAGTGATGTACACTTATCACACTTAGGGATCTTACTTTGATAGTTTTTAACTAATTGATCAAGCAGTTTATTTAAATATATCAAAGTATCTCTTTGTGATTCAATTTTGGCATATTTTTCCCAAGCCTTTCAAAACAGCCATTTACTTCATGGAAATATATAAGTAATTCTGAGTGAGTGAATTTTGATACCTCGCTTGGCTCATCCTCATCGCTATTGGTTATATCATCTCTAAAGCACAGATCACCTTTCTCACTCTCAGTGCTAGTGCTTTTATAATCATTATCGCTTTTATTCCACGTGGCTGCAAAATTTCTCCTTTTTGATTTCTTTTCTTCGCTGTGTCGATTTCGAGGACAATTGGGCTTGATGTGTCCTGGTTTATTGCACTTATGACAGATGATCTTCCGTTCTTCAAGGTTGTCTAGTGCTTTGACTATTCTGCTTTTCAATTTTTGATTTAGAGCTGGATTTCTGTATTTGCGGTTCCACTTTTTGAATTTCTTCATTAGTAATGCCAGCTCAGCTGCTCCACTTTCATCATCGTCATCACTGCTGCTTTTTTTTGAATCCTGTTAAGCATGTTTCTGTGCTGATTGAGGATGATTTCTCATTGTTATTGACTTTTGCACCATATGTGCATCAAAAGTATTCCATATTTCCTGTGCACTTTCACAATGAGAGATAAAGTTAAAATTATCTTGATTAATATGAGAATATAATATATGCATAGCAAGAGCATTAATTGAGATAATTTTCTCGTCTGTTATATTACACCCATTTTCAATAATATCTCAACATTTAACATTAATAGATTTTAAATAAAATTCCATTTTCAATTTCCAATTTCCAATTCAAAAAATCTCTTCCATCAAATATAGGAGGGATGATACTAGATCGACCCTCAGTAAAAGTAACCATTTTTAAAAATTCAAATTTGTAAAAATTTGGTCTTTGAAAACTCAAACTTTTTAGAACAAAAAATGGTTTTTGTTCCTAGCTTTGATACCACTTGTAGGATCGATTTCACCCTAGAGGAGGGGGTGAATAGTGTGATGCTATTAATTATAAAAATTTATTGCGGAAGTTTGTAAAATATTTTCAACACAGATATATCAGAATTATAGCATTACAGATAACAGCAGAATAATAAATGCAGAAATAGAACGACACAGAATTTTCTCAACTTCGGCTAAACCCTGCGTACGTGCTGCCCCCAAGGTTTCTACTAGAAATTAAGCAGTCAGACGCTTACACACGTAAAATCGCGACACCCGCTATCGACTAGCCTTAACTCTACGCTCAAAACCCGACCACAACTCAGCCACTGAGTTGCGAATTCTCGAACTACACCACCGTATCTCGTC
The DNA here is from genome assembly GCA_030765085.1 of Allium cepa. Lineage (NCBI taxonomy): Eukaryota > Viridiplantae > Streptophyta > Magnoliopsida > Asparagales > Amaryllidaceae > Allium > Allium cepa. The sequence goes on from CM060943.1 coordinate 459,846,806, forward strand.
CCCTACTCACGCGACTAGATAATACAAAAGTTTAAAATGAAAATACAAATTTAAAAACAAATATAAAAATAATAATTGAAGAACAACTAGACCCTAATTTAAAATATTAAAGCCCAAGGAGAATGCCGGCCCTAAATAAAATATAAGTGCATTTCCCTTTCTATATTATCTCTCTATTTTTCTTCGGCCCGCTTTGCTTCTGTAAAAATGGTTTCTTGTTCTCGTTCATTTCCTCCTACTGATTTAGGGTTTTCGTTGGAAATTTAAAGGGCCGCTTTCAGTAGTTCGATCGAATGATGATTTCATCCCTTGTTTGTCGGTCGATGATCCCTTCTCTTTGCACACGACTCCTTTAATTTCGATCGAGTTCGAACTTGCTACGGTATGTAATTTGTTCCTTTTGCTTTACTGTTTTTTCTTACTTGAACTCGATCGATGATTTGAGTTGAATGATTATGCTCTGTTGTTACTTGAACTCGATTGATTTTTTTGGCCGGTGATGATTTGGGTTAAATAGGATTTGAATTCCTATATTTTCGTTCGTTTGAATTTATTTGAATTCGTTTATAGATTTATCTCGGCCACTTGATTTTGCATGAATACTGTGATTTGCTTCTGACTTGTTCAATTCGTATAATTTTGTTGCTTGTTTGACACGGCTTCGATTTTTGAACTGTTCGAACTCCTTGGTCATTACGGCTCCGACTTTAAACTGTTCGATCTCGTTGACTTCGGTTTTGACTTGATGATGTTGATTTCATTCTTTGTGCTCGACTTTGGCCATTTTTGTTAGACTGAACATGTTCGATTTTTTACGTGCCATTCTTTTTTACATCGGCCTTATACACTTTGTGAATTTCTGGCTTGACTCTGTTGTTCATTATTACCTGACGTGATTTTGTAGTTGTCTGATCACTGCTCAACTCGAAGTCTGCTTGCATATATAAACTAGTTCATGTTGCGTAGCATATCGAACTGGTGTATGCTTTGTATATGAGGTGATTTGTATTCACTCTGTTGACCCGAGTGCTTGCTGTATTTTCATACTATTGTGATAGCTCTGGTTTCTTGGGTACTGACCTAGTGTGTTCGTAAGTCCGCACTGTGCATTAAACTTGTGAGCATGTTGAACTTCTAGCTTGTGCCTGGTCTGGTGCAGTTTCATTGTATGTCGAGTCATTGAACTTGTATCTGGTTCTTCTGCCTTGGCTTTGGTTACATGTGCACCACTTTGCACTGTCTACTGTCATACTGCCATGTTGTATTGTGTTGTAGTATTTGTGACATGTTGGGTCTTGACTTGCTCGAATTTGGTTCAGGTTGCAGTGATACTGCTTGCATTCCTATCCTTCCTGTCCCATTGTTTTAAACTTGTTTATCACCATATGTGTACATTTGGGTTTTATTGTGTTTCATTTGGATTTGTACTTGTAGTCTTCACTGGTATCACTGTTTCGTTGTGTTGTGTTGCATCTAAAACCTTGAACTGCTACATTGTTGTTGAACTTCATATTGAGCCCGGTGAACTATTTTGATACAAGTCTATTCTTTGTTTCATTTGGAGTGATTTGGTCAAGATCATTTGAAAGCATTTGACTTTGATTTCTTGTTTCTCTGACCAGTCTAGGTTAAGTTTACATCCGAATTTTTGGTCGAGGTTGTGTTGTATGTATCTTGACCCATAATTTTATATTGCACCAGATTTGAATCCAGCTTAAAGCTTGGGTTTGACCTTATGTCGTGTCGTGACTTTATTTGTATTTAACTTGAGTTGAACTCAGCTTTTAATTTGGGTTTGACCTTGTGCTCACCTGTCCATGTCCCTCTAATTTTATCAAGTGTATATCAGTGTGCACAGCCTTGTGGCATGTATAGTAATACACTATGCATGTCATAAGCTGTTCGTGTATGATGAATTCAAATTTAAATGATGACGAACAACCCAAATAACCGAGGCAAATAATATTTTCGAAATACATTTTATTTTATTGTAACGACCCAGAATTTTTGATAATTCAAATTTGAATATTTAATTAATTTTAAATATTAATAAGTGAAAATTTTAAGTCGAATAATTTATTTTTCGAATATTGGATTTAATTTGGACAATTAAATCGATAATTCAATATTTAAATTTCAGAAAAAAAATTAAAAATCGAGTTTAATACGATTGAAAATGATTTGTAAAATTTTATTTTATCATATTGGAGTTATAGCAATGTTATAGAACTTTTAAAATTGAATTTAAAGTTTATTTGTGAAAATTGAATATTTTAATATTTAATTATCGACTGAAAAATAGCCAACTTTTTGAACAGTATCAGAATTGGACGAAACTAGTTCCATTGGATCCGTAATAATTTGTTATTATCATATTTCAATTTTCGTAGCAATCGGAGTTGTCGTTTGACCGTGGCAGCTCGAAACGCATCGAAATGGTTTTAATATTAATTTGGCGAGTTAAAATAGTCATTTTTCAAAAAGTTTCGGATTTTGGCGAAACCAGTTTCATCGGATCCGTAATATGATATTATTGTAAGATTTCAAATTTCGTGTCAATCGGATTTACCGTTTGTCCGGGGCAAACGAAAACGCATCGAAATCGGTTTAATCGGTTTAATTTAAAATCGATCGTTTATTGTCGTAACTCGCACATATGATCGAATTGGCTCCCGAAACCTATTCCATTGTGTTCGAAACGCGGGATAAACCCTAGAAACGCCAGCCGGCACGGTTCGTTTGGAGTTCGGGAAATTCCGGGTGAATAGTAAATTGGAAAATTTTCTATAAAAGCCCTTGCTTTCTTCACTTTTGCAAAGAGAAATCAAACCCTAGGGTTTTGCATCAGTAGCCTCCATTTACTGAATCAATGGCCAGCAATCTCTCTTCTTTCCTCCTCAATTACTTCCAATCCATAAACATATAGAGAAAATAGTCAACTACAATGTTGTAGATCTAGGAGAGACGAGTAAACCTATACGGAGATGATCATGTTTAGCGAAGCAAGGAGGCTGCTAAGGTGGCGCGTTCATGCTCGTTTTGCATGAGATAGTGGTGACCGAGCTTTGGGTGGTTCTAGGCGCTGGTAGGTGGGGTCGATGGCTTCCAAACGATGGTCGCCGATCGTGTTTTAGTCAAGTGTGGAGGTGGTGGCTTGGAACCCTAGTTCGTGCGCGTATGGGTTTGTTTCACGCGATTTCTACCGAGTAGCGAACGCGAGGGAGAAGAGAGGGGTTGCGGCCAGATTTTCATCTCAGGAAATGCACGGCCCAGATTGATGTTGGATTAAAAAGAAAATTTAATTGTAAATTTAATTATATTTTAATTTGTATAAATTTTAAACTGCTACAACTTGTTCATACGAGGTCGAAAACGGACGAAACGACTTGCGCTGCATTCGTATTGTCAAATACTACGCTATGGAGCTGGATTGGAATCGTTTGGAGCTAGCGAAAATTTCGGGTAAAATTAAACGTCCGTTTAATTTTATTCGAAATAAAACACTGAAACTGAATTGAAATTAAGGTGAGAACTTCTCACTCAATCGAACAATTTCGATTTAAATTTTAAATAGTTGGATTTAAAATTGCTTGAATGTATGTTTGAATGATGATTGCAGTTATTGATTGCTATTTGATTGTGATAGTATATATAGTAGGATATATCTATATATAACAATATATATATATATATATATATATATATTGGCATATGTATATATTGGAGTTGATTTCCTGCATTCTATAGCGGATGAGACCCTATTGCGCCGCATAATAGCGGATAATATTTTATAAATCCCATATACCGCGATAATTCCGTACTGGAACGGAATTGGTATTGTGCTAATGTTTGTGGATGCAGGGAAACAGGTTGGAAGGATCCAACTGGATTCCTCACGAGTATTTATTTGATTTTTAGATATTGTGATATTTGATTGATTATCATATCGATATATGATGTTTGTTGTCGTGATTGACTATTTGGTGCTGTTGCATCATCGGATCCATTGTTGAAGTTAAAAATAACGATTTTGATTTTTAAAAGAGATTTTTTTAAAGAGATTTTTTAAAGTATATGTTTTATTAAACTTTTGAATTGATTCATTTTAAATAAATAAACATTATAATTTTATTGTTACAAAAGTTATATTTTTTGGAAAATAATACTTAAGAATGATTTAGAAGATATATAAGCCTTAACTAAAGATTTGTAAATTATTAAAAGGATTGGTTTATTTGGATTGGTATTTTTGAATTATTATAAACAAATTATATAAAAGATGTATAAAATTGATATTTATAAATTAAAATATAGAAATTATAAAACGAGTTTTTATAAGTGTTAAAAATGAAGTAAAAATGGATTTCATAAGTGAAGGGAATTTATAGATTTATAAATTGTGAAGTTATAAAATGAATAGATTTTGTGAAATAGAAGATTTATAAGTAATTATCTTATAAATCGGATTTTGGCATTTAAATGAGATATAAATGGAATTTGTTAATAATGAGATTTATAAATCGAAGCTTATAACTAGAAATGGAATTTATAAACATTGTTTATAAATTCGAAACCAATTGAATTTAATAAATTGAATATTGAAGTTTATTAAAGGAAATATATTCACGATTTTGGACAGTGAATACATTATTGAATAAAATGGTCATGTTTGCCAAAATAAATATTATAAAATGAAATTAATTATTTTAAAGATGTTTTAAAATGTATTATGAATCGAAGCCATAGATTTCAACATTCATTGTTGAAATAGACGTTTTCGAGAAATAGAAGGAAATGGTGGACTATAACACTGTTGTTATAGTAAATGGTTTCCGAAAGGAGATGTTTTGTATAGTATTGGGATTTATATATCTATTTAAACTTTGAATCCCTATACTAGTGATTTTGGGTCGTCGTAACGATGTTTTACGTAACGTTCGTTTTGACCCAAATAAATGTGTTAAGAGAATGATTTCCTTAAGGAATGAAATATATACTTAATTTTGATTTAAGTATATTAAATATTTTCCCAAATGTTTAAAATAAATGGGTTTGTGAAATACTAATTATTAGAATAAGTATGGAAATGCTTTTCCAATATGAAATGAAACATTTTTGAGAATTTATCTATTTAAAAGATAAATTGAAAATGAATATCAGAAATCGATTTGAAATCGTATATTCATAAATATTTTGGAATGTAAATTCACCATGGGATTTATATAAAAAGGGAAATGAATTTGTTTAAAAATAAACATTCATTTGTTTATGAAGTGTGGGAATATATATTTACGGATTTGGAACGTAAATTTAAAGTAAATCGGTAAGGATTTATTTGATTGATTCAAATGAACTATTTTGAAATGAAAGTAATAAAGGAGGAAAGTGACTTGAAATTGTTTTCAAATGTTGAAGTGTGGACGTTTATATCTAGTAAAGATATTTTTCGAAAAATAAATAATTTGGTAAATTATTTGGAATCTGATGATGTTGAGCATCTTTATTGATAGTTAAATAACTGACACTAAGTATTTACCTTTAAATAGGTATTTGTTGTGATTGCTTGAATTTGAATGCCACACTTATTTTTAAAATAAGCGCGCACTATTCGGGTTAGCCGGGTTGGGGTCGTATAATCCATTCCGAATATGCGATACGTCGTTATGAATTGCATTTGAAGACCGGTGTTGAAGACCGGATATTTGTGAAAACGGAAGGATTACCGTCGAGTTACTTTGCATCGACTGATCTCCGATATAGAGGTTTTATCACCCTTAGTGACGGGTTGTCCAGACGTGATTAGTGAATATCCGGATTGCAAGGGCTTCTTTGGAAGTGCCTTCGGTTCTGTTCGATCCCAGAACAGACTTGTATGGATTGTATGTCTGACGTTACAATTTGAGATGTAAAGCTGGTTTCTATCAAATATATTTCTGTTGGTGGCGGAGAATTTATTCTCTTAGCTTAACACCCTTCTCTGAGACGTACGAGCTTAGAGGTTATGTAGTTGATGGTTACTAGTGATATATTTCCAAATTGGTAATGTGGCATGCTGAGTGTTGCTGTGGGATGATCATTGTTTGATCATTTGTGATATGATCATTTGTTTGATCATTTATCTTGGTGATCATTACTTTGATCATTTGTTGACCCAAAGCACAACTTTTGTATAAAGCGTGGCTTTGTGGACGAGACTTCGTCGGACCTCACACCCCGGAAATGGTCAAAACAGGAAGGATGCGGCAAAGTTATTAGGGGATAGCGCCCCTTTAGTGTATGTCATTCCTTCTGGATAGAGGTGGTATCATGGTATGGAGCCCGGATATTTAACCTATGTTGTTACTGCAAATTTATTGCTTTGTGGTTGTTGGAAATCGAGGATCCTCGGATAGATTGGTTACGATCGGGGAATGACATATTCGTGTCAGTAGTTACCTAGTTAGGGGTAACCCGGCCTTGTGTTGGCAGAGATCCGGTTTGGTTCTCGGGTCGTCTTTCCACAGGCGTACCCATGTGGCAATGGGAAGTTCCTTGGCCTGACCATTTTTTGGAAATCCAAAGAAACAATACGATCTTGTACGGTTTTAGTTGTAGAACCTATCATTCACTTACGGTGGTCACCACTGTTTGGATGGTAGCTATAGTAGGCATAAGTGCGGAATGCCTATGCTGGCTAAGATTTATATTCTACTTTCGAAATGTTTTTTTCTACACTATGCATTAGTAATAATATCGAATGTTTCTTTTTAATGCGTATCAAGCATCTTTGACTATCATAAGAAGAAATCTCCTCCGATTCTGCTTTTGCATTGTGTGTGTGTGCGGGAGGCCTTATGGTAGTCTCATTTTCTAAAAAGCATTGCGAATCTATTTTAAAACTATCCTGTTCTTTATTTTAAAGATAAACTGTTTTAAGTTCTCTCACCAGTCACATGACCGACTCGGAGTTTATTGTTTTCCTTCCTAAACTCTGGGTGCCCACCAATTTCCACATGGGCAGTCTAGAGTTAGGTTATCAGGATATTTTGGAATTCAGAAGTTGCAGGCGGCAAGCTGGATGGCATGGCGTATTACTAGTGTATAGTATTTCTTTTCCGCTGTTTGTTTTTGTACACTCTGACGATGTAATGTAATGTAATGTAATGTAATAACTGATATAGTTCTTTGTTTAAAGATTATTCATTTATCTATTATATGTTGTTCCGCTGCGATTGTGAGATTCTGATATTGTTTTATTGTTTCTTTCTGTTCTGTTCTATCTTTCTCTCTTCTTCTACCTCTTTCTTCTTCTTCTTCAACTCTAACTATTCGGTTTTTCGAGCGACGAAAAATCTCGATCGTTACATTTATACTGCAAAAAAAATTCCTTTTCAATTTTACTGCGTCAGTGTATATTTTTATAGATTGCTCGGATGTTGGATTCAATCTGGAATGAAGTTAAAGATAAATACGAGTGAACGAGCGATATGTAGTGAGGTGCATTTGTAAATTAGAAAGTGTGATGTAATCAAATTTGTATTGTAATTGAAATTGTATATATATAGTGAGAGCTTGATTCTGTACTATTCAAAATTGTAATAAATATTTGTTTGAATAAAATATTCGTTTGAATTTAAACTCTGTATTATTTATTGTATTCAGCAAATATTTATTTAATCTGTGAAAATAAAATAGTACATTAACAAATACATTTAAATGAATACATAAATTTATGTTTATTATCATCAAACAAAAATCATATACTTGCATATTCAACACCAAGCACTAAAATACCAATAAACAAAAAGACTTGACCTTGCACCTGCTTGTACATTAAGATGAATCATCGAAAATGAATAAAACTATAGTTTATAAAACTCTTCCTTGGTTTTACCGTTCACATAGTGTTGCATCTGTATGAGAAGGTATTTATAATTGCTTAAGCCGTGTGTCTCTGTGAAATCGCGCAAGGAACTAGGAAAAAAATGCTACAGAAAATCGCATTTTCTTGTCCATTACTATTTAGGTGGGTCTAAGCCTTTTAGATATGGTTTTAAAAATCTTGATTCAAACCTTCTACCTTCCTTGTTCGCTTCTAAACATTAGTGGGTCGAAACCTGTAGCCTATCTCGTTTCCCTTTACTGTTGCACTGTTTGACTGAAGGGTTGAACCTAAACCCATTAGTCAGATTGAATACAAAAGAACGAGAATCTTTTATGGCCAACATCCTAATTAGATGAATATTCCTAACATTTATAAGGGTTACAAATAATTTCGATAATACCTTTTGAAGTATTACCAATGACTTGTGAGTAATGAAGCAGTTAAATTTGTTCCACTTGTAAGTATCACTAAAATTCGTCAAAACGTATATTTAGTAGCTACATATAATATATTTTTTCATCCACTATCTATCATTTAGTTTTCTAACATTTGAAAGCATTGCTAATCAAGATATTAGTAACATTTATAAGCATTACAAATAGAAACTTATGGTTTTACACAATTTATTGTATCATTAATATTAAGTTTTATGAAACAAATAAAATATCATAAGCAGTGATTTTCATATCACATGTATAATTAATCATATTTATTCACTTTAAAGTTTAAAATGCTTCACAAATCTATACCATACAATTAATACCGAATAGAGCTTCCTTAGGTCTAAATCCCTTTCCAATTTCTAGTTGAAATTTAATTTGTTTTGCCACATGGGTTCGAAATTTGAAAAGTCGCTTCTTTTTTTGTAAAAAATTAACTCTTAACTTGTTCCATCCCCTCTATTTTCTAACCCTGATATGAAATTAATCTAATGGTCATCATTTTCTCCTTCCCTTTCCTCCACCGCTATGAACCATGTGACTCCTCATTCTCATTTTTTTCCCGATTGCTTTTCTCCAAACCATGTCCTGATTCCATATCGAAGTTATCGAATTTGTAGCTTAGTTCAGCTCCGTCGGAACTGAACTAGCCAGCAGCGGAAGTTATGGGCTAATTTCAAAATTTTACCTTATCGGATCTTTTATTGGGCCTATGAGGTTTAACTAAATTAGAAAATTCTAAATTTCATTTAAATAAAATCATTCATTTTATTTAAATTCAAATATATTAAGATATGAAATTAATTTTATTTGATTTTATTTATACATAAATATATCGTATACATATATGGGTAAGAGCATGCGTAACATAATAATCCATGAAAGATATAATATGCCCATATGTAAATGTTGCGATTTACATTGTAATAGACATATTAGCTCATTTTGTATGTCATATATGTTGTCCAAATATATGCGTGTATATGTGTTACAGCACACACATATATGCATATATAAATATATTATATATAATATATGAACATAAAACATTTATATATATATATAGATAGATAGATAGAAAGAGAGAGAACAATTGTTAAAAATTATTTATAATTCAAAATTAACTTAGTTTTGCAAACATAATAATTTTAGTATTTTAATTTGTATATATTATGAATAAAATAATGTTTTCATACATTAATAATTAACATAAAATAGTCTATTGTTGAAAATTCAATTTTTAAATTTTTTGAAAATCTAGGATAATAAAATAGAGCTTAGCAAAAATCTGAAGATTTTTCAAAGTTGAAATATTATTTTTAAAAATAAATGCATTGATTTCGGCAATAATCATTTAATATAAAATAATATATTAATAAATTCAAAATTCAAAATTTTAGAAATTCTAGGATCATGAATAAAAGGTTACTTAAAATTTTAAAGAATTTTACAATTAAATTATTGTTTTTAATAAATTATAAATTGTTTTCCAAAATAAAATATTAATTATTAAAAATAATAAAATTTATTGAAAAGTTCTAAATTTGTTTATATGTTTTTGAAATGATATAATATTTTTAAAAAATATAAAGTTGAATTTTTAATGCAATAATTATTTTATATGTAATAAACAATTCAAAAGTTCAATAAATGTTATTTAAAAATATGAATATATGTATGATAATTAATTTTCAAAATTTTAAATTCATATTATATATAAATAAGTATACTAAATATTTTAAATCGTATATATATCTTATATATGCATATATGCTATTATGGGAGAGAAATATACATTAATATATATATATATATATATTAATAAATATATATATAACGATTATTAATGAAAAAATTGATTTTATATAGTAAACAACATTTGTCTACACATAAATCAAATAATATAATAAAAAAGGTATGCACATAACAAAACTGATTTGTGATAACCACATCTACTTACAAAATCTCACATAACTAAACATATAGTATCAATATATTTAAACAGATATGAAATTGCTCATTATAAGATCATAGAGTATAATTTAGTTATTGTAACGTGATTTAAAATTACCAATTTAATAATGCCTTTGAATCCACATTGAAGCGATGACTTCCCTTCCTTTTACTATTCTTGATTCGTCAGATTGTAAGTTCGGAATCGCCGACCTCTAACTATCGAATAATATCATTTTAATTTGAAATATATTTGAGAATTTTGGAGTGGATAGAGAGCTATGTTTTAACATAGTATTTTAACATTCTCACTTGATCTTAAACCATTATCTCCAAGCCAATCCCTATGTTATATCCACCCTTAGACCTTCCCAAACCTAGCCCTAATGATAGGCCTTAAATCCATCTAAACTCAAGCCATAATACTATGCAATTAAATCTAATTTATTCGCTTGTCGATATTGTATATCGATCGATATATTTATAACCGTTATAAATATATATAACATTATTTATTTCTCAAATCATATTCAAATTTTATAATTAATATTTCATAAATATTAATTAATTTATAACAATTATAAACTGATTAAATCGTTCGGTCTTAAGGGAATTCATCATTTTGGCTGTGTAATTCTTAGGCATAAACTTGGTCAACGATTAACATCGAACTATTTTAATATTAACATTCACACGTCACTTAGTAGGTGGTGTGACATTATGACCAAAATTTATTGCTTACTCTCTGTAAAATACAATTTTAGTTTAATAAGCGTTACCAGTTGTGACGTTTGTCTACACCAATTCTCTTCGTCAAAACTATATCACTTTGGACTTATGGAATTTGGTAATGGCCGACCACATCCACATTCAAATTTATAGTCTAAATACAAAGTCCTTGGTTCAATAATAATAATTATTATTAATTGAAATGCTCTAGCCAAAACCTTTGACTTTGAGTCCACTTGAGTCGACTGTGATACTAACTGCATATAACTAAGGAGTCGAATCCTCTCTTGAATAGTGCTTCACTTCCAATACTTCCACTTGACCCAACTATAGTTACTCAATGGAAGCCATGCCATGCTTTGGCTATAATCAAAGTAGAGCTTTTATATAGAAGATCCACAGTATTCTCAAGTCAAAGAACTGTGTAAATCTGTCACATCAATATTTTTTATTTGACCTTAGTTATATTAACCAACAGAAAACTATCGAGTGAGTCGTTTCGTAGTTATTCAATAACTATTAGTACGTAACCCCTAGGTGCCCCCAAATAGTCATGAGTAATACACTGCCCAACGTTTGTAGAGCGTTACGTACTCTAGTCTCAACAGATACATTGATATCTAATCTCAATGCATCTTGAGTAGGAACATTTAAAATGGTATATTTGTTTCGTTGTGATAAATTACTCACGATTACAACACTTTGTAACTACTATCACAAAATATACCATTTATGGATTTTTCTATTAAATATACTTTTAATTAAGTTAATTAATCAATATATTCACATTATATCAAGTATATAATAGGAAGAAAATACCTTTTATTTCGAACAAGTTTGGTCAACGAGTTAGATATAACAAATTACATAATTGCCCACATGGCATACCCCTAACTCTATCAATCTCCCACTTGCACTTGGGGTCAATTATGAAATCTAATTCCAAAATCTCCAATCAGTTTTCTCAAAATCAATTAGGTCAGTATCTTAGTGAATGGGTATGCTATTATGTTTTAATTATCTACTTTGTTGATTAACTCTCTCTAACACTGATAAACTACCTTTATCATGTGGAACGATTCGAAATATGCCTTTCGACTTCTAGTGAGCTTTAAGTTCTATCATGACCAGTTTCATGACATTGTTATATTATAACAATATATTATGAGATTCTCAACATTTGGAATCACCTTTGGCTCAATTATAATTTTTTGCATTTATATCTGTATATGTTGGTTTATTGTAGCACTATTCAAGTTAATGTTCTCAACATTTTGTTGAATCGACCACAACCACTTTTGTTTTGAAACATTTTCAAATTTAAGATTTTAAATTGAAATTTATCATTGACATGTTATGCTCAATATCACTTATAAAAGTTTGTGTCCAAACGTTCCATCATAACGAGTTCGTTGTTTCTATAAACAATTCTCTAGTATTTCATAAATACCCGAAAACACCTCAAAAAACTATTTAGTGATATCAATATGTATTTAATATTTGCTCCATATATCAAATACATAAAAAACACAATATCATAAACCTGTATGATAATTCCTATTGCTAATGCATAAGGAATCCAACTTACATATTCTTCTTTTAACAGGGTGCTCTCTATATCGTTTTGGGACAATCTCTATATCTTTTATACTCACCATAAAAGACAACTTTTACAATCCAAAATTGAGTATTAAAATAGCTAAAGTTGATTTTAATACAAGCACATTGTTAAAATCAACAACGTGTTGTTTACTTATAGTTTAAAAATATCAATGCACCTTTTAACGTTCTTTCTTATGAATGCACGCTTCCTTTACACTTTAATTGAAAATTAGACTATTTGATATTTCTATCAAAATACTTATTCAATCTTGATGCTTATAAAATGATATGTTTGTATCATTTCTTAGAGCATATCCAAAGATCCATAAACCCAATATCGCTTCCATTGACTTCGAGGTATTTTCGGTTAATATATGCAAACGGCTTACTCTAAATCATTATTTAGAATTTTTTGTTTCAATACATAAGTACCAAACACTAAGTCTTATCAAGCGATAATTTTATGAGTAAATTTGATTTAACTTGAGCATGTTGAATACCGAATCTGTTAGCTAATTTCAACAATTGAAATTTGCGATATTATTCGTATCAACATTGCTTATTTAATTCCAACGAAATTTGTCTTTTCAATAAAGACACAATCTCGGTCGATGGATTACATCTCTTTGGTGACGACCACCAAAATCATATTTTGATAGCGTACTTGGAATTCTTTCATATCTGCGCATCATACCATGTAGAGTCAACAATCTTAATGATTTAATTGAACAAACGAGGGTAATATATATTTTCAACATTAATAAGAAACCCATAGTTTCTCTTCGATGTACGAGAATATTTCTTAGACATTCTAAGGCTATGTGTTCATTTAGGTTAGTTAATTTCACTTCATCTCATATAATTAGTTCTATCTATGGATCAGATCCAATTCCATTTAACTACCAAAATTTCTTAAAGAAATTCCTTCACAATGAACTTGATATATCTTGAAACAACAACTGTTTCTTAGTGCAAATAAAATAGGGATTCATAAACCCTTTACGAACCTTTTTATTTATAAACTGATTTAGTTTACAAAAATTATGTTCAAAACATAAATATGTCATTTGATGACAGACCTTTTCAAAAACCTTGTGGAGATTCATACAAGATCCCTCATGAACAATTATTACGTGCAATCTTTTGACTCGCACAACCTGCCAACTCCTTGGCCTAGGATATGTTGGAATTTCTTACAAACACTTATCTTGTATGATTTTATAAACTATTGTTTAGATGAAATAATAGCAACATTGTGTACTAATCTTAGGTACATAACCTTATAGAAAGAAACTAACTCAACTTCACTCACAATTATTTGTCCAATAATATCTGATTACTTCTTATTGATGCATCATTATGTATCACATGGAGAAGTGATTTTGAGATTGAATCTACATTCATTTTTGGGTACGTTTGAAACTCTTTCTAATTTACTCACTTATTCGACCAAATAAAATCATTTTATTCTATTGCATGTTATTTTATTTATTTTTCTTTTATATTCTAAGTTTTTATCATAAACTTACTACATGTGTATCTAATGCACATGTTCATGTTGGTAATAAATCATCGATGGATATAACAAAGTATGTGGAACCCTTTTGGTATTAATAGACTAGTGATTGCATACACCAATATGTATTAATTCAAAGATTTCATCAACTCTTATGATGCTCCTACTGAATGGGTGCATAGCCATTAATTGTTTGAGATATTATTAACCTGTATCATATGATTCATAATCATAAAGTAAGTTATTTCTCAAAACTACAGCTTAGTCTACAATTCCAAAATAATTGTAGATAATATTAGATGCATATGTATTTTTGTTGCATCACTTTTAATATGAAAACAAATTCCATAATGTAGTTCTATTTCATAATGAATATTCATAACACTCACATTGAAATATAGTTATATCTATTTTTCAGTCAATATAAAAAATAAACATTATTTCACAAATAATGTTCGGTACATTTTACGAAAACAATTTTCTTAATTTGATGCAATCATTAGGTGCTATATGGCAAGCTCCCACTATTTCCGCATTACTATAACAACTTACTAAATTTAGAGTTCCACCATTCATTTAATATTGTTAATAGTGTTTACTTATTTTATGTGCTGCAACTAGTTTACCGAGGAGAGTTCATTGATCAAATATCTTGAACTCAAAGTAATAATATTATAGAAAACAATTTTCTATAAAATACATTTTAGAATAAAAATGATATTTCATAATCAAATATTTAGCATCAGTTATTATTACAATTCTTGTTTCCAATGCTTCTCTACGAAGCAAAAGTGGCTATTCATTCTCTTCATTCCAACTTTACCTTAAATTACATCTATTTTTAAACATTCGTTTTCTTTTAGATTGTCAACCTATTCAAAATAAAACCTTATTACAATATCATAACAAACCTTTTACAAAAGCGCATTCGATTATTCTTAATATTTAAGACATCAAGTATGTTGCACTTTATATAAACCGTTCAAGATGACATTTCAACGATCAAGTTCTTAGATGTATCTCGTAGTTTATGGTCTTGTGTTACATTAACACAATATGATCCTTTTGAAATCATTCAAGTTGAATACATGATATTAAAATACTGTTTATTGGCTTTCTTCGAATGAACTAGCTTCATTAAAATATTGTACCCCCTAAACTATGACTGTTCACCATATAACATTTATATGTGAAAGTACACAGATCAAATATCCATAGTCTTAAATTACATTTAGATTTCGAAAACTCATAAAATGCAATACACGGTCTAAACCAAATAAACATATAAGTGACCAACTTATGAATGTATTAAGTAGTTGAAATTGAGCACTTGCATGAGTATAGAAACATTATTTAACATGCAATTGGAATTATTAGTAAGTATATATTATATTTCTATATGTCAACTTTCAATTATGTTTGTTTATGTATGTTAATTGGAAAGCGTTTTATCAATCATATTAAACGCAAAAATTTATCATTATAGATAATTATAACATTTTATTACAATATTAGAAAGATTAAATGTTACCATTTCATTCTTCTAATCAAGCTCCCACTAGTCTTTTATATTTCTCCAAACCCTAAGAAGAAACATAGAAGTCTTACAACTTCACTAGTGGGAATTAGGACTCATTTGTTTTGGTATTCCGACAATGAGTTTTCTAAACAAATCATAGCCCCACAAACGATAGATAACTCCTTATCAGTTGTATCATATACAACTCCTAACCCATTTTTCCTTGTTCTATTCACATTTCTACCTAGAGTTTTCTCAACAAATCGAAAGAGATTATTCTCTCATACCTACATATCGTGATGGCCTAAGTATAGTATATGTACCTTGAGTTTGCTCAACAAATACATATAGTTATCTTACCTCATCTATTCAATATATTAATAATACAATGCATAACATCCATAGCTTGAGGTTGTTCAACAACTAAAGAGTATGTAAGTAATTTATTTATATATATGGTAGAGGACAACATTATATTGAAGATTCATAATCTTTAATATATATATATATATATATATATATATATATATTGAGTGATATCGACTTATAGAATAATATATTTCTTATGGAACAACCCAGCGATTCAAGTGTCAGACACATCAGAAATCACGATATATGTACATTTATCTACGTATTTATTTCTCAAGTCTATTTGGGTTTCTTTATTGTTCCACATTTAGTTTATATGCATATCATATAAGTTTTATTGTTATATAACTTTATATTTCATATTACTTATATGATAGTCATACGTATAATATATCATTAATTAAATCTTATCTAATTACTTTTAATCAATTAACTCTTTAATTAATTTTAAATTAGTATTATAATATAGCTTTTATATTGGACATATCCACTATAACATTTATAGTCTATACTATAACCTTTATAGTGTAGCACACATATACCATATATATGTGTATTTTATTTGATTAATTAACCTTTAATTAATTTATTCAATTAAACAGTTTTATTAAAATTTATTAATTTCAAAATTTATCTTGTATACATACATGCATACTTCTGTTATCTTAAAGATTTTAAAATAACATAACATATATCAACATATGTAATACATGCATATGTGCATTAATTAATTTATTTTATTAATCTTATCAATAAATTTAAAATTTGAAATTATTATATTGATATTTTCAAACATTTTGAAAATATCATTATCCTTTCAAACATTTTGAAAACTTATGTATTATTATAATTTTTATAATAAACATGTTTTATTTTAAATTTAAATATTAAATATAAAATCTATAATATTAATTTTCAAAACGATTTTGAAAATTAGCCCGATGCCCAATTAAGTTGGGCCTTTTCTATTATGAGCAACCTTTGGGCTCACTTCACTTTTCGAACCAGGCCGGTAACCAGGTAGGGCATCATACTTGGTCACCCAATACCAATCCTAGACATTACCTTTCTAGACACTGTACTAAGTGGGAAAGCTTAATTAGTTTACCCTAATATGACTAATTTAGACCGCATAGGCTATTGGGCCCCAATACCATTGTTGGAAATAGACTAGCCCGCAACGGAAGTTATGGATGAATTTCAATTTTTTTATCCTACTGGATCTTTTATTGGTCTATGAAGTCTAATTGAATTAGAACATTTCTAAATTTCATTTAAATAAAATCATTATTTTATTTAAATTCAAATATATTAAGATATGAAATTAATTTTATTTGATTTTTTTATACATAAATGTATCATATACATATATGTGTGAGTGCATGTGTAACATAATAATCCATAAAAGGTATAATATGCCCATATGTAGACGTTGGGATTTACATCGCGACAGGCATATTAGCTCATTTTGTATGTGAAAGGGGATAATTATAAAAATTATTATAATTCAAAATAAACTTAGTTTTGTAAACATAATATTTTAGTATTTTAATTTGTATATATTGTGAATAAATTAATGTTTTCATTCATAAATAATTAACACAAAATAATCTATTGATGAAAATTAAAATTTTACATATTTTAAAATTATAGGATCAAAAAATAGAGCTAAGGAAAAATCCGAAGATTTTTCAAAGTCGAAATATTATTTTTAAAACAAATACATTGATTTCAACAATAATTATTTAATATTAAATAATATATTATGAAACATTTAAAATTAAAAATTTTAAAAATTCTAGGATCATGAATGAAAGGTTATGAAATTTTTTAAAGAATTTTTCATTTAAATTATTATTTTTATTAAATTATAAACAGTTTTTTAAAATAATATTGACTACTAAAAATAATAAACTTTATTGAAAAATTCCTAAATTTTTTATATATGTTTCTGAATTGATATAATATTTTTGAAAAATATAAAATTTAATTTTTAATGTAATAATTATTTTATATATAATAAAAAATTCAAAAATTCAATAAATGTTAATTTAGAAATATGAATACATGTATGATAATTAATTTTCAAATTTGTAAATTCATATTATATATAAATAAGTGTACTAAATTTTTTAAATCATATATATATATATATATTATATATGCATATATGCTATTAGGAGAGTGAAATATACACAAATATATATATATATATATATGTGTGTGTGTGTGTGTGTGTTTGTTAATAAATAAAAAATTATTATTAATGAAAAATATTGACTTTTTACAATAAACAACATTTGTCTATACATAAATCAAATAGTATAATAAACAAATTATGCACATAACTAAACTAATTTGTGACAACCACATCTACTTACAAAATCTCACATAACTAAACATATAGTAGCAATATATTAAAACAGATATGAAATTGCTCATTATAGGATCATAGAATATAATTACTGTAATATGAATTCAAATTACCAATTTAATGATGCCTTTGAATCCACGTCAAAGCAATGAATTACCTTCCTTTTACCATCCTTGATTCGTCATATTGCAAGTTCGGAATCACCGACCTCTAACAATAGAATAATATTATTTTAATTTGAAATATATTTGAGAATATTGAAGTGGATTGAGAGAAATGTTTTATCCAACAAAGTAGAAGGTAATGGTAACAAAAAGGTTAGTAATTATTTTCAAAGATACACACACACAAATATATATATATATATATATATATATATATATATATATGTTTGTATCAGAGAGAAACGAGGGAAACCTTTTTACCTATTCTCACTTAATCTCAACCCATTATCTCCAACCCAATTCCCTATGTTTTATCCACCCCTAGGCCTTCCCAAAACCGAAATTTTGCAGCCCTAATGATGGGCGTTAAACCCACTTAAGCCTAAGCCAAAATACTATGTAATTAAATCTAATTTAATCACTTGTCGATATTGTATATCGATCGATATATTTATAACTGTTATAAATAAATATAAAATTATTTATTTATCAAATCATATTCAAAATTTATAATTAATATTTTATAAATATTAATTAATTTAATTAGTTTATAACAATTATAAACTAATTAAATCGTTCGGTCTTAAGGAAATTCATTATTTCGTCTGTGTAACTCTTGGGCGTAAATTTGGTCTGCGATTAACATCGAGCTGTTATAATATTAACGTTCACATGTCACTTAGCAGGTGGTGTGACATTATGACCAAATTTATCGCTTACTCATTTTTGGTAAGATCTAATTTTTATTTAATAAGCATTACCCGGTTGTGACATTTGTTTACACCAATTCTCTTCTTCAAAACTATATCACTTTGGACTTATGGAATTTGGTAATGGTCAAAATTCTGACCTCATCCACATTCAACTTTATAGTCTAAATACAAAGTCATTGGTTCAATAATAAAAATTATTATTAACCGAAATGCTCTGACCAGAGACTTTGACTTTGAGTTGACTTGAGTCGACTATGATACTATTCGCATATAACTGAGGAGACGAATCATCTCTTGAATAGTACTTCACTTCCAATACTTCCACTCGACCCAACTGTAATGACTCGTAAATTCAATGGTTTTATTTGTGTATTTAATCGAATTTTGGTGAAATTTTAAATTTTAAAATTTGGAAATAAAAATTTAATATTTGAAATACGGTTATTTAAACATAGCTAATGGAAAATTTTCGTCAGATAATATTGAAGTTTATTTTCTTATGTAATTTTATTTCAATTCAAATCAGTTAATGTTTGATGATTATATTTCAAAACCTAAATATTTTTCTATAGGAAATTTGTAAATCAACTTTTGAGTGAGACGTCATATTTCATTTCTCCAAATTCGGACTTCTATTGCTCCGTTCATCTTATTTCTGACAAATTAGCAGCATTTTTCGGTACCGATTATCGACTTTTGATAGGATGATCGTACCATTGATATATGTATACTGTTTTGATCGTCTCATCATGTTGATCTCTGCGGTATATTCAACTCTGTGTTTTGAAGTCCGATACGCAACGGATCTGTAAAACGTCGAACCGTATCGGTACCAGTTTTGTGCCTTTTATTTTTGTGACTTTCTATATCCCACCGTGTAAACCAATGGACACTATCATTTATTATTTTCAAAAATCAACGTCTGACATTTTCTTTCCACTGGTTTCATTGGTTCGTTTGCAATTCCATCTTTCATTTCCATTTTTTCGCATGTCTCTGCATTTTCCAATTTCATTTGCTTCTTCCAATTCCGTTGTATTTTGCCCCACTGTGCCTTTTGCTATGCATCGAAGCTTACCTCTCCTCCCTGATTTAGCCGATGCCATTTCAACTATATTAAAAAAGGCACGGAAGGCAAATTACCTATGCTGTTGCCTTTTCATCCATCTTCATCTACGTTTTACTTCTTCCAAATAGCCTGCGCAACCCATCATTTTCTTTCTCAACACCTTTGAGCTGCCCACTCAACAGCAATCAATAGCTACCGCTCCAAAAACTGCTCGCCTTCACCACAGCAACAGCCACCACGTTCACTGAAAATCAAGCGCCACTTCAGCACCGATGCAACTGCCTCCAAACTCTCCCCCTCTCCCAATCGAGCATCGCTGTAGCACCACACAGTGCTCGGGCTTCCTTTTTCCTCCTCTGTTCACATATCCGGTTATATATAGGTTTGTATATATTTTCTATGTTGTATATATTTCTTTCCATTGCTCCGAATAAAGAAGCATATATATGTTGCAATTATATTCAAATTTAAAAGGGTAAGTTACATATATATATATATATATATATATATATATTATATAATGCATATTTCCAAACTTCTAATTATGGTTTACGGGATGTATATTTTTTTTAGGTGCAGTTTATGGTATATATATATATATATTAGTATACTAAGTTATATTACGTTCTAGTTTTCTTTATATATGTATAATTTATACTAGTTTAAGTATCTGAAATGTTGTTCGTATATGTATATATATATATATATATATAAATGTATAATGTTTTTGGGCTTAAGGTATTTGTATATGTTTTGGTTGATATATATGTTTTACAATAAGTATGTAAAAGTTATATTTGCTGCTGTTATATATGTATATATTATATAGTTTTTCCAAGTTATATTTTGGTTGCAGTTATATAGATTTATGTATGTAGTATTTCGGTGTTGTGATGTACAGTTGCATATGATATATTTACATATCTATAAATTATGTCATCGGTTGTTGTATATATATAAAGTGTCTATGTATATGTGGTTTTATATATAAGTTATGTAGTATGTTTTATTGGATATGGATATAAAAAATTAGTTTACATTTTTATATAAGTTATATATATATATATATTAAAAAAGTTATTTATGTTAATTTTATAATAAATATCGATATTTGGATCTTCTCACTATATATATATCATATGAAAATTTTATTGATAGTTAGTATTGTTTGGAAGTGTATTAATGATAGAATTGTAAACCTTTTGAAAGAAAAATATACATTCCATATGGTACAATAATTAGGCTTGTTGGATATTTTGTTACGAAAGTATTATATAAGTTTTATAATAAAGTATGCTTATAGATACATATGTTTACAGATTTAATTGCAGAATGTTAGTCTAATTCATTCATATATTGTTTTATGTATGTTGATTCCCGGTTATGTATATGCATATAGAGGTTTACTTAGGTTGATGCCTAAACTTGTATATTGGTATGTTAATATTTTATATATATATATATATATATATATATGTCTTTATGTTTATGTCAGTCTCATATATATGTTTAAAACTGATTTGTTTCATATGTACATGAGTTTATATGATCTATTTTGAGTCAAATTATTTATTTTAGCAAAGTAAGTTTATGATAATTTTATTATAAACATTGATTTTTGAATTTTAATATAAGGATTTTGTTGGACATTAATTAATAATTTATAATATTATATATACAATTTGCTTTTGTTATATCAAACATATATTGATTCCTGATTTCCTATATGTCCGTTTGTCCATCAAATTCGTGCCAATCCTATTTTTCTTTTGAAGTCGTGCTTGGATTCATAACTCATCTCGTTTTCGTTCGTCTCTAACCTCGAATGGTGAGCAATCACTCACGATTAATGTTCTTATATTTATTAAATTTGATTTCAGTTGAAACGACAATTGAAATATGCCGCTGTTAGTTATTTACATTGCTATTTATATGCTATTATCTGTATCTGTTCACTTGTGACATATGACACTATTATCTGTTAATTATATTGATGATATATGTCGGTTATCTTATTATCATATCTGTTATCACTCTGCAAGTTCCCTGTTAGTATAGATTCACTATGGGTTGAAATGATACATACCTGAACGATCTGTAGAATATAAGAAAATCGTTATGGGTTGAAATGATAAACCCAAGTGGTTTTCAATTGAATTGAATTTGGGACTGCAGGTTGAAATGATGTATACCCGTATATATTTAAATTGCAGAATGTAATGATAAATATCTGTATCACTTGACCATAGGATAGAAAATTATATACAGACACTATTGGACTATATATATTATGAAAATGATTTTTGTGGTTTTGAAATGAATTATATGGTTTAATAAATATTGATTTTAAGATAATATTTTTTTTGAAATGATTTCCAAGGTTTTAAAATTTAAATCAAATAAGTTTGATTTGAAATTTATTAAATTTGGGAGTTTAAAGATATGATTTTTTAACTTGATTTTTTTGATTAATAGTGATTTAAATGAATAATTCAAATTTACATAAATTGAAAATGGTGTATTTAGTTTTATTTAAATTTGAATTTGAAGTTATTTGAGTGATTAAGTAAATATTTCAAAATAAATATTAGTAAAGTGAATTTGACATAGAAAAGGAATTATCAAACCTAGTTTTGAAATGTTTGAATATTTAAAGCTTTGAAATATTGAAATTGAAACGGTTTATTTTAAGTTTAAAATATGTATTTGAAATCGATATAATTTGAAATGGTTTATGGAGAAACTGTATGGAATTGAAATTAATTATTTGAGAATTGATTAAACTTGAATTTTTGTATTCGAATTGATTTGTGAAATTTGAGGAAACTATTTTATTATATATAGTAGTTTAATATCTAAATTGTTTAAGTGGTGGGAGTTATGTTTTCAAAATTATGAATTTCAAAGCATTATGTTTTGAAAGTGTTATAAATTCAAGTGGTTGGTTTCAAAGTGTTATAATTTTGAAATTGCTATGATTTTGAAAATGGATATATTTGAAATAGAAATGATATCGTATTTGGTTTTGAAATGGAAATGATATCGTATTAATATGGTTTTGAAATGGCAATGATATTTTGGTTTTGAAGTATAAACTATTTTGAAATGACCGCGGTGTTATAATAACGTTTGGTTGTTTAAGAGACCGGGATCTGAAGTTGTCATACTCTTTGCCAACTTTGAAAACCACTTTAACAACTATGTACGCCGAGGAGATTCCAGAATGAAAAAGGATGGTGGCGACGTCCTATTGAGGTATATACGTGGAGCCGAATCCCGTGAGTTGGCATAAGGTGGCTAAAACAGGAGCGATTCTGGGCCAATGAGGTAGCTCCTCTGATCGGACACACTTCTTCGATACTATATTCTGACTTTGTGATTGATTTTGTGGCCACTTTTGATTTTGGGAGTGTGGTTAGAAGCGGTGGTAGTGCCTGTTATGCATTACCACCAGCCCGGATGCGTAGTTGGTATGTCTATCTTGGAATTGCCTAGTTGTGCCGTGTCACCTACCATAGTGTGTTATGCACCTATGGAGTATCCTTTGGTGGCTTCCCGATTAGGAGGGACTACGGTACTGTATAGACTATTGGCACTATAAAATGTGTTAAGGGGGATATGGGTAATGCCTTAATGCTATTTTTAAATATATTATACTTTACTTTAGACATTATTATAATAACGTATATTACTACATAGTAGATAGTTTAACGGATCCATAGAGGATGGTTATCCCAAACATACTTTGAGTTACTTGTATTTTAGTTGTTATTTCACTTGAGTTGGATTTATTGATATAAGAATGTTAATCCTGAATCGCGTGTTTTGTGTTTTGCTTTACGCTTGGGTCAGACTGAGTGGTTCAGCTGTTGAAACTCACCTTTAGAGTTGGAGTTTCGCTTGGAGATCCGGCTATCTATCCAGCTTTCAGTTATTCAATTGATTCCAGTGATGTATTCTGATCTTGTATTTGATTATTGTATTTGAGACTTCCGTTGTTTCTTTTTTAACTCCGTTATATATATACATATAGTAGCTTCATGAACTACTATTGTTTTGTTTCCACTGCATATTTTATATTACTCTGTGTCTATGATTCTGTAATTTATTTATTTATCGTATATGTTGAGTTTTGCCAAATATAAATTTACAATCTGGTATTTTGAGCAATTTAATTCCGGCATGTGTGAATGCGAATGGTTGAAAATATCGGGTCGTTGCGTGTGGTACCAGGGCATTGGTTTTAGGCAAAACTCAACATATATGGTAAATTTAATTACAAAATCACTTTCGTTCGAGCTTAAATCTTTTCCTCTTTGATTCGGTTTCCATTGAATTTTGGAACTCTCCCACTTGTTCTAAAATCCATTCTTGTCTTCCCTTAGTTGTATTCAATTGATTCTGGAGTATCCCATAACTCCACTTCGAATGATCTTTATAAAAATCGGCGTTCCCACCAATCTTTGAATGCTTTGTAAAGGGGTGAAACTCCTTTACAACGGGCATTGATCCACCGAAGATGTATATATTCTCGGTTTAGATGCTGATATTCCTTGATATGCCCGAATTCTATCTCTGCTAATCTGATGCCGATTTACCTCAGAATGCATCAATATTACTCTTGAAGTCAAGGTTGACTTGGTTAAGGTCACCCGCGATTTATATAAGTCCATCCATCTTCC
The DNA here is from genome assembly GCA_030765085.1 of Allium cepa. Classification (NCBI taxonomy): domain Eukaryota; kingdom Viridiplantae; phylum Streptophyta; class Magnoliopsida; order Asparagales; family Amaryllidaceae; genus Allium; species Allium cepa. Next base: position 459,871,800 of record CM060943.1, read on the forward strand.
TCGTTTGAAATTCAATTGTCTTATCCTCTTTTTCGAGCCTATCTTTAGTTGACTTCTTTTGATTCGAGTATCTCCAATCTGAATCTCTTTCCTTATTTGAAATCTATTTTTGTATCATCGAGTGAGGGAGTGTATTTGTAACTAATATAAAAATGTTTTATATTGTGTTGTTTGAGCTGTTGATGTTGATTTGGGTTTTCAATCGATTCATCTAATCAACGCTATCGGTAGGATTTTCAAAACACTTAAACAGAACAAACAGACACAATATTGTTTTTAAATTTGGTAAATGAAATAATTTTGTATGATTATATTATATTATATATAAATATAAGTACAAGTTTTCTGAAATTAAAATAGTTAATTGAATTGGTTATTAAGAAATAATAATATTTGATTTTATTAATGGTTTTGTAAACCATTGACTTTTGACTCATATATATAGATATTTGAACTATAGAACATGGTTTATAAATTGATTTGGCATCTAAATGAATTAGAATTTGGGAATTTAATTTTTGGTAATTAAAAACTTGGGTGTTATAGTTTTAAAATATATATTATTTAAAGTATTTTCGAATATAAATCATTTCCAAAGAATTTTTAAATATTTAAATCAGTGCTCTTTTTTTGTCGCTGAAAAATTATTTCGGTGATGGTGGCCACATCATCAACATTCATTTTCGAGTTTTAAAGTGGAGAGACCCTTCTGTAGCTCTACTACACTTTTTTTAGAAATTTAATATATTTGAAATTCTAAAGTGTGACTTGATTTATAATATATATTGGTATATGATAATAGATTAGGTTTGATATATATATATATATATATATATATATATATACACACGTATAGAATTATATTTATCTCTAAATGGTTTGAAGTGAATCGAAAATTTAATTTCTTAAATTTATGTTAAAGATGATTTCAATTATAAAACGAAGTCAAAATTTTTGAATGAATATTTAAACTTGAATAACTGAATTAGAAATCTTTATAATTGAATAATTTACAATGTAGAACAATGATTAATAATTTTATAAATAAAATTTGAGTGGTTATGACATATGTTATACACTTAGATTTTAGTTATAAATGTTAATAGAGATAAATATAATAATAAGTTAATTGATTAATAAATGAGAGAAATTAAATAAAATTTTGTTTGAAAGAAACCTTTTGTATCACATATTAATAAACTGAAATTTAATCAACTAAATGAAATACCTTGAATAAAAGTTTAATTGTTGAATATTGATTTAAATTGGAATTTTTATGGTTTTAAATTAATTGTTTTAATTTTTCTTTTCAATCTATTTCTCTTTCTGGTTGTTTCTATTCTCCTACCTCCAAGCTTTTCGGGGACGAAAAGTTTTGAGCGGGCGAGAGTATAACGAGCCGTAAAATTCAATGGTTTTATTTGCGTATTTAATCGAATTTTGGTGAAATTTTAAATTTTAAAATTTGGAAATAAAAATTTAATATTTGGAATACATCTATTTAAACACAACTAATGGAAAATTTTCAACAGATAATATTGAAGTTTATTTTCTTGTGTAATTTTATTTCAATTCAAATCAGTTAATATTTTATGATGATAAATGTTTTCAAAACCTGTATATTTTTCTATAGAAAATTTGTAAATCATCTTCTGTGTGTGACGTCATATTTCATTTCTCCAAATTTGGACTTCTATTGCTCCGTTCATCTTATTTCTGACAAATTAGCAGCATTTTTGGTTACCGATTATCGATTTTTGATAGGATGATCGTACCATTGGTATCCGGGTACTGTTTTGATCGTCTTGTCATGCTGATCTCTGCAGTATATTCAACTCTGTGCTTTGAAGTCTGGTATGCAACGGAATTTGTAAAACGTCGTACCGTATCGGTAATGGTTTTGTGCCTTTTATTTTTGTAACTTTCTATATCCCACTATGTAAATCAATGGACACTATCATTTATTATTTTCAGAAATCAATGTCTGACATATGCTTTCCATTGGTTTCAAATATATTTTGGTTCGTTTGCAATTCCATCTTTCATTTCCATTTTATTTCGCATGTCTCTTCATTTTCCAATTTCATTTGCTTCTTCCAATTCCATTGTATTTTTCCCCACTGTGCCTTTTGCTATGCGTGAGCTTACCTCTCCTCCCTAATCTAGCCGATGCCACTTCGACTATAAAAAAAAGGCATGGAAGGCAAATTACCTATGCTGTTTACTTTTTATCCATCTTCCTCTACGTTTTACTTCTTCCAAATAGCCTGCGCAACCCATCATTTTCTTTCTCACCGATCCACACCTTCGGGCTGCCCACTCAACAACAACCACTAGCTACCGCTCCAAAAACTGCTCGCCTTCACCATAGCAACAACCACCACGTTCAACAAAAATCAAGCGCCACTTCAACACCGATGCAGCTGCCTCCAAACTCTCCCCCTCTCTCAGTCGAGCATCGTTGTACCACCACACAATGCTCGTGCTTCCTTTTTCCTCCTCTGTTCACATATCTGGTTATATATAGGCTCGTATATATTTGCTATGTTGTATATATTTCTTTCCATTGCTCCGAGTAAAGAAGCTTATATATGTTGCAATTATATTCATATTTAAAAGGGTAAGTTTTATATTTATATATACACTGCATGTTTCCAAACTTCTTATTATGGTTTACGGAATGTATATTTTTTTAGGTGCAGCTTATGGTGTGTATATATATATATTCGTATACTAAGTTATAATATGTTCGAATTTGCTTTATATATGTGTAATTTATACAAGTTTAAGTATTTGAAATGTTGTTCATATATATATGTATATATAATTATAATGTTTTTGGGCTTAAGTGTTTATATATGTGTTGGTTGATATATATGTTTTATAATAAGTTTGTACAAGTTATATTTGCTGCTGTTATATATGTATATATTATATAGTTTTTCCACGTTATACTTTGGTTGCAGTTATATAGATTTATGTATATAGTATGTCGGCGTTGTGATGTACAGTTGCATATGATATATTTACATATCTATAAATTATATCATCGGTTGTTGTACACATATAAAGTGTCTATGTATATGTGGTTTTATATATAAGTTATGTAGTATGTTTTGTTGGATATGGATATAAAACATTAGTTGACTTGTTTATTTAAGTTATATATATATATATATATATATATATATATATTAAAATAAACTGTTTATATTAATTTTATAATAAATATCGATATTTGGATCTTCTCATTATAACTAAATATATATATATATATCATAAGAAAATTTTGTTGATAGTTGGTATTGTCTGGAGGTGTATTAATGATAGTATTGTAAACCTTTTGAAAGAAAAATATATATTCCATATGGTACAGTAATTAGGCTTGCTGGATATTTTGTTATGAAAGTATTATATAAGTTTTATAACAAAGGATGCTTATAGATACATATGTTTACAGATTTAATTGCAGAATGTTATCTAGTTCATTCATATATTGTTTTATGTATGTTGATTCCCCGTTATGTAAATGCATATAAAGTGTTCGTCGACGGAAATTCTATCGGTTTAGAAAACCGTCGAACGAATTTAAATTAAAAATAACCGCAAGTGCACGGTGTTCGAATTTAGCACGTGATGAATACGGGTCGATCCACAGGGAACTGATGATTTTAAAATTCTATTCAATCAAATTATACCGAAGTCGAGAGTGAATAGCTAGAAATGTAAGAAACTAACAAAAAATAGCAAAAGAAAATGATAAAAATATGAGAGTTAAATGACAATTTAGAGATAATTCCACTCTCTAGATCATATAGTTCAACAAATTATGAAATTATGATCTCTTTTTTTTGGTCATAAGTGAATTTAAATGATGTGTTTATCATAAGTACGACTCATTTGTGCTATTAATTAGCTCAACATAAGCCATGGAACTATAACACAACCTTTAAATAACTTACTAACTCTCATGAAAATGACAACAAAGTTGAAAATGAAATCTACTTTAAGTATGACCTATTAACTATTAATTAGAAATATAGACCATCAAATTTTAATTTCAAATCACTCTCTTATGCCATAATCATATTTTGATGAAGAGGCATTTGTGTTAGTGATTGTTTAAGCATAGCCTATTTGGTGTCAACAATATAGGCTATCAAATTCAAAGCAAAAACAACAAATAAAACCACTTCAAGCATTGTCATTAAGCACAAAAAGAGAGCTATAATTATCAAAATGTTGAAGCTACATGATTAGAGGCTTCATTACCCCTAAATTGAAGGGATTAGCCTCTCATATTTGTTATCAAAACAACAAATATAGCTTGCAACATTAAAGGAAAAGAAAAATAAAAAGAGAGCAAAGAAAAGATACAAAACTAATCTACTTGCATGAAACAAGAGAGATCTACACTACTTGCATAAAAGGAAATGAACATGTAATTAAAAAGAAACAATAATTAACTTTGCATAAAATGAAAAGAAAATTACATAAGAGAAGAAATGGCTAAGTAGCCATGGAAAGAAAGAGAGATTTGATTTATTTTCTAAACTAAAACTAACTAACTAAGAGGAAGAGGACTACATGAAATATAATGGGTATTTATACAAGTTACGAACCCTAATGCATATTTTTGGGGAGTACCCAAAATGCCCTTGGAGGAAGTGCGGTGACCAAGTTATCATTCGCTTCAATAATCCCCCACTTAAATGTACATGAAGCTTTAAATGTCTTTTAGCATGTGCATTAGCTCCTAATTGAAAATCAAGGTAAATGGATGGGGTCCTCCACGTTCTTCACTTTGAATTATTTCCATCTTCATTCTTTTGTATCTTCCTTGTGCATGCATATTCCTTCATGAAACCACTTGTAATTGAGTTTAAATATCTACAAAATAATATAGAAATTTCCCATTAAATTTCCTCAATTTGATATATGCACAAAAATTACCATTTTACCATTGGATGACGATGAAAATGTGACAATTTCAAATAATTTGAATTTTGGTTAAAACAAGTTAAAATACCCAATATGGTCATTTATTCACTTTAAATAGATTAAATATGGTGGTAATAATATGCGTATTTACGTGCACATCATAAAAGGTTTACTTAGGTTCATACCCAGGCTTGTATATTGGTATGTTAATATTTTAAATATATATATACATATATATATATATATATATTTGTCTTTGTGTTTATGTCAGTCTCATATATATGTTTAAAACTGATTTGTTTCATATGTACATGAGTTTATATGATCCGTTTTGAGTCAAATTATTTATTTTAGAAAAGTAAGTTTATAATAATTTTATTATAAACATTGATTTTGAATTTTAATATAAGGATTTCGTTGGATATTAATTTAGAATTTATAATATTATATATACAATTTTCATCTGTTATATCAAACTGATCTTGATCCTGATTTCCTATCTGTCAGTTTGTCCATCAAATTCGTGCCAATCCTGTTTTGTTTTGGAAGTCGTGCTTGGATTCTTAACTCATCTCGTTTTTGTTCGTCTCTAACCTTGAAAGGTGAGCAACCACTCACAATTAATGCTCTTATATTTATTAAATTTGATTTCAATTGAAACCACAATTGAAATATGCTGGCGTTAGTTATTTGCATTGCTATTTATATGCTATTATCTGTATTTATTCGCCTGTAACATCTGACACCATTATCTGTTAATTATATTGGTGATATATGCCTGTTATCTTATTATCATATCTGTTATCACTCTGCAAGTTTCCTGTTAGTATAGAATTCACTATGGGTTCAAAATGATACATACCTAACGATCTGTAGAATAGGAGAAAATCGTTATAGGTTTAAATGATAAACCCAAAACGGTTTTCAATTGAACTGAATTTGGGATTGCGGGTTGAAATGATATATACTCGTATATATTTAAATTGCGGATTGAAATGATAAATATCTGTATCACTTGATCATAGAATAGAAAATTATATACAGACACCGCTGGTCTATATACATATTTTGAAAATGATTTCTATGGTTTCGGAAAGAATTATATGGTTTAATAAATATTGATTTTAAGATATTATATATTTGTTTGAAATGATTTCCAAGGTTTTGAAATTTAAATCAAATAAGTTTGATTTGAAATTTATTAAATTTGGGATTTTAAATATATGATTTTTTTAACTTGATTTTTTGATTAATAGTGATTGAAGTGAATAATTCAAATTTACATAAATTGAAAATGGTATATTTTTTTTTATTTAAATTTGAAATATGAAGTTATTTAAATGTTATTTGAGTGATTAAGTAAATATTTCAAAATAAATATTAGTAAAGTGAATTTGATATAGAAATGGAATTATCAAATCTAGTTTTGAAATGTTTGAATATTTAAAGCTTTGAAATATTGAAATTGAAATGGTTTATTTTGTGGTTAAAAATCTGTATGAGAAACTGTATTGAATTGAAATTAATGATATGAGATTTGATTAAACTTGAATTTTTGAATTCGAATTGATTTGAAATTGATTTGTGAAATTTGAAGCAACTATTTTATTATATATACTATTTTAATATGTGGTGGAAGTTAGGTTTTTATGGTTATGAATTTCAAAGTATTATGTGTTGAAAGTGTTATAATTTCAAGTGGTTAGTTTCGAAGTGTTATAACTTTGAAATTGCTATGATTTTGGAAATTGATATATTTGAAATAGAAATGACATCGTATTTGGTTTTGAAATGGAAATGATATCATATTGATATGGTTTTGAAATGGCAATGATATTTTGGTTTTGAAGTATAAACTACTTTGAAATGACCGCGGTGTTATAATAACGTTTGGTTGCTAAAGTGACCGGGATTAGAAGTTGTCATACTCTCTGCCAACTTCGGAAACCACTTTAACAACTGTGTACACGGTGGAGATTCCAGAATGAAGTAGCATGGTGGCGTCATCCTATTGAGGTATATACGTGGACCCGACTCCCGTGAGTTGGCATAAGGTGGCTAAAACAGGAGCAATTCCGGGCCAATGATGTAGCTTCTCTGATCAGACACACTTATTCGATACTATATTCTGACTTTTTGATTTATTTGGTGGCCACTTTTGATTTTTGATTTTGGGAGTATGGCTCGGGGTGGGCGGTAGTGGCTGCTATGCGTTACCACCAGGCCAGATGCGTAATTGGTATATCTACCCTGGCATTGTCTAGTTGTGCCGTGTCACCTACCATAGTGTGCTTTACTACGAGTTTGATTTGTTATGTACCTATGGAGTATCTTCTGGTGGCTTCCCGATCAGGAGGGACTACGGTACTGTAAACTATTGGCACTATAAAATGTGTTAAGGGGGATATGGGTAACGCCTTAATGTTATTTTTAAATATATTATACTTTACTTTAGACATTATTGTAATAGCATATACTACTACATAGTAGATAGTTTAACGGATCCTTAGAGGATGGTTATCCTAAACATCCATTGAGTTACGTGTATTTCAGTTGTTATTTCACTTGAGTTGGATTTATTGATATAAGAATGTTGATCCTGACACGAGTGTTTTGTGTTTTGCTTTACGCTCGGGTCAGACCGAGTGGTTTAGCTGTTGAAACTCACCTTTGGAGTTGGAGCTTCGCTTGGAGATCCGGCTATCTATTCAGCTTTCAGTTATTCAATTGATTCCAGTGATGTATTCTGATCTTGTATTCTGATCTTGTATTTGATTATTGTATTTGAGACTTCCGTTGTATCTTATTTAACTCTGTTATATATAGAGTAGCTTCATGAACTACTATTCTTTTGTTTCCGCTGCATATTGTAAATTACTCTATGTCTATGATTCTATGATTTATTTATTTATCATATATGCCGAGTCTTGCTAAATATAAATTTACAATCCGGTATTTTGAGAAATTCTATTCCGGTATGTGTGGATGCAAATGGTTGAAAATATCGGATCGTTACACCAACTATAGTCACTTGATGGACGCCGTGCCATGATTTAGCTACAATCAAAGTGGAGCTTTCATGTTGAAGATCCACAGTATTCTCAAGTCGAGAGAGCCGTGTAAATCATTCACATTAATATTTTCTGTTTGACCTTAGTTATATTAGTCAACAGAAAACTATCGATTGATTCGTTCCATATTTATCCAATAACTATTGGTACATAACCACCAAGTGCCCCCTGCAGTCATGAGTAATACATTACCCAACATTTGAAGAGCGTTACGTACTCTAGTCTCAACGGATACATCGATATTCAGTCTCGATGGACCTTGACTAGGAACATTTAAAATGGTATTTCATTGTGATAAATTACTTACGGTTATAACACTTTGTAACTACTATCACCAAATATACCATTTATGGATTTTTCTATTAAATACACTTTTAATTAAGTTAATCAATTAATATAATCGCATTGTATCGAGTATATAATAATAAGAAAATACCTTTATTTCGGATAATATTGGTTAACCAGTTAGATGTATGTAACAAATTACATAATTGCTTTCAGGGCATACCCCTAACTCTATCAAGCTCTTCGGTCGCTATTGCCACAAGTCACTAAGGACTATGTAGAAGGTACATTGTTCCTAAACTATAGCAAACTCCTCAATCCATGTGTTACTTTTAGGTTTGTTATTTAAAAAAAAAAAAGATTTATTAGTTTTTTGTTAAATCTATAGTAATACATTTTAATACTAAATCTTCCTGATGATCTTTTGATTTCAATCCAAAATTTCTTGAATTCAGTAAGATGGACTTTGGTAATTGTTTCTCCTAAGAACCTTTTTGTTTGATTTTCTATGTTAAGTATCTATCTAGAAGGTTTTGAAGGTGCTCCACAACATATTGGATTTGCTCTGGAAATCACATTTGGGGGTCAAAACTTATTTTGGTATACAATTATTTTTATGTATTAGAATTTAAAGTCTCTACTATATGAATTTTATTTTCATTTGTTCTAACATTTAACTTTCTGCTTCATGACACCTTTAAGAAGTCACTAATTGTATTTCTAAATCTAATGCATTTCCTGAGTGGAAATTTATTATCCCAAAAAAATCATTCTTCAAAATATTAAAGTATTGCATAAATTAAGTTTAAAGCTAGATTTGCTTTTTCTTCTATTGTGGGGTTCATGGATTTATACCCTTAGTTTTCTACCGCTTGATTCACTAACGTTTTGAGCCCGAAAAACTCTAATGTGACTAGATAAGAATGTAGTAATGCTGAGACTATGGTAACAATTCATATGGCTTCTAATATGCAATATTTTTGGCACGAAGCATTTTGTTTTGACCATGATAAATTTGTTTCTTTGGAGATATTTTAATTAACGAGTTGAAAATGATTATTTCCTAAAGTTGTATATTTATCAACCGTTAATCATTTAGATTGCTCAATCTTTCTCATGCCGTACAACATCACCGTCCAGAGGCAGATTATAAGTGCTCATAATGGTGAAAGTCAAGAATATGTACCCTATATTGTTAATTTGTATTGTAATAAAATCTTGTAAGAATAACGATTCATAAGGCGAACTGTAGGGGATAATAGCAAATAAATGGAATTATTACTTAGAATATAAGCCAAATTTCTATTTTAAGGAAGAACATATGGTACATCATCATATAGAGTCCGATAAATTTCAATTTCCATAGGCATACATAACAAAATTAAAAAAATAGTATGACACTCTACTTGATTTAATACATATATAACTTTGAGGTATTTCATGATATTCCACTTGATTTTGCTATTAATAAAATTTAGATATTTTGTGTATCCTACATTGTTTCAACTCATCAATTTCAATGCAACATGTTATATATACGAGGCATTATAGTAATCATAGAAGATGTCGTATTATACTACATGATCGAGTAAGTTTGATGAAACATTTATATATTCTATGGTACTCTACTTATGATTTTGGCAAACCATAACATTACAATACTTTTTTGTATGTTATGATGTTTCAATTCATCAATTCCCATATACACCGAACGTGAATGAGGCACAACAATACATCATTAAATGGTGCATGTATACTTCATTAAGAATCATACTATAAAATTTTCATAATCTATGTTATTATTTGATGTATATTTCTAGGAAAACTAACGGGTTTGTTTTTATATGCATACAATTTATTGATAATATAGTGGAATGTTTGCAAATTGACATGAAAGGACCAGTGGGAATGAGAAGAAGCAACTAACTATTGGGCTTGGTGTGTATACTTGATTTTAAGTAACTCTTCTAAGATTAAGTCCTACTCTACTTGCCTACTAATTCATTATATGCCCTACACATATGTATTGTAATGAATTTTACTAGCTCATATGGTGATTTTAGAATAGTCTGCCCTTAAGCATGGTAATCACCAAATAAAAAGTACATGCTATAAGATGATTCAATTTTCTCCCTTCATTTTAATGCCTGAGGTCTCATGTTGCGTATCTCTTCATTCGATCCTATCTCCTTGCTTATAATTTAGTTATCATCTTCACTGTAGTTAAATATTGAATATTTAGTTTTCCACTTAGATTCTTTGTTGTATCAAAGAGCCCATGATTCCTATGTAAAAGGTAATTTATTAAAATAACAATAGAAGATCTTACATCTACTAGTTGAGTCATGCTACCAATGATTAAGTAGATAGGAATCAATAGCCATAAAAGAAGACATGAGTTTGATTATGAATCAAATGTGTGGTAGAAATGTGGAATTAACACATTATTCAGTGTATAATGTAGTAGTTAATTTAATAAGCTAGGAAAATCAATAATAATAGGTTCCTTATAGAAGATGATGATATCTAAGTGTTTGAAACTTAATATGATCTTTGATATCTTTTCCATGCCCAATCCTCTTGCACAATACATGCATGCCTAAGTTATTATTCACATAATTTAGGACTATATCATTATTTCCCACATCAAAGTTTGCTTTAGGGAGTAAGGTTATATGAAAGTATGTTCTCCAAGTGAAATCATTCTTATATTACAATTGTCAATAATAGAGACTATAGAAATCTCATTTCGGTAACCTTACTACAACTATAAAGGGACATTTAGGACCTTAAATCACTTGAGGTAAGATACATCTAGACAATTCAGTTTTCTGTTTATTTCCCTTAACATATTTGGATGCTTTATTGGCTACTAACTCATGCAACTAATATTCTATATTAACTTTGATAGAAATAATTTCTTTTAAAATTGAAATGAAATAATATTTTTCTTATGCAAGTATCATAAGATAAGTATATACATTGACAATGCTGGGTCGACTGCAAGTGCTATTTCATCTCTATTTATAGCATGTAATACTTGGCTACATATAATGCAATAACACAAAAAAAAAGATGGAGGAAGATTAAATATTTTAATCTTTATGGAAATTATATTTCATTTCTAACCTAAATATACTAAGTATTTAACATAAAGAGTTGAATGCGTTATCATATCTAGTTTGTACAAGCCTCACATGTATTATATTACATTTATTCTTCTTGAAGGTGGTTTCCTGGTTCTACTTGGACTCAATCTCCAAAAAATGTCGAAGAAAGAAAGTTGTAGCTAGATATTCATGGATCGTTTGGTGTTTATTATATGGATACTTATTTTGGATTATCCAATATTAAATTTGAGATTTTATACTCTAAATTGCTTTAGAAACTAAAGAATTTGTTTGAAATTAATATTCAAATATGCTTTTGTATTGATTGCATGCACTATTTAGCAAACAAGTTGAGCAAAATATACACTATTAACCAATAATCATGTACAAGTATATTTAATTTCTTTGAAATTATTATATGACTACATACCAGAAAAGCATTGAATTTTTATGTGCTATAACAAAGCTAATTATGATGACCAAAATATGTTTGAAAAAGGTATGACATGAATCAAGAAAATGTAACTATTTGTTATTAATTAAACATAATAATTTTTTATTATAATACGATGAAAATATCTAATAAAAAGAAACTCAACAAATAATGCTACGCAACTTAAATAGTGAACACCAAATAATGGTACTTTTTTACTTGATAAAATAAAGAGAAGAAGTGCTTGGGACGAGATGTTATATTTATAATATTGCTATAGCTTTAACAAAGAGAAAATATCAAAGGTACATTTTAAAATTTTCAACTTGGTTTTATCTCATCAAGCAGACATATTTCAGAAAGGGGCTTGCACATCAAGTCCTTGTTTCTGATGTTGGTAGAAGAAAAGTCTACGCAGCAATGAAAATGAAAATTATGTCCCTATTTCTTAAATAAAAAAGTGCAACCTAGTCTGCAGTTTCTTGATGGTGCAAAATCAAATTATTTAATCCGTAAATAGCAACAATTGTTATTTAAGCATAATTTCAGTAAATAACAACATTTTTGCACTATTATTGAATTTTGTAGAATTTTTTATTTTTTCAAAAACTACAAGTCAACTCATATTTTCTATCAAAAAGGTGCAAGTTACCATGCGTTTTCAATTTTTCAAAAATTGGGTCTAATTTACATATTCATTATTACATGAACTTTTCTTATAACAACACTAAAAACAAGACTTGTAACATTTTTACCATTTCAAAAAATTTGATACAATAATATTGTAAATAATTTAATAAATTTTCACATTCTATAAAGGAACATTAATAATGGATTGCTAGGTTCATAATTGAGTCATTATGCAGATTGGAAAATAATTAGGCATAATATTTCACATTGTCTCCACTTAAAAATTCATACGAATAAAATTAGGGATAAATTTACTTATATGGTGAATACTTTGATTGTCTCTTTTTTGTCACCTACACAACAAAAGTTAGATATCATAAATGCATTTTCCACGTATGGCATGCTATATGGAAACTGTATCAAAGCCTAATACTATAATGATCATGCAATGAAATTCTCATTTATATACTGGTGGACGTTAATAAGGATTTTGATGTTTATTCATTATAGCATCCACTACTCAAGATGCATTGTGCTTACAAGGATATTGGGATGTAGCCGAAAGTTATTTAAAAACTCAAATTCTAAAACAGTTCAAACTTCAAAGTTTTGATCCATAACTTCATTTTGTGGATTTGATAACTTAATCTATCCTTTAAATACTAGGTAAACTGTAACCTAATATATGATGTTATAACCCCTCTTACAATTCATAGTGCTATTTTTTTAAGTACTCATTTTATTGTTTCTACATAAATTTCTGTGTTACTTCGTAGTGCCCTAAAAGTAGTTTTTATTGGATCTTAGTTGATAGTGGATCAAAAATAAATCTATACTAAATTGTAACTATAAATGGAGCAGTTAATCTTCAAGTTCAATGGTTCAACTTACAACATTCTATAATTTTATGTAATTAAATAATTAATTAAAAGGTCAAAATCGCAATTTTACATAAAGAGCAAGACCTACCGCAATACATCTGGAGTGCCGTTTATAGTCAGAAAATGTATATAACTTGTTGAATTTGGTTAGAAGATGTCGAATCCAGTGACATTTTCGTAATATATTAATTTTGAGATTTTAGGCCAAACATGTGTATTTTGACCTATAGATAAAAATGCAAGCTCTGTTTTGTAATTCTATTTTAATCTAAACCCCTCATCACTAATCTCCAACAAGTGCTAGTATATTCAAAATAAAATTCTGTTTTATAACCGTTTCATTTCTTTTTCTTTTTCCTTCTTCTTCACCAAACTTTTAAAATTCACAACTTCTCTATTTGTCAGTGGATTTTGATGAAAATAGTAGCAAATCAAAGAATACAAAGGCTACTATAATCTCATACCATATTAAATGCAGAATTATTGAGATTGAATGAGTAATAGCCTGGCAGCGAAGAACAATGATGAAATCTTATACACAATTTTCATTGTTCTCTATCAAACTTCAAAATGACACATCTCTCTCTCATTTCTTAACAAATTCTGACGTCTTCCTATCAAACAAACATGAATACAAGTACTATGATTTAAAAAAGGAATATTCGCAAATTTATGAGGTTTCTAGGTGTAAAAGGCACCTGACAACAATGAAAGTTTTGAGTTCTTCTTCATTCGAGAGTTTCAATGAGTGATATTTATCCTATTTGTGTATATACTGATAAGACATAGTAATTCATCCTTTATGGTCTTAAATAAAATTATAAATGATGAATCGAGTAAAAGAAAGTGGGTTTTTTATATACGATTAAGATGTATATATCATGGATATATAATTTAAAAAGTGATATTTTTATTGTAAATACGTAAAGTTTGATCTCACCTTAACTAAAAAGTGTAATATAAAAAATACTCCAAATTAAACATGTCGTATATCATAATTGTATTTCTTGACGACATGAATCCATTGGTGGTGCTCGTTTGATTATATAAAGCAATAATATTTAATTAATTCATAAAATTATGTAATTGCTTCTAAACTTTAAATAGTTATAACTCTTGCATACGACATCCGTTTAACATGCTATTCACGACATCTAAATTGTGGTTGGATAAAAACGTTTTAGTATGTTATTTTCTAAGTTTTGGGATACTTTATAAAGTTTCCACAGTGGAAAAGTTCATCGTACGGTTTTGAACTTATGGGTTGGGTTGATCTAGTAGCTTCGAAAATGATAGGCCGATGAAGGATTTTGGGCTTGCTCCTAATAGTGCTGTAGATCATTAGGAGAGTGATTAGCTTGCACCTAACCTCAATATACGATTGGCTGAGGAGATGAGTCCGCAATATAGTTTGAGGAGCTAAGTCCACTATATACCATAGTTTGGGAAGTTTAGTCCTCAATATAGTCATAGTCCGAAGAACGGAGTCCTTAGTATAGTCGAGGAGCCGAGTCATTAATATACTATAATCTGAGGAGCCGAGTATTCGGTATAGTCCAAGGAGCCGAGTCATCAATATACCATAGTTCGAGGAGTTAAGTACTTAAATATGATAAATTAAGGAGTTGATTTCTCGGTATTCGATTTGGCAATACGACATGGTTAGCGGAACTAAGTCCTTAGTATACGATTTGGCGATAGTGGGTTCAAACTTTTGGGTGAATCGCAGGCTGATTAGGCATGGAATAGATTTTAGTGAGACCTTAGCATATGATGTCATTGTGATATTATATTATGTTTAACAGACTTGTTGGGTGTAGGTGACACATGTTAAGGTATAGTTTTTGAGCATAAGTGTTGTTTTACTAGCTTATTAATATTATACACTTATATAATGCATTTCACTCACTAGATATACGTATAACCCTCTATTATTTTCTTCTTTTTAGATATATTCTGTAGGTCAATAAAAAGGACCGATGGTGACTTGGAGGCGTGATGGTGCAATAAAGACACATATTTATTTATTAGCTATCTAGTATTTTATTTCATTTATTTCCAGACATTATACTGTTTTCTTTAGTAGTATACAGAAATGCTATAGTTGGATTTGTTTGGTACCAAATTATTTTGTTGTCTAGGATTTGTTTCATTGATTACTATTTTATTTTATTCCTTTTGCAATGAGTTTGAAATAATGTAGAGTATTGTAGATAGCTCTGTGATTACATTTTAACACAAAATGATATGTCATCTGCGAGGTCTGCGACGCTAGTGGCGCTTCTAAATTTGATCGAGATATCGTAAATGTAACGACCCAGAATTGTGATCGTTAGATTTGAACATTTAATTCATTTTAAATGTTGAATGTGAATTATAATTTGGTTTTGAAACAAAAAGATTTTGGTTAAATTAATGAAATTAGTTAAATTTCAAATATGGCTATTCAATTGGATTTGAATAATAATAATTTAATGTTTGGGAATTGGGATAATTTGTGAATCTGGATGTAAATAGATATGAAAATGGTTTCTAAAATTTATTTTAAGACTAGATGGGTTTGGATTATAATGTTTGACTTTTGGGGTAGAATCAAAAGTCGATAAATTAAATTTGGAATTTTATATTAATTTAATAATGAAATTTAATATTTTAATAATGTAAATAATCAGACTTTGATTTCAAATGCATCAGAATGATTTCTAATGTGAATGTAAATTCTATATGATTTATAATAAAGTTAGTAAAGTTTAAAAGTGATCTTAAGTGATTTCGACAATTTCGGAAATCGCTCGATTTAATCGACGAGTTAAAATAGCATTCCGGGAGCACAGTCTCGGAATTCGACGAAACCAGTTCCATTGGATCCGTAATAGTTAGTTATTATCGGATTTCAATTTAGCAATCGGAGTTGTCATTTGACCCTGGCAGCTCAAAACGCATAGAAACCATTTTAATCGATTTAATTTAAAATTGAGCGTTTATTTCCGTACCTCGTACATATGATCGAATTAGCCTCCAAAACCCATTCCATTGTGTTCGGAAGGCGGGTAAAACCTTATAATCGCCTAGCGGCATGTCTTGTTTGGAGTTCGTTTGTAAATGTTCGTTAAAGGTTGAATTTAATATTAATATAATTTATAAACGTTTATATAATACGTTTTTAGGGCCAAACCCCTAGAATTTTCTCGGCCACTACTTGAGAAAACAATGGCCGATATTCAATTCCCTTCTCCCTAATTTCTCTCGAAATCTTGGCTATATTTTCAAAATCTTTCTAAATGAAAGTTGGAGAGCTCTTCAAGGCAAGCACATCCAACGGTGGATCTCGGCTATTGTCGCCGATTGGAGGTGGAAAGTGGCCGTGTTCGTCGTCGTTTTGAGCATGTATTAAGAGGCATTTGCGGCACCGAGTTCGTACGCGTTCAGGGTGGAAGTGGAGTCGGCGAGGCGCTTCGATAGGGTGGGGTTCGATCGTCGACTAGTGCGGCGTGGAGGTCGTGTAAATCGAGGAAGTTATGGCGGCATGGGTTGTTGAAAACCCTAGAAGGCACGAAGAAGAAGGAACTGTCGGCCTGATTTCTCCTGAATGTGATGAATGACTAGATTTAGGTTTATATAATAATAATATAATAGTGATTATTGTTTTAAATTATAATTCAGACTTTAAAAATTCATATCTTTTACATGCGTGATTAGATTTCGACGAAACGAGAAGCGACGGAACCGCAACGACGCGATCTATGCATTGCAGCAGATCCGGAGAAATTTGGAGCAAGCGAGAATTTTGGATTAAATCGAATGGTTCGATTTAATTTAACGTTTAAAACGCTCGTCGAAACTCAAGGTGAGTTAATCTCACTCACATCTGGAATTTCCAGTTAATTTAAATAGTTAAAATTCAAATGAATGATTGATTAGTTGAATGTGAATATTATTATCAGTCTGGATATGATATCTTATCTGTTGTGCTAACATCTGTGGA
Source organism: Allium cepa (assembly GCA_030765085.1). Taxonomy (NCBI): domain Eukaryota; kingdom Viridiplantae; phylum Streptophyta; class Magnoliopsida; order Asparagales; family Amaryllidaceae; genus Allium; species Allium cepa. Next base: position 459,889,136 of record CM060943.1, read on the forward strand.
TGCAGGGAAACATGTTGGAGGGATCCAGCTGGATTCCTCACAATATAGAAATTTTATTCGTAATCCGTGATATATTTCATTTATATCCTATGATAGAGTGATTTGGAATTTTGTTATGCTGTGTATGGTTGGATAAATATAAATCTGGTATTTTTAAAATATAAATAAAATAAATTGGGATTAAAAGGGAATTGAAAGTAATTTTGAGAAATAAGTTTAAGGAAATTAAATTCAAGATATTGGTTTAGAATTTGAAGTGTTTTGAAATTGTGATTTAAAAGGAAATGAGGAATGGAAATGTATAAACTGGGTTTATAAATGAAATGGAATATTTATCGGTGGATAAATTTTGAAAGATAGATTTTCGGTGGGAATTCCTATAAGAAATGCAAGTTTGTTTAGAAAGATGGAAAATGTGTTTTCCTTGGAAATTAAGTATGATTCCCAAGAAAGCTTTCAAAATATAAATTAACAGTTTGAAATGTGTTTTAGAATATTTAGAAAAAATATATTATTTTTAATCATTTTTAAGTATAAGTAAATATTTAATTAAGTAATTATGGTATTAAATGATTTTAAAGGTAAATTAGTATTATGTTTTCTAAAGGAAGTTTTAATATAAATATTTGGTATAATAACTTTATATAAAAGGAAATTTTTAATTTAAGTTATTCAAGAAACTTTTATAGATTTTCAAAAGTATAATTTGAGTGAAGAATATAGTAATCATATTTTAAATACTTTAAGTATACCTTTGAAGTGATTTCCAAAAGATGGGAATGTGTTTAAAAATAAAAGGAGTTTATTTTTAAACTGTGGGAAGAAATTTATGGGATTTAAACTTAAATTTGAATTGAGGTAAATCGTGTAGGATTTATGAAAAGATTCTTTGGTTTATTCTAAGCGTAGTTCCTTGAAAAGCCAATACGTTTCAACAGATTTTTTTAAGTAAAAATCAAAGTTTTAAATTTGTTTTTAAAAGAATGTTTTAAGAAAATTATTGTTTAAGTTGTAAAATTTTCAAGAGTAAATATTTAAATAACTTAGTTCTAGTAGTAATTATTTTAAAGGGGTTAATTGGTATATGCTTTAAAAGAATATCATTAATATTTATATTTTATAAACTAGTTTATTTAAAAAGATAGTTTGGTTAAAGTTTTATTTGAAAAACTTGTATAGGATTTCAAAACTTTATTTTAAAATTTAGTCCGACTTAACTTTATTTTGAAGAAAAATAGTTTATATTTTATAAAGCAGTTTTATTTGAAACATTTAAAAAGTATGTATATATTTAAAATAAAGTTTTGTAAATAGCTTTAATTTAAGTTATTTTAAATCTAAAGTATTGGTACTATGATGTTTTCAGAGGAAGTAAAGATATGGGAATTTATTCCATGAGAAGAGTAGGGTTTGAAAACTGTTTCTAAAAGGGTTGAAAATGGAAATATATCTTGTGAAGATATTTTGAGGTTAATAAATAATTTGAGAAATTATTTATTGGTTGATGGATGTTTGTGAATGTTAATTGATAGTTAAATCACCGACTATCAATATTGGCCAATGCGTTGATCGTTTCGAAGAGACCGGGATTAGGATTAATTTCTCGAAAACCACTTCAATCCGGTTTGTACGTTTTCATGAGGAAAACGAGTTCGAAGTCCAAGATGGAGCAGTGAAGTGCAAGGGCTAGTCGTTACTAATCCTAAGGTTGATTCCAAAATAGATGTAGTAGGAGTTGTGCCTTCGGTCCCGTTCGAACCCGGGACGGACTTGTGTGGATGAATGCTTCCAAAACATTGTCAGGTGGACAATGGGCATTCTAAGAGAAACGATCTAAAGGTAACGCTTAGCCTCAAGCCTCATCAATAGGGAATGACTGAAAATCAGGGGATATGCAGCAAGGCTATGTGGGTAGCACCCATTAAGTTGGTCATCCCTGTCTAGATGTCCCTTTTTATTTCGGCTTAGTGGTGTAATAGCTGATCCCAACCGTAGGGTGATCTTACTCGGGACTATCCAGTAAGGGGTGGTCCCGGTCTCGTGTTGTTGGGGATTAGGTGTAATCCTCGGTACGGTGATCTAGGCCATGTACTGTGACAGGTGGTACCCCAGTGCCTAGTCATTAGTTGGAAATCCATTCTGCCTACGAGCCTTTTACGATTTTGTTTGTATAACCCACTTTGTGGCTAGTAGCTGGAATCTAATCATGTAACAATTTCGGCTATTTGAGTAAGTATTTCTATATAGACACTATTATAATATAAGAGGATTTTGATAAAAAAATGTATTGGCTATTATAAGGTAAAAACCCGACATGTTTATTTGTGGCGCGGTCTTACGAGATGCTTTTGATTTTCAAAGGATTTTTGAACTTTAATAATCAATTTGGGTGTATTTTTATCAGCTGGTATTCTAGATGGACTCGGGTGTTATTTCATTATAATGCTCGGGTCAGACCGTGTATTATAGATTACAGGATAGAATGTTGTGGAGCTCAGGAGAGGAGCTGGAGTCCAAGATGTATTACCGTGTTTGTTTATATCCGCTGCTATGTTTGTTTGAATGATCAGGTTGGTAATTGTTGTTTGTTTATGATACTCTGATGGTATATTGTATAAAACAGATATAGTTTTCATTTTGTGTAAAGATCTGATATTATGTATTATATTTTGTTCCGCCGCGATTGTGAGATTCTGTTATTGTTTAGTTCCTTCTTTCTTCTATCTTCTTTAATTTTCCCCAACAATCTGTCTTTTCCGGCACACGATCGTCGGCATATTACATTGTAGCATATTTTGTGTCGATTTTCGAGGGTCGAGAAGGGCGGGTCGTCACAGTAAATGGCGGATTGTTATAGTTGGTGTCAGAGCTTAGATTAAGTGATTCCTACTAAATTATGCAATATGAGAGAGCATATTTGTAACTTTTTTATTTATATTATATACATTTGTATATTAATTTTACGCCATACTCTGTATATTTTTATTCGTAGAGCTGGTTATTGGCTTATCCCTTATAGAAGTAACAACTATGAGTTGAATAAATGTTAAGATTAAAAGCAATTTTGGGGTGAAAAGTAAATCTATCGCGTATATTATAGTTTACTCCCAATAAATTACTAGTAGAGGGTCCTTATACCAACTAGCGATTGTGGATAAATTACTTATTTTCTACAAGGAAAAATAATAATGTGATGTTGATATGTTAATAGGGCACTTAAGCATTTTTTTAGATTGTATCTAGGGTTGTGTATCTTATAATATACTCCAATTAAAGCAATTGAGTTATATTAAATTAACAGGGAATTAGGCTGAAGGAAAAACCTGAGAACACTTTTAGTCTGAAGGACAGAAGTTTTAAAATTTAGTCTGAAGGACAAAAAATGATATATTCATATAGCATTGCACATCCATAATGCTATATTCATATATCATTACACAGCTGCTTGTTTGTGTATGCAGAAACTTATAAAATTGTGTTGTATATAGCATTATAGATGTGTAATGCTATATGAATATAACATTATGGATGTGTAATGCTATATGAATATATCATTTTTTGTCCTTCAGACTAAATTTTAAAACTTCTGTCCTTCAGACTAAAAGTGTTCTCAGGTTTTTCCTTCAGCCTAATTCCCTCTTAAATTAATTTAAAAAAATTTCCTAAAAAATTGAAAATATCAGTATTTGAGATTTTTGGGGAAATCTAAAGAAGTTGAAGTTTGTTTTTTGTCTCAAAAAACAATAACTCCTTAGAGCGAGTTTGAAAAAAGGGAAATTTAATAAGAAGTAATTTTTAAAAACTACTTTTAAAAGTTTTATTTTTGCTTAGTAAGGCACGTTGTTTTTCTGACGTGTACTTTTCTTTTGACAAAGAAACTTTTAAAAGTTAATCAAAGGTACCTTTTCAAATGTTATTTATCTTATAAATATTTTGGCCGTGCTTGGGAAAAAAATTAAAACATAACATTTTTTCACTTTTAAGGACATTTCTTATTTACAAAAGTAAAATTAAATAGATACATTTCACATGCCTATTTCTCTAAGTTAAATTGAATCATTTTGTAAAACTGAAAAAAATAACTAAAAAATTATTATTGTGGGAATTTTCTATTTTTAATACATATGTATTATCGAATGAAATTAGAGTTTTGTGATATAAAATATTGAAATTATGCATAAATAAATGATTTAAAATTTTGAAAATTATTTGTGATGCCCCACCCCGAGACCCACATTAACAAAGAGCGTTACAGAGTAATACTGTCTGTTAATGCATAGAATAGGACCAGGTTAGGATCGACCATCTGTAAGATTTGTCTTTAAAAAGTATTGAATACGCCCATTGGGTGCCCTAATTTTTTTTCTCTTTTACCATTCTCAAGTGGATCGATATACTCAATAAATGTTTAACACAAAACTACGATGGCTAACGGATCTATCAGAACAAAATATAACAACAACAAATATAACATATTCACAAAACAGCAGTCACACACATATATACATATATAGAGATACATCATAGTGCACTACAAAGTGATACGATAGTGGTGGTATAGACCACAATATATACATTGAGTCAAAAATAATAAGTGCAGATCAGAGATTACAAAACACTACAAAGTTACAAAAAATATGGTCAACATCCAAAAGAAAGCAAGAAAATCCATAGCGGAAGCAGCATAGCAGTAATCTACAACATGTGACTAACCTGAAACAACTTGGTCTGACCCGAGTATATAAAAAACACAGGTCAGTCTAACTTAAATAAATTGATTTATATGATAGATGAAGTATAGGGATAAATGATAATATATTTCTCAAAAGAGAAGAAGAAACACTAAATGGACATATCGGCTACCAAAATATCATATGACGGTTTCTCAAAAGAGGCAAATTCAACTACATCATCAATTAATCACAAATAATCGCCTCATATTGTTGATGTACAATTACCAATAGAATGGCTTTCATCAACCATAACTCCTAAACAGGAAATCACAAGTCTCAAAATCCGTCGAAGAATGACAACCACAAATAACTCATAAATAGGAAATCACAAATCTCGAAAATACGCCAAAGGATGGAAACCAAAAATCCCAATACGTAGAACTCGGTTAAGAGTTCAAAACTCCAAAATGTAATCACCATATAATAAATCATCCAACGGCTCAATGGCCCAATAATCTCGAAACGGCGAAAACATTCAAAAATCACAAATAAATCAATAAATATCACAAACGATGGATTCTTATCATAAAGATGCACGTGCTCAACAAAATGGTCGAAGCCTGCCAAGCGTTGTATCACGAATATGGCGCCTAAAACATCCCGAGGGACAAACATGCCGAAGGACAAACAACTAAAAAGATCAAATGACCCCAAGGTCCAGTACTGGCAATCAACCCGTAGGCCCAATATGAAGTGTCACGAACTTCCAGATAGTGACCAAATCAGTGACAATAGTGTCTCATACCACACATTCTCACTTAACCGTTTACTACAAGGTAGCTAATTTCACTCTTGTGTATGACCTCAATTGAACAAGTCCGGAATTAGCCGAAAAAGTAAACGCATGTATTCCATACCACATATTTTACTTAATTGTTGAAATCTCTTCCTCGTTTGCTCGAAGAGTGCAAAAATGTGTATTTTATATAGAGAATACTCTGCTTCGAGAAAACTAGATTTTAAAACAATTTATGGAATCGTTTGGAAAAAACCATTGAAATTCTCTTTATTATAGAGAATATATATTTTTAATCGCTTTAAAAATAATTATAAATATTGTCAAATATTTATTTCGAAAGCTATTTTATCATAAAAATCATTTCAAATCGGTTTAGAAAACACATGGTGGAAAACCACAAAAATCACCGAAAATGCCATAAAATCGGCATATGAAATCATCTAAAAAATACATCAATCTGAAGCACGGATCAACATAATGTTGGCTTACCTATTGATAGGTTAAATCCCTTCAAAACACTCTAAAATATCACAAGAATTGTTTACAAGAGTCACTGGAACAAGTAGAGCAAGAAAAATAGTGAATGGGTAAGAAAAAAAAAGTATGGATAAGCAATACAACATAGGTCGACACAGAAAAGGCTAAGGTCGACCTTAGGGTCGACCCATATATGCCTCAGGTTGAGCCTAGGATCGACCCCCAGTGAACCTGGGTCGACCTGATGGTCGCGATTTTTACAGGCAATTTTGCCTTCTTCGAACCCAACTTTGTGCATCGGTTTCCGGTACTTCCAAGATGATTAAAACTATGAAATTTTGACATGCACAAATAACTACACATAAACAACGATCCGGAGAAATTCTAGCATGAATTCATGCAAGAACAAAGGTGTACAAGCACAAAAAGAAGGACACTAGAACATTTACCTAATGTAATCATTTAAGCAACGGATTTAGTTTAAAGTAAGCCAACATCAACAAATTTTAGCTTGCAAACCTGATTCAAGCTAGACGTGTGAGTTATAAACTCACCTTAGCATAATTTTTGAGCAAACTTAAGGAAGATGGAAGCTTTTTCCTTTGATTTAGCTTTAGGAATCTGAAAGAAAGTGAATACAGAGACATGCAGTAAAGAAAGAAATGTTACAGACAACCCATTTCTCAAAATAAGAAAATAGATAAGATAATTTGTGATTTTGGAACAACCCGAATTCCAGTGGGTCTGGATTTTTCGCAAAAATGCTAAAACCTATTGAAACCTGAGTTGGGAATCTGGTATCCTGCAAATAGGCAAAGATAAATATATCAGAGCTCAATTAAATATCTCACAGCGGAGTTGACTAAAATATAATTGTAAATACTCACCAATATAATAACAATTTCTAAACCAGTGTATTAAAGCTGGGAAGTATCTGCCATCTACCAAACCCGTAGGATGTTACGAGGAGAGGGTCAGAACTAAAGGTATGGTGAATGGATAAATTATACACTTTTAAGCTTAATTTTACATATACCGTTTATTTCCATTTACTTTTATATTAGGTCCATTAGGTTACAATACCCTCGTTCCTGTGCGTGAATTGTGCCCATCTACTCCATAGTAGATTAAAACCTAATCACTCATATATATACATATATGTAGCTATATTCCCAATGACCATATTGGTTCTAGGTACCACCCATGGTATCTTCCTTATCCTCGTACAAAAGGGCTCTATCGTCTTGCCCCGTAGTTATATCTGTAAAGGACTACTTCGTAAAGCCAACAATACTGATACTCCATCATCTTACTCCGTGAGTGTTCTATCGCTAAACCTGTAAAGGACTGCTTGGTAAGGCCTACAATATAGATGCTCTACTAATTACTATGAATATGTAAATCGCATCCGCACTAGTCTATGTAGTGCTCGGACATCCACAATGTACCACCCAGTGCGTACATAAAGGACTACGTAATCATTCTGTCTACTATCTGAATCCCGCCAACATGGTCTACCTTGTAAGGAATTCAGTCGAGGATTTTCTATATCTGTAAAGGACCGCTTCGTTAGACCTACAATATAGATATTCTAGTTGGCCTATCTCTTTTTCATCGTGGCTATGGCCCCACGCAGCTCCCTTCAACTAACCAAAAGACTTCTAAAGAGTTAAGTGGTCATGCCCTACTGCAAACAATCTAACATCCAAATGGTGGTGGCCCTCATCAAATGCCTTGATAGTGAAAGAATCATCGGCCTGTTGGTTTAACTCTAGTCATTCCCGAAATCGCTCTTGGTCTTGATGCTGGCCGATATCCACATGTGACTATCCTTAATCATACTCGCAAGTACTAGACATACGAATATCATACACTAAACACCAAACACCAAACCCTTCTGACTGCCTCTAAAGGTCTGCTTCGTTAGGTCTACAATGCGAATGCAGTCAGGGCATACTCTCTTGATGGAACACCTACAAACCTGCCTCTGGTGGTGCAGCTTCGTTAAGCCTACCTAGAGGGCCACGCTAGACTATCCTCACATCCCATTGAAGTCTCATACTTCCTTGAAGCCCAAAATTGCTAAATTGGATATGCTTCTCCATTTCTGAAATTCGTGATGAACTGCTTCGTTAGGCGCTTCATCCTTTGGGCTGCTCCAAACGCATCTCAATTTTTTATTAGACCTTGAGTGTAGTCTTTTAATTTGTGTTTAATTTACTTTCTTATTATGTTGGCCACTTATTTACCCTAATTAGCATATTCTTTCCCTCGTCTCACCTCTATTTATAATGAGATTTCCATTTATTCGATAGGGAATGCTGTTGTTATGAGGCACATTCATTATCTTGCTTATTTAACTTGATATAAATCTTAAGTTCATTAAAATAAGCCTCTTTTACCATTCCTGCTTTATATTCTTATTGACTTAATATAAATTAATTAAGCTTCTACCATTATTATTTCTCATTAATTTATTCAAAGTCTCAAAATAATCTTTTCCGTTCTTATTACTTAATTATAACCTATGTTATAATTCTACCTACAATTGTCATTTTCTCTTCTGTTATAGTCCGTACGTAATTCCAACATTTATTTTCTGTTCTAATCTGCCTTCTTTTATTATGATATAGAATATTCTTTTATTCTCTTATATTATATAATTCACTAATTATAATAACTATTTTCTTAAATAGTTTGCGCAGTGCATGCAGACTTAGGTTCATTATCGTTTATAGCTTCAAGTTCTTATCTAATAATTTACTTGATTCATATCATACTTTGCTTTATTATCTTCTATGCTAGAAAATAATTGTATTTTATTTGATTGATTATGAAAACTATATTTAAAAATCCATTTCCATATTTTAATATTAAATAATACTATAAAGAATAATCCGGAACTACTAGATATTTCTTTTACTATTTTGGAATAGTGTAAAATACAGTAGTTTCTCTATTTTACACCAATTCTCTTTTTCTTTCTTTTATTCTAACAATTACGTTCATTGTTGTCTTTTAAATATTAACTTATATAAATGTATCCTATTTTCTAAACCAACCAATTAACCTTTAGTTACTTCCAAATCAAGTTATTAAATTAATTAACTTTTCTCATTTTTATCGTAATTTAGTACAGTAATTCCGTTCCCCAAACTTTTATTACTTTACATCTTATTTCCTTCATTTCGGTATTCTTAATTATTTAATCCATGTTCATGTTTAATTTATTCTATTTCATACACGAAGAAAGAGGAGAAAATAGAAGAAGAATGACACATGCATAGAAATCCAAAATGTAGAAACAGATGTAAATAAATACTAATACTATAAATAAACTGTAAATTTCCTTTAGTTTAGCATAACTTAATTAACAAAATTAATTACTGATATACTGAATAAAATTATTTAACGGGAATTTGACAATAATATATCATAATCGTAAAAGATATTCACATGTTGTCCTTAGCTTCAATCTCTATCCCTTTCAAATTGCTATGCTTTTCTCCGCTTTTCCCCATTTTCAATTCACTGTAAATTCCCTGATTTGTTTGCAAATTCTCTGGTTGATAGAGGAGAAAGGAAGAGGGAGAAGATAAGAGGAGTTTGTTGTAAATGACAGCAGTTAATTTAGAGAAAATAGCGTGGGCTAGGGTTAAGTTATAGGAATAGAATCGATTAAGGTGAACTAGTTAGGATAGCCAACATGCCCATGCATTTATGATTAGCTCAAAATGAATGTTATGGATTTGAGACATGGGAATTGGAACAGAACAATAACGAGGATGTTATTTACTAATTTTGGAGAATTTTGATACAATAATGAAAAATTAATTTTGAATCGATAATTTACTATTATTCATAAATTATGGTGGAATTTAAATAAGTAGTGATATGATTTTTGGAAGACTATTAAAATTTTGAGCACATAATAATATAACTATTTTACGAAGTTTATAGAAAAACTACTATTATTATTTAAGTAATAAAAATAAGAAGTGTTTTGAGAATAATAATATTAATAATAAAGGGATATTTTTCATAAATATTTTGGAATTAATTATTAAAATTTTAAATAACACTAAAAAGGATTTTGTATTACTATTTTAAATAACACTAAAATGGAATTTTGGGATTTAGTATAGAATGTTGTTGTTGTTGAGTGATATATAATAATAAAGTGGTTGTGACAATCAAAAAATTTAAATAAATATTATTGTTTTGACGTAAAGTGTTTTAGGTGGTCGATGATGTACATAAGGTACTCTAGCCATATGTTAATTTATAGGACTACTCAAGCATGTGGAGTTAATTTTATTTTTGAAGTATCTATTATGCGATTTCAAGAAATGAAGTAAGTGTCTTGATTTGCATGTACTAAGGTACAAAGGCGATTTTAAGTAAGGTGAGACTTTGCGAATTGGAAGAAAATTGATTAAATGGTAAGATTGGTTCTTTTCAGTCATCAGTTAGATTGAAGGAACTATCTTATGAAGTTAACTTTATGGAATAGTGATCTTTTATGCATAATTTTTGGTGCCCAATGTACGTGAAAAATAAGTGAAAAGTGCACAACCTAACCTATGAGTTTGAAATAATAATATTATGTCCATTGAAATTAAGGCATTATCCATTTGTGATTTTTGTAATAAAATGATGATGGAATATAGGGTTCACCGTAGAATCCAAAATACTAGTCCACTTAGAGGGAAGACACCATCCGTTATCATGCTGTCACCCCTGTGGACTAAAAGAATGAGATTAGTGAGGTATGTCAAAGGACACAAAAGGGTTTTCTACTAGTCGATGATGAAGAAGCAAGTAGTAGAGTATGTTGCAAGATATTTGCCAATTGCGATATGCCAGTAATAAAGTCTATCTAGATAAAAGTCATACTTGGATATTATATGATTAGAGATACCTTAGTAATAAACTAAGGAATGGGAACCACATGGGATAGGCATGCATAGAGAGTTTCCAATGGGTAGCTAGGTAGGTAAAAAAACTCGCTATTGAGATATGTTAGTAGGACATCTAGCACCATACACCGTTATTCCTTTCATGATTGTAGATGGGGAGGGAAGTCAACATGTTTGTGTGATCTTCTTGAAAAGTTGGTAAGAGTTCAGACATTTTATATTTATTCGATCCGTGAACATATACTGATGATTTGGCGGTTATGGTAGAGTCCAGTCAACTTATGAGGTGAATATAGAGAAGGAACTAAGATACACTATATGCATATTTTCATCTTAGAGCTTGATGTTGTATAACATGACAGTGAAGAAATGAAATTGTCTAGGTATGCTGAGGAAAATATTTGGATGGAAGTACTGGGATCTCAAGAAGAGAATCCGTGTTTTCCATCATGAGCTCTCTTCCAATAAGTCCTCTCTTAGTTAGTTTGTAGGTTATTTTTCGTATTAGGTCATTTATATGTTTGCATGTTTGCTTTAGCTAGGTAGTTGACATAGACATGATGTATGGACGCTAGGATTGGTTATATGCATGTTCTTAGGACATGTTTTGGTTGCTATGGTTGCTTTTTTTGAGTTATACTAGTTTGGTTTATACCGTGTTGGCTTGCATGTGCATACATCCCAACCTAGGATGGATACATATAGCTAGATGTTCTAATTTATACTTGATAATTTTATATGTGCTATTTGTTGTTTTTTTTATATGCATTTACTAATGGAGTTTATGGACATAGTTGTTTACTTGCACTTTGATATGAAAGTTGCATATGAATGTATGGATGTGCATACATACATACGTACGTATATATGTATAATTCCATATATTCAGACGTTTGCATCCATATCGGTTGCACTAAATATGTATTCTATAGGAGGTCGATTTAGTTGCATTTGCACTAATCTCATATCATATCATCCTAATCTATCTATACTATGTATTATATAGTCTTGGTAGTGTTTTTTCTTGCATTGCATGATGGACATAGCTTTATTTGCATATTATAAAGCGAGCAGCATTGTCTGTCTCCTGGAATTTGGGAGATGAAATTCTTTTAAGGAGTGAAGATTGTAACACCCCGTAATTTTATGTAATTAAATTAAAAGGGTAAAATCATAATTTTACATAAAGGAAGTGTTAAATTTTTACGTGGTTTGAAAGTAGGTTTTGAAACCTATCTCATTGCATTAATAATACCGTTTACAATCAGAAAACATATAATTTGCTGAATTTGGTTACACGCGCAGGAAATTAGAAGAAGTACCCAATGATATTTTCATAATATATTAATTTCAAGATTTTAGGCTAAACATATGTTATTGGCCTATAAATAGAAGCGCATACCCTATTTTCTAATCATATTATAATATAAATAACTTACCATTAATGCAATGATCCATCTTTGTTACTTCTAAGATGACGCTTAGTACATCCACGGTATTCTTGTGCCTATCATCAAGTTGTTCGAAAGACCGGCTGTTGGCGTAAAAGAAAAGAAAAGACAAGAAGAAAGAGACATAGAATCTCACAATGCAAGAAAATTATATATAATAGAATATAAGATAGTACATACTGTCACTTTCAAAATGAAACATCAAGGTTATAACCGATAGAGTTAAAGGTATGTTCTAGTGGCAATTATGTAATTTGTTACATATAACTAACTCATTGACTAATCTTGTTTGGAATAAAGATGTTTTCTTTCTATTATATACTTGATATAATATGGTTATATTAATTAATTAATTTATTTAAATGTATATTTAATAGAAAATCCATAAATTATATGTTTTGTGATAGTAGTTACAAAATGTTGTAACCGTGAATAATTTATCACAATAAAAACAAATATACCATTTTAAATCTTGTCAAGATGTATCGAGAATGTATATCGATACATCCGTTGAGACTAGAGGACGTAACGCTCTTCAAATATTGGGCAGTGTATTATTCATGGCTGTTGGGGCCACCAAGGGGTTATGTACTGATAGTTACTGGATAACTATGGAATGACTCACTCGATGGTTTTCTATTGGTCAATGTAACTAAGGCCAAGCAGAGAATATCGTTGTGACTAACTTACCTAGTTCTCTCGACTTAAGAATACTGTTGATCTTCAATGTGGAAGCTCCGGTTTGATTATAGTTAAATCATGGCACGACATCCATCGAACGACTATAGTTGGGTCGGGTGAAAGCATTGGAAGTGAAACATTATTCAAGAAAGGATTCATCTCCTAAGTTATATGAGGTTAGTATCGCGGCCAACTATCAACTCAAAGTCAAAGTCTTGTCCAGAGCAGTTCAGTTAATAATAATTATTGTTATCGAACCAAGGACTTAGAGTTTGGATTATAAAATTTAATGTGGACGATATTGGAATTTTAATCATTACCAAATTCTATAAGTCCTAGTGTCACTACAACAAAAATACCCTATTACAACGTCCTTTTTACAACGGGCATATTCTGCCCGTTGTAATAGATGGCTATTACAACGGTCATTTTAGGACCGTTGTAATAGATGCTCTGTCCAACGCCATTCTTACAATTTACATTATTTTCCCATTGTAATAGAGAGATATTACAACGGTCAGCTTCTGCCCGTTGTAATAGAAGCATATTTTACAACATTCAGCAAATGCCCGTTCTAATAAACCAACTATGAAATTTTGGCTCCAATATTGAAATTTTTTCTCTCCACATGCCCGTTGTAATAACTCTTCTCAGAGCTTTCATTCGTGTCCAACATGGAGATAGTGCCAAATCAAATTCACTAATAATCAACAAAACGTCGCAACCAAATTCCTTAATCACTTTCCCAGAAATCACTTTTCAAATTCGCAAATCACTTCGTAAATACTCAATTTTTCAACTACTTGGGATCCTGTTCGTGGTTTGATTGGTATCGTGGTCTGCGATGTTGGTCGCGGGAGGCGATTTGGTACTTTTTGTGATGAAGCTTTGGGTTTGGGTTGTGGTCAAAGTTTGATTGAAGAGCGGTGATTGTCTGTTGATTGGGGTTGGCGATGTGATTTGCGACCGATCGTAGATGACTTCTGTTCTTTTGGGTTGTGATGTTTGTTATCAAAGAGGAGCCATAAAAGGTTGGAGTTGTTTGATACAAAAGGTGGTTTGGATAGTGGTATTGGTGCAGCAGCTGTTGAGTTGATGTGTGTGAGCAGGCATATCAATTGCAATGGCTCCTAGGAAGAACTCGCAACGAAAAAATGCTTGTAAGTCTTCTCCAGCCATCGGCACATGAAGAAACCGAAAAATGCATCGATGCTCTTCGTGAGATTGGCGATTTGGAGATAGAAGGCTTGCAAGATCCACTAAGTGGTTTATCAAATTTAACCCACCTGTAAAACGAAGGGAAAACAAGGTTGGTGAGTTCATTTGGTTTATTATTTTCTGTAGAGGATTTCCTAATGTTGGAACAAGTAAAAACTTACTTTGCAAGGAGTATTAAATTAATATTCAAACTTGTCACTTATGAGTTCATCCAGAATTTCAGATTCCGTAGTTCGATCCTATTACTTATAACGCAGTGAGTAGCCAGTGGAGTTCTCTTTTGGACTACCTGAGTTACTTGTCCACAAGTAGAAAGTAAATATTCAACTTGTACTGAAGGTTTTGAGAAAAACAGTTGGTACACATCAATACTCTTCAGCACACAATATAGCTTCGTTGCTGTTTTTGTAGTGGTTAATCCAAAGACAAACAAAAAAATGAAACTATCATAGAGAAACTTGTTCATTGTATGTTTGCTAATGTTATTTATATTTCACAATGTTGGACATACATATTTATAGCAGGTACGTAATAACTTGACATGATCTGGAAACCGATCAGATCCAATCACTTCATCTACAGATAAGATTCATGTGAGTAGTTTTCTCTTCTTTGGTTTTGGGCAAGTGTTTCTGGTTTTATGGTAATCCTGCAGGACATTAAAAATGATGTTGAGTTTGGAGTAGTCTGCAGTTCCAATGTAAATAGCGGTAAAGCAAAGGTACGAAGCTGGTAATGATTTTGGTACGAAGGGTAGTCATAGAGGAATGACAGTGTTTCAGTGGTGGAGGTTTGTGAAGGCTAGCGAGCTGAAGTTATTGCAATAGCAAGGTAGCAGCAGTGGATGGATATTGTCGAAGAGGTGTTGTGATGCTAGTGGAAGGGATTGTTGTCGATAGTATAGGGGAGGGTGATAGATGTTGTGTGGTATGCGCAGCTGGGATCAGTAGGTATGTATGTATATGGCTGCTGTGGGATCAGTAGGTATGTACGTATATGTCTATACATTTTACTGCAAAGTTATTTAATGGCCTCATGTCTATTCCAATGGGGCAGTTGACATGGCCATTATTGATTATGGTTCAGAGAACCTAAGAAAATAAAAGGTAAGATCAATATTCTGAGAAAATATTGATGCCAAGTAAAATAAGTGACCAGGAAAATAGATCACATTTACAATATTAAGAGTGTTTTTTTTCTGTCTCCATATGCTAAATTAATCTTAGCCATTAATTTGCCTATCATCGTATTATTTTAATAGCATTGTGCATCTCCCTAATGAATATAATTATCGTGACTTATTAATCAGAGGATATCAAAGGATTGGTGAAAACATAACCAAGGGAACTTCAGATATTCATGAAGCAATTGATGTGAGTATTTTGTTTTCCATGTTTTTTTTATTAATCTAAACGTATTTTTTCTTTCTAAATGAGATTATATCAATTTTCCTGACCTCAACTTCCTGTTATCACAGTGTTGATGGCTTGTGCTGCTATTTGTTTCGAGTGTCGGATGGGGTTCATAGCAGTCAGGTAGAGGAAGTGTAGTTCTGTTGGTTCATAGAGAAGGATGGAGGACAGCGGCAGTGTTATCGTGGTGGAAGTGATGGTGAATGGGTGATGAGTGTGGTCAGAAAGGTGGTTGTAGATGATATGCTTTGTGCACTGATATGCACAGGGGGTGTTTGGAAGTTGCGGATTTGGCAGAGAAAGGGAAGCAAGGCGATGGTTTGTAGTGAACTGTGGGGATGTGGAAGTTTATGAAGTGAACTGTGAAAGAAGACAGTGAGAGGTGAATATGAATGACACTATGCAGTATGAGTTGATGTATATTATGGTTTGTTTGGTGGTGAGGAGTTGATCATTGCAGTAATGGATGTTTGAAGTTGTAGTTTGGGAAGGGACTATGAACTGCTTTCTTGGTTGTATTGCAGTGGTTCAGTTAAGTGTGTGCACAAAAATCGTGTGCTCTGATGGTTAACAGTGTGACAGTGGAATTTTGTGGAATTGTTGTTCTGTAGAAAGGAGGATGGAAGGTTAATGGAATGACTGTGTGGTGAATTGCAGATAGTTGAATTGCAGAAGTAGGTTGGTCAGTGAAGTTAAGGAGACGGTGATGGCAGTTAGTTGCTGCAGCGGTTTTGATGGTGATCAAAAGTGGTGACAGAGATTGTTGAGGTTAGGAAGATGATTGGCAACAGGTGTAGTTGATGTCAGTAATGGTTTGTGATGGTTGAAGGGTGGGTTATGGTGTAATGGCTGTGTTCTGTGAGTGGCAAGAAGTTGTGAAATAGGTTATAACAGGAATTCAAAATTTTGCACTTGATTTTAATAAAACATTAAAACATGTAGTTCAGGATATGGAGTGCGTATTGGTGAAGGATATGGAGTGTGAAGCTGTTGTGGTTCAGGCGAAGGGTGGGTTATGGTGTAATGGCCGTGTTTATGTATTTGGCATGTAAACTTATCTAACTTTTTGGAGTGTTAGAATTCTATGACTCTAGATTTTAGTCTTTTCGTATGTGATTTTAATTATTTTATGACAATATTTAGTATTAGTATGGATGTATTGCATGGATGCTGCTGTAATTTTTTTTAAAATTTGCATTTATTTTGCAACGGGCAATGTGCGTTGTTATATGAGTTTCTTACAACGGTCAATGCAAGTTGTGAAACATGCTATGCAACTAGTATGGTTAGTCTATTGCAACGGGTTATGGCCGTTGTATTATAGTCTATTACAACGGTCATAACCCGTTGTAAAAAAGTATACTGCAATAGTTTTTACGACGTGCTTTTCCCATTGTAAAATATGGTGGACCTCTTACAACGAGGCCTATTACAATGGACACATGCCCGTTGCGAAAACTATATTACAACGGGCATTGCCCATTGTAAAAAGACTGTTTTGTTGTAGTGTATGATATTGTTTTGACGAAGAGAAGTGGTGTAAATAATTTTCACTATCGGGTATAGGTTATAATAAGTAAAACTAGATTTTACCAAATAGTATAAGAGATAAATTTAGCCAAATGTCACATCACCTGCTAAGTGACGTATGAATGTTAATATTCGAATAGTTCGATATTAATTGCTGACTGAATTTACATCTTTGAGTCACACAAACGCAATGATGAATACTCTGAACACACTACATGATTTATTAATTTATAAAATATTATAAATTAATTATATCAATATTTATGAAATGTTAATTATTAAACTTTATTTGATTTGTTTGAGTTATATTAGCAATTAATAAAGTGCAGTTATATAAGTTGTAAACGCATATATTTATATTTGATGTCAATAATATATTTAAAATGGATTTACATAGATTACTTGCTAAGTATTTTTGGAATTTTTTATTGAGGCCCACATGCATGATGAGAAGATGGGAGAGTTTTCAAATGTGATTTGAAAATCTAAAGGAGGAGTCAAAAGAAGGAAATAAATCTCCTCTTTATGAATCACTTAAATATCATTTATGAAATGAAGTTTGTCCTTTTCTCTTTATTTTATTTTCTTCAGCTGAAAATATGAGGAGGATGGAAGAGGATTTGGTGATTTAATTTTGGAATTAAATAGGGAAGCTTTTCAAGAAGGACATTGAAAAGGTTTTAATGTTTCGTTGAAAACTTATTCCGTCTCATCCTTCTTCATGTTCTGTTTCAGATAGACAATTTTTTTTCTTTCTCAAGCTCTCCTCTTCCTTAAAAGCTTCCTTGAAAAATAAAATTCCATAAAACAAATTCAAAAATAATAAATAAATTGAATGTGGTTCTTGTATTTAGATCCTTGTAAAATCTAGAGGCCGATCCAAGCGAATCAGAATTTCATTCATCATTTAAGGTGCAAATCATTAGCTTCATTTTCGGTAAATCTAATTCATTTATTTATATACTTGTTATGTTGAAATGGTCTAGATTTATTCATATTATATCTCTTCTATCTCATCAAGTTTAAATGTTTTAGATTTATTCATATTATATCTCTTTAATCTTGTGTATTAATCTTATAATATAACTCAGATCCTTTTTTCATCTCACTTGATTATATAACCATCTTGTAGATTTAATTTGAATCTCTCCTTATTTACATATTCATTGACTATATGTTTATTGTGGTTGATATAGTTCAAATCCTTTATCTCGTTTATTGTTTGCCCCTTTTGTATAGTCAGATCTGTTTTATCATACAACAAATTTGTATATGCCCAAATTGTCTGATATTTTTTCTGTCATTGTTTTGGAATTGAAAAAAAAGAATATAAGAACATTAATAAACTATATTTTTCAGTTGTTAAAAACTACATTAAAATTAACTTCCAATGTTGCATAGTTACTTTCCAAAATGATTTATTTTTACTTGTTTTAGTCATAAATGTAAAAAAATTCTTTTTTGTTTTGGAATTCAAAGTAGTGATTTATGTAAAGTTAATTATAAACTTTTATTTCGTGCCTAAGATTAAATGATTAATTCATTTTGTTAGCATTAAATTTAAACATATATGTTACTTAAATTGCAATCTGCATGCACATATATATATATATATATATATATATATATATATATATATAAGTATATGTATTGTTTTAAACCTAATACATAACTTGCAATTATTTATACATACAGATATATATGTTTTTATGTTATTTTAATCTAAATCAAAATGGACCTTTTTGTGAAAATGCAGAATTTAGTTTCAAACTCTTCCTCAATTAAAACCGTTGTAATAGTTGTTAATTCTAGTTTTGACAAACTTATATACATAGGAAAACTTATTTTAACAAGTATATGTGTAAACTTATCAATTATTATATATGTATATTTTTTACGTAAATAAAAGAAAATTTGGACAACAAAGGTATGCAAATTCTATTGTAGATGCCATTTAATTTGTCATTCAATGTAAATAAAGAGAGAGAGAGAAACGTATGGGTTTCTCTCTTTACATTTATAGCTTTATCTTTCCTCAATTTATTACACATGTCAAAAGAAAGAAAACCAAAAGTTTTCCTTTTCTAAATTTCTCATGCTTAGTTAAGAAAATATACACTTCTTATATGTTATACTTATATTTTACAACATGAATGTATTTGATACATTCATTACATTACCTAAATATTTAAATTAAATTTTAAATCTTATTTCTAAATCTAAATAAAATAAAGATTTTATTTAAAAGAAAACTTAGAAAAATTCTAAGTATTTTTAGACTTCATAGGCCTATTAAAAATCCAAAATGGTAAAATATTTGAAATTCACCCATTTCTTCCGCTACGGGCTGACCTGATTCCAACAACGGTATCGGTGCCCAATAGCTTATGTGTCCTAAATTAGTCATGTTAGGGCCAACTAATTAATTTTGCATACTTAGTACAATGTCTAGAAATGGGATGTTTAGAATTGGAATTGGGTAATCATGTACCCTGTCCTACCTAGTTACCTGCCTAGCCTGAAAGGTGAAGCGAGCCCAAAGGTTGGCCCTGATAGAAATGACCTAATTTGAATTGAGCCTTAGGCTAAGTTTCAAAATAATTTTGAAAATCAAGACGAGATTTAAAATTTAAAAGTTAAATTTAAAATAAAAACATGTTTATTGTAAAAGGTTGTAGCATGGCATATTTTTTCTAAATGTTTGAAAATGTAACAAAAAGATCAAAATGTTTGAAACTATTTAAATATTAATCTCAAAGTTTAAAATTTAAAGTTTATTAACAAGACTAATAAATAATTTAGTTAAATGAGTTAACTAAATTAATACTTATATACATGTATTATATATATTGATATATGTTATATAATTTTAAAGTGTTTAAGACAACATAAATAAACATGGTTGTAAATGAGGTAAAATTTCAAAATTAAAATAATTTAATTAAAATTGTTTAATTAAATTAATTAATTAAAGGTTAATTAAATAAACATGCACATATATAAGATATATATATTACACTATAAAGGTTATAGTATACACTATAATTCTTATAATAGATATGTCCAATATAAAAGTTGTATTGGAATACCAATTTAAAATTAATTTAAGAGTTAATTAATTAAAATTAATTAAATACGATTTAATTAATAAATTTTTATACATTAGACTATTATATAAGTAATATTAAATATAAAACTTATATAATAATAAAACCTATTAAAGAAACACACAAAAGCAAAAGATTTTAGACAATAGCGACATCTTCCTACTCCATACGACGACTTCAATTTGCTTTCTACCGATCCATTCTCCTCATCGTTTAGCCCTACCGTCTCGCCTTCTCTCCTTATCACCCTTAATCTATGGAAAAGAACCAAAAAGGAAAATCATGTTTTATTTCCTCCAAAGCAAATCCCTTGCTCACCAGATCTGGACGAGTGTATGATTCGTGCTCCGCTGCTATCGCTTCTGGATCTCTGCCTCTACTTGCTAGTGATGGCCTTGCTAACTCTGTTGTAAAGACGTTACCTATGGAAGCCTTTGCAACTGCTTGTAATAAGCCTTCACTATCGATAGGTCCTATCTTAGGTATTACAAATCCATCTTCTACCTTCGCAATTTCTCCTATCATTCGACATACTAACTCATCGTGGATGGGTATCGACCTGGGTATGGATAGATGTGATACCCTACGTTATGTTGTTAGTGATAATAACTCTGCCGTATTGAACTTAAAATCTGTTGAAAGTGAAGAAAATGTGGCTGAAGTTGATGGTTTAATTATTGTATGCCTTTTCCATGGTTAATGTTAATCATGATATTGCTCGAATATCTGTTGGCCTGGATCTTTGATTAGCTGATAATTCTAGCAAAGTGATTGCTACTTCTATGTTAGAAACAAATGTTGAGAGCAACAATGCTCCTGTTTATGCCCGAACTTGTTCTAATACAACTCCTGCTCATATGTGGATTCCCCTTGATACTAATTTGTGTGTAGCAGCTGCTCCTTCTTAGGAAAGTATCCCACCTTCTCAAACACACTAGTCTAGTGAGCTGAATATAGGCTTAAAATGGTCCTCTTTATTCTCTTCATTGCCAAAAATTCAGCTGAATATGTGTCCCGTTCATTTGAAATGGTTAACAATGACGAGGTTATGATACCCGCACTGAAGGTTATTCAAGCATGTATTGATTATTGGTCGAACTATTTTGTTGCGTTCTTTCTGGACTATAACCCTCCTTAGCTTGTAGTTAAGGATCACTGCTTCCAAGCTTGGCGACCAAAGGGTGGCCTCCTAGTCCACATGGACAAGTCTATGTTCTTCTTTAAGTTCTCAAGGCCTGAGGAGCATCTACGAATTCTTAGTAAAGATCCGATATTTATTAGAGGCAAGCCTTTTATAGTCATTCCTTGGAGTTCGTCTGTAGATTGTGCC
Organism: Allium cepa; assembly: GCA_030765085.1. Lineage (NCBI taxonomy): Eukaryota > Viridiplantae > Streptophyta > Magnoliopsida > Asparagales > Amaryllidaceae > Allium > Allium cepa. Next base: position 459,910,733 of record CM060943.1, read on the forward strand.
AGAAAGTAGGTACTATCTATTCTTGTTTGGACCTACTTCTCTCATATACCATCTATTTTGCATCCTATGATAGGACTAAACTGAATAGCTAGTGCAGTAGGTAAAGTTAAATGTTTTGATGCTAACACCATAGCTAGGGATAAAATAGTCTATACAAAAGCTTTGATTGAGTTATCCCTGGAGAAGATTTTATCGGATACTATCAAAATTAGAGTGACTGAGGATCACGTAGCGGAGATTGTAGTTCTTTATGGTTTGAAGCCAAACATATGTACGTCCAATCAATCTTTTGGTCATACATCATCTGCATGCTCTCGTTTGTCTTTTGTTAGCCCTCTCTTGGTTCAGTCCCCTCTTCCTAGGCCCTTGAAAATGATATGGATCTCGAAAGTGATCCTCCTCCCGTGGAACTTTCCATCCCTCTTGTTGAGCCTTCAGTGCCTCCTATTGTTCTTCCCCCCTCTGACGCTGTTATCGATTCCTCTATTACTCCTAATATTTTAGATTCTAGTGGATTTGATATTGTGTGGCACTCTGCTGAGTTGGAATGGATACATGTTTAGTTTGACATGAGATATGACCCGGCTAGACATGTTTTTCATACTTTTGCTAGTGATGATGATGGTGAATCTAGGCATTTGCATTACTTTGTAGATAGTGGTGGTTTTATTCTCACAGTGAATGGTGCACGCGGTAAGCGGAATAGATCTCTTCTCCTTGACGATAGCTAGGATTGGAGATATATATACTGTAGGGAACACCTAGGTTTTGATTTGGATATTGTATCTCATTTTGCAGATTTTGCATGTGTTAGGTCCAGCTTGAAGTGATTCTTCCTCCTCCTGGGAGGAAGAACCGTTGTTTCCTTAGGTCATTTTTATAGCTGCAAAAGCACCTTTGCTTCTCACCTTTATGTACTCTAAGTGGAATAGCCACTATAAACCCATATAGTTATTTCTGCGCATGTGCAGAATACCTTTTCTTCATATATATACAGTGGCACGACCCACTATAAAGTCGGCTGGCTTTGCCAGAAAAAAAAACTTATATGATATGAATGTATAAACTAGAGGTAGAACATTAAAGAAACCCTAAATAGACTTTAGGAATAAATGCATAAGAAATTCATTATTTCATAGTCGATCACTCCATATAATATATTGAAGATTAGGAATCTTTAGCATAAAGTTGTCCTTTGCTATTTATATATTAATAGATTTTTTGCGTGCTCCTTAGTTTTTGAGCTTTCTCTAAGCTAGGGATATTATGTGTAGTACAATTAATATATTGAATAGACGAGGTAAGATAACTACACGTGCTTGTTGAGCTTTCCTCAAGGTACATGCATTATACTTAGGCGGTCGCAAATTGATAGGTCCGGGTGAATATTCCCTCTTCACTTGTTGAGCTTTCCTCAAGGTAAAGGCGAGATTAGGATAAGGTACCAAAGGTAAGGAGTTATATATAATACAACCGAAAAAAGTTACCCATCTTATGTGGGCCTATAATTTGTTGAGTTTCCTTAAGGTCAAAATCCTAAAGCATACGAGTCCTAATACCCACTAGTGGAGTTAAAAGAATTCTATGTTTCGCTTAGGGTTTGATGAAAAATAAAAGACTAATGGGAGCCTTGTTAGAAGAATCAAATGGAAACATTTAACCTTTCTAATATTGTAAGAATATATGCTAAATAATGTTATATTATCTACAATGGTAAAGTTGTGTATATAATATGATTAATAAAATGTTTATCAATTAATATATACAAATGAACTGAATTGAAAATTCAGAAATGAAAATATAACATATACTAAATATGAAATACCTATTGCTTGTTAATTTTTTCTATACCCATGCAAGTGCCTAATTTTATGACTACTTAATACATTTGTAATATGGATCGCTTACGTGTTTATTTCATCAAGACCCTTTTGTTTCATTCTATGAGTTTTGAACTTTAAAACCAACATAAGGCTATGGATATTTGATCCAAATATATCGTATATAAGCGTTATATGGGGAACAATCACAGATCCAAACATACAATACTACAAAGAAATTAGTTCATTCGAAATAAACCAGTAAATAGTACTTGAGATCGAGTATTTAATTTGATTGACTACATAAAAGATCATATTGTGTAAATTTTAACATAAGGCCAAAACTATAATATAAATCTAGGAACTCAATCGTTGAAATGTCGGTTTGATTGGTTTACGTAAAGTGCAATGCATCTGTTTTCCTTAAATATTAAGGGTAATCTAATGTGCTTTTGTAAAGAGTTTGTTATGATATTGTAGTAAAGGTTTACTTTTGAATGGTTTGACCATTTAGAAAGGAAAACGAATGTATAAGGGTAAATATGATTCAAGGTACATTTGGGATGAAGAGAGTAAATGGTCACTTCTGCTTCATAAAGAAACACTGGAAATGAGAACTATAATAATAATGATACGATACTTAACATTGGCATAAGAAGTATGATTTCTATTCCAAAACGTAATTTGTATAGAAATTTGCCTTCTATGAGATTTCTTTGTTTGAGTTTAAGATAATTGATCAAAAAACTCTCCACTGTAAACTTGTTATAGTTTATGAAATAAATAAACTATATTAAGTAAACAATGGACCTCCAAATTTAGCTGCTATTATAGTAACGGTGGAAATAATGGGAGCATGCCATATAGAACTTATTGACTGCATTAAATTATGAAATTGTTTTCGTACAATATAACGAACATTATTCATGAAATAATGACCATTTTTGGTGCCGACTAAAAAATAGACATAATTTTCTTTTATTGTGAATATTATGAATATTTATTATGAAATAAAACTGTAGTGTGGTATTTTATTCACAACAAAAGTGATGCATGGAAAATACATAAGTATCTAGAATTATATATAATTATTTTGGAAATATAGACTAAGTCGTAGTTTTGAGAAATAATTTTTATAATATGAATATGAATCATATGACGCCGGTTAATTATATTTCAAATAATCGAATGGCTACGCACCCATTCAGTGGGAGTTTCATAAGAGTTGACGAACTCTTCAGATTGATCCATTTAAATGTAGTCAATTATATGTTTAATAATATCAAAACGATTCCACATCTTCATTACATTCACCGATGAGTTATCACCGGCATGGACATGTGTATTTAATACACATGTAGTATGTCTATGGTAAACTCATAAAGTATAAAACAAGTAAATAAAATAACATGCTATAAAAATGACTCGATTTGATCAAATGGGTGGCTATTGGAAAAAGTTCCTAACATACCTAAAAATGTAAAAATTATTCAATCTCAAAAGTCATTCCTCTATGTGATACATAATGATGCATAAATAAGGAGTAATCGAACTTTTTGTTGGATAACGTACAATTAATTGTGAGTGAAGTTGAGTTAGTTTCTTTCTATAAGGTCATGCACTTAAGAGTAGTATGCAAGGTAATACTATTTCATCTAAATAACAGCTTTCAAAATCACACAAGATAAGGTTTTATAAGAAACTCCAACATATCCTAGGCCAATCCTTGGCAAAGGAGTTGGCAGGTTGTGCGAGTCGAAAGATTGCATGTAATAATTGCTCGTAAGGGATCTTGTGTGAATCTCCCCAAAAGGATTTTGGGAAAGACCGTCGTTGGATGACATATTTATGTTTTGAACATAGGTTTTGTAAACTAAAACCACAACAGTTATATAAATAAATAAATTCGTAAAACATTTATGAATACCTATTTTGTTGCATTGGGAAACAATTATTGTTTCAAGAAATACCAACTTCATTGTGAAGAATTTCTTTAAGGAATTATTGGTAGTAAAATGGAATTGAATGTGATCCATAGATAGAAATGATTAGATGAGATGAAATAAAATTGACTAGCCTCAATGAACACATCGCATTATAGTGTCTATTAAGTATTCTCACACATTAGAGAGAAATTATGAGTTTCTTATCAATGTCGAAAATGTATAATCTTCATTTTTTAATTAAACCATTAAAAGTGCTGACTCTATGGTATGGTATGATGTGAAAATCTGAAAGAATTTGAAGTACGCCATCAAATTATGATTCTGGTAGTCATAACTAAAGGGAAGTGATCCACCAGTCGTGATTATGTCTTTATTAGCAAGACTAATGTATTTGGAATTAAATAAGCAATGTTGATAAGAATAATATCGTAAATTTCAATTGTTGAAACTAGCGTAATAGATTCGGTATTCAACATGCTCAAGTTAGTTTGGATTTACTTACAAAATTACCACTTAGCATGACTTTATGTTTGACACATATGTATTGAAATGGAAAATTCTAAATAATGACTTAGAGTAAACTATTTACACATAATAACCAAAAATGTCTCGAAATTAGTGGAAGCGTACAGAGTTTGTAAGTCTTGGGTATGATCCAAAAAATGATAAATAGTATCAGTTTATAAGCATCAGAATTGAAAAAAAATTTATAACAATATCAAATAATCTGATTATCAATCAAAATGCAGAGGAAGTGTGTGTTCATAAAAGAGAACGTTACAAGATACATTGATACTTCTAAACTATAAGTAAACAACACAATGTTGATTTTGATGATGTACTTGTGTTAAAATCTACCTTAGTTGTTTTAATACTCAACTTTTTATTGTAAATGATGCCTTTTATATTGAGTATAAAAGTTATTTGGAATGCCCCAAATCGATATGCAAAGACATCTTATTAAATTGTTTAATACGGAACATGTGAGATTAGTTCCTTATGCTTTTTCTATAAGAATTATCATACATGTCATGATGTCAGCAATATCGTGATTTGTTTGTATATTTGATGCATGAAGCAAATATCAAATCCAAAGTGATATCACTATATGGTTGTTTGAAGTGTTCTCATGTATTTATGAAATACTAGAGAATTGTTTACGAAAACAAAGATTGCTTATGAAGGAGTGTTTGGACTCAAACTTCATAAGTGATATTTAGTGTAATCTGTCAATAATAAATTCAAATTAAGAATTTTTAAGTTGGAAATGTTCCAAATGAAAGACCATGGCCGATTCAATGAAAAAGGCTAAATACGTCGCCTTGAATAACACCACAATAAAACCAATGTGTATAAAAATACAAGTGCACAAATTTTTTACTAAGAAGATTCCAAATGTTGAGAATCTCATAACATAGTTATATGATAACAATGTCACGATATAGTTCGTAACAGAAATTAGAGCTCACTAGAACTTGAGAGCCATACTCTAAATTTTTCCGCATGATAAAACAGTTTATCACCGCCGAAGAGAGTTAGTTGACAGAGTAGATAATTGTAATAGAATATCATTAGCATTCACAAAGGGAATGACTCCATTGGTTTTGAGAAAATCGATTGGAGAAGTAGAAATAAGATTTCATAATTAATTCCTAGTGCAAGTGCGAGATTTATAGAGTTAGGGGTATACCCTAGTGGCAACTATTTAATATGTTACATATATCTAATTTGTTGACCAATCTTGTTAGAAATAAAGGTTTTCTTTCCATTATATACTTGACATAATGTGGTTATATTAATAAATTAATTTAACTAAAAGTATTTTTAATAGAAAATCTATAAATGCTATGTTTCGTGATAGTAGTTACAAAGTGTTGTAACAATGAGTAATTTATCACAACGAAAAAAATATACCAGTTTTTATATTCCTAGTGAAGATGTATAGAGACTAGATATCGATATACCCGTTGAGACTAGAGTATGTAACGCTCTCCAAATGTTGTGCATTATATTGCTCGTAACTACTGAGGGAATCAAGGGATTATGTACCGCTAGTTATTAGATAATTATGGAATGAATAACCAATAGTTTTCTGTTGGTTAATATAACCGAAGTCAAGCGGAGAATATGGATGTGACTAATCTACATAGTTCTCTCGACTTGAGAATACCGTTGATCTTCAATATGAAAGCTTCGCATTTATTACAGTTGTTAGCGCCAAAATTGGTCACTAACACCCAGATCCAGATGAAAGCACCAAATATCAGTCACACTTCACAGATAGATTATACGTGGAGGATATTAATATGAAGAACAACAAAAATTAAAATGAAAGCAGTAAAGAACAACAAATTTTATAGTGGTTCAGCTAACTCCGGCCTACGTCCACTCCAGAAGATTCTTTTTTATTGATGTAATAATCAATTACAGTTACAAAATGGCAGAGTAGCCTTGGCCTTAGAAAGTAGAAAACTGGAGAGCCGAAGAGAAGATCCCCTTTTTTGAAGCCCTACGTGCTGTATTTATAGGCAAAACTAGGTAGTTGGGCTTCTCAAGTGCTACGGGACCATTAATATTTCGGCCGAGTTCACACCTTTCACCTCAACCGACCCCAAGTCCTCTATAGGCCGACTTGAAGTAACCACGGTACTGACCCGAAGTGATATACCTAGCGACTCGTGGTAATATGATCTATAGCCTAGGCTGAGCCTAAGTTGAAGTAACCTTCACCCAAATGCCAAGCCACCATTGAGGCCGAGCAACCTGTGCCGAACCATCCAAATGCCGAGCCACCCTATCCTCACCACAATGCCGAGCCACCCTGTCCTCACCACAATGCCGAGCGATCCACGATGCCAAGTGGCCCTCGATGCCGAGCGGCCCTCTATGCCAAGCGACCTACGATGCCGAGCGACCCTCGATGCCGAGCGACCCTCGATGTCGAGCCGCCCATGATGCCGAGCGAGCCACGATGCCGAGCGACCCTCGATGCCGAGCGACCCTTGATGCCGAGCCGCCCACGATGCCGGGCGACCCACGATGCCGGATGACCCTCGATGTCGAGCAACCCTTGATGCCGACCCAAGGTGGTGCCGAACCACCTTTAACCGAGCCACTCCAATATGGCCGATCTACCTTCCAAGCGTGCTGCGTCGTTTACCCATCGACCATGCTTAATCCTGACTTCATATTAATTCTTACCCATTTAAACCAAATTTATCATATTCCAGCCTCGATAATCGTGAAGTTGGTTAGGTTAACTCCGCCTGCTTATGGCCTTGATAAAAGGCAGGTTAACATTTGCCCCCCCAAAACATGCCTTGCTATTGGAAACTGTGTTTTGAATAACCTCAAATTCGATATCCGAAGTCTATGTTCCACTCATAACCATATTATTATATCCATGATTGAAGCCATCCGAACCCATCAACCAAGTTTTAATCCATCAATAATCAATAGCCAAATCCATGACCTTTCTGGATCGATATCCAAATTCGAGACCGCTACGAGTCCTTTGCCAAATCCAGGACCTCACTGGGTCCATCTATCCTAAGTCAAAATTCGAATCCCTTACCTCTTCGGGTTTAGTCTTTGAATCCAAAGACCTCACCTGGATTACGGTATCCCGTTCCAGCCTCGACTCTCCGGTCAAGGGCTTGTATGTTCTCCGCCCTTAGCTCTCCGGCCAAGGATTTCTTATATCCTCCTGCCTCGACTCTCCAGTCAAGGACTTCATATATTCTCCGGCCTCGACTCTCCAGCGAAGGACTTCTTATATTCTCCAGCCAAGGACTTTGTAATCCATCGGCCTTGGCTCTTCGGCCAAGGACTTTGATACTCACCGGCCTCGGCTCTCCGGCCAAGGACTTTTATATTCACCGGCCTCGGCTCTCCGGCCAAGGAATTTGATATTCACCGGCCTCGGCTCTCCGGCCAAGGACTTTTATATTCACCGGCCTTGGATCTCCGGCCAAGGACTTTATATTCACCGACCTCGGCTCTCCGGCCAAGGACTTTGATATTCACCGGCCTCGGCACTTCGGCCAAGGACTTTTTGTATTCGCCGGCCTCGGCTCTCTAGCCAAGGAACTTTATGTTCACCAGCATCGGCACTCCGGCCAAGGACTTTTACATTCTGTTCGAGTCCATTCCATCGCTCTCCAGCGAAAGGACTCGTAACTTGCGATCACTGCTCCATCTCTCCGGTCGGGACAGTAATCGGAAAACCTGAATTGTTTATTATATTGATCTGAATCCAATCAGAAAACCAGTAATCCATATCAAAAATCCTACTAAAAACCCAAATCAAAAATCAAACATCCAAACCAAAATGGAAAACCAAAAAACCAACCAAACCGGGAGTTCAATCCAAAGTCCAAAACCATACCAAAGAAAAGTAAATGTCCAAAGTGTCAAAGAGGAAACCAGAATTTGCAGAAACACAGAAAGAAATCAGGGTTTCATAGACCCGAGCAGTACGACCTTTTGTCATCTCAGAGCATGCTTAGGGACCGTCTTCGATTCTGTACGTGTATAAGTGACCTAGCCATATTACTTTGGATACTATTACTTATTTAGAACCATAAAACCATTCAATTTATAACAAGCCTGGCGGTGACCAGATCCAGTGCCACCATCGTTCGAGATTGGCGGCGGCCGCTCTTGCTCCCCTGCCACAGCTCGATTCCTCACATACTGTTGTAGATGACCATTCCTTACATGCTCCTCCACGATATCTTTCAAATGCCTATAATCGTTTGTGTTATGCCTATCCAACTTGTGGAATAGGCAATGCTTCCTGATGCCCACTCGTATTCAGAAGGTTCCCTCCTCGTCGGCTTTCGATACTGGAGTCGCCCTCAAGTATCCAAGCAAATCCTTCCTAGAGTCTCAGAGTATGTGTGAGAAGAAAACTTTGACTCCCTCCGAGGCCTCTTAGAAGTGCTTTCAATGCCATTTATTTTCCTTTTTCCCTTATCGCCCATGCCTAGTTCCTACCTGGGTGGTCCACCACCCCTCAATGCATAAGCTTCAGCCTCTCTCCCAACTCTCTCAGCCTGCGCATCTTCCTGCCTCAAAAACCTTTCCGCCTCATGGTAGGACTCTCTGAGATCCCTCGGTGGGTCCCGTTCCAATGATATCTTGAAATTCGAATTGTCTGCAATTCCAGAAACTGCTGCCATCAAAACCATCGACGGATCAGGTCGATCCATTGAAGCCATCGTCGCATTGAATCTAGTTAAGAAATCCCTGAGCGACTCTCCCTTCAATTGATTCATCGATGTCAAGGTCATTACGTTCTTGGATCTGACTATATGGACCCGGAACTATCTCATAAATCTTTCAATCATCTCCGTCCATGTGCCGATAGAAACACTCTTTAGCGTCTGAACCACATAGCTACGATATCCGTTAAATACAATAGGAAGCATCGATCCATGACCTCATCCAATGCCCCCAGTACTTCCATATGCCTCATGTACCTCGTCAGGTGAACGATGGGATCCGTTCTCCCATCATACATATTCAACGTTGGTAGCTTAAAGTCCGGTGGGTTCCTGGCTTGCCTGATAGTAGGAGTAAAAGGACTCCTATTCACATCTTTCAAGTCTTTGTTTACCAATCCACCTTTCACAGCTCGTCTGACCATCTCCGCTTATCTGTCGTTGTCCCCTAGCTGCAATCCTTGTCCGTTGCCTCCGGTCTATTACCCGAGTACATGAGGGAATTCTGGCACATAATCCTCATCTCGTACTGCCCTACTCCTATTAATGTTGGGTTGCACAGCGTCATTTGGTATCCCTCCATGGGTTGGTCCAGCATTTTCGGGTGGTATGCCCCTGAGTCTAGATCCTTCTAGATTGATAGCCGTCTGCTGATTTAGGGATGCCCTACTGAGCCATTCCCTTTGCTCGCTGGTTGAGCACTTCTGATCCAGCTTCATGGATTTGAGCTCCTGCATTTCCTGCTTGTGCAAATTGTCTGAGAAGAGCCTGCATCGTCTCCTCTTGTCTTTTCAACATCGCTTCCATCTCATCTCTAGTGATGTAGATGGATACTTCACCTGCTCCGGCTCCAGAGGAAGCCTCTTGACTTCCCTCTCGATTGCTTCTTTCTATCACTTGCTTTCTTGTTGATGGCCTAGCCATTGCTTCCTAGAATTCAAGTTTCCAAGCTTCTGAATCCAAAACCCTAGCTCCAAAATCCCTGAGTGCTTGCTTCTTAGTGAAAGCACCAAAATGTTAGCGCTAAAATTGGTCATTAACACCCAGATCCAGATGAAAACACCAAATACCAGTCACAGTTCATAGATAGATTATAGGTGGAGGATATTAATATGAAGGACAATAAAAATTAAAATGAAAGCAGTAAAGAACAACAAATTTTATAGTGGTTCGGCTAACTCCGTCCTACATTCACTGTAGAAGATTCCTTTTTATTGATGTAATTATCGATTACAGTTATAAAATGGCAGTGTAGCCTTTGCCTTAGAAAGTAGAAAACCGAAGAGCCAAAGAGAAGATCCCCTTTTCTGAAACCCTACGTTTTGTATTTATAGGCAAAACCAGGTAGTTGGGCTTCTCAAGTGATATGGGCCCATTAAGACCTCGGCGAGTTCACACCCTTCACCTCAACCGACCCCAAGTCCTCCATAGGCTGACTTGAAGTAACCACGGTATTGACCCGAAGTGATATACTTAGTGACTCGAGGTAACATGACCTAAGCCTAGGCCGAGCCTAAGTTAAAGTAACCTTCACCCAAATGCCGAAATACCATAGAGGCTGAGCCACCTGTGCCGAACCATCCAAATGCCGAGCCACCCTGGCTTCACCACAATGCCGAGCCACCCTGTCCTCACCACAATGCCGAACGACCCACGATGTCGAACGACCATCGATGCCGAGCGACCCACGATGCCGAGCGACCCTCGATGCCGAGCGACCCTTGATGCCGAGCGACCCACGATGCCGAGCGACCCTTGATTCCAAGCGACCCTTGATGTCGAGCGACCCACGATACCGAGCGACCCTCGATGCCGAGCGACCCACGATGTCCCGACGACCCACGATGTCGAGCAACCCTTGACGCCGACCCAAGGTGGTGTCGAACCACCTTTAACAAGCCACTCCAATATGGCCGATCCACCTTCCAAGCGCGCTGCGTCGTTTACCCACTGACCATGCTTAATCCTGACCTCATATTAATTCTTATCCATTTAAAATTAATTCATCATATTCCAGCCTCGATAATGGTGAAGTTGGTTAGGTTGACTCCACATGTTTATGGCCTTGATAAAAGGCGAGTTAACAATAGTTAAATCATGGAACTACGTCCATCAAACGATTATAGTTGGGTCAAGTAAAATCATTGGAAATTAAACAATACTCAATAGAGGATTGTTTCCCTCAGCTATATATGGTTAGTATCACGATCAACTGATATCAACTCAAATCAAAGTCTCTAACCAGAGCACTTTTGTTAACAATAATATTGTTATTATTGAACTAAGGACTTTATGTTTGGATTATAAAGTTGAATGTGGGAGATATTAGAATTTTGAAGATTACCAAATTCCATATGTCCTAACATGATATGGTTTTGGCAAAGAGGATTGATGTAAATAATTGTCACCATCATGCTTATAATAAGTAAAATTGGATTTTACCAAAAGATGTGTAAATCATTTATTCATCAAAAAAGTCAGACCACCGGCTAAGTGACCTGTGAATGTTAATATTCGAATAGTTCGATATTAATCTGTAACGACCTGCTATTTGAACCATTCGCATCCGCACACAGCGGACTTGAATTGCTTAAAACAACAGATTGTTAATTTATATTTGGCAAAACACAGCATATACAGTAAATAAATCAATCATAGAATCACGGACACAGAGTAATGTAACAATAAGCAGCGGAATAGATAAATAGCAGTTCATGAAGCTAATATATAAACATCAAAGTTTGAATTAAAATACAAGAGAATATCTCAAATACAATGTAGACTCTAATACAGACAGATGAAAAATCTGAACAAAACAACTGGAAAAGATGAACAGAAAAGATAGATCTTCAAGTAAAGCTCCAATCTCCAAAGGTGAGTCTCAAATGCTGTGACACTCAGTCTGACCCGAGCATAAAGAAAAACACAAAGCATCCGAGTCAGGATTGACATTCTTATATCAATAAATTCAACTCAAGTGAAATGTCAACTGAAATACAAGTAACTTAAAGGATAGTTGGGATTTCCATCCTCTAAGAATCCGTGAAACTATCTACTATGTAGTAATATACGCTATTATAATATGTCTATAGTAAAGTAAACTATTAAAATAACGTTAAGGCGTTATCCATATCCCCCTTAACACATTTTTATGTATTCCCATAGTCTATACAGTACCATAATTCCTCCATAAACTGGAGGACTATCAGAGGGCACTCCATAGATATGGTACAAACCAAACTCGTAGAAGGCATAATAGGGCATGTGACAAGGCACGCGAGGCAATGCCAGGGTATAAATACCGTTTGTACTCCCGGACTTGTGGTAACACATAGTTGCTACTACTTCTCGCCTCAAGACACACTTCCAAATCAAAGGTGCACTCAAATCAAATCACAAAGTAATAGAATGGTATCGAAGAAATGTGCCCGATCGGAGGTGCTATGTCACTTGTCTCGGTATAGCTCCTGTTTTAGCTACATCAAGCTGACTTACGGGAGTCAGGGTTGCACTAAAATCTCATATAGAATAGCCGCCAAACCATCCTACTTTGTTCTGCAATCTCCACCACGTATACAGTTGCTAAAGTGGTTTTCGGTATTGGCAGAGAGTATGACAATATCTGATTCTGGTCTCTTTAATAACAAAAGTTTATTTCACACCGTGGTCATTTCATTTCGAACAGTTCATACTTCATACCAAAATATCATATTCATTTCAAAACCGTATCCAATCGATATCATTATTTACTTTAAGTAATATTCATTTCCAAAATCGTAACACTTTTAAAAATTTTAACATTTTAGAAATCATGACACTTTTGAAATCATAGCACTTTTGAAATCAAAACACTTCTGAAATCATAGCACTTTTGAAATCATAACACTTTTGTAGTCATAGCACTTTTGAAATCATAACACTTCCATAACCATAACAGTTCCAACTTAAATAGTTTAGATATTGAAAACAGTATATATATTAAAATGGTTATAAATTAAAATATTTTATATATTAAAATAATTTATATATTAAAATAGTTCATAGGTTAAAACAATATATATATATATATATATATATATATATATATATATATATTAAAAATACTTTATATAATAAGATCAGTTTTCTCCAGTTTCACAAATCCATTCAAATCAACTTAAATTCTAAAATTCAATTTAATCAATCTCCGTTCAACAATTTTGATTAAAAGGTTAAAGATTCAATTCAAATTACCAATAAACCGTTTTTATTTTTAATCGATTTGAAATCCCAGTTTGAACTATCATTTTACGTCCAATAAGATTCATATTTAAATATTCAAACATTTTCAATATAAGTTCCATTTATATTTCAACAATTAACTTTAATTTTATTCGAATTAAAAAATATTCACGTAATCATTTTAATAACAATTAAATAAAATCTCAATTTATAAATTCAAATCAATATTAAATATGGTCTTAATTTTATTCAAAATTGATGATATTCATTTCATCACCTTTTTATCAAATCAAGTTATCAATCATATCTTTCAAAATCTCAAATTGATAAGTTCAAATCAATTCTTATTTAAATTCAATTATTAACCAATTTAAATTCCAAGTCAACATTAATTTATCTTCCTAACCTTTATTAATAAAGTTATAAAACATCTAATTTTAAAATATTAACATAAATTTAAATAAATTCTTAAACATATTACAAACCAGTTAAATTAAATTTATTAAATTAAATCTTATTATTAAATAGAATTTGTATTAAATCTTATTTTAAATATTTAAAGTAAAAGTGTAAGAAAATGTTAAAAATTATATTTTCAAAACTAACTTATAAATTCAAAATTTCCAAAACATATTATTTTAAAAATCTAAATTATATATATATATAAATAGAATATATATATATATATATATATATATTATATTTTAAAAATCAATATTTATTAAATCCCATAGGTTTCCTTTCAACTTTGGGAATCTTTTCAAAATATAACCAACGGTATCCGTATATACTTACGGATATTTATCATTTCAATCTGCAAATTAAATATTTGCGGGTATATATCATTTCAACCCGAAATTCAAAAATTTAAATTCAATGAAAATCGCTTGGGTTTATCATTTCAACCCGTAACATGTTTTTCCTTAATCTATAAAATCGTTCGGGTATGTATCATTTCAAACCATAGGGAATTTTAGACTAACAAAAAACTTGCAGAGTGAGAACAAATATAATAAAATATAGCATATCAACAATAGGCATATATCATCAGTAACAAACTGAATATAATATATACAACATGATTTGGTGTCAAATATCATAGGTGAACAGTTACAGATAATGGCATATCATACTTAACAATTAAATAACCAACAATTCAAATTTTACCGTATTTTTCAATTGTCATTTCATATGAATTAAATTTTACTGAATATAAGAATGTTAATCGTGAGTGATTTCTCGCCTTTCAAAGCTAGAGAAAATAACTAACACGATACGCTACGATTTGAATCGAGATCTAGACGATCGACCAATCCAAACAACAAATCTCGAAGCAAAGTAAGCTGAACACAGATTTGACGGACAAAGCTGATAAATAGGAATCGATGAGAACAAACCAAACAGGCTTGATATAAAATGAAAAAAATATATGTTATGTATATCGTTTCTTAAATCAATTTTTAAACATATAATTAATATAAGTCTCTTTATTTTCAAGTCAATATTTAATTTAAACACATAAATAAAATCCCTATATATATTTGAAAACCAAGCTCATATGCTTGTATATATAAACTAGTATATAACTTATATACATATTATAGCCAAATATCTATGTATATATATATAATATAAAATCAATACAAAATCAATATTCATAAAAACCCACATATTTCTTTCAAATTTCCTCAAATACATTTTAAACAGACTATCTATATATGTTAAACTTTTTTTTCAAAATCCGTTTTAGAAATATTAACATAAGTTTAACTAACAGTTTAAAACATATTATATATACTTAATTTAATATACTCAGTTTAAACCTATTACATAAACAATTCAACATGTTATATTTTTAAACAAATTACCTAGAACAATATACAGAAGTAAAAAACATATATATATACGAAACATGTATATATATATGTATATAACAAAGCACAAGAGGAGAAGGTGCTGCAAGCAAGGATGGGTGGAATGCCATTGTAGAGGGATAACAGAGGTCAGCCGCAAGAGGAAGGCGAGCTGGTGAAGGTCATGCAGTGGCTGCGGTTGCCTGGGTTTGGATCGGCACAGCAGTGGCGAATCAGGCATGAGAAAGGGAGACACGAACTGGAGGGGGACGGACGGTGATAGGCTGCAGGTGCTCGGCTATGTGGTAACGGTGGAGGTAAGCAGTGGTGCAGTGGCATAGATGGGTTGGAGCCGGAGGTCTATTCGGTTGGCTTGGAAAGGGAAACGATCTGCTAGTGGCTCGACCAGGGGATGTATTATGGCGGAGGAGAAGCAGTGGGCAAGTACGGGTCTGCCATGGCCAAGGGAGGTTGGTCGGAGGGGAGATGGGGCGGAAATGGGTGCAAGGGAAGGCATGGGTGGTGCGTTGTTCGATTCTTTGTGGTGTAGAGGTCGAAAATGCGGTCGGACGTCGGAGCACTGCAGTGGTCGGAGGATGGAGGTGTGGACAAGGCAGCGGAGGGAGGAGGTTGCAATGATGGAGAAGAGGCTACGTGCTTGCGGAGGGGACAAAGGAAGGCGAAGTTGAAGGGTTTGGAGGGCGGCGTACGAAGTTGTGCATGGTGGAGACATGAATGGGTGGCCAGAGTCGATGTGCAAGTGGAGGATGATGGTGCAAAAGATGAGCAGGCGGTCGAATTGTGTACTAGGGAAAAGTGTATGGCGGGGGAAAATGTGTTGGAGGAGATGGAGTGTAAGAACAGGCTATATGGTAGAGGAACGCACAATTTTTTTTTTTGCAATATGAAATCAAGCATAGTCTTCCACAAAATAATATATGTAAAATATATATAATATAATATATTATTTTTGAATGAAAAACAAGAATGAACAAAAGCAAGAAAGAAAATGAAAGGTAGAGAGAAAACCAACAATATAATAAATTGAAATGGGAACAGTAAAAGTCAAGCACGAATTCAGAGAATTATTAAAAGCAATGTCCATTCATTTTATGATGATTGGAACAAACGAATGGTCATTGGAAAACCAAAGGGCCCAAATGGGTACTGATACAGTTAACGGTTACATAGATTTCGATGCGTACAGGACTCCAAAATGCACAAATAAATATACTACTGATATCAGCACGACGAGATGAACAGAATGGTATATAGATATGAGAGATAGGATCATCCTATCAAAAGTCGATATTTCGCTGCCACTATGCTACTAAAATGCCAAAAATAAGATAAATGAGACTATAGAAGTCCAAATTTGACGAACGAATTATGACGTCTTACTCGGAAAATTGTCTACATCTTTATTATATAAAAATATTCAGGTTTGAGGAATATTTAGTTACCATCGAATATTAACTGATTTAAATTGAAATTGAAAATTACACAACAAAACTAATTTCCATATTTATCAACGAAAATCTGCCATTTGCTATGTTTGAATAGACGCATACCAAATACCAAATTTTTAGTGCTAAATTTAATTACTTTAATTTAAAGAAAAATTTCAGCGAATTTCGTTATAAAAACCGTTAAAATTTACGGGTTGTTACACTCTCCCCCAATCAAAAATTTTCATCCCTGAAAAGGAATGAGATAGGAGAATATGAACAACCGGAGAGAAAAGATAGATTCGAAATACAAAATTCAACAATTAATTCAAAACTATATAATTTTATTTTATTTTAAATTGATTGATATTTAACTAATTTGGTTTAAATCCAATTTATTCAATCAATAAATATTAATTTTATTCACATTTGGTTGATTTCAATTCAATGCTTTTCATTCAATTGATTGGCTTCCAATTTATTAACATTTGCTACAAAAATTTCCTTCAAAATAAATTTATTTTATTTAACTCATTTATTAAATCCATTTACCTTCAGTTAAGTTAATTTCACTTAAAATTCAATTTCAACTATATTTTAAGTTCATATTTATTTATTTAGACAGCATTTCACTTATATTATTCAATTTATTTCACTGACCTATCTTGCAATATAGGTTAAATGTATAACATTTATTATAATCACCTAAATTTTATTTATAAATTACCTAACAAAATTCCTTTGGACATCTTGTTTATTGTTGTATATTATTCAATTACATTCAAAACTCTTTTAGGTAAGTTTTATTAAGGTTTTGAATAAAATTGAACATTATACAAATATACTTTTGTTTACACATTTTTATTAAGCAAGATTTTAGTTTGGACAATTTTTTAGTTAAGTTTTCTCTTGTATAACCTTCAATTATATCGATTCGCCATAACATTTTAACTTTTTAAATATTTCAGGTAAGTTATATATATATTAGAATGCAATTGATTATTATACAAATAAATTTTATCTCATTCCAACCTTTTTAAGTTGTTTAAATTCTATTCCTACATTTTAAACACTCTAATTATTCACAATTTTTTTCAATAATTTATAACCATCATTTAACATAGATTTTAAGAGTTAAATTTCGGGTTTCACTTCAAATCTTTTTGAAATAAATATGCACACACACACACACACACACACACACATATATATATATACATTTTTGTAACGATCCCCTTTTGAGTCGAATTTAAATTGAAAATTAATATAAATTTTGGATTTTAATTGTGAATTAAATTGAATTTTTCCAATTTAAATAAAGATACGTGTTGTTTATTTATATATATGTATATGAATGGATTTTTATAAGAATTTTGGTTTGGAATTCTTTAATAAAAATATTGAAAACAAACTGGATTTATTTCGGAATTAATATAGAAATTAAGTTTCAAAACATTTTCTTATTTTTAAAAGAGTTATATAAGTATAAATTGCATATACATAAAGATTTAAAAATACATAGCACATATGTATATATAAGAATAGATGAATGTAAGAAAACAAAAAAGATAAACATGTTACATAATTATAATTAAGCAAGGGTTTAAACTATAAATTATAAATTAAATTGAATAAAGGTTTTAAACATAATATTGCTTGTATTAACAATTGTAGCTTAAATGTACTCAATATTTACAAGTGTAAACATTATAATTAACAAGTAGCAAAGATGTTTTTATTTTTTAATGTAAGTAAATATCAAAAGAAAGAAACCAGGCTAATGTGTTAGGTTTTCTTCCATCTCCAAATTTTCTAATAAAAATCTGAAACCTGAAATCGAATTTCAATCAAAAAGAAGAATTCTCATAAACAAGACCTCCAAAACAAATCTATTTTCAAAATTCTTCAAGCCTGAAAATAAACTAAAACAAGCACGCAAATCAAAGCCTTGAAATCAAAATTTGGAATCAGGCAAAGCAACTTCAACCTGGAGCAATCAATCAGCAAGCAAGTATAAATCAAAGTTTAAAACCAAAACCTGAAAGTAGATCCAAGTCCAAATCAAAAATGTATTAAAAAAGCTCTGTAAAAATCAAGCATGCAGCAAGTTCTTATGGTAACTCAAACTAAATCAAGTTCCAGCTTAAAATTGTTTCCCTGTTCTTCTCTGTTTCTCTGTTCTTCATTGATAAGGTAAGCAAACTCTTAAACTCCTTTATAATTTGGTTTGCATGTGATCAGTATTGAATGGTTGTTTGTGAAATGTGAGTGCATGTCTGAATATGTAGAGATTTTGCATGCATGCTTGTGTGTAGATGTATATACTCTGTATATCAACAGGCTTAAACCACCAGGGTAAGGACGAAAAAAAAAATTCATATCTCTTCGAATAACAAAATTTAGATCATGAATTCTGAATGGAAATTGTTTGTAACACTGTAATTAAAATTTTAAAAATATTTTTAAGCTTTAAAAGTTAGAATTTTATTTGTCAGGGAATGAGATTTGCAGTAAAACCCAAAATCATGTCGAAATTCAAGTATCACATCTTGTTGATTCATCTACATCACCGTGTTCAACATCAAAACCATGATTTTTAAAATAAATTTCAGGATTTTTAGTTTGTTATTGGATGCGAAATCTCGAGATGAATGAAAATCAATTTTTCGTCAAATTCCGATCATCGGCGAAATGATGACCGTCGTGCTCGAGATTGATGGTCGCTCAGGTGTTGATGATTCAAGGAAAAATGGTGGTTGAGTTTATTATAAATTGTAGTGTCAACATGGTGGTCTGGTAGGATTTTAGGTCGACAAGGTTTGAGAAGCAATTTCGTCGTTGACGGTGATTAATAGGAAATCACATATGGGGGAAATAATTCGTTGTGTTGTGGAACGTCTCTAGGCGGAGCGACAGGTCTTCTGGTTGTCAGTTTGGGTGGCGCAAGTCGAATATGCCATGATGTCTAGGTTTCAAGTTGGAACTGGGTTGCTGGATTTCAATTTACATCGCGATTGGCGAATCTGAGGGGTTGTGTATGGCGACGTGATGATCGTCGACTTACCGAGAATCATGATGGTGACCAGAGGTGGTCAGGGTTCATGTGCATGTGCACGAGTGTTTAAGTGGTGTTAGTGGGTTTTGAGTTTGGGAAGAAGGACGTTTTTGTGTTGTACTCGAGTCATTGTCGCGTTTGTCTCGAAGCAAAAGAGAAGGCCAGTGACTCAAAGTCGGTCTCGAGAGAAATTTGAATTAGCCCGGGTTTAATACTGAGTAACCGGATTTCAATTTTTTTTTAAAGAGTAGGTGTTTTTAAGGTTTTAATTTAAAAATATATTATGTACCAGTTTTGGGAGTAAATGAAAATGTAAAACTGAGTTTTCAAATACAAAGAGAAAACAAAGTTTTTAAAATAGAATGAAGATGATGTTAAGTTCTAAAGCTAAATAAATTTTTGAAAAAAAAAATTATATATTATAAATGAATAAGTTTTAAAGGAAATAATCCAAGTTTTGAATTAAAAAAAATTATAAACAAGTTTTAAAAATAAGTTTTGAAATAAAGGAAATGCAGATTTTAAAATAAAAATTAAAAAAAATAATAATATAAAAATTGGTTAACAAGTGTTCCAAACAAGTTTCAAAGGTTAAATTTTTATAGATTAAATGTTTTCTTTAACGTTTGATTAAGAAATTATGTAATTTGTTTAAACTTAAATTTTGTTAAGTTAAATTTGTAAGTTATTGTAAATCTCAAATTAGAAATGAAAATTAAATAGTTAATTTTCATAGTAAAATGTTTATAGTTGTAAATTAACTTAAAAATCTAAGGTAATGAATGGATTAACCATTATTTTGTTTCAAAGATCAAAGGGTTGAAGGTTAAAAGTTTTAAAGTTAATTTATTTATTAAAGGAAATTAATTACTTGAAGCAAATTACTTAATAAAAGTAATTAGGGTAAATTTGTTAATAATTTAAGTTTGATTAATCAAGTAATTAATGAATAATTAATTTAAAAATAATTAATTAATTAATTAAGGTAATTAATTTGAGGATAATTAACTAATTAAAGGCTAATTAAATACTGAAAGTGATTAAGGAATGATTATTAATTAAGGATTAATTAATTAATTATTGCAATTAATAAAGGATAATTAATCAAGGTATTAATTATTAATTAAAGGTTAACTAATGATTAAAGAATAATAAATAGTAATGGCTTGTAATTAATTGATTATTAAATAACCATGATTAGAAATTTATTCATAGGTAAATGATCTAATTTAAATAAATCAGATAATTAATGGGTCCTATCTATGTATGGATGTTTGAATTGTAATAAA
Organism: Allium cepa; assembly: GCA_030765085.1. Taxonomy (NCBI): domain Eukaryota; kingdom Viridiplantae; phylum Streptophyta; class Magnoliopsida; order Asparagales; family Amaryllidaceae; genus Allium; species Allium cepa. The sequence goes on from CM060943.1 coordinate 459,931,590, forward strand.
TGTGTGAATTGTTTGATATCCCTGATGTGTGATGCTTTGTAATATGAAATATTCCGAATTGAGCTGTGAACTGTGAATGTAATTTATTTATCTGTGATGTAATTTGTTTATCTGCTATGAATTTAAATACTTATTTTTGGTCTGTGAATAAAGATAAGTGTCACAGTTTATACCGCTTATCAATTACATTTCCGTGTTTGAATCTATGCTGATTGATGATGTTGAACTATTATATGTAAAACCCCTGGACCATACTATACACACATAAATATGGAATGCACGAGGAAATTGGTTAAGTCACAGATATTTTGAAATGATTTTAAAAGTTGATCTTTGAATCCAAATAGTTTGGAAAAGAAACTGGGTTAAATCTAAAAAGCTTTTGAAAAGGAAGTTTAAAGATAAAATTATTTTGAATAACCTGTTAAAGTTTTGGAATTTAAATAATTTGTTTTTGAATTAAAGATTTGAAATTGAGTTACAAAATATGTTTGGAAACTATGTTTAGAAAGTTTTTATACAAGTTATATATACATATATATGTTTTAAATCATTTTAAATATCTTTAAAGGTATTATTTTGAGAAATTGAATTTAACCCAAGTTATATTTGAAGGGCTTTAACTTGTGCAAATGTAATCGGATTTTTTTGAAACAAAAGAATTTGTTTTCAAATACACAAAGCTTTCATATAAGGAAAGAATTTCTGATTTGTGTTGAAAGGATTTCAAACTGAAATGAAAATGGGTTTCCAAGTTATGAATAAATCTTTGAAAATGGTTTTGAAAGCTATGAATTAAATCTTTGATTTAAAGATTGGATGAGTAAATCCAATTTGAAAGGGAAATTATTTTGAAAGAATATGAATGAATCTTTGTTAAAGATTGATATACTTTGTTCTCAAATTGAAAAGGGGATCTTAAAAGTGTATCCTTTCTATAAAAGATTTGAAATGGAAATTGTCTCGAAATCTGTGAATGAATCTTTGTGAAAGACGGGTAACCTTTGTGAAGTAAATCTTTTTGTTTAAAAGATTTGGAATGATAATTTGTTTAACCATTTGAAAGAAAAGTTTTGGATAATAAGTTGTGACTTAGTTGAAATCTCAATATCCATATGTTTTTAAATATTGTGCTCATTATTCGGTTTAGCCGGGAGAGGACCTTGTGTCATATAACCCATTCCAAATAATGATACATCGATATGGATAGCACTTGAAGACCATGGTGAAGACCGGGTATTTTCGAGAACGATAGGATAACCCGTCGATTGTCTCTGCACTGAGTCGCGCCGGTACAGAGATCTCCATATGTGATGGGGAGTCCGATCAGGATTGTGAATAGCCGGATTTGCAAGGGCTTCTTTGTGAAGTGCCTTCGGTTCTGTTCGAACCCGAAACAGACTTGTATGGATGTGTGTCTGACATTACACTTTGAGATGTAAAATCAGTTTCTATCAAATACATTTCTGTTTGGTGGCGGAGATTTATTCTCTTAGCTTAACACCCTTCTTTGAGACGTACGAGCTCAGAGGTTATGTAGTTGATGGTTACTAGTGATACATTCCCAATTTGGTAATGTGGCATACGAAGTGCTGCTGATCAATTGTTTATCAAAGGATGACTTTGTAAAAAAATGTAGCTTTGTGGACGTGATTTCTTCGAGCCTCAAAACCCGGTAATGGTCGAAACAGGAATCGTGGCTGCAAGGTTATTTGGGGGTAGCTCCCCCTAAGGGTATGACCATTTCCTTCTAGATAAAAAATAATATCATGGTATGGAGCCCAGATATTTACTTATGTTGATTTTGAAAGTGGTATCATGGTATGGAGCCCAAATACTTTGCTGTGTGGTTGTTGGTGTCGAGGCCTCGAATAAAGGTCGGTAACGACCGGGGGATGGCATACTCGTGTTAGTAGTTACTTCCGGGCAAGGGTAACCCGACCTTGTGTAGCAGAGATCCAGTTAGGTTCTCGTGGACGTCCCTCCAGAGGCGTTCCATTTTGTGTAGGAAGTTCCTTTGCCTGACCAAAAATCCAAAGAAACAATACGCGCCTTGTACGGTTTTAGTTGTATAACCTGCCATTTACTTATGGTGGCACCCCATTGTTTAGATGGTAGATATAGCAGGCATAGTTCGAAATGTCTATGCCGGCTAAGATTAATATTATACCTTTGAAAAGTTTTCTGTACTATGCACTAATAATAATATCAAATGGTTTTCGCGTATCAAGCATTTTTGACTGTCATAAGGAGAAATCTCCTCCAAGTGTGCTCTGGCATTGTCTGTGTGGCAGGAGGCCTTATGGCTGTTTCATTTTCCAAAAAGCATTGCAGATTTCAATTTTAAAATCTTTAGTTGTTTGTTTTAAAGATAAACTGTTTTTGTTTGCTCATACCAGTCCCATGACTGACCCAGAGTTTATTGTTCATTTCCTAAACTCTGAGTGCCCACAATTTTCCACACGGGCAGTCTAGAGTTGGGTTTTTCAGATAGTCGAGTAGTAGTTGTAGATTCGGTAGCTTTCAGTCTTTGGGAATCTTCTTCAGTCTTTGGATAACTGACCTTACTTAGTACAACTTGATGGGGGTTCGTGCTAGCTTTGGATTGGATATGAAGTTTTTGGAGTTTGGCATTGAAGACATTGTCTTTCCGATGCTGGTGCATTTGTGCTTCCGCTGTTTTGTTGTAGATCTCTGATATGTACTTGTGATCATTGTTGTATATCATTGGATATTGTATCATTGGATTATATGATATTCATTGTTTTCTTCCGCTGTGTTGTTATACTTAATGTGTTATAAGCTCCGACGAGCCAGATTCGACGTTTGGATCTACGGCATTTGAGTACAAGTGAAGTACGGGTGTCGATTTTCAAAGGTCGAGTCAGGGTCGTTATAATTGGTATCAGAGCTGAAGATTGAAACTTTAGCTCAGGAGTATAACACATTAGGCAACTCATTAAAGATAGGGTGAAGTATGCCCTAGAATGAGTATTCTCGAAGATATCCGTCTGTATACCTCAGTAAATTTTCTTGCTATCCACTGATAGTAAGTATGAGTACAAGAAGAGGACGAGGTAGGGGATAAGGGAGTACCACCACAAATGGTCAATACCCTGCAACAGTGGAAACAACTTTCTTTATCAATCTCCTTTGATTCGTCTTTTTAATTCTCTTATGTCTTCGTGGCAGCTACAAGAAGATGCTCTAGTATGACGGTGGCACTGCAAATCGTTGTAGATAAGTTTCTATTTCGTATTCTCTTCATCAGTTACTTACCAATCTTCCTTTTTTAACTTTAATGAATTTGAAATTTGAAATTGAAAATTTAAATAAATTGGTAGATTAAATATGAAGTTAAATTAAATTGTATCGATAAAACGATTTCGATTAAAACCAAATTTGAGAATTCTGTTGTCATTTCTTGTGTGTGTCAAAGTCCGAAGAGGGACAAGTTATATATATTTTGGGGTATTCCAACCTAAGTTTGGAATCCATACCCAGTATTTGAAAATTATGGAATATTAAATCCATCTATCTATTGTTTGGGTCTAGATTTATTCTACGAACGATTAGTTGTCCTTCAATCTAACCAGTGCCCTGCATATTTCGTAGACCGAAGACCCAAATATTTCGTTAATATTGAATGAGTTTGTTCTCGTATTTATTGGTGATATTCTGATTTGGCAAGCCAAATGCAGAATAAATATTCAATTTGATCTGGTGATTCATCTCTCTATCTTTCTATATCTTTGTTGTTGCCCTAGCAAATTTTGGGACGAAATTTTCTTAAGGGGGGAATTTGTAACGATCCCCCTTTTGAGTCGAATTCAAATCGAAAATTAATATAAATTTTGGATTTTAATTGTGAATTAATTGAATTTTTCCAATTTAAATAAAGATACGTGTTGTTTATTTATATATATGTATATAAATGGATTTTTATAAGAATTTTGGTTTGGAATTCTTTAATAAAAATATCGAAAACAAATTGGATTTATTTTGGAATTAATATGGAAATTAAGTTTCAAAACATTTTCTTATTTTTAAAAGAGTTATATAAGTATAAATTGCATATACATAAAGATTTAAAAATACATAGCACATATGTATATATAAGAATAGATGAATGTAAGGAAATAATTAGATAAACATGTTACATAATTATAATAAAGTAAGGGTTTAAACTATAAATTATAAATTATAAATTAAACTGAATAAGGGTTTTAAACATATAATTGCTTATATTTACAAGTCTAGCTTAAATGTACTCAATATTTACAAGTGTAAACTTAATAATTAACAAGTGGCAAAGATGTTTTTTTTTAATGTAAGTAAATATCAAAAGAAAGAAACCAGGATAATGTGTTAGGTTTTCTTCCATCTCCAAATTTTCTAATAAAGATCTGAAACCTGAAATTGAGTTTCAATCAAAAGGAAGAATTCTAAAAAACAAGACCTCCAAAACAAATCTGTTTTCAAAATTCTTCAAGCTTGAAAATAAACTTAAACAAGCAAACAAATCAAAGCCTTGAAATCAAAATCTAGAATCAGGCAAAGCAACTTCAACCTGGAGCAACTAATCAGCAAGCAAGTACAAATCAAAGTTTAAAACCAAAACCTGAAAGTAGATGCAAGTCCAGATCAAAAATGTATTAAACAAGCTCTGTAAAAATCAAGCATGCAGCAAGTTCTTATGGCAACTCAAACTAAATCAAGTTCCAGCTCAAAATTGTTTCCCTGTTCTTCTCTATTTCTCTGTTCTTCATTGATAAGGTGAGCAAACTCTTAAACTCCTTTATACTTTGGTTTGCATGTGATCGGTATTGAATGGTTGTTTGTGAAATGTGAGTGCATGTCCAAATATGTAGAGATTTTGTATGCATGCCTGTGTGTAGATGTATATACTCTATATACCAACAGGCTTAAACCACCAGGGAAAGGAAGAAAAAAAAATTCGTATCTTTTCAAATAATAAAATTTAGATTATGAATTTTGAATGGAAATTGTTTGTAACACTATAATTTAAATTTTAAAAATATTTTTAAGCTTTAAAAATGAGAATTTTTTTTGTCTGGGATTGAGATTTGCAGTAAAACCCAAAATCATGTCGAAATTCAAGAATCACATCTTGTTGATTCATCTACATCACTGTGTTGAACATCAAAAACCATGATTTTTAAAATAAATTTCAGGATTTTTAGTTCGTTATAGGATGCGAAATCTCGAGATGAACGAAAATCAATTTTTCGTCAAATTCCGATCATCAACGAAATGATGATCGTCGTGCTCGAGATTGACGTTGGCTTAGGTGTTGATGATTCAAGGAAAAATAGTGGTTGAGTTTATAATGAACTGTAGCATTGACATGGTGGTCTGGTAGGGTTTTAGGTCAACGAGGTTTGAGGAGCAATTTCGTCGTTGATGGTGATTAATAGGATATCGCATGCGGAAGAAATAATTTGTTGTGTTGTGGCACGTCTCTGGGCGAAGCGATAGGTCTTCTGGTGGTCAGTTTTGGTGGCGTGAGTCGAATTCGCCATGGTGTCTGGGTTTCTAGTTGGAACTGGGTTTCTCGATTTCAATTTACACTGCGATTGGCGAATCTGAGGGGTTGTGTGTGGCGACGTGATGATCGTCGACTTACCGAGAATCACGATGGTGACCGGAGGTGGTCGGGTGCATGTGCACAAGCATTTAAATGGTGTCAATGGGTTTTGAGTTTGGGAAGAAGGATGTTTTTGTGTTTTACTCAGGTCATTGTCGCGTATGTCTCGAAGCAGAAGAGAAGGCCAGTGATTGGAAGTCGGTCTCGGGAGAAATTTGAATCAGCCCGGGTTTAGTACTGAGTAACCAGATTTCCAGATTTTTTTTAAAGAGTAGGTGTTTTAAGGTTTTAATTTAGAAATATATTATGTACCAGTTTTGGGAGTAAATGAAAATGTAAAACCGAGTTTTCAAATATAAAGAGCAAACAAAGTTTTTAAAATAGAATGAAGACGATGTTAAGTTCTAAAGCTAGATAAATTTTTGAATTTTTTTTTACATATTATAAATGAATAAGTTTTAAAGGAAAATAATCCATTTAAAAAAATTATAAAAAAGTTTTAAAAATAAGTTTTGAAATAAAGGAAATGCGGATTTAAAAAAAATAAAAAAATAAAAAAATAATATAAAAAGTGGTTAACAAGTGTTCAAACAATTTTCAAAGGTTAAATTTTTAAAGATTAAATGTTTTCTTTAACGTTTGATTAAGAAATTATGTAATTTGTTTAAACTTAAATTTTGTTAAGTTAAATTTGTAAGTTATTGTAAATCTCAAATTAGAAATGAAAATTAAATAGTTAATTTAAAAAGTAAATTTTTTTAGTTGTAAATTAACTCAAAAATCTAAGTTAATGAATGGATTAACCATAATTTTGTTTCAAAGATCAAAGGGTTGGAGATTAAAAGTTTTAAAGTTAATTTATTCGTTAAAGGAAATTAATTACTTGAAGCAAATTACTTAATAAAAGTAATTAGGGTAAATTTGTTAATAATTTAAGTTTGATTAATCAAGTAATTAATGAATAATTAATTTAAGAATAATTAATTAATTAAGGTAATCAATTTGAGGATAATTAATTAATTAAAGGTTATTTAAATAATGAAGTGATTAAGGAATGATTATTAATTAAGGATTAATTTACTAATTATTGTAATTAATTAAGGATAATTAATCAAAGAATTAATTATTAATTAAAGGTTAATTAATGATTAAAGAATAATAAATAGTAATGGTTTGTAATTAATTGATTATTAAATAACCATGATTAAAAATTTATTCATAGGTAAATGATCTGATTTAAATAAATCAGATAATTAATAGGTCTTATGTATGGATGTTTGAATTGTATTAAATGTGTGAATTGTTTGATATCCCTGATGTGTGATGCTTTGTAACATGAATTATTCTGATTTGAGCTGTGAACTATGAATGTAATTTATTTATCTGTGATGTAATTTGTTTATCTGCGATGAATTTAAATACTTATCTTTGATCTATGAATAAAGATAAGCATTATAGTTTATACCGCTTATCAATTACATTTCTGCGTTTGAATTTATGTTGATTGATGATGTTGAACTATTGTGTGTAAAACCCCTGGACCACACTATACACACACAAATAATGATTGCACGAGGAAATTGGTTAAGTCACAGATATTTTGAAATGATTTTAAAAGTTGAACTTTGAATCCAAATAGTTTTGGAAATGAAATTGGGTTAAATCTAAAAAGCTTTTGAAAAAGAAGTTTAAAGATAAAATTATTTTGAATAACTTGATAAAGTTTTGGAATTTAAATAATTTGTTTTTGAATTAAAGATTTGAAATTAAGTTATAGGAATATATGTTTGGAAACTATGTTTAGAAAGTTTTTATACAAGTTATCTATATATGTTTTAAATCATTTTAAATATCTTTAAAGGTATTATTTTGAGAAATTGAATTTAACCCAAGTTATATTTGAAGGGCTTTAACTTGTGCAAATGTAATCGGATTTTTCTGAAACAAAAGAATTTGTTTTCAAATAATAAAAGCTTTCATATAAGGAAAGAATTTCCAAATTGTGTTGAAAGGACTTCAAATTGAAATGAAAATGGGTTACCAAGTTATGAATGAATCTTTGAAAATGGTTTTGACAGCTATGAATTAAATCTTTGATTTAAAGATTGGATGAGTTAATCCAATTCGAAAGGGAAATTGTTTTGAAAGAATATGAATGAATCTTTGTTAAAGATTGGTATGCTTTGTTTTCAAATTGAAAAGGGGATCTTAAAAGTGTATCCTTTCTATAAAAGATTTGAAATGGAAATTGTTTTGAAATCTGCAAATGAATCTTTGTGAAAGACGGGTGGACTTTGTGAAGTAAATCTTTTTGTTTAAAAGATTTGGAATGGTAATTTGTTTAACCATTTGAAAGAAAAGTTTTGGATAATAAGTTGTGACTTTATCGAAATCCCAATATCCATATGGTTTTAAATATTGCGCTCATTATTCGGTTTAGCCGGGAGAGGACCTTATGTCATATAACCCATTCTGCATAATAGTATGGCAATATGGATAACATTTGAAGACCATGGTGAAGACCGGGTATTTTCGAGAACGATAGGATAACCCGTCGATTGTCTCTGCACTGAGGCGCGCCGGTATAGAGATATCCATATGTGACGGGGAGTCCGATCGGGATTGTGAATACCCAGATTTGCAAGGGCTTCTTTGTGAAGTACCATCCGTTATGTTCGAACCCGGAACAGACTTGTATGGATGTGTGTCTGATATTACACTTTGAGATGTAAAACCAGTTTCTATCAAATACATTTCTGTTTGGTGGCGGAGATTTATTCTCTTATCTTAACACCCTTCTCTGAGATTTACGAGCTCAGAGGTTATGTAGTTGATGGTTACTAGTGATACATTCCCAATTTGGTAATGTGGCATACGAAATGCTGCTGATCATTTGTTGATCAAATCATGACTTTGTGAGAAAGTGTAGCTTTATGGACGCGACTTCGTCGAGCCTCACAACCCGGTAATGGTCGAAACATGAATCATGGTAGTAAGATTATTTGGGGGTAGCTCCCCTTGAGGGTATGACCATTTCCTTCCGGATAAAAAGTAATATCCTAGTATGGAGCCCAGATATTTACTTATGTCGATTTTGAAAGTGGTATCATGGTATGGATCCTAGATACTTTACTGTAGTTGTTGGTGTCAAGGCCGCGGATAAAGGTCGGTAACGACCGAGGGATGGCATACTCGTGTCAGTAGTTACTTCTGGGCAGGGATAACCCGGCCTTATGTAGCAGAGATCCGGTTAGGTTCTCGGGGACGTCCCTCTAGAGGCGTTCCATTTTGTGTAGGAAGTTCCTTTGCCTGACCATTTGTTGGAAATCCAAAGAAACAATACGCGTCTTGTACGATTTTAGTTGTATAACCTGCCATTTACTTATGGTGGTGCCCCACTGTTTAGATGGTAGCTATAGTAGGCATAGTACGAAATGTCTATGCTGGCTAAGATTAATATCAAATGGTTTTAGGGTATCAAGCATTTTTGACTGTCGTAAGGAGAAATCTCCTCCAAGTGTGTGCTTGCATTATGTGTGCGGCAGGGAGGCCTTATGGCAGTTTCATCTTCCAAAAAGCATTATGGATTTCAATTTTAAAATCTTTTGTTTTTTGTTTTAAAGATAAACTCTTTTTGTTTGCTCATACCAGTCCCATGACTGACCGGAAGTTTGTCGTTCCTTTCCTAAACTCTGGGTGCCTACAATTTTCCACATGGACAGTCTAGAGTTGGGTTTTTCAGATAGTAGAGTAGTAGGTGTAGATTCAGTAGCTTTCAGTCTTTGAGAATGTTTTTCAGTCTTTGGATGACTGACCTTTCTTAGTACAACTTGATGGGGATTCAAGCTAGCTTTGGAATGGAGATGGAGTTTTTGGAGTTTGGCATTGAAGACATTGTCTTTCCGCTGCTGGTGCATTTGTGTTTCCGCTATTTTGTTGTAGATCTCTGATATGTATTTGTGATCATTGTTGTATATCATTAGATATTGTATCATTGAAATTATATGATATTCATTGTTTTCTTCCGCTGTGTTGTTATACTTAATGTGTTATAAGCTCCGACGCGCTAGATTCGACGTTTGGATCTGCAGCATTCGAGTACAAGTGAAGTACGGGTGCCGATTTTCGAAGGTCGAGTCAGGGTCGTTATACATTTTATAAATCAAATCAAACTCAAGAAATTCAAATCAGATTTCCAACTCGATCTTTTCCTTTGGAGCCATCCTTCGAATATGGTGAATTACGGGTCTTGCAGGAGGAATTAAGTCAATACGTAACTCAATTTCCTAACGTGGGGGCAAACTTTTAACTTCCTCAAAAACGTCCTGAAATTCATTGACAATTGTATTGTCTCCAAACCTTTTTGAGATGAATCTAGTGCATACAAGAAACTATCCCTTATTGGACTGGGTTCCTCATAAAATATTAGTATAAATTTTTTGAAGTTTGTCCATAAAGATACCGTTCTCTTAACACAATCCGTAATAGCTTTATTCTTGGATAACCAATCCATATCAAGTAAAACTTTAAATCCAATTAAGTCAAGGATAAATAGGTCACATAAAAAAATGATTGGAGGGTAAGTGATTTGGATATCCTTATAAATCGTACAAAGAGTAATCACACCGCTTATGGGGTTGGACATATAGATAGGAGTATCTACCAGTTTTTTGATTAGTTTTAATTTATCTACTAATCTCCTCGTAATAAAACTATAGGAAGCTCATGTATTGAATAATATTCCAACTAAATCATTACTAACATAGATGTTGTCTTCTAGAACTCCTTTGCCTTTTACATATGTGGAGGCTGAGGTTTCATCCTTTATGGAAAAACCTCTAGCTTGATCTCCTTTCCTCATTAAGGGACACTTGTTTTTCCAATGTTCGAGTTGGTGGCTGTTATGCAAGAGACTTTTCTGCACCACAGGAGAGACGGTTTCTTGCTGCTACCTTTGGACCTTAGGATTTCTACAATTTGTTGAAAGATGGCCTTTCTTCTGGCAATTATAACAACTCACATTCTTAAAACGATTCTCTTATGATCCTCCTTCAGTCTTTCCTTGCCATGGGTTCTTTATCTTGCTCTGATTGTTGCTATTTCCTTAAGCGGGTACTGAGTTCTTCTTGTCAATGGGTTTATATCGGAAGCCCATATCTAATAGGTCCATAAAGGTTCCTTTTATGTAAGAATTCATCCTGTCTTGACATTATTCCTTAATTCCTATGATAAACATCTCGTTCTTTTTAAAAGGTGTGTCTATCAAACCAAGCTTGAAGTGAGATAGTTTATTGAACTTATGGTAATATTCCTCCATGGATAGTTCTTCCTGTTTCAAGTCCATGAAATTCCTATAGAGACAATATTTCCGACTGTTGGCGTGTATTGCTCTTCAAATACATCCTTAAACCTTTCCCACGAGAAATTATCCTTCGAATCATTTAGAGTTATGGACTCCCACCAAGCTAGATCCTATTTTTGTAACTTCTAAGAAGCTAAGAACATTTTCTGCTTATCCCCAATACTCAATCCTTTACAGATCCTTTAATATGATTAGAGCCAAGCCTGTACTTGAATAATGGACTCCATTCCTTTGAATGATTTTCCTTCCAAGCCGATGTAATTCTTGCATAGAGCAGCGAAGTTAATTTGGGGTTGCATGGGGATTGCCGCTTCTGTGACGACCTGGATTTTTGGCGTTAAATAATTAGGTAATTTACCGATTTAAATTATCGAAATATAAATTTTGATCGGTCGAACAAAAGAATTCCTGGTAATTAAAAATATCTGAACGATGATAAATATTGAACTATAAAATCTCTGGATATGATGAATCTTATAAAAAAAAGATAAACTATATATGTACAGGAACTCCACTATTTAAATTAAGATGAAATACCTATAAGTATATATGTATAGACATATACAAACTTTATAATATATACAAGTATATAGATATACAAGTATATGAATGTATGCTCATGTAAAATAACATACATGAAAATTTGTATAAATGGGAATGCATATGGATAATGAAAAAATATAGACATATGCAATGTGTATTAAAAATATGTTTAAATAAAATTATTGTATATGATATGTAAGTAAATAAATATGTAGACATAGAGGTATATGCAACTATATATATATATATATGCATATGAAAAATGTTAGAGAAAACAATATTTATATGAATGGTTGTGTGTGTATGTATATATGAAGAGAAGATATGTATGTAGACAAAAAGGGAGACAACATTTAATTCAAAGCTTACAAAAACCTTAAATCAATCAATTCGCGCATATAATATATGATATCAGCCCCTAAAACTTCAAATCATCTGATCCAAATTAGATTTTCATGCTTACAAATCAAAATAGAAAAAGGAAAATAAATATAAAAAAAAGCCTGCATATGTACAGACCCCAATCTTCCCCTATACACTTCCACTCTTTATAAATATATACACTGCCTAGTACCTCCACTTGTCCGCTCTAGTTCATAAACATAAAACAATACTAGCTGCCAATCCTCAAATTAAAGAGAATCAAAACCTGAGAAGCAAAGAAAACCAGAAAAGAAGATAACAAAAACTTAGAAATCAAGAGATCTTCAATCTGATTCAAGTCAGGATCAAATTCAACAAGTAAAGATCAAACTTAAAAGCACCACACCAGGTTCCAGATAAGAATCAATTTCAGGTTCAAAACAATTCCAGGTTTCCTCTGTTTTCAAAGGTAAGTAAACAAAAGCTTTAAACAGTTTTAAATCTAATGCATGTAGTAAATGTTGAAGTAAAATAGTGAGAATTTTTTGCGTGCGTGAAATTTTGGCTTGTATGTTTAAATATTCGTATGTATGTTGATTTAAAATCTGAATTGATGTATGTATGAATGAATATACTGGTGTATAGGTCTATGATCATCTCTGTTAAGTTCACAATTTAAATTTAGAAAAAAAATTCCAACTCTTCTCAACTAATCTCTGTTAGGCCTAAGGATTTAAACAAATCATGTTGTATAAACATAATCAAAGTTTTAAATATATATTTCTGTGAAATAAAGCTTGAAGTTTGTCTGGAAGTTAAGAAGAACAGAGGAACTATAAAACATGTTAAAAATAAATCGTCATGGATTGTTAATTCATATATATAACTTAAATCTACTTTAAAAATTAGGATTTTTAAGATAAAAATCATGATTTTTAGATTAGAATCGAGTGTGCATTTTGATGATGACTAGAATATGGTTTTCGAGCATTTTTTGGAAGCCGGAGAGATTTTGAAGGTCGGGGTTTCGTATGGAGGTGGAGGAAGGTTCGGCGAGTCCGGAAAAAATGGTGGTTGTGGTGATCGACCGTCGTGGCCTTGGAATTTGGACGAACTAGTGTTTAAAACCCAAAAGTGAGCGAGGTCGGAAATGTGGTCGCTGTATCGTCTCTGGTGATGCGAGTTTCTCGAGGTTTGGGAAATGACAGAGTGGAGGATCGGCAAGGTGTGGCCGGAGTTGTAACGTCGTTGGTGGTCAGCGTGGGTGGTTCGAGGGGATTTTTCTGGTGATGTCGAGTTCCAGGTTTGAACTGGGATGCTCGATTTCGATTTTGGTCATGTGTTTTGGAATCGATGATTGGGATCGATAGTCGTGTTGATTTGTGGCTTGCCGGAGGTGGTGAGGTATGCCGGAGCATTAGCGAACGTTGGTGCACGTGCACAACGATGGTTTCGTGTGTCTGGGTGATGGGTTTGTGAATGACTCGGAGTAGTTCTCGTGCAAGAAGTTGTTTGACACGGGGAAGAACTCGTGTTCGTCTGGAGTGGAACGTCAATTTTAAAATTTAGCTATGTTAAAAGAAAATTTGTAGAAGAAGAGTGGAAACTCGAAGCAAGTCTCGAGTAAGAGTCGGGTTGAACCCGAAGTAGGCGATAAACAGATTTTAATCGTGTTTTAAAAAGTTTTAAAATGCAAAGTTTTGAAATTTTAAATGAAGTTGTTTTTAAACTTTTCTTAAGTAATTTCTTTCCATTTGAATTTTTTTTTAAGCCTTTAATTAAGGAATTATATGTCGGTTAATTTAATGTTCGTTAAGTTAAAACTTTAAGATAGATTCAACTTAATTTTTATAAATGAAATTAACTGCTAATCAATTAAAGATAAATGTTTTTAAATTATGTGATTAGATAATTAATAAAGATGATGATTTATCTTAAAGGTAATTAAGATTTTGATAATTAAATGAAGTAATTAAAGTGTTATAAATTAATTAAATTTAATTAAGACCATTTTAAATATGAGGATTTAAGAAATTATTTAATTAATTTTAAATGATTAATTAGAATAATTGACTAAAAAAATTAATTGGTGATTAGTTAATGTTAATCACTTATGAACTAATTAAGTGAAATTACTTGGTGAATAATTAATGAAGAATTACATAATCTTACTTAAGTAAAAGGGGTGAATTAATTAATGATTTAAGTTTAATTAATTGAGGATAATTAACCCATGGGAAATTACTTGATGAGAGTAATTAAAAGTAAATTACTTAAGGGAAGTAATTAAGAATTAATTACTTAAGGGAAGTAATTAAGAATTAATTACTTAGGGTAATTAATTAAATGGTTGATTAATTAAGGAATTTAATTAAGGGTTAGTTAATAAATGACTGTGATTAATCAAAGGATAATTAATCAATGTAAGTGATTATAAGATAATTAATTTGAGTAATTAATTAAGGTTAAATGTAATTTAGGTGCAAGTTAATTAATTTATGATATTAATTAAAGGCTAATTACTTAATGTAATTAAAGAGGATAATTTAGGGATGATTATTTAATCGGTTAGTAATTAATCAATGTTAAGTAAAGGTAATCTAAGTGATTAAAGATTAGTAATTAATTTAATTAGAGATAAATTAAATTTATTTTGGAAGTGATCAATCTTGCTTATGAATTATTTTTTTGTGAGAGAACGTATTTTTGAAGTATAAAATGATTTTCGAATGATTTTAAAGGATTTTCAAAGATTATATTGGTATAAATTTTTTCTCTTATTTTGAAATCAAGATATTCTAAACTTCGTCCCTTCTATATCCACCTTGTTAGTAATCTCTTTGGTTAGGATTCTTATTGATTTGGATTCCTTTGAACTTTAGAACGCTCCCACTTGTTCTGAAATCCATTCCCATCTCCCCTATTTGTATTTCTTTGATTTTGGATCATTCCATAACTCCACTTTGAATGACCTCTATAAAGATCGGTGATTTCGCAAATCTTTGAATGATTTGTAAAGGGGTGAACCTCCCTTACAATTGGCATTGATTCACCGGAGATTTATGTATCCTCGGATTACGATGCTATCTATCTCCTGCTCTACCTGGATTCTATCTCTAGCGATCGAATGTCAATTTGCCTTAGATTTTCGCATTGATTATATTCCTAAAGTCTCGGTTGACCAGTTAAGGTCGCCCGCGATTTATATAGGCTTATCCAACTTCTATTTGGTAACTAAATTATCTCATCTTCGTTCGCGCTTATCATTGAACTAGAATTCTATTTGAATAGAGTTCCTCTAAATTTGAATCTTTGTTTGTTTGAAATCCTTTCTTGAATCGTCCCTTGGAAATTTGTGTTTGGCTGTATTTTGAAATTGTGCATACATCGAAATTATTATTTTGATAAGGATAACCACATTTTACATATAGGGGTGAAATGTTTTCGATAAGGATTATATACCTTTTAAAAACGAGAGTTTAAAATTTCGAAAGGATCGAAAATTTCGAAAATTTATAAGAAATTCGATTTATATAAAAATGATTTATAACTGAAGTGTTTTGAATTTGAATTTCGAGGATTCGAACTCCGGTGTTTTGAAATCGGTTTTAGGATTTTGGAAAATATATAATAATAATATGATTTAAAGATATTTTTCGAATAAGAAATGTTTCAAATGTATTCAATTGAATTCCAATGATTTCGAAGAGATTTCAAAGAAGTTTCAAGAAAATAGAAGTCCAGAACTCACTTATGTCGCTGGAAAATAATTTCGGTGATGAGTGCACACATCATCGACATTGATTTTCGAGTTTTAGAGTGGGGAGAGGCCACTTTAGTAGCTTTGCTATGCGAGTGATTTTGTGAAACAAATTTTAATTTCAGATTTCAAAATATGGTTTGATATTCGAAAGATATATGTATGTATATATATATATACATTTAAAATGATTTAAAGTAAGCCGATGTTCAGTCTTCGAGTTTTAGATATGTTTTGGTATAACCTTATATATTGGAATTCATTTACCGATTTGTTGCTGATTTCCAACTCTTGGATTAGAAAATTTGGGTTCGAAAATAGATCGAAATTTAAACCCAGTATTTACATGATGACTTTAGAAATGGATTTGTTTGACATAAATTTTGTTGATTTGGAAATTTGGACTATTTTCTAAACTTATTGTTTTGAGAAACTTTGAAACTGACTACATGTAATTTGGAAGAAATGATTTGGCGAAATCATATATGATTTTGAAACTAAAACGTTATTGAAAGGAATTGAAATTGAGAACCTTGTTCTATTAAATACCTGATTTGGGAGTTACCGAACTTATATAAAATTGATTTATATAAGTATGAAGATGATTTGAAAACTATCGTTTTGGTAAGGTACTCAATTTGGAAAGAGAAATCTTATACAATCGAAGTCTATATAAGGGTGGTTTGATATACTATCGATTTGGATAGTATTCGATTTGAAAATAAAATCTTATATATGATGGACTTTGTATAAGTATGATAATTTAAAGTGATTTGAAAGGTACTATATGATGCATATTTTCGAAGTAAAGATATGGAAAGTGCCTTCTGCTTGATATCCGCTTTGTGGCCACATTGTGGATTCATTCTATCGATATTATTCTCTCTGATTTTGGTTTTTCGGATATGATACTCGAGTGTCCATCGAATTTCATGGCGATCTCTATGGTCTTACGAGCGCGACTGCATAGCGTAATTCGCCTAGTTGAGATGGCCTATGGGTACGGATGTTTCCTTGGGGATCCAGGCGTAACCATTGTGTATCTACGATCTACGTAGGTCATTTTTTAGTAGCAAAATCCACAAGGCTGAGGTAGCTTATGGATACAGATGTTTTCTGGGGGATCCAGACGTAACCATTGTGTATCTGCGGTCTACTAGTCATCATAGCGTAATTCACACGGCTGAGACAACTTATGGATACGGATGTTTCCTGGGGGATCCAGGCGTAACCACTGTGTAACTACGATCCATGGTTAGACAATGATTTGTTTGGACTGTACTTTCCATATTTGTTTTTAAAAGTTTTTCGGTATTTTCACTGGGTGTTGTAACAAGTCTACTAGGTACTTGGAGAATTCTAGCTTTACGCCTGATCAACGCATGGCCAGAGTCTGCAGGAATGAGAATAAACTTGTTAAGACATCGAGTTATAATATTTTGATAAAGTATTATATAAAGGATATTTTGATCATTTATTTTACTTTTCTAAATAATTTAAAATGTTTTAAATATTGTTTACTTCGAACTAACAAATTTGAATCGAATGACTATTCATCATATTACAAAATGTTTAAAATGTTATATATATAATGGTTCATCCTTGTCTTTCAACCTATTTTCCCTTTTAGCTATTCATATCCTCCTTTCTTCTTCCTCTTCGAGGGTCCTTTCCACATTGTGGAAAGAGTTGGTTCTTTGGCTTATCGTTTGGATTTGCCCGAGAAGCTTTCTGGATGCACGATGTATTCCACGTATCACATCTTCGCGGGTATCTTCACGACCAATCACTTTTTGTTCAGCCTTCTACTCTAGATAGTTTAGATATTGAGCCTAATCTGACCATCGAGAGGAAGCCACTTCGTATTGTCGACAGAGGTACGAAGCAGCTAAGAAGGAAATATGTTTGTCTGGTCAAAGTACAGTGGAAAACTGATGATCGGGATTGTACCTAGAAGACGGAGGAGAGCATTCGTGCTTCGAATTTGAAATTGTTCGTTTCAGGTACTATTTGTTTTTTTTTTCTATCTGGCTTTTTTCTTTATTTTCCTTGTTCGTTCTTTTCAAGGACGAAAAGATTTGAGTGGGGGAGAGTGTAACAACCCTGTATTTTGTGATTATTTTAATTTTACATTTTAATTATTTTAACTGAAATTCCTAGTTTAAAAACTTTATTTTATCTATTAAATCGAATAAATTTTGTTATTTTAAATATAAATTTTGATTTTTATGTGAATTATATTTCCAAACATGAATAAATAGAATATTTTTCAAAAATGTGAATTTTTGTCAATATGGCCAAACTTTGACTTTTAAATTTAAAAATTTTAAAAATTTAATTTTTGAATTTTATCTTTTATTATGAAAATAAATTAAATTTCAAGTATACTGCTTTTCGTTTCGTTGAAATCTGATTAATATTGTGAAAGTTATGCTTTTTAAACCATTGTGTGTATATTGATTTATTTAACAAAATTGTTTATTTTAATTTATATAAATAATATTTTTGTTTGTCATATCATGTTTTAATTTGTGTACATATGTGTATCATGACATGTTATGTATATATATCTTATTTTTAAAACATTTTAAAAGTGTAGTTATAATTTTCAAATGTTAATTGTATATTGTTTATATTTTTAAATTCTAGTTTCAATTAAATAACTATTTTCTCATTTATTTTCTATTTTTCCTAAAATATTTATTTATTTTCCTTTCTACTCTTTTTTTCTTTTTATATTTATTTACTTACTTTTTATTTGTTTATTTTGATTTAAAGAATTAGAAATTCCGAGGGTCAAAACCTTTTCATTTTGTAGTGACTTTTCATTTACCTTGGCCTTTTCATTTTCCCTTTGGCTTTTCATCTTAGCATTGACCGTCCATTTCTTTTGTTAGCCGTGTTTTCACATTTCATTTTCACATGAGAAACTTCTCACTTTCATTTCAAAACTCAAGGCAATTGATTTCTGAAATTTTTGTAAGTTTTCCAATGGCTTCCTTTATCTCCTTTCCTCTTCATTTTCAATGATTTTTTCCTTTAATCTTTACAAGCTATGCTCAGCCTAGCCCTTCACCATCCTCTTCTCCAACCACCACGACCATATACGACAGCACCACCTCCTCCTCCTCCGACCAATAGTGGCCGTGACCTCCACATGAAGCTTGCACCACAAAGTTTTGCCAAGCCCTTCCAAAAATTGCCTAGCCGAGCCCATGTTTTCACCACCACCTTCATATATCACTTCAGCCACCACCACCAGCAACTATATCACCTCTGGCCGCATCTTCACCTCTGTCTAGACCTGACTTAAGCATGGCCGAGCCCAAGCAATGATTAGGCCGAGCCTCGTTGTGCTCAAACCTACTTATTTTGCCTTGTTCCTTTGGTCTTCTTCACCTTGTAACCCCTATACTTCACATTCCTTACTAGCCGTGTGTTTTGATACTTAACCCGAGCCTATGTCCAGCCATGGCCGAGCATATGATCCCCTTTGGCCGAGCATTGGAGTGATTAAAGCAAGGTCAAATCGTTCTTGTCTTTATTGCCTTTTATTTTTCAATTTGTTCAATATTGTTTTGGGTTGAATATTCATGTGTATGTTGCCTTGTTTTGGTTGTTGTTTACAAGATTAATATCTTGGCTCTCTCTTCCCATGTGAATCAAAAGTCATGCTATCGTGCTTTCTGGATTTTATTTGTGTGTTTTGATTTGCTAACTCCAGCGTAAAGAGGTGAGTATACACTCATGACATTTATACTTATATAATTAGTGAATTGATAACAAGTGAATGTGTAGAATATTATATCATGTCATACCTGCCTGCGATATGGATCATATGATGTTAACATTTGATTTATAAACCTGTCACATCATTCTGATACTACAAGTTCCCTGTAGAATAGAATCACTATAGGTTGAAATGATACATACCCGAACAGACTTTAAAATAGGGAAAAATCGTTATGGGGTGAAATGATAGGCCTGAACGGTTTTTATTTATTTTATTTAACTTGGGATTGTGGGTTTGAAATGATAGAACTTGCATTTTTCTTTGTAAATTTACGGATTGAAATGATATATTGTCCATATCACTTGACTTAGGATAGAAAATTTTATACAGAACCGTGGTTATTTTATAAAGTTTTTCTAGAAATTTTTAAGTATTTTAAAATATAAGTTTATGATAATTTGATTAAATTTGAATTTAAAATGGTTTTTATAAAGTGTTAATTATTTTTCTATAGGTTAAAATTTGAAATATATGAATGGTTAAGTTGAAATTTGAAACATAATCTAAATTTAAAATTTTAGATTTTTGTTTAAAAATGAAGTTAAATTAAGTAAATAAAATGGAAATTAATTTATATTTTGAAATGGTAATTAAAACTTAAGTGTTAAGTTAATTTTTAAAAATACAAAGAATAGAAATGTGTATGCTTAAATTTAATAAGTGAATTATTAATAAAAATTTGATTTTATGTATAAAATTTACTTTATAAAAATCATAAGTTAAATGGTATTTAAATGACCATTTTAAAGTGGAAAAATATGATTTTTATAAGTTAAAATGGTTTATATTGAAGTTTATTTGTTTCTGAAATTTCATTGAAAATCTGGAAATTTAATTTATAGCACTTCAGAAATGCAATCATTTCTGAAGTTAACTTAAAATCTGTTGTAAAGGATACTACAACACTTTGTTAGTGCTGAGCTTGATGCAAGTGAACTAAAAGGCTAAAATTAACTAAGGCTATTGCAGCACTTGGTAAGTGCTGTAGTTGCAGAAACTTAAACTAAAATTTGAAATTTATAAAAGGGCTACAGTAGCACTTGTTAAGTGCTAGGCTGAAACGAGATTTTGAATATAATTGAACTACTGCAGCAGTTTTATAAACGCTGTCTTTGCTGAATTTAATTTAATCTTTTAATTTGAATCTTGAACTATTACAGCAGTTCTATAAATGCTGTCTTTGCCGAATTGAACTATTTTTCAACTAAAACTGAACTATTATAGCAGTTTTTAAATGCTGTCTTTGCTGAATTGAATTGTTTTCAAATGTAACTTACCGTAACATTTTCTAAGTGCTGCAAAAGCTGCAATCTCAATGTTTTAATGTATTTAAGTGAATAAATGAACTCTGAAAAGGCTAAAATTTTATAAATTTAATATTTGATTTGAAGGTATAATGACACCACCTTTTATGTTTAAATGAATGATTATAATTCGAAATTACAAACCATTTTTGGAATTTTAACCACGGGTACACTTCTCTGTATGTCTTGTGATTTTTGGATGTACACCTTCAATTTGAGAGTGTGACTAGAGGTGAGCAATTGTTGCACCTCTACGCTACCTTAGCCACATTAGCACTGTTATTTGCATAGTTTACTTTAATATAGACATTTACATGATAGCGTTTATTACTGTTAAACTGATGGTTTAAAGGATCCTTGGAGGATGGGCGATCCCAAGCATCCTTTAAATTATTGTGCATTACTACTACGGTTCACTTGATTTGGTTTACATTTTATAGGTAAGTATATCCTGACTCGAGTGTTTGTGTTTTACTTTACGCTTGGGTCAGCCTAAGTATTCACAGCATTGGATTTCTCTTTTTGGAGATAGGAATCGCTGGAGATTCTGCTTATCTAGTTATCTATCCATTTCAGTTTCAGTTGTTCTATTTCAGCTCTTGTATTAGTGGACTTCTATTTATTTGGGATCTCTATTGTGTTTTTTAGAATGATATTGTGTATTTTGTTTTTTAAGACTTTGTTATAGTAGCTTCATGAATTATTATGGCATTTTTATTTCTGCTGTAAGTTATTCTGATATTTTTGTGTCTGTTATTGGTTTTATTTGCTCCAAATTTAGTTACAATATATTATTTTGAATTATTCAAGTCTAACATGTGTGGATTATTGTCGATTTGAATGATCCAAAATAGTGGGCCATTACAAATGCTGAATATACAGCCTACAATACACCATGGAATAAAAATCAAGTACGTCTGATACGTCTTCGTTATCCACCTCATCTCCTGAGCTCCATAGCATCATATCCTATGTCTGTAATACTCGGTCTGACCCATGCATTATAATAAAATAACACCCGAGTCAGTATGGAGAACCAGCGTGAGAAAACACACTCAATTTGAGTTATTAAATTTATCAAAATCCTAAAGGTGTCCGTAAGACCACGCCATACATAAACACGACGGGTTTTGACCTTAAGATAACCAAAACATTTCATGTCAAAATCCTCTGATATTATAATAGTGTCTAAGTACAAATACTTATTCAAATAGCTGAAACGGTTACATTAATTAAATTCCAGCATACTAGGCTCTACGGCCAAAACCGTAAACATAAGTATTGGACAATGGATTCCATACGAATGACTAAGTACTGGGATAACCCTGTCATAGTAAACGTTTGGAAACAATGTACCGAGGACCATGCCGGGATCCCCTACCAAACAACATCGGACTACCGCTAACATGGATAGACCGAATATGCTATCAACTCAGGTATTCCCACCCTTTCCGAGCTCCTTCCATGACTCATAGTAATAATATCCGAGGGTATCTAGAAAGGGTATAAACATACCCTAATTGGGTGAGATCCACTTAGCCTTGCTACATTACACCTGCTTTTCAGTCATCCTAGTTGATGAGGCTAGGGGCTACGATTTCCTTTTAAAGGAATTTTCACTTAGAATGCTCATTGTGCTCCAATGATAATGTATTGATAGCATTCATCCATACAAGTCTGTTTTGGGTTCGAACGGAACTGAATGCACTATTCCTACAACATCCATTTTGAAGAAATCCTTAGGATTAGTAGCGATTAGCCCTTTCACTTCACCGCTCCATCTTTGACTCCATGCTCTTATTTTCTCTTCGAATACGTACTCGTTGGGTCGAAGTGTTTTTCAGATAACTTATCCGATGTCGGTCTCTTCGAAACAATCAGACGAAAATAAGATCGGAGACCACTTTCTAACCGTTAATGGACGGATTTCCTTATCAATGTCCTAGAAGAACGAAATGAGTTTGTACATACAGTATTACACCTCGAATGGTAGCTGCACCATATAATTCTTGTATTTCTCCTGCATATTTCCATAGTTATATTTTGGGTCCAGATTCGATAGTCGGTTATTTAACTATCAGATAAACAATCATTCAACCAAATATTCGCTTTTCCACTGAAACACCAAGTCTCTTTTTATTTAATTTTTATATAAATTAAACCTATTTATCTAAAAATATGTATTTATCTTATCGAATTTAGCAAATTCACAAACTATCTTTCAGAAATATTCGAAAAAAACCTTTTAAAAATAACATGTAAAGTACCACTTCGGTATCAACTATGGATTCACAGCTCAATAGTTACGTCTCTATCCTAGAGAAATCCAAAACTTAATTGTAGGCACTCATTTCTTCCGATTGCTCCCTGCGAGTATACCATTACTTCTCGAAAACTTAATTTAATAATTTTCAAAATAATACTTATGAAGTGTTAACGAAAAAATTTAAACGCTAACACCCTGGTGTATAAGATGTGATTGTGAAAGCACCACCCGTTTGTACGGGAAATAGAAATAAGCAGAAAGTATGTAGAAAAACGGTAAGAGACACAGTATTTATAGTGGTTCGGCTTATAATCCAGCCTACGTCCACTTTAATCTTTTTATCACTAGTTTGATTACAATTCTTTACAAGATCTTTCAATTACAACCCACTTCAAGTGATAGGGTATGTGAAACAAGTAGCTCAAGCTTTGATGTTGACAATCATCTTCAAATCCATGGTGAATGTGGATGATTCCTTCATGGAGTTCCTTTAGAAGTTTGTTGGATCTAAAAAGCTTTGAAGTCGTCTGGAATTCGGCAGAGTAACGGCGCTTGAAGAGAATGAGCCAAAAGGTCCCTTGAACGTTGGAAGTGGTCGTCTATTTATAGAGAGTTCTGGTCTGGAATTTTTGCCAAGTTCTAAGTCGCGACCGACTTAGTATAAGTCGTGGCCGACTTAACTTATCCCATCGCCGATCTAACGAGCCAAGCCCACGACTTAATGGAAGCAAGCTTGTCTGAATTGAGTTGTTGCCGAGATAAGCTAGGTCGTAGGTCCCCCTTTCTCTTATGCATGGCTCATGCTTTTAATGGGGCAAGCATGCTTCTCCGGACTTAAATCACCAGTTCTAAGTCGTAGCCGAGTTAACATGCCCCGGCTTAAGTATGAGTCGTGTACCTTTCCATGTCCTCATCAAGTAGGTCGGCAGCTCCTTTAGATAACTAGACCGGTACTCAAGTTAGATCGGTTACGGCTTACTATAAGTCGGTAATTATCTTGAGTCGCTAGATCGGCACACACACTAGGTCGGAACTTACTACTGATCATTAAGTCGGCAAACTTTCTTTAAGCTTTAGGTCGGCAACTGATTCAAACCTTAGGTCGGCAACCTATTTAGACTTTTAGGTCGGCAACCCTTTTCTGCCTTATGTAGTCAAGTCGGTCTCCCATATTAAGATACTAGGTCGGTACCCCTTCGTAAGTCCTAAGTCGGAACCTCTTTAAGTCTTAAGTCGGCATAGCCTTGTTAGACCGGCATCCCTTCAAGCCTTAGGTCGGAATCTCCATGCAGCGTTTAGTCGGTACCCTTTCTTTACCAGTTAAGTCGGAATCCAATTAGGTCGGCCATCTTACTAATCAGTTAGGTCGGCGCCATCTCCACATACCTGCTGAGTCGTAACCGAGATAGGGTTAACATTTGCCCCTCGAAGTATACGCCTTTGGATTAAGTCGTGTGCTTCGATACCTTTTAACTCGGTCACTCTTAGGTCGGTAAGTCGCAAACGACTTATCAGCTAACTCGTGTATGATGACCCGTATCATTTCACTTCAGAATATTAGCCGGCCTCCTTCAACCTTCTTCGTCACTTATTCACTCAATTTCGATTCCGCCATTAAAATTCTCCTGAGTTCTTTAAGGCGATCCCATCCTACCTGATCACCAGCAATTCCTACTATTCAGTGCGTAAGTGATTCTACTCCTTCCTTGATTGTAGATTACTATCGGTTCTCAAACTTTATCGCTCGAATTCAAACGGCCTCCTTGCATGATGCTTCATCCCAAACTCCATTAGATTTGCTGTTGATGAAACTTAGGTTACTCGATTAGAAGTTCAACGAAGTAATGAAAGTGGCTCGTCGTCTCAGGCTAACCGTTTGAGATTACCATGCGACAAATTTGTGATAACCTCGAACTGGTTTAGTGGATGATCCGGCAGCAGGTGATGGTATGAATGGAATAGGGGTTTTTGCTGGTGGAGCGGTTATTGGGCTAACGGGTTGAGTGAGAAATAGGCTTGAATGCGATCCAGTGATCTTGAATGACTTTTCTTATGGCCGATCTGATTTGGGGGACTTAAGCTTTAACTCGGGGCCGAGCCAACGCATAGGGAAACCTACCGACCTAACTTTTAAGGCTTTCTCTTGCGACCTAGGGAACTGCCGAGTTAAAGGAGTAGGAACCCAACACTAATGTGTGAGAGATTCTTAAGGCATAACCGAGTTGGCACTTAAGCATTTAACCAAGCTTGCCGAATTGAATTGCTATGATTTTGGCCAACTTCAGACTTAGCCTTTCTTTTTTTTTTTTCCTTTTTTTAGGTTGTAGCCGAGATATGACTTAGGCCTTGGTCATGCTGAATTAAGTGGAATAAACTTTGAACTATGATCAAACTTTGAACAGGGATTAAACTTTGAACTGCTCCAACTTTAAATTTGTTCAAATACATTATGCCACTTCACAGATCATTCTCACTTTTTGAGTTGTAAACCTGTTGATAATAACATACAAACAAAGAAAACCAAGGCGCACATACTGCCATTGACTGCCCATATCAAATGACAGATTAGTTAAGACAAGATAAGAGATATGAACATATTGCATGAAATGTTGTAAATTAATTGACTAAAGTAGAATATTAATGCAAAGTATCAACAATTTGAACTGATTTGTTTGCATCAACATTGTATTTGCATATTCAAACTCAAAACAAAGATTCCTGGTTTTTATAACTAACAAATGTTTGCTAGGTTTTATTCCAGTTACCTTTGCTTATTGTTTGATTGATACTTGTACAACACTTCACACACTTTAGGAAACGTGCACCTTCATGTTTGAATATCCAATTGCTTGTGTAGAATGACTTCCCATCAAGGAGAAGAAGCAGCAAGTCAAGAAGAAGAAACTTTCCCGATAGCTGTTCCTATAGAGAATCCTCCGGAAAGAACTTCGACTATTCTATCTTCGAGAACATTTATTCAGTTGCGTACTCAATTCGGCTTTGCTGAAGATGATGTCATATTTCCTGGACCGAATGATACTGCTGACAGACCTCCCTATGGTTTTGTCGCGGTTAATCGTCAAATGTGCTTAAGTGGGGCGATCCCACCTTTCAATGACTTTCTTCGAATTCTTCTTCTTCGGATGTCAATTTCTCCGTTCCAACTTCATCCTAATGGTTACGCTATCTTGATGGGGTTGGGTGTTTTGTTCAGAAGAAATCTTGACCGACTGCCGAGCTTCGAAGAAATTCGCTACTTATGCTCGTTTGCAAAGAGCAAAGACCATCCTTCTCTTATCATTGTGAGAAGTGCAAGAAACCGCAAGCTCATTCTTGATCTTACTGAAAGTGTCCATGGATTTTTAAACCAATTTTTCTTTGCCCGCAGTCCCCCAGAGTTTTATGCTTCTTGGAGAGTAGGAAGTAAGATCATTTATTTCCGTCTTTCCACTTTCTTTCTTAACTCTTTTCGGGGTCCAAATTGCTAATCTCATTCTTTGCTTTTTTCAGCACTTCCCCTTCCCTCTAGAGATCCGATACATAGGCAGACTTTTGATAGACTGAGCGCTGTAGCCGCAGAAGAGAGAAGTATCAAGTTTCTACTAAGCGACGAATTTCTACATCAATACGAACTTCTCCACCCTTCTCGCTATACTCAGCTTTGTGAAGCTCCGACTGAAGTTCCCGATTCCCCGACTGAAGCATCGGATGCCCCCGTTACTATCGAACAACCCTCATCAAAAGAGTCTAACATCGAAGCTTCATTGGTGAAATGTTCCACCCCTACCGACATTATGGGGTCATCTAGTAAGACGGCACTTGCCCCGATTGAGGAAGAAGAAGAACCTTCACAGCCTCTCGGGGGATTAGCTGATGTAGGAACTGAGAAAACAAGTCTCACCGAGCATGATGGTGACGATGTTTATGATGGGTTGAGCGACATAATAGTGACCTCACAGGAGCTTTTTAGAGATGACGTGTCTAAAACTATCTCTCCTATAGTTGAGGCGACGTCCCTTCTTCGACTAACACCAACACAAACACCAACTCCTCATACCCAAGCTATCATCACCTCTACACCAATGAGTGGTTTGTAGCTTAATGCGCGTAGCTTGCACATCACACAACACTTAGGATTTTTTGGCATTTGTTCACATTTAACTTCTTTTCTCCGGAAGTTTCTAAGACTTGCTATTTTTGCCTTTTCAGATTCCTCTATGGGGCGCAGCGGCAGCGGTTCTTATTACAAAGACTTTCGACGCTATGGAGGGCGTGGCAGCTATGATTACAAGCAATACTATACCGATCCCAGAGAGACCAATGAGCAGAGAGCTGCGCGAAAAGCTGAAGAGAGGAGAAGGTATGAAGAACGTCATGAGGGAGCGGGCACGCGACATGAATCTTTCCCAAGGGATGATGATTCCCATAAACGTAAAACGCACGATGATAGGGGGAAGAGCCATATTGAGGATTCGAGAAAGCGGACCAAACTTGGCGAGGAGCACGTGCCCGTGACATCTGAGAGACCTGGTGCCTCAGTTTCTATTGACATCCCTTCCAAATCTCCTGCTCTTGAAGGAAGTGCCATCCAAACACTTCTCAACAGGCCTTCATACCATGTTGAAAGGGGGCCCCCCGACTTTGCAGAGCCGATTCCCGAACTGGTGTTTGAGGGGGGTACGCTTCGACCTTGATTTGGTCCCCATCGACAAAGAAGCTATGTACAGAAATCTCGATGCTGTCAAGCTTGATATCGATAGAATGTCTGGATGGCAAAAGCTGGTTGATGAACTTCAAAGAGTTAATCGGGCTAACATCGAAGCAATGCTGACCATGGAAAATGACAAATCAGAATGGCAGAAGATTCTTGATCAACACAACACTGAGATGAAGGAGATAGCCGAATACAATGAAAAACTCGAAGCTGAAGTAAAGCAGCTCAAAGATGATCTTGCCTCTTCTACTAATACTTACACCCAAAGAGAAGAGGTATTGCAAAAACAAGTGCGAGATGCGCACGCCAGCCAGAGGGACGCTGAAGCTAAAGCTGAGAGGTTGGAACAAGCTGTAGAGAACCACCGCACTGATGTCACCCAGCTGCAGAATAAACTGAGCGCCCGGGACATGGAGATTGAAGCGCTAAAAGCCCAACTTGCTCAGACCGAAAAAGATCGAGATGAGGCCATGGCTGGCAAAATTGCAGCCGAAGAAACTGCTCAGACCATGGAAAACGATATCAATTCGACTTTATTCGATTTTTATTTACATTGTGTCTTGGGACGCGGCAGCCTCTCTTTTCTTGGTCCTAAGTATGAAATCACCCTGGCCGAGGTGTGGGAAGCTGCTCTTAACATGTTTAAAGACGCCGGGTATGGCGATGAAGATTTTGAGGCGCGTTACCTGGATGAGGGAGCTCGCGCTGCTCTTGCGAAGGGGCGAGAACAACTTGCCAGGATGAGAACTGGAATGGCGGAAGAGGAATGTTCTGGAAAGGAATTAACGCTTATTTCCTCTGTCCATCCTCCAGTTTCTCCTGTGGTTGACATCACGGGTTCTAGCTCCTCTACTCCGCCTGCAACTAAGACAGTAACTGAAACTACAAGTGCACAAGGCGGGGATGAAGGTGGTGAAAGCAACGAAGCACAGCGATATGAAATCAGCCTCAGAGATCCAACTACCCCAGGTAAACTTGACACCGGACCAGCTCAAGTGGTGAACTGCTCGTTCGCTCCTTGTGAACTTGACGATCTTCTTGATTATTTTTCAAATGTCAATGAATTCCCGACTTTTGATGAGCCGTCATCCCCTCTCTTTTCGAAAGATACTGATATTTTAAGTTTTTTCTCCTTTGTAGAGAAAGCACCGAGTCAAACTCAAGCTTCTTCTCCCCCGGTGATCCTTCCTCCATCTCTTCAAGTGGCGCCTCCCTCTGCTTCTCAACCTGGGTCACAAGAAGAACAAATAGAAGCTCTCCATGGCCTGGATGATCCCGTTGCTTCGCAAGAGCAAAAAGATGAGGGACTTGAGGGAGGTGACATATCTCCGGAGCGGACTCCTTCTGACGATATAACTTTATCTAAACTTGCCACTCCAGGAAGTGAGTCTTCCTCAAAGAGGAGAAGGAAGCAAGGAGCATCAAGGAGGAGAGGGAAGATAATCACTGCCACTGAAGAGGAGCCAGAAGTTGGGCCAGCTGCGCCTACCTCTCCTTCCTCCCTTATACCCACTGGTCGACCTGAAAAGCTGATCATTCGGCCGGGTAAAGGGTCTAAAGGCAGCAAAAAGAAGTGAAGATCTTCAGTTTCTAGTTTTTTTTGTGTTTTGCATGTACTGGCCGAGAATTGTGCGGGTACCGGCCCCCGCTTTTCTTTATTTTGAAACCTGTACCTGCGTTGTAATTGAATAAAATGATTCCTTGAATAAAATGATTCCTCGTTTGTACAAACTTTTGTTTGAATTAAAGAATACATTTGTTATTTGTTTTGGCATGAGTTTATTTGATATTGCAGCGAGCTTATGGTATGTTACTTGAGCGTTACCTTTTGCTGGTTTAGTTATACCATATTGTGTGTAATTATACTATATTGCCCCCATTCCATAAGTATGCTGCAATATTCTATACCTCGAGGGGACTTACACTCTTATTTGCTAAAGAATAATTATTTTATTCTTTAAAGAAAATTTTATAGAGTACAACTCCCTTCGTATAAGTTTTTACGCTTGGTCGTTCGAAGAAATCACTTTTTTCTTTTGCTTATGTGCATATCTCATCAAGTGAATTCCTCTATGTGGTAAAGCGGACCTCTGAAGGGTACTTTAACTTCTTTTCTTTTTACGATCATTTCCCACAGTAGGCAAATTACTTTTCCTTTGAAAGTTAAAGTACGCTTTTGATGAGGATTTTTTTTTTATAGAAAGTTGTACCTCTGAGGAGGGATTTTTTTACGTTTCAACACTTGGAAGTTTTATTTCAATCTCGGTGAAACGTGTACCTCCAAAGAGTTATGCTTTAGAAATCCTTTTCACGTTTCAACACTTGGAAGTTTTATTTCAATCTCGGTGAAACGTGGGTTTCCAAAGAGGTCTTTTTTCTTAATTGTGTTCCCGGGAGGGGGTTGTACCTCTGAGGAGGGATTTCTCACGTTCCAACACTTGGAAGTTTTATTTCAATCTTGGTGAAACGTGTACCCCCAAAGAGTTGTGCCTTTGAAGAAAGCCTTTTCACGTTTCAACACTTGGAAGTTTTATTTCAATCTTGGTGAAACGTGTGCTTTCAAGAAGGTCTTTGTTTTTACATTTCAACTTTGGTGAAGTGAAATTCCGAAGAGCGGCTGCTACACTTCAACTCCTGGCGAAATGGGCCTCCGGAGAGGGCTTTTATTTTGTTTACATTTCAACTCTGGTGAAGTGAAATCCCGAAGAGCGGTTATAACACTTCAACTCCTGGTGAAATGGGCCTCCGAAGAGGGCTTTTATTTTGTTTACATTTCAACTCTGGTGAAGTGAAATCCCGAAGAGCGGTTATAACACTTCAACTCCTGGTGAAATGGGCCTCCGAAGAGGGCTTTTATTTTGTTTACATTTCAACTCTGGTGAAGTGAAATCCCGAAGAGCGGTTATAACACTTCAACTCCTGGTGAAATGGGCCTCAGAGAGGGTTTTCATCGCCTGGAAGTTACTCTCTCATGGTTGGAGGGTCATGACTCCTCCAATCTTTTTTGTTGAGTAGAGAACTTTCTTTTTTGTGGCATATGACCCATTAGAGGTCTTTTATTATCCGAAGAGTTGTGCCTCCGAAGAGGACTTGTGGCGCTGATGGTAGCTTTGGTTGTTCCTCTGTTCACTTGCTTATGCCTTTTCAGCGATCCCCTTTCTTTTTTTCACAAGTGGCTTGTTTAATCCAAGGAAGTGTACTTCATTGCCAGGCAAGTTCGTGAGAACGGGCACTAGCTTCCTAATTGGATGTTTGTTTGTTTAAACAATCTCAATTTATCAGCAAGGGCTCGTTCTTATCGAAATCATTAGCCGTTCAATTGAAGCATTTCCTATCTAGGATTTGAATTCGGGGTCTTTGTGACTTGAAATTTGTTTGTTGAATGATGGTGAGAATCGCTCGGTCTTATTATGCGCAAGTTTTATCTCCACTGTCTGCAAAAATTTAAATCGATATTTCAGCAATACATTTTGTGTATTTTTATATCGAAAACAAAGCAAACATATAATGATAATAAGGAACACAAGATTTATAGTGGTTCGGCCATGAAATTGGGCCTACATCCACTTTATATTCTTTCATTATTTACTTGCATCAGTTTCACAATTGCTTTCAATTACAGGAATCATACATTCATAATTCTTTTTACAATGTTTCAACAAAATTTTCAAGTAAAGTATGGACGCAAGTGATTGCTGTTCCATGCCCTTGGAATTTGATCTCCATCAACTGTGGTGAGCTTGAATGTGCCGTCAAGAAGTTTCTGACCTATCACATACGGTCCTTCCCAATTTGGCCCAAACACACCTGTCGCTGTCATAATTCTTTTTAGGACTAGATCTCCAATTTCAAAGCTGCGTTGACGAACTTTGGAATTGAAATGTCTGGCTATCCTTTGCTGATGAGCTGCAACTCTGAGGTTAGCTTCATCTCTTTTTTCATCAAGGAGATCCAGCGCTTCAAGTTGCAGCTTTTCATTTTCTGCTTGATTGAAATGGATTCTTCTGTGTGAAGGGACCTCTGTTTCAACCGGGATCATTGCTTCCGATCCGTATGCTAACGAAAAAGGAGTATGCCCAGTTGCAGTTTTGTGAGTAGTTCTGTATGCCCATAGTGCAAGCGGTAGTTTATCGACCCAACCACCTTTTGCTCTTTCGAGTTGCTTTTTGATGGTTGATTTGATGATCTTGTTCACTGCTTCCACTTGCCCGTTTGCCTGCGGATGAGCTACTGCCGAAAAGCTTTTCTGGATTTTGAATCGCTTGCAAAAATCCTGGAATTCCTCGCTTTCAAACTGAGTACCATTGTCTGTGATTATTTTCTGAGGCACACCGTATCTGCAAATGATATTCTTAGTCACAAAATTTATCATCTTTTTGGAGGTGATAGTTGCCAATGGTTCAGCTTCAGCCCATTTAGTGAAATAATCTACAGCAACAATGGCATATTTGATTCCAGATTTGGCGGTTGGTAAAGGTCCGATCAAATCTATTCCCCAAATCGCAAACGGCCACGGACTGGTCATTTGTGTGAGCTCAGTAGAAGGTGCTCTAGGAATTTTGGCAAATCTTTGACATCTGTCACATTTTCGAGAGTAATCTGCAGCATCTCGATTAATTTCTGGCCAAAAATATCCATATCGGAGAATTTTCTTTGCTAAAGTTTGACCACCTGAATGGTCCCCACATTCTCCTCCATGTACCTCTGATAGGATTATTTTGGCTTCTTCTTTGGATACACATCGAAGCAATGGCATTGAGAATCCTCGTCTGTATAATTGACCATCCTGGATTATATATCGAGAAGCTTTTCTCAGTAGCTTTTGTCGTTCTTTAGAGTTTTCTGGTAAAGAGCCATTGAGTAGATACTTTGTTACTGGAGTCATCCATGATTCTTGCTCTTGCGACATACTCATAACCCAATCGATATCCATTTCATCAATGCTCGGATTTGACAAAACTTCCACTGGAACTAACCCTAAGGATTGGGCTTCGCCAGAACTTGAGTATTTTGCGAGAGAATCTGCTTTCATGTTTTCTTCTCGAGGAATATGACTTATCGTGTAATGGTCGAATTCACATAAAAGTTCCCAAGCCTTTGACACATAAGCGGGCAGATTTCCTCCTTTCGTTTGAAACTCCTTCTTGACTTGACATACTATAAGCTGCGAATCACTGAAGATCTGTAACGCTCTAATGTTTAGTTCTTTAGCAATTTTCAAACCAGCGATCAGAGCTTCATATTCTGCTTCATTGTTTGTTGAAGGAAATTCTAATCTTAGCGCATAGCATAATGACCGGCCTTCAGGAGTTTCAAGAACAATTCCAGCACCTGAACAGTAATCATTTCTTGCGCCATCTACAAATAACTTCCATTGGGTTGGGGAGTTCTCGATTGTTTCTTCCTCGCTGTTACCCTTGTCTGTAAATTCTGCAATAAAATCTGCCAAAGCTTGTCCGTTGATCGCTTTTCTAGGATGATAAGTGATGTCATATTGGCTCAATTCAATATTCCACTTTAAAAGGCGGCCCGAAGTCTCAGGGCGAAACAAGACTTGCTTTAAAGGTTGATCAGTGAGGACTTTGATAGGATGAGCCTGGAAATATTGCCTCAACTTTCTTGAGGCAATCAATAGACAATAGGCGAGTTTTTCCAACTTGGAGTAATTCATTTCTGCCCCAGTGAGTCTTTTGCTGATATAGTAAACTGGATGTTGAATCCTTTTGTCTTCCCGTACCAGCGCTGCACTTAAAGCATGAGATGAAACTGCCAAGTATATAAGAAGATCCTCGCCATCGCCGGGCCTGGAAAGTATTGGAGGCGTTTCCATATGTTGAATCAATTCTTCAAAAGCTTTCTGGCATTCGGGAGTCCAGTCAAAGTTTTTCTTTCCTTTCTTTAGAGCGTCGAAGAATGGAATGCATTTATCAGTAGCTTTGGATATGAACCGACTTAAGGCGGCAATTTTTCCATTGAGACTTTGCAATTCCCTCTTTGTTTTAGGAGCTTTGACTTCTTTTAGAGCAGTGATTTGAGCTGGACTAGCTTCAATGCCCCTAGCGCTCACGATGAAACCCAAGAACTTCCCAGATTCTACCCCGAAAGAACATTTTAAAGGGTTAAGCTTCATTCCGTATCTTCGGAGAATTGCGAACATTTCTGCTAAGTGTTCGATGTGATCCACTGCTTTCTTAGATTTTACTAGCATGTCATCAACGTAAACTTCCATAGTCTTTCCCAACTGCGGTTTGAACATAGCATTTACCAGTCTTTGGTATGTTGCCCCCGCATTCTTCAACCCAAAGGGCATAACTCTGTAACAGTAAAGACCGACATCGGTGATAAAGCTTGTGTCCTCCTGATCTGGCTCATGCATCATGATCTGATTATATCCGGAGTAGGCATCCATAAAAGACAACAATTCATGACCCGCTGTTCCATCTACCAGTTGATCGATCCTGGGTAATGGGAAGCAGTCCTTGGGACAGGCCTTGTTTAGATCTGAAAAGTCGATGCACACTCTCCATTTACCATTGGCTTTCTTAACTAGCACTGGATTTGAAACCCAATTTGGATAGGTAGATTCTCTGATGAAATTATTCTCCATGAGCCGGTCAACTTCCTCTTTCAATGCTGTCGACCTTTCTAGACCTTGGATTCTTCTTTTCTGCTTTACTGGCGTGAACTTTGGGTCAATATTCAGAGCATGTACCGCAACTTCTGGGGATATTCCGCACATATCGGCATGGGTCCAAGCGAAAACATCCAGGTTTGCTTTCAAAAAAGATATCAAGGCATTCTGAACTGACACATTAAGTTGTGAACCCACATTCAGCACCTTGTTTGGGTCCTTCAGATCAACGGGCACCGGTATCGTTGTTTCTGCTGGTACCACCCTACTCTCCCCCGCACTGGCCTTTCTAGGATCCATCACTTTTCGTGCCCCGCTATGCTCGCCAGTGCAGGGTCCGCCCTGTAGTTGCTATAGGGTTGGTGTTTTGATGCGGATTGGGGTTGCCGCATCTTTCCCCATTTCTCTCTTCCTTGTTTCTCGCAGCTCTGTCATATAACATTCTCGCCCAGCGTTCTGGTCTCCTTTAATAACTCCTACCCCATTGTCTGTAGGGAATTTAATAGTAAGACACCATGGGGCAAGGACAGCTTTGAATGCAGCAAGAATAGGTCGACCAAAGAAAGCATTATAAGCAGAAAATTCATCTACTATCACAAAAGTCTGCTTGCGAACTACTTTTCTTTCTCCTTCTCCGAGTTCCACAAGCAAGTCAATGGTTCCTACTGGTTGCTTTGGCTCCCCAGTGAAGCCAACAATCTTCTGAGATGAGGCTTGCACATCCGCCATCGGGATTCTCATCTGGTCAAACGTTTTCTTGAAGAGGATGTTGCAAGATGCGCCGCAATCAATAAGAACTCTTCTGACAATAGCCGGTCCAATACCGGCCGAGATGACTAACGGGTCCAAAGTAGGGGCCTCAATGCCCGTGGAATCTCTAGCCCTGAACACAATATCATCATTAAAAGTCCTTTGTTGTTTCAGGGGTGTAGAGTCCTCTAAAACAAAGACATTCTCTTCAGTTGGCATATGTTTCAGAGCTCGAGTGTACCTCTCCATTTCACCCCAGCTTCTGCCTGCTGGGTGGGGTCCTCCTGTGATGACATTAATAACTGGCCTTCCAGATTCATGTCCTGCGGCCTTCTCATTTGTCCTGGGCTGATGAGCAAGAGCTTGTTGCCCCTGACTTGACGAAGCAGGATCATTACTACTCTTCTTCACAAATTGCTGCAGCTTATTTTCTCTTAGCAATTCTTCGATTATATTTTTCAATTGACGGCAGTCGTCTGTGTCATGACCAGGCTGATTATGGAAGCGACAGAACTTCCCACTTTGCACAGCTTTTCTTCCGGTTCTGAGAACAGGAGGTTTGGGATACTCAAAAGAATCTTTTGTAGCCAGGTAGATGCGCTCTGGTGTCTCTAACAAAGGAGTATATTCTGATGGCTTGAAGGATCGAGGCTTCTTTGAATTGTGTTGTTTCCTTCCATCATTATTTTCTCTTTTCTGTCCCACAGATCCATTCTTACGTGGCGCAGCAGTGTTGTCTTCAGCTTTCTCTACTGTTGCCTTTGCCGGGACAGGACGGCTTTCCAAACGCATGAATTCATCCGCCTTTTTGTAGAACTTTTCCAGAGAATTTGGCTCCTTCATGTTCAGCCACTTTCCGAATTCACTTGACTTATCAATAGCTCTCATCAAATAGGTCAAGACCATGCGGGGTTCTGCATTATCCACCTCAGCTAACGCTATATTAAAGCGATTTAAAAAAGACTTGATAGTTTCCCCCGGATTCTGTTCCAAACCGGATAACGACATGATGTCTTTTGCCTTTGAAGCATATAGCCTAAATTGCTCTTTAAATTTCCTGGTTAGGTCTGAAAACTGATCGATGGACCGGACAGGTAGTTTTGTGAACCAAAGCAGAGCTACCCCTTCCAAATACACAGGAAAATAGCGGCATTTTATCTCGTCAGAAGCTCTGGCACCTGTCATGTGCCAATCATATTTGTACAGGAACTCATTTGGATCACTTGTCCCTTTGTAAGCTGGAATGGTCGGAGGGACGAACTTCCTTGGGAATTCAGCTTTTAGGATCTTTTCAGTAAACGGAGTCTTGCTCGGAGCGAAACCCCACTCTTTCTCATCTTCGACCCTTTGCATACTTTCTTTCATAATCTGTCGAACCATACCAGAAAGATATTCTTCGTCATTCCTATTTCTGGATCCTCCAGCCTCAGGCAATGTCTGTTCAAAGGGGCTAGCAGCCCTTTCGGGAATGTTTCTAGTTTCAGCATCATGGACATTACCGACAAAGTTCCTTTCATTATTCGTAGGTTGACGGTTTGCCCCGAGCAGATCGTTTAACCTATTCAGAATCAGAGCATTCTGAGCATTCTGAGCTTCCAATTGCGCGTTCTGGGCATTTATTTGCTGATTCAACCCAAAGATAGCAGCGTCCAATTCCGCTTTTGAAACTCCAACAGCTGGAGTGGCTTGATTTGGTGTTGGGGAAGTGGAGGTTCCCTCTCGAATGTTTGCAGATCTCACAGATTTACTTTTCCTTCCAGGAGCCATGATTTCGGATAGACTTCTGGTTCTTAAAGAAACTCTATCTACAAATCTTTCTGAAACAATGATGATAGATGTCCTGAGTTCAATTCTCAGTGAAAGCACCAAAATGTTAACGAAAAAATTTAAACGCTAACACCCTGGTGTATAAGATGTGATTGTGAAAGCACCACCCGTTTGTACGGGAAATAGAAATAAGCAGAAAGTATGTAGAAAAACGGTAAGAGACACAGTATTTATAGTGGTTCGGCTTATAATCCAGCCTACGTCCACTTTAATCTTTTTATCACTAGTTTGATTACAATTCTTTACAAGATCTTTCAATTACAACCCACTTCAAGTGATAGGGTATGTGAAACAAGTAGCTCAAGCTTTGATGTTGACAATCATCTTCAAATCCATGGTGAATGTGGATGATTCCTTCATGGAGTTCCTTTAGAAGTTTGTTGGATCTAAAAAGCTTTGAAGTCGTCTGGAATTCGGCAGAGTAACGGCGCTTGAAGAGAATGAGCCAAAAGGTCCCTTGAACGTTGGAAGTGGTCGTCTATTTATAGAGAGTTCTGGTCTGGAATTTTTGCCAAGTTCTAAGTCGCGACCGACTTAGTATAAGTCGTGGCCGACTTAACTTATCCCATCGCCGATCTAACGAGCCAAGCCCACGACTTAATGGAAGCAAGCTTGTCTGAATTGAGTTGTTGCCGAGATAAGCTAGGTCGTAGGTCCCCCTTTCTCTTATGCATGGCTCATGCTTTTAATGGGGCAAGCATGCTTCTCCGGACTTAAATCACCAGTTCTAAGTCGTAGCCGAGTTAACATGCCCCGGCTTAAGTATGAGTCGTGTACCTTTCCATGTCCTCATCAAGTAGGTCGGCAGCTCCTTTAGATAACTAGACCGGTACTCAAGTTAGATCGGTTACGGCTTACTATAAGTCGGTAATTATCTTGAGTCGCTAGATCGGCACACACACTAGGTCGGAACTTACTACTGATCATTAAGTCGGCAAACTTTCTTTAAGCTTTAGGTCGGCAACTGATTCAAACCTTAGGTCGGCAACCTATTTAGACTTTTAGGTCGGCAACCCTTTTCTGCCTTATGTAGTCAAGTCGGTCTCCCATATTAAGATACTAGGTCGGTACCCCTTCGTAAGTCCTAAGTCGGAACCTCTTTAAGTCTTAAGTCGGCATAGCCTTGTTAGACCGGCATCCCTTCAAGCCTTAGGTCGGAATCTCCATGCAGCGTTTAGTCGGTACCCTTCTTTACCAGTTAAGTCGGAATCCAATTTTATTTAAAAATTATTATTATTTTTTAAAAATAAAAAATACAATACAA